>CM062370.1:46961437-48274937 GCA_031216125.1 Dalbergia cochinchinensis
TACTCATTGATCACAATATTAACTATTAATTTCATTATATTGCTTTACAATATCGATCGATGGGCAAGGCTACCGCCAAACCTCAAAATATCGCCAACATTCTGGGCGACAGAAACAACCCTCCTCCACCACCTCCGAGGCAACCTGACCCGCCGGGGAAACCTGAGCCTCCGAGGCGACCTGACCGCACCACCCAACCTCAATATATCTCCAACATGCTTGGCGACAAACAACCATCCTCGGCCACCTAATTAACCCACGGCGAGTAACTGCTCAATCTGGTAATGTACGTAAATCAGGAGCTAACTCCACAGCACCACTATGCACTGCAAATGCTGTTCATAATAATTTTCTTTTAAACTTCCTATTAGCTAGGAGTTGGTTATATATATATATATATATATAAGTTAAAAATTATTGAATTTAGGTATCATCTTCTGTTAGTTAGAATCAGTTTGCTGTAATTACATCACGTGCTAGTTTACCTATTGATGGTATACAAGACAGTGACAAACACGTGTACTGTACACAGTTAACAACCTCTCGTTGTCGAAACTTGTGTGAGGCTAGGTTTCGGTTTCCGCATTTGATGAGTGTGGCACTTTTGCATTTTGAATCTCCCGTATTTGCACCTTCCCTTTTTATCGGTGATAGGGTCCCTTACGATGCGTTTTGAAATGTGGAATTTTCTAATTTTGTGTTTTGATAAAAAGCTTAATGCACTCTATGTTAGTTTTTCTGTTTCATTTTTATATGGATTAAATAGTTTTTTTTGTTTTCGGTAGTGTGGATTAAAACGTTTTTTGGTAATTAATGTTGCTAAAATTCGAATCATAAATTATTTGTATTTTAACCCATGGCAAGGTAGAGGGTAAAAGTTTTTCATTCTATAGCAAAAAAAAGAGGATAAAAGTGAGAGAAAAATATTTACTTTTATTTTTTGGTTGAAAGAGTAAAATATTTGTGAATGAAGTCCATACATACACAAATAATCTTCTTTTTTGGTCTGAATACAAAAATAATTTAAACATGGACTTCATCTAAGGAAAGGCAGCCCAAACATAAATTAAGAAAGTAGTTTCAGCAATTAAAAGAAATTGACCCAACAACAAGAACGTCCAAAACCGAAGAAGAAAGAGCCCAAAACCAACTTTCTGAAAAGAAAACAAAAGCCCAAATCAGACCCCCCCAGGTAAACATATTAAGCGGAAAAAAAATCTAAGCAAAATGGAACAAGATTTCCGCCTCTCCGGCAAGATGCGGCGACGCGATGGCGCTGCTGAAGCGGTGGCGTGGGTCGATAGTGCGGTGGCTCGGGGTGGTTGAACGCAGTGGGGTTGGCCGCGAGGTTAAGGAGGAAGTCTCCGGTTGCCGGTGGCTGAAGCTCCGGCGCGATGGCGGCGATGTGCGGCTGGGCGGGTGACGGGTGGTGGCAGGGCAGGAAAAGGGCGTGGATGTTTCGGGCTCACAGTGCTGATGGCGGCGCATGTGACAGAGGACCGCGGTGGCGCACGGTGGGGTTTGGTGGTGCGAGGTCGACCTCGCGGTGGTTACGTACCGACGGCTGACGGAGGGGCTTTTGCGGCTTCTGCGGGTCTCTGTTTCACTCTCCCCCCTTTCTTTCTCCTTTTTTTTTAATTTATTTTTTAGGTTTACAAAAATGGTTGTGTTTATGGGTTGAAGTGAGTAGGTGAGAAATTTGGTTCTGGGGTTCATGGAGGTTTGAAATGGCACCCACTGTTGTGGGGTTTAGGCAGGATGAACAATGAGACTATGGAGAATGACCAAAAATACTGTTGTGACCCATCTCTCTCTGATTGGAATTGGATCCAGCGAATATAGCCATTAGAGTTTGAGATCGTAAAAGCTTCTTGCAGTTGTTGTAGATGTAGTTGTACCACAATTTATTTTTTTCACCCTCTCTCTCTGTGTTTTGCGCGTTGTTCGAAATCCGAGAAACATGCTATGCTTCGAAGATTGTTCGCCGTTCTTTCTTCCTGTTGTAGACTCTCTTTGTTTTTTCGAGAAAATAAATTGTAGTGGGCCCTTGGTGAAGAAGGCCAAAAAATGGAGAGAGTAAATAGAAACAAAAATTTTCAGCAATCACGGGATGCTGACAATGCTTTTCTTTTTGTTGCAGGTTTATATATATATATATATATGTGGAAGTGGGATCTGTATGTAGCTACGAATAACAATGAAGGCAGCAAAGATCATTGATTTATTGTTGGTCTTCAAGATTATTCACTATATTGTTTATTTGTAATTTAATTTGTTATTGTTGGATCTTTTCGCAAGTGTTTGTTGTTTTAGGATTAGAAAGCAGTAATCTCCCTTTCATTTAAACTTACAATAAACAGTAGTACCTTGTGAATATTATGAATACCAATTATTCACAAGCAATAGTTTGTTAATTTCGTTGTACGTCTGTCCTTATTATTAATGCTTATCAATAAAGTAGCGGTATAAATTAAATTCTCTCTCTGAAACATAAATTTTGTAAGTTTTTTCTATTTGTTTTTTTCCCTCAATTTATTGTCTTCTTGTCGATATAAAGAATCTTAAACATAAAAACTAGCTATATATTTTTTTCGATAGACTCCCAAAGGGTAACAAATAGTACGCCAAAAGATGGGGAAAACGGCATCAAGACAGGAAAAACAAGGAAGTTTTGAGTACTTAAGCTATTTGGAAGTTTTGAGAGCATGCACATATGAGAATGGCTGTTTGGAATGTTAGTTTTTTGTCATTTTGCTGCAAGTGCAAATAGGTGTGAAGAGGTATGAGTAGATGTATTGAGTCTGCTTGAAAAGGTCTACTGTGTTTTGGTTGTGATGTCTTGTGTGCTTAAGCTCTAACATTTTTCATGTTGATGAGCTTGCTATTAATTATAAAAAAAAAAAAATAGAAACAAGGAAAAAAATATCACACACGGAGCACCCTGAAATCATCCAAAGCACACGAGACACACAGAATAGGGGCGTTCTGCTAACTTGAGGCCGACCTGATGTGAGCTGGTTTTAGCCAAAGCAAAAACAACCTCATCTTATCATTAATTGAGGACAGCTCCGGTCATTTTTCCAATTCCAACGTATGACGTGCCTCTAGAAATCCATCAGTTAGGTTAAAGACTAGAAAGAATTTTTTTTTCCCTGAAAAATATTTCCAAGGGATCCTATAGTTAAGTTGAACTCAATGTATAGGTATTCATTATTGTATCTTGAATCTGAAAGCTAATCCATCTTTTACAATTTGAACAAACGCGAGTTTTATTGTTCTAGGAAGACAATTGATAGAGTTAACCAAAAACAAATGGAAGACAAAGAAATTAGGACCATTGGGTTTCAATTTTCAGTCTTCATTTTCAGATTTTGTGAAGAAATATTGAAAATGGTAAAAACTAAAACTACAAATTCATATTTTATTTTCAATTTTCAGTATTTTCTTAATAAAATTATGAAAATTGAAAATAAAAATTGAAATAGAAATCAAACACACCTTTAACCTTTGATTAACTAATCATTTTTTTTCTCGTGACGCGGAAAAGTGGCTTTTGGTTCTATTACTCCTTTAATGCATTAAACTATGCATTTCATGTTTTTTTTCTTCCTTTTACTTTTGAAATTACATTACTTGTAATAAGATTTAAAAATAGAATTTGATGTATAATATAATGCCTGTTGACAAGGGCATGATCGCCGATGCAAAAAGATACGGACAAGTAGCAGTTCCTGGCAAGGCCTCTAAGCGGAGGGGTACATGAATAAACCGATTACACACCAGAATGAGAGGAATTTTGAGACTGTGTAGGTATGAGACTATATAGTTAAGGAGGGCTTATATGAATTGATTTGTACTACCTATACCAACAAGATGCATCTTCTTTTCAGTAGTCCATAACTAAAAAACTCCACAGTTAAGTATGCTTAACTTGGAGCAATTTTGAGATGGGTGACCTCTTGGAAAATTTTCTCAAGAAGTGTGTGAGTGAGGACAAAGCATGCTGAAAAGACCTGTATTGATTTGTGGGAATAGTTGTCAATTCATAAAGTATCAGGGATGTTACATATAATTCCTCACAATTCATGATAGGAACTGCAAAGAAAAAAGATAGGTATACACAATGACAATTAAATATTTCATATATAAAGCTAGTTTACAAAATTAATGAGGACATTTATAGGGAGAAAAATGTTATCTTGATAAAGTATTTAAATAGTAACCTCACACAAGTGGGAAGAAATGGTAATTTTTCATTCTAAAAAATAAGGTTGAAAAATCAAGTTAAATAATGATTTTCATTTTTGTGCAAAACATACAGTAATATATCACGCTTACATCAGATGCTAATCTTGACTTAAGCTTTGTTTGTTTTGCTCCCAGAAATACCATTGGATAAAGTGAAAAAAAATTCTTACTTTACACAAGTGCATTGAGAAGGTGAATTTCTTATTCTTATTCCACAAAACTTGTTATCCAAACAAGCACTTAGCCATCTAAAATTGGTCGAGGTCTACAAGGTAATAACTCCTCCAATTAAACCAATTAGTGATTTTTTTTCCTTACCGATTATAATTAGATATGTGTGACTTTCCTTTTTTTTTTCCTTACTTTTTTGACATCTTTTTAGTTCATTTAAAATATTTACGATATCAGTTTTAATGCTAACAAAATTGGTTTATATGATCAGGTTTTCATCAATGTTTCATATAATTTGCGGGTAGTTTTTGTAAATATTTCTAAGGATCCTCTATAAGCCTAAAATTATGTCTTGAATTTAGGTTAGCAATCCCTCAGCTTAGGTGGTGTGTGGTTCGCGGAATGATTTTTCATTTATGGGAATATTATTTTTAGGAAAGCTATTCTCATAAATGATTTTCCCATGAATAAAACATAGAGGTGTTTGTTATGCAAATTGAATACCAAGTATACTTCCAGAAATACGATTTACTTTTCTAAAAATACTCATGAAAAAGTGGTGTCGCCTGGCGATGATTCAATCTTGATTAGTGGCGATCCAGCATCGTCCGACGGTGGTCTAGCACTGATCGAAGGTAATTCGGTGATGGTTGGCAATGGTCTGACAGTGGTCTGATGGTTGTGATAATTGTTCAAGGTTTAGGGTTTAAGGGTAGTTTGTCCGACGATTGTTGTAGTTGTACAAGGTTTAAGAGCAGTGGTCTTTATTGTTATTTTTTTTTTTTAGAAACCTCATGAAGAGTCAACTTCTTGTCACATATTAAAATTCAATATTGTAATTATTCATTAAATTTATGCATTTGCTTCAAGAGTATCATTTATGGTTCATTATTTAAATAATTAAGTCATAATGAAATATTACATTACAATTTTAAATTTTTTTTCCTTTTTGTTGACTTAGGTTGGGTTTAGTAATGCTATCCATAAAGGTGTTTCTGTCTTATAAAAAGTATAAGCCAATTGTTTCTGTTTGGTAAATCAAAAAATTGAGAATTTTTTGCCCTCAACTTTTAAAAAGCTTTTGAAAGCACCTTACATAGTGCTTTTAAGAAGTGATTTATGTTCTTTAAAATACAAAAGAGTAATATGATGTTATTTTAACTAATGATAATAAGTATAGAAATTACATTCTTTAATTTATATATCCATATTATTTGGCAAACTAAGGGACTTCTCCTAAAATCTTTCATAATTACACTTACTCCTTTTAAATTTTAAAAATTATCCACTTCTGTTAATTAACCAAAAATCATTACAATTACACCCTTATTATTATTTTTCAGTTCTTGATAATAAAAAAATCAATTAAATTATCAAAATTATCCCGAACTTGCCACCCACGGCAGCCACTCCATCTTCATTTCCCATTTTTCTTGGATCAAAAACACAAATTTTCAATTCCCCCAACGGCAATCAAGGTCTGATGATTAAAAAAAAACACGAATAGATTTGATTAAAGCTTCGAACTTGACACTGCCATGGCTTCTACTTCTCTAGGAAGAGAAAGTGAATGACCATTGTCACTGTCATCATGGTGCTCCATCAACACTGCCGCCGTGATCTTCCACTACTGCTATTCTCATTGTTTTATAGAGCATATTTATCGAATATTATTGTGGCTTTGAAAATAGTTTTAATATTATTTTACTAAATAATACTATTGTAACTTTTTAATAGTTATTTTTTGAGAAGCCAAAGTGAATCAAATGGTCTAGAAAAAAGCAATAGCAAACTAAGCTTTAATTTGTTAACATAGGACTTTTTACTTCTCATATTTTAATAACACAATGAGTTTGATCCTAAGGATGAGTTTTGTTAATTTGAACCTTGAAAAAATGAATAAAAATTATATGAATAAGTTTCATGCATTAAGTTATACATGAAATTTATCATTTATATAAATTTTACCTCAATTTTTCTATCAGCAAAACAAACCGATTGGACACAATCACACGCTTTAGTTTTTAATAAAAATGTGGGCCCTTGTAGTAGGGTAAGTGAAATACAATAAAGACAAAACTACCAAATTCGTCCCTCGAAAATTTTGCGCTGACCAAATTGGTCCCTATAAAAAAAAAAACTCCCAAATTGGTCCCTCCTAAATTCAAACGTCTATCAAGTTAATCCCTCCGTTAACATCGCTAACGGACCATACTAACATGTCAGTTACTGTGCTAACGTGGCACCTATAATCCTTCCACTAAACAAAACGATATCATTTTGTATCCAACTCCTTCCACCGTCTTGTTCATCTCTATGGCCCCAATCTCCATTTGTTTGTCTCTGGCAATAGTGCTGGCGACGGCAACAGCTTCTTCTTGTTGTCTTCCGTCTCCGACTTGGTCTTCTTGGTGATGGAGAGGGTGTCGATGGTCTCCTTGGAGGTGGGAGCGTGGCTTGACTCCAACCTTGCCTCTCTCCCCGAAGGCCTTCGATCCATGCCTCACCTCGATCTCTGCCTCTTTTTTCTTCATAGGAAAAAATGATGAAAAAAAGATACCCATATGCTCGATTTCGCCCCTTCGGGTTCGGCCATTTTAGTTTCAAAGCTTAAATGGTCTCTGACACCTAGCCGAAACGCCTTGTTTTAAGGTACTCCCTCCTTCATTCCATGCCTCTTTCCCAATATTGCCCAATTGATTTTCTCACTACTCGAGTGAACTCAACTCAAGTTATTAATGTCATGTCATTATATGTTTCAATTCGCATTGCAGGTATGGCTGTTGTATCAGTTCGGAGTCCTCCACGATGGAAAACAACTTTATCCTGGTGCTATTTCAACATGTACTGTATTATTTTCTATTTTTCTCTTCTCATTTTAATTTTGCCTCTTGTTATTTCTTAGTTTGTTGTTACAGCACTGACCTTATCCTATATTATTGTATACATCCTGCAAATCTAATGTCCCATTTTGTGTGTGTGTGTGTGTGTGTGTGTGAGTGTGTGCTAATTTTAATGTTTGTTAGTAGAGAATATAGTAAGAAGTGGAGGTAAGATGGGGATCATAAGCAACTCCTCAAGGCGTTCATTGGTCACTATTGAGAAAGTAGAGAGTCTTGGCTTTGATGCCTCTCTCCTTGTGGGAGCCATCACTAGTGGAGAACTCACTCATCAGTACCTACAAAGGTTGGTTCTACTTCTACCAACCAACCTACATGATCTCTTGTTTTATATTTGTTCCCTAACTTCCTTGTGCGCGCGGATGTCGCTGACGACAAGGTTTCTCTCTCTAGGAATTGATCTCTCTTGCCTTTGTCTCCCTTCGTTTCTTCTCTTTTTGTGCTGTTTGGGGGAACAAGAGAGTGAAAATCATGGAAAGAAAGCTCAGAAGCGAAGCAAATAGAAAGAGAGAGCACATACTGTGGGTATTTTGATTAAGATGACAAATAAATGGAGATTGGGGCTAGGATTTAACTTTCAAAAGAAGAAGAATAAAGGAGATGAAGAAGAAAGTGGATGTTAGTGGATGTTAACAGCACAATAACAGACATGTTAGTATTGTCCGTTAGTGATGTTAACGAAAGGATTAACTTGGTAGACGTTTGAATTTAGGAGGGACCAATTTGGGAGTTTTTTTTTTTATAGGGACCAATTTGATTGGTGTGAAATGTTCGAGAGACGAATTTAGTAGTTTTGTTTACAATAAATTTTCCATTCTTTGAATCCACGCGAACTTGGCCAACTAATACCTCTTACATTCGGCTCAAGGCTGTAGCATACACGGTATCGTCTTCAAAACTCCCTCGCCAGTCAGAGTTCAACCATACAGGGCATGCCTTTCCTGTTTCACGTAGATTATGCTGAAGTTATTGTAGAAATTACAAAATTTTTCCTTTTTGTCTTTTAAGGTACATTGACGCGAATGAATTGTTTTAGTAAATAATTTAAAACATTTATATTATATTTGATATTTGGAATAAAAATAAAAGTTTGATTTTAATGCACCCATAGTATAGAAGAGTTTTACATTGTTATTCAATCAAAACTCTCATTTTATATGACTTTTTTAAGTAGTTGAGTGGAAAGTACTTGTATTTGCTAATGTGTTATTAAATGATTGGATGAATGTGTAAAATTTTTTTACACTATGTGAATATTCCAATTAAATCCTAAAACTAAGATAGCAAAACATTTCTTTGTAGAGTTTAATTTTAATACACTGATAATATAAAAAATTTTTACACTGCTATTCAATTAAATCTCTCTTTTTGTATGACTTTTTAAGTAGTGAGATTGAAAAGTAATCATATTTAATTTTCTTGTTTGGTATTATATGATTGGACAAATGCATAAAATTATTTTACCTCATTAGTGTATTCCAATTAAATCCTTCTTATTACATCATATGCTGTTCATAAATAAATAATTAAGACGAAATTACAGTTATCAAGATTTCATTCTTTGATTGTAATTTATTATCATCGCTTGTTTGCTTCGGAAGTGTTTGTTACTTTGGGGATAGGTAGGAACTATTAATACCCCCTTCCATGTAAACTCATAAAGTAATAGAATAACTCAAAACCATCTCTGATATATAAATGTATTTGTTAAGTCTCTTTTACTATTTTCTTTCTCTATTTATTGTCTTCTCGTGCTGTGTCAATAAAGAATCTCAATATAAAAACTAGCTACCGAACGGAAAATGAGTAAGATATGATTAGTAGGTTTCTTTATTTTTTTCTGAAAAATACTAATAAAAATCCAGGGGAAATCACGTGTCTAACCTGAACTCACGGTATAAGTGCTCATTACATCTTGGATCCGAGAATTCATCTCTTGCGATTTGAACAAACATAAATAATTAAGTTCTACTGTTTTAGGAAGACAAACGACTAAAAGATAATAACAACTATCCAAAATGAAATAAGCTATCCTAAGAAGGTGGAGAGCTTCAGGCGTTAACAGAATTAGCTATCTTGTAGATCCATTTTGCAAAATAAAAATGTTGCCAACTTCGTACGGCCTGCACTTTGATAAGCACGGTGATGGCAAATAACTTCCTTTCACTGTAGAGAATAGATCATATATATTCAAAGCATATTTACATGATGCCCAATAAGCAATCTAATCCTGCAATCGAAAACTATTAATCCTCGTCTAGTGGTCTTCCTTTGACCATAATTGAAAGATCCTTGTACCACTTGCAGAACCAGATAGCGAGAAGAGCTATGTTTGCGGAACTCCTTCCGCCACAGCCTGGTGAAGAACAGATCCCCTACGATTTGCTGGTGGATCAGACAGAAAACTGATGATAGTGTTGTTCCTTCAAGTCGATTTTTCAAATACGGGCACTTTCCAATTTAGACAATGAGTTTGCTATTTTTCATAAATATCCTCCTGAGCTGAAATTAATTATTGGCTTGCCACAAGTTGGGCCAACCAGACCTGAAGATATGGAAACAGCTTTGAAGAACACAAGGCCACCTGCTCATCTCCGTGCCCACAAATATGAAAAGTTTAATGCTGATTATAGTAGTCATAAAATTGATTGTCATGCAGTGGTCATATTACTAAGAGAGTTACTACTATAACACATAAAAATAGATGTCTAATTGAGATGAAAAGAATGTTCCATTTGAACATCCTCTTTTGAATGTTAAAATAATATTTTTATATTAGTAATTAGGTGTCCACAATTTGATTGTCATAAAATTGCTATTTAACAAAAGTTATTTTCCATCCTATGGAAAGCACTTAGGCTTTGTTTGGCAAAAGTTAATCTGTTTTCTTTAAAAGCATTTTTCCTTTTTCTAGTGAAACAAAATAAAAAACCTCAATAACATTGTTTCTACATTTTTTTTAACGTCTCGTTTAGACACCAATTTCATCACTCTTGAATGAGATTGTAATTCCTCTCATTTAAACTCAGCTATTGTATTTAATGGTGATGAGATACAAAACTCCTTAAAGTCAATGTTAAAATATTATTATGGTAAAAAATCCAAACCATAGGCATGCATTTCCACAAAACATTTTATCCCAAGCAGCAGGCAAACATTTTTACAGAACTAAATTTTTCATATGTCATTTTAATGCTTTCGGGGGAAAAAAGATTTCGCACACTGCTCAGGGCAGTAAATGGCAGAAGTCGCCTGCGAAATTTTCATTAGACAGGTACGAGAATTGAAATAATGTATTATATTCAAGGGCATTATAGACCTTTCAACGCAACTATCTCCTGTTTGCAGCTTAGGCTGTTCATCATCGTTATTTTTTTCGGTAATGTGGATTGAAACGTTATTTGCTAATCAATGTTGCTAAAATTCCAATCATATGTTTAATTAGAGGATAAAAGTGAAAGTAGAATATTTTTTTTCTTGGTCAAAAATAGAATATGAGCTTGATATGTAAATAATTTAATTAAATATGGACTTCATCTAAGGAAAGGCAGCCCAAACATAAATTAAGAAAATGTTTTCAGTAAATAAAATAACATTGACCCAATGATAAAAACAAGGTCAAAACACAAAAAGAAATAGTCGAACAACTAGTTTATGAAAAGAAAACAACTTTCATTATTTTTCCTCTCTGATTTCATTTTCGGTTGTCTTTTGTTGTTTGTTGCAATGCAATTTTCAAATTAATTTGGGGACTTAGCTTCTTTGATTTATTGTTTTATCTCACAGGTTCCTTGCATCCGAAGCTCATATTCCTACAAATTTTCTCGTTTCCATGGGGAATTTCAGAAGTTTGATTTTGTTACATTATTTTCATTTAAAATTGTTACGATTCATCTCAAACAACTGCATTTCTTTTTCTTCTTCTACGTGGTATTTAAAATATCCATTTTTTAAGTTATTTAATTTTTTATTTGTTGGTGATTGTATTAAAATATATTAGATTTCAAAATGACAAGTTCTCAAGTGGTTCTCATATAATATTGATTCTGCAATCGAAATTGCTATTAGTGCCGTATGATGTTCTGCGGATCCTATGACGGTTACAATGTTTCTTCTCAAGTTCTCTCCTTTTTTATCTATTTTTTTAAAATTGTTTTAAATTTTTGATAAATAATAACAAAAAAATATAGGAACTAACATTGTTAATTAATTTAGTTATTTCCCACATTTTTATAACACAATGAGTTTAACACTAAGAGTATGTTTGCTAATTGATAAAAATGAATTGTGGTATAAAGTTTTATCGGTGTGATTTGACTTAAATTACACACAAATTTTATTTATAAAATATTTACTTTCAGTTTTATTCCCTAACTAAATATAATATAAACATTGCTTTGAAAATAAAAGTAAAAATAAAAATTTACACAAACAAATTTCATACTTTAATTTATGCTTACAATTCATTCTTATAATTTTTACCCAATTTTTAGCAATAAGAGTAATACCGTCAAGGTCACTCTTTAAACCCGTGCATAGCAGCATGGGCACAAAATTTACACGCTGTAGTTTAATAAAAATGTGGGCCCTTGTAAAAGAAGGGTAGATGAAATAAAATTAGTTTCCATCTTTTAATTAATTCACACCCAACTAATGCCTCCATGACATTCGGCCCAAGGCTGTGGCATACACGTCTACACGGTACCGTCTCCAAAACTCCCTCGCCATTCAAAGTTCAAACATACCGTCATGCCTTTCCTCTTTCGCGCAGATTATGCTGAAGTTATTGTGCAAATTACAAGGTTTTTCCTTCTTGTCTTTCAACTTACATAGGCGCCCATCAATTGTTTTAGAAAATAATTTAAAACATTGTGTTATATTAGATATTTGGAATAAAAATTATATCTCAAGACATTTCTTTCTACCTCATAAGTAGTTGATAAATAAATAACTAAGATGAAACTACAGATACGAAAAGTGTTCTCTGCTCCTCTCTCTTAATATTTTGTCAATTTTTCTTATCTTTTCATAATGTAATGAAATATCACTCTAACAAATTTAAACTAATGGACAAAGACAAATGAATAATATTTATATATAACACATACAACGACATAATAATATTTCTCTATTTCCATTTTTCTCCTCTCTGCCTGTTCAATCAAATAACGTAATTAAGACCCACTTAGCAAAATTTCCTGAAATCTTTCTATGCAATGTCCAGCATAAAACCCGATAGCACATTTCATGAAAACATCTAAATGGCATAGGAACATTCAAATCAATTAAAGATTGACCTATAACGTGTAAATTGCTACAAAATATTCATCATACGAATAACAAATTAAACTGATCCTGCATGTAACTGTGTACGTCTCTCCTTCCCTGTTGCCCTAAACAAAATGAATACCCCCCTTCCCCTCTTCTTTTGCGAACAATTCAAATGTAGTTATCTAATAATTTACAAGCAAGAAAGTTTACACGGTGACACGCGCACATGTATCGTATATATGTGTTGTAATTTACCTTGAATAACGAGGAGGCATCACGTCCCTCCCCTGCATGCTTCAATAGTATCTAGGTATTACTCCTATATATACACAACATCACCATGGATTTCCAAGGTGCATCAAAACAAGAGTGTATTTTCAAATATTAGTTCATTGAATTCATCATAATTAATCACAATATCAATTGTATTGCTTTATATTGATCGATATCCATGGCTTCCAGTGATCCTAGAAAGACCTCCAATTATGTGGGCGACAAGCCCGCCACACCTGGGAAGACATCCTCCAAGCCTAAGAGGGATGATAAGAAAGACAAAGTAACTGCTGAATCCGGTCTTAGGCCTAACTAAAGTGGAAACAGGTCAAGGGGACCAATAATGGTTTGATATACAGGTAATCTAAATCAGACAAATCCACCATAATTTCTTGCACTGCAAAATTTTGTCCATAAAATTCTATTAAACTTTCTGCTACTTGTTAGTTTTTTTCCTTTTCTTTATGGATTAAAATGTTATTGCTAAAATTTCAATCATACCTCCTTCAAATTTTAACTCAGCGTAAACACAAATTAAGTTGCTATTACAAATATTTCTTCCGTTTTATATTTCTTTTTCTTTCTCCGTTAAGATAACATGGATGGTCTTTGTATTCATTCATCCTTTTCATTTTGTTTCAGGTTTATGTGGAAGTGAGATCTATCATCTAAGTTGCTAGCACGAACAATACTTGGATTAGATAATACCTGAAAATTATTATGTTTTGGTCTTCAAGATTTCATTCTTTGATTGTAATTTATTATTATTTGTTCATTTGGCAAGTGTGTATTACTTTAGGAATAGTAAGTAGCAATCCCCCTTCCATTTAAACTTACTATGAACAATAGTAACCTCTAAAAGTTCATATATGTTATTAGCAAGTGTTTGTTACTTCCTTTGTATGCTTGTTATTAATAAAGTGCTATATAAATTAAACTTTCTCTAAAATATAAATTTGTTAAGTCTCTTTTGCTATTTTTTGTCTTCTTGCTGCTTCAATATAAAGAATCTTGACATAAAAACTAGCTTAGGAATGATAAGCAAGTAATTTCTTTTTTTAGAATTTCTTAGGTGCTCTTAGAGCAAAATAAAATATTTACTTTGTTAATTGATACATAAGCTATTGTATTAAAAATGTAAAAGAAATGAGAGATAATAGTAGCTTGCAAAAGTTATGTGTGAATTAGTAAATGAATTAGAGCAAATGTTTTCTCTTACTCTTGATGTATCTAAGTATCTCTCTCTCTGTCTTATACTACATACATGAGTAAATTAAAGATTATATAGATTTTCTTTTTTCTGAAAATACTAAAAATCAAAGGGGCCTCGTGTTCAAACTGCATTCACTGTATATAAGTGTTCATTACATCTTGGATCTGAGAATTCATCTCTAGCAATTTGAACAAACATTAGAAGACAAATAACTAGTTAACAAAAAAAAGAAAGGAAAACAAAACAACTAAACCTTGCATTGGCGCTAACTTTTCTTTAGGCTTGTGTGGTGGTCAAAAAAGTCCTTAGGTTCTATTGCTTCTTCATTGCATTAAAATCCGCATTCGATGCTACTGGATACTAGTAGCAATGAACAAAAAGAATAGGGCATATATGTACCCCAAAAAAAAAAGAATAGGGATATTACATTGCAATTAAATATTTAACAAAGTTATTTTATAAAATTAATGAGTACATTTGTTGCGAGAAAAAAGTCATATCTTAGTAAAATATGTGATTATTAATCATACACTCTAGGAAGAAATGGTGATTCCCTCATTCCATAAAACAATACCTTGAACTGTCTTAAATCATTATTTTCTTTTTATCTAAATTATCTGACAGTTAAAATATCTAAATTGACCCCTCAAAATATATTGAAAAACTATTTAGTCTTTCAAATTTTAAAAATGCCAAAGTGATTCCCCAAATTTTAAAAAAGGAGAAAAATTATTCTCTCCGTACAGTTCAATATAGTGTTTTTCAATTGTACAGACATGTATGGAAGAATCAATTTATCCTTCTTCTTGAAATGTGAGATGACCAATTTAAGATTTTTAAATTTAAATGACTATTTTATCGTTTATATATTTCTTAGAGATTGACTTGAGTATTTAGTCATTGCTATTGCTCACATACAGTGCAACACAGCTGACCTAATTATTTTTATGGCAACCATATGCAGTAATATCGCTCACCTCAGATGTTAAAGACAGCTGACCCAGACAAAAATTATCAGAGGACTTAATTTTTTTTTTCGGTTTACAAACATTTTTCTTTTTTTTGTAAAACAAAATAAATTTCCACAACATTATCTGCTAGTTGAAAAGAAGATAAGAAGATTTCGTTTCTTGCATGATTTGGGAAGAACAAAAAGATTTCACATACAGACTATTGATTGGAGCAAATGACAGAAATAACTTTTGGGAATACGCGCAAAATAATTCATGACTATGTTTTCTTTCCTAAACTCTTAAATTCGCTGTTGAATTTTTTGGAAGCCACGAAAGATCTATAAATATTAATTAGACTAAAACCCTACGTTAGTCCTTCAGATTTTTCATGGAGGACAAATAAGTTCTTCAAATTTAGAAAATTTAATATTAGTACCTTAAAATTTATAAAAAGGGACAAGTTAGTCCCTCTGTCAAATTGTTATCTAAATTATAATGAAAATACCCATATATTTTATTAACTTGCTTATATATATCGTTAATTTTCATAGTATGTCCTAATTTACCCCAATCATCTATTGTGCCGAACAAATCTCAATTTAAAGTCAAAATCCTTCTTCTGAGTAGGGAGCTATGGTGAGAGAGTAGATGAAGAAAATGGTCTAAACGACTTTGTTTAGAGAAGTGAAGTAAGTTAGGATCCACCATAAAAGTTAACAGTACATATAAATAAGTTAACAGTATCCATAAGTAAATTAACAGGATATAGTTTAAATAATAATTTTATAGAGGAACTAATTTGTCTTGTTTTGTGAAATTTGAGGGATTAATATGGGATGTTTCAAATTTAAGGGACTAATTTGTCCCCCACTATAAATCCGAGAGATTAATTTAGGGTTTTTAATCTATTTATTAAGAAATTAACATAGAAGAGAGATGCTAACTTGCTCACTATGGAACTCTCACCTAAGTCCTCTCCCATCTGGCGTGCTATTCTGTTTGTTGTCCATAAGCTCCGAGAGGGATTTTCTTGGGGAGTGGACTGTGCTCTTTCTCTTTAATATGATTGTTGTTTCCCTTTTGGTAGATTATATGAACTTGTTGATTATGTGCATATCTCGGATACTAACCTCACTTTGGGTGATTTGTCGGATGGTGGAATTGGGCTTACATCTTCTCTTTAGACCTCTTTATCACCTCAACTTCAAAATTTATTACAGGATTTTTTAAATATTAGTCAGTCTTCTTCTCGAGTGGGTTGGTCATGGTAGCCTACTGGGATCGGCATTTACTCTGCATCGTTGGCTTTTGTTTCAGTCTTTTCCTTGAGATCTTAATCTTAATTGGAGCTAGATTTGCAAGGTGAGAGCTTCAAAGAAGGTTAAGGTGATGCTTTGATTGTGCATTCATGGTAGCTTGCCTACTAATTCCTTTCGTTTTCATCGTCACATGGCATCTACCAGTGCTTGTTCGCGTTGTGGCTAAGAGGATACTCTTCTCCACTGTCTGAGGGACTGTTTTAAAAGTCACTGTATTTGGAATAATGTTGGCATGCATCTTTTTTCTCATTTTGAGATTGACGGTCCGGTTATTTGGGTTAAAAATTGTGCTCTTGGTACTAGTGGCATTCTTTTTCTGGCAACTTTGTAGTGGACTTAGTGGAGTCGTAACAGGATATTTTTCAAGCTGACCCTTGGTCTGCCCTTATGGTGACTCACTAGGCGCATCTTCTGGCAGATGAGATCATGCGCTCTCTAGTCAATTGTGTTGAATTAGTGTGGCGTCCTCCTCCCCTTAGTGTTGTTAAGCTAAATGTTGATGGTAGTGTGTTTTGGGATCGAGGGTTGGCGGGTTTCGGCTACATTATTCGTGACTCTTATGGAGGGTGGTTGGCTACTCGCTCAGGATTTGTGGACGAGATGCAAGTTCTTTAGGTGGAGCTCGAAACTGTTTGTCATGGCCTTTCTTTGACTTGGATGCTTGGCTACCATACTATTTATGTTGACATGGATTGTCTTGAGGCTTTTTTAGTTGTGTCCACTGATAAGATTTCCCTTAATCATTTGGACCTTAGTTTACTTTTGCGTATTCATGACTTGACTTTGCGTAATTGGTGTGTTCACTTTGGTTTGGTTTTTAGGACTGCTAATTGGGCTACCAATCTTGTAGCGAAGACTGGTGCTACTCGAGCTTGGAGTATTTCAGGTGGTCTAATCCTGGAATGGAGCTTAATAGTATTATTTAGGTGGATATCTTCGCCTAGTCTTTGTCGTGTCTTTGTATTTTTTTCTTTTCAAAAAACATAGAAGAGAGAAGAAGTTAATAAATAAAACCAAGACAAATTATGTATGACATCGAAAACTTTAATTTGGAAGTGACAAATGAAGCTTTGTACCCTCCAACATAGTGTTTTGCTCTGTCTCAGTAGTGGCTGATGTAGCATCCTCACTAGTCTAAAAAAATTTTGTGTACACACAAGTATAAGAATCTATTCTTAAACATACTCACAAAAAAACAAGTAGAATTCATAAATAGATGAGTATATATTGAATACAATTAATGGGGCCTATTTTTATTGTAAGTGTGTCTAAATTTTATATGTTAAACTTGTGTCCATACAAAAATCTCTCGATCTCAATTTGGTCCTACACCTGCTGTACAATAGTCACAGCCTAAAAACATCAATTGTTTATTAAATTATTAGAACACTTACAGTTGTAGCAGAAATTTTCATCATACCAATAACTCAGTCCTTTTTCTCTTTTTAGCTGCATTTTACCAGCACTCAACTAGTTGCTTTGTATAATTTGGCTTTGGATGGGGTCTGTTTAGCAGGTGAGTTTAGGGAAATTTGGTTGCTGCACGGGCTAGTTGGGTTTAGTATGGGTTCAAAATTGGTAGTATACTTATTCTCTTTGTATAATTTGGCTAATGCCACAACTCTATGTCTGAAAAAGGAAGAGATGCACATTTGCGTTACATCTCTCTCGATATCACTATTTAACCCACTCATAAAGCAATCCATCCACGGTACTTTCTCTCATTATCACGGGTTAAAAATGATGCAAAAAAATTTATGAATAAGTTGTTTGTTAATTAAATTCACGGATGAGCTTTGCAAATAAATTATACACATAATTTATTTATGAAAATTTTCACCTCATTTTTATCCTAATATCAAACACACTCTTAATATATGTACATAATGAAATATTATTTTCATAAATTTTTAAATATAAATCATGTCGATACTAATATATTATTTGGCTTCAAGCCCTTATTTACAAATTATTATCCAAACACAGGTAAATAATAAACAAATTAAGAAAAGACATTATACAAGTTAAGATAATATAATAAACAATCCTTAAATAGCAGGGATTTCATATCTGGTTTATTAGGTTTAATTAATTCATCAGTCTCTATAGTTTCATTGAACTTTCGATTGAGTCATTACATTTTAAAAGTTTTCAATTGGGTCCCTATACTGAAAATAAGTGTTTAATTGAATCCCTGACTCCATCACTCGTTACATCCCTAGAATATTCTTTTACTATAATTTTATATTTAAAAAAGAAAAATCCACCTCACCCTTCCCGTTTTCTTCCCCTTCCTTCTCTGCCGAAGCTGTTGCCACCCAACACCCCCCGAACCACGTGGCCCTTGCATCCACTGTAGTAGCCCCAGCTTCAACCGCAAAGCTCCGCTCAAAAACCTAGCGACGTCGTGAAGCTCCTCGCCTACATCTTCGTGCCTCTGCATCAGCACCCCATGAACAAACAGTGTTGGTGGGCTCACTTTTAAGTGAAAGTAAAGCGACTTTGGCTTGGATCCTTTTAATAGAATACAACAGTGTCACTTACTCTTCAAATCCAAAGACCACGCGTTTGTTAATTTTTTCAAACAGTGAAAAATGAAAAAAAAATAATGAAAAAGATAGTGGTGAAAGATGGATAATGATGGGTGATGAATAAGTAATGGATGATGGTGATGAAGATGGAAGAACAACAATAGAGTGGTGATCGGGGGAGGGCTAATGGTGATGGCAGTAGAGATGAGGGGAGAGGGAGGGAAAGAGTAGGAATATCCCCAAAATATGAGATTTTTCTTTTTTTTAATGCAAAATTCCGGTAAAAGAATATTCTAGAAATGTTTTTTTAACTCTCATATTTTTGTAAATGGTGATGGGGTCAGGGACCCAATTAAATATTTATTTTCAGTATAAAAACCTAATTAAAAAGTTTTAAAATGTAGGAATTCAAATGAAAATTTAGTGAAACTATCGGAATTGACGGATTAATTAAACCGGTTTATTATTAAATCCATCTTTGAATTTATACCCAAATAATAAGTTAACACATTTTACCAATGGTGCAAACACGCGCGATTGTATTCAACTGAGCCCTTCAAAGACATACAGAAAATGAAATGGCTTTTCCTTTTTCCCGTAATTCAGTCAGAAAATGTGTAGAGGAAATGATGAATATAGGAAACTCGTTAATTAACCTAAATTTAAATAATTATATTGTAATCATTTTTAATACTAACTTCTCGACGAATAATGTTATATCTTGAAAACTAGCCAACTGAAGTTACAGAATAAGAATATTTCCTACTTCCTTTGCATATACAAGCAAATTTACAATGAAATTGATAGCGTATGTCATTCGTGACAATAGGGAACAGACACAATTCGACACGCATTCTAACCGTTATTTGAAACTTGATGATAGGTTATGCCAGTCAAACCTCAAGAACTTTCCTTGTAGCTTCATAAATTTTGATAAGTACGTAGCAACATAATTTCACAATGCAAAAAGATATGGTTTGCTAAGAACGTGTTGTTCATTGCATAATGTTTTTCAATTGAAGAGAGATTCACTTTGATATATTATCAACATAAAATATTTTATATTGTTATTCTATCATACATTATTAGTATATATTTAATCAAGACAAAACCCCCAAGTGAGCTTTTTTCAAATTTCATGTCGGATAAATTGGTCTATACCAAAAAAAAAGTTAGAGAAATTGATCCTCTTGAAAAAAAAAAAGATACCATAAGAAGTGTATGTCAATTAAAAATATCAAACAAATTAGTTCTTCAATGCAGGGATCTATTTAAACTCTTTATAATTGTTAAGGGACAAATTTATTCTATTTTATTGTCAAATGAACTAATTTATCTGACGATTTAAATGGATAGGGACTTTTTTGGATTTTTTTGAGGGACAAATTTATTTGATATAAAATTTAAGAGGAACCAATTTTAATATGGGGGTTTTGTCTTTAATTTAAATGATGATAAAAAGTTTTTTTGGACTTAGCTTCTCTAAAATTAGGGGTTGGAAAAGTGCAAAAGTGAGGGTTATTTATCATTAAATGAATAACTTTCACTATATATGAGTCTTATTAAATGATTTAAGATTGATTAACTCACTCCTCACTTTTATATTTTACCAATCTCATCACTTTAGAGGGGTCAAGTCTAATTTTTTTACATTATTATCAAATCAAATCATTTCACAAGCATATTTCAAAAATAGCAAAGGATATATTTAGAGAAAAATGTTTCTAACCTCTTCTGAAGTTCATTAAAATTACACTTTTCTCTTCAATAAATATTGATTCGTTAATTTATATAATAAAAAAAAGATATCATGTGACATATACATAATTCTTAATGACAAATTTATAATATTTTGGCAATATTAAATATACTGATCAAATAAAATACTTTTTTATCACAACAAGATGAAACTTATTATTTAACTTATGATAAAAGGAGGGTGTTTTGGTCAATATATATTAAATATTGTCTGTCACTAATAATTTTGTACATGGCACATATTATATTTTTTGTCACTTAAATTAATAAATTAACAAATGTAAGGAATGTCAGTGTAATTTTGTAAAATAGAGATATGACGATTGTAATTACACTAAACTTTAGAGAAAAGTTAATATAATATTCTCTTAGATTTAAACTTGTATATGTGGCTTATGCGTTAATATATAATTAGATGACTATGCAAAAAAAAAATTATACTATCATGCATCAAAATTAAATCATATTATTATATAAATGCTATTTGGTTTGGATGGAGTGTAAATCGATAAGGTGCTCTGCACATGTTATGTAAAAAATAACACTTTTCTATTATAGATTCTCTTTCATACCAAACAACATATTTTTTTATACATAAAATATCATTTCTATTTGTATTATATTTCTCAGATTGGATTCTCCTCCTCTCTAGCGGATTTTGTTCAACATGAATTTTGTTTTTCTTCTTAGTCATGGCAAATGTTATAAACTTTTGGATGCATTTGGTCTTAGAAAATAAGTTTCAGCTTTTATTTTCTATTTATATAGTTAATTTCTTATTTTTTGGAATTTTGTAAAGGAAAAGAGAAAATTACAAAATTTAATTTTCAGTTTTTGTTTCCAATTTTGGTTATTTCTTTAACCTCTGAAATCAGAAAATAAAAAATAAAACTTGAAAACTGGTTTAAAAATCAAATTGACTCTTATCCTTCTTGTATATACAATTTTAATTTTTCTAATTCTTTTTTACCAAGGCATGTGTTTGAAACTTTTGGCTTCACACTATCTCAGTATCCGCCATTGAATATGGCAGAGGCGGGAGAAAATCATTGACAATATGATTAATGCTTCCTTTTGTTGCTCTTCATAACTGAAAGAAGCAATAGTAAATACGAATATGATTAAAAGGAAAATTGTCGTTTCATAGACTCAGCAATAATTTCAAGTTGCTCAAGAATGAGTCAAAATAAATCAGCCTACGAAGAATAAAAACAAAAGTTTAATTTAAATACACCGATAATAAAGAAGAGTTTTACATTGCCATATAATTAAAACTCTCATTTTAATTGATATAGGCCCTTGTGTAAGTTGCAAGTTGTAACAGAAGGATCAAAGAAAGTAAATACATCCATTTCCCAAATCCTAACTAAAACGTTTGACGGCAAATTATATTAAATCCTAATTATTGCAAGTTGTACTCTCAAGGCCCGTAGGCAGCACCATACGCGGATATCGTCTTCAAAACTCCCACACTCTTTAATGTTCAACGTTCATGGTTCACACGTACAAGGGCTTCCTTTCCTCTTTCGCCCAAATTATGCTGAAATTATTGTGCAAATTACAGAGTATTTCCTTTTTGTCTGTCAAGTTACTTAGCTTGACATCAATTGTTTTAGAAAATATGAATTGAAAGCATTATATTGTATCTGATACTTGAAATAAAAATAACATCTCAGACATTTCTTTCTACGTCATAAATAATAAATAATTCAGATGAAACTACTGATGCAAAAGTGATCTCTGCTTCTTAATTTTAATCTTTTGTCTATTTTTCTTATCTTCCCACACAATAAACAACCATGTTATTTATCTTCCGGTTCCTTTTTCCTCTCTTCTGGTTCAATCAAATAAAACATAAACTGCTAAATATTTTTAAAGTTATAAATTACTTTACATAATAAGTTTAGGGTGATTGCATTAATAGGGATGTATTATGTGTACAGTAAAATTAAGATTCTATCATTTTTTAATCATAATCAGACTTCTGGATTCAAATTTTTTTTTTCAAACTACCATCTTTTTATGAAATCAACAGATTTTTAAATTTTAACCATAATTAAAATTAATAGCGATTTTAAATTTTTCTTTTGTTATTGTCTGTTGTGACATCCACCGGGGACGTTGTGACAATAAATTTAAAAATAAAACATATAAAGTAGTAGTTTTAACAACCATTTATGTATAAAGTTTAAAATTATGATAATTAAAATATTGATATATAACAATAACTTCTAGTACTTTTCGATTTATTATGCATAATTGTAGTATACTAATATTATTGTTATTAGTTACTATTATTTATTATGAATTACTAATGTTAATAATTACTTATTATTAATCTATATATTATTTTTTTATATTGTTATTTAAGTAGTATATTTATTTATTTATATTTTAATTATTTGTATAATTATATTATTATTATATTATGTCTATAAATAGTAAATAGTATAGAGAAAGGAACGAAGAAGCGTGCAGTAGTCATAAGACGGCCAACTTTTAAAAATAATGATAAAAAATAAAGGCACACCGTGAATAAACAGTGCTATGAATAGTGCATAGAACATTGTTTTATTGTATATAGAGATGGATTTATAGCAAGGAAATAAAAATCGGATTAGATATCGAATCAATAAAGGTATTGTTAGTGAGCCATAATATTTATGGTGAGTAACATGTAAATGATAGAGAGAGGAGAAGAACAATCCAACAATCTTTGTCATTGTCATTCTTTGGTTTTATTTTTTTTCGTTTTTACTCTGTGGTTATCTAAGATGTCAGTATTTAAGCTTTAATGAAAAATTCCAAACTGGTCAACTGGTCCAATTAGCCAATTTTTCTCGATTCTTGACCGATTTTGAACTTTTCTGATTTAGAAGCTTAACTGGACTAGCCAAGTAACCAACTCCCAGTTAACCTAATCAGACCAACAAGTTCGGTCCAGTTTTCTCTTCCATGATTTATAGATATGTGGTTACAATTATTTACGTTTCCCAATGTGCCTATGATGTGGCGCTTGAGAAGGATGATGCATGTATAAAAAATAAAAATATATCTGGGAAAATTCCCAAATTTCTTCGATTGTTGGGGCATGGAAAGTTCTTCAGGACAGAAAGCTATTATTTCATTACACATTATATCTAGTAAGGGCCCAATAGCAAAATTTCCTCCAATCTTTCTATGCAATGTCGAGTAAAATTTGGTGACGTAATTTACCTTGGATTACGAGCCACGTCCCTCACACATTCATGGTTGCTCAAACCCCTTCTCTAGGTATTACTCCTACATTATATATATATACATAACTAGGGATTAAGGCCAAGGTGCATCGAAACAAGAGTGTCTTTCAAAGACTAGTCCATTAAATTGATCATAATCTCAACATTAATTATATATATTGGTTTATATCGATTGATATCCATGTCTTCCAGCAATCCCACAAATATCTCCAATTATCTGGGCGACAGGAATCCGCCACCTAGGAATCCACCACCCACGAATCCGCCACCTAGGAATCCGCCATCCACAAATCTGCCACCTGTAACTACTGAAAATGGTCTTAGGCCTAACTGAAATGGAAACAGCTCAGTGGAACCAAAAATGGTTTGATATCTAAATCAGCCAACTCCAGTTTCTTGCGCTGCAAAGTTTTGTCCATATAATTCTATTAAACTTTCTGCTTGTTTGTTTCTCCCCTTCTTTATGGATTAAAACGTTATTGTCGTAATTTCAATCATAAATTATTTAAATTTTAACTTGTCATAAACATTAAGTTACTATCATAAGTATTTCTTCGTTTTTCCTTCCTTTTTCTTTAATTTCTTCGCCATAAAGGTCACATGCATGGTCTTTGTGCTCATCCATCCTTTTCATTTTGTTGCAGGTTTATGTGGAAGTGGGATCTATATGTAGCTAGGAATAATACTTAACGCCAATAGGGATTGTTGTTGGTCATCAAGATTTCATTCTCTGATTGTAATTTATTATTGTTTGTTCGCTCTGCAAGTGTTTGTTACTTTAGGGCTAGGAAGTATTAATAATTCCCCTTCCATGTAAATTTATAAAGTATTAGAATAAATCAAAACCATGTCTGAAATATATATTTAAATTTGTCAAGTTTCTTTTTTCTATTTTCTTTCTCTCTATTTATTATCTTCTCATAATGTGTCAAATATAAACAATCTTGACATAAAAACTAGTGACCAAACGACAAATGAGTAAATTAAAGATCACATAGGTTTTCTTTCCCTGAAAAATATAAAAAATTCAAGGGATCACATATTTAAACTGAACTCCCTGTATAAGTGATGTTCATTACAACTTCGATCTGAGAATTCATCTCTCTTGCAATTTGAACAAACAAAAGTTCTGTTGTTTTGGGAAGACAAATGGCTAGTTAATCAAAAAAGAAGAAAGACAAAATAACTTAACCTAGTATTGGTATCTCCTTTTTTTTTTTTTGGGCTTGTGGAGGTTAAAAGAGGCCTTTGTTGGTTCTATTACTTCACATTGCATTGAAATTCGCATTGACTTAGCAGGAAAAAAGAATAGGCATATTACATGACAATTAAATATGTAATAAAGTTATTTTTACAAAACTAATGAGGAATTTGTTTGGAGGAAAAAACTCAGATCTTAATCAAGTATGTAATTATTAATCTGACACATCTAAGAAGAAAAATGGTGATTCCTTTTATTGTATAAAATAAGACCAAGAATCAATTTAAATCATCATTTTTCCCTTATCTAAGTCATTTTTACGCCAAACATACTTACAGTAATATCGCTCACATATAGGACCCTAAACACGGCTGGCCTAAACAAAAATTATTAGAGGAGTTAATATGTTTTCTTTAAAAGCATTTTTCCTTTTTCTAGTGAAACAAAATAAAAAAACTCAATAATATTATTTCAACACTTATTTTTAATGTCTCATTTAGACTCCAATTTCATCATTCTTGGATGAGATTGTAATTCCTCTCATTTAAATTTATCTATCATATTTAATGGTAAAGAAAGAGAAGACTCCTTAAAGTGGATGTTAAAATATTATTATGGTAAAAAACCCAAAACATAGGCATGCATTTCTACAACACATGTTATCCCAAGTCACACGCAAACATTTTTACAGAACTAAATTTTTCAGATGTCGTTTTTTTAATGCTTTAGGGGGAAAAAAGATTTCGCACACTGTTGAGGGGAGTAAATGGCAGAAATCGCCTGCGAAATTTTCATTAGACAGGTATGAGAATTGAAATAATGGATTATATTCAAGGGCATTATGGACCTTTCAGCGCAACTATCTCCTGTTTGCAGCTAAGGCTGTTCATCATCGTTATTTTTTTGGTGATGTGGATTAAAACGTTATTTGCTAATCAATGTTGCTAAAATTCCAATCATATGTCTAATTAGAGGATAAAAGTTAACGTAGAATATTTTTTTTCTTGGTAAAAAATAGAATATGAGCTTGATATATAAATAATTTAATTAAATATGGACTTCATCTAAGGAAAGGTCAGCCCAAACATAAATTAAGAAAATATTGTCAGTAAATAAAAAACATTGACCCAACGATAAAAACAAGGTCAAAAAACAAAAAGAAATAGTCGAACAACTAGTTTATGAAAAGAAAACAACTTTCATTATTGCTCCTCTCAGATTTCATTTTCGGTTGTCTTTTGTTGTTTGTTGCAATGCAATTTTCAAATTAATTTGGTGTCTTAGCTTCTTTGATTTATTGTTCTATCTCTTAGGTTCCTTGCATCGAAACTCATATTCCTACAATTTTTCTCGTTTCCATGTGGAATTTCAAAAGTTTGATTTTGTTACATTATTTTCATTTAAAATTGTTACGATTCGTCTCAAACAGCTGCATTTCTTTTCCTTCTTCTACGTGGTATTTAAAATATCCATTTTTTAAGTTGTTTAATTTGTTATTTGTTGGTGCTAAAATATATTAGATTTCAAAATGACGAGTTCCCAAGTGATTCTCAAATAATATTGATTCTGCAATCGAAATTGTTATTAGTGCCGTATGATGTTCTGTGGATCCTATGACGGTTACAATGTTTCTGCTCAAGTTCTCTCCTTTTTTCTCTATTTTTTTACAACTGTTTTAAATTTTTGATAAATAATAACAAAAAATAAAGGACCTAACATTGTTAATTAATTTATTTATTTCCCACATTTTTATAACACAATGAGTTTAATACTAAGAGTATGTTTGCTTATTGATAAAAATGAATTGAGGTATAAAGCTTTATGGATGTGATTTGACTTAAATTACACATAAATTGTATTTATAAAACATTTACTTTCATTTTTATTCCCTAACTAAATATAATATAAACATTACTTTGAAAATAAAAGTAAAAACAAAAATTTACACAAACAAATTTCATATTTTAATTTATGCTTGCAATTCATTCTTATAATTTTTACCTAATTTTTAGCAATAAGAGTAATACCCTCAAGGTCACTCCTTAAACCCGTGCATAGCAGCACAGGCACAAAATTTACGCGCTATAGTTTAATAAAAATGTGGGCCCTTGCAAAAGAAGGGTAGGTGAAATAAAATTAGTTTCCATCTTTTAATTAATTCACACCCAACCAATGCCTCTATGACATTCGGCCCAAGGCTGTAGCATACACGTCCACACGGTACCGTCTCCAAAACTCCCTCGCTATTCAAAGTTCAAACATACTGACGGAGCAGTATTATTTACATACACACAGTATGAAATATTATATCGTCTCTCCTCCAGGTTTTACATGAAATTTTCCTTCCCTGTTGCCCTAAACAAAATGAATACCCCCCTGCCCTCTTCTTTTGCCAACAATTCAATTGTAGTTATCTAATAATCGCAAATAAATTAATAATTTCCATGCAAGGGAGCTTACGCGGTGACACGCACAAATGTGTCGTAATTTACGTTGAATTACGAGGAGACATCAGGTCCCTCACCTGCATGCTTGAATAGTATCTAGGTAATACTCCTATATATATACACAACATAACCATGGATTTCCAAGGGGCATCAAAACAAGAGCGTATTTTCAAATACTAGTTCTTTGAATTGATCACAATTAATCACAATATCAATTACATTGCTTTATATTGATCGATATCCATGGCTTCTAGTGATCCCAGAAAGACCTCTGATTATGTGGGCGACAAGCCCGCCACACCAGGGAAGAAGTCCTCGAAGCCTAAGAGGGATGATAAGAAAGACAAAGTAACTACTGAATCCGGTCTTAGGCCTAACTGAAGTGGAAACAGGTCAAGTGCAGAATTTTGTCCATAAAATTCTATTAAACTTTCTGCTGCTTGTTAGTTTTTTTTTTTTCCTTTTCTTTACGGATTAAAATGTTATTGCTAAAATTTCAATCATACCTCCTTCAAATTTTAAAACTCATCATAAACACTAATTAAGTTGCTATTATAAATATTTCTTTCGTTTTGTATTTCTTTTTCTTTCTCTGTTAAGATAACATGGATGGTCTTTGTATTCATTCACCCCTTTCATTTTGCTTCAGGTTTATGTGGAAGTGGGATCTATCATCTCTGTTGCTAGGAACATAACTTGGATTAGATAACACCTGAAAATTATTATGTTTTGGTCACCAAGATTTCATTCTTTGATTGTAATTTATTATTATTTGTTCGTTTCAAAAGTGTGTGTTACTTTAGCAAGAGTAAGTAATAATCTCCCTTCCATGTAAATTTACTATGAACAATAGTAACCTCTAAAAGTTTATATATGTTCTTAGCAAGTGTCTGTTACTTCCTTTGTATGCTTGTTATTAATAAAGTACTATATAAATTAAACTATCCCTAAAATATAAATTTGTTAAGTCTCCTTTACTATTTATTGTCTTCTTGCTGCTTCAATATAAAGAATCTTGACATAAAAACTAGCTTAGGAACAATAAGCAAGTAATTTCTTTTTGAGAATTTCTTAGGTGTTATTAGAGTAAAACAAAATATTTGCTCTACTAATTAATACATAAGCTATTATATTAAAAATGCAAGGAAAATGAGAGATAATAGTGACTCGTAAAAGTTATATGTCAATTAGTAAATAAATTAGAGCAAGCATTTTTTCTTATTCTCGGTCCATCTAAGTATTTAATTTCTCTCTCTGTTTTATACTACATACATGAGTAAATTAAAGATTATATAGATTTTCTTTTTTCTGAAATTCAAACTGCATTCGCTGTATATAAGTGTTCATTACATCTTGGATCTGAGAATTCATCTCTAGCAATTTGAACAAACATTTTAAGAAGACAAATAACTAGTTAACAAAAAAAAAGGAAAACAAAACAACTAAGAGTATGTTTAGTTTGAGTTTTCAATTTTCCAGAATTTGTAAAGGAAAAACTAAAATTTTGAAAACTACAAATTTCAGTTTTCAGAATTTTCAGTTTTTCCTTTACAAATTATGAAAAACTGGAAACTCAACCAAACAAGTTCTAAACCTTGCGTTGGCACTCACTTTTTTTTTTTTTGGGCTTGTGTGGTGGTTAAAAAAGTCCTTAGATTCTATTACTTCTTTATTGCATTAAAATTCGCATTGGATGCTACTGAGTACTAGTAGCAATGAACAAAAAGAATAGGGCATATATGTACCCAAAAAAAAAAGAATAGGGCATATTACATTGCAATTAAATATTTAATAAAGTTATTTTATTAAATTAATGAGTACATTTGTTGGGAGAAAAAAGTCACATCTTAGTAAATTATGTGATTATTAATCGTACACTCTAGGAAGAAATGGCGATTCCTTCATTCTATAGAATAACACCCTGAATCGTCTTACATCATTCTTTTCATTTTATCTAAATCATTTCACAGTTAAAACATTTAAATTGATCCCTTAAAATATATTAAAGAACAATTTAATCTCTCAAATTTTAAAAATTTCAAAGTGATTCCCCAAACTTTAAAAAAGGAGAAAAATTATTGTTCTCTCCGTATAGTTTAATATTGTGTTTTTTAATTTTATGAACATGTATGGAATAATCAATTTATCCTCCTTCTTGAAATTTGAGGGGACCAATTTACTATTTTTAAATTTAAATAACTAATTTATCACTGATATATTTCTTAGAGATTGATTTGAGTATTTAGTCATTGTTATTGCTCACATACAGTAAAACACGACTGACCCAATCATTTTTATGGCAACCACATACACTAATATCGCTCACGTCAGATGTTAAAGACAGCTGACCCAGACAAAAATTATCAGAGAACTTAAATTTTTTTTTTCTGTTTACAAACATTTTTCTTTTTGTTGTAAAACAAAATAAATTTCCACAACATAATCTGTTAGTTGAAAAGAAGATAAGAAGATTTCGTTTCTTTCATGATTTGGGAAAAAAAATAGATTTCACATACAGACTATTGAGTGGAGCAAATGACAGAAATAACTTTTGGGAATACCCGCAAAATAATTCGTGACTCTGTTTTCCTTCCTAAACTCCTAAGATTTGCTGCTGACTTTTTTGGAAACCACGAAAGATCTATAAATATTTATTAGGCTACAACCCTAAGTTAGTCCATTAGATTTATTATGGGGAATAAATTAATTCCTCAAATTTAAAAATTTCATATTACTCCTTCAAAATTTATAAAGGGGACAAGTCCCTTAGTTAAATTGTTATCTGAATTGTTAAAAAAAATATCCATATATTTTATTAATTTACTTATATATACCGTTAATTTTTACAATAAGTTTTAACTTACCTCAATCCTCTATTCTGTGCAGAATAAATCTCAATTTAAAGTCAAAATATTTCTTCTGAGCAGGGAGTTATGGTGAGAGAGCAGATAAAGAAAAAGGTCTAAATGATTTTGTTTAAAGAAGTGAAGCAAGTTAGAATTCACCATAAAATTTAACAATACATATAAATAAGTTAACGATATATATAAGTAAGTTAACAGAGCATAACTTAGATGATAATTTTATAGAGGGACTAATTTGTCCTCTTATATGAAATTTGAGGGATTAATATAAAAATTTTCAAATCTAAGAATTAATTTGTCCCTCACTATAAATCCTAAAGATTAATTTGGAGTTTTAGTCTATTCATTAAGAAATTAATAGAGAAGAGAGACGAAGTTAATAAATAAAACCAAGACAGATTATGTATGACATCGAAAACTTTAATTTGGAAGTGACAAATGAAGCTCTGTACCCTCCAACATAGTGTTTTGTTCTGTCTCAGTAGTGGCTGATGTAGCATCCTTACTGGTCTGAAATTTTTTTGTATACACACAAGTATAAGAATCTATTCTTAAACTTACTCACAAAAAAACAAATAGAATTCATAAATAGATGAGTATATATTGAATACAAAATGGGACCTCCTTTTATTATAAGTGTGTCTAAACGTGATATGTTAAACTTGTGTCTATACAAAAATCTCTCGATCTCAATTTGTTCCTACACCTGTTGTACAATCGTCACAGCCCAAAAACATCAATTGTTTATTAAATTATTAGGACATTTATAGTCGTAGCAGAAATTTTCGTCACACCAACAACTCAGTCCTTTTTCTCTTTTTAGCTGCATTTTACCAGCACTCAACTAGTTGCTTTGTATGATTTGGCTTTGGATGGGGTCTGTTCAGTGGGTGAGTTTAGGGAAATTTGGTTGCTGCAGGGGCTGGTTGGGGTTGATGTGGGTTCAAAATTGGTAGTATACTTATTCTCTTTGTATAATTTGGCTAATGCTACAGCTCTATATCTGAAAAAGGAAGATGTGCATATTTGAGTTACATCTCTCTCGATATCCCTATTTAACCCACTCATAAAGCAATCCAACCATGGTACTTTTCTCTCATTATCAAGGGTTAAAAACGAGGCAAAAAAATTTATGAATAAGTTGTTTGTTAATTAAATTCATGGATGAGCTTTGCAAATAAATCATGTATATAATTTATTCATGAAAATTTTCACCTTATTTTTATCGTAATATCAAACACGCTCGTACGTAATGAAATATTATTTTCATAAATTTTCAAATATAAGTCATGTCGATACTAATATATTATTTGGGTTCAAGCCTCTATTTACAAATTATTATCCAAGCACAGGTAAATAATAAACAAATTAAGAAAAGACATTGTACAAGTTGAGATAATATAATAAATTATCCTTAAATAGCAGGGATTTCATATATGATTTATTAGGTTTAATTAATCCGTCAGCGTTTATAGTTTTATTAAATTTTTAATTGGGTCCATATACTGAAAATAAATGTTTAATTAGATCTTTGACTCCATCACCAATTATAAAAAAGTGAGAGTTAACAGAATATTCTCAGAATATTCTTTTACTATAATTTTATATTAAAAAAAATCCATCCATCTCACCCTTCCCCTTTCTTTCCCGTTCCTCCTTTGCCGGAGCTACTGCCATCCAACACCCCACGAACCACGTGGCCCATGCATCCACTGTAGTGGCCCCAACTTCAACCGTGAAGCTCTGCTCAGAAACCCAATGGCATCGTGAAGCTCATCACCTACGTCTCCGTGCCTCCACATCAGCACCCCACGAACAAACAGTGTTGGTGGACTCACTTTTAAGTGAAAGTGAAGTGACCTTGGCTTGGATCCTAGAACACAATAGTGTCACTGACTCTTCAAATCCAAAGACCATGCGTTTGTTAATTTTTTCAAACAGTGAAATATGAAAAGGAAAATAATGAGAAAGGTAGTGGTGGAAGATGGATGATGAATAAGTGATGGATGATAGTGATGAAGATTGAAGAACAACAATAGAGTGGTGATAGGGGGAGGGGCTAACGGTGATGTCAGTAGAGATGAGGGGAGGGGGAAGGGAAGAGTAGGAATATTCCCCGAATATATGGGATTCTTTCTTTTTTTTAAATATGAACTTATAGTAAAAGAATATCACTCTCATATTTTTGTAAAAGGTGATGGGTTAAGGGTCAAATAAAATATTTATTTTCACTATAGAAATTCAATTGAAAACTTTTAAAATGTCAGGATCCAATTGAAAATCTAATGAAACTATAGAGATTCATGGATTAATTAAATCAGTTTATCATTAAATCCATCTTTGAATTTATACCCAAATAATACGTTGACACATTTTACCAATGGTGCAAATACGCGTGATCGTATTCAACTGAGCCCTTCAAAGACGTATAGAAAATGAAATGGCTTTTCCTTTTTCCCGTAATTCAGTCAGAAAATGTGTAGAGGAAATGATGAATATAGGAAACCCGTTAATTAACCTAAATTTCAATAATTATATTGTAATCATTTTTAATATTAACTTCTCGACGAATAATGTTATATCTTGAAAACTAGCCAACAGAAGCTACAGAATAGAATATTTCCTACTTCCTTTGCATATAAGCAAATTTACATTGAAATTGATAGCGTATATCACTCGTGACAATAGGGAACAGACACAATTCGACAGGCATTCTAACCGTTATTTGAAACTCGATAATAGGTAATGCCAGTCAAACCTCAAGAACTTTCCTTTTCGCTTCATAAATTTTGATAAGTACGTAGCAACATAATTTCCCAATGCAAAAAGATATGGTTTGCTAAGAACGTGTTGTTCATTGCATAATGTTTTTCAATTGAAGAAAGATTCATTTTGATATATTATCAACATAAAATATTTTATATTGTTATTCTATCGTACATTATTAGTATATAATTAATCGAGACAAAACCCCCAAGCAAGCTCTTTTTAAATTTTATGTCAGATAAATTGGTCTACAGAAAAAAATTGGAGAAATTGATCCTCTTGAAAAAAAAAAGATATCATAAGAAGTCCATGTCAATTAGAAATATCAAACAAATTAGTTCCTCAATGTAGGGATCAATATGAACTCTTTATAATTCTCAAGGAACTAACTTATTTTATTTTATTGTCAAAGGGACTAATTTATTTGACGATTTAAATGGACAGGGACTTTTTTGAATTTTTTGGAGGGATAAATTTGTTTGATATAAAATTTAAGAGGAACTAATTTAGGCTTTGTCTTTAATTTAAATGATGGTGTAAAGTTTTTTTGGATTTAGCTTCCCTAAAATTAGAGGTTGGAAAAGTGCAAAAATGAGGGTTAACTATCCTTGGATAAATAAGTTTTACTATATGTGGGTTTTATTAAATGATTTAAGATTGATTAATTGACCCCTTACTTTTGTATTTTAGCAATCTCTTCACTTTAGATGGGTCAAGTTTAAATTTTCTATATTATCATAAAATCAAATCATTTCGCAAGCATATTTCAAAAATAGTGGAGGTTATATTTAGAGAAAAATATTACTGATTTCCCTTGAGATTTATTAAAATTACACTTTTCTCTTCAATAGATATTGATTCATTAATTTACATGATAAAAAAAGATATCATGTGACATATACATAATTCTTAATGACAAATTTATAATATTGTAACAATATTAAATATATTGATTGAATAAAATACATTTTTTATCACAAGAAGATGAAACTTATGATAAAAGGAAGGTGTTTTAGTCGATATATATCAAATATTGTCTGTCACTAATAATTTTGTACATGACACATATTATCTTTTTTGTCGCTTAACTTAATAAATTAACAAATATAATGGAGGACAATGTAATTTTGCAAAATAGAGATGTGACGATTGTAATTACACTAACCCTTAGAAAAAGTTAGTGTAATATTCTCTTAGATTTAAACTTGTGTAAATGGCTTATTGTCTAATATATAATTAGATAACTATATAAACAAAATCATACTATCATGCATCAAAATTAAATCATATTATTATATAAATGCCGTTTGGATCGAATGGAGTGTAAATCGACAAAGTGCTGTGTGCAAATGTTATGTAAAAAATAACATTTTTCTATTATAGATTCTCTTTCATACCAAACAACATATTTTTTTAAACATAAAATATAATTTCTATTTGTATTATGCTATTATATTTCTCAAATCGGATTCTCCTCCTCTCCAGCGGATTTTTGTCAACATGAATTTTGTTTTTCTTCTTAATCATGGCAAATGTTATAAACTTTAGGATGCATTTCGTCTTAGAAAATAATTTTCAGCTTTTATTTTCTATTTATATGGTTAATTTCTTATTGTCTAATATATAATTAGATAACTATATAAACAAAATCATACTATCATGCATCAAAATTAAATCATATTATTATATAAATGCCGTTTGGATCGAATGGAGTGTAAATCGACAAAGTGCTGTGTGCAAATGTTATGTAAAAAATAACATTTTTCTATTATAGATTCTCTTTCATACCAAACAACATATTTTTTTAAACATAAAATATAATTTCTATTTGTATTATGCTATTATATTTCTCAAATCGGATTCTCCTCCTCTCCAGCGGATTTTTGTCAACATGAATTTTGTTTTTCTTCTTAATCATGGCAAATGTTATAAACTTTAGGATGCATTTCGTCTTAGAAAATAATTTTCAGCTTTTATTTTCTATTTATATGGTTAATTTCTTATTTTTTGCGATTTTGTAAAGGAAAATAAAAAATTATAAAATTTAATTTTCAGTTTCATTTTCGATTTTGATTATTTCTTTAAAAACCTCTGAAATCAGAAAAATAAAAAGTAAAAGTTGAAAACTGTTTTAAAAATCAAATTGACTCTCATCCTTCTTTTATATACAATTTTAATTTTTCTAATCCTTTTTTACTAAGGCATATGTTTAAAACTTTCACTACAAGAAATTTATACCTAAAAAAATAGTTAATTTTAGGTACACATAAAAGGTATTATTTATACACACATAAACAACTTTTTTTTAAAATGTGTTACTTTTGATATAGTAAAGGCCACATCTTTTTAAATTATATTTTGAAGAGTTGCTACATTATATGTGGCTAATTGTCAAAGATAATATTTTTTAATAAAATGATATATTTTTAAGATAATGCGTCACTTTTCATAGTGTTGCTATAGTAAGTATGGTCATTTGTTTAAGACAACACTTTTGAGCCAAAAAATAACATTTTTTATATATCAAAGGCAACACATTTAAAAAAAATATTGTTTATATATATAAAAAGTAATATTTTTCATATGTTCCTAAAAATAATTGCTGTTTTAGGCTAAATTTTTTGTAGTATTTTGGCTTCGCACTATCTCAGTTTCTGCCAATGAATACGGCAGAGGCGAGAGAAAATCATTGACAATATGATTAACGCTTCCTTTTGTTGCTCTTCATAACTGAAAGAAGCAATAGTAAATACGAATATGATTAAAAGGAAAATTGTCGTTTCATAGACTCAGCAATAATTACAAGTTGCTCAAGAAAGAGTCAAAATAAATCAGCATAGGAAGAACTACTGCACTTCCCCCTAATAGGCTGGCCGAGTTGTCACGCAAAGAAAATTCTCACAATGTGAGCACCAAACTCAGGATTGAGACCCTCAATCCCTGAGTTTGACGGGATGTTAGAGATAAGAGACATTAGCAAGTATATTAGGTCTTCAAGTAATAGAGTAAAAAAGAGGGTTGTCATACCTATGAGAATAATTCAAGTATCGATTGTAGTTAATTAGATGACAAGTTGAACAATTGAATAGAGATTATCTCAAAAGGAATTTAAAGGCCAAAGTGCTAAAAAGATATAACTGGGATATGAGAGTTGATTAAATAAAGTACTAGGGTGATTTACTTCAACTATGTGTAAACAATATGTAATATGAACTTCAATATGCTTTGTTCAAATTTAATTAAGTAGTGGTAGGATGTGTTTGTTCATTAAAAGTTTTTCTTATGGTCATCTAATTAATACTACTCAATTAAAGTGGAATACTTAATCTCTTAGCATGCTTAATTCCAACTAAGTGATTTGATCCTCAATTCCTTAAATACCACTTGAATCATGTTTGCCTATCTTTAGGTGTCATTCAATTCATGGCACTGTATTCATAGGCTTGACTTTTACTACTTTTCTTAAATTTTTAATAATCTCTATAATCCTAAATTGATGATCAAACAATTCAAGATAAATAAATGCAAATGCAGTGCTCACCATCAAATAAGAATAAGACATAAATTCATTCACATTAGAATAATATCAAACATATAGCCTCCATAAATCACCCTAAGCAAAGAGGGTTTAGTTATAAGTCATGAAAAATGAAACAAAAGTAACATAAATGAAGAAGGGATGAGAAGAAGCCAGGAAAAAAAAATACACAAGGAGTTGAAGACAAATCCAAGAAGAGTCTCCTCTTCAAGTTCTTGAAGCTCCAATCTCTTTGTCCTTAATGCTCTAGCTTTTCCTCTTCCCAAAATTGTGCTACCCCTCTCGCAGTTGCCTCCCAATGTGTTTTCCTAGATTTTTGTGCCAATCATAAGCTACCAAAATCTGTACAAAGGCCCAGTCCACATGTCAGGTTCATGAAGCCACATTGTAGCATGGGTTTAGCTATGCTCAAGTGTAGCTTAAGTAGTGAAAAGATCATAACTCTAACAGCAACTCACACTGTAGCATAGTTTTAGTTTCTGGACTCATACTCCAACATGGATTTCTATGCTCCAAAATATATTTCTGACATACCTTCAGCTTCAATCTTTATTCCTTTGCAATCCTCATTCAATTGCTTCCCTAATTTTTCTTTTCAAAAAGTTACAAAACCAATGGAAAACACAACTAGAATATAAGGTTAAACTTAAGTGTAACCATACAAGAATTTGAACCGAATGATGTAAAAAGGCAACTAAGAAAACCAAAACTAAGTATCAATAAACTAAAAGCTTAAAGAAAACTAAAGAAAAATATAAGTCCTAAGGGAGTTATCACAGTTATTTAGTGATTTGTTAGATACATTCCTCTCTAGATTTCTTCTTTTTGTTTCTCTTTCTCTCTTATTCCAACCTTTAGTCCTGATACCTTATAACGCCATGAAATTATCTCTTCTTTCCAAATACCTGTTGCCTACCATACAACAAATCTTTGCAAGGAGGAGATAATTTCATGGCCTTAGGAGGTGGCCTTGTTGTGGGACAAAGAATCTGCTGCACGTTTATACTTTGGGTACTCATTATGAGGAGGAGCTTGTATAGCTGCTTCTAATTGGTGTTGGTTTAATGTGTATGGATAGCACTCAGCAAATGTTGATGAAACATAGCAATATGATACTGTGTATTTATAGTGCAAACTGCATTCAATTTTCCATGCAAGGAACTTGCCGAGTGATTTGATGGTGATCTACATAGAAATTACTACCATATTCCTTAGTTTCACATTTCTTCTATAATTTTACAAACATTTTAATCCCCGGAGCTTGCATGAGACGTCTAGCTTGTGGCACAAGGAGATATCCGCATGGTAGGCAACGCCATGACCTGTCCAAACTGTGCATGGCTTGCAATTAATAAGCAAGTATGTATGTAACGAAGGTTTAGTCCCAAATGTGTAGAAACCGTGAGGAAAACTCTCATCGTCAAATAGTTGAACTTTGAATAGGTGCCACGGACATAGCTAGCTAATTAACATACACTTTCAATTTAGCCCTCTATGTGTTGCCTTGATGTCCCTCTAGTACTCTAGTATTTGCTTGTAACTTACTTGTAATTTTCTCCTTTCACACTAAGAGTGTGTTTGGTTACTGGAAAAAAGTGTTGCCAAATTTTTTATGAATAAATTCTATGTGTAGAGTTATAAATAAAATTCATTTATAAAAATTTTACCTTCACTTTTATCTTTAAATTGATTATGAGATAAAAATAAGAAAAAAAATTTCATGAATAAGCTCTATATGTAATTATGTACTTTTATATATGGATATCATTCATGAAATTTTTTTTCCTAATTTTATCTCTGAACGAAACACTCTGTAACTCTTTGTCACGCACTAAGTCATGCATGTGATGGAGTTACATACGATGAGGTTACCGTGTCTACAACCTTCCTACAATAGTTGCTTGCGGAGTATTTTTTCCCATGTACAAGTTCTTCATCACTTGGAATTTCGATTAAATAATAAAATATTAATAACTATAAATAATTTAAAATTAATAATTTCCTCTTTGTGACCTGGGTGTAAGACGAAAAAAAAGTGAACGGACACTGAGAAATGACTCGCGTAATGCTTATACAGTTATACACATAAAGTTATTTAAGACACGCTTCCATAGATCATGTGGGTTTGGGGTAGATAATATAATATAATAATACAAGTGTAATTTTTATAGACGAACAGTATAGAAACTTTTGTGGCTTTTTAAATAAGAAATATAAAATTTAACTATTTTTATTAATATAATAATATATGATTGGATGTCAGTATCGATGTTTATAGAAATTGAACTCTTAAAGTAATTATTAGTTCTTTTATTGCTCGAAGAGAAACAAAGGGATATTTTTTATTTTAAAAAGTGGCTTTATTTTTTTTATACACCAAGAGTATAAAATTATTTTATATTACAATCTAATCAAATTTACTCATTTATTATATGACATTTTAGATAATGGGTGAAAGACTAAACCACATGTATAAATGGAAATTGGTTTTAAACCATGATTTATAATTAAAAAAAAGGTATTTTGCTATCATGCTCCTTGGACATTTATTAGGAAAATAAATTAAAATAATTAAATAAAAACATGAATATTTTTTGTCTTAAAAACGTAAATCACTAAATCCTTGAATTGGTTATGAAATTGTTCTTAACAAGTCTTTTTAGGATATTTGATTTTGAATTTTACCAGTAAGTATCGTATAATTATATTTTGCAGTGGAATTTTATCAACAAGTGTCGTTAGGATATTTATAAAGACATAAAAATAGAAAGTAAATTTTGTAAATTTACCTAATGTTTAAGAATTTTATTTATTTAATATTTTTATTTTCAATAAGTAGTGTAAAGAAATTTCATGACCTCATTATTTATTTTTTTAATTTTTTTAATTTTCTTTTTTAAAAAAATGGTGAATTGAATTGGGTATGAAATTGAGTATTGAGTGTCAAAAAGCTATTTTCCATTCCGACGGAATGCGCTTGGGCATTGTTGCTCGTTGTCAGAACGTGTGTATATGGGAATAAAAATATTATTTTAAGATAAAAAATTGAGTATTTATTGTGATATACACTTTTTAACTATTGAATGTGATTGTAATTTTAATTCATTTCATCTATCTATCACATTTGATAGTAAAAAAATAAATATCTTAATTGACATCAACTTTTTAAATGCTAAAAGACACTTTCATATGGGAATGTTGTTTGGGACATTGTGCATAAAAAAATATACCCATTTTCTGAAAAGATAAATACTTGGAGTTAATTAAATCCTAACTTATATGGCTCGATTATAAAAATAAAACTATTTTACATTGAGTAATCCTACACGTTGATAAAAGTTATGGTGATTATTAGATGAAATAAAGTCGTATGACCTATTAATTTATATAAAGACTAATAACTATGATACATAATTTTAATTAGATATAAATTTTTAGTAAAATTTCTGATTGTCTAGTCTTTTGAATCCTTTTATTTGCTTATGTTAAAAATATAAAATTGAATACAATTTTCACACACTTAAGTATCAAAATCAAAATTTAATTGGCAAAATTACTAATGGTCGTTGCTCATTGGGAGTGGTGGAGGAGGACATGCGCAGGCGACCTGTGGTAGCCGAAGACGCTCCTTGCCCAAGAAGCAGCCCCCAAGAGGCATTACCAATGGCATTTGTGCTGGACTCCAGCTACGATGCAAAAACATTTAAAGCCAATTTATTCCCAAATACGTTTGACGTGCATTGGGCTCAAGGCCACAGGTAGCATACATAGTCGAAAGAGTAATATTATTTTTACATCCAAAAAGTGGATGTTTATTTAAATACTCATTTTATAATTTACTGATGTGATTGATGTTAAATATAAGTGGGGATTACCATCATATCGAGTGGTTATAAAGTAAATATCTGAGTAAACACCCATTTTTTGAATATCAAGTTATCATTACCCCCTTCAAAACTCCCTCGCCTATCAAAGTTGCAAAATTTCCTAAAATGCAATTTCTATGCGAAGTGCAGCAAAAAACGGTAACACATTTCAGGCAAACTGATTAACACCAACCTCATAGGAACGTTCAAATCTATGGAAGATTTACACATAACATGTCGGTTGATACTCAGCGTTCATCATAAGAATAATAGACCGAACCAGCGTATGTACATAAAAGTGTCCCTTAATTTAATTTTCCAGTTGCCCTAAAGAAACTGATGAACTCTTTCGTTTTGCCAACCATCGAATTGTAGTTAACTAATAATCGCAAATAAATGATTTTCATGTTAAATTCATAGAAAGTTCACCTTGAATTACGAGGCACTATCGCCTGCAAGCACGAACCCCATCTCTCGGTACATATACATAGAAGTGCATAAGCTTGGATTTTGCAAGGTGCATCAAAACATAACAAGAGTGTCTTTCAAATATATAGTACTCATTGATCACAATATTAATTTTTAATTTCATTATATTGGTTTACAATATCGATCGACCCCCATGGCTACCACCCAACCTTCACAGATCTCCAAGTATCTGGGCGACAGTAATGGCAAGAAAAAGCTTGTGCCACCTCCGAAGCAACCTAACCCAAATGAAAAGAAAAAGTGAAGTGAAAACAACTCAATGGGAACAGAAATGGTTCGAAAAAATAGGTAATGTAAATCACCAGATGCAAACTCCACGGCACCAATTTCTTGCATTGTCCATAAATTTCTGTTAGAATATTTATATGAGTTAGCTGCATATTGTTGAATTTAGTTATCATCTTCTCTTATTCTGTTAATTAGTTAGATATATATATATATATATATATATATATATATATATACACACATATATATCGGCTCTGAATCTCTGATACAAGATTATTTCCCTCGTCTGATACAAATTCCATTATTTTCTACTTGTTAGACTCATCGTCTCTGAATGCATTCATCTTTTTTTCATTTTCTTGCAGCTTGCAGGTTTATATATTGTGGAAGTGGGATCTATATGTGTGGCTAGAAATAAGATTGACGGCAGCAAATATTGTTGTTGGTCATCAAGATATTTATATTCATTGTTTAATTGTAATTTGTTATTGTTTGTTGGTTTCTCAAGTGTTTGTTATTTTCGGACTAGGAAGTAGTGATCTCCCTTCCATTTAAACTAGATATAATAAACGGTAATAGCGTAGTACCTTGTCAATTATAGTTTGTTAATTCCTCTATACAGTTGTCCTCGTATTAATGCTTATCAATAAAGTAGTGGAATAGATATTCAGTTATCTCTAAGATATAAGTTTTGACGCTCTAATTTCTCTATTTATTGTCTTTTTACTGTGATATAAAAAATCTTGTCAATGGAATAACTTAAAAGACTAGCTAGGTAGATTTTTTTCCCCTAAAAAGTATCAGAGCGACGACACGAGGGATCTCATATTTAAGTTAAACACACTATATAGTTATTCATTGCATCTTGAACAAAACAACTTATCGAACTTCTGATTCCATGGTGATAAAAACTCTAATATCAAGTTATAAAATCCTGCCCCATATGCACACAATAATATTTGGTATATAATTAAATTGCACAATAAACGTACACCACATATCTTACTATCATTAGATGCGATGTATGGTCCCTACTCATTCCACTCATATATCAAATTCAATAGTAATAAAGAGTATGGTGTGTATTTATTGTATAATTTAATTATACATCTAACATTACTCTTTGCAGATAAGAGATGTCCTATCTTGTTGGAGAATGACTGTTACTTTTGACTCGGGGAAGAAAAAAAAAGAATGGCTGTTGCTAGAGGAAAATATAATTGTGTGTGTGAGTATATATATATATATATATATATATATATATATATATATATATATATATATATATATATATGATTTATTCTCCTCATAAATCCTTCTAAGTATTTTCTTTACTAAATGAAGAAAGAATTAATTATTTTTTAATATTTCAAGATATTAATTATATCTATTTTTACCATATTTAGTAATCAAAAATATTATTTTAATATCCAAAAAATAGGTCTCAATTAAAACACTCATTTTATTGTCATTGGTTGTGATAATAGTCTCCTCTCATTCTCAATATATGTCACATCTAATAGTTATAAAGTAAATATCTAAATAAATATTTATTTTTTAGGTGTTAAAATAATATTACCCTTTAGTAATTAGAAAAATAGTTAAGTGGATTTGTAAGGAGCTATAACATTTCTCATATAAAAAAAGTTTAACATAAAATGGCTCGATACACAGTAGGATAGGTCCACGTCATGCATGAGATTGTCCTTGGCCACCATCTGTCGTCCGAATATGTAATTAAGACAAATTACATTAAACTTTTCCTTGAGATATGGTCAAATTTATTAGACTATCTGAGTTTATAAAATCATTATATTATCTTCACTCTATTACACAATAAACAAGAGCATCTAATAGAGGAAAGTACCACCTATATAAATGAAAGAAGTCATGATCAATTTAATCAAAACTAATGAAAGATAAGTCTAATTTGTCCTTTAATTTAATTATCATAAGGTAAACTATAATGACTAATTGTGTGTATTAATCATTTGTCATTTCAAAAGAATTTTACCGTTTAATTTAGAAAACAATGCAACTATCAACCTTTGCACTTTTTAACAAGAAACGTAAACTTCCAATCAATTGCACCGGAGGCGTTGCTCTAGTGGACAATCTGTCCTCCTGGCTGTGGAGAAAATGAACCCTCCCCCAACCCCCCTCCCCCTCGACCAAAAAAAAAAAATTCCAATCAATTAATATATTAATTGATGGTTGGAAAAGCAGTTATTTTCATCGTTTGAGAAATTGAAATATCTAGTAATGTCGATCGAAATACACAATCACTATACGTGTATTCTTGGATCAGAAGGTAATGCATGCTGTCTCACTTACATCAATTCCATACGTTAAAGTTAAATACAATTTGTTGATTGCTTCATTAGTTCTGAACGCATAGAACCTATGGAAACTGACCGAAGGGATATCTTGTCAGCGAGATAGAGAGAATATGACAACTCCGAGCCATGTTACAATTGAATTCCATTTACATTACAATTGATCCTTTTCTTCTTCTTCTTCTTCTTTTATTTTTTCTGACCAATGCATTACAATCAAATGGTTAGTTATTTTACAAATCAACCAATCAAAAAGATGCATCAGCAGTGTGATGCATTTTACAACTTCATCTTCTCTGAATTTACTTCCTTTCAAATGGATTTAAGAAAATGTCTTGAATTTTCATGATTTTGCTTAACGATTAAACAAGCACCTAGACTGGTTCCTCTCAGTAATACCGTTTTTCAGATGTTCCAATGCCTATTGGCTAGTCAAAGTCAGTATATATTTACCTAGACAAGAAAAGAAATAGAAACAAAAATGAAATGAAATCGCCCCACACAGGTCAGCCAAACCTCCTTTTTGGCCAGATCTCGAACGAATGAGGAGTTGATGAGGACAGAAAACACTTAAATGCAAGAAACAGTACTCAACCCCCAATTACACTAAGTTCAATATAAATTAATCCGTTGGTATGATAATCAAACAAAACAAGAGAAAAAAGATAGCATGTGAGATGAATTATGGAGAAAGAATAAGTTAAAAGAAAAGGTAAATGATAGAATATATATATTTTATGAGTAGAATATTTGAATGTTTGATAAAATTGGATATTAGAATAACATTGATGGTAAAAAAAGATGCTAATGTACCTAATTTTATTTTGGCCGAAGTGGATGTATCTAATGATTTTTTTTTTTTTTTTGGGTTGTGTACCTAATAATTCTCATATTTTGTTATTTGGGATGTTTTTTTGGGGCATGGTTTTTTATTGGGATTTATTGTAACAATCAACAAACAAGGAAGGTCCAAACTGAGCAGCAGTGCCACGATCCATGAATAAAGTTTACGGACACCATTCTTACCGTCTCGGGATCCAGATTGCGGGCCACATTGCTGCGTCTATGATGGGCTGAGCTCATAGGCTAGTCTTGAAAAATTGGGCTTAACATAAACAGACTTGATGAGATTGACCCTTCTGACAAAATGATAAGATGAAAGTGACCGGACAACGTATGTGATGGAATGGCTTGTTTTCCAGAGCAGTGCAAGTTACACAGTTTTAGACTGATTAATGGATCACATCACAGACTAGGGGCAGACGCACTTGGTCCCTTTTTGCTTCTTTTTTTTTTTTTTTTTTTTGCAAGAAGATGGAAATATATATTTTTTAGAGTTGTGTTATTTGTACTCATAGAATATAAAATATCATATCCTCATAACTTATCTATCATTAGATGAAATGTGGACTCCATTCATAAAAGATCCACATCTTATTCAATGGTAGATGAGGTGTGAGTAGGTATAATATCCCACATCTCCTAAATACAAATAACAATTTTATTTTTCTTAAATAAAATAAAATAAAATAAAGGCTATATTACCTAAATCCCTGTCTTAAACCCATTTACATATATATATCTTATTTTTATATAATAAAAATCGACTATAATCAACTTCCACTCAAAACAGAAGTTGATTATAATCGACTTTTATGCTGATGGACCCTCACATTGTGACTCATGAGATAATACAAAAGTCGATTATAATAGACTTCATCATAATATAGAAGTCAATTATAATAAATTTCTAAATATTATAGTTGACTTCTCAAATAATCTGACATATTTAGAAAGTTGATTATAACCGACTTATGTAATCGATTTTAATGGACTTTAGTGTGCTTCTCAATTCTATGTTCATGTTCTTGTCATAGTGAGAATTTTGAAAAAAAAAAAACCGTGTTTTAGGGGCCAAAATAAAATAAAAAAAGCTTAAGCTCAAATTTGAGCATTTTGAAGAAATAAAGAAAGCTACTTATAAAACTCAAGCTGCCTACATTTTTGTTATTTACCACAAAAAATGGTTATTTTATAGCCAAACAACACAAATTAACTTAAATGAGCAATTATAGAAAAAAATATTTATCTAAATAAGTAACTATTGAAATAAGCATAATTGTACGAATTTTCCAAACATGCTCTTAATTTTATTTTTTTTCAAATAAAAATCGAGTCGACGTAAGTGTTATGTTTTGTTCAATACTTATTATCTTATTTTATGACTTATTTTCTCTTGATTTAACTATATTCGTAATATGACTACAGAATTACCACAATGTTAAATATTAAATTATATTTTAATTTTAGGAGAACATAAGAATCTTTAAAGTAAAATTTGGCCTTAGCGACTCGCCTCGTGGATTTATCTTCCCTTATCTACAATCGGTTTGGCTTCTGAGCTGGAACGATTTTTGGTATCATAAAATGTCCTGGTGTTTGTGCTAATGTCCTAAATCCTAATAAGATTCTATGCTGTCAACGAGCGTTGCGTCACGAATGGTATATACAAACATTTTTGGTAAATAGAAAAATCTGAAATTAAAGTTTTTACAACTTAATACGAACTAAGCGTCAAAAGGAAAAACTTACAATAAAAAATTGTGAAGTCCAGACCTACCCCTAGTACATCGCAAAGTAACAAACAGAGTCTAAGACCAAAACGACCCCCTATCAAAAGGCATATACCATCGCCTCTCACCACCCAACTTGTTCCTATACAAACACTATCTTTTGGACCCATCCGTTAGTCATGGTGTGCATTTTTCTTTTAAGTTTATCACATAAGAATTACGACAATATTAAATGATTTTAATAATAAATATAAATAACTTTATTTAACTAAATTACTTTCAATAAAACTTTTCAAGTATTATTATTATTATATAAATCTTTTGTTCACATTAATATTGAGGTTACGTTCGAAAAATAGCATAGAATAAAATGGTTAAATTTATTAAAACTATATTTAAAATAAAAAATAATTTAATATATACAAGTTGAATGGCAAAATTGACTGTAGAGGGACTAGGCATTCTTTCTTGAGAAGTGCTCAATGGTTGGAAAAGTCGTGGTAGGAAACGACTAAAGAGAAAATTGCTAATCACATTGTTTTATAACTAATCAACATAAATGAGAAGCCTAAATTCAAAGGCAGATATTCTTTGAAACAAGATTCGCACAGAATTTTGAGCTAATAATCTTCTCACTTATTTCTTTAAAAAATACTCAGGTATTTTTAAAGAACACATTTTCCTCTTTGAGAGGCTGATCTATACTATGTAATATTATATAATATTGGGGTATATGCTTTCATAAAAAATTTAAAATATTTTTAATAACTATATAGTTATATGTATTTTTGGCTATATAATATTATTAAATATGATCTTACATTAATTTTAAATAAAATAAAATAATAAAATAGATCCCATTTAATTTTATGAAAAATGTTATTTATAATTATACGATATAGGATACCGTATCAACTTATATCTCATTATGACAAGAACATGAACATGAAAATGCAGTTCCAAGAGCTCTCTATTTATAATTGAGGAGCACACTAAAGTCAATTAAAATTGATTACAGAAGTCGATTATAATTGATTTTCTAAACGTGTCAGAATGTGTCAGATCATTTAAGAAGTCGACTATAATAGTATATTCAGAAATCTATTATAATTGACTTCTTCTTTGTGATGAAGTCAATTATAATCGACTTGTGTTATCTCATGAACCATAATGTAAGGGTCCACCAGTGTGAAAGTTGATTATAATCGACTTCTATTATATTAAAATAAGACATATATGCAAACGGGAGATTTAGGTAATATAACCTTTAATTTATTTTGTTTATATAAACAAGCTATTTTTTTCTTAGAGTTGTATTATTTGTACTTATAAAGTGTGAAACACTGTGCCTATTCATAACTTATCTACCATTGGATGAGATGTGAACTTCAAATAGGATCCACATCCCATTCACTACAATAAAATAGGCATTTTCAATGGTTCTCGACATTTAAAGTGCCAATAAAAATATTGTCAAGAAATGTAATTTTGACATAAATTATGTGTCAATTAATAAATAAATTAGAGTAAGTATTTTTTCTTGCTCTTCTTGCTCTTGATGCATCTAAGTATTTAATTTCTCTATGTATTTTATACTATATACATGAGTAAATTAAAGATTATATAGATTTTCTTTTTTCTGAAAATACTAAAAATCAAAGGGGCCACGTGTTCAAACTGCATTCACTGTATATAAATGTTCATTACATCTTGGATCTGAGAATTCATCTCTAGCAATTTGAACTAACATTTTAAGAAGACAAATAACTAGTTAACAAAAAAAAGAAAGGAAAACAAAACAACTAAGGATCTATTTAATTTGAGTTTTCAGTTTTCATTTTCAGTTTTTCAGAATTTGTGAAGGAAAGACTGAAAATTTTGAAAACTACAAATTTAAATTTTCAGAATTTTTAATTTTTTTTTTCACAAATTATGAAAAATTGAAAACTCAAACTAAATAGGTTCTAAATCTTAACTTGGCACTCACTTTTTTTTTGGGCTTGTGTGGTGGTTAAAAAAGTCCTTAGATTCTATTACTTCTTCATTGCACTAAAATCCGCATTCGATGCTACTGAGTACTGGTAGCAATGAACAAAAAGAATAGGGCATATTACATTGCAATTAAATATTTAATAAAGTTATTTTATAAAATTAATGAGTACATTTATTGGGAGAAAAAAGTCACATCTCAGTAAATTATGTGATTATTAATCATACACTCTTGGAAGAAATGGCAATTCCCTCATTCTATAAAATAATACTCTGAATCGTCTTAAATTATTATTTTCATTTTATCCAAATCATTTGACAGTTAAAATATTTAAATTGATCCCTCAAAATATATTAAAGAATAATTTAGTTCCTCAAATTTTAAAAATTTCAAAGTGATTCCCTAAACTTTAAAAAAGGAGAAAAATTATTGTTCCCTCCATACAATTTAATATGGTGTTTTTTAATTTTATAGACATGTATGAAAGAATCAATTTATCATCTTTCCTGAAATATGAGGAGACTAATTTAATATTTTTAAATTTAAATAACTAATTTCTCACTGATATATTTCTTAGAGATTGATTTGAGTATTTAGTGATTGTTATTGCTCACATACAGTAAAACGCAGCTGACGCCAACAGAGATTATTATGTTGGTAGTTTCGCAAGTGTTTGTTACTTTAATTATGGCTAGGAAGTAATAATCTCCCTGCCATGTAAACTTATGTAAAGTACTAGAATAAAGTGAACTATCTCTGAAATATTAATATATTATGTTTCTTTTGCTATTTTCTTTCTCTATTTGTCGTCTTCTTGTTGTGTCAATATAAAGAAGATCTTGGCATAAAAACTTTGCTGGTATGAACTCTGCTGGTTCTCACAGTGCTGCCATGTGTTGCTGCTGTAGCATAAATGATGGGTGTTCTTGGTTGGGTTTGTGATTTTTGGATTGCATTCCTTTCCATTCTTGATGGTCATGCATAAAGGGTCTAGATTGAGTTGTGCTAATGTTTCGTTCCTTCTGCACCCTATGCGAGACTTGCTCCTACAAGCAGGTTTCTTTTTGGAAGTTTGTGTAGGCATTGCAGTGTAGTCTCAAAAATTTAGAACATTACCAAACAATAACCTCGTGGCCCCGCACAGGAGAAAAAAAGCCCAATAACCGTGCGGCGCAGCTTAACATAACATTAGGTGTCCGGAATTAGAGTATAAATAAATAATTGGTTAATTACTATAATAATCTCATGTCAAAGGAAATTATAATATTTTTTTCATAAGAAATTCCTATTGACAATTTAAAAGTGATATGAATTATTAGAAATTTTTCCTTGAGTCAATTCAATGGTCATATCCTTGCATCATTTATATATATAATTTAATGAATAATGAGATTTACTAATCTTTATCCAATAAAAACCATTACACATAGATTTTTCTTTTCAAACTATTGGTGTCCCATTCAATAATTCTATAATCAAGAACAATTTAGATTAAAATTATGAAAGACTTGTCTCTCATTATTATAATCTCTACTATAATAACAAGTCTCTAATTTTAACCAAGGACCTTATCAATTAACTATTTAATTGATAGTAAATATGATAATAGCAAACTTTAACTCATCTATAAAACAAGTAGATTGTGGTAATATGATTGGTTGAATTTTTTTTTAATTGACTACGGGGCTATGCTAAAGCCCAAAGGAAAAAAAAAATTAATTACACTATAACTATCTGAGGGAAGGAGACACCCTCAAATCATTATTAAAAACAATAGACAGGAAGCTTGGAAGCATATCATGTAGAGCCACTTCTTGCTGGTGCATATGCCGAGCCAAAGCATCTGCACAAGTATTCCTCTCTGTGAAAACGTGCATCATCTCAATTGTCCAGTTGCTTTGCAGGAGAGCTTTAATGGCGTCAACCAAGGGAAAAGAAGAGTAGGTGGCGAGTTCCAGCCCTTCACTGAAATCCAGAGCACATCTTGAATCCGTCTCTACCAGCACTTGATTGGATGTTGCGCATACCTAATTTATTCCCAACAGAGATATGCTATTTGTCTCAAAGAAGAAAAGCGCGGAAAATGACCGCCTGGCAATCAACCAATGAAATCAAGACTTTGAGGGGATAACACGGAGGAGAGAGAAACAGATTGAGTCATCAATCAACTTGTGCACCCCCTATTGTACAAATGTCATCCATCTATTTGACAACGTAAACGGATAAAATGTGCATGACTAACCCACGTAATCAATTATGTCTCAAATGCACGGCCGCTATATTTGGCTCGAAGAGCCTCAACCGGCGAATGCTCACGTAGGCTCTTTTCCAGACAGAAGATTTAGACCTTCTTTTTCCTCAACCAACGAAAATGCTCAGGTAGGCCTTTTTCCTAACGTAAGACTCGAGTCCAAAAGCTTTGGGTCGCCATCAGTTGCTAGTACAGAAGATTTACTCGCCAGACATGCAATCTTGTTTAGGTATTACTACGTCTATATATACAGTATACCATAGATTCCAATGTGCATCTCGAAACAAGAGTAGTGTCTTTCAAATACTAGTCCATTGAATTGATCACAATCACAAAATCAATTACTCCATGTCTACCAGCAATCCCAAATACATCTCCAACCATCTGGGCGAGAAGAACTCGCCACCTGCGAACAACCAAGGCTCGAGGAGTAACAAGGGTGATAAGAGAAAACCAGTAACTGCTGAATCCGCCCTTAGGCCTAAGTGAATCAAACAGGTAATCCAAATCAGAAAGCAAACTTCTCCAACTCCACTTTCATGCATTGCAAAGTTTTATCCAAAAAATTCTATTAAACTTTCTGCTTGTTAGTTTTTTTCCCTTTTTTTATGGATTAAAACGTTAAGTTGATTTTATAAATTTTGCTTTCCTTAATTTTTCTTTAATTTCTTGTAGTGAGTAAGAAATTGAATACAAAGAATTATACAATTAGAGGGAGAATAGAGAGAATATTAAAAATAGGGGAATCATATTTCATTTCATATATTGGGTGATTGCTTTTACAATTTCTAACATATCTATTTATATTATTCTTTATTAACTAAATTCAATTTTTCCAATTGGGCTACTAGTCCATTATATACATATTACATTTCTCCGTGAAGGTCACGTGGTCTTTCTATTCAATTCATTCATGCTTTTCATTTTGTTGCAGGTTGATGTGGACGCTGAGTGGGATCTATGTAAGCTGCTAGGAATAATGCTGACGCCAACAGTCTGGTCGTTTCACAGGTGTTTGTTACTTTAATTATGGCTAGAAAGTAATAATCTCCCTGCCATGTAAACTTATGTAAAGTACTAGAATAAAGTGAACTATCTCTGAAATATAAATATATTACGTTTCTTTTACTATTTTCTTTCTCTATTTGTCGTCTCCTTGTTGTGTCAATATAAAGAAGATCTTGACATAAAAACTTTGCTGGTATGAACTCTGCTGGTTCTCACAGTGCTGCCATGTGATGCTGCTGTAGCATAAATGATGAGTGTTCTTAGTTGGGTTTGTGATTTGTGGATTGCATTCCTTTCCATTCTTGACGGTCATGCACAAGGGGACTAGATTGAGTTGTGCTAATGTTTCGTTCCTTTTGCACCCTATGTGAGACTTGCTGACACATGCAGGTTTCTTTTTGGAAGTTTGTGCAGGCATTGCAATATAGTTTCAAAACTTTAAACGACCCTGCACCGAAAAATAATAAAAAATAATTTATTAATTATCATAAAAATAAATAATAATTTATTTAAATATATCTTATAGAAAATTGAGAATATAAATTTATCTTAAAAGTAAGTTAATAGTTAAATAACTAAATAAGTAGACAAAATATAAATGTATAATTCTATTTTATATCTTATATTAAATTTCATGTTTATAAAGTTGAAAATATCTCGATAAATGACCTATAACTAACATTAAAGAGCATATTTTATAAAAAATTTACACATTTCAAAAGTTCAAATTATTGAATAAAAAAATAAATAGATAATGCTATTATATCATGAGCCATTTATAGGGATGACAATGAGTATCCATGAGAAAGAGGACATGTCCCACGTCTCTCGTCATCATCGTTTAGAATTTTGTATTTCATCCTTATCCCCATCTCCCTTACAGGTCCCCATCTTCCATTTCCCATATGGTATTCAAAGGTTTATTAATAAATTTCAAAAAGAGAAAATTTTTAAAAATATTTTATAATTTAAAACATAAATATTTATAATAACAAATATTATTAATGTAACATGATCCAAATTAAAATTAAAAATATATACATAATGCAAATACAATAAAAATAATTAAAAAAAATAAAGGTGTACTATTTAACAAATGGAGACTTAACCTTCATTGATTATCCCTATCAAGACAAAATATGTCCCAATTCCTTTTTCCATTGTGAATAATTCTTGCGTGTGCCCATTTTTAATTTTTTTTATCATCCTAATTGTTTATATCTTTTTAGTAAATTAAAATATTTAATTTATATGATTTCAATTACACATTTTTTCCTTGTGCATCTTTTTAACAAATTAAAATATCAATTTAAGATATATGTTATAACTAATGTATAATAATTAGTAATAAAATCATATATATTATAATTCTCATTTATATAATCTCAATTATTAGAGTAGTATATCAATTATAATATTATTTTCAATAAAAACTAATATAATTATTTAATTTTTAAAAATTAATAAATATTTAATATCATTATTAAAGAAGTGTAAATTATGAAATTAATTTTTTAAAGTATTTTAGTGTTGAAAAATTGAAGATAAAAAAATTAGTATGAAAAAATTATGGAATTGATATATTAGAATGTTCAAGTTGTAAAAAATTAAATAGGATATAGTAATATAGGTAGATAGATAAAAAAAATTTATCATGATTTTCAAAAATTCTAAATTTAAAGTTAGAAATTTTTTTCCTAATTCAATTTTTATTTAGAATTTTACTTTCATTCTCATCTACATCCTTGTCATCATGGGTTCCTATTCCTCATTTCAAGCGGAGATTGGTATTTATGAGTTTATTAAAAAAATTTAAAAAGGAAAAATTTTAAAAATATTTTGAATTTTAAAATATAAATATCTATAATAATAAATACTACTAATACAATACAATTATGATAGCTTTGTTATCATTAATACTATAGCTATATATATATATATATATATAATTTTTATGGTATAATATATTGAATTATAATTTTATTTATGCTATTTTTATATCAATTTTATTAATAGTAGAGAAATATGAAGATATGATTGAAAAAAATAATTAATAATTAGAAGGTAAATTAAATTCAAAAACTTAAGTGTTAAGATTAGAAAATGATAGGGTATAATTTTTCCATGAATAACGCATGGAAGACTTTTTATATAATGAGTCTTAAATATTAGTATTATATTAATTATTATCATATTTAATTAAAAATAAATTATTATATTAGTATTATAATTAGTCTTAAATATTTGATTAAGAATAAATTTGGTAGAAATTGAATTTTGAATTATTATAATATCAAAATTAATCAATTAGTAATTTGTTAATAATTTGACCTATCTATTTCATTTTTAAAAAAAATATGCTGATTTTAAAGCTTATTTATTTTAAAAATATTTCTTTTATGATTTTTTATATTACCTTCATAATGTGAGGGTATTAATAGTTCTTAATTTAATTGTAAATCATAATTATATTGAAATGAGTTCTCTCTTAGTACAAATTATAATATTTATTGATCGTAATATTTGATTCCTTAATAATTGTAATATTTGATTTTATTTAACATAAAAAATAATTAATAAGTAAATTATAAATTAAGTTTTAAAAAATTTTTAGACGTAAAAATTGAGAAAAGTGAAACTTAAATCACTATACAAATAATACATAAAGCCTAAATTACTGTATGAATGACACATGTAATAGTTTCTATGAAATCAGTTTGAAATATAGTATAATAGATTTATACAATCAATAACTATTATATAAAATCTTAATCAATAATAACTTCTAACTATAAATAAGATTATGATAAATCTCTATCATATTTTTTCTTTTTCAAATCTTCTCCAATTTTTAAAATTTTTTCCAACACTATTTTTTCAAGATTTATTCAAATATTTTAAAATATAAAATTATCAAAATTATTAGCATCAATTGTATGATTGATTTTTTTTTCAAAATTCATTCAAATCTTTTGAAATATAAAATTATCAAAATTATTTGTAAGAGCTCAAAGGTTATTAAAGGTATAATTTTATAATCATCCCAGGTGATCTACTTGCAATAATCATCCATTTTTTTACATTCACTGTCTAACATGCAATGGAAAAAATCAAGAGTACGATCTAGAAAATTTATTTTTCTTTTTTTTCTTTCTTTTTTTATTCTCGACAAATAGTTTTATTTTTTGTTGATCAAACTAAGGCATTCCAATTTTTTAATTTTTCATATCACACGATTTTTTGTTGTGATAGGCACTATTAATATTTTTATCACCTCAATACTTTTATATCTAATCCACTTTTTAATGATTCTTAATAATTTTTTTCATTTTTAATGATTCTTAATTTTAATTATTCTTAATCCCATGCATGAATATGTCTTGATGATTTGAATTTTATTGATTCATATAATCTTTAATAATTGTAATATTTAATTTTATTAATAATTAATAATTAAATTATAAATTCAGTTAAAAAATTTGTAGAAATAAATTTTGAGAAAAGTGGACCCTAAATCACTATATAAATAACACATGTATCCTAAAGCTCTGTATAAAAGATACGTGTAATAGCTTTCATGAAATAACTCTCAAATATTATAATAATAGATTTATAATCTATAATTATAACAATAATAATAATACTAATAATATAATTTGCATATAATATTGTATATATTTTTCAATTGATATGTATTATTGTATAAATGAATGTCTGGTTAAAAAAAAAAAGTGAACAAAAGTAAAATTCTTCTAGGGGAATTTCTAAGAGCTCAAAGTTTATGACCATTACAGGTGATCTGGTTACAATAGCCATCACTTGATTAAGGCATTCTCCTTTTTTATTTTTTCATATCACTCGATTTTTTGTTGTAATGGCCCGATTAATGTTTTAATTACCCTAATACATTTATAGCTAATCCATTTTTCAATGACTCTTAAGTTTATTTTATTTTTTCCATTCTTAAAATTAAATTTATTAATTAATTTTATTATTAATGGTAATAATTTATAAGAATAATTTTTGTAAAAATAAAATATATTTTTCCTCAACTATTAATTTTAGAATATTAATATGTTTTATAGTAAAATCACAAAATTCGTCTTGCTATGTTATTTGTGATTTATCTTTATATATGATATTAAACAATAATTTTTATTTTTATACACATTAATATTCTAAAATTAAAAGTTTAGAAAAACGTAGTTTTCCTTTTAAAAAAATAATTATTACAATTTATCACAGCTATTAATAGTTTATTCTCTTGATATGGTAAAAATTTAAGAATTAAATTGAATATATAAATATATCAATATTTTATATTATTGTAAGACACGTATATTTTATTTTGTAAAAATAATATATATATACAAGTATTAATAAATGATATTTGATTTGAAAATAATAAACATTGGATAATAAAACTATTTATATTTTGCTTTTTTAATAGTAAAAAATTAATTAACAGAGTCATTTGTTGCGTTCATTATATATTTGGGGTGGACTATCATACTGAAAGAAGAATGGGGTGAAATACTTTTTCTTTAAACCTTAAGAGTGCTTGTTGTTATTTACCCTTTTTTTAGGTAAAAAAAAAATATGAACTGAGTTTTTGAGGCACTTTCTAGTTTAATGTGTTCATTTTTGTTAAGATTCATCAAAATCCACTTATAACAATCCGTTCTCGACTTATGTCTAGTAATTTTTGAGTAAATAACATCAAATACCATTGAGTTTGGAATTATTACACCCTACCCCATTTTTTTTTATAAATATAACACTTTACCCGATCTCTATTATTAAACTCATTTTTTAAAAAAATTCATTAAACCCATCTTTTTCTTAATATATATAATAAAAATTATAAAATAAATCTAAAAATTTATTATTTGATGAAAGACTACAGCTTCAAATTTTTTAAAAAATAATTTTAGAATTTAGAAAATAAAATCATGTTTTTTATTTTTTATTTCAAAGTATATAAGACTAATTAAATGAATATTATTTCACAAAAAAATTTAATATTTAATAATTTTATATCCTTTAAAAGAAAAATATAATAATTTTATATCAAGGTATTTAGTGATTACGTCAGAGTTTAAAAAATGAAATCATATTTTTAACTTTTTCTTTTGAAATATATAAAATTACTTTAATAATATTGATTATGATTTATAATTAAATGAATATTATTTTATACCGTAAGTGAAAATTTCAATATCAAATAGAATATTACTTTTAGCAAATTTAATTTGCAATATTAAGGGTTCCAATATCACAACCTAAAATTGCTTGCATTAGCTATTTCTCAACTTGAAATAAGAAATGAATCACATGAATAAATTTTAATTGTACCAAAATTATAAAATAATTTCGAGAGTCATTGTTAGAAGAATAAATTTTTTATTTTACTAAATTTTGTGCATTAATCAAAAAATTGATAACCATAAATATTAAATAAATATAAGCTAAAATTTTGATATTAAATACTAACTAAAATTGTGTGCATTAGCTATTTCTCAACTCAAAATAAGAAATGAATCACATGAATAAATTGTAATTGTACCAAAATTATAAAATAATTTCGAGAGTCATTGTTAGAAGAATAAATTTTTTATTTTACTAAATTTTTTACATTAATCCAAAAATTGATAACCATAAATATTAAACAAATATAAGCTAAAATTTTGATATTAAATACTAACTTATTGTATGAAATATAATATTCATTTAATTGTAATTCTTACTCAATTTTATTATTAAAATAATCTTATATATATACTTTAAAAGAAAAAGTTAAAAACATAATTTTATTTTTAAAACTCTAATATTATTATGTTTTTAAAATTTAAAGTTGTAATATTTCATCAAATAATAAATTTTTAGATTTATTTTTTAATTTTTATTATATATATATATTAAGGAAAAGATTAGTTTAATGAATATATATTAAAAAAAATGAGTTTAATGATAAATGGGGTGAAGTGTCATATTTATAAAAAAAAAATAAGGTGGAATGTAATAACTCCAAACCTCAAGAGTATTTAGTGTTACTTATCTTTTTTTGGAAAAAAAAATATAAGATTGGACACCAATGATAACAATAATAATAGAATTTAATTTCTATATACTTGTTATCTAATAATATATTATCACATCAATCATAATGGTTGGTGATTAGACCTACTACTCAAAGGTTATGCAAATGAATAAAAAAAAACTCACAATAATAATATATTGAAGTTCTTTCACTAAAACCGTTAGTGTCATTTTCCCATAAATTTGGATAATTTCAAATTATTTAGTGTCATTTTTTCTTAAGTTTAGATCATTTAAAATTATTTTTCTCATAATTTCATTTTTGAGTTTTTATTCACCCAATCTTCAAAGTTTTAACTCTTTTTCTTTTACAATTTATTAAGTTTTTAAATTTTCAAACTTTTTACATATTATATTGAGTGAGAACTGAGAAGATTGATAACATTAATAATCATTAGAATTAACTATACATAATTCTAATAATAATTGTAAAAAAATATTACACAATATAATTAAAATTTAAAACTAAAATCTATTTTGCAACGTCAAATGTTGTTGAACATAAGTTATATAATTTTTTTGGTCATATAATCACACCGTATCAGTTAATAGAAATAAAAATGTCAATCTTATGTTTGGTTTGTAAAAGTAAATCTCATTTTCAGGAAGTGAAAATAATAAAAATATGTTTGATTTGTTTGATTTCAATCTATATTTTGAAAATTAAATTTAAACTAATAAAATTATATTTGTTATTAAATAATAAAAGACATATATATATATATATATATTTGATTTGCATTAGTCCATTTACTAAATAAATTTATAAAAATACCTCCATAAAATATTAAGACTAAGAATAAATAAATTGCTAACTTTTAAATTATTTTTATTATAGTTATCAACTAATATATGGTGTGATCTGTACGTGAATAAATATTTAACCACCATAGTATTATTTTATTACTTATTTAGGTATTATAAAGGGAATTTTCACCTGTGATGACAAAACCTATGTAGAATATATTTGATATTTGAGTAAATCATTGTCTGTTATATTTCATGTATCAATCCATAAAAAAGATACAAAAATAAAGAGAAACATATCACATAGCCAAAAGATGCAAATATATATATATATATATATATATATATATATATATATATATATATATATATATATATATGATTTAATTGAAATATATTGACAGTGTAAAGAAATTTTACATATTTATCCAATTATATAATGATACATTAGTAAATATGATTACTTTTAATCCCCACTACTTGAAAAGTCATACAAAATAAGAGATGTAATTGGATGACAGTGTAAAACTCTTTTATACTGTCAGTGCATTAAAATTAAACCTATATATATATCTATTATAATTATCCCACAATACATCGGCTATTGTCTCTCTAATTGATGGCATTTGAGTTGCATCAGTAGCATTAACTTCAACACGATCTTGATCCACTCTTAAACTTTCTTCATCTTCAATCGTGCCTTCTCTAGCATAAGATTCAGACAAGCAAATCAATGAGTTCACTTGATAAATAGAAGATTAAGACAAGCATTTTAACATTGTTTTTGTCCTTGGTAAGAGCAATGACACAAGGATGCATGGGCTACTAACCAAAAAAATCACTATTTAAACTTAGAAAACAATACATTCTGCTATTAAATAACCGCTGTTCAATACAACTTCTTTATCTAAAATCAACTTCAGCAATGAAATTTAACAGATTCGCACATGACGAGTCTAGGAACAAATGACTTCCTAGAGAACTACTATGCAATTCCTAGAGAACAAACGTGTTTCAACTTAAATATCTAACAGATTTGCGTTCATTTTAACATTTAATGACAAGTGAAAAAAATTGTTCTTAATGAGTAAGAGGATAATAAAAATAATATGCTCTTTGAGAGGTAATTGTTCATGAAAATTTTCCTGTGAAGTACATTCATCACATGGTTATTTTGTGAAGTGGGGTCTGGAAAATTCCAATGCAATTTCAGATCTTATTCATTGCCAGAACTCAACTCGAGAGACAATTCCAATGCAATTTCTAGATTCAACCTATACCATAACCCATTTCAATAAACTTGCAAAAACAATAGAAATAATCATAAATATCACAACAGGGAAATGAAGAGATGCCAAATTAAAATCAAAACCAGAGAAAGTCAAAATCAATCATAACCAAATGAAGAGATGCAGAAAAAATCAATGCAGAAAAAAGATACAAAATCACCCAAATGAAGAGACGCCAAATTCGATGCAGAAAAAATCAGAGAATCAGAGATGCCAAATTTATAGCAGGACCAAAGAATCAATCACAACCAAAAGTAGAAAATAAATGAGAAACCCCCAAATGCTGGCTACCAAGAAAACCATAACAGGGAAGAAGAAGAAAAAGAAAATACAAAGAAAAGGAATACGAACCAGTGGTGAGAGGGAGCAGGGAGAAAGAACTGGCGGAGCAACGAAGATTGGAGACTCATGGACGCCAGTGCCTCTGCCTTGGCCAATCACCAAGATCACCACCAACCTAGAGGCGGAGGCACCAGACAGTGAGAGGCTGGAACTTGGAACGCGAGGAGTGATGAGGTCTTTCACAGGCAGCGTGAGAAAGAGCACAGGCTCGTGGACGCTGCTGATTCTACCGTCACCAATCACCAAGATCTCCACAGCCTTGAGACGAAGGCACCTGAGAGAGAGGTCTTTGGTAGAGAAAGGAAAAACGAAATGGAAGTTTATTATTATTACCAAGATGCCACTGCGTTTTGAGCGAAAATATTTTCATATCTGATGAAAATATTTGACTGAAAACGTGAAAAGATGAAAATGGCGTTTTCAATTTTTCCATGGATTCAAGAAATATTTTCATGAAATAGTTTCTATGAATGTTAACCAATCATATGTTCTTATCCCATCTTCATTTTTAGTGGAAACGAAAATGAAAAATAGGGAAACCAAATCCGCTCTTAGTTTTTTTCTACTTAACCTTTGTTAACAAAAAATATTCTAATAGTTATTAATGTCATCAATCTTCTCAGTTCTTGCTCAATATAACATTTGAAAAATTGAAGATTTAAAAACTTAAAAGATTGTAAAATAAAAAGGAGTTAAAAAGTATATGAAGTTAGGTAAATAAAAACTCAAAACATAAAATTAAGAGAAAAAGAACTTAAAATTATCTAAATTTAGGAGGACATGACATACAATGATTTTAGTGAAAAATTAAAATTTTATTGTTATAAATTTAATTTTGATGTATTTGCATAACCTTTTAAGTTATGAAGCACATACACTGACATGGACATTTTACACATACATGGACACGACCTTATGAGACACACCAAACTTAAAAAATTACAGGACACAGACACGGACACGGTGTGTATATATATATATATATATATATATATATATATATATATATATATATAATTTTTTATTTTTTTGTATGATTCTTTTTTTTGGTCATGTTTGCATAATTTTTTTATCTAATTAATTCTTATTTTTTATAATCAATTGAAGAATTTTTAAAATGAAATGATCCAACAAAACAGATTCAACTAAACAACTAGAGTTGATTTTTTGGCTCATGTTGGTATTAAAATTTTTTAAAAAATAAAGAAACTAACTCAGGAGTGTCCACAATGAATTAGAGCCGTGTCTGATGCGTGTTTGGTTGTGTTCGGCGCATGTCCGGTCGTGTTCGACGAGTGTCCGGTCATGTTCGGCGCATGTCCGATCGTGTTTGGCGCGTGTCCGGCACGTGTCCTAACTCAGAAAAATTATTTTTTTAATTGGACACGTATGGACGCGTGTCGAACATGTGTCATGTGGGTGTCGGTGTCCGACACGTGTCTGACACACGGACACACTGCCAACTTGGTGTGTCCGTGCTTCTTAGCTTTTAAGTAATAAATATGTGAAAGTCGACCATCATAATTGATGTGACAATATGATTGAATGACAATATGAAAAAAATTATGATGTTAGTGTATAGAAATTAAATCCTATTATTATTATTATTATTATTATTATTGGTGTCCAATCTTCTATTTTTTTTTCAAAAAAAAAAAATTCTAGACATAGGATTTTGACGAGTCTGGACAAATATGAATACATTAAACTAGAAAATGTCTGAAAAACTTTGGTTTAATATTTTTCCTTAAAAAATTATATATTGCACGAACAATAGTAACATATACTGTAAAAAAAAAAACACATAACTTGTAATGAAAAAAATGAAAAAAAGAGAGCAATACAGAAATTACGTTTTATACAAAACATTTATAGCTCACAAAATTTAATTAACAGTTTTTCTTATATTAAATAAGTTTAATTTTAATGCACTGACAATATAAACTTGTATAATATCATTTAATCACATCTCTTCATTTGCATGACTTTTTAAGTAGTGGAGGTTGAAAGTAATCATATTTACTGATGCGTTATTATATGATTGGATGAATATGTAAAAAAATTTTATATTATTACTATATTCTAATTAAATCCATATTAAATTTAGAATGAAATGAGCATGTTGATGTGCAGGATAGTGCCGGGGGTGGCGTGAATTCATGGAGCGCCATCGATTGGGCCATTGGGCCTGCTGCACATGTAGCCATAGATGAGAAATTTTCCAGTGCCGCTACATTTTGATGTTGACCAAAAATATTGGGGTGACTGCCAACATATAGCAAGAACCATCTAAAATCACACTAGATTGGTCAAAAAGGCCATTTTCATCCTTCCATCACAATAATTTTTTTAAATTCACCTTTTCAAACTTACTTTTAAGACAAAAATATCCATACACAAATCAGGCAAATAATTATATGAGGACCATATGTTTGTCGCCATCATGGTGACCGATGATATAGTGACTTTTTTACTTTCAATTTATATTTTTTTTCCCTCTTTGTTCCCATCACCCCACTCTCTCTCTCCTCTCTCCTCATCATCTTTTTCCCTATCCAGTCCCATCACCCAACACTCTCTCTCTTCTGTCTCCTCACCTTCTGTGTTCTTCTTTGGTCTGTGGACCTCCAACCCATTTCCAGTTCCTCCATGGAAGAACACACCACAACTCCAACATCTTAGGAAAAAATCTAGATTTACATAATCCATAATTTTTTTATCTTTTTAAAAAAAGGGCTTCGGTTATTAATGAACCAAATGTCTATACAGTAACAATTAGAATCTCAATGATTAACATTCAATGTCCCAAACAACCACATAATTCGTTCGTCCTCTGCAAATTCTTCTTTTTTAACTTCCTTTGTTTTGTTTAGCACAAAGCTGATCAGAACAAAGCTTTGAGAAATCCATAAATTTGCCATAAGAGATGACTTCGCAATGGAGATTCTCATCTAGGAGGCCCCTTTCTAGCCATTGTTGTCGTAATACTCCTTCTCCATCAAAACGAGAGCACTACCATGGAAAATGAGCAAGGGCGGTGGTGGTCCATGGGTGGGGGTAGTGACATGAAGTGGTGTTGGAGGCGGCATAGGAAGGGAGAGTGGGAGTATGTGAGGGGCAAATAATTAGGAAGGATAGAATAGGTAATTCAGTTATATAATTACATTTATAAATATTAAAATATAAATATTATTATTAACTTTAAATGATATTAACAGTTAGATTAAATTTTGAATGACTGAGATTGAGTCACAAACTCAGCCATTTCCATGCAAGCACTTGCCATCACATTATAATAAACTCACTTCTCATTTGAGTCTGCAAACTCTAACCTAATCATGTTACATGTTTTATTTACAAACATTTTTCCTTTTGTAGTAAAACAAAAAAACAAAACAATACCAGAGCATGTTTTTCCACGAAACATATTCTGTCAGTTGAGAAAAGAGGATAAGAAGATTTCGTTTCTTTCATGATTAAGGAAGAAGAGAAATATTTTACATACATACTATTGAGTGGAGTATATGACAAAAATAACTTTTGGGAATTTTATTTGGCAGATTAGAAAATTGGAATAAGAGTATAATGGGTATGACAGGTCTAGTAGCTCAATTAAAAGATTTGGATTTAGCTAGTACAAATACTATAAATAGGTATGTTAGTGTTTGTAGTAGGAAATTTTTATGTGAAATGCGATAATTGTAATTATATTAAATCTTAGGAAAGATATGTGTAATTTTTTCTTTGATTTAAACTTGTATATATGGCCTATGGATAATTAGATCAATATATATAATTAAATGACTATATAAAAAAATTTTATATTATCAATACATTAGAATTAAATCATATTATTATATAAATAATATTTAAATGAAGTGTGAATTGATAACATACCACGTAAATATTATGTAAAAATATCATTTTTTATTATAGATCTCCTTCATACCGAACAACATTTTTTAAAAACAGTATATCATTTCTATATAAACGTATATCTCAGATCATTTCCTCTTCGTCTCTAGCGGATTTTTGTCAACATGAGTTTTGTTTTTCATTTCACTTATCACAGATAATATAAATTTTAGAAAATGGGTAGTTTTAAAAAATAGTTTTCAGGTTTTATTTCTTATTTTTTCAGATTTCATGAAAAAAATTACAAATTTCAAATTTTAGTTTTGTTTCTAATTTTTATATTTCTTTTGGAAAAAACTCTGAAAATAGGAAAACAAAAAATTAAAATTAAAAACTGTTTTTTAAAACTAAACGCAGCAAGCACCCTTATCCTTCTTTTATACGCAATTTTAATTTTTCTAATTCTTTTTTACCAAGGCATAGGTTTGAAACTTTTGGCTTTACTATGGCCTTTACACTGTCTCAGTAGCTTCTAATTAATATGACAAAGACAGGGGAAAATCAATGACAATATGATTAACGAATCCTTTTGTTGCTCTTCATAATTGAAGGAAGCAATAGTTGATACGCATTTGATTAAGAGGACAATTGTCATCTCATAGACTCAGCAATTACAAGTTGCTCGAGAAAGAATCAAAAAAATTAGCGTAAGAAGAACTACTGCACTATCCCCTAATACGGGTGACCTACTTGCTAGGCAAAGAAAATTCTCACGTGCCAATGGACAAATAGATGTTTGGTCGCACCTTTAGAACCATCAAAATCTCGAACAACTTATGCAACAATTGTTCTCTATATGGTTATTAATTTTTTTTTCTTATAAACATTGTTCTCTCCGGTAGTTTTAGTTTTAAAAAAGAGTTTAATTTTTATATACTGATATTAATATTTAATTATATATTTTTATATTAATAAATGTGATTAAATCTTATATTTACTGTTTGAGAAGCCATATAAATATGATGATTTGATTAAATAATAATATAACAAAAAAATTACACTATAGGTGCATCATAATTATACTCTTTAAAGATGTCCAAATGGTGATAAATGGTGCCAAGTTTTATTTGTGAAACAACTTATCAAATTATAATATTAGAATTATTATGTTGCATTTTGTGTGTCAGCTGCTTTTCTCTCTCCTTAAACCACAATTCAATCCTCATGATTAGGGGCTTACATTTTATACATAATGTCGCAACCGGGATCGCGACGGGGACGGCGAAAAAAGAAAGAATTTAGTTTGAAAATTATTGGAGTCGCCACCAAGTTTATTTAAAATTGGGAAAACGTTGGAAAAACCCATTTTTATAAATAATGATCTTTGAAACCAGTTTGAGTTCGGGAGTCGGTTATGTATAGGGAAGGGCAGGAATTTAATCCCACGCACTTAAGACACTTTGGGCCTCGATTTACCTTTAATTAACTGTGCAAACTAAATAGATAACCTTTTTCAAATATTTATTTTCTGTTTCAAGACAATTAAAACAAATGAGCAAGTTTAAATCGAAAATAAGTATATAAATTATAAATATTTACAAATAAGAGAAATGAAGAAATTAATTTTTTTTTGTATTTTTATAAATCAATAGATACAAATATAAAAAGAGAATAAAAATCTTTGATGAAAATTTCGAATCATTAAGCTGTCACAACTCAAATGTTCGAAATATTGAGTTAATAAGCCGTCACGGCTAAGTTAACTCTTTATCTACAATATCAAAAGTTAAATAAAAGTATTTTGAAATAAAAAAAATTAGAAAAAAAATACATAAATAGCATAGAAAGAATATTAGGAAAAAAATTTACAAATAAATTAAGTGGTGAAAAGTTAATTTTGGAAAAAAGAATTTTAGAATATTAAACTCATCACAATTAAAATATTCTAAAACATAAAGTTAACAAACCGTCAGCACAAATTAACTCTATTTTGAGAAGACTTTGAATATCAATGAAATCGCTTGTAAAATATTCAAACATGAGATTAACAAACCGTCCTTACCAATTAACCTCTCTTTTACTACAAATTAATAAAACACTCAAGTACTTATTTTGCATCCAAAATAGATAAAACTTCTCTTTTTAGATAAAATTCTAATTTTGACAGGAACCTACAAAGTTAAGCACAATTAACTTAGGTAAAACATATAAGCATATGAAATAATTAAACCAAAATAATTCATGGCATGATTACACACAAAACGCATAATAAAACTAAAAATTTCAAAAAAACGCAAATACACAAAATATGAAAAATGATTAAACTGAAAATGTAAAACATTATAATTACATAATTAATTCTAATCAAAATACATAAGTACAGAAAGTAATTAATACTAAAAAACATAGAACACAAACGTTCTTAATCTAAGCAAGGCACACCAAAAAAGAAAAAAAAAATATATATATATATATAATAATAATAATAATAATAAAAAAATACCATTATACAATTAATTTGAACAAAACGCATGAATATACAAAATAATTAAACTATAGAAAAGTCCTAATTTTTATTCTTTATCCTTTTTAGTTAGAAGACTAACACTAAACTTATAAAGGAAACTCTTTTTATCCTTTTCTGTATAATTATTTTAGAATTAATTTATTTAAATTATACTTGAATAATTTAAAATACTTGAAAAAAAAAAGATAAATTTTAATGAACCAAAATGCTTTTATTTTGAACCAAATAAAATTCTTTAACCCATTTTAAATCAAAACAAAACCAAATCCAACAAATGAGCTTAAGAATTAAATTTGACATAACATTAACCAAACCAATCGCAAATTCATACCCAAATATAGTCAAAATTTAACTTAAAAAGATAAACTACCAACTAAAAATCTAAATGAGAAAACAAAACCTAAATTAACCTAATTCAAAATTTTTTAAAACTCATTAACACAACCCATACTAAAGATAATAATAAAATAGGTCAAAAAAAAAAAAAAAAAAAACACAAGCTCTCTCTAAAACACCATTATACACATATATACCCTCCTCACTACCACTCAACCTAACTCTCTTACACACTTACACACTCACATAGACACTCAGACACAAGTGCTCACCCACACACATAGTCACTCACGGGTTCCTTTCTTTCTCACGGTCACAGTCACATAAAAGGAAAAAGAAAGGAAGACATACATCCTCCCATCACAAAATCTATTCCCCCCTTATACTTATATCATTACAGAGAGCAAGAAAGAAAGATCAAGGGAAATATGATGAACGCGACGGAGAAGATAATCGCAGGAGAGAGAACCGGCGCGGTGCATCGCGGCAGTTGGGCTCGGCGTCACGGGGCTGAGGCATTGCGGTCAGGGGATAGGGGTGAAGCGCAGCTTCGCGCTTGGGTTGGGGTGGTGGATACGGAGCTTGGCCGTGTGGTGGATGGAGAACGGAGCTCGCGATGGTTGTTAGAGAGCAGATCTGAGCTCGCGCGGTTAAAGGGGGTGGTTGTTCGCGGAGGTTCCAGAGGTTGGGTGATCTTACGATGGCTTGGCGGCGGATCTGGGGACAGCGGCGTGATGGAGGTTTTGAAAAGGATGGTTCGCGGTGGAGGTATGCCACACGGTGGAGGTATGCCACACGGTGGAGGTCTCTCTCTCTCTCTCTCTCTCTTCTTGCAGTCTTGCCTTGTCTTGTCCATTTTGGTCATAAGCGTGGAGTGGAGGTATGGATCTGAGGATGATGTAGTCTCTGGGGTTGAAGAGGTCGGTGGCGTTGCGGTTGATGGGAAAGGGTGCTGGGTTATTGATGGCCGAAGGTGAAGTTTGTGGAGGTTGATGGTGTTGAGGTCGGTGGTGTTGCGGTTGAGGAGCTAGGCTGATGGCGGTGGTTCATGGTCTTTGATGGAAGGAGGTTAAGTGAGAGGCATGGAGGGTGACCGTGATGATGATGGATGGAGTTGCAGGAGGAGGGAAGTGAAGGGTTGAAGATGATGTTGATGGAGAAGAGGAAAGGAAAATGATGAAACTGGAAAAAAGGGAGTTGGCTGTGTTGATGATGATGGATGGAAGGTGCTGGAGGGGACCGTGAGGTGGAGGGTCGAAGATGATGTTGATGGAGAAGAGGGGGCCGCGGCGGTGGAGCAGGGAAGGCCGCGGCCCCTGTGTTGTTGTTTTTTTTTTATTTTTGATGATAAAGATGTATACCTGCTTCTGTTTTTCTTCTTCTACTGGACTGAATTATTGGTGATTCTTTGGTTTCTTGCAGGTTGTGATGAGTGTTTTTAATTTTTTTTTTTTGTGATCTTCAGAAATTTTTTTGATCTTGGTCTCTGTCCTTTTTTTTTTAATCCCCCCTTCTCCCCCTTGATCCGGGTCAATATGCATTATATGTTTCTTCCAATTCCCCCAAACTCCACCGAAAGAGAGATCGACGTTTTGCGTAGTGGAGAAAAAAAACCATGATGATATTTTCCACTTTTCTTTGAAAACAAAATTCTTTCGTCCTGTCCTTCACGAGCCTGTCTCGGGCAACAAAAACGGTGCATAGTGGTAGGGAAAGGAGAGAACTCGTGAATGTCCTCCGTCTTTTCTCCTTTTTTTCTTTTTTATTATTATTTTTTATTCTTATTATTTTTCATTTTGCAAATACAAAACAAACAAAAAAAACTTTTTTATTTTTCAACAGAAACATTCAATGAAACTATAATAAAAAGGTAAATTAAGTGCAAATTGTTGGATTTTATTGTTAAAAGATTGAATAAAATCGATTGTTCACAGTTGCCCCTCTTTATTCATTTCTTATAAAAGAATATGAAAAACTTAAGTTTGATATTTTCTTCATAAGGGATGAATAAAGACATGAATATCGATTTTATTCGACAAATGCATGAAATACAAACAATCAAAATCGAAACTGCAAGATGATATGCATATATAAGAAAGTGAAATGCAAATGCACAAGCTAGCAAGAGTCTAAAGCAGACGATGCTGACCAAAACTTAAAAACAAATAAGGGGTTAACTGGAAATGTAAAATGGTAATCTGAGGCCGACTTGAAATGTAAAATTGGCATCTGAGGCCAACTTGAAATGTAAAATTGGCATCCGAGGCCAGCTGAAAATGTAAAACGGCATCTGAGGCCGACTGAAAATGTAAAACGGCATCTGAGGCCGACTGAAATGTAAAACGGCATCTGAGACCGACTGAAATGTAAATTGGCAATTGAGGCCGATTAAAAACGTAAATTAGCAGCTGAGGCCGATTAAAAACGTAAATTGGCAGCTGAGGCCAACAGAAATGTAAACTGGCAACTGAGGCCGACTGAAATGTAAAATTGGCATCTGAGGCCAACTTGAAATGTAAAATTGGCATCTGAGGCCAGCTAAAAATGTAAAACGGCATCTGAGGCCGACTGAAAATGTAAAACGGCATATGAGGCCGACTGAAATGTAAAATTGGCATCTGAGGCCAGCTGAAAATGTAAAACGGCAACTGAGGCCGACTGAAATGTAAAATTGGCATCTGAGGCCGACTGAAAATGTAAATTGGCATCTGAGGCCGACTTGAAATGTAAAATTGGCATCTGAGGCCAGCTGAAAATGTAAAACGGCAACTGAGGCTGACTTGAAATGTAAATTGGCATCTGAGGCCGACTGAAATGTAAATTGGCAACTGAGGCCGATTAAAAACGTAAATTGGCAACTGAGGCTGACTGAAATGTAAAATTGGCATCTGAGGCCGACTGAAAATGTAAATTGGCATCGAAGGCCGACTTGAAATGTAAAAATTGGCATCTGAGGCCAGCTGAAAATGTAAAACGGCAACTGAGGCCGACTTGAAATGTAAATTGGCATCTGAGGCCGACTGAAATGTAAATTGGCAACTGAGGCCGATTAAAAACGTAAATTGGCAACTGAGGCCGATTAAAAACGTAAATTGGCAGCTGAGGCCAACAGAAATATAAACTGGAAAAGAAAACAGTCTTTTTTCATTTTTTCAAATCATATGCAAAAAGCCTTGAATTATCCGCCTTCAGTTTATACAATATTGAAAAACTAACCGTAACTCAATTGAGCAAGCCTCGAGGAGAACTTTAACCGATCAAACTCATAATCTTAGCATTGGACCTTCTGGCACAATAAAGGCTTTCTTTTCTTCTGTGGCTTTGCTCATTTTATTCTTCTCCCATTTCTTTTTCCAAAGGTTGATTGCTTTTCTGTCAAGCTTAGCTGCAGTTTCTGGATTATGATGCTAATCATTGATATACTATTGTAAACATTATTAGATTGCATAATTGAAGCTTAAATTTATCCTACTTGAGACATTATGAATAAACATGCATTCAAAGAGAAGGTAGAGGGATCAACTGAATGGACATTTTCATTATTTGGTGTACTAAATGACAAAATGTTTTGAATGACAGAAATGCGAACAATAAAATTTTGGGAGACACAAAATTTTTGCCCCAGTTTAGGTTCTTAGTAGCTCAATCAATTGACTTCTTAAAGCAAGTTGAATACCATAACCATGATATCTGACGACACGTCTTCAAATTCCCTTTAAAATTGCCCCAGTTTCAGTTGCCAGCGAAGACGCTTATCTTTTCCTGCTCTAACTTTTGCCCAGGCCGCTTTTTCAAGTTTTCAGCCTAGCGAGCTCTTTTGTTTTGCTGTTTTGCCCTAATTTTTACTTAGGTCGCTCTTTCGAGTTTTCGACCTAACAGGCTTTTCTTTTCTGCTTTGCCCTAACTTTTGCTTAGGTCGCTCTTTCGAGTTTTCGACCTAACGGGCTTTTTAAGCATCTTTTCAAGCATAAAATCTTTTGACTGCATCACTGTTGATTGGTTTAGGCAATTCTCGTCCCTCCATGTTTTGAAAAATCAACGCTCCTCCTGAGAATGCGTGTTTGACAACGTAAGGACCCTCATAACTTGGAGCCCACTTTCCCCGTGTGTCCTCTTGATTAGGGAGAATTTTCTTCAGAACCAAATCTCCTGGATGAAACTCTCTAGGGCGGACTTTCTTATTAAAAGCCCTAGCCATTCTGCTTTGATACAACTGGCCGTGGCAAATGGCTGTGAGCCTCTTCTCTTCAATCATGTTCAATTGCTCATATCGAGCTTTCACCCATTCGGATTCTTTCAGCTCAGCCTCCATTAAAACTCTAAGCGAAGGGATTTCAACCTCTATAGGAGATACGGCTTCCATTCCATATACCAATGAGAAAGGAGTTGCTCCCGTGCTTGATCGTATGTTGGTACGATATGCGTGCAGAGCATACGGCAGCATTTCATGCCAGTCTTTGTAATTCACCACCATTTTGGCAATGATTTTCTTGATATTCTTATTCGCAGCCTCTACTGCACCATTCATTTGAGGTCTATAAGGAGTTGAGTTATGATGCTTGATCTTGAAAGTCTCAAAGAACTTCTGAACTTCGGCACCATTGAGGTTAGGAGCATTGTCTGTAATGATCCTTTCTGGAATTCCATATCTGCAAATGATGTCCTTTTTGATGAATCTGAGAAACACCTTCTGTGTGATGTTGGTATATGAAGCAGCTTCCACCCATTTAGTGAAATAATCAATCGCCACCAAGATGAAACGATGACTATTAGATGCCTTGGGATTAATCGGGCTAATAACATCCATGCCCCACATCGAGAAAGGCCAAGGAGACACCATGCTATGCAACTGACCCGGGGGAGCGTTGACTCGGTCTGCATATATTTGGCATTTGTGGCACTTCCGAACATAACTGATACAGTCATTCTCCATAGTGGACCAGTAATAACCACTTCTTAAGATTTTGCGAGCCATCATATGTCCATTGGCATGGGTTCCACAGATCCCTTCATGAACTTCAATCATGATTATTCGAGCTTCATGAGCATCTACACATCTGAGGAGAGTCGTGTCATAGTTCCTCTTATAGAGAACTTCACCATTCAGGAAGAAGGCCATGGCCAGTCTTCGAATTGACTTCTTATCCACCTCATTTGCACCTGCTGGGTATTCTCCTCTTTGAATGTACTGTTTGATATCATGATACCATGGTTGGCCGTCCGGCTCAATCTCCACATTGCCGCAATATACAGGTTCACCTTGCATTTCTACATGGATGGGTTGGACATTAGCATGAACCTCCAAATTAGTCATTACGGCCAAAGTTGCTAAAGCATCCGCGAACTGGTTCTTGTCCCGAGTTAAATGAGAGAACGATATGTCATCAAAACGCTCAATTAACTGAGACAAATGCTTCTGATAAGGTACCAGTTTTGGATCTTTCGTACGCCATTCTCCATTAACTTGATAGATTATGAGCGCAGAGTCTCCGAAAACCTTTAGTTCTTTGATTCCCAGGTCAATCGCAACTTGCAAACCATTTGCGCATGCTTCATATTCTGCCATGTTGTTGGTACATTCAAAATCTAATTTGATAGAAACTGGGTACTGCTTCCCAGCTGGTGAGACTACTACAGCTCCTATTCCACATCCATTCATATTGGCCGCTCCATCAAAATACATCTTCCACGCATTCCCCTCTTCCTCATCTTCTTTTTCTAGTGCCAACACTTCATCATCAGGGAATTCAAGCGTAGTGGGTTGTACACCCTCCAGAGGGTTTTCAGCTAGATGATCAGCGATTGCACTTCCTTTGATGGACTTTTGAGTGACATATTTGATATCAAACTCAGACAGCATCACTTGCCATTTTGACATTCTCAACGACACATGAGGACTACCAAATATGTATTTTAATGGGTCCATTCGAGAAATCAACCAAGTAGTGTAGTACAACATGTACTGTCTCAGCCTCTTGGAAGCCCATACTAACGCACAACAGGTTTTTTCAATTGCCAGATAGCGAGATTCGCATTCATTAAACTTCTTGCTCAAATAATAAATGGCTTGTTCTCTCTTTCCAGATTCATCATATTGCCCCAACATTGCCCCGAGTGAGGTAGGTAACACTGTGAGATACAGTATTAAAGGACGGCCTGGCGTGGGAGGAATCAAAACTGGAGGTTTCATTAAATAAGCCTTTATTTTGTCGAAGGCTTCTTGGCATTCTTCATTCCATTCTCCAGGTTGATGTTTTCGCAGCAACTTGAATATAGGCTCACAAGTACTAGTCAAATTTGCAATGAATCTAGCAATGTAGTTGAGCCTCCCAAGAAAACTTCTCACTTCCTTTTCAGTTCGGGGAGCCGGCATCTCTTGTATTGCCTTCACCTTATCCGGATCCACCCTTATCCCTTCTCTGCTGACAATGAATCCCAGTAATTTCCCCGTGGAAGCTCCAAAGATGCATTTATTCGGGTTCAATCGTAACTTGTATTTTCTGAGCCTTTCAAACAGCTTTCACAAGACTGCTACGTGACTTTCTCCCTCTTTAGACTTAGCGACCATGTCATCAACATACACTTCAATTTCTTTGTGCATCATATCATGGAACAGTGCAACCATTGCACGCTGATAAGTGGCACCAGCATTCTTCAATCCGAACGGCATGACTGTGTAGCAAAATGTTCCCCATGGAGTTATGAACGTAGTTTTTCCTTTGTCATGAATATCCATGAGAATCTGATTGTACCCGGAGTATCCGTCCATAAATGAAAATCGGTGATTCCTGGCCGTATTATCAACAAGGACATCAATGTGAGGGAGTGGAAAATCATCTTTCGGGCTAGCTTTATTCAGGTCTCGGTAATCAACACACATCCTAACCTTCCCATCCTTTTTAGGTACAGGGACGATGTTGGCCACCCAATCTGTATGTCTTGACACCTCTAGAAACCCGGCCTCTAGCTGTTTAGTCACCTCTTCTTTTATCTTTAGCGACATGTCGGGCCGCATTCTTCTCAACTTTTGCTTTTTCGGCTCAGCTTCTGGGTACAAAGGGATCTTGTGTGAAGCAATCTCTGGATCTAGTCCTGGCATATCATGATAAGACCATGCAAAAATATCCAGGTATTCTTCGAACAAAGCAATCATCTCTGTCCGCTCAGGATTCTCCACTATTCTCAGCTCTTTCCTCTCTTCTTCGGTGCCCATGTTAATTACTTCGACCACCTCATTGTCTAAGTCAAATCCTTTATCCATGTGTTCTAGTAACCCTGAAAATCTCTCAACAGCTTCTTCATCTTCTTCAGATTCATAGCTATCGCAATCAAGTGCAGTAAGAGAATCAATTGATTGGCCTCCAAAGTCCCTTTCATGTGGCAAAATATTCATAGCATTTAGGTCCCTGGAAAGCATTTATGGGGGTTGGAATGCCAAGACACATGATGGGTAAAACACAAATAATATAGAAAAGGCACAAACTAAAGGGTTAAGGAAATAATACTAGAGGTACCAAGAAAGTAAAAAGAATAACATATGGAAATAAAAGAACGGAAAAGGTGGAGAAGTACAAGATGTAAAGAAAAATCAATGGATAAACATGCAAGTTCATTCGAATGATGTCTCAAAGTAGCATACAAGAAAGCAAAGACAATTATTACAATCCCAAGTGATTACTTTGAAGTAATAACATCAATCATTGGTTCGGCTGTCCAATTCATCAGCATCTCGTTGTGGTTGACAGCACAAGCATTGTTGTATTCTTCAGGCTTTTCGACATCCACCATATTGATGGTTGGACAACAGCTAGCTTCATAACTTTCTTTGGCCATAATCACTTCAGCTGGGTAAGGAAAGGTCTCTCTCAAATGAGGGATCTGCTTCATCTTCTCTTTTGGTTTCTTTTGCTCAAGAGCCATGGTCTTGATCTGCTCCTCCAATGACGCCTCATATCCTAAACCAAATCGGTTAGGCTTCCCTGAGATAGGTAGAGGTGTCTTGATACCTTGCAACCGTAATCCCAGTCCTTTGCCGTGCAGATAACCACTTTTGGTCATGATTTGAGCCACTACCTGATTGACGTCTTGCCTTGGGAACTCATTCTGTTCTTGCTTCAGTCCTACTACCTCCATACTGTGCCATAAACTGCTTTCTACTAGCTCAACATTTTCAACATAAGGTAATGAGACAGGTTTAGATACGATGATCTCCTTTTCTCCATGGATTGTAATGACTGAATCATTTTCAATGTATTTAACCTTTTGATGCAAGGTTGAGGGAACAACACCAACATTGTTAATCCATGGTCTTCCCAGCAGCATATTGTAATCAGACTCAATCTCCATCACTTGGAATAAAACCTCAAATCGGCTCGGGCCGATTTCCAATGGCAGTACTATTTCCCCCAGGATGTTTTTCTTCACTCCATCAAAAGCTCTTACGATCATCATTTGTGGTGAAATGTCGTCCTTGCTTATTGACAAGTAACTCAAGGTCGATGCTGGTAAGACATTTAATCCTGACCCTCCGTCAATGAGAACTTTAGGCACTATATAGCCTTTGCATTTTAGGGTTATATATAGTGCTCGTGGGTTGGCCTGCGATATGATCTCTTCATTTGAGAAACTGATCATATTAACACGCTTTACCGGATCCACCATATTCACCATATTCTCCAACGAGACATCCGGTTTCACATAAGCATCTTTCAAGACCTTTAGCACTGCCTTTTGATGAGATTCAGATGACAAGATAAGCGACAACAAGGAGATTCTGGCAGGAGTCTTTTTCAACTGCTCCAGTATGTCGTACTCACTTTGTTTCATGATCTTCAGGAACTCCTCTTCTTCATTTTCTTCTCTTTCTTTTCTTTCCGCACCAAGACCCTTTCTTGTGTTCTCTTCTTCGACGAACTTTCCTTTTTCCAGCTCCCCGGGCCCGTAAATCCTTCCACTTCTTGTTATTCCTTTTACCTCCGCTATTACTTCACTTGTTTGGGTTTTCGAGGTTTCCCTTATGTCTCCATTTGTCTCCACGTCAGTTTCATAGTTCCAAGGGACAACATGTGTATCCTCATAACTGAATGGTACTGGTTTCTTCACGGTGATCACCACTTTCTCTGGTTTCGGAGCTCGATTCAGTGGAGGGATGCGGAGTATGAAGCGATCGATCACATTCACCTCTTCTGGAATATTCGATTTCTGTTTCACTTGAATCACACCTAGGTCGAGTAATTCTTGTACTCGAGCTTTGAAATCCCCACAACTTTCTATATCATGACCAAAACTTCCAGAGTGGTATATGCAGCTCGACCTTATATCGTCTTTCTCATTCTCTTTTATCATGGATGCAGATGCTGCGATATGGTACCCCGCCTCCTTCAAACCATTGAACACTTTCTCCATAGGAGTTCGGAGACTCATAACCTTCTTAACTAGAAGTTCTTCCACCTCCAAGGCATTCACACGACTTCTTCCTTCGTGTTTCGGGATCGGGTTATTAACAATATCCGGCTTTGAATCTTCTTGAATGTCTAGCCTCCCGCAAGCAATTAACCTTCTTACTGCTGTTTTAAAACCTTCGCAATCCTCAATGGAGTGCCTTGCTATGTCCATGTGGTATTTACAGGTCAGGTTCGGGTTGTACCAAGCTGGGTATGGTGGTTCTAATGGGTGCACAAAGACATATCTTTGAGATCAGATGAGCATCAACTAACTTTTGAAACAGGTCAGCATTCGAAATAGATAGTTTTGGGAAAGGTGGGAAGTTGGGGAATCGATTACGGTTTTGGTTTTGGAAATTTGGTCGAGGTACTGGGGTATATGTTGGGCGGGTTGGTTGGTATGGCCTTATGTGGATGTTGTTAACTTGGCGTCGGGGGTATGGAACAGTGTTTGTGGTTGGTGTGGCTTGGTATGGTGGGTAATGAGGGATAGGGGTTTGGTATGATCGTGGTCGGGTTGGTGTGTATCGTGGGACGAAGGATTGCTGACCATGCAGATAATTCACATCTGTCTCCTTCTTTCTGGGTGGGAAACTCTTTCTAGTGTCTTCACTGCTCATGGGGAGCTTGCCGGCTTTTGCTAAGCTTTCAATTCTTTCTCCAGCAGTTATCAACTCAGAGAAGTCTTTGTATGCTACTCCTGCCATTGCTCCAATGTATGGGGATCCCAGGGTTCCCAAGAAATAAGAACACATTTCAGTTGGGATGAGTGGCGGTTGAACTTGGGCAGCCAAGGCTCTCCACCTTTGTGCGTATTGCTTGAATGACTCATCTTTCTTCTTCTGCATAGAGCTTAACTGCTCCCGTGTAGGTGCCACCTCAAGATTGAACTTGTATTGGCTCATGAACAGATCTGCCAATTCTCTCCAGCTAGAAATCTTTGAGTGGTCTAGTTGAATGTACCATTCAGGCAGTCCCACAGGCTTTCATGGAAGAAGTTGATGAGAAATTTTTCATCCTTTGACCATATCGCCATCTTAGTACAATAACTCTTCAAGTGAAACAAAGGATTACCCGTCCCATCATACTTTGAGAAGTCAGGAACCTTAAAGTCCCTAGGGATTACTACATCAGTAGAAGGACAGAGTTGTTCAACCTCCACATACCCATAGGGGCTAGGTCCTTGAATAGCCCGAATCTGCTCTTGAATCTTCTCCATCCATTCCTCTTTGAACTTTCCTTTTTCTGCCTCTGCACGACTATTCTCTGAGGAAGATGGCTGCTTCTGGATGACCACACGAGGTTGCTCCCAGACAGGGGTAATATGCCCATGCTCATGAGTTTGCACATTTTCCAAGGAATGATAACCTTCTCCAATAGGGATTACCAATGGTATCGCGGACGGTGGTTGCCCATGGGGGTTATTCGGGATTTCACCCATATCATTCATCCCTACAGTGACATTTAGAGCTGCACTCGGTACCACAGGCATACCCAGCGTCGTGGTATTTGGTTGCACATTTGCTGAATGAGCTCCCAATAGATTAAGTGATTCCTGTATGGCCCGCATCATATCCTCCAATCTTCCTTGGTTGTTTGACAGTTCATTCAGTTTTCCCCTCACCGCATCAACTTCATCGCTTAGATTTCTTTCTACTCCAGAAGTAGTTGTGATTGGAATACCCCTTTCTGCGTCACCATTCCCTCCAGCCATTGTGGTCCGGGCTTTGGTATTGTGAACTCGAGTTTGATCGGTATCGGTTTTCCTTGGGCGCCCAATTGTGATGGATTTTTACCTATATCAGAAAACAATTTTAGTGAAAAGAAAAAAAACAAAAACATAGTTATTTGTTAGAAATCGTCCGTTGAGCTGAATCTTGATGTGAGTATCTTTGATGATGACCGTTCCTCAGAACGTCTCGTTCAAAAATACTAAGTCATGGACATTGCTATGAGATCAACACAATGCAGAGAAACAAAGATTTTTCATTCACAAAGGGGTATCATACCCATTGTCCTTTTTTACATTCATTCCCAAAACAACAAAAGACAATACATCATAAGGCCATAACTGCCATTCTCAGCATCTCTCAGCAATTATTTGTTTCATTCTCCCAATCAAGTCTTTACAGTAGTCAACAAAATTACAAATCTCGATTGGGGTCTTGAAAGGGATTATTCCTTGCTCGGCCAATCCTAAGTATCTTGGAACATCTTCAATGGCCGCATTAGCCAATCCTGCCAAGTTTGAGAAGCGAGTCTTCAGTTCATGAATAATGTAGTTCTGATGTTGTATTTCGGAATCCAAACTTGCAACTCTTTCCTTTTCTTCTTCCAGTGCAACTTGATATTCCATGATCTCATCATTCATGTGTTGACTTAGCTCTTCAATCTTCCTTTGGTATTCATTGTTCAATTCTTCCATTTGTTGTTTCATTTGTTCTTCACCTCTTAGCGCGGTTTCTTCAGCGATTTTGGCCTTTCGAAGTAGATCTTTCAGCTGTTGATTTTCGGCTAGCGCTTTATCACGCTCCTGTCTTCGAAGTCCAAGCTCTTTGTTGGCAGCTTTGAGGCACTCCTTGGTTTTCATCATGTGTTCATGCCCCATCTTCAGCTTCTTGCTTGTTCCGTCTAGAGCTTGATCCTTTTCAGTGCTTTCTCGTTTTAACTTCATGTAGTTATGGTGGACACTTCTCAACTCAGCTTCTACTTGCATCTTTTCTTGTTCAACCTTGTCTAGTTTCTCTTTCACTTCTTTGATTTCTTCATTTTCATGGAAGCGCCAGGTTGATGCATCGTCCAGGGGAGTAACAGTTATGACCTTGAAGGGCAGCTTGATTTCTTGAGCCCTATTTTTCACCCATCGATGATAACTTTCTTTCACAGCACAACTCCTAACTCCTAGTTCTTTTCCCTTCTTGACAACCTTGTTCCAAGCGGACCGGATCTTCTGGAATAGGTCAATGTCTTTGGAGTCTTGATAATATGAGACAAACGGAGTAACTGCAGCTTCAGAAGGAGGTCCCATCATAGGATAACCAAGTTGGCGTAACACCAAGACAGGATTGTAGTTTATGCATCCTCGGGTACCCATGAGAGGTACATTTGGAAAGCTTCCGTGACTGATAAATCGAGTTTGACCATCATCCCTCCAAGGATACCATCGTATCATCTTTTCATCCAATCTGGCCAGGTCTTGAGCCCACTCTTGTCCATTCTTCTTCTTGATGTTATGCATTCGTAGGTCTTCAATCGGACAAGACGCCTTGTAATTCCTCTGAAATATGTACGAAGTAACCCACACATATAGCATTGGAAAACAGCACAGAATTCTCTTACCATTTCTCTCATGGCAAAAGTTCAGAGTACAATAAACATCTGCCAGGAGGGGTGGAACGGGATTTTGACCATGGAACTTGCGAGCAAGGAATACGTCAATAGCCGCAAAGTCTACAAGGCCTTCAATGTTCGGAAATAAGACAGTGCCATAGATAGTGAGGGCTAGTACATCTACAAAAGTATCCCAATCTTCTGCTTGTGCCAGATGGTGCAAGTGCTTTTCTAGGTAATCTCTTGAGAATCCGCAAGTCCCATTTCTACATTTCTGTGCTTCATGCAGATTCTTTACACCTACCCTTAGGACAGTTGATAGGGTTTGTAAAGAGGGATAATGGCCTTGGTAGTGATAGGGTTTTTCTCCTTCTAGCGGTAACCCCAAGATCTTCTCAAATTCTTCAATGGTCGGTGCTAACTGGAAGTCTTGAAAAGTGAAACATCGGAGTGGAGGATCATAGTACTGTGCCAGTGCTATGATTGCTTCTTCCTGTTCTTCCACTTCTAAGAGATTCAAAACCTTTCCATATTTTCTGGTGAAAGACAAGCGTTGTGGTAGCTTCAGCAATTGACCCAAAGACCTCAGGCTTTTAGTGTCAGGTGTCTTGGCTTTGAGACGTAGAGTTCTTTTCAACTTTTCACCTTTCTGACTGTCTGGTCTCATATTCGTTTCCATTTTACAAAGATACTCACAATAAGATTTCAGTTCAACTTTCTAACAAACCTGCCATAATAGAAAGAAGAAAAAAAAAGATTTAAATGAAAGAAGGAAAAGTAAACAATTTAGGAAATGAACAGAAAATATGCATAAAGAAACGATGATAAGAAATTATGTACAAAGTAAAGGAGTTTAGGAAAATGCACGCTCTCTTTGTGTCCTATGTGAGGTAAATTCTGGAGGTCAATTCTATGGTTCTATGGTCATTCTACCTTGTGAACACTTTCACTGGGTGGGTCTACATTCTCAGAGTTCTACGGCCTCTAGAGTTAAGATTCATTTCAGAATGTTATCCACAACAGCAGGTGAACCGCTAGATGTAGGGTATTCATGAAAGAATCACACTCTAGATGAGATTTTCGCGATAACCAAACAGGATGAACATCCAAAATGGCTACCGCTACACAATCTCTTACCTATCTCAAGTTACACTCAGACCCGGGTATAGGGCCCCACTCATGTGATTATCGTGTAAGTGTTGTGTGTGAAGAGAGCATACAAACCTGAAATCCTAAACCTACCCATGACTAATACCTGCAAAACGACACAAACAACATGTACGGCATCCAATAACAGTCATCTATCCTAAGGTTTTCACAAATAAAACAATTAAACACATGAAATGCAAAATTCTGTAAAGAGACAAGGCATAAAGAAAGAAAACATCAGACAAAGTACACTAAGAAAAGTAAAACAAACATCAAAAAGGTCATATTTAAGTTGCACAACTAACTAAAACAGGCTTGACTCTCTTGAGAATCCCCAGTGGAGTCGCCATCTGTCGCAACCGGGATCGCGACGGGGACGGCGAAAAAAGAAAGAATTTAGTTTGAAAATTATTGGAGTCGCCACCAAGTTTATTTAAAATTGGGAAAACGTTGGAAAAACCCATTTTTATAAATAATGATCTTTGAAACCAGTTTGAGTTCGGGAGTCGGTTATGTATAGGGAAGGGCAGGAATTTAATCCCACGCACCCTAGTACACCCGTCCTTGGACGGTACCTTTAATTAACTGTGCAAACTAAATAGATAACCTTTTTCAAATATTTATTTTCTGTTTCAAGACAATTAAAACAAATGAGCAAGTTTAAATCGAAAATAAGTATATAAATTATAAATATTTACAAATAAGAGAAATGAAGAAATTAATTTTTTTTGTATTTTTATAAATCAATAGATACAAATATAAAAAGAGAATAAAAATCTTTGATGAAAATTTCGAATCATTAAGCTGTCACAACTCAAATGTTCGAAATATTGAGTTAATAAGCCGTCACGGCTAAGTTAACTCTTTATCTACAATATCAAAAGTTAAATAAAAGTATTTTGAAATAAAAAAAAAATTAGAAAAAAAAATACATAAATAGCATAGAAAGAATATTAGAAAAAAAATTTACAAATAAATTAAGTGGTGAAAAGTTAATTTTGGAAAAAAGAATTTTAGAATATTAAACTGTCACAGCTAAAATATTCTAAAACATAAAGTTAACAAACCGTCGCGGTCAAATTAACTCTATTTTGAGAAGACTTTGAATATCAAGCCGTCGCAGCTAAAATATTCTGAAACATGAGATTAACAAACCGTCCCGGCTCAATTAACCTCTCTTTTACTACAAATTAATAAAACACTCAAGTACTTATTTTGCATCCAAAATAGATAAAACTTCTCTTTTTAGATAAAATTCTAATTTTGACAGAAACCTACAAAGTTAAGCACAATTAACTTAGGTAAAACATATAAGCATATGAAATAATTAAACCAAAATAATTCATGGCATGATTACACACAAAACGCATAATAAAACTAAAAATTTCAAAAAAACGCAAATACACAAAATATGAAAAATGATTAAACTGAAAATGTAAAACATTATAATTACATAATTAATTCTAATCAAAATACATAAGTACAGAAAGTAATTAATACTAAAAAACATAGAACACAAACGTTCTTAATCTAAGCAAGGCACACCAAAAAAGAAAAAAATATATATATATATAATAATAATAATAAAAAAAAATACCATTATACAATTAATTTGAACAAAACGCATGAATATACAAAATAATTAAACTATAGAAAAGTCCTAATTTTTATTCTTTATCCTTTTTAGTTAGAAGACTAACACTAAACTTATAAAGGAAACTCTTTTTATCCTTTTCTGTATAATTATTTTAGAATTAATTTATTTAAATTATACTTGAATAATTTAAAATACTTGAAAAAAAAAAGATAAATTTTAATGAACCAAAATGCTTTTATTTTGAACCAAATAAAATTCTTTAACCCATTTTAAATCAAAACAAAACCAAATCCAACAAATGAGCTTAAGAATTAAATTTGACATAACATTAACCAAACCAATCGCAAATTCATACCCAAATATAGTCAAAATTTAACTTAAAAAGATAAACTACCAACTAAAAATCTAAATGAGAAAACAAAACCTAAATTAACCTAATTCAAAATTTTTTAAAACTCATTAACACAACCCATACTAAAGATAATAATAAAATAGGTCAAAATAAAAAATAAAATAAAAACACAAGCTCTCTCTAAAACACCATTATACACATATATACCCTCCTCACTACCACTCAACCTAACGCTCTTACACACTTACACACTCACATAGACACTCAGACACAAGTGCTCACCCACACACATAGTCACTCACGGGTTCCTTTCTTTCTCACGGTCACAGTCACATAAAAGGAAAAAGAAAGGAAGACATACATCCTCCCATCACAAAATCTATTCCCCCCTTATACTTATATCATTACAGAGAGCAAGAAAGAAAGATCAAGGGAAATATGATGAACGCGACGGAGAAGATAATCGCAGGAGAGAGAACCGGCGCGGTGCATCGCGGCAGTTGGGCTCGGCGTCACGGGGCTGAGGCATTGCGGTCAGGGGATAGGGGTGAAGCGCAGCTTCGCGCTTGGGTTGGGGTGGTGGATACGGAGCTTGGCCGTGTGGTGGATGGAGAACGGAGCTCGCGATGGTTGTTAGAGAGCAGATCTGAGCTCGCGCGGTTAAAGGGGGTGGTTGTTCGCGGAGGTTCCAGAGGTTGGGTGATCTTACGATGGCTTGGCGGCGGATCTGGGGACAGCGGCGTGATGGAGGTTTTGAAAAGGATGGTTCGCGGTGGAGGTATGCCACACGGTGGAGGTCTCTCTCTCTCTCTCTCTCTCTCTCTTCTTGCAGTCTTGCCTTGTCTTGTCCATTTTGGTCATAAGCGTGGAGTGGAGGTATGGATCTGAGGATGATGTAGTCTCTGGGGTTGAGGAGGTCGGTGGCGTTGCGGTTGATGGGAAAGGGTGCTGGGTTATTGATGGCCGAAGGTGAAGTTTGTGGAGGTTGATGGTGTTGAGGGCGGTGGTGTTGCGGTTGAGGAGCTAGGCTGATGGCGGTGGTTCATGGTCTTTGATGGAAGGAGGTTAAGTGAGAGGCATGGAGGGTGACCGTGATGATGATGGATGGAGTTGCAGGAGGAGGGAAGTGAAGGGTTGAAGATGATGTTGATGGAGAAGAGGAAAGGAAAATGATGAAACTGGAAAAAAGGGAGTTGGCTGTGTTGATGATGATGGATGGAAGGTGCTGGAGGGGACCGTGAGGTGGAGGGTCGAAGATGATGTTGATGGAGAAGAGGGGGCCGCGGCGGTGGAGCAGGGAAGGCCGCGGCCCCTGTGTTGTTTTTTTTTGTTTTTGTTTTTGATGATAAAGATGTATACCTGCTTATGTTTTTCTTCTTCTACTGGACTGAATTATTGGACTGATTGCTGGTTTCTTGTAGGTTGTGATGAGTGTTTTTAATTTTTTTTTTTTGTGATCTTCAGAAATTTTTTTGATTTTGGTCTCTGTCCTTTTTTTTTGAATCCCCCCTTCTCCCCCTTGATCCGGGTCAATATGCATTATATGTTTCTTCCAATTCCCCCAAACTCCACCGAAAGAGAGATCGACGTTTTGCGTAGTGGAGAAAAAAAACCATGATGATATTTTCCACTTTTCTTTGAAAACAAAATTCTTTCGTCCTGTCCTTCACGAGCCTGTCTCGGGCAACAAAAACGGCGCATAGTGGTAGGGAAAGGAGAGAGCTCGTGAATGTCCTCCGTCTTTTCTCCTTTTTTTCTTTTTTATTATTATTTTTTATTCTTATTATTTTTCATTTTGCAAATACAAAACAAACAAAAAAAACTTTTTTATTTTTCAACAGAAACATTCAATGAAACTATAATAAAAAGGTAAATTAAATGCAAATTGTTGGATTTTATTGTTAAAAGATTGAATAAAATCGGTTGTTCACACATAATTAAAAAACCTAAAAATTACATTTCATACGTAATTTAAAAAGTTAAAAATTAATTTTTTTGAGCTTCTGATTAGTTTTAAAAAATTATTCAAATAAATATATAAAAAAAGTGGTTTTCAGTCCCAATATCCAAACAGAGGCCCTCAAAATTTGTTATTTCATTTTTTTTTTTTTGTAAACCACGATTCAACAAGGACATAACATTAATAATTAATTGTCAAATCCTTTTGTTTCTTATTCTTCTTGGACAGGGACATTATATTAATTATAAAAAAGGAAGAACAAAAAGAAATTGTGTATTGAAATAAAAAATCAAATGAGACCATCGGTTAATCAACAAATTAAACATGGATGGCAATATTGATTCTACTGTGTTAACAATAATTTGTTGCTAAGATATATTCCAACGTTTACAATGAGAAACAAGTAACTAAGTACGGGGAAAAAGAATATTATTAAGAATACTATAGTCCATACAATTATACAAATAGTCGGTAGTGACTTTATTATTGGAGAAGTTTAAGCACTCGACAAACGTAAAGTCAAACAAATAAATTAATAAATTTAATAAACAAACAACACTAGCTGATGTATTCTCCCCATGGTACTTGCTCTTCATTCATCTTTAATAAATCTTCCATTTCCAGTAGTGGTCCTACGTAAAGTTCAATCTGCAAGGTACAAATGCAATTACACCCTGAGAAATTATTATATAGAAACAAGTCAAACAACCAAATTCTATATGAAGTTGAAATTTGGTATAATTAAAGGGGTTTCGGGTTATTAAAAATAAGTACCGTTCAAATAACAAATATGGTATGAAATTATCTCCTCCTTGCAAACACTTGTTGTGTGGTGGGCAATGGAGTCCCCTTTGGAGGATTGGAATTACTGGCCTTAGGGGTTGGTCTTGTTGTGGGACAAAGAATCTTCTGAATGTTTATATTTTGGGTACTCATTGTGATCGAGGAGGGGCTTGTAAAGCTGCTTCTAATTGGTGTTGGTTTAATTTGTGTATGAATGGATGGCAATTAGCAAATGTTGATGAGAAATGGCAGTATGGCTATGTGTATTTATAGGGCAAGCTGCATTCAATTTTCCATGCAAGGAACTTACCAAGTGATTTGATGGTAATCTACATAGAAATTCCTACCATATTTCTCGTTTCACATTTCTTGTTTTACAAACACATTTAAATTCCCCAGAGCTTGCATGAGACGTCTAGCTTGTGGCACAAGGAGACCACGGTGGTCAGCAACGCCATGACCAGTCCAAACCGTGGCATGCAATTAATAAGAATGTACATACGTAACGAAGGTTTAGTCCCAAATGTGTAGAAACCGTGAGGAAAACTCTAATTGTCAAATATTTGAACCTTGAATACGCGCCTTTAGGTCCTTATGTGTTGCCTTGATGTCCCTCTAGTGTTTTCACGTTGTTTACTTGTTATTTTCTCGTTTCACACTAACTCCGTCACACAAAAGACCAAGTCATGTTAGGGACTAACATAGTAACATACAATGTGCTTACCGTGTCTACCTACAATAGTGGCTTGCGGAGTACTCTTTCCCATATACAAGTTCTTCATAATTTGGAATTTTGATTAAATAATAAAAAAATTAATAACTATAAATAAGTTAAAATTTAATAGTTTCCTTTTTGTGACCTGGGTCTAAGATGAAAAACAGCAAACGGAAAAATGAGAAATGACTTTCGCGTAATGCTAATATGTTTCAATAGATAGATCGTGTCGATTTGGGGGTAAATAATATAATATATCCAACTAAATTTAGATGTTTTCCTATGTGTACATTCGTAATTGTCACGAAATAAAGTAATTGATTGTTTTATTGCTTGACTAGAAACAAAGAATATTTTTTTTTATTTTAGAAAATAATTTGCCAAATTTGGCTTTCGCGACAGGACGACAAGCGGGGCCTAGTAAATAGCGTAGCACCGGCCGTTTTCATATCACTAACTCGTCGGATTCGTGGTGGTGATTTCACAATCAGAAATGTTATTAAAATAAATAAATTTCTATTAATATACTCATTTAATAATCATTAAATATGATAGAGTCTTATTTTATTCATTCTATTACATAGAATAGTTTTAAAATAAATATCTAAATGTCTATTTTTTAAGTATTTAAATAATATTACTCAGTTCAATAGTCACGCAGCTTAAAGTCAACAGTGTGATATTATAACTAAATTGAAATGTAAGAATGCTTTACTTTTAAAACACTTAAAAAATTTACTCCGTGTCATTTGTAATAAATTTTGTGATATTGTTCAAAGAAGTTTATTGAGGGTGCGTTGTTTCAATTTTTCGCAAACAAATTTATTTTAAAACTAAAAAATTCATTTTTATAAAAAAATTATAACAATTTTTACTCAGAAGTTAACATCAGAATTTTTTAGTTGTTTTTATTTTTAAAATAGAAACTGATTTAAATATAATTTTTATTAAAAATAATTTTTTATTTTAAAAATAAATTTTATTAAAAAAATTGAAACAAATAAAGTACTGTAAATTTTATTTCTAAATTAATTTTCTTCACCGTACAAATTATTCTGGTTTCCATGAATTAGTTATAGATACTATCAAACTTGACGGAAATCACTTTCAGAAAATTCGTTACAAAAATTGAAAAAGGGATTATTATACCCAGAAGCATTTTGGTCTTTTCAGGACAGACATAGACTAGCGAGATCTTAATTTCTAAACATGAACTTTGTTTTTCTTCTTAATTGTCGGAGATCTTATAAATTTTAAGATGCATTTGATTCTAAAAAATAGGTTTCAATTTTCATTTTCTGCTTTTATAGTTAATTTAATATTTTTTAAATTTTATAATGGAAACAGAAAAAACCTATAAAATTAATTAGAAAAGTTTTTATTTTCAGATTTCATTATTTTTCTTAAAAATAATTAGAAAAAGGAAATTAAAAATTAAAAAATATTTTCTAAAACCAACCATACTCAATTTTCAATTTTCACTTTTAGTTTTCAGAATTTTATAAAAAAAATAATAAAAATTGAAAACTATATTTTATAATTTTATAATTTTATAATTTTTATTATTTTCTTCATAAAATTTAAAAAATTGAAAAAATGAAAATAAAAACTGAAAACTAAAAAATAAGACCGAAGAGATAATCCTTAGCCTTTTTCTATACACAATTTCAATTTTTCTAATTCGTTTTTTTACTAAGGCACATGTTTGAAACTTTCGGCTTCATTCTGCCTTAGCACTATCTCAGTACCTCCTAAATATGGCAGTGACGGGGGAAAATCAATGACAATATGACTAATGCTTCTTTTGGTGCTCTTCATAACTAAGAGGAAAATTGCCGTTTCATAGACTCAGCGATTACAAATTGCTCGAGAAATAATTAAAATAAATCAGCATAGAAAGAACTATACTGCAGGCCTAGTTGTAAGGCAAAGAAAATTCTCACGTACGAGTGTACAAACAAGTTACAACTTTATTGCAATGAGTTACAACGGAAGAACGAAAAATATTGTTCCCGAACAACTCATACAACAATTATTGTTCTTCTCTCTATATAGTTTTGAAAAATGTTGTTGAATGGTGCCAAGTTTTATTCATGAAACGACTTAAGAAATTATAATATTTGAGCAAAAACAAAGTTTGTGTATTGAGATAAACAATCAAATTAGACCATTAGTTAATCAACAAAAACATGGATGGAAATACTGATTCTATGCTAGCAACAATTTGTTGCTAAGATATCTTCCAATGTTTACAATGAGAAGTACAGGGAAAAAACAATATTACTGTAGCCATACAAATATACAAATAATCGGTAGTGACTTTATTATATATTGGAGAAGTAAGCACTCAACAAACGTGATGAAGTCAAACAAATAAATTAATAAATGAAATAAACAAACTACACTAGCTGATGTGTACGTATTCTCCCTAGTATTGCTCTTCATTCATCTTTAATAAATCTTCCATTCCAGTAGTGGTCCTAGATACAGTTCATGAATCTGCAAGGTACAAATGCAATTACACTATAAGAAATTATTATATATAGAAACAAGACAAACAACCAAATTCTATATGAAGTTGAAATTTGGTATAAGTAAAGGGGTTTCGGGTCATTGATAAAAAATAAGTACCGTTCAAATAACAAATATGGTATGAAATTATCTCCTCCTTGCAAAGACTTGTTGTATAGTGGGCAATGGAGTCCCCTTTGGAGGATTGGAATTACTGGCCTTAGGGGCTGGCCTTGTTGTGGGACAAAGAATCTTCTGAACGTTTATGTTTTGGGTAGTACTCATTGTGGGAAGGGGGCTTGTATAGCGCTGCTTCTAATTGGTGTTGGTTCAATTTGTGTATGGATAGCAATTAGCAAATGTTGATGAGACATGGCAATATGGTTATGGGTAATATTTATATGGCAAGCTGCATTGATTTTTCCATGCAAGGAACTTGCCAAGTGATTCATGGTAATCTACATAGAAATTCCTACCATATTTCTTAGCTTCATATCTATTCTTTTACAAACATTTTAGCCCGCAGAGCTTGCATGAGAAATCTAGCTTGTGGCACAAGTAGATATCCGCGGTGGTCGGCAACGCCACGACCTGTCCAAACCGTGGCATGCAATTAATAAGCATATCATGTAACGAAGGTCCTTATGCCTTGCCTCGATGTCCCTCTACTATTTACACGGTGTTTACCTGTAACTTTCCCCTTTCACACTAACTCTGTCACGCGTAAGACCAAGTCATATGGCACTAACATAGTAACACACAATGAGGTTACCAGTAGTTGCTTGCGGAGTACTCTTTCCCATATACAAGTTCTTCATAATTTGGAAATTTTGATTAAATCGTAAAAACTTAATAGTTATACATAATTTAAAATTAATAATTTCCTTTTTGTGACCTGGTCTAAGCTATATGGAAAACAGTGGACGGAAAAGTGAGAAATGACTTTCGCGTAATGTTTATAAGTGTCAATAGACAGATCATATGGATATGGGGGTGAATATAGTATAATATATCCAACTAAATTTAGATGTTTCCATACGTGTGCACGCGTAGTTGTTACGAAATGAAGTAATCAACTGTTTTATTGCTTGAATAGAAGAAACAAAAGAATAAATTTTATTTTAAAAAATAATTTGCCAAAATTGGCTTTTTAGACAGGACGACAAGCGGGGCCTAATAAGCAGCGCAGTACCTTCCGTTTTCATGTCCCCTACTCGTCGTATTCGAGGGGGTGATTTCACTATTCAACAGTCACTCGGTTTATAATCAACAATTTAGTATTACAATTAAATTGTAAATGTAAGAATACTTTACAAATCTATTAGGTCTCATTTGTAATAAATTTTGTGTTTTTTTATCCTTAAAATATCCGTTATGGATAACTGTGGTTAAATTATATTGAGATATTTTTTTAAACATATAGTCCAAAATTGAACCTTCAACTAGATTTTTAAAAAATCTAATTAGCTACCAATTGTATTAAGTTTTATGGTTATAAATTTTGTCATTTTGTTCAAAGGTATTTCTAATAAGTTTATTGAGGGTGCGTCGTTTCAATTTTTAACAAATTCTTTTTTAAAACTAAGAAATTCATTTTTATAAAATTTAATTATAACAATTTTTACTCAAAAGTTAACATTAGAATTTTTAGCTGTTTTTAATTTTTAAATAGAAACTGATTTAAATATAATTTTTATTTAAAATAATTTTTCTTTTGGAAAAAAATGGAAACAAATTAAGTAATCTAAATTTCATCTCCGATCTTCTTTTTTTTTTTTGTTTCCATGAACTAGTTGTAGACTTACAGATAACTACCAAACTTGACGGATATATCACTCTCAGAAAATTCGTTACAAAAATGGAAAAAGGGGTTATTATACCTGGACGCATTTTGGTCTTTTCAGTGCAGACACATAGACTAGCCTCTGTCCGCGTATAACCAGGTTCCAGTTTAGGCAGTACCTGGTTGTCGCGTCGGAGAGCGTCATTACGTCAACATTGGAGTCATTAGTCATTGGTGAATGGTAGGAACAAATACTTTTTGTTGACTTAGCATCATATAATTAAATATTTATATAAAATTATTTTATATTAACAGAATATCAAAATTAAATTATAAGGTAAAATTATTTATGTTTTTAATAACAATTACCCGAATATTATGAATAATTTTCCTTTTTAAGAAAGATAAACGGATCGGAGGAAATTATTTTTTTCTAACCTTCGTGCTCGTCGAAGTAAATTTATAATATGTAAATTTTCATGTACGAATATTGATATAATTGCGGCAAAAAACCATTGTTTAAATCATTTAATTAGTTTTGATAGAACGGATAGAAAAAAAACTACTTACTTATATGTTATATATTCATAAACTAAAAGTTGAACACCGGAAAGCTTTAACTTAAATTTAAATTTACAAAGAAAATATAAGGGTTTAATTTTAATACATAGATAACATAAAAAGTTTTTACACAATTATTTAACCATAATTTATACATCAGTAAAATATAATTGACTTTTATCTACTATTTCAAAAATTATTGGATGATGGTGTGTAAAATTTTTATACATAAGTCAAATCTAAAAGATAAATCTGTTAAAATTTAGGAAATAGTGAATTTAATTTTTCCTTTTTCTTTTTTTGGGTTTCCACCTTCAATTAATTTTTTCCAACTTTCTATACCATAAAATAGTTTCACTAAATAGATATTTTTTTCTCTTGATAGAATTACCAATATCTAATCTTATTAAACGGACTGATTTGACCCAACTCAACGGAGCTTCTTAAGAGGGTAGGAGTCTCTCACTGAATATTTTTTTAAGTCCCTGGGCTAGCTCGAATTGATTAAGGAACTAAAATTCCCACTACATTAACTAATCTCAACTTAGTTAACTAGACTAGATTGGAGCACCACAAATAACCGCACAATCTTTATACTGGCATAGGAATTTTTTGACATACCTCAATTGATTTAAATTAATAAAATTAAATTGTGAAATTAGAAACTCAACTAATAAACTAAGTACTATTGGTTTTGTTTAATATTATCTAATTAAAATTGATATGTTCAGTTTGAAAGAAAAAGGATGATTTTTTATTTCATTTTTACATCAAACCAAACAAATTTAAATTGAATAACGCAACAATATACATACATATATATATATATATATACACGCGCAATTTTTAGTCGTTTATATGCCTATATTCTGTTATAGTTTATTAAACTTTATGTCGAAATCAAATACTTAAGCAATTTCTTAATATATATTTTATGAGGTTATTATAATGATTTTTAAACTAATCTGATGTTAGCGAGTCAAGAAAACAAAAACAAAAAAAGTAATATTGTTTTTAACTTTTCAAATGAAAAACGTTTAGCCAAAAATAATTAGATTTTATTTACTAAACCAAAAATAATTAGATTCTAAAACAACGGTTTCCATTAGTTTAGTTTGATGTGGTTGAAAGTGTTGCCAGGTTCCGATAGTACTGCTGCTGGTAAGTTAGAGGAAGGAACATTGTTAGTTTGGCTGTTAGTTCTGTTGCATATCAGATGCTTCTGTAAATTATCCATTTTATATATTTTCATTTCACAATTGTTTGCTGGTGTATATAAAGAAACTTTCTGCACAGAGTTCATTCAGTGAATAGAATTTCCTTTCACAAGTTGGACGTTCTCTCGAGTCTCGAACACCAAACTAAACGAAACCAAAGATAGCAGTGTATCGCTCATTGATTAAATGTTTTCATGAAGCATTATTCCAAAGAGACGAATTAGATATACATAAGAACTTGATATGTGTATTAATTATTACATTATATTGAAAACTTCAAATTGAAACTACAGAAGGACCAACTTCGAAACTGATGTCGTACGTATCACTGAGAAAACCCAACACTGGTTGGTTACATATCAACGTGATGATCACACAAAAAATAAAATAAAATACTCACCCATAAACACACAACAAATCACATAACCGCAAATCAAAGAAATGGGAGAAAGGAAAAAAAAGAAGGAATACTCTATATTTAATATGTTCCATTCACCTTCAGCTGAAATGTCCTAATTCTACAGGATTCCATTGGTACCTTCATCGGTTCGGCCTCCTTGCAAAAACATTTTGTATAGTTGGCAGTTGTGTCCCAGAACTGGGAGGATTAGTGCTGCTTCGAGGAGGTGCCTTATTTGTAGGACAAAGAACCTTTTGGATATTAATGCTCTGAGAACTCATTTCTTCTTAATTTGAAAGTATATGGATTTGGAAGATGCTACACAAAATTGTATTTGTGTGTTTGCGATCCATGTGGACGTCGACGAGGCTATTTATAGAATTTGTTTGTGTACAAAAAGGAAGTTACTATGTAATTGATGATATATAGTTATTAGCATAGAAGTTTCCTTTTATTTGCATTTTTCATTCCCGCATTTTTTTTAACATTTTAAAAAGTGCTAAAAAGAAAAACAAACAACCAACAAACAGCTGCAATGACTAATGGTGTAAATTGATATATGATATTCCTGGGTTAATTTTGTTTACACGTGATAATGTTTTTGATACCAATGTGAAATATTGAAAACAATACTTTTTTTTCTTCCTCCTTTTTATAATATCAAATACCTACTATAGAGGGAAGATGGAAATTCCCCAACACGGCAGGAACACGGAAAGAATGGAACAGGGTTGAAAATTTGAATTGGTATGTGTAATCAAACTAGCAAAGAGTTGAATGAAATTTTGCCCGAACATAACTCGAAATTATATCATTAACTTCTCGCACACGACACCACCAATATGTAACTTAGGCAAATGAGACATTTTTCAAGCCTACAAGATTTATGCATGAATATTATGCTCCATAATTCGCTGTATTAAAACAAAATAGGAAAAAAAAGAGTTTAAGTACGTATTTGTAAATTAAATTAATTAGTAATAAGTGCTCCACTTTTTGTTATTGTTGATTGAGTGTCCTATGCGTTCATGTTGTATGACTATTAGGTGATATGAACAAAACCATCTGAAAGAAGGGGAAAATAAAGACCGTTGCTGACGAAACTGTCAAAGGTTTGAATTTGAGTAGTCAGGAATTGTTTCTACTTTCTATTTCTAGAGGTATTTATAATTTGCTTTACGACTTTTTCAACATTTCCACGAAGTTGAAACTTGCTTCTAACTCCACACACACGCCTGAATCTTTTTAATTACTTGAGGAAAAGATAACTACCGTATATATGCCATACAAACAGCTTGCTACGTGAGGCAGTCAACATCATGCAAGATGTTGCCAGTTTGCCAGCAGTTGTCGGCAAAATTTGGAATTATTATCAAGTCAACTACCGCTTAACAAGAAACCTGTACTTCCGAAAGAATTTCAGCTCCTGCACTTTATAACAAGAAACCTGTACTTCCAAGCAATTGCTTCATGCGTGTCTGACATTTTGTTCTCTTTAATCAAAATCTCGGATTTGAGTATTATAAATAAAAAAAATTAAAATCAGGAAAGTTTTACTCCGCGATAAATATTCAACTCAATTCAAACTTGATTAGTGATATATATATATATATATATATATATATATATATATATAGCCATTGGAAAAGTGATAATTTAGACCAATAAGAGTAGTAAAGTATTACACTTACTATTTAAAAGTCACGTAAATGGATAGTATAATTGGATGACAGTATAAACAAATTTTATATTGTTAGTGCATATAAATTAAACTCTACTGATAATATAAAAGAATTTTATATTATTATATAATCATATACATTATTTATAAAAATTTTAAAGAAATGAGCTGTCAAACACTTTTATTAACATGACAATATATAATTATATATCCATGTAAAAAAAATTTATTCTTGCTATCCATATAAATAATCAATTTCATAAAATATTATAGAATAATTAATTATTAAGAAATTATATATTATATATGAGAAATGATTTGTTTACATTGGTGTAAGACCTGCTGCATATCTTACAACTCTGATAACCTTTTATTCAAGATTCTTTTTTCAAAACCCATCGTTAGAGTGAAAGTTTATATGTTATAGATCATCTCTATAAAATTTTACATTAATTTGAAATTGTTTAACACATTTGTTGTATATATATAAATTAATATAATAAATACCTTATACATATAAGTAAATGAGAACTATTTAATCATAACCTTATAGATATCCAATTTATTTAAAATTCGACACAGATAATCAATATGAAATGTAGTTATAATTCAATGGTTGGATGAACAAAAATATATTCTATTAAAAGTTATGAAAAGTGTAAGTGTATCAAGTCTTATACCGATGTCAGTTGATCCCTTCTATAAAAGTATAACAAAAAAAGTGTATATTCTAAAAAACTATTTTATTTTGATAGGTTATAATTGAAAAATGGTTGTACAAGATAATTTAAAATAATGGAAAACTACAAAATATGTGAAATGAGAAATAAATATATTTTAAAAGTAAAAAGTATAATTTTCAAATTTTAATTTAAGAAAATATAGGATTTTAAAAGTTTGTGTAGAAATTTATTCTAAATTAACAACTTATTATAAAATTATAAGAAATAAAAGATAAAGTAATTCATTTTTCTTTCCCTTTCTTTTATGAAGAAGAGCAATAAATTAATTTTCAAGAAAATTAAAATTTAATCAAACAAAGTCCTTATAATAATCCATTAATAAAAGTTTAATTTGATTTGTAAGTATAACTATTTTTAATTTTTAAATAATAATAGAATAACCCGATAGATAAAAATTATTTTTTTCCTCCTTTATCTTTAACCTTATAAGTAATTTTTTAAATTAGATAAACTTCTTGAATTAGAGCAATTAAAATTTTAATACTTTTGTCTTATTCAACAGCCTTAAAATATAATGCACAATAACATTATTGTTTGGCTTTCTAGTTGTACTCATGTCACAACAAGTACCATAGTATGAGTAACAACAAATTTTGAAATCAGATTTGGAAAAAATTATTAAGCAATTACTACATAATAAACTTTATAAAAGAAAAAAATTATTCAAACTCAATTTTATCCAAAATTTAAATATTATGATTGTTCAATTTTTAATGTAAGAGATTATTTCTGAAGATAAATAGTTGTTCTTAAAGTTGGAGGTGGATCAACTATAATAATTAAAAAAATATTTAATTACTTTGCAAATTCTTGTAATTTCAGTCCATTTTTAATCAAATCTCTATAGTTTAAAAGTTTTTAATTAGATCCCTATATTATATAAAGTTTTCAATTGAGTCTCTGTGAGTAATAACTGTTACAAAAAATGAAATATTTCTACTATATATTCCATTTCTATATTGTATATTCCTAGAATATTTCCAGTATATACTAAGAATATTTCATTTTTTTATAACAGTTATTACTCGCAAGAATTTAATTAAAAATTTTATCTAATAAAGAGACCTAATTAAAAACTTTTAAACTATGGTGACTACTATCCTACAGTTGTTGGTCAATGTCTATTCTACAATTGTCATTTAACCACATTTCATAAATGTAATTAACTGAAATTAAATGTGTTGGCAAACATCATCTCCTCACTCCCTCCTTCTAAAAAATATTGGGCAACTGTGAAGGAATATTGTTCACAAAAAAATAAAACATATTATAAAACAAATATTAAAGACAATTAAAATTTTAAAAAATAAAAAATATGAATTCGGACAAAATGAATTCTTCAAAAAAAATATATTTTTCACTAAAAATACACATCTTAAAAAGATAAACATTTTATAAATTAAAAATTCAAATGATTTAAAAAAGAAAAAGAAAAGGAAAAAAGGTCCTATTCAATACATACAATTCGGTTGTTGGAAAAAAAAGCATTGCTCACATCTTTAAAAAAATAAAAAAATGTAAAATGATTAACATTTTATAAATTAAAAACTTGAATGATTTAGAAAAAATAAAAAAGGAAAAAATATCCTACTATTCATTACATATAATTTGGACACACCAAAATTTTAAAAAAAATGTCCACGCAACACAATTCGGACAAACTGAATTGGGTTAAAAAAAGGAAAAAAGAAAAAAATAGCACTATTCACTAAAAAATAAAAACCAGATTCTTGAAAAAATAAAAACTAAAAAATAAAATATTAAATATTAAAAATAACTGCAGCAAAGGCATTGACCTTCAATTGTAGCTGAGAATCCCCCTTAAACTGTAGGAATTTTATTGAAAATTAAGTGAAATTATAGGGGCCTGCAAAGTAATTAAAACTAAAAAAGCTACAAATTATAAATATAATATAAAATAAAATAATGATTTATTATTCAAGTTTAAAAATTGAAAATGGGGGAGACTTTACTAATTTTTTAACTCTCAAAATAATTTATTTATTTAAATTAATTTTTTATATATAATGAAAAATAAATGAGTTGATCAATTTTCTAAATAAAACTAATTAAATATAGGAGAAAATAAATAATGTAAATGTAGTCTGATATATAATGAAAAATTATTACTATAATAAAGGTTATTAAGTTAGTGGAGTGAGAAGATAATAGAATGATTAGAATATAATAAAGTGAGAAGACAGTGGAGTGAAAGGAGAATCTAAAAAATAAAGTGGAGTGAAAAAAATATTCGAATTCAACCATGAGGCTGACAGCTCATATTGTCCCTTAACTATGTGGTTAGAGATTTGATTCTCACTTGCTAGGAGAATTTCCATGGTGATAGAATTAGTTGCTGTTGTTAGTAGTAGATACATTGATTTCGATAAAATATATATATATATTTAGGTTAAAATATTATTGGAATTTGAAGGGAAGCATAATTAAGCTTTCAAGTGTCATTATCTCATTAAACTTTTCTATTAATAATTTTTAAATGTTAATAGTATAGATATGAGTTTGATTTTATACACTAATAGTATAAAAATTGTATAACTTTTTAAGTAGTGAATGTAAGCCTTAATAACTTTTACTTATGTGGTACTATATAATTGGATGATAATGCAAATTTTTTTTACACTGCTAGTATATAGAAATTAAACTCATAAAGCAATTATTAGTTGTTTTATTGGTTGCATAGAATCAAAACAATACTTTTTTATTTCAAAAAATGAGTTTAGTTTTTATATATTGATAGTATAAAATTATTTTATACTATTATCCAATCAAATTCACTCATTTTATGACAATTTACATAGTGGACATAGGACTCAAGCACTTATTCATTTGAAAATTGGTTTTAATATATACCATGCCCCTTGGGGCATTTATTAGGAAAATAAAATAAAATAATTAAATAAAAAACGTAAGTATTTATTATCTTGAAAAATTAAATCACTAAGTCCTTGAATTGGTTATGAATTTGTTTTTACCAAGTACTTTTAGGATATTTGCTTTTGAACTTACCCATAAGTACCGTGTAACTATTTTTGCAGTGGAATTTTATCAACGAGTATCGTTACGATATTTACTGAAAAATAAAAAGGTAGAAATTAAATTTTGTTAATCTATCTAATGTTTAAGAATTTTATTTTATTTATCTAATGTTTAAGAATTTTATTTTATTTAATATTTTTATTTGCAGCAAGCAGTATTTTGTTTTTGGGTGCATTTTCAGTAAGTAGTATAAAGACATTTCATGACCACATTATTTTTTTTAATGTTGTTTGAAGGTATTCAGATATAATTTTGCTTTTAAAAAAAAAATGGTGAATTGAAATGGGTATGAAGTTGAACATTGAGTGTCAAAAAGGCTATTTTCCATTCCGACGGAATGCACTTGGGCATTGTTGCTCGTTGCCAGAACGTGATAAATGGGAATGTTGTTTGGGACACACTGCGTCAAAAACTTAGGCGGTTTCTAGCACGCCTTGTGGTTTTAATAGGGGATAGTGCGTTGCAGCGACGGAGATATCGCCGGATAAGAGGATTCCGATGGCGAAGAGATAGAGAAGAAGGAAGAAGTGGCGCCATTGCGGTGAGAAAGGAGGAACACCATGAAATCGAACTGAAAACTCAACTCCTCCTTCAAAACAGGGTACTCTACAATAATGAAGACGGAGAGGGAGAGGTCCCGGCATAGGGTGAGAAGGGTCGACGGAGAGGAGGTCGCGGCATAGGGGGAGAACGGTCAAGTTTAAGAATGGGGAATGTGACTGAATTGAGAAAAAGGATGTATGCGTTTGCCCATGTTTTATTTACATTTTAATTAGCACATATAATTAACGTAGCCAAACGAAACTTATTAGTTACCTTAACAGGTGTACTGCATCCACATGTCTTAATCTTTGCTCACCACTTAAGCACTACACTATTCCTTGTTAAAAGAATCAGACATGCTAGAAACCACCAAAACCACATGCAGTTCCTAAAAGGATAAGAGCATTTTTTTTGGTAAGGAAAAATACAAATACACGGCGAAGACTAGGAGGCTGAATCAGCCTGAATAATGCTATTGAGTTCTATTCTAGGATTGCTCCACTTGAAATATTCCTAGTCTGAAGTAGCACCAGTCTTAGCCGCAAAATCAGCTGCCAAATTAGCAGTCCTAGAGATCAAACCAAAGTGAACACACCAAGTGATGCAGGGAAATTTGATCAGTGGACATTGCCAAAAAAACCTCAAGACAATCCATGTCAACATAGACAGTACGGTAGCCAAGCATCCAAGTCAAGGAAAGACCATGATAAACAGCTTCGAGTTCCACCCGAAGAACTCGCATCTCATCCACAGATCCTAAGGAAGAAGCCACCCACCCACCATAAGAGTCACGAATTATGCAACCAAAGCCTGTTGTCCCTTGCTTCCAAAGCACGCTACCACGCCTAGCGAGCCACCATAGGGGCAGACCAAGAGTCACTCTGAAAAACATCATGGTTATGACTCCTCCAAATCCACTACAAAGTAGCTAGAAAAAGAACACCATTAGCACCAAGAGCACCATCTTTAACCCAAATAACCTAATCATCAACCTCGAATCGAGAAAAGAGATGCGTGCCAACGTTATCCCAAATGCAATGGCTTTTAAAATAGTCCCTCAGACAGTGAAAAAGAGTCTCCTCATTGCCACAAGCAAGCACTACTAGTTGCCATGCTACAATGAAAGCGAAAGGAATTGGTGGGTAAGCTACCATGAGTACACAACCAAAGTAACACATTAACCTTCTCCGGAGTTCTCACCTTCCAAATCCAACTCCAATTTTGATTAGGATCCCAGGGAAAGGACTGAAACAATAACCAACGATAAGAGTATGTTTAGCGTTTATGAACCAAATGCATTTTCCTAAATTATGAAAATTTGAAAATAAAAATACTTTTTAGAAAATAAAAATAGGAAATATTTTCTAAGTTATCTGGCTTGATTGTAAAGATAAAACTATTTTATATTAGAGTTTAATTTTGATGCACTAAAAGTGTGTTTAATTTCGATGTATTAACAGTGTAAAATAGTTTTACATTGTCATTCAATTAAAATATTTAGTTTAGATGACTTTTTAGGTAATAGATATAAAAATCAACTACCATAGTTTATGTAGTAAAACATGATTAGATGACTATATAAAAAAATTTTACACTATTAATGCATGGCCATTAAATCCTTTACATTAAGTAGTCTTGCATATTGATAAAAGTTATACTAATTATTGGATGAAATAAAAAACTAACTAATTTATATAAATACTAACAACTATGATACATAATTTTGGATATAGAATTCTTGCAAAATTTCTAGTTTAGTATTCCATCCTTTTATTTGGTTTGTGTTAAAATATATAATCGAATACAATTTTCACACACTTAAGTATAACAAAAACAAATTTTAATTTGTTTTTTCTTAACCTAAGATTTAAGTTAAAAAGAAAACACGTAGAATAATTGAATCAATTAAATATGACTTTGGTTTTGAATTTTGATATATTAATTTTATATTAATCTAATCATATGTTTATAAATCTTTAATGTAATATAGGTGGTCGAATCCAACTTTTTTATTGATGTGAGAAATGACAATATTTGACTAAATGTTTGTTTGTAAAAAAAATTGCGCACCTAGTGCATAATGAATTAAATCCATTAAATATTATTATTTATTACCCTCTCAAATTAAAAGCGTCACAAGGAAGCAAACATAATTTTTTTTTTTTTGGGGTCATTGGGGGTGGAGCAGGGGAGGAACAGGTCGTTGGTCCTTGCCAACATTTTTGTGCCGGACTCCAGCTACGAAGCAAACATAAATCAGTAAAACATTTAAAGCCAATTTATTCCCAAATGCATCTTGGAATTCATTCCCAAATTCCAACTCATACATCTGACGCGCATTTGGCTCAAGGCCGTAGGCAGCATACACGGTTTTGCCTTCAGAGCTCGCTCGCCCATCAAAGTTCAAACTGAAAACGAACTGCGCTTGCGTTTCCTCTTTCGCATATATTATTCCGAGTCAATGAAGAACTGATGAGACTTTGAAAAAAAATAAAAATTGGTGCAATAGAAAATGAATGTAACTCGAGTTACAATGTCGTAAGATGAAACTACTGATACAAAAGTGTAATCTTGGCCTCTCAGTTTTAATATTTTGTCCATTTTTCTTATGTTCCCACTCAATGTCAGCACAACATGCATATTGTTTCTCTTTCGGTTTCATTTTCCTGTTTTCTGGGTCAATCAAATTACGGATAAATATACGCTGCAGCTCCTGCGTCGATCAACCACATAGCAAAATTTCCTCAAATGTCAAATCCAATTTCCATGCAAAGTCCAGCGAAAAACGGTAGCACATTTCAGGCAAATTAACACCAACCTCAGGAACGTTGAAGTTAATGAAAGATTTACTCGTAACGTGTCTGTTGATACTCAATGTTCATCATAAGAATAACAGACCGAAGCCGCGCATGTACATGAAAGTTTCCCTTAATTTAATTTAATTTTCCAGTTGCCCTAAAGGAAATGATGAACTCCTTCGTTTTGCCAACCATCGAATTGTAGTTAACTAATAATCGCAAATAAATTATTTTCGTGTTAAATTCATAGAAAGTTCACCTTGAATTACGAGGCACGTATACCCCTCCATCGCATGCAAGCACGAACCCATCTCTCGGTATATATACAAGCGCATGAGCTTGGATTTTGCAAGGTGCATCAAAACAAGAGTGTATTTCAAATATATAGTACTCATTGATCACAACATTAATTATTAATTTCATTATATTGCTTTACAATATCTATTGATCCCCATGGCTACCACCCAGCCTAAAGATGTCTCCAAGTATCTGGGCGACGGTAACCAAGATGGCAAGAAAAAGCAACCTAAACCAACTGAAAAGAAAAAGTGAAGTGGAAACAACTCAATGGGAACAGAAATGATTCGAAAAAACAGGTAATGTAAATCATCTGACGCAAACACTTCACAGCACCACTTTCTCGCATTGTCCATAAATTTCTGTTAAACTACTTTCTAATAGGAGAGTTGGTTTTCTATATATTTATGAGTTAGTTGCAGATTGTTGAATTTAGTTATCATCTTCTTCTTCTGCTATTCTGTTAGTTAGAATTAGTCTGCTGTAATTACATCATACGGGCTAGTTTAGCTGCAGATTTACCGAGTTATAACCTTTCAGATTCAACTTCAGTCTCCATCTCTCTTGGCTCTTCTTCCCTAATTAACTATTCTCTCGGTTTATATGTATCTGATACAAGATTATTTCCATTGTCATACAAATTCCATTACTTTCTACTTGTTAGACTCACAGTTTCTGAATGCATTCATCTTATTTCATTTTGTTGCGCAGCTTGCAGATTTATATATACATGTGGAAGCGGGATCTATATGTGTAGCTAGAAATAAGATTGACGGCAGCAAATATTGTTGTTGGTCATCAAGATATCATTATATTCATTGTTTAATTGTAATTTGTTATTGTTTGTTGGTTTCCCAAGTGTTTGTTATTTTAGGACCAAGAAGTAGTGATCTCCCTTCCATGTAAACTAGTTATATATAGTTTGTTAATTCCGTTATACACAGTTGCCCTCATATTAATGCTTATCAATAAAGTAGCGGAATAAATTCAATTCTCTCTGATATATATGTTTTGTAACTCTCTTCTACTGTTTTCTTTCCCCTTTTGTTGTCTTCTTGCTGTGATATAAAGAATCTTAACATGGGTATAAGTTAAAGTCTAGAGATTTTTTTTTTCCCTAAAAAATATTGGAGATGATCCAAGAGATCCCATATATTTCAATCGAAATAACTATATAGTTATTCATTGTGTCTTGAATAGAACTTATCGAACTTCTTACTACATGGTGACAAAGGCTCTAATACAAAGTAATAAAATCTGTCCCATATGTGCACAGTCTCGAGCTATCATGTCCAGATAAGAGATGTCCTGTTATGGCTGTTAGTATTGGAAAATATAACTACCATACCACCCCAGTGACATTTTTCATTTTTGCCTCTGCGGAGCGCGCTTACAAGCTTTATATATGAGAAATAATTTATTCTCCTAATAAATCCTCCTAAATAACTATATCTTCCTAATTACTGAATGAAGAAATAATTGATTACTTTTTAAGATTCTAAGACATTAATTGTATGGCATTTTACCTTATTTAGTAATTAAGAGAATGTTTAGCACGAACTGTAGAAGACTAATTAAAAAATATATATTTAACTTAAAATGGCTTGATACATGACGGGAAAGCCCACATCAGTTGGGCCACCATTTATCGCCTGATTTTGTAATTATGGCAAATTACATAGATCTTTTTCTTGAGATTGGATGAAATTTATCTGACTCCTGTGATTTTGTGAAATCATTACACTACTTTTATTTGATCACACAATGAACAAGAGCATCTAATAGAAGGAAAATATCACCTGGACTCATAATAAATTTCATCAAAATTCATGATGATGAAAAGTAAGTGGAATTTGTCCTTATAATTATCATAAGGTCTAATGACTAATTGTATGTGTTAATTATTTGTCATTTTAAAAGAATTTTTCTCTTTAATGCGGAAAACAATGTAACTATCAACCTTTGCAAATTTTAACAAGAAACGTAAACTTCCAATCAGTTAATATATTAATTGATGGTTGGTTGTATAAAGCAGTCATTTTCATTTAAGAAATTAAAATATCTAGTAATGTCAATCGAAAATACACATTATACGTGTATTATTGGATCAGACGGTAACGCATGGCGTCTCACTTACGCCAATTCCGTATGTTAAATACAATCTCTTGATTGCCTGATTAATTAGTTCACTTCTGAACGCGCAGAACCAAAGGAAGTTGACTGAAGGATTATCATCACGGCAAAATAGAGAGAAAATGGGTTTATTTGAATAGGATAACTTATAATTTTTTTAATTTTTTGAAAGTTATAAGTTATATTTTTATTTTTTGTTATATTTGGCTAAACAGTTTATTATTTTTTTAAAAATTATTTCCAATACTTTTTAAGAAGTTAAAATATCTAGTTTTTTAAAAAGCACCTTCTAAACACTAAGAGTCTGTTCGGATACATATACTTTTGACTTTTATTAACTTTTAGATAGTCAAAAGTCATATTACTGATGTTTGGATCAAATTATAAATATGACTTGTAACTTCCCGAAAAGTCATTTAAGAGCTTACGAAAAAAGTTAAAATAGATGACTTCTACTCCCTATAAAAGTCACTTCTTGATAGATCATTACACTTTTTTTTCTTTTGAGTTTCGTCTTTTTCCCTATACAATGTTTCCCGTATCCACCGAAAGGATTGCTCCACCTATCCATCCCACTCCTGCAAATGTTCCTCCCACATAACTTTTTCTCTTTTTGTTTTTGTTTTTTGTTTCACCCATCATTACTGCACACTATCCTCACTAACTTTCATCTATTGCTTATTTTCTTTCATAGTTGTTTATTTCAAGCACCGTCCCTCCCCCTCCCCCTCCCCTCACGTTTTTCTTTCCCGTTTTGTATTTGAAATTTTTTTAAAATTAGATAATCTTTTTCCCGTACCCACACTGTTTGTGTTTATTTGTTTTATGTATAATTTACTCATTATTTTTGTAAATATATTAGTATGGCCCGAAATGCTCTTCCTCAGCAAATTAATGAAAATGGCAAGTCTGGAAGAAAATTTAAGATTGACTGGAATGAGAAAAATACTGCTATATTCATGAAAATATGCAAAGAAGAGATAGTGGTTAGGAATAAACGTGGAACACATTTCAACAAAGTTTGTTGGGCAAATTTGAAATCAAAGTTCTTTAAGGAGACGAGTTTGAATTATGAGTATAAACAACTAAAAAACAAATGGGAGGCTATGAAAAGAGAGTGGGGACTTTGGGCTAAACTTATTGGAAATGAGATAGGTCTTGGTTGGGATCCTATTAAAAAGACCATACAAGCAAGTGATGATTGGTGGCATGCTAAGATTCAGGTATGTTAATATTTTTTAACTATTTGTAAAATATCAATTTGAATATGAGATTTTTTTTATTGACATTTTATCATTTCATAGGAAAATGCTGACGTGCAGAAATTTATTTAGAGAGGAGAGTTCAAAACATCTTGATGAAAAGGAGTTCATTTTTAAAGATGTTGTAGTGATTGGGGTTGGTGCATGGGCACCCTCTCAAGATATAGATGAAAGTTCTAGAAATGAAGCAAGGTATATGGAAGCACCTATAGAAGGATACAATGACATTGAAGGTATGGGTGAAGAGAATGGCATTGAAAGGAGGGATGAGAAAGAAGGTTTGGATAACTTAAATAATGAATTAACACCTTCAATAGCTGGGAAGCAAAAGAGAAGGAGGGTTAGGAAGGGTGATAGAAGATCAAGGGCTTCTCAACTTTCAACTCAATTAGAGCATATAATTAATGACATTGAATCGAAAAAGGCTGTCGAAGTAGCTGGTAGAAGTAATGTACCAAGTATTTCAACATGTTTGTTCTCAAACAATTGCCAGGGCTAGAATTAGGAAGTGATCTATTCTTTATACCCACAAGACTCATAGCAAAAAGGTCAAATAAGGAGATTTTTATGGGACTGCAAGACTCTAACCTACAACTTGGGTGGTTGAAGACTCAATTTGGTAGATATGTCTCGCTCTGGAAATTTGGTGTCCAACATGTCTGGATTTTTTATTTTTGTACATTTTGTTCTGATAATAGATTAATGTTACTTTTGATGGTTGTTTTCTATTTAAGATATAAATTTAAAATTGTGGGCTTTTCCTAACATTAGTGTGATTAGTACTTATTTCTTGGTTTGAATATTTGTATAACAGCATGTCTAATAGCTCAGATGAAAGTTTGTCAAGTGAAAGCTTGACATCAGAAGAAAGTTTGTCTGATGAAGAATTTGAAAACAAAAAAAAAGGTTGTAGCTAAACATAAGAAGAAGATGATGATTTTAATCACAGTTGCTATATATGTCGACTATTTTCTAAAGTATGTTGTAAAAAGTCCACGAAGAACTTCGAGGTTGCCAGGAAGTAAATGGGTAAATGAAATTTTGAAGGGACATCCTATTCGTTGCTATGAGCAATTTAGGATGAAAAAGCAAGTGTTTCTTCATCTATGTGATGCTTTAGAAAGTACTTCCAATCTGAGGCCAACAAAACGCATTGGAATTCATGAATAAATAGGTATATTTTTATATATCATTGGGCAACCAGGTTCAATTTGTAATGCAGAAGAGAGATTCCAACATTCAGAAGAAACCATATTTCTAGACAATTTCATTTGGTATTGGATGCAATTTGCAAACTTGCAAAGGATATTGTTAGACCAAATGATCCACAATTCAAAGATATTCCTGTGGAGATCAGAAATGATGAAAGATACTATCCATATTTTAAGAATTGTATTGGTGCAATAGATGGAACTCATGTACGTGTTGTTGTTCCTTCTGATAAGCAAATACCATACATTGGTAGAAAGGGTACAACAACTACAAATGTAATGGCAGCCTGTGATTTTAATATGTGTTTCACATTTGTATGGGCAGGTTGGGAAGGGTCTGCACATGATATTAAAATTTTCAATCAAGCTATTCGTAGATCTAGCATTCATTTCCCTCTTCCTCCTGAACGTTAGTGAATTTTAGACTATTTTATTAGATTAAACTCCTTTTTTTTTCATTAATTGATGGTGAGTTGTATATAGAATGCATATTTTTTTATACAATAGCATGGCTAAATTATGATCATTCATCACTGATTGATATCAATTTTTCGTTTCTAGGTAGGTACTATTTGGTAGATTCTGGCTATCCTTGTTTTATGGGTTTCTTAGGTCCTTATAAAGGTCATAGATATCATCTCCCGCACTTTAGATTGGGCCCCAGAGTAAGAGGAAGAACTGAGGTGTTTAACTACTATCACTCTAGCCTTTGATGTACAATTGAATGCTCATTTGGATGTTGCAAAGCAAGATGGAAAATCTTGAGTGCCATGCCATCATTTTCCTTGGACACACAGGTCAGGATCATTGGTGCTTGCATGGCTTTACACAATTTTATTAGACAGAATAACATAGGTGATAAAATTTTTGAAGAATTCTATGAAAATTTTGATTTAACTGATAAAGAAGTAGACGAACTAGAGTCTAGCGATATCATATGGGAAGAACCAGATGCTGAAAGTGTCAAAAAAATGGAACAGATAAGAGAGCAAATAAAGAACCAATTACCTACTCGACTGTAGCTGTAATGAACAAGATCGTTTATATAATATCAACAATAAGTTTTTGTGATTGTAATTTCTTTGATGTTTCTCAGTTAGAGTAAATTATTCTATTTTTTTATGTTTCTCACATATAAATCTTAACTTCTTTTTTTATTAAATTAAAACTATTAGAAACTCAATCAAATATTTTCACCTTTTTTTAACAAGTTGAATATTTAACGTAATGTTAATTTTTAAAATAAGAATAATAACTCAAATATTTAACCTTGTCAATTTAAACTTTTTCCGCAAAAAAAATTGAAATAAATTTTTTAATATATTTTTATAAATATTCAAGGAAAATATTCTTTTTCTATGTATAAGCAGTTTTGGTTAACCAAACACTCCAATTTCAAAATAAGCACTTGTGTTACTAAACAACCAAACACAAAATAACTTATTTGCAAGTTACTTTTGATATAAGACATTTTGACAGTAACTACTTTTACAGAAGGCCTTAATTAAGCTGTTTGTCCAAGCAGGCCCTAAAAATAAGTATTTTTATTATTACATATTTGAATATAAAATAACTTATTTATAAGTTATTTTTTAAAAGTTACTTTTCCATAAGTGCTTAAATAAGTTGTTTACCCTAACCATGTTACAATTGAATTCCATTTAAATTATAATTGATCCTTTTCTTCTTCATTCTTATTCTTTTTTTTTGGTATAAAATTCCTCTTATTTTTTCTGACCAATATATTGCAATCAAATGCTTAGTCATTTTGTAACGCCCTGATTTTTCCCGTGTGCAAAATGATCAAAATGCCCATAAGATTATTTCTACCAAGAATCGAGGACGGCCAATCTAGATTATCCTCAAAGGGATGTTTTAATGAATTGAAGGGGATTATTTGGGTCGTGCATAATTTTGGCGGTAAAAATCTCAATTTTTGGTTTTTTCCGCATGAAATTACCAAAATACCTCTGTGGCAAATTAACGCGAGATTAATTGCCGACTGGACCCGGATATTCCCTGGGAGTTTAGAATATTTTTTTTAAAGGATGCATGATATCTATGAGCCCGGGTGGTCCCGGGGAGTTTTTATGCAAAATTACTATTTTGCCCCTGCTTATATGCATAATGACCCCTACTTACGTGCATAATGAGCTTAATCATATGATTAAGAAAATACATATAATATTAGGCTCTAATTAAAGATTAATTAATTTTAATTATTAATTTTGGGTGAAAATAATTAATTAAGGTTAATTGAGGTTTAAGATCGCTTAGAAAAGTTAAATCTATTTTATTAATCAAAAGAACTCATATGTCATGAAGTGGTCAAAGCATGAATAATATTTTCTCTCTCATTTTTCCTAAAATTAGGAATGATGTTGCGTTTTAAAATTCAAATTAATTAGGTTTAATTCAAACTAAGAGTGTAAGACTACACTCTAATCATGTCTTGAAGCCTCTAAACACATGCTTACAACTCCAACCTCTTAATTACTAATACCTAACTCTTTGCCTAATCAAATCTACCTCTAAAAAATTTTCCCCCCACAAGGCCATGAAGGCCGCGACCATCTCCCCCTCATACACTCTCATATTTAAGTTTTTTTAACACCAAAAACTCTCATTCTTACTATTCACATTTTTGGCCAAGAGTTGTGTCCAAAAAAGCGCTCTTGAAATTCTCTCTTTTCTCTCATCCCAAAGATCTCTTTTCTCCAACTTAAACCACCAAGAACCACCACTTTCCGCCATCTTTCAACCTCAAACCACCACACCACCACCATTGATCTTCCCTTAAACACATAACCTTTCCATTCCCAAGCTCAAAAACTCAAGAAAAATCATTTTTCCCTTTTCCTTCTCACTTGGCTGAACCCTTGTTTTATTCCAAGAAAAGATTTGTTCTTCTCATTTCCTTACAAGATCAAGTTCTTTCTCTTGCAACAAGAAACATATCTTTGGTAGGGTTTTTGTTTTGAACTTCTTTTCTTTCTCTTTGTTTTTATTTTCGGCCTTGTGTTGGTTAAATGGACAAGTTTTTCCTTTTTTTTTTATTGTTCTTATTTGTGACTTTGGATGTTGAAGAAATGAACTAGATCTTCCTTTTTCTATCTTTTTCATTTTGGTTTTGGCCTTTCTTTTCTTCCTAGTTTCGATTTTGGTTGTTAAGGGATAATTGAAACTATGACTTGATGATAATGGATCTTGGTGGTGATTATGGGACCACAACATAATAGACTTCTAAAGCTCAAAGTTTTGGTTCCATTTTCAGTTTTAAAGAATGAAAGACAATGAATACCTGTTGGTTTCCTTGGAAATATTTTCTTTGATGTTTTGAAACCATGGCTTGATGATGAGGGTTCCTAGATAATGTTTGTAACCTCTAGAGCTCAAGGTTTCATTTTCGGTCTCAATGATATATGGCAAGTAAAATGTTATTTGATTCTTTTTGTTGATTCTTTATGAGCTTGATGGTGAGTCTAAGAAAATAAAGTTCTTGGAACCATGATGGTGAGAGACTATAAAGCTCACTTCCATTTGTTAAGATTAAATGGGGTTGGAAACATCATTCTTTAAAGTCTTGAAATAAGCTCTAGTAAGATATAAAAATGGATTTGCATCATGTTTATATTTCAAGTTTTTGCATCTCATATTTATGTATCAATGCCTTGCAAATCATGTTTATTTTCAAGTCATCACCTTAAATCTTGAAGACTAAAGAAATGGACTTGCATTTTCATATTTAAATTTCAAGTCTTGCATTTCATGTTTATATTTCAAGTTATCACCTAAACATCCAAGACTAAGAAATAAAATTGTATTTCACTATTTATATTTTAAGTCTTGCACGTCATATTTATATTTCCAAGCTATCACCTTATAATGATAAAGATTAAAATGAGGTTGCATCTCATGTTTATTTTGTTATCATCACCTAAATTGCTAGAGCTCAAAGACTTGCCATTGTCTCTTAAATGGAAGTTTTAGTCGTGGTTATCTTTCTTGAACGTATTTTTGGCCATGACAAGGTATTGGTCTTAGAATGGATTTTATTTTATCTTAAGGTTTAAGACTTGTGTCCATGATCCTTTGCTTATTTTTGAAAGAATTGGAAACACCAAAGGTATCAAAAACATGATTTTCATGGACAAAATCTTATTAATGGAAATTTTATTTTTGCTACTGCCCTAAGGGTTATTATGCATATTTTCAAAGGGATAAATTGGTTTTAAGTGTTTTCTTTGACATAGAATAAATTTAGAGGAAAACTAGTTATTAAGAATGATTAATATTGCAACTTTCGATGCTATTAGAAATCTAAATATTTGGCTGCTGATTGAACTATTTTATTTATGTATGGTGCTGTTTGGGATTGTTTAAATGTGTAAAAGTTGCTGAAAATTAGTGTAATAATTATTTTTAGCGCTTAAGAAAATACTAGTAACTAGCTAGAAAGGATAAAAAATGTGATTTCTAGAACTCGTAGGGATTGAATTTTGAATTCTATTCCAGTAAGTGTAATTTCTATAAAAACGATGCTTAATATTGTGTATATTTGTAAGAATCACTAATAATTAGTTTATGAATTAATTTTGGCATTATAAGAAAAACCGGCAATTAGAAAAGGTCAAAAATGTAACTTTCAAAATCCCGAAATTGTATAATTTCAAACGCTGCCCAAAATGTCCAGCATTAATTGATAATGTTCATGAGGTTAAAAATTAGTGAAAATCATTGTAATCGATCCCTTAAATGCATAAAAGAATAATTACTAAGGTTAGGTTTAACCAATTTGTAGTTTTGACCCATTTAAGAGCTAATATGTAATTACCGATAACTTGAGCATAAAAGTGCAAATAATATCCATGATGATCTTTAATACCATGTATATGTGCATGAATACCTTGTTGAACATAGCATATGCATTAGCTGAATCCAGTCCTTGATTCTGGCATACTGGGTAGGAGCATGTTTACTTTCAATAAGATGTTGTTAATAGCATGCTTATGTGAAATATTTTATGGAGAATTGCAATTATGGTTGAGGTAATTGGGATGCATTGATAAAGTGTTTTATGAGCATGAAATGTTAATTGGTAAAGTATGTTGATATGATTATTTGCTCATGATTGTATTTCTAGATAACATGCTAAGTTTAAGGTGACGTAAAATACATGGAAATGATCTTCTAGACTCCCCGAATTAAAGATTATGAAAGGTGATCTAATAAGGTGATCCTTTAGACTCCCCGAATTAAAGGTTACGAAAGGTGATCCAATACCCCCTATCCTATACTCTAGGAGTCAGGAATTAGCTTATCTAGAGGATAAATGTAGGCTAGTGACGACTAGTGAGGTATGAACTCATAACTTAAAAATCTCTAAAGAGAGAATTATAGAGTGGCCCCCAAGGAAAAGAGAATAAGAAGCTTAAGTCGCCTAAAAGATTAATGAGAAAAAGATCATGTGAGTTTGCATTCTTTACTATATGTCTTTTAATGTGGCTTTGGTTATTTGTTCATGGTATGTCATGTATGTATTTTTGTAAAAAGATCATGTGAGTTTGCATTCTTTACTATATCTATCTTTTAATGTGAAATAATTAGTAAAAAATTATTTATAATTCTAATTTATATAATCTCAATTATTAGAGTAGTATATCAATTATAATATTATTTTCAATAAAAATAATATAATTATTTACTTTTTAAAATAAATAAATATTTAATATAATTATCAAAGAAGTGTAAATAGTGGAATTGATTTTTTAAAATATTTTAGTGTTGAAAAATTGAAGGTATTTTTTCTAAAAAAATTAGTATAAAAAAATTATGAAATTGATAGATTGAAATGTTCAAGTTGTAAAAAAATGAAATAGGATATAATCATACAAGTAAATAAATAATTTTTTATTATAATTTTCAAAAGTTTTAGATTTGAAGTTAGAAAATATCTTTCTAATACCGTCTTTATTTAGAATTTTTGCCTTCATTCTCATTTACATCCCCATCATCGGTCCACATTCCTCATTTCACGTGGAGATTTGAATCCCTATTGATATTTACGGGTTTATCAAAATAATTCAAAAAACAAAAATTTTAACAAGACTTTAAACTTCAAAACATAAATATCTATAACAACAAATACTCCTAATGCAACACAATTATAATAGTTGTTATCATTAATACTATAATTGTATATACACAAAATTTTTATGGTATAATATATTGAATTATAATTTTATTTATGCTATTTTCTTTTTTTATATTGGTTTTGTTAATGATAGAGAGATATGAAGGTATGATTAGAAAAAATAATTGATAATTAAAAGGTAAATTAAATTCAAAAATATACCTTAAATGTTAAGATTATCAAAATGATGGGGTATAATTTTTCTATAAATAACACATGGAATAATTTTTATATAATAAGTCTTAAATATTTGATTAAGAATAAATTTAGTAGAAATTTAATTTTGAATTATTGTCATACCAAATCAATCAATTAGTAATTCATTAATAATTTTACCTACTCATTTTAATTAAAAAAATGTTAATTTTAAAACTTATTTATTTTGAAAATAATTTTTTATATTACCTTCATAATAAGATGCTATTAATGGTTTTTAATTTAATTGTAGATCATAATTATATTGAAATGGGTTCTCTCTTAGTATAAATTATAATCCTTAATGATTGTAATATTTAATCCTTTAATGATTATAATATTTAATTTTATGTAATGAGTCTTAAATATTTGATTAAGAATAAATTTAGTAGAAATTTAATTTTGAATTATTATCATACCAAATCAATCAATTAGTAATTCGTTAACAATTTGACCTACCCATTTTCTTTAAAAAAATATCAATTTTAAAGCTTAATTATTTTGAAAATAATTTTTTATGTTACTTTCATAAAATGATGTTATTAATAGTTCTTAATTTAATTGTAGATCATAATTATATTGAAATGGGTTCTTTCTTAGTGTAAATTATAATCCTTAATGATTGTAATATTTGATCCTTTAATGATTATAATATTTAATTTTATTTCATATGAAAAATAATTAATAAGTAAATTATAATTAAGTTTAAAAATCTTTAGATATAAAGATTGAGAAAAGTGGGGCCTAAATCATTGTATGAATTATACGTGAAGCCTAGATCACTATATAAATGATATCTATAATAGTTTCCATGAAATGAGTCTGAAATATTAGTATAGTAAATTTATACCATCAATAAATTTTATATGGAATCTTAGTCATTAATAACTTCTAATTATAAATAAGATTCTATTAAATCTCTATCATTTTTTTTTCAAATCTTCCACAATTTTTTCAATTTTTTTAAACACTAACTTTTTTTTTCAAAATTCATTTAAATCTTTTATAATATAAAACTATCAAAATTGTCATAATTGTATGTTTTCTTTTTCAAAATTCATTCAAATATTTTAAAATATAAAATTATTAAAATTATTTGCATGAGCTCAGAAAGTATTGAAAGTATGATTTTATGGCCATCTTAGGTGATATGATTGCAATAATCATTCCTTCTTTATATTCACTGTCTAGCGCGCAACAGAAAAAATAAAGAGTGAGATCTAGAAACTTTTATTTTTTTTATTTTTCTTTTTTTGTTCTCGACAAATAATCTCAGTTTTAATTGATCTAATTAAGGCCTTTCACTTTTTTTATTTTTTTGTATTTTAATAGGCACCATTAATATTTTTATCACCCGAAAACATTTATATCTAATCCATTTTTCTATGATTCTTAATTTTATATTTTTTTTCCATTCTGAATTTTATTTTAGATCATAACTTAATGATTATTAATCTTATGAATATATCTTAATGATTCAAATTTTAGTGATTCAAGTAATCTTTAATAATTATAATATTTAATTTTATTAATAATTAATAATTAAATTATAAATTAAGATAAAAAATATGTGGACATAAATGTTTAGAAAAAGTTAGCCCTAAATTACTATATGAATGACACGTGTATTCTAAAGCTCCGTATAAAATACACGTGTAATAATTTCCTTGAAATAACTCTCAAATATTAGAATAGTAGATTTATATAATCTCTAAATTTTATATGAAATTTTAATTATTAATAACTTCTAATTATAAATAAGATTCTCTTAAATCTCTATAATATATTTTTTTCTTTTTCAAATCTTTTCTAATTTTTTTAATATTTTTCAACACTATTTTTTTAAAAAAATTCATTCAAATATTTTAAAATATAAAATTATTAAAATTGTCATCAATTATATAATTTTTTTTCAAAATTCATTCAAATATTTTAAAACATAAAATTATCAAAATTATTTGTAAAAGCTCAAAAGTTATTGAAGGTATAATTTTATAACCATCCTAAGTGATCTGATTGTGATAGTCATCCCTTCTTTACATTCACTATCCAATGCGCAACAGAAAAAGTCAAGAGTAAGATATAAAAACTTTCATTTTTTTCATTTTTGTTTCTTTTTTTAATTCTCGACAGATAGTCTCATTTTTTATTGATTTGATTAAGGCATTTCACTTTTTTTTTCATATCACATGGTTTTTTGTTGTAATGGGCACTATTAATATTTTTATTACCCCAATACTTTTATATCTAATCCATTTTTCAATAATTCTTAGTTCTATATTTTTTCCATTTTTAATCCCATGAATATATCTTAATTATTTAAATTTTATTGATTCAAGTAGTCTTTAATAATTATAATATTTGATTTTATTAATAATTAATAATTAAATTGTAAATTAAATTAAAAAATTTGTAAACATAAATGTTGAAAAAAGTGGGCCCTAAATTACTATAGAAATTACACGTATACCCTAAAGTTCTGTATGAAAGACACGTGTAATAGTTTTTATAAAATGACTCTCAAATATTAAAATAGTATACTTGCAAGAGCTCAGAAGTTATTGAAGATATAATTTTTTGACTATCTGAGGTGATCTGATTGCAATAACCATCCCTTCTTTACATTCATTGTCCAACGCGCAACTGGAAAAGCGAAGAATAAGATCTAGAAACTTTCATTTTTTGTTCTAGACAAATAGTCTCATTTTTTATTAATCTGATTAAGGCATTTCACTTTTTTTTTTCATATCACATGATTTTTTGTTGTAATGGTCACTATTAATATTTGTATCACCCAATACATTTATATTTCATCCATTTTTCAGTGATTCTTAGTTAAATATTTTTTCCATTCTTAATTTTAATTGTAAATCATAATTTTAATGATTCTTAATCTCATAAATACATCTTAATGATTCAAATTTTATTGATTCAAGTAATCTTTAATAATTATAATATTTGATTCTATTAATAATTATTAATTAAATTGTAAATTAAGTTAAAAAATCTGTAGATATAAATGTTGAGAAAGTGGGCTCTAATTTACTATATGAATGACATGTGTACCCTAAAGTTCTATATGAAAAACACGTGTAATAATTTTCACGAAATGACTCTCAAATATTATAATAGTAGATTCACCGATAACAAACCCAATTCTAAGTGGGAGATATAATCAAGTTAAAACTCAAATAGCCCACAGCTAAAAAGGAAAGAAACCCAAAACATAAGAGTCTAATTTGATTTGATTAGTTTTTATTTTTATTTTTATTTGTAATTCAAATAACCCTTTCATTCCAATTATGTTTTTTCTGCCTAAATAGTATCATACCAAAATGAACTGTAACTTATTCTTAATCTTTGTAGGATGGAGAATCCCATACTCATTATATGCTTTTTTTTTCTCATGACCCAATACACTTGTTGGAATCCAATTTTAAAAAATTGACTATTAGATCTCCAAATTATAGGACAGCAACCTTACGATTGTGCCAAGGTCAATCCTCTCCTTTACACTATCTCAATATCTCCTATAAATATGGTAGAGACAGGGGAATCAATGACAATATGATTAATGCTTCCTTTCCTAAATGAAAGAAGCAATACCAATACGAATTTGATTAAGAGGAAAATTGTGGTTTCATAGACTCAGCGATTACAAGTTGCTCGAGAAATAATCAAAATAAATCAGTGCAGGAAGAACTACTGCACTACATCCAAATAGGGGTCGCCTAGTTGTCTGGCAAAGAAAATTCATACGCACCAATATAATGGACAAATAGCATGTTTGCTTGCAGGTAAAGGTGCATAAAGAACAAATTGGGCAGAGTTGGATCAAATCCAAGCCTGACCCGATTCATAATCAGGTCAACTTGGTTCTTAAAGAATCAATAAAAATTTTGACACTATACTAAATAAAGTTATAATGTTTTAGTGGTAAGAAACAAGATTCAATCGATATTTTAATTTGTAATATATATTTCAAAATAAACCATATAACTACAAAGATGATATCTGAAAGGACTATTTGATTTCGTTTTGGGCTTGATCAACCCAAAATAGAATTTGAACCCAACCTAAAATTAAAGTGTACCCTATCAAATTTATGGACTCGAACTTGACCCAAAAAATTTTAGGGCGGGTTATGTCATGAACACCCCTAGTTACACGTTTGCAACCATCAAAATCCCAAAGAACTTATACAACGTTTTTTTCTCTATATATAGTTTTAATTTTGAAAAAGACTTTAATTTTTATTCATTGACATTATCATCTAATCATATATTTTTACATCAATAAATGTGATTACAATAAATGTGATTAAGTCTCACACCCATTAATTGAGAAACAGTCATATAAATGAGTTAATTCAATTAAATAATAGTATAAATTTTTTTTTTATCATAAGTGCATCAAAATTATACCCTTTAAAAATGCCAAAATGGTGATGAATGGTGCAAAGTTGTATTCGTGAACGACTTATGAAATTCTAATGTTAGAAATATTACGTTAGTATTTTGTGTGCCAACTGCTTTTCTCTCTCCTTACCACGATTCAATCCTCATGATGATTGGTCAAGTGTTTCGTACTATGATAGTAAATGAGAAATGTTTTTTCAACATGTATACCACACTGGATTTCTTGCCAACACCAACCTACCGCTCTTTAAGTCTGCGTGGACTTCACTTGCAATGAAAAGTTTTTGAGAAATAATAATTGTACTTATAAAGTGTGGGACACTGTGTCAACTCATAAATCATCTACTATTAAATGTGATATAGACTCTATTTGAATAGAGTCCATATCTCATCCTATGATGAATAAGTTATGAGTTGACACGATATCCTACATCCTAATGCAAATAACACTAAGTTTTTATTCTCTACCATTAGATTTAAATTGGTGTCCATGGATACTAATGACAACACTCAGATTTGCTTCGGACCATAGCACTGCTATGCAGTTCATTACTTCCTGGTTGATTTGGTTCTACCGGTGACTATGCAGGTTTTTACAAAATTTGTTATTTCATTTTCAATTCTTTTGTAATCCCTGATTCATAACCTTAAGGTAAAATACATTTTATCTTGGTAAACTTTAAGTTATGTGTAATTAACATCTCAATTTTTTAAAACATATATCGTAACACCTTAAACTTTTTAAACAGGACAAAACATTTCTTTCTATTAAGTTGATATTTATTTTCATCACTAAATAGTCACTAGTCATGTGTATCTCATATGCACAATTAAACAGATAAAAATACTCTTTCTTTTAGTCAAATTTTCCAATAAAGGGACAAAAATATCCCTTTTATTACAATCGAATTCTAACATCTGAGGGATCTTTTTGTCCATTTTTTAGTGGGAGGTTTAGGATTAGGAAATTTGACTAAAAGGAAATGTATTTTTTTTTGTTTAACATGTGACATGCACATGATTACTTAATTATGAAAATGGATATTAACTTAGTCAAAGAGAGTGTTTTACACTATTTCAGAAGTCTAAAGTGTCATAATACATGTTTTGAAAAGTTAAGATGTTAATTGTATATGATCTAAAATTCAGAGAGGTAAAATATATTTTATGCTAACATTAATAATTAACTGTCACATTCTTTTGCTTCTCCTTCTTCGTGGACAGGGACATTATATTAATTATAAAAAAGGAAGAACAAAAACAAATATTGTGTATTGAAATAAAAAATCAAATGAGACCATGGATTAATGAACAAATTAAACATCGATGGCAATATCGATTCTATGTTAACAACAATTTATTGCTAAGATATTTTTCAATGTTTACAATGAGAATCAAGTAAGTACAGGGGAAAAAGAATATTAACTACATTCCATACAATGATACAAATAGCTGGTAGTGACTTTATTATTGGAGAAGTAAGCACTCAACAAACGTAAAGTCAAACAAATAAATTAATAAATTAAATAAACAGCAATAGCTGATGTATTTTCTCTATGGTGCTTGCTCTGCATTCATCTTTAATAAATTAAATCTTCCATTTCCAGTAGTGGTCCTACGTACAGTTCAATCTGCTGCAAGGTGCAAATGCAATGACACTATAAGAAATTAGTATATAGAAACAAGTCAAACAAACAAATACTTTGTGAATTAGTTGAATTTGGTATTGAGGGGTTTTGGATTTTAAAAAATAATTAGTACCGGTCAATTAACAAATACACCATGAAATTATCTCCTCCTTGCGAAGACCTGTTGTATGGTGGGCAATGGAGTTCCCTTTGGAGTATTGGAATTACTAGCCTTTGGAGGCGGCCTTGTTGTGGGACAAAGAATCTTCTGAACGTTTATATTTTGGGTACTCATTGCGGAAAGGGGCTTGTATAGCTGCTTCTAATTGGTGTTGGTTTAATGTGTGTATGGATAGCAATCAGCAAATGTTGATGAAACATAGCAATATGGTAATGCTTATTTATAGTGCAAGCTGCATTGAACTTTTCATGTAAGGAACTTACTAAGTAATTTGATGGCAATCTACATAGAAATTCCTAACATATTTCTCGTTTCACATTTCTTATTTTACAAACTGCAAACACATTTAAATTCCCCAGAGCTTGCATGAGTCGTCTAGCTTGTGGCACAAGGAGATATCCGCGGTGGTCGGCAAGACCATGACCTGTTCAAACCGTGGCAGCATGCAAATTAATAAGCATGTATATATGTAACGATGGTTTAGTCCCAGGTGTGTAGAACTAGAAAGCGTGAGGAAAACTCTCATTGTCAAATATTTGAACTGTGAATTTGCGCCACGGACATAGCTAACTAACTAACACTCTTAATTTAGCCCTCTCCACGTGTTGCCTTGATGTCCCTCTAGTATTTTCACGTTGTTTACTTGTAAGTTTCTCTCCTTTCACACTAACTCTTTGTCACGCATAAGACCAAGTCATGGGAGGGACTAACATAATAACATAAAGTAACGAGGTTACCGTGTCTGCAATAGTTTTGCTTGCGGAGTACACTTTCCCATGTACAAGTTCTTCATAATTTGGAAATTTTGATTAAATAATAACAATTTAATAATTGTTAATAGGTAAAAATTAATAATTTACTTTTTATGACTTGGGTCTAACATGAAAAACAGTGAACGGACAAATGAGAAATGACTTTTGCGTAATGCTGATACACAAAAAGTTGTTTACTGATGTTACTGATTGCTTTTAGAGTACAATTTTTATGTCATAACCGTGTAATTTTTTTTATATTATTATTTAAATAACATTTAAGTAGCGTATAAGATTCAATTTTTATGCATTATTAATATATAGAAATTAAATTTATTGTTGTACGGTGACTGAATAGAAACAAAAGAAGATTTTTTTTATTATTTTAAAAACATAATTCGCCTAATTAACTTGGCCTTTAAGACAGGGCGACAAGCGGGGCCTAATAAACAGCGCTGCAGCTGACGCCGGCTTTTAGTTATATACCTCCAAGTTCCAACCCCCCGCATTCGCGGTGGTGATTTTACAATTCCACAGTCACGCGGCTTTAAATCAAAATTTTTTTTTTTTTTTGGATGCTATGATGGTAATAATACTTTTTTTTATATATAATGGCGAGAAGAGTTTAATTATTATATATTTATAGTGTAAAATATTTTATAATTTTATTTAATTAAATTTTATCACTTAATAAAAATAGTTAAGTCTTAATTTCATTACTTAAAATGTTATGTAAGAAAAAAATTAATTGGATAGCTGTTAATATATTGAAATTAAACTTTTCTAAGAATATTTTAAATTTTATTGGGTGTTGTTTATTTAGCGTGCGTTGTTTCAAATTTTTTACAAAAAAGTATTTTAAAATCAAAATTTCATTTTTATAAAAGTTATTTGTAATAATTTTTACTCAATTTAAAATCAGGCATTTTTTTATTCTCTTATATTCTTTTTTGAAAAATCACTTAATTTTAAAAATTGAAACAAAGTACTCTAAATTTTATTTCTAAATCAATTTTCTTCGCCGTACAGATTATTCTGGCTTCCATGAATTAGTTATAAATAGATACTTGTCAAACTTGACGGAAATCACTTTCAGAAAATTCGTTTTTTAGGTACAGAAATTGAAAAAGGAATTGTTATGCTTGGATGCATTTTGGTCTTTTCAGTGGAGACAAAGACTAGCCTCTGTCTCCATTTAACCAGACTCCAGTTTAGGCCGTATACGGTTGTTGCGTTGGAGAGGGTCACTACGTCAACATGAACAGGATTGATAACTCTAGGTCTTATTGCATAATTAGTTCGGCCGATTATTCAAAGGTCGATGTATAATGACTTGCTTTGAATTTGTTTAAGTAAAAGAGTTTTAATCTCTTAATTAATTATGTGCTTCTCTTTGTATAGTTTTATAGTAATTAGTAAGGGAATGATTGAATTGACTGTTTTTATTAATATAACATCGTATTATTGAATATTTATGTAAAATTATTTTACACTAATCGTATATTTAAATTAAACTCTAATCTAAATAAAAAGTAATAATGATGTTTTTAATGTCAATTTTTTTATAATTAAACATGAAGTTTTTTTTTTGACGAAAGTATTAAAGTTAAAAATTTTTAGGAGATAGAGGATGGAAGGTGTGCGTTGAATATGAAACTACCCACTTAAAAGTACAGGAAACAATTACTACCACTAAACTGTAGCTTCAATCGCATTAACCTTAAAACACAATCACTTGAATATTGTGAATAATTATATTTTTTTAGGAAAGATAAACGGATCTGAGCAAAATTCTTTTCCAACCTTCTAGCTCTCCACCAAAGAAAATTTATGATTGACTTTGAACTTTCTTGTACTAATATTAATAAATTATTCAATAATGTAACAATTATATAAAATTATACTTATATAACTTGATCTTAACCCTAATATAATTGCAATGAAAAACCATTATTTTAATTATTCAATTTTGATAGAACGGATAAAAAGAACTCCTTTCACTTACAAAATATTTTATTTTGGTATAATAATCATTTTTAGATTATATATTGTATTATTTATTTATTTTGCTCTTAGAATATTTAAATTTTTTTCCTAAATTTACAAAGAGATGATAAAATTTAATTTTAATGTACTAGCAGTTAAATTTTTTTTATTCAACCATCTAATCACATTTCTTCTTATTTTTGGGTTTCCACGGCCTTCGGATTTTCCAACTTTCCGTAGCATTAAAAGTAGTTTGACTTGACTATATTGGAGCACCACAAATAAGTGAAGATTATTTATGTAAGAATTTTTTGATATACCTCAATCGATCTGAATTAATAAAATTAAATTGAGAAATTAGAAACTCAATTAATAAACCAATAAATATTGGCTTTATTTAATACTATCTAATTAAAACAGAAATGTTCAGTTTGAAAAGACAAAGAATGATTTTTTTATTTAATTTTTATATCAAACGAAACAAAACTGAAAAATACAATTATATACTTTATAAAAAAAATACAATTATATACGCAATTTTTAGTCGTTTATATGCCTATCTTCTGTAACAGTTTATCAACTTTTACGCGGAAATACTTTAGCAATTTCTTAATATTTATTTTATGAGGTTATAATAATGAATTTTAAGCTAATGCATGTTGATTAAGATGCGGGTTTGTTTCCCACAAGGACATGAGTTGAATTTCTACTACTATTATGAGTACTTCTTTTATAGACGATCTCATAAGAGTCTCCTCTAAGTACTCTTTGAGCCTCGGGACCGTGCTGATGGAACTTGAAATTATGCGAAGGAGGGACCAAAAATAATCATAATCATATTTAAAATATTTTTAATATATGTTAATATAAAAAATTTTATATATATAATCATGCATATCATTCTTTGTACAATATATAAAACTTGTCAGTAATAAATTATATTTTAAAAGTCATATTATAAATTAAAAATTATAAGTATCTTACTTGGATGTTCAGGAGTTTCAATTAGGTATTACTAATTTGATATATATATTTATATCATAAACCGACTACAACTTTAGTTGTAAATGAATAATATATGAAATATTTCTCTCAATAATAATATAGTAATTTTTTTATATCATATTTCATAAACTAACTAATATATTTAAAAAATTAATAAAACTAGATATAAATATATCTAAAAGAATACAAATAACAGTGTAACAGATATATTTATTAGTTTAAGTGTGTGCATATATATATACAAATAATTGAGAGGAGGGCGCCAAGGCATCCCTACATGCCCCCTCGCTTTTTGTCCTTGCGTGCCCTGACCTTAGCGTAATGACAATGGGTGTCGAATCCATTTAAACCTTTGTTTATAGAAAAATAATAATGATTTTAAACTAAGTTGATGTTAATGAGTAATATGGCTTTTAGCTTTTCAAATAAAAATGTTTAGCCAAAAATAATTGGGTTAGAAAATTAAACAACGGTTACGGTTACTTTAGTTTGATGTGGTTGGAAGTGTTGTTAGATTGCCGATTCTACTGCTGCTGGTTAGTTGGGAAAGAACATTGTTAGTTAGACTGTTAGTTCTGTTGCATGTCAGATGCATCTCTAAATTATCCATTTTATTTTTCATTTCTCATTTATTTAGAATTTTTTTATTTATTATTTCATTTCATTTCACAATTGTTGGCTAGTGTATACAAAGAAACCTTCCGTACAGAGTTCATTCAGTGAGAATAGAATTTCATTTCACAAGTTGGAGGTTATCTCGAAAGCCAAACTAAGTGAAACCAAAATTAGCAGCGTATCGCTCACTAATTAAATGTTTTTGGGAAACTTTATTGCAGAGAGACGAATTAGATACATAAGGGGCTTGATACGTATGTTACATTGAAAACTTCATATCGAAACTACAGAAGGACCAATTTCGAAACATCATCACTGAGATAACCCAACACTGGTTGGCTACATCAACGTGATGATCACACAACAAATTAAATTACATAACCACAAATCAAAGAAATGGAGGAAGAAAAGACGGATACTCCATGTAATAAATTCCATTGATCATCTTCAGCTGAAATATCCTAATTCTATGGGATTGCCACCATTGGTACCTTCATCTGTTCGGCTTCCTTGCAAAAACATTTTGTATAGTTGGCGGTTTTGTCCCAGAACTGGGAGGAGTAGTACTGCTTCGAGGGGGTGGCCTAGTTGTAGGACAAAGAACCTTTTGGATATTAATGTTCTGAGAACTCATTCTTCTTAATTTTAAAGTATATACGGATTTGGGAGATGTTACACAATATTATTGTCTTGGTGTGCTTGCAATCCATGTGGACGTCGACGAGGCTATTTATAGAGTTTCCTTGTATGCAAAAAGAAATTTACTATGTAATTGATGATATATAGTAATAACATAGAAGTTTCCTTTAATTTGCGTTTTTCTTTTCCCCATTTTTGTTTACATTTTAAAAAGTGCTAAAAAGAAAAACAAACAACCAACAAACAGCTGTAATGACTAATGTGAAGTTGATATATGATATTCCTACACTAATTAGTTTACATGCGATAATGTTTTTTATACCAATATGAAATATTGAAAACAATACTTTTTTTTTTCTCTTTTTCATAATATCAAATACCTACTATAGAGGAAAGATAGAAATTCCCCAACACGGCAGGAACACGGCAAGAATGGAACAGGGATAAAAATTTGAATTGGTATGTATAATCAAACTTGCAAAGAATTGAATGAAATCTTGCCCGAACGTAACTCGAAATTATCATTAACTTCTCGCACACGACACCACCAACATGTAACATAGGCAAATGTGACATTTTTCAAGCTTATGGGACTTACGCGCGAACATGGACGTGAAACTCCCTTAAAAATATATTCAAGAACTTTCCGCTTTCCTTAAATTATTTGACACTGACATATTTAACTCATATATATAAATACAAGCCCAAGCAAATCTAAGTACATATTATTTGTCATTTCAAAATAATATATCATTTGACTTAGCTTGTACAATCTAATATATATTAAATACTGTTTGTATACAAATATTATGTTTCGTAATTCGCTGTATTAAAACAAAATAGCAAAAACTAACATATCTTTAATGCACAAATTGAGATTTATGTATTTAGAAGTTTAAGTATTTGTACTACTAAAAATAAAGTATCTGTAAATTAATTTATAATATATAGGCACTACACATTTTGTTATTAATTGACATTTTGTAAATTAACAATATTGTTGATTGAGTGTCCTATGCGTTTATATGTTATATGACTAGGTTATATGGACAAAACTATCTGAAAGGAGGAAAATAAAGAGTTGCTGACCAAACTGTCAAAGGTTGAATTTGAGTAGTTAAGAATTGTTTCTATGCATAATTTGCTTTAGGGTGTAGATATTTCAAACACTTAAAATGGATGTCTAATTAGAATATTCACTCTATTATTATTAAATATAATCGATGGGTGTCGAAAATAGGATCACCATCATATTAAATAATGATAAAATAAGTATCCTAATTAGATACTTACTTTTAAGTATTGTAATAATATTTTTCTTTGTTTCAGCACTTATTCAACATTTTCACGAACTTGAAACTTGCTTCTAACTCCACACACACGCTTGAATCTTTTAATTACTTGAGGGAAAGACAAGTAGACAACTACGATATACGCCAGACCAGCAGGTTCATACGTGAGAGATGGTCAACATCATGCAACATGTTGCGGGTTTGCCAGCAGTTACGTTGTCAGCAAAATTTGTAATTATTATCAGGTCAACTAACACTTAAATTGTTGATAGTAGTGCTGGTCATTTCGAAAGAATTTCAGCCTCTGCACTTTTTAACAAGTAACGTAAACTTCCAATCAATTGGTTCAGGCGTGTTTGACATTTATTGTCTTTAATCAAAATCTCGGATTTGAGTATTATAAATAAAAAAAAAATTAAAATCAGGAGAGTTTTACTCCGCCATGAGCATTCAACTCAGATATCAATTCAAACTTTTTTGGTCACAACTCAATTTAAACTTGATTAGTGTGAGATATCTACGTAGACGTTGGAACATGATAATTTAGACCAAATAATATATCTCAAAATTAATTTTAATATATTGATAATATAAAAAAAATTTATAGTATCATCTAATCACATGCTACTATTTACATAATTTTTAAAATAATGAGTGATTAAGTTAATCATTTTTATTGATATATATATAATAATATACAATTAGATATTTGCATAAATTTTTTTATTCTTGCTATACATATAAATATAATTAAATTCATAAAGTATTTTAGAATAAAACTTTGAAAGAAGAGAGGAGTTGGAGTTGCTAACGAAACTGTTAAAAGTCGAACTAGAGTACGGTGGTACTTAGTTATTTAACAATAAATATAATTAAATTCCTTTTTTTTCTGACCAATATATTACAATCAAATGCTTAGTTATTATACAAATTAACCAGTTAAAAAGATGCATCAGCAGTGTGATGCATTTTACAACTTCGTCTTGTTTGAATTTACTTCCTTTCAAATGGATTGCTGAAAATGTCTTGAATTTTCATTGTTTTGCTTAACGATTAAACAAACACCTAGACTGGTTCCTCCCAGTCATACCGTTTTTCAGATGTTCGAATGGCTATTGGCTAGTCAAAGTCAGAATGCATTTACCCAGACAACAAAAGAAATAGAAACAGAAATCGCCCCCACACAGGGGTCAAGCAGGCCTCCTTTTGGTTCCAAAACTCGCACGAATCAGGACACTCGATTAAATGCAAGAAACCAATATTCAACCCCTAATTACACTAAGTTTAATATAAATGCAGGCCCCTTTTTTATCGAAAAAAATCAATCCATTAATACAACAATCAAACAAAACAAGAGAAAAATCCGTTGATACATGTATTTTCGCTCTTTTTTTTATTTAATTAATTTTAGCTAAGGAAATGCTACATTATGTATCAGGATAAGAATTAATATGCCAAGAGCCTAACGAAAAATTACATTATGTACTCGTGAGCTGAACCCTATTTATTTATTTTCCTGTTCGAGAGCTGAACCCTATTTCTATGAGAAAAAGACGCCAGTGAATGTACCTAACAATTTTTTTTATTGGGATTTATTTCTGGCATGATTTTACCGGGATTCAATTTTTGGTCGAATTTTATTAGGATTTATTGTAAAATCAAGGAAAGTCCAACTGAGCAGGCTTGCAGCAGTGTCATGACCCATGAATAAGGTTTACCGGGGCCATTCGTATCTGTTCAGTACCCAGATTGCAGGCCGTATTTGCTGCATACCGTGGTGGGCTGAGCTCATGGGCTAGTCTATACAAATTGGACTTAAAATAAACAGAACAAACGCAAATCGATCTAACTTGATAATAGTGACCCGGACCGAAAATTATTGCGAAGAGTGACGTTATTGATTTGACCATTTGTTGTATCTCTCACGACCAAAAAAAAATATTATTTATATTCATAATGTACGGGACATCATTTCAACTCGCATCTCATTTTTCATTAAATATGATATGGACTCCATTCAAGTAAGGTTTACATCTCATCCAATAATGAATGAGATGTGAGTCGACACGATATCTCATGCATCATAAGTACAAATAACATAACTCAAAAAAAAAATACCAAAGATAAAAAATTGGAAATGGATCACATAATAATATCATATGTCAATTTATATTATTTATTGTGAAAGTGAGTGATGCGGAACCCCGTGGATATCAAAAACCCATAAACCCTAACACACAATTGATATGAAAAATAGGATTGAAAATCAAATAAAATACTACGCTTTAATCACTCTACCTCAGAATCTCCTATTCACCTTCCTCGTCACGACCATCTGAGAAGACATGATCGGCACGTGAGGAATCCTCATTCCTACGTAAGCCTCGTGATCTCTGAGTCCCTTTATATACATAATTTAATATAAAATTCTTTTCCAAAACATAAATTCATCTCTGACATAAATGTCTAACTCTATGAAAAATAAATCATCATAAATACTTTCATAATCAAGCTCTAGTATATATCTCTGATACAAAACACATGAGTTGCTCTTAATACAAAACAAACCATAGAACTCGTAACCGTGAAAATACAAAATATTCATGATAAAAATATGTCAGTCTATCTCTATGGTCTGGGACCCTGTCCATCATGCACACTGGAGCACTCTATCTCTAAACAAAATACCAAAAGTACTTTACTCACAAAGTGAAGCTCACTAACTGGGAAATCTTTACTGCGAGGAAGAAGATGGAAGAGAAGAACTCACAGCGTCTACTGCACCTGTAATGGAGGAAGAGAGAGGGGTGAGTTTCATCTAAAACTCAGTGAGTAAGTCATCACCCATAACCCTCTCATAGGACAGTAAAGAGAAATAAATAATATATATATATATCAAACCAGTTAATGTAATAATTCTAAAGTTCATATTCATAGGAATAGCAAATAGTTCTAAAATCAGTATTCTGTAAAAATCATAAACCACAGTATGCTAATAAAGAAACAGGAATCTCCGGTTATGCCCAATTCATGTGACATAACAAGTCTCTGGTTATGCATAGCATAACAAAGTCTCTAATTTCTAGGGCACCTAACTAGGTCTCGTTTATTATTTCTCTGGCCCTAAGGTGACTTGATATACCAAAATTAACGAAATAACTGCCGTTAACTCACAGTCTGTTTCTCTATAGCTATTATCCAGTTCAATCATAAATCTAAATCTTTTCTCTATATCTCATAAATCGTCTATCCTAGAGTTCACAAGCTCTATCATATACATATTCTCTACTCTGGAAATCATCACAATGTTTAACAAATTTCTAAATATATACTCTAGCTCTTTGATAAAAATCGCTTTAACAATAATGGTCCTATGAGTTTTCAGAAAAACATATATCTCATGCTATAATTTACTAAAATTAACTCTAATGATCAACATAAGGATCATAGGATCTGAACCCACTCACCGTTTAAAGCCAGAAGTATGTGGGCCTCACTAACTTGACTTGAAGAGTTTGGAATGGCACCAACAATTGTTATGGAGCAATCATAACTCTAGATTAATCTCTAAAAATCTCTAGAGAACTCTATTCTAACTCTACTAAAATTGGGAAAACACCCCTACTTGACAAAAATGAGAAAAATAATCGGACAAAATCTAAGATCATGGAGAAATAAAGACATAATCTAACAACATGTACTTACCTTGAAGCTTTGGAATGATGGATTTGAGAAAAAGAGAAAATTTGAGGGAGAAGGAGAAAGGGTCGTGTTTCTGCTTCCTTCTGCCCGATTTAGGGGTTTTTAAAGGGATCAAGGTCTCACTGACACCACTATAGTGGTCTAACCGCGTCTCATGGTCCCTACACAGACACTTATGACCGCTATAGCGGTACCGGACCGCTGCACCACTTGAACATTCTCTGGTGACCACTATAGCGGTGACAGCAACCCCTAACTTCTATGTTTTTCAGTCATTCTGGCATCTAGGTTGTTTCAACACTTACTACATTTATTAATTTTAAGTTAATGTCCTCATTTATTTTACTCTCCATTAACTTTAAAACATAAATGTAAATAAGGAAATACCCCCAATTTGGATTCAAATAAAATATCGAAAAAAGGGTTTTAGTTCAAATCCAGGAATTTTTGAGATTTTCTAAACTTGTGGGTTAACAACGAAACATTTGCAGATTTCATAAAATTCATTAAAAATCACTCTTCAACTTGTTTTCCCTCAAGGAACAATTACCGGGACTTTTGATCCCAAGAATATGGTTCTATCATATAGCCCTCTAAGGAGGTGTAGGATCCAGACTTAATAAAATTCAGGACCCGACGGTGGTTCCCAGGGATTCCTTGAGACTATATAGGACCTTACTGCTGACCCGTGTACCTTGAGTATCACATTCCTGATGCAACAAGATAAGAGAATCACTCAACCTCACTTATACGCACAAAGTTTCTAAAAAGAAACTAGAGAAATTTCATTCAAAATCAAAACTGAGTCACCAGTGGCTACCAAGTTCGGAGATATTTATACCTCTTATTTAGATTAAATTAATTTCCTAATTCTACTAGACTAGTCCCAAATTATTAACCTAACAATTGGGCCTAACAAATATAAAATAAAACAAGTCTAGAAATATTTTAAAATATAAACTAAATAAATCAGACTTGGTCTAACATAATCAAAATATATTGTCAATACAAATTCATTAATAATAATATTTCTTTCTTTGCATACTAAAATGTCTATTTTACTTTTATAAGCGGGTCTCAAATTGGATCCCAAAATCTAATCAATATAATATGTAAATTTATATATGAAATTAGCACGTGGAATTCATAATTAAGAGAATCCACTTCCACCCAAATTAGATGCAACTACCTAGGCATTAATATGATAACAAACCAGAGCACACACCTCGCAAAAGCTACTCCGCTATTAGTAATTAATATTACGTTCGCAAAACCATTATATAAAATCAAATCGTAAAGATATGGTTTCACACAATACTGGATATCGAAAATCACACTTCAGAAATTGGCTACTCATAGGTCATAACCAACAAACCAAAAAAATAATAAATAAATAAAGAATGTACATTTCACTGCTCAATTATTAATTCGTGCAGCTTGAAATTCTCACTGCTCAACAACTAAATTGAACCCGATGTCAAAAAGAAGATTGCTTCTAGGTGGATCGAGAGAAAATTTGTAGTACGACTAACAAATTTATCAACTAACTGCATTTCACATCTTTGCCCACCATTTTTTTAATGGAATAATATTTGGTGTACAATTAAATTATACAATAAATACACATTATATATCTTATTATCATTGAATGTGATAGTGTGGTCTCCACTCATCTCACTCATTCATCAAATCCAATAGTGATAAGGAGTATAGTATTATTTATTGTATAATTTAGTTGTACATCTAATATTACTCTTTTTAAGTGGTGCTCAAATTAATGTTTCCTCTCAATTTTAATTGGTCCACGTAATTCACACAGTCACTTCGTGAAAATTTTTCGAGCCCTATAACATTATTGTATTAAAAATCTGTCACGATCTGTATCTTGTAATAAGAGCATAGAAAATCTATGATCCTTTTCTTTTCATTTTTTTCTATTTTAAAATAAAGAACTTAGTTTTTCTAACCTAATTAAGAAACCGCGCGCGGTTGGCGGTTGATATATTTGTTCAACAACCGCGACCGGGAAGAATTAATATTAATTCACATGTAGACAAAATTAGCCTCGATCGATTTCGGAAATTACAGGCCTGCCACTCCTCCCATTTTCCATCGCCGTGCGTTACTTCTTCTAGCTCTCCCTCCTCTCCTGTACAATACAAGCGACCTCGTTCGTTGGTCATCGTCGACGTCGACGATCACCTGAAAATTCCTTCTCCACCGTCGCCTTCGTGAGTTCTTCTCTGCATCATTATCTTCATTTTCCGTCCTTTTTTTTTTTGTTTATATTCTGAATTTCTCGTTCTCGTAAACAAGCTCGCTGCGATCTCACATGTTATTATAGCTGTGCTTCCTACATTCTTTGTTTGCTGAGAAATGGAACTGTTAGGTTTTTTTTTCTCTCTCTCTCTCTTTTGATTGGCCTAAGCTTCCACTTTATGTGTTAATTAGTTAATCTGGTTCGTACTGTATGTAATGCTTTGTCTGATTTGCATGGAAGCTATTTCATGATATGACAAAATATCAGCTGTATTTTCTTTTTCTCATTTCTAATTTATGCTTTGTTTTGCTTTTTTTTTTTCATTTTTTTTTGTTATGTATAACATTTGTTCCCGTTTTGAATGATTTCTGTTTTCTGTTCAGTTGCGAAGTGCTTGATGCATGAATTTTTTCCTTTAACTCTGGTTTGAGCATTTTCTTTGGCCTTATCAAAGATATTTGGTGATTTGAACATGATTTTGGGAGAGGGGTCGAGTTCAGTTGGCTCTGACAAGTGAAGAATTTCTTTACTTCTGCTTGAGCCTTTATGTGCTGACTGTGTTGTGTCAATTTTGGCAATGATGTCACTTTCTTTGCTTCATGAGGTGCCAGTGCCACTCGCCGTCATGTTGCTAGTTTGTTCTCAAGTGCATTATGACATTAGTTGTAGCTGTTTAAAGTGATTTTAATTTGCTATTTGTAGTATGAGAAGCTTGGAGATCCTTACTGCGTTCTTTATTGAGCAGAGGAAGAGATTTCAGGACTAGAAAGGTCCACTTTGGCCACACCTTCTTCTTTGAGAAGTCTCTGGCAGCTGTGGAAGCACAACAAAGATGAGTAACACCAGGAAACTCGAATCTCAAAGTTCTGAATTGGACCTTGATCAACCCAACATTGAAGATTACCTACCTTCTGGATCCACCATTCATCAAGAGCCTCATGGCAAGCTTAGCCTGTATGCATCTTCTTTACCTTGACTTCACTGTTGTTTGGATGCTGACAAATAGTGATCAGTAAGAAAGGAGCTTTTTTTTTTTTTTTTTTGTACACATGTTCTAACTTAGAAGTGGAGATTAAGCTGCCCTTTTGAATTCTTTTACCTTCTTATTATTCAAATATTCCTGGGCCTGGCAATCCAATGTCTGGATTTACAATTTCATGGGAGGAAAAATATTTCAGGTGTGATTTGCTTGACGTTTCTCCTACTCTATCTGAGGCTGCAGGTGCTATTGTAGATGTAAGCTTTTGGCCTTATTTTTACTGTTTTTGTGCTTTGTAGTTTCTGTGTCCCAGTTATTATCTTTTATGGAAACAAAAATGATGATCGATGACGTTATTAAAGAAGTGACTGTTGGACAAGATGAATTCAGCCCTTTCTAACACTAAATGGCATTCAGCTGCGTTGCGTTACATTGTCTCTTGCTTTTGCTGTTCTGTTCTGATGAGCGATTTCTTACTTTGCTAAGAATCAGAAAATTTGTAATTAAAAGGTCAATTTCAGATTCTATAAGGAAGTCCAAAGCCATTAGACATATCATCTTTCATTGAAATATATCCCATCCTGTTTCACACCTTGGGTGGATTCTGGTCATTTGCTCTCACATTTAGAGTTTTATGCGGGATAGGATTCATTCACAAGGTGCTTCAAGTCAATTCCTTCAGAACCTTGGAACTGGAATGTTTATTTGTTTCCTTTGTGGTGCTGTGGAGTTGTAATTCGATATCTGATTCTGTTCCCTGCAAGGTTAGCCTAGTGCTTTTCCATAGTTGCTTGCATGCAATGCATGATGCAGTATTACTTGGGAAAATTGCTGTCAGAATCTGCCTAGTTACTTTTAGATGATATATATATATATATACACACACACTTGGATGTTGACGGTATTTATGTGATTTGAAAACCACTTTAATTAAATAGAATTCTCCTTAAAACATGTCTGGAATCATTAAAAAAAAAAAAAATAGAACCAATTTGATTTAAAAAGCAATCCCCGTGTTTGGAACTCATTATAAAAAGAGTAGAAGATTTAAATTTATCTGCAAATTAATTACTATGTTTCGAGCATAATAAAGATGAATTGATTCATTTTACTCCTATATATATATTATTTGACATGGAATAATATCATTTCTTTCTCAATTCATTAGGAATATTGTCAATTAAAAAAATTGAAACAAAAATCCAATCAAATGCCTTCTACAACCAAAAACGAAATCAAATTTCCCCAATTTTGAGTGGATTTCTGCAAGTTTACAACATGCAGCCAGTCACGAGGATTTCAGAATCCAATCAATTCCTTTCTGACAAAGTATTGTTATAAATCAAATGAAGTTTCAAATTTTGTGGTTTCAGACATACTTCTGCTTATTATTTGTCTTGCTTTTCTGCTTCTCATGTTAATGCTCACTTTGCTGCAATCTTTTTCTGGCCATGTGACACATCCTGTTCACAGGGTTCTGCTGTTGACAATTGGATGGATAATATTTCTTTCATCCTTCATTCCAGTGCACATCCTTTTGAAGGGAAATAATAACTTGAGGAAAAATATTGAGGTGTCTATCCAACTTATTCTTGCTTCGTGCCATTTTGTCTCTTTTAATTTTTTTCAATGTCAATTTCTATTTCTCTTTCATATGCACTATAAAACCTGCAATTTTTTAGCATTTTAACTTCTAACAGTTTGAAGTATTAAGACATCTTTGAAATTTGAACTTGCTAAGCCCGTAAAGTGAAAAGAGAAAGGCTTCAGCTTTCTGATTTAGATTATTTCAAAACACAATATACTACTGGTTATCAGTTGTCCTGGTGGATTTTAATTTGTATGGTGTGCTATTAATGTTTCAAGTTTTAAAGCATATTATGTCAAAATGTTTGGTGTTGCAATTCCTACATATTTTGTGTACTTTATTTATTATTATGAAAGGCTGGTCACTTTGGTCTAAGCCTAGGTGTGAGAGGAGCAAGAAAGAGAAAAAAGCAAGCAAAGCCACCTGAGAGGCATTTGACCTGAACCCAGAATCTAGCAGTCCCTAATAAGATTTGGAGCTGATTGATATGTAGCTCTGGGGCCAATTTATATGAGAATTTTAGTGAACTTTCCACCTGATTTGGTTTTAATATTAAGTGCCTGTTGTCTGGCTTCTGTTCATGTTGTCTCAACTACCAGGAAAAGAGAAACAATTGAATGACTGTATTTAATTTTAATTTGCAAATGGAAGAGTCAGTAGATATTGAATAATGAAAACATAGGTAAATAAAGCTGTTAATTTTTTTTCTCTTATCTATGGGGAATTCAACAAATTTTGGCCAATCCATTGGGGAACATAATTTAACTTTCGCTTCAAGTTGTAAATTTTGACTTACGCAATGAATGGATGCTGTATGCAGTGGTGTGCATAGGACATGTTATTTTACAACCCTTGCTTTTTATGGCAAATGTTATACATACTTCTCATTTGCTTTCTGTTTTTCCCTTTGATAGATAGCAACTCCTATATTCTGACATTTTTTGTATCAAATTCAATGTACTGTAAATTGCTCATTTCTTCCAGAGATGTTTGGTGGAGATGATGTGCAGTTTCTTTGTTGCATCCTGGACTGGAGTTGTCAAATACCATGGACCAAGGCCTAGCAGGCGACCAAAACAGGTTTGTCTGATAATATTGATGTTGCCATGTTGTCCTCATTTGCATATCCATCAAGTACGAATGTTATTTAGTAAAAATCTGAGCTTTTCCTTCATTGAACAGGTTTTTGTGGCCAATCATACTTCCATGATTGATTTCATTATCTTAGAACAGATGACTGCATTTGCTGTTATTATGCAGAAACATCCAGGATGGGTTGGTAAGTGCTATTGTGTATGCTTCAGGTTTGCACAATGCTTATGTCTTTGTGGTCAAAATTAGCATTTTTATAGGTATATTTGTTTTTGGCTTGTTCTATCTTGGTAATTTATTTTTTGAGAATTGGTACGTTGCCGTTACCATCATCCAACATTTGTTCTTAGATATCTTCACTGTATTATAGAATTTTCTCAATGTGCTACTCCATCTTTCTCCTGAATACATTTGTTCCTAAGTCAATCTTTCCATGTTTGTCCAATCATGCACCTCAACTTTCCATTAAGTTTGATAGACATTTTACAAGCACAAATTATGCCTGAAGCATCTCTTCATTTCATCAACAGGACTGTTGCAGAGCACCATTTTGGAAAGTGTAGGGTGTATCTGGTTCAATCGTACAGAGGCAAAGGATCGAGAAATTGTGACAAGGAAGTAAGTATAAATGAAAATGTTTGGAAAACCTTGCTTCACTGATGGTTTTTCTCTTCTTTTTTTCCCCCCTTTTGTTGTCGTTTTTGTAAATAGGATCTTTTGTCCTCCTATTTTTTTGTATTATTCTTCTCTGTCTTAATAAAATTCTTTTTTTAATATAAAAATGTTGGGAAAGATATTTTGCAGATCTCATTCGTTTACTTGCATGATTCTTCATATTTCAGATTGAGGGAACATGTCCAGGGAGCTGACAACAACCCACTTCTCATATTTCCTGAAGGAACTTGTGTAAACAATCACTACTCTGTCATGTTCAAGAAGGTATGTGAAACATTTTCAGTTGCATTAAATTTGAAATGCTGTTATGTTCTCTTAGAGATTTACATTTTTTCTTATACAATAGGCTTTTGTTTTCCTTCGGTAATTTTTGTCTCCCATTACTTATATTCTAGTCCCCGTATGCTGAGTGTTTTAGTCGAAGCTGCTTCTAATTTTAATGATGTTCAGGGTGCATTTGAACTTGGCTGCACAGTTTGCCCAGTTGCAATCAAGTACAATAAAATTTTCGTGGATGCTTTTTGGAATAGTCGGAAGTAAGATGCTTCTGACAGGTTGATTATTTCTGTTCTTTTATACTTTTATTGTATTGCTGTAATAGAGTTGCTACTTTTCATGCATTGGCAGGCAATCATTCACTACTCATCTGCTGCAATTAATGACATCTTGGGCTGTTGTTTGTGATGTTTGGTACTTGGAGCCACAAAATCTGAAGCCAGGAGAGACATCCATTGAATTTGCAGAGAGGTAAAAAATCTTTATTCTGCATTCTATGCAATGAGCAGTATGTAGTGGCAAACTTCTATGTTTTGTTCAAGGTGCTGAAACAGTACATTTATTTCAATGGTATAGGGTGAGAGACATAATCTCACTTCGTGCTGGCATTAAAAAGGTTCCTTGGGATGGATATCTAAAGTATTCTCGCCCTAGCCCAAAGCATAAAGAAGGAAAGTAGGTTCATTTTCCTAATTTCTCCGCTGTTATCGTTTTATCATATTGTATGATATGGCCTTTGTAACCTAGGCATTATAATTAGGATTACGCATGTCGATTATTTGGTTTCTTTAATGTTATGCACTGTACTTTGTAATCTGGTTTGGAGTATCATCTAATGTACATGTAAGCATTATTTGCTGAGAATTGCTAGATTTGTCTACACGCTTCTGATTCTTGAGAATTTTCAGTCGTTTTATTTAACAAGCTAATTATCACATGCATTTGCAGGCAACAAAACTTTGCTGAGTCAGTGCTGCGGCGCATGGAGGAAAAATAATGTGTACCTTTTCTACATTCTTAGTTTTCTCCCTTCTCCCTTCTCCACCCTTTCTGTTTTTTTTTTTTTTTCTTTCTCAGTTTTTATTCTGCTTAAATTTATTTTTATCTAGAGAAATGTTTTTTCAATTAACATTTAGATATACATGGTGGTCTCATTTGAAGTTGCCTGATGAACTTTTCCGTGACTGGCTGCTCTGTTTTTGACCAACTGACACTGGAGCTAGAGTTTTTTTAGGGTATGTTTAGTTGAATGGTAAAATTGGGGGTAATTTTTTATGAAAAAGTTCCATATATAAATTTATACATAAAATTTATCCATAAAAAATTACCTCCAACTTTTACTTTTTAATCAAATATATCCTTAGAAGGAAAAATTCTAGACTGAAAGTAAGTCGAATCTTTAAGTACTTCAACTTATGTGACTTTGGTTAAATGACGTGAATTCAAAGCTTTGATTTGTAGAACTTTTAGTGTGAATTCGTCTATGTTTATAAAAAAATCTGAACTATTAAAACCTGTATTAATTTTCATTTTTAGCGTAATGAAATGAAAACACAGAACAGCAACAGCAGCTTGTAGGGGACGATGCTATTCTAGCTTTTTCTTTTTCCTTTCGGTTTGTGGTGTGAATAATAAGCTAGCTTTGAAGTATTTCATGTGCGCTGGCTTCGGATGTTTGCTATGTAGTCCATTCACTGAAAAGTTGACATCTGTCTCACAATTTAAGGATATGTAAATGATGCGTTAATCTACCTGTTACAGTACTTATATTGCGAAATTTAAAACTGCACCTAGAGTACTTATCGTGTAACAATTTGAAGCATTAAAAAATAGCAACAAAATAAATCAGTTCGCGTGGGAAGCAGAAAGCTCGCTCAATTGCCGCCATCCATTACAAAAATTGTCAAGAAGGTGTTGAATTGAAGCAGTCATATGGCGCATTGTTGCGAATGGGCAAAGATCTTTCAGGTCTGCTGCTCTTACAGGTGATACTCCATTCAAATATCCCAACCAAAAGGGCAGGCGTATGGTTCAGTTTCTTTTGGACGGAAGCTCTTTTTAGTTTCAAGTTTCAACAATGCTAAATGCATATTTTTATACTCATGTTACAGTACGGTATTACAGTATTCATCATTTAATTATATTTAAATTTTTTCATTATTTTCTATCAAACGATTAGATTCTAACCAATCGAACTAAAATCAAGTCAATCTACTATGAAATATATGTAACTCTCCAGCGTTAATATTTTTCTCATCCGCATACATGACTTGAACCAAAAGTTCTGCTTAAAATAAAATAAATATCAAACCACTATAATTCCAGCGCAGCCACAATTTCAATTACATTGTAATCCATCGGTCATTTTAATGAATCAGCCCTGAAGTATGTTCGAGTTGTTTTGATTCGAGTCCTACTGTCGCAAGCTCTTAAAAGAATAAAAGTGAAGATTGTTATCACATGGTCAATTCTCTACTCCTTAATCAATCTATAATCCCATAATAAATTTTAACTAAAAGTGGTGGTTTAAGATCTATGAAGCTACAGTACGACATGCGACATATTTTGGCTGAACATAAGAAGTACAAATACTATGATAAAAAATATCGAAGCACATTTTGGCTGAACTGGAACCCTTAACCAAGAAATAAAAGAACTAGAAAAATCTACACAAATTTTTTTATCGAACAAAAATTATTTTAAAAAAATTACATAATGAAAATGAAGTCTATCGCCGCTTGGGTCATACCATAATATCTAGTTTACGATATCTAATGAGAATTGCATATCCCAGACTTGCCCAAACCCATGGGTAAGGGGTATTAGCGAATATATTCGTGTACTTAATTGCCGCTTGTACACTAAATTAGTATTTGCATTTGATAAAGTAGTACTTCCGGATTGGAACTAACTAGAAAAAAACGACAATGCAAAGCTACAGCTAAAGGTGGGTTATGATCTTTCGAAGTGGACATGGAATTTGGAAAACAAATGTGGCAATCCTTACTACCAAGTTACACCTAGGTCTCCGTTGTTCATCATGCTACCACCACGTACAGGTCAAGGCAATCATAGTTCGTATCTTACAAAATCACATCTTCAACTGAGGTGAAAAAAGAAGCAAAAAGGACGAACACGAATGCGAAAAGCTCCCTAGCAACAGATAATTATCTTCCACGATTCGCCAACTATGAGGTGATTACAACATTAAGAAGCCTTTGTCGACTCTTCTGGCAGATCATCTTCGTCATGGTATATGTTCTCTGCCATCTGCCATATCTGAAGTATGTTGTCTTCAGCTACACTAGCAACAACCCAATCTTCACATGGGTTCCAAGAGAAGTCAGATATTTTACTTGTATGACCACCATGAATAAAGAGCAACTCTGGTGGTCCATCTTCAGCATCTTCTGGCGTCTGCTCTTCATCAATCCTACAGGAAAAATGAGTAAAACTTTGTTATAAGAAAAACACTTGAGATATCCACGACTTATTATATGTTTAATTCTATATTCTAGATTCTAGATATTCTTTAACAACCCATTTCCATGCGCAAAACAATTATGATTTTTGAACTAACAATGCTTCTAGTAGCAAACCCTGCACCTGAAACATCAGAGCTAACACTAATCAAGAAGTAATAGCAATTTTAGTTCTATGCAAGCATCATTTTTCCATTAATGATGAGTTGAAGCCAACACATGGATAAAAATTCCACACAGCTTGCTCCTTATGTCATGATGTACCTCCACTAAGTTGAATCCATTAATTTAAAACTTTAGGCCAAAAGACCAGGACTGGATTTAATGATTTATCAAGGACTCCAACAATTCCAGAGTAATAAAACTCGTTTACATTTCAGAACAATTAATAGCAATATTATCCACTAAAAATTACAGGATGACAATGCTTTGACTGAACAATACCTGCTAAGATCCCACACCATAAGTCTCCTACCAAGACAACAAGAAGCTAAGATCGTCTCATTCTTTGGGTTCCAGCCAACCTGAAAAACCTCCTCCCTGTTGTACAAAAGAACAAAAATCCAGATGAATGACTGATGAATATAAGTACATCAAGAGTAATTTTAGAACAATCTGAAGAGAATGTACTTGTGACAATCGAAGGTGTGAAGAGCAGCACTGATCTTGCGTAGATCAAATAGCTTCACAGTTTTATCAGTAGAACCAGTAGCAACAACCCATTCATTAAAGGGATTGAAGGCCAAGCAGTTAACCTAAGAAGATGTCCAACATACAATGCATTATCAGCAAGTGATAATGAGAAAAGAAGTATGAGCATCCCAAAATTTCTGGAAAACAACCAAATGACATTTTGATTTCAAGTTAAATTCCATAAAATATCTGTCATTTTTAAGATATCATACCATTCTAACATTTGTCCTGACTGAATTAATTTTCTCATAAATTAGATGATGCATAAGAACTCACATCAAAGCTGTGTTTTAACAAACTCTTTAAAAAATAATTCAGTTTCAGTAAACAGGCAATGTAAAGATGATCCCATCACAAAGAATTCCTTGTATGGATTTAGTTTTCAATATATGCCAGTTCATATCACAAGTATATAGAATTAACTGGGTGTCTGGGTCAAAGCTGCATGTTCGCACAATCATGTCTCTACCACACACATACACACAAGAGAGAGAAAGAGATACAGTTATTATGCACCTCACTTTGATGAGCAACAACAGATTGGACAGGTTTGGTGACTGATGGCGTTCGAAGATCCCATATAAGCAAATATTGATCATCACCAACAGAACCAAATAAGTATTCATGCCTCAAATGCCAAGCCACATCCTCGACAACACCTTCATGGACCTGGTTAGAATGATGAGATTATTTTCAGGCGTCCACATGTCAGACTGCATATAGAGATATTAGGAAAATAAAAAAACAAAAAAGAGTTCATTTTGTGAGAAGGTATACCCAATGACGGAAATGGCCCATCACATAACAAATTGCAATACAGATTACTTTGCATATGGAATGTCCCAAGGTTTGCAAACAATTGTTGATTAGTTTACAATAAGTACATTTAGATTAGCTCTTATATCAAGCTCTTCTCAAAGCAGAGTCTTAGATAGCTTTCAATTGTTAATTGCATATGACCCAATTTCTGCATATATAAGCAGCTCACAATTATTTTCAAAATCAAAAAGGTTTATATTTATCTACGTCAGAGAAGAGTGCAACTGCAACCCCAGTAGATGTAGAGGTGAGGCCACCGGGGCTCACTGGATAGTATACATCCTTCAAAACACATTAACCACAAAGAAGAACGAAAACAGTACCTTAAAAATCTGCATAGCCTCGAGCGTCTTATTCTTTGGGGTTGCATTAATATCCCACAAGCATATCTGAGCATCATCAGAACCACTCAGTAAATGGCCCTGCTTGAACTTGCTCCACGACAAACCATACCCTTCTGTATTGTGACCCCTCAACCTCAAATCAGGGTTACACGCCCCATCCAGAGGAGGCTTAGACGGATGCTTGCTATAATCAAAGACATAAACCTCGGCACTAACAGTCTTGGTGGCAATGATAAAGGGGTTCTGAGGCATGTAACGAGCCCTATTAACCTCCCCATCATGGTTTATCTGCTGAATTATTTGCACCTGCAACAACAACAACAAAGCAGCACACAAAAAAAAAAGGGAAAAAAAGTCAAACCACACACAACTGCAATGAACTAAGAACGTTTGGATCAGCTCATTTTGTAGTACAATAAGCAATAATAAAAAAAGAAGACTCTTTGAGACAACTTTTGAGGGGAAAAAACAAGAACAAAACTTTCCCGGAAATTAATCAAATGTTCTTCAAATCCAAGCATACTCTAAAACAATTGCGACAATAAGCACACTACGAAATGCCGAATCCAACTACCTATCCACCAAATCGCGTGTGAAAACTTCCAAACGAAATAAAAAAAAAAAATTCACACTTCATTATAGGACCAAAATTGAAGTTCCGAAAAAAACCCTAAATCACTAAATCAGGGGTTTAGGTAATACTAATTAATTACAAATCAGAAAATTTAGTCAAAAAGACTGAAATGAAAATGAAAAAGAAAGGGGAAGAAGGCAGTAGGGGGCGGGAGACCTTGCCGTTGGCGGAGCCGAAGCCGCCGGCGTCGGGGCGGTCGTCGTCGTAGTGGCGGGCGTCGTTCTCGGCGTCGTCGAGGGGGAGCTGGACCTGGGCGAGCATGAGGTAGTTGGGCTCGTTCTCGGAGGTGTGGGTCCCAAGGATCATCTTCTGCACGGAGTAGTCCTTCCCCGGCGGCTCGTCCCTGTCGGGGAGCCACTCGACGGTGAGGGAGGGCCACTCGAGGGCGTGGGTGATGACGAGGTCGTAGAGGAAAGGCGTGTTCTTCTTCCATATCTTGTACTCCTCGTTTATCAGCCTCTCCTCTATCTCCCCTCTCATCTCCTCCTCCTCCTTCCCCATTCCCAGCCACACTCCACCGCTAGGGATTTTCCCGCCAAATTTCGGAGAGATAGGGACCAAAAAACCTAGCTCAGATGAGGGCAGAAGAGTAGATGCGCTGCGAAAAGAAAGGAGAAAAACGAATAGAAATCAAAGAATGGGTTTGTGTCAAGTGAGAGTTGCAATCTATCAGTTTATCTATTTATTGCTGCGGTTTCTTTTTCTTTCTTCTCAGCGCGCAACTTTACTGCCCCTTCTTTTCCATTCTCTCTCTGTTAATATTTAGTCTGAATAAATAAATAAATAATAATTTAATTAATATTGAAAATTTAATTATGAAAAGAAAAAAAATATAATTTTTGCTGTCAAATTGGTAATCAATTATTACCAAGACATTGATGTTTTGCAGGTTGGAAGAAAACATCTCGTGGCTTAGATATTAGTATAAAGTGTTATTATCGAGGCCTAAGTGAATTGGGTATTAATAAATAGTACTTGTATAAACTTTTATTATTATTTTTCAAAATGAATAATCAAACGGGCTAAGAAGAGGGTGCGTGGGTGCATAAGGCTCAAATTAGGTAAGAATAAGCCCGTTCCTTGATCTGAAAGTGCTGCTGATTACCGAGTGAAATTGCAGTTGTAAAGAAAGGAATATATAGAAAGAGTTGCACAGCCGAGTACTCTAGCCCACACCACCGTGGCCCTCTCTGTAGGTGTTTATTTCTTCCCATAAATAATAAAGCTCAGCTACCCCATGAGGGAGAGGAGCAAAGTTTGGAGCACACACTAATAGTTCTACACCAAATATAGACAACCGACATGTCCTAGAGATATATGCCCAGCATTACACCCAAATGAAAAAAAAGAAAACCAAAGCCAAAAACATAGGAACATATGTTACAAGATATGCTAGTAACAGCTACCATAATAGAAAACAAAATTGTCCCATCTCGCTATAAAATCATCACACCTCATCTTAACACCCAGCAGATATCACAATTTGGTCCACATTCAGATAGAAATCATCATCATCCCATCAATATAACGGTAGCAACAAGGAACACATCCACAATCCAGTAAAACCACTTTAAACCCATTTCGCATAGGAAAACCAATATAATAGAAAAAAAAGGGCATATTGCGCTTAAGGAATAGATATCTTGTTACCCTCTCCAATTGCGTATCTGTTCAATGTAGGTTGTAAAAAATTCGGGATAAAAAGTAACTTATCACACCAAGCTCTAATCCAATAGCCCAATCTACGTAAAATGTTTCACACTTTCAACTCCCAATTTGGTTCGAAATTTTCAACGACTATACGACTACGAATCCACCAAATAGACCAGCAAACTACGTACAAAAAAGAGATCTATAGTTTTTTTTATCAAAACCCCAAAAGGGGCACCAAGCCATACATCCAAAAACATAATTGAATCATGTGGTAAGCACCAAATGATATGCCATCACTGAGAACAAAAATTCCAGATATACACTGACCTTGGGCAAGAGAAGAAAATGTGTTCAAGTGTTTTCTCATCAGCACAACAAAAGGAGCAAGAAGAATTAACTGATGGAAGACAATTGATTCTACAGAGTCTTTTCTTCGTATTGAGTCTTCTCTGGAGAGTAAACCACATCAACAATTCAGCTTTAGGGGGAGCTAAGCCTTTCCATGCCTTCTTCCGCTCTAGCCATTCAGGAAAGGAAGTAGCACTATCCTGGAATACCTGCAAAGAAAAATAAGAAACAAAAAATATACCCGAAGAAGTAAGTGCCTAAAAACACTCATCATTCACATCTTCTATCAAACAGTGTTGGTTCAAGGTTAGAAGAAAATCAGCAAACAAAGGTTCCTCCCAAGTAAAAAACCTTTGCCTCCATTCTCAATCCCATCTCCAATATCCATTCTCCCACCTACCCATTTTCGAAACCATGCAATTTTGCTTATTTGAAATCGAAAATAATTTGGGGAATTTATCTTTCAAACAGACTTCTCCCAACCAAATATCAGACCAAAATCTTGTTGTAATACTCTTACTAACCTTCTTCCTTAGACCATTCACCATAATCTGATGTACATCATTCCCAAGGTATCTAAAATCTGACATTTGTCTCTATACACTCGGTGAACATAGGGGGGCCAAAGCATGTAACTGAGATTTCCTGGACACCTCATGATTTGAACAAATGATTCTCTTCCACAAAGGTATAGATCCATCAGAAAATCCCCACCACCATTTGAATAACAACGCTGTATCCCTTTTTATAGGTGTTGACAACCTAGCCACCTCTTGATCCTTTTCTCTTTTCACCACTAGAATAACAAACACAACAACAACAACATGATCAACAAACAAAAATAAATAAATAAATGGAAGACTTGTCCTCTAGTTTCCAATTTCCTTAAAAAAAAAGTAAAAATTCAAAATGATTGCAACATTTTATTCGGTCTTTCCATTTTTTGTATGTTTTTACTAAATTTATTTCAAAGGATGGGGTAAATGTTTTGGAGGATTATAAGACTATAAATTGATGTTTGTATTTTTAAAAGATTTTTAGTTATACAATGAGAAAAAAAATTATTCTCTCTTCAATTTTTTCCCCTCTTTCAAGGTTAGTGAGAGAAAATTTATAAGAGATAAAATACAAAATGAGTTTAGTTTTGACCATACTATATTTTTTCTTATAAAAGCATTAAAGCAATTTATTCATCCTAAAGAGTACAGGGGAGAAGAAGATGGGAGTTGAACACCGAATCACGTCTACTAAGGTGCATGAGACAACAACAACTACTAGACTATAGACTTAATCATAATTTTGATTATACTGTTATTTAATCAAATCTCTCAGTTAGCATAACTTTTCAAGGAATGTGGTGGAAGTTGACCATATTTGTCAGCTATTATGATTTATCTAATGATAAGAGGTTTGGATAATATGTATGAGGTTTTAAGTTCAGACCTCAATACTATCATCGTTAGTTCATAAGCATAAAAAACAATAATCACATTTATCGATATTGCATTACATGATTATATAACTATGTAAAATCTTAGAGTCATTTTAGTTTCTGACTTTACACTCATTAGTTATTTTAATTTCTAACTTTCAAAATTAGCTAAATTAGTCAATGACATTGCAAAATGCAAGTTAGGTTAGTCAATCATCCAACTTATATCATTTGAAGGAAAATTAAGTTTTAAATGACTCATTTTAGTGTGTAAAATTATATAAAATGAGTCATATGAATTTCTTTTCTCTTTTTTTGGTAGAGTTTGAATCTTCTTTCTAAGTCATAAAATAACTTATTTTATACAAGTTTATATACTAAAATGAATTATTTTAATGTTAATTATAATTCAAATGACACATGATATGTCAAAATATCATTTAACGTTATATATTATTATTTAATTGATAAAATGTTGAATAAAAGCGGGTTAAAGGATTAATATGACTCATATTTCACAATGTCTATAGGGAATAATTCGATTCATTTTAAAAGTTAGAGACCAAAATAACTAATGAGTGAAAACCTTAAAGACTAAAATAAACATTAACTCAAAAATTTATGATATTATTAGTGTATCAAAATTAAATTCATGAAAATTAGTGTTATCGGGAATTTATAGGTATCAAATGGAAATTTAATAAATAATATTGTATTCAAATATGTATTTAAATACAATGTCTTTTAATTTGAAAATCCCCATTTCTGAACTGAAAAATCCTTAATTAAAAACCCTTGATCGTTTAATTTTTTATTTGTTTTAAAAGAAAGTAAATTATTTTAAGTTTATTTAAAAATGAAAGTCTACATGAAATTAAAAACGACACAGACATGAATTGGCACCTTTATTTTAGCTCCTTAACTTTAAAAATATATAAGTTGATCTCTTAAAATTTCATACATGTACATTTTAATTAAAATAAGTTTACTATACTTAAACTTTAGAATATACACAAATTAATTTTCTGAATTTTTATAAATATATAATTCGATACTCTAAATTTTCTTAAATTTATGATATTTTTATTAATAATTGATGAAAAATGCTGATCAATTTACATATTTAAGAAAAATTAGGAGCTCAAATAGCATACTTTTAAAATTTAGAATCTAAAATATATATAACCTATGATTCAAAAGATAAATATAATTTTTCCGATATTTAAAAACCAAACATAAAAATCAATTCCACAAATATAAGCAAAAGGGAATAAAACGAGAGAATAAACCAAAACCAAGAGGGGAAGACTTGCAGGTGAAGAAGAGAAAGGAAAGTATAAAATTAGGAAAATGATCATGTAATGGGAAAATTATGCCTGATTTGATTTGATTATGTATTTTTTTTTATGAACTGATTTGTTTAGATATAAACCATCACTATTAATTAGGTCGCTAAAAACAAATTAATATTAACTTTATGCCTATTATGTACCAGAAAACAAAAATTGAAACATTTAATAATATGTTTATATTTGAGTCAATGTCTATTTTAGACCCCAATTTTATATTTATAAGTTATTTTAATCTTCAATTTTTAAAACTAGTCAAATTAGCTCATAACATTACAAAATGTATGCCATGTTATTCCTTCAGTCCATTTTTATTTAATATTTTATCAATTAAATGATGATGTATAATGTTAAATGATATTTTGACATATTTTATTTCATCTAAAGTATAATTAAGTTTAAAATGACACAAAATAAATGATTTAAATATCCTTTTTAAATCATAAAAATATTCATTTTGTGCAAATTTAGACAAAAAAATGATTTATTGTACACTTCATTATACTTCGAATATCATATAATATCTCAAGATATAACTTGACGGCACATACCATTATTTAATTGGCAAGATATTAAATAAAAGTGGGATGATTAACTTATTTGACTTATATTTTGTGATATTAAGGATTAATTTGACTAATCTTAAAAGTTAAGAACTAAATTGACTCAGAGTATAAAGTAATAGACTAAAATGAGCATTAACTTGTTTATATTTATTAGAATTGTAAGACTTTTATTGATATGGCAAAACAATATAATTCACACTAATAATACATGTAAATTAAATCAAAAAAATATTTGTACAAAAAAAAATAACAACATGCATATTCAGATTAAAACTCATAGATTCGATTCTCGCCTTTGGCTATACCCTAAATAGACCTATTACACACTAAGATAATGTTTAGTATTTATCCCAAGACAATGAAGACAGAGACAGTAGATACAGTGGAAACAGAGATATAAAACACATTGTCTCTGTATTATGTTTAATAATACAAGTTATAATAATTGTCTCTATATCTTATTTAGAAATATGTAGACAAGACAGCAAAAATATAATAAAAGATATTAGTATCCTCGTTAGACAATCGCCAAATCGTCGCTGTCTGCCATTGGACCGTTGCCGCCAATTGCTGGACCGTAGTTGAACCAACCATTGTGGTTAAGATATATAGGGAAATATTAAATACGTATAAGGATATTATTGAAAAAAAAATATTAAATTTTTATCTCCATATTTTTTTCTTACTTTTTAGAGGTATATAAATTTTCTGTATTTCTATTATTGAAATAGAAAAAATATTTTCTATCATTTATTTCTATTTTCACTATTAAATTAATTTGTGTCTATGGTGTTCCCATATTTTTGTCCCGAGAACAACAATCAAACACTGTCTAAGGGTGTAGTCAATGGCGGTGAATATCGTGTGAAAAAAACAGATTAAAAATTCTGAAAATACGGAATATTTCTACACAAAATGACATAAAAAAGAAAAAAAAGACGGAACACAGAAATTAAAATAGATTTTGACTGGGGCTATATTTTTTCTCTTCCTTTTTTTTTCCCACTGAAAACTTGCAATCCACACGTTCGAGTCATAAAAGCAAAGCTGATTCAGACCCGTACAATTTTCACATCAAAAAATGCCGTCGGACAAAGTCTCACCACGCAGAAAAATGAAAAACTCGGCACAACAAAGAAGCTGGTCGTTTTCTGTAGCTGCATCCTTAAGCTATACGTGGGCCAAGAAAAGTATATAAGCATAAAAAAAATTGTTATATATACCATGTCAACTTATACCATATTTATAATTGAATAAGATGTGAATTATAACTAAATGAAATAATGAGATTTATATCTAATTTAATAATAAATAAAATATAAATTAATATAGTATTCTACGTATAAAGATGGACAACACCCTATATACCAGCTAATCGGCTCGACTCGAAACCTATCAACTCAAAGTTAAAATTTCTTATAATTTTTTTAATAACCAATGGTAAATTATAAAAATTTATGTTTAAATTAATATATTTTGAATGACTTGATATTTTTTACAATGAAATGATTTATTTTAAAACATGTATATCAAAAAATTCCTTAAATTTTATTTTTTATTTATAAAATTTTACAATTTTACTTCATATAATATTAAAATCATCATAATTTATTTAAAAGCCAGATTGATTCAATTTCACCCGATTATTTATCTAATCATTACCGAATTTAAAAAAAATGAGCCAACCTAAAAATAAGACCGAATTGAAACTTGATCTAACTCGCATAGACCCGTCCCCGCAAATACACATATCAAAAATAGCTGTAAATTAGATTAAATAAATCATTAATTATATGTAGGTGGAACAGTCAACAATCAACATCTGCATCGTCTCTCTCTCTAGCAAACAAAAAACCAAAGGTGAGAACAAAAAGCACCTCCATCTTCTCGAACAATAAACAAAAATCTTCAACATCAAACAAACTTCGTTCCTTACTCTCTCTCTCTCTTTCTGGAAACAGATCAGAGAAGAAAAGAAGTAAAGAACCCCACCCCAAGGCAAGGCAAGCCAGAGAAGAGAATGGATCTAGCACCAGAAGAGCTTCAATTCCTGAGCATCCCAGACATCCTGCGAGAAGCAACCTCAATCCCAAAGAGGTCACCGAAAACATTCTACCTCATCACACTGTCCCTCATCTTCCCTCTCTCCTTCGCAATCCTCGCACACTCCCTCTTCACCCACCCTCTCCTCTCCCAGCTCCAATCCCCATACCAGGACCCTTCCCAAACCACCCACGAATGGACCCTCCTCCTCGTATTCCAGTTCTGCTACCTCATCTTCCTCTTCGCCTTCTCTCTCCTCTCCACCGCCGCCGTAGTCTTCACCGTTGCGTCCCTCTACACCAACAAAGCTGTCTCCTTTTCCTCCACCATCTCCGCTATCCCCAAAGTCTTCAAGCGTTTGTTCATTACTTTCCTCTGGGTCACTCTTCTTATGATCCTTTATAACTTTGTCTTTGTGATTTCCTTGGTTCTCCTCATCATAGCCGTTGACACCCAGAATTCGTTTCTGCTCTTTTTTTCCATTGTTGTGATCCTTTTGCTGTTTCTTGTTGCTCATGTTTATATCACTGCCTTGTGGCACCTTGCTAGTGTTGTGTCGGTGCTTGAACCTGTTTATGGCCTTGCTGCTATGAGGAAGAGCTATGAGTTGTTGAAGGGCAGGGTGAAGTATGCTGCTGTTTTGGTTTCTGGGTATTTGGTTGTTTGTGGGGTCATTGGTGGGGTGTTCAGTGGGGTGGTGGTGCACGGTGGGGAGAGGTATGGTGTGTTCACGAGGATTGTTGTTGGCGGGTTCCTTGTCGGTGTTTTGGTGATTGTGAACCTTGTGGGGTTGTTGGTGCAGAGCGTGTTCTACTATGTTTGCAAGAGTTACCATCACCAGGGGATTGATAAGAGTGCTTTGCATGATCATCTTGGTGGATACCTTGGAGAGTACGTGCCCCTCAAGAGCAGCATTCAGATGGAGAATCTGGATGTATGATAGAGGGAGAGGTTAATAAGATTTGTAAGTTGAATTTCTATGTTATGTAATGGAATAGTGTAAAACATTGGGAGAAAAAAGAAAAAGAAAAAGGACTAATTGTAGAATGTACTTTGAATTTTGATGTTGTGTTGCTTCTATTTGTGCCTTTAAATGAGCTGTTTGAGATAATCCTTGTTTTGCCGTAGCTTAGTAATAGTTTGTAGTCTATTTCTCATTACTGCATTTTCTGTATTGTGGTCTTATTGACTTAGTTATTGTTGTCACCAAAATAAAAGTTTTTCAATCATCATCAAGCTGGAAAAAGAAATCTATTTTGGCTTTGTAAGTTCTTTTAAGGATTGAGTTCTTCTTCCTTTTTTTTTTTTTTTTTTCAATGGTGGGTAGCAATCTATCTAGCCTTAAGTGGTTTGGTCAGGTCAAGAGAAGACCTATAGAAGTCCCATTTAGAAGAGCAGATCAAATAGACCGTAGCCTAATAGTTAGAGTTTGAGGTAGAGAGAGGAGAAGAAAAAATAAGATGAAATCATCAAGGTTTGTTGTTATGTTGTATCTGCAAGTCGAATTCTTATATAATGTAGTGCTAGGTTCAATAGCTTCTGGGGTTGGTAAACAAGACATTCTTAGTCAGTTTTTTTGTTTGTATGATGCTTTGTGATTTAATTACTTTATTGACCCGTCTTAATGGGGAAGAAGCACACAAGCTGTGCATTCAGGGTTTAAGCTTTGATGTAAAGACTCCTAGATTTTGTGTTCTTTCTTGACTTTCATGAAAGGCATCTCTATCAGGGAAAAATGAATTGGGAAGCTGTTGGAATTTGGATGAAGTGGCCGATTATTGGTTTTCCTCATCACTTTCTTTGCCTATGTCTACTTTTAGCTGTAAATTGCATTTATCCTGTTTGAAGTGCTCAACTGTAATGTCTATTGTCTATAGTACCCCTTAGGCCTTAATATTGGTTGACACTGAAACGGGCAAAGAATACCAGGAAAATTGGTAAGTTCTCATTGGGGTTATTTGTCATGACTGGTGAGAAGTGTCCTACTTCATCTTCCAGGTCAAACTGTCCTTTCACTGTTATCTTCATTTAAATGATAGTCAATTCTCAAGAGTTTTCTTACAACCATTTCAGTGCAAGGACATGTGAACACCAATGTTATTTGAATTTTTGTTGTCATAGTCTACCGCCCTTAATCAATTGATTTCATAACTCACAAGTTCAAATGAGAACTGATCAAAACCCTTTATCTTTATTTGTGGCTTTTGTCCTTTCATGCCCTGTATTACATTTGTTATCTTGGTATCCTCCGGTCCGATGGTAACTATTGTCTGCTGTGCCTTCTAGTGTGAGATAAGTCAGGCTAGAGCTTCCTGTTCACTTGAGTATCAGTGAAGTAATATTGTCAGTTTGCAACAATTTTTTTTTTTCGTTCCTAAGAAATGGTGGGTTGTTTATCTAAAGAGTTTGGAGCAGTTCAGTTAGCTCAAACACCAAAGTGAACACTTGATTGTAGTTGTTTGAACTCTGTTGAATCAGCTTCATTGTGACCGGTTATTATGGGTTTTTGTTGCTTTCATGGGTGGGTAGGGTGAAAACTCAATTATATATAGCATATAACTGGGATAAAATTTATGATGGAGGCTATATCCAAACACTAATTTGATTTTCAATTTCCCTTCCATTACCATCATAGATTTGTTTGCTGGTTTCAACATACTCTTCTCATTCCCTAAATTGTCTACTCATAGTTAAGAACTATTGCAAATTGCTTGATTGTTAGGGAGTGACATAGATGTTGGTTGGTTCGTGTATGTTTGACAGACTTAAGATGCTTCAAACAATTTATTGTGCATAAACTAGTTCTGGTAATCTGGTATTGGCATAATCCCTGCAGTGCTGTTGATGGCTTTGCAAGGCTCACTCACGGTGTCGTTCCTATTGCCTAAGTTTGTTTTCCATTCTTGCCGTCCCCACTTGATGGGAGAAGATTTGGTTATTGCTGTTTTCCATAACTCTGGTTGGGTGTACAAACCAGAAAACATAAAAAGGGGAACAAAATATTATTGAGAAAGTTGCAGAATCACCTATTGAGGAGATGACATAACTCACCAAGGTGGAGAAGACTATTAATCCAATCAAAAGGGGTAGAGGAATACCAAATTAAATTTTCGGTGGAATCTTTAAAAGTGACCTTAGGTTTGGTTTTTGATAGAGCTAACAGACTTGAGAACCACGTAGATCCCATCTTGTTGAGTAATATCTTGATCTAGTTGTTGTTGTAGCTTTGTTTCCCATTCTGAGTTTTGTTTATGAGAGAGATATTTACAATTATCTATTGGCTGATTTGATGAATTGCCTAGATTGGTATGATGCCCACGTTACTTCCCAACATTAGTTTGCTTTCACAATGTCTTAGATACACTGACAATAATGTGACCATCATTGCACTTCTTTCACTGTGAATTCTGAGTTGACTTAATGTGATTGCCCTTCTTCTTTCGCTTGTAAATTCTGATTTGACTTGAGATCCTTTGCAATATCAGCTTACTGGCTAATACATGGTTTTTGACTTGAGTTAGGCTCCTTTTTCTCTTTCCAATCATGAAGTCTTTGAGAAAACCCAGCTTTAGCCTTGAGACGGTGTGATTTTGTCTTGCAACAATGCTGTGTGCATACACTTGCATTCACTTCAAAAAGCATCTTCGCAGGTCTTACTCTAAGATTTTAACTGGGCTAACCTCTTTTACTCTACAGCTACGCTAAAATTCTGTCACATAAGCTAAGTGACATGAATGATGTGTATCTAGCATTTTTTTTTTTTTGGTCTACCAATTAGATTTCTACTGTTGTGTTGTTCTGTGTCGTAACCAAAACAAAAAGTGTGTACATGCTTATTTCTTGATTATTCAACATGCACTATATAGATTGTTCTTTTTGATGTATGATAACAATGGATCAGGAAGTTCCAAATTCATTGAAAATCTGTTGACCGTGCAGTTTAGTTTGATGAAGAGACAAAGGGAAAAAAAGAAAAGAAAAGAAAGAGTTCTACAAGTACAATTGTACAAAGCACTTGCTCCTTCATTTCTCTGTCCCTTTCTTTCCAGAGCAGTGATCACTTAGGCAAACATATCAAACGGCTTATATGGGAATAGGTCCTGCACGGTTCAGTTTTGACTTCACCAAAGCCTTCAGCCAATATCAGAAAAAATGTTTTCCCTTGGGTAGTTTGTCATGCAAATTGCAAAGAACGTAGTTAAGAAGTTTGTCGTATTTATGTATCAAATCACTGGGCTTTATTTCCCAAAAACAAGATTCAAGCACGCTTGCTTTTTGAAAAACAAAAAAAGAAGAAAGGAAAATTATATTTTATCTTTTGAGCTCTAGGGATTATACACTTTAGTTCTTAAATTCTAAAAATGTCCAAAATTAATATTTTTAAAATATACGTAAATTAATCGCTTGAACTTTTTTAAAATTGCAATTCAATACTTAAAATTTTTTCTTAAAGTTGTGATATTGTTATAAACAATTGATTAAAAAAATGGCGGAACGATTAATTTGCATGTTTAAGAAATAAGAACGTTTAGGGAGTTGGATTATATATTTTTAAAAGTTAATATCTAAAGTGTACAGGGTCTATAGTTCCGGGATAATGTGTAATCTTGCAAAAGGGAAAAATTACTATCTGATTGAGGACTTTAATTTGCTATTTGCTGGGTCAATAAAAGGCACAAGGCATATGCATTAAATAATTTAAATTAATGGTTTAAAATTCAGATCGCATAATTTTGTTGGTTTTGTTAATTAACTATTGTCTCCGTTTATTTTTTAATTTAATTTATGTTAATTGCAAATTTAACTAGTTACATTAAATAAATTGTTATCTCAATATTTCATCGGTTCAATATCTCATTTGGTTTTAAAAAACATTAAAATTATTCAAAGAGATATTATTTTTTGTATAATGTCAAAGGTTAAACTTAGGGATTGCTCGAATTCTAACATCTCAGCACTAGCCCTTTTGCAGCATCTTCATTTTCTAGATATCCCAAAGCGAAGGAAGTCAATTTTCTTCTTATAAAAAAAAAAAATCAATTTTCTAGAAAAAGAATAATTTCAAAAATTTGTCGGTTCTTTTTTATTTTTTAATTTTAATATAGCTGGTGAATGCTTTTTTGGTTTAATTTTGATACATTAAGAGTATAAAAAAGTTTTATACCGTCATCCAATTAAATATATCTTTTTATATGACTTTTCAAATAGTAGTGGTTAATAGTACTATATTTACTGATATGTTATTATATAATCAGATGAATGTTTAAATTTTTTTTTTTACATTGTCAATACATTTTAATTAAATCCATATGTTTTATGCATTATCATTTAACCCAATCGAAAAATCATTTAACGGTGGCGGAGCATATGACCGACATCTTATTTGTGTTTTTATAAATTTTTGTTAAAAATTTAATTATAAAGCACTTGAATTTAAGTTTTAGAACATTTTCGGAGTTTATTTATTTTTTATTGATGAACATGCTTAAATATAATTAAAAAAAAACTATGTAAATGTCCTTTCTTTTTTCTAAGCGTGAAGTGAGCTAACGTTTTAAGGATTTGTCTCGGAAAATCACTAGAGGTTGATTTGTTTATAGACAATACTTGTTGTCCTCTAAAGGTTAGAATTGTTTCATCACAAAACCAAATTTGGGGTTACCCTTTCTCAATCAAATGAAATCAATTCATTTCACAAAAGAAGTTTGATTTTAACTTCAAAACATAAAAAACTTTTCAGGGAGGCAAGTTAACTTCTTGGGATTGATTTTGGCATATGCCCCAAATTCTTGTCCAAATGATTATACTATTTAATACAAATAAATCACATCCATTTTCAGATTTAATTCAATTCGAGGAAAATACAAAATCCTCAATTGATTAAGAGTTTATGAATTCATATGTCAATTAATTACACAATTAATAGTGCGTTTGGATTTCCATTTTGTGGTTTCATAATTGATTCTAACCCCAAAATTGATCATGAAGTATTTTTATATCGATTGATTTCTAGATCTAATAATCAATTCTAGCTTTTAGAATTGATTTTGAGATAGTATATATATATATATATATATATATATATATATATATATATATATATATATATATATATACCTATTGCATTAAATCATAATTTTATATATTGATTTAATTAAATTTAATTCAATTGGTTAAATCAGTGTCTCGATGATTCGGTACCTTGGCAGAGTCAATCATCAATTCAATTCTGATAACTATGCTGAAAACTGAATTTTCTTTGTATATTATCTTTAGCTTTTACAAAAAAAATTGAGAAGTGATTTTTTTAAAATTCTGAAAATTTTTAAAAATTATCAAAATATACAAAAGTGATTTTTCTTATTACGAAAAAGATGATTATCTCACTTTATAATCCAATCCAAAATGCGTCCTTATTACTTTCTCTAAGATCACTTATGGAGAAACTATAAAAGGTAAGGGTGCATTTATTTCCGATTTTTGTAAAAATAATTATGAAACTTAAATTTTATATATAATTGAAAAAATTAAAATTGATTTTTTTAAAAATTACTCTTTTATTAGCTTCTATAAAAAAAAGTTAAAAAATTATTTTTTTCAAATTGTGATTATTTTTAAAATAATTATTCAAATATATGAAAAATAATTTTTTTGGATAAAAAAGTGATTTTGGGCTCTAATCACTTTACCTTAAATCAATTCTAACTAAGGGTGCATTTGGATGTGATTCTGAGAGCCCAGAATCACTTTCTTTAAAAAAAATCACTTTTCATATATTTAGATAATTTTTTAAAAAAAACACAAAATAAAAAAAAATTTGAATTTTCTGTAAAAATTAAAAAGAATAGCTTAAAAAAATTAGCTTTTCAATTTTTTTAATTATATATATAATTATATTTTTTAAAATCTAAAATAAATGTACCCTAAATGGATTTTCATTGAATTAATTTTACTATAATCAATTCTTTAAACTTATAACCAAACATTATTAAGTCTTTCATTAGAATAAAATTTTAAAAATTTGTAAATTATAAGAACATGATTGAATATGGAGTGAAATTAGGGTATTTAATTAGGGTATTTACAGAGTAATTAATTTGTAAGCTTAAAAAAATGGGCAAAGTGAACAAAGCAGCCTAGGCGCCACCGAAAACAGAGACTGGCTTCATAGTTCATCCACTCTCAGTGTCTTCCTCTCAGAAGATATCTCTCTCGCTCTTCACTCCTTCACCCAGCTCTTGTACCTTTGAGATAACCACACTGCCACTGAAGCAAAGGTAAACAGAGCCTGTGTACAGTTTCTTTATTTTCCTGCACACTTGTTATTTTCCTGCTTATTGTGCCCGTAGTGTTGTGAATTTTAAATTTTTGGATGTGGGTATTTTGTTGGAAACTTGTTTTTATTTGTTTCATGGATCTTCTTGCCTGGGAGGCCGTGCTTTTTGTTCAGAGTAATTAATTTCAAGTCTGCATGTTTCGTTTTGATGGTTCAGATCTTTCAAAAGTGCATTGGATTCGCTTTGTTGTTTCCTATTTCAGTTTTTGTGTGTTTGAATTCTAGTTTAGTGGTTACAGGTTCCTTTTCTTGTTCTTTTTTTTTTTGGTAAATGAAGGTTCCTATTTTTTGACTCAATGATTGATAGTCTTCAAAATTGGTTTCATTTTGCTTTTCAAGCAGGGAGAATTTTTTTAATCAAGCATATGGGATGTGTCATAGACTCATAGCGATGTTTTGTCTTGAGTGATTCTTAGTGACTAGTTTACTTTTTAATGACATGTTGGCTGATTAGTTTTCAAATCAAGTAGTCTACTATCTTTAGTGTTAGGACAGGTCCTTAATGATTGAAATGGAGTTGATTGGTATATAGTTACGTCATGGGCGGAGAAAGTTTGTCATCAACCCCATTGTGTGAAAAATATTTGGATCATTGTTTGAAATTTGAATGTTTTGAGATCATGAGTTTATTGTTTCAGTACCGGGGATAAATGAGCGAAAGGCTTTATGCTCTTGTAGTCATGAGCTTTTTTGGTAATTATGTGAGGAAAAAGCTTTGTTGTTGTTGTATGTCTGGAAAGGAATGCCAGCACTTTCAATGATAAAATTCTCTGTGGCAGTGCCAATTTTGTGGGAGCTTTTGCTTTGTCGATGTATCTTTCTTTCTTTATTTTTGGATTGCACCAGCTCTTTACATATCCGTTACATAAACTCTATAGCTCAGTTCTTTGTTGTCTTTGTGAGCCGAAATTTTGAATACTTTCTTTCTCTTTCCTAATTATCATTCTTGCCATTTTGATTAATTGTATAAGTTTTTTAATATATTGTGCTGGATTATTGAGATTTTAAAAGCAAAGTTTAGAGTTGTTCATTCTCTGGCTATGTGCTGGTTGGAATTTCCCAGACATCTGTTACCTTTCCTCCTCTGCTTGACTTAAGGTTTCTATTGATATTTTTGTGCTTATTTAGAGATTACTGGTCCGGAGAACAATATTTTTTAGCCAGTTAATGATTATTTTTCCTTATTTAGGGGTCGGTTTTATCTGCAATGGCTGCTTCATCATCTCTTTTCTCCTGCTCAATGCATACAGAGGTGCTTGCTCTGAAGATATCAAAATGCTCTAAAGATGTTTTATGTTGTCATAGCAAAAACTCCTATATGGAACCTGGTTATTTAAAATCAACATTCTGTCCTAATTTGAGATTTTTAAGTATAAAGAAGTCATCAAAATGGGAACAAAAGAAAATGATCTTGCAAGGGGATGGAATCCATTGCCGTGCTTTGGAAGTTGAATGTGCACTGTCTTTTTCAGTGGGGCAGAAATTTCAACTTGATGATGTTATTGAAGCTCAACAGTTTGATAGAGATATTCTCAATGCCATTTTTGAAGTTGCACGAGATATGGAGAATATTGAAAAGAATTCTCCTGGTAGCCAACTTTTAAAGGGTTATCTTATGGCTACCTTATTTTATGAGCCCTCTACTAGAACTAGACTCTCATTTGAGTCTGCCATGAAAAGACTAGGTGGAGAGGTTTTGACAACTGAAAATGCAAGAGAATTTTCTTCAGCAGCTAAAGGAGAGACTCTTGAAGGTCAATTATCTTGATTTCTGTTTTCAGGTTTGCCGCTGATTCTTTTTTTTTTTTTTGCCCCCTAGATGGGTCTCATGGAGATTTGCTTGCAGATACAATAAGAACAGTTGAGGGTTACTCTGATATAATTGTGATGCGGCACTTTGAAAGTGGTGCTGCCAGAAGAGCAGCTGCTACGGCTGGCATTCCAATTATTAATGCAGGCGATGGTCCCGGACAGCATCCCACCCAGGTATGTATGAAATTGCCATGGCGGTATCTGTTTCTAGCAAAGTTATGTCTCCGTAGAGAATATCTAACAGATTGGATTGGTTAGAATATTTTGCTGAATGAAACTGATCTAGGCTATCCATCTCATTGCTGGTCAATTTCTCTGTACTAGTGCATTAAGGGGTTTTTTTGTTCCTGTTTAAAATAAATGTTTCTGAATAGGTATAAAGAATGTCAAATAGTGATTTCAATTTGCTGTAACTTGTAAGTATTGAATACATGAAAGTCTTTTTATACTTTAGGGTCAACATTAGGTAATAGCAGACAGCTACTCAAAATTTGATAAGTATTGAAACGTATCAGACATGATGCGGACCATAAAACAAAATACTATCAAATGAAAATACTAAAAGAGAGAACATGATTTTTTGCTTCTGGCCTTCTGCCCTTCTTGGCTTTTTGCTGCTATCCTCTTTAATATACTATTCAATGAACCACAGTGCCTGCTTCCGCCGATCACATTTGATCATCTCTCTGTCATTGTATTGAGGTGATCAAATGTTTGTGTTATCCGTTATCAAATTAATGCTAATGCCAATATTTCCATCAACATAATTAGAGGTGTTATTAGTCAACCTAGTTGGCTTCAAGTGTCATATTTTGATACCTCTCCATTATTAGTGCAATTTTCCCTATTTTTAATGTAGAGGACTGAGATTTTAGCTTAGGCATTTCTGAAGTGGATCTTAACTTTGGACCTATTGTGTACTCATGGACTTTCCATCTGCAAGTGTTTTCAAGGACCTTTTGTTTTTGCTTCTCTAGATTCCCCTTGTCATTTTTTTTTTAATCTTTTTTACATGGATTTTTGCCATTTATTTTTTGGCTTATGAGTTGTGATAATTTTTCAGTTATTTGAAGGATATATTGATGCAAGGTGTTGTATTATTCAGTAATAGAATTTGTAATATGAAATTGAAGTACTAATTCTATAAGAAGTTGAGCTCAAAGCTTTACTACTTTTTCAAACTTCTCAGGCACTCTTAGATGTCTACACCATTCAAAGAGAGATTGGAAAGCTTGATGGTATAAAAGTTGCGCTAGTGGGAGACCTTGCTAACGGAAGGACAGTTCGCTCATTGGCATACTTGCTTGCCAAGTACAAGGATGTGAAAATTTATTTTGTCGCTCCTGATGTGGTTAAAATGAAGGTAATTGTCAAACATACTAATTTTCCACTCATCATGACAAGATAATATGTCTGAGTGTTAGTAGTGTGGTCGGTAGGGGGCAAAATTAGCAAGAGAAAATTAAGAGAGAGAAACAATGGCAATGTATTTGGACATATAAGTCTATATATATTGCCATTTTGACCTTTCCATTTGTATTGCAGCAAAGCACACCCTTGGTCTCTCACTGTTTATATCTACATTTATAGGATGATATAAAAGACTATTTGACATCAAAGGGAGTGGAGTGGGAAGAAAGTGCTGATTTAATGGAAGTGGCCTCGGAGTGTGATGTGGTTTATCAAACGCGAATCCAGAAAGAAAGGTTTGGAGAAGGAATTGACCTTTATGAAGAAGCCAGAGGCAAGTATATTGTGAATAAGGATGTTCTCAAGGTGATGCAGAAGCATGCTGTGGTCATGCACCCTCTTCCAAGACTTGATGAAGTAAGCATGCTATGTTGATTAGATGTTGTGAGGATGCTCTATAGGAGCATAAGAACTCAAGTTTACATGAATGATTTATGAAATTGTTCCTTTGATTTCATGCAGATCACTGTGGAAGTTGATGCTGATCCAAGGGCTGCTTACTTTAGGCAGGCCAAAAATGGTCTTTATATTCGGATGGCTCTCTTGAAGCTCTTGCTTGTTGGGTGGTAAACCTGCATTCATCTTCAAAAATCAAAATGTATGGAAGATGCTGAAACATAATTACTTTTGGTTGTCATGTCCGGTCTTTAAAGTTTTCTCTCTTTGTTTTTCATTGTACATCTTTAAGGTATTGGAATGAGAAAGAGAAGAGGGGGACATTAGTCAAGAAGTTTATATTGCATATTCTTGACAGCTTACTACTAATTTTGCTTCTTTTTCTTTTTTCACTGGTAGATTGTATTTAACTTATTCACCTATGATTTAGCAAAAGAGAAAATTATACTTGATCATTATGGCTTAAAAGCTACCTATGAACTATAGCATCACGCTAGTTGGTGATCAGAAAGGCAGAAAGATAAATTTAGAAATTATCAATTATTATTTTAAAATATTCAATATTTATGGTCAACATTTAGGTGTACGGATATATAAAATGGACTTTACTTCTCGAAAGGACATGATACGCTTTAGAGGAGCCTATCATGTTGATATTTCTATCTTATAAAATTATAAACATTTGAATTTTTATTAACTACTAAAATTGTGCAATTTTTCCTTTAAAATGACACTTTAGATTACAAGAGTTATATATATATATATATTACTTGAGAGTTGTTAATTGATATAGGAGTGGAATAATTTTTCTTTCAAGTTACTGTTCATTCTAGCTTATTATCTTATTTCTCGCCCCCATTTGGATAAATGACTTATTTAAATTCTTCTGTAAAAGCAAAAGTAAAGGCTCAATTTAGTCCCTAAAATTATAAACGTGCTTTATTTTAGTCCTTGAAATTTCAAAGTTAACTTTTATTCCTTAAAATCTCATTTCATAAGTTATTTTAATTCCTAGTCAAACAAACATTAGTCAACTATTACTTTTTGTTAACACGGCACGTTAAATTCACGTGTTGATGACATGTCTTGTTGATTCCATGTGACATGTTGACGTGATGCTAAATAAAAATAAGTTCTGATTAGTTTCTAAAATTTCTAAATGTGTCAAAACAATCTTTGAATTTTTCTAAAATGTGTCAAAAAAATCTCAAATCCCTAAATTTCTTCTATTTTATTTTAATAAAATCTAAATCCTTAATATTTCTTAAATCCACTTATTTCTTTCTCTTTTTTCACACCCTACTTAAACAAAGATATCTCTCACATAGAATAACAATGAGAAGAGAATGTATCACTAACAATAAGGTTCCAAATAAATTCTTGATAAACTTCATTCACACTTGATGATATAATATTTCCCTTGCATCCTATTTTTTATATTTTAAAACTCATTTTATTCCAAGAAATGCAACGTAATAGCTAATAGATTATGTTAATTAAGCATGGAGAGTCTCAAATTTAAATTAATTAAGCTTTTAATTGTATTTAGGATATTTAAAAATGTGAACTATTTACATAAGGTGTGAAAATGAGAAATAAATAAGTGGATTCATGAATTATTGAGGATTTAGATTTTATAAAGCAAAAGAAGATAAATTTGAGATTCAAGACTTCTTTACACATTTTAGAAAATTTCAAAGACTATGTACTGGACTAGAAATATGGGACCTAGACCTCGAGCCAATCTTAGAAGACTCTCCCAAGGGATACCACAACTTGTCCATATGTTATAGTGGTTCCTAGAGATTCTCTAGTGATTTAGCCTGAGATATCTTCCAGATTGACTACCTGATTATACGAGATCCTCTATTAGCTCATAGAATCTCCTATTATTATTATATTATATTTCATATATTATATCATATCTCCTATAAATATGGAATATGCCTAATATTTATTAAATTATAGGAATATCTCTCCTATACAAGAAAGATTATCTCCTAACTCAACACGAGATCACCTCATATTATATAAGGGGGTCAACGCCTCAGGTATCATAGGCTTCATAGGCTTATTACATGCTATTCTTTAGCAATCTATGCCTCATTCATTCACTAATTTGAGCATTGGATAAATTATCAAAACCAGCTTGGATCAGCTGGTTCAATTGGAAAATCGGTGAACCGGTCATGAAATCGGCCTGATCCACTGTTTGGATCAGTTTCGCATTGAAACTGATGTGACCCGTTTGACTCGACTGAGTTTGGGTCAAAACTGATGACTTGGCTGGCTAGACTGGACCGGACTGGTTGGGTTTTTTTGTTTTGCTAAATGATATCTTTTTCTAAACCTTTAAAAAAAAAGGTAATTTGATTTATAGAAAAATGCATTAACTTTGTTTGTATTGTCATGACTTGTGAATTTGTGATGTAAAACTTTATGAGTTTGTTTATGTAATTATAATTTGAATTTATCAATTGTGATTTGTGATTGTGAAATGTGAACAATATTTAGGAATTTATATTATTTATTTATATTTTTATATTTGGACCTCTTAAAGAGTGTTAAATTATTAATTAGTTATTATTTTATTGTATTTTATTTCAATTTTTATATAGTTTTATATATTATTTTGTATAATTCTAGTTCAACCGATTCCACCAGTGACCCGGTGCCTCGACCAAGTTGACCCGGTGCCTCACAAGTTGATCACCAGTACCCCACCCCTCGCTCTCATGGACGATTAGAGGAGCCTGCAACGTTATCGGATTTCTAGGTAAAAATATTGGTGCCTACCATGGGGCCAGTAAGCAAGCCCCCCACCAAGGTCAACGGAAGAAGCCAAACCGCACCCGACAACCATAATAAGGAACAATTCCTGATTGGAAGGTCTCATTTTTTATGAATTAAACCGACTCTCTAGGTTATATCTCTTGGTGTTCTTTCCCTTTACAAGGAACACTATGCTATCATTTGGGATTCAGGAATTTTTGACACATTTTAGAAAATTTCAAGGACAATTTTGACACATTTGAAAATTTTAGGGACTAATCTGAACCTAATTTGATTTGATTCCATGTCAGTATAATACGTGACATGTTACATGTCACTTAATGTGTCATATTAGTAAAAAGTAACAATTGATTACTATTTATTTGACCAAGGACTAAAGTGATATGCAGAATAACATTTTCGAGAGTAAAGAGTTAATTTCAAAATTTCAAGGATTAAAGTAAAGTACGCTTATGATTTCAAGGCTAAAATAAATCTTTACTTATAAAAATAATTTATGAGTAGTAATAAATTGTATAGTCTAAAAGGACAAATGTAACATCTGATCTCTCCAGAAAGTCGAAATAGTCATCATAACATACCCTTAATGTTGCCTCTTGGGCACAATGAAAAAGAGAAGACAATAAAACAAAAACAGAAGAGAAAAGGTCAGAAACTCCCCAAGGCAGACCCTTTGTCTCAAGGGAAGGCATTAGCCGAACAGGTAAGGAGGAGTTGAGCGACTCGCTTGTGATGGCTGTTGCCTGTTGACAATTCTGCCACCCGAAATTGACATTGACTGAGGAACTATAGAGAATAAAAAGTTGCATCAACTATCATCAGGTGATGGGTCAGTGAGAACAGCATGATCCCCCCACACCCTTGAAAAAGCAACAATGTGAAAAATGAGATTGATATTGAAATGGACAAGCATGTCGAGTTTGTGAGCAACTTGCTCTCCTTTGGAGGAGAACTGCATATATCACTTTTATGTATGTTCATCGATTAACTAATTCTGTATATGCTTCTCGTTTTGTGCTTAAGGGTTTGATTTATTTGTGTATAATAAAGTGTTGTCCTTGGAATATGTTGGCTCCGTTTGTTCACAGCAATGTATCCCTCCCATTACATTAGCGAATCTGACTTGAGATTCTGACACACTTGAGTGTGGAGTTGCCTTGCTAGAAGCTACAAGAACAAATCTCGATATTAGGTTTTATACGAATCATCAAGAAGCGTGGAATCTAAAAACTAAATAAAGGAAAAGTCAAATTGAAAATTGTCTAGTAGTATATTATGATATGAGCAAAAGTAATTAACTTTTACATAAGCTTAAAAAAAAAATCACACTTTAGGTCATCTACAAGGAGTTTTAGGACCGTCTGATTGGTTAAATTACTTTTATTAAAATTATCATTAAATTAGATATAAAAATAATAAACTAATGTAAATATTTTGTTGTTATTTATGACCAATTTAACACCTAAGTTTGTAAATTTGATTAAAAGTTTGGGCCTATTGTTGGCTTGTTTAAAGGATTTTATTAAAGCATACCTTAAATATGCTTTCAGATTGAGCTCGCTTCTAATTCAAAAGATCAACTAGGCTTTAAACAATTTTTTTATCTGAAAAATAAAACAAGTTTTGGATTATATTTAAAACCGATCATATCTAAGATAAAGCTTAATTAGTATGATATAATAACCTGTTTTCTCTTAAAAAATATATTACATGAACTTCATATTTAGTTAACCAACACGGGTTGTGTGCATTATATGAGCAAGTTGCCTTTTTAACGAGATTGCTAAGATTCAATTATCAATAAATTAATTGTTAGGAAAATCTCTTAGACCCCATTTGATATATAAGATAAAACCTAATTATATTAGTTAATACAATAAGGGGGTGTTTGGTATGACGTATTAATTCGGTATGATAATATAAGTTAATGCTATACGTTATGTCCTTATCGGTTGTTTGGTGCAGACAACGTATTGTATAACCTTATATGTCATACTCTCCTTATACGTCAAAATATCATATAACTTAATATAACATTGGGAGGCCGTATTAGGCCTGATTAACTTTTAACATATAAAATCTTTTTTAAAATATTTTATTAAAATAAAATAATTCTTTAATAAATAATAATAAAATAAAATTATACAATAATAAAATTATTTTATAATAAAATAAACACAAATAATATGTAATATCAGTTTAATTATATATAATAAAAATAAAAATAAATATAATTGATAAACAATAAATAAAATAAAAATATTTAATAATTAATAAATATTTTAAATAAATAATAAATAATATGTAATATATAAAAGTAAAGATTAGTAACTTAAATTTAAATAATTATGATTAAAATATATAAAATAGTGTTTTTATTTATATATTATTGAAATAAATAATAACATTTAATAAAGATTAAATTTTAATTAGTAAATATCTACATAAATATAATATTTGAAAATTATTATAATAAAAATTCCTATTTCACTATTATTTGATTTTGTTTAATATTTAATTGGGATATTAAAATTATCTGTAAATAAACAGTATGATATTACTAAACATAAAATTAAATACCTTATATAGTGTTACACCAAACATTATATTGTGTGTTAATAGTTTATCAAGCCTTGTACTATCATGTCTTATCTTGTCAGATCTTATATACTCTCAGTCCTTATCCTATCAAGCCTGCCAAATGGGCCCTCAAGTTCATCTTTATCACATGTTTAGTATCACGTAGTATAGTATAATATTATATGATCAAACCATTTTTATCCTATAATTATACGAGTGTTTTGGTTGAGGGATAAAATTAAGGGGTAAGTTTTTATGAATGAGCTTCAAGTGTAAAATTACACATATAACTCATCCATGAAAATTTTTATCCCATTTTTACCGTTCAACCAAATACACTCTAGGATAAAGTTATCATATCTCAATAAGCTTGATTACACATGATAATATTATTTTTACTAGTCAATCCCAAATTAATCTATACTTACTCTTCTGTGTCAATGCCCGCCCGCTACCTGTCTGCCACGAGTCATCGCTTGTTGGCCGCCAATCGTTGCTTGCCCGCTCATCCACTGTTGGTTAGGAGGCATACCAAACATTGAATAAGATAAAAACTTATACAATGGATCCCTTATACCATACTATTAGACCTTATATTATTATGTCTAATATTATCGGAGCCTATCCTATATGATGCAAAAAAAAGAAAGCCTAGATCATAACATTGTCCGATAGAAAAAACTTCATATCGAGTCATTGACTTAACTTTGGCATCGCCTATGTGCTTTGCCCCAAATCAAAGATCATAACTCTGTCGTAGGCAAGTCCGAAAAGCCTATAGTTCCTTGAGCATGCATGATTTATGTCCCACTTGGTGAAAGGCATAATGAATGCATAAATAAATTGTGATAAAGTCCTTCTACCATGTTTAATCATTTACTCATATTTTTAATATAATTTATTTTTATGGAAAAAGGGATCCAATCAATCTACATTATAAAATGCATCTATATACTCGCAAACTTATAATAAAAATAACATTAGCTTATCCGCAAAAAAAAAAAATCTACATACTCGCAAAAGATTCAGTGGATGTAAACTTTCAAACATTAAGGGTCTGTTTGGTTTGAGTTTCTAGTTTTTTATTTTCAGTTTTCCAGAATTTATGGAGGAAAAAACTGAAAATTGGAATTTGTGCATATTTGGTTTCAATTTTCCAGTTTTCAGGATTTTATGAAGAAAAAAAACTGAAAACTGGATTTTGTAGTTTTCAGAACTTTCAATATTTCCTTTACAAAATCTAGAAAACTGAAAATAAAAACTGAAAACTGGAAGATCAAACTAAACAGGCCCGTAATTTTCAGAATTTTCAGTTTTTCTTTCATAAATTCTAGAAAATTGGAAAACTAAAAACTGAAAACTCAACTAAGGGTTGTTTGGTTTCAATTTTCATTTTTAGGTTTTTGTGAAGGAAATATTGAAAAGAAAATGAAAACTGAAAATTGAAACTAAACAGACCCATCGTTTTCAAAAATTTTAGTATCTCCTTTCCAAACTCTGAAAAACTGAAAATGAAAATTGAAAACTGAAAATTCAAACTAAACAGACCCTAATTTATTGGGCGAAAAGTTTCTAAGTACCCTAGCCTCCCAGAGATGCAAGTTAATGAACTAGGCTATGAATGATGGCTTGCATAAGCACAACTTGTGCATGTTTTCAGTATGTGAAACACATGAAGACTTATTTATTTATTTGAAATTTGTTTCAAGGAAAATTGGGTGCGTTTGTTTGATATTTTTTTAAAAAATATTATAAAATTTAAATTTTATATATAACAAAAAAAATAAAGACTGCATTTTTCAAAAGTTGTTCTTTCTAACTTCTACCAAAAAAGTTAAAACTAATTATTTGAGATTTTATTATTTTAAAAAATTAATGTAAATATATATAAAAAACTTTTTGGGTTAAAAAAGTGATTTTCAACCCCCAAAATTCCATCAAAACGTCCCCTTAGTGTTGCAAGAAAGGAACAAATTATTGCTTCTAATAAAAGTGACTTGTAAAATTTGTCCTTAGCTTTGCATAAAAGAAATCGAACAAATAGTCCCAAAGATCACTTGAAAATATGTGAAAAATTCCTATATTAGGCAAGAAATATACGTACTCATAAAATTATGTCTTATAACTTTATGATATAATTTCAATATATATATATATATATATATATATATATATATATAAAATATAATCATTTAATTATATATTGCCATATAAATAAATATGGTAGATTTTTCACACACACACAGAGCTTGAAAATTCATCTAAATAAAATGATTCAACTTAACAATAGTCGGTGTATTAAATTTAAGCTCATATATAACTTTAAACTTAAAACATATTTAAAAGGGGTGCATTAAATTAGAATTTCAAGAAAATATAATAAAGAAATGAAATTAACATTCAAATACAATCATGTTTTTTTTTCCTAATCTCTGGTCAATATCTTTTTTTCAGAGTATTATCACATATAATAAGTAAGAGACTAATCTATTGAGATATGGTCATAATTCTATGTAAAGACCTTTCCAATGTTTTTCACTAAAAGCATTGCTTATTTATTAGAGGTGCCGAGCTCATAGACGTGAGTTTTGTTTCTGGCTATGAGACTACACATCACCATAAATTGAACTTTTAACTAGATGCTTATAGAGCTTGACGATACCAGCAGTGCCAGGCCTAATTATAAATACTTGTGATATAGTTTTTTTGCAAATTCTATTGACTAATCATGTAAAGTTATTTTTTGCTGTAAGTGCATAAAAATTTATCTCTATAATTTAGGGTAAAACAGCATTTAGGTCCCTTGTATTTTATCAAAGTCTTGATTTAGTCCCAATTTTTTTTTTATTCATGTCCTTAACATTTTCAAAATATTTCAATTTTGTCCTTTTTATAGAAAATATCCAAATTATAAATAAAAAAGAAATGATATAAATGTCAAATTACTGTTAAAAATTTAGTTCTTTATAATCTCAAGATCATCCATGTTAAATTATCAAGAAAATTAGAAGACTAGATGAGAAAGCGTACCTGAACATCCATAGGAACTAATTAGTGTTTGGACATGTGGTTATTGATCTTCCAAGTTGATACACATCCTTTAGAGACGACAGCTCTCCCTTTTCTGATGATGGGATGTCAAGAAAAAGAGGCATGCGTATAACTTGGAGACCATAATCTTTTATAACTCTGTAAACCCTAATTTCTAATTCAGCCCATCATAAAATTAGTAACTGGATAACATGGTATCTACACATAATAAACCCATACTTGACGAAATGATTTGGACCCATTAACTTGTCCTTATCAGATCACTTTAATTTGGGCCAAATTTTATAATAGCATACAATATACAATGATATATACAAGTCTACACATAGATTCTTACAATCTCCCACTTGGACACACGTGTATATATATATATATATATATATACACACACACACACACAAGTTGTATATAAACTGTAACTTTATGAGCTCTAAATTTGCTATCATGATCAAAATATCTCCCAACAATCTCATCCATCAAGTATGCGAATATAGGATCAAGGCGGCTTTCGTTACGTGTATCGTAACTAAGTCCATCTATGGTCACATATATCAGCACAACCAAATGACATAGATCAAGTATGGATGTGTAGCATGGAAATTGCATGTAATGTCATTTAACATGTCTATTTCCAACTGGTCTAACTTTATTCCTTATGAGATCATATACTTATAATCAGAGTGAAAAATAAAACCAAATACTTTATTTCTGCAAAAAATATCCATAACTTAAGATTTATCTAAAATATGAGCATCAAAATACATACTCCCACTGACACAACATATCATATAAAATGATATCGCACCCAATATGCTCATGAAAGACCTTGGGTGTCAGTCCCTTAGTAAGCGGATCCACAATCATAGAGTTTATGCTAATATGCTCAATAGACACTTTTGTTACTCTGTACTCATCTTAATATATATAGCTGCTAACATATTGTCAAAAATAACTTAAGTGGTCTTTCAATTTCATCCATAATTTACAGCCTTATAACAAAATTTTGAAGCCATATTGCATGATTGGATGCCTCATAGTAAGTTTTAAACATGATTGCTTTAATGGAAAGCAACAAGTGTCTGCTCATCACTCTTTCAAAGATTACTCTTCTAATAAGTATATAATTATAGCTTAAAGTGGATCTATAATTGCCTTTGTACCCAGCAAAGTCGAAGTCTAAATACCCAATGATCTGTAATCTCATCCGACTTCCCACATGTGAACATGTGATGTTTTGTTCTTTGAAGATGAAACAAGGTCCATTTGGCTGCTATCTAATGATCCATTGCCACATTACTGAAATATCTGTCTAACATCCCAATAATATATACAATATCTAAACATATGTAAAATTGAGCATACATTATAATTCTCATTGCGGAAGCATAGGAAATTTTTTGTATTGCTTAATTTCAAAAATCACTTTAAAGGTATTGATTGAGACTAAACATGTCTCCCTTGGTAACAGGGGTGTATCTTGATTTGCAATACTACATGCTAATTTTCTTAACTACCTTCTCAATACAACTCTTCTGTGATGATCCAATAATACATCAAGAGCAATCTTGATGCATCTAAATCCTTAATACAAAAGAGATATCCCTTAGATTTTTGTTTCAAATTGTTTTGATATAAATTTCTTATGTAAACTAAATCATAATTGGGAAGCAGTATGCAATTTACACATAAAATCAAATAATGCATGTACTCTCACTAAACTTAGGCATATACAATAATGAACCTCATTTATCTCAAAACCAAACGAGATAATAATTGGATAAAATTTGTAATGCTGTTGATAAGAACTTAGTTAAACTCATAGATGGATTACTTTAATTTACAAACCAAATTCTTTGCATTTTTCAATACAAAATTTTCTGATAACACCATAAAAAATTGTCTTATCAATGTTACCATTGAGAAACACAATCTTAATATCCATATAATATAACTCGGATCAAAGTAATTTACAAATGTCATTTTTATCTGAACAGAGCCTTCTTATAAAATCAAAGAAAAAGTCTCTTTTTAATTCATGCCTTTCTTTTGAGTAAAATCTTTTGTTATAAGATATGCTTTATATCTCTATACATTACCCTCGAATCTCTATTGATTTTAAATATTCATTTGCAATCAATATGATTCAAACCATCAGGTAATGGAATAAGCTCCCAAATATTATTGTCTTTTATAAACTAAATTTATTCACTCACAACATCAATCCATAATTAAGAGTTAATACTTTTCATGGTATGAAGGAAGTTGATTGGATTATCTTCCAACAAGCTATTACCTTCCTTATGTTATTGGAGAAGTATGAAACAATTATCAGAAGTCACATTTCTCTTTTCTCTAGTGGATCTCCTTAGTGGCATTTGTTCTTGAGGTTATTGAGTTTGCTTTTAGGAGCACCCTCTTGATCTTTATTGGAAAAATTTCTAACATTATTTTCAATCTTATTTCTCCCCTAAACTCATTATCCTAAAAAAAAAACTAACATTCCTATATGAAAGATTGATCTAATTGTGGGATCATAAAACTTATACCCCTGAAACCATACAAATTATCCAAACTAAGCAGCAACTAACTATTTTTTTAGTCAAGTTTCTTTTCAGTTGACCTACAAGGCCTTGCCTCAATTGGACAACTTCAAATGTGTAAATTCTTTATACTGAAAATTTTTTCAGTCCACAATTCATAAGGAGTTTTGGTCACTACTTTTATTAGAACTCTATTAAGGATAATGGTTGCAACTTTTAATGCATCTTCCCAGAATGATATTGTAGGATAGTATGATAGATCATACTTCTTACTATATCTTCTAATATTCGGTTTCATCTCTAACCAACATCATTTATACTAAAATAGCATCCAACATGGTATACTATGAGATGATGCTATATTCTTCCAAGGATTTGGCAAATGATTCTGGACATTGTTCATATAATCCATCATATCTACCATAGCATTAACTACCATGGTAAGATTTGATAACCTTAATACTTTTACCTTAATTCTCAATATAATCCTTAAATACCTTAATGTCCAGTGATTCAAACTTCTCGTAAATGAGACAAAGGTATCTATAACTTAAAGATTGACCATAAACAACAAAAATATTATTGATATTCTAGGAAACCATATGGAATGATCCATAAATGACTATATAAGTTCAAAGGTATCTGAAGATCTGCCAATACCGAATCTCTTCATAGTTGTTTATTTTTCTTTAATACACACTCATTTGGATAGTAAAACCATAATCTATCCATCAAATGTGTCAAAATTAACCTTAAAACAAAAAAAAATGAGAAGCATGTATTTCTTTACATGCCAAAAGTTATATTTGACACAATTATTCTTTATAAGTCCAATAATCCAATGGAAATTACAGTTAAATTCCTTATTTATTCTTATTGTTGTTTCTTCGAAGGTAAACTTTCTACGCTTTATCCTTTTTTTTTCCATGCTTTTATCCTTAAAGGTACTTGCCAATAAATACTTTTAGCCTTTTCTTACTTTCACACATATTTTCTTTTGGCAGACAATAACAAAAAGCATGATTCATTAAAAAACTATTTATCCTTTTGGCTATTTTAATTAACCAAGGACTAAGTAAATTGTGCCAAAAGAAAAATCAAAACCAAATGCATGAGCATATCATGAGACAGCTTCAACTTTAATGCCTTTAGTTTTGAAGCAAGATGAGACATCTCCATGATATGTTCCCCCAGATATATATTATACTTTATGAAAAAAAAAGGTTTCTTAAAATCACACTTGTTCTAGACTTATTGCTATTAACAAATCCTCCTTCTTCTTAAAAAAAAAAAAGGAAAAAATACAAAATAAAAATTCCCTTAAAAGCTTTCTTGGCATTGAACACCTTTTTGGACATATTGCCCTTGAGTGTTTCTGGAACTTTATTCTACATGGTCATAAGACTTGTGCAATCTGAATGATCTTATTTCTCAAAATTATTTTTTTTAATAATCCTTATTGGAACTTTTATCCATAAGAGCAGCAGGGTGGTTCAGTCCTTAGTGCACAATCTAGATCCAAGTAGTCAAGAATGATTATTACACTCTCTTTCCATTCTTTAAAATTAGTTCTATTTAATATAGAAATAGACTAATATTGGTAGATATAACATAAGCAAATATAATATTAAAATAAGAATAAAACAACATATTTACATGAATTCAAATAAACTCAAATAATGATAGGGCTCATCACAAGATACTTAGTACAATATTAATATTTAGTTTTTGGACAGAAATATTAACTTGTAAGTGGTACTCTCAATGCAATCACGGATATTGATAGTAAATCCTGTCAAACAACAAGTCTATCTTTGGACTGACTTATTACCCACATAGAATCTAATAACCATCACATACCCACGATCACAATTATATATATAATTCTGCCAAATATAGACCTTCCTTTGGGCTAGTCAACATCCGCATGAATTATCTATGTAGTAATCAAATATTAATAATAAATCCTGCCAAACAATAAGCTTATCTTTGGACCGACTCATCATTCACATAGAACTTGACAATCACCACATATTGATTACTACAAGTGTGCATGTACTTCGACCAAATACTAATTTTCCTTTGGGCTAATCAATATTCGAGGGAATCACATGCTCACAATCATCCTTATATTCCAAAATAAATTGACTTAGATAGGAGAGCCTCCTTTGGCAGTATATTGCTTCACTCAATTTATTTCAAAACCCTTGGAATTGTTACCAATATTCTCTATGTAATAGAACTGAAATATACATATGTTCTCAATACAATTATAATAAATGAAAAATAAGTACTCTATAAAAAAATATACATATGTAGTTCTCCAAATATCAACAGGACAAATCCATATTTGTAAATGAATAAATAATTGAATTTTTTACTTTACGCATTAATATGCCAAAAGACCAAACAAGAGAGACAACTCACATACCAAACAAAAATTATCTAGTTTTTAATTTTAAGCCTTAATTAAAATCCAAATATCAATGAAAAGGAAATCAATTATTTCTCAATGATTCAGTCATAGATTGCTATGATACCACTTGTTAAAAATTTAGTTCTTTATAATCCCAAGATCATTCATGTTAAATCATTAAGAAAATTGGAAGACTAGATGGGGAAGCGTACTTGAATATCTATAGGAATTAATTGGTGTTTGGACATATGGTTATTGATATTCCAAGTTGATACGCATCCTTTAGAGATGACGACTCTCCCTTTTCTGATGATAGGATGTCAAGAAAAAGAGGCATGCGTATAACTTAGGGACCATAACCATTTATAATTCTGTAAACCCTAATTTATAGTTCAGCCTATCATAAAATTAGTCATTGGGTAACATGATATTTACATATAATAAGCCTATATTTAACGAGATGATTTAGGCTCATTAACTTATCCTTATCAAATCGCTTTAATTTGGGTCAAACTTTATAATAGCACATAATATACAATGATATATACAAGTCCACATACAGATTCTTACAATTATAATGTTAAAATATCACAATAAAATATAAAATGTCTTATTATAATGTGTTAAGGATCATAACAAAACATAAAATATATATCAGGTTCGAGTTCATAATTTAAGTGTTATTTATGTCTAGAAAATGTTAGAGACAAAATTAGAACAAAAAAAAAAAAATTTTTGTGACTAGATCAAAACTTAATGAAACATAGAGACCTAAATAGAGGTTTATCCGTAAAATTTAAAACTGTATCTATATAGAATGCATCATATTTCGATAATCGTACTTAATAGCAATTAATAAAATAACTATTTATCTATAACACATCCACCGAAATTAACTAAGAAAATCCTATTTTGACAATCTTAAATATTATCAATTTATTAACAAAATAACAAATTTTTAGATATATGTTATAAATGTCATCAAACGGAAATGGAATCTGTTAATACGAGGTATTTTTTCCAAAAAAAAAAATCTCAAATATGTGATCATATTTTAAAAAACATATGAGTATTTGATTGCAATGACATTTTAAATATACATGATCTTCTTTAAAAATAATTAGTATTTAATAGCGACAATGATGAGGTGGCCATCCAAACAAAAATCGTCAAAATTTTAGTTTAAATCAAAATGTATTTATTCAAAAGTATAGTAAACTCCACATAGTGAATAAATCTTATTTGAAATGAACTTTATATAGAATCCACAACAGTATTTATTGAGAATACATCCAACCAAATCAAATAGGAAAAACCTACCAAAAAAAAAAAACCAAATAGGAAAATTCCATTTTGACAGGTACATAATTGTAATCAATGAAATACCAAATTTTCAAATAGATATTTTACTTAGTGTATCAAAAAAAATAGTTCACTTTATATGTCAAAAAACAATGCCACTCGTTATTCATCAAAAGAAGAAGGTATTAGGCATATTCTTCCTTCCTTAAGAAACTCTCGAGAAAACAATAACCTGTTTTTGGAGGCGTGAAAGAAAAAAAAAAAAATCTAATAACGGTGATCCAAATCTAAAACAAACATATCAGATATAAAACTAGATCGAAAATTATAAAAAGGGCAAAGTCCCATATCCTAAAAAAGAAAAAGCTGACAAATGAAAAAAAAAGGTAAAAGGGCATCATTAATATTATTAAAAAGAAAAATCATCGAAGCATGCAACAAGCTAAGCTATTATTGATGGCAATGTTGAATTGATCATGAGAACAACACAAAGGAGAGACACACATTGTTCCTCTCTTCATCATTCTGAAAATCTCAGAAACCAAAAACACAGAGTCTCATTAGAGAACGCAAATCATTCAAATTAAAGAGACCACAGTGAGTGACTGAGTGACGGAATTGGAGAATAGAGAATGCCATGCAAAGGCAAAGAACAAGAACAGTAGAGGGTGATGGCTGGTGTGATGCCACGTGGCAATGTGGGACTGGAAGAATGGTTTTTGGGGTTGAACAACACAACAAGAAAGAACAGCAACAACTCTCTCTCTCTCTCTCTATCTTCTTTATACTTACAAATTTTTTCTCTCTCTTCTGCCAGGTCAGAGGGTAACCCCGTCCTATGACCCCGGCGAATCCGTATTTGTGTGTCCCTCTCTTTCTCTTTCTCTCTCTATATACATACACACAACAACAACACACAAAAACACACACTCTCTCTCTAGAAAGACAACATCAACAAACACCAACAACAGCTATCTATCTCTATTCTCTTTTCTCTCTCTCTCTCTCTCTATTTATTCATTTGGCTGTCCCCTTCTCTCTCTCTTCTCTTCTTCTCGTGTCTCTCATCTCCGTGGTTCCCTTGCCCTAATACCCCCCTTTTCTGCATACCCACTTCCTCCTCTTCAATCCTTTAATCTCATGCAATCCATCTCTCTATTGCTATTTGATCCAACATCAAGATTGGTACGCTTCTTAATTTTCTCTTTGTTTTGCTCTGTGTTTTGTTGCTGGGAATTTTTTTTTGCTTCTGGGGGTTTTGTGGGCATCTCCCAATTTTTGTGTGGCTTGTGTGTGTTTAGTCCATTGATTCTCAAGCCACTTGGTGTGTGATTGTGATTCCTGCTGTAAAGTTTGTAAATTTCGTGAGTTTTGGCACTTGGGTGGGTTTTGAACTGGTTTCTGAGCTGACTAGTCTTCAAATGGGGCTTCTGGGTCTTGGTTTGAGTTGAATGTGCATAATGCTTGCCTGGTTTGGGAGTTGATTGTTGAATTTTAGCCGCTTCCTGTTTTGTGGTGAGCTGATTGCTGAAACATACTGTGGCTTCTTCTTGCCGTTGTTCTGTGTGTATGCTTTATTAGACTCAGCACATTTAATAGTTGTACATAACAGTGTCCTTGTGATTGTTCACTTATGCTGTTGGTATGAATAATCTGATCCTGCTTGGACTCTTGAATGAATGTGGGTATAGTATCTGAAGTGATTTACAATGTGTACCTGCGTATGTATATTTATTATTGGTATTAACCCTAGGTGATAATTTTTGATGTATCTTCTGTTTATTATGAATATAATTGTGAACTGCGGCCTTACATTTGAAACGTGATTGTGCAGGTAATTGGTTCATTCTTTCCATAATAGAAGTTGATGCTATTATTTGCATTGATCTCTTCCGCAGCATAGACCTAGGTAATGCTAATATTCATGTGATTGAAGTGTTCTCCATTTATTGCTCATTGTTAATTCGTTTCCAATTAGATGGATACTTGATTGGAGACAGTCTTTGATGATGTGCTTGTGTAAAGAATATTAGAATGAACAATGCAAACTGGTAGTTTGAATGCTGCTGAGATTAATTAAGACGATGCAGTGTCCCATTCTCTCTTGAATCCAGTTCATTTGCTTCCCTTGCTGAGGGATATTTGGTGCTCATGACTATAGTATTTTTGATGGAGAATGAGAAATACTTAATCTTGGAATAATGGGACAGTGTATGCACCAAATAAGTTATTATAATGTTCCTCCAGTTTGGCACGCGTATGTATCTTTTTATGGTGATGGTTAAACTTTACTTTCAACTGTTAAGACAAATATTGTTGATTACTAGGGTTAATTCAATGTTTAGTCATTGTCGTATGCTATTCTCTTTCTTAGCTTTTCAGTATTTGCGTTTTTAGACTCCTTCACCATAACTTTTGATATCTGTGTACTGTGTAGTATGTAGCTCAGAAGCATGAAGCAAACCTTAAACTCTGCTTAAAAGCTATGATGCCTTGAATTTTCATTTTCTCATGATATGCTGATGGTTCAAGTTTTGATTGCTTATGTAGGACACATATGAACAATGAAGGAAAACAAATTATCAGCTCCTGCAATGATTAACAGGAACTGGGTTTTAAAGCGCAAGCGGAGAAAGCTTCCTTTAGGACTGGATCAATCCTCTGGTAAAGAGCAACCCAATGCTAAAGAGCAATCTAACGGTAAAGAAGACAATTCTGCCACATCTGAATCTTCTAGGAGTGCTTCAGCTAAACGTGCACTAAAGACTGAAGTAGCTACTGATCAAATTTCTTCTAAGAAGAAAGGAAATGATGGGGTGAGTTAAGTTTTGTTTGCCTAATTTGGTACTTAGGGTAAGTTTAAGTTAGCCCTTCAATAAAGGGGAAGAATAACAAACTTTTGTCCTAAAAAATTTATCACAAAGTTGTCAAAAAAAATTTGCAACAAGCAAATAGGTTTGTTCCTAGAACCTCCAGCATTCTTCTCCTACCACAAGCACCAAATAATAGCAAATATAACATATTGTCAAGAGGCCTGCCATCTGTACTCCTCTCAAAATCTCTGAAATGACATGTGAGAAAGTTCTCCAAGCTTTCTGTCTTCGGGACAATACATGTTCAACATTCATCGACAATATCTAAAGGTCTTTGTTGTGATGCTGGATCATATAATGATGGATGGCTTTTCTTTCCACAATCAGAGAAGATAAAACAATAGGAGAGAAAGTTGTGTGGTTTTCCCACCGGAAACATATTTTGTATTATTATTGCGGTTAATATGAGAAAGACTTCCGATGTTGAGTAATTAGGAGTTAGATATTTTGGGGAAATTGATCATGGGAAGGAAAAGTGTACATGTGTTATGCATAGGCTATATTTTAGCGTATAATATTTGGTTAGGTTATATTTCAGTACATAATATTAGGTTACTTGATTTAGGATAGAATGGAGTTATGTTAGTTTATTTTCACTATTCATTCCTTTGGGAGCAGAATTTTGCTCAATTGCTACTATAAATACTGACCGTAAGCCTTTGGCTAATTAGAGAAAGTTGATTATGATAATTTGAGTATTTTCTAGCATTTATTTTCAGGTTGTGTTGGTTATGTTTTTCTTTCAGTCAAGGCAATTGTTGCTAGATTTGTTCCCGCTTTTGCTATGTCAACTTGACATTTGAGGGGGGTTATGGATGTTCAAGGGGAAAGCAATGAGAAAATTGTCGTTGTTTAATATTGGAATCAGGGTGTGTCAGATTTAGCACATGTGTAAATACATTGTCAACAATAGCTATGATGATTAACGAAAATTAGTTATTGATTAGGCTGTAGCTTAGCTACATATTACATCTTTGATTAATTGTAGTTATACTATCAATAAGTGCAGCGTAGATACACACAATCAAAGCATATACTATCTCTGTTTTCTGTATCATACCAAAGTGGTATCATCTCCCTTGACCTAATTTTGCACTATTCCATTGCTGAGTTCTAAAAAACCCGAACTCCTTTTCTACAGTGTTCATTTTGTCTTTCTTGCCTTCTTGTTGGCTGTTCACTGATCTCGGACATCATAGTTTTTCTCCCTACCTGTTTTTTCTTGGAGTGTGGTATTTGTTTCTCTTGTCAGTTGTTAAGCCTATTTTTCTTTCTTCTGGTGGGTGTTTGCCTACTTTCTCTCTTCTCCTGGGTGTTTGGTTGCTTTCTTTTTTTTCCCGGGGTATTTGGGTTATTGGATACCCTTTCTTTTCTCCCACACATATTGATCCCTGGACCACACATCAGAAAGGCTCGTTTGCTCCAAATGACCAACTATTGTGTTCACTGGTCCTAAATTAGTGAACTACTGGAAGATCACCACTGATGGACCTCTGGTGTGTTGCGACAAGTTGGTGATTGAAATCCTACTAGTAATGTCTCGCCTGTGAGCACAAGGGATTGCTGAGTGTGAGATATATTGTCCAGCCAGTTCGTACATGTATTAGCTTGAAAACACCATTCCGGCCAGTTTTTAACTCAGATCTGCCTCAGTTTGGCCTTACCATTGCTTTTTGCTCGTCAGCTCTAACAATGATACCTTGGAGGAGGTGGTGGCACTCAAAGCGAAGATAGTGTGATTCCTATGCTGAATGTTGTCAGCAACAGTGCCATTTAGGTAATCAAGTACTGCAAGAGGCAAATTGAGGCTTCGGCCTCCAACAACTCCAAGGGCATCAAAGATGGCTTTGAGACTTGGATTTCTGAATTCACAATTGCTCTCCAGACTGCTTCAAATAATGTTCAGCATCATGCTACTGGTTTTGCATTGCCAAGAAAACCTCTCCCATGTGGGTGCACTAAGATATCCTCTCTCTAGCATCAGCATTCCCAGCTTCAAGCTTGCATACAAATCTATCCAATTTTCTGACTGCTGAATTCTCTCTCCAGAGTTTACAGATGCTTCACAAAAATGCTCAAGTTGGCAATGTTTTTGAAGAAGCATGCTAAACTCATTGACAGCCTGGTTAACATTGTGGTTACATCTTCATTGGACGAAGCACCTTCAAGTCTTAACTTCATGATTATATGCGCTGCTACTGCTGCATCTTTATATGGAAAACCACCTATACCCATCAAGAAACACACTGCTTGTGCTCTCTGTTGGCTTCAATTCAAACTGGTCTATTTACATCTAAATAGTTAACCTTCTTTTACTGTGCTTTTATTCTGGAGTTGTTGCTGCTAGTTTGATTCTCACCCCCCACTGTGCAGTTACCAGTGGTGCCTTCCTATTCCAATGGTTGTATCTTTTTCATTCAGTCTGTGCATTTTTTAGTCTTTTTTTTTTTTGTTGGCTTTAATGGGTATGATGCCACCTATCAGCCACCACTGGAGATATTTCTGACTACTGTTGACCCTCATATCAGAAGAAGAAAGGTCTAACTGGCTATAATCTGTGGTACTGCCATATGAAGCCTGTTGAAATTGAGGGTTTTAGATAGTGGAGGAGGGAAAGAGATAGAGTAGCAACTTTAGATAATATGAAAATATATTGATATTATGTGTGGTGATAATACAATGAGATAATTCTATTTATAAGCTAAAGATAAAATCTAATCATAATGATAGAATAAATCTAAGATATGATATGAAATATTCTAAGATATAATTGAGATATTACTAAATATTTCCTTATTTCTAACAAAACCAACTGGCAGACTCTTACTAAGTCCCTTGGAGGGCCGGTTGACTTTATTTGTGACAGGCTTAGCGCATATGATATATATGCTTCAGTTTGGGGGTAAGTGTTAGACTTACTGATATAGCATGTGTGAGTATATGGTCACCTACAACTGTGATGGTGGCTTTAAATCAGCTATTAATTAGAGGGATCTCTGTCCATTATGCCGTGGGTTTGTTTTCTTGATGTTATTTTATTTGTTGTAGTCTTTCTTCTTACCTTTTAGAGGATACATTGTCCGCACTGCCATTGTACCCTTCCAACAAATTTCTTCTTGTAAAAGAGATATTTTGCAATGTAGATTGGATTGCACTGTCGTCTAAATGATTTCCTTGTATGTTGTTTTCCCTCTATTTTATTCTCAAGCACCATATCTTATGATTTGTTTTCGTAGTTTTCTCTTTTTTCTTTTCTTGTTAGAAAAGCATTTTGGGATACTTCCAATTTAATGTTTTCTTATTTGTTTGGGCTTTGTTCATGAGTGCCCCAGTTAAGAAATCAAAAGTGAAAAGATTTTATTGAAAAAGTAAGATGTTTAAGTTTTAAAGGCATTAACTGCATTGGAAACAATAAAAACTTTCTATTTCTTGATTCTTTAATCAGTGCCCTTAGGACACTCATTAACAAAAACTTTAATGTTTTTATGTACTATTTTTAGTTGGCCTCTCTAACTGTGATATAATAAAACTTCTGATCCAGTCTTTCTTTGAATGCGTCGTCTGTGATCTTGGTGGCAACTTGTTGTGCTGTGATTTCTGTCCTCGCACTTATCATATGCAGTGTCTTAGTCCACCTCTTAAGGTGTGTTCATTTGAGCTAGTTTTGCCCTTTTTTCAATCAATTATGAAGCCATGATTTTCTGGATCTATTTTTCCTGATTTTGTTTCTGAACATGTTATCTCCTGAAGCGTGTCCCCCCGGGGAAGTGGCCATGTCCAAGCTGCTCTGAAGAAAATGATCAACTAAAGCCTATAAGCCACATGGATTCAATTTCAAAACGAGCAAGGACAAAGATTGTCAAGGCAAAATCAAAAGTTGAAGTTAACTCACTTAGCCTGGATAAAGTATCCCGAATTTTCGGAAGCAAACATATTTCGAAGAAAAGGTCCTCTAGCAAAGCCAAACCTATTTCAAGCATGGGAGTCAACTTCTTTGGAAAGAAACCATTGTCTTCCCTAGTGGATGCAAATTGTAGCAACAAGCCAAGTGACCCTTCTCTTGGGAGTTCCATGGAAGGAACTTCATCATGTGCAGATGCTGATGAAAAGAAATCAAGCACATCCCCAGCAGTTTCCCCTGTGGACGGGAAGGCATCTTCACCTGCTAAGGAAGTTTTATCTCCCTCCAAAATTACTAATTTAGAGTCAAATGATGAACAGCTGGAGGGGAAGCCTTTAAGAAAGCCACTTGTTCTTGCAATCGCTGCTGGTGGAGAGGAAGTTAGAAAAAGGAAGCATAAAGTTGTTAATAATAATGCTAGTCAAAAGAAACGTAGGACTGAAAAGGGGAAAATTTTTGTTAATACTTTTGTAAAGGGAAAGTCTGGACAAAATAAAGTACACAGGAAGCCAAAATCTGTAGCCCATAGCATTTCTACATCAGTATCCAAAGAGTACGTTGGAAACATGGATTCTGATGTCCAGCAGAAAGATGAGGTACTTGCTCTACTTGTTGACTTGCCATTGAATTTTACATCTTGGCTATAAAACATTTTATCTTTAATACTTTTACTTCTTGATATATAATTATTTCATACTTTTATAGAAAGTTCATTTTTCTTGTTTGTTTAGGCGTACACATCATTTTTTTTCAAATGACTAATATTACTGGCATAATATTATTGACACTTCTATTTACATAGCTAAAATGTTCATATATTTAATACCTAATTTATATATTTTAATTTTGCTGGTATTAGAGTTTCAATTTTCCTTTTAAATTTTATGCATTGTCCCCCTCCTAAGCTGCTGTAACCTTTCAGTTAGGGACAAGTAAAGCTTTCATATGAAGATAAGGAACAAAGGGGCTGCTCTCTAGAAAGAGCTAGCAGTTGACCAATGACTAGGATACAGGAGAGAGCTGTTCAATGAGATGATCTGTGTCAATATGCTTACCTATATTAGAGCAATTTTGAATATTATCACTTTTAAACACTTCCTAGTTGGATTTATTGTTGTTGTATCAGTTTTACACTTTCTTCACGAGAAAGTCTTTAGATTTATTACAAAGTACTGGTGCTGGGTTAGATTTAGCAATGTCAAAAGCTGTGATTTATTAGTTTGGGAAGAGTAGTAAAATATATTGACCTTACAATCTGGTCCTTGATCTAGATTTATATACTAGCTGGCATCCAGACTATGTGTATCATGGTTGTTGAGATGCTATCACATTTGTGTTTATTGTTAGTACCATTTGTTTTCACTTGGATGCAGATGTTCCCTCAGCTAATTCTTTCTTTCTTTTCTTCTCTTTTTTTTTTTTTAATAAAAGGTGTTCCCTCAGCCAATTAAAGACACATCAAATGAGCTTGATAAATCAGGAAGTCATTTGGATGGAACTTTGATGCATGAAGATGGTGCTCTTCTTGAATTGCAGGTAACCATCTGGAAGGGCTTTTGTAATGGTTTGCATTTATTTGTTAAAGAAAATGCTTTCCCTGGTATCTCCTATGTGATTATCATGGCTTACTGTTTTGCTTGTATATCTGCCTCTCAGGTTGATCGAGTTCTAGGGTGTCGAATTCTTGTTGAGAACACAAACACATTACGAAATGTACCTTCGACCGTTGTTGATGACTCCTCTTCTGGTGATCTGGGAATCTCAGAAAACCAGAACACACAACTAGATGATAGTTCTGCTTGTGATAATGATTTGGATGCTGAAAAAGCTGAAAATCTTGTTGATGATCCTCAAAATGTTGTCAAGAGTTCTGATAAAGAAGGATCATTGAAAAACACTAATAAAGTGGAAAAAATAAATGTGTACAGAAGATCAACGACAAAGGAAAGTAAGAAGGGAAATCCCATAGATTCATTGAGTAAATCTACTGATGATTTAGGTTCCTGTCCCAGGGATGGTAATGGTCAGGATGATTCTGCTGTATCTGCTGAACATTTGGAGAAAGCAAATGACAAGATGGAGGCAGAGGAGAGTATCACTGTTGCTTTAAGAAGTGAGGATAACAGTGAGCTTTCAAAAGATTGTGAATTACAGGCCTCTCTTGAAACAAAACCAAAAGAAGTGGACATAGAGAAGGGAGTGAGTGGCAGTGTAGTTGACAATAAAGTTCAGGATGCTAATGTGGGTAAATCTTCATGTCTAAATGGAAAGGAAGTTTCCTATGAATTTTTAGTTAAGTGGGTAGGAAAGTCTCATATTCATAATAGTTGGATTTCTGAATCACAGTTGAAAGTTCTTGCTAAGAGAAAACTAGAAAATTACAAGGCAAAGTATGGGATGGCAATAATAAATATTTGTGAGGAGCATTGGAAGCAGCCTCAGCGATTGCTTGCAGTTCGTACTTCCAAAAACAGAACATCTGAAGCATTTGTAAAATGGACTGGACTGCCTTATGATGAATGCACTTGGGAAAGTTTAGATGAACCTGTGCTTCAAAACACTTCTCATCTGATTACACATTTTAATAAGCTCGAAACCCTCACGCTGGAAAAGGATGCATCAAAGGAAAATTCAACAAGAAAAAACATTGACCATCCGAGTGACATTTTTAATCTTATGGAGCAACCCAAGGAGCTAAAAGGGGGTTCCTTGTTTCCCCATCAGCTTGAGGCTCTGAATTGGTTGCGTAAATGCTGGTATAAGTCCAAAAATGTCATACTTGCTGATGAGATGGGACTCGGGAAAACAGTATCGGCTTGTGCTTTTATTTCATCATTGTATTTTGAATTCAAAGCTAAACTTCCTTGCCTAGTCTTGGTACCCCTCTCCACAATGCCTAATTGGCTTGCTGAGTTTTCACTGTGGGCTCCAGATGTGAATGTTGTGGAATATCATGGCTGTGCAAAAGCAAGAGCCATAATTCGCCAGTATGAATGGCATGCAAGTGATCCAAGTGGATTGAACAAGAAAACGGAAGCTTATAAATTTAATGTGCTTTTGACTACTTATGAAATGGTTCTTGCTGATTCTTCTCATTTGCGTGGAGTTCCTTGGGAAGTTCTTGTTGTTGATGAGGGCCATCGACTGAAGAATTCTGGAAGTAAGCTTTTCAGCTTGCTGAATACATTCTCTTTTCAACATCGTGTACTGTTGACAGGTACCCCTCTACAGAACAACATTGGTGAGATGTACAACTTGCTGAATTTCTTACAACCAGCATCATTTCCTTCTCTATCTTCATTTGAGGAGAAATTTAATGATCTTACAACTGCAGAAAAAGTTGATGAACTAAAAAAACTTGTTGCTCCTCATATGCTTCGTAGACTTAAAAAGGATGCCATGCAAAATATTCCTCCCAAGACTGAAAGAATGGTTCCTGTTGAGTTGTCATCCATCCAAGCTGAATATTACCGTGCGATGCTAACAAAGAATTATCAAATATTACGGAATATTGGGAAAGGGGTTGCTCAACAATCTATGTTGAACATTGTGATGCAACTGAGAAAGGTCTGCAATCATCCATATCTCATACCAGGAACTGAACCTGATTCTGGATCCATTGAGTTTCTTCATGAAATGAGAATAAAGGCCTCGGCTAAGCTGACTCTTCTGCATTCTATGCTAAAGATTTTACATAAGGAAGGACACAGAGTTCTTATTTTCTCACAAATGACCAAGCTTCTTGACATCCTAGAGGACTATCTGAACATAGAATTTGGGCCTAAAACATATGAGAGAGTGGATGGCTCTGTTTCTGTTGGTGATCGTCAGGCAGCGATTGCACGCTTTAACCAAGACAAAAGTCGATTTGTTTTCTTGTTATCCACTCGTTCTTGTGGACTTGGGATAAATTTGGCAACTGCTGACACTGTCATCATCTATGACTCTGATTTCAACCCTCATGCAGATATTCAAGCAATGAATCGAGCACACAGAATTGGACAATCAAATAGACTTTTGGTATACCGGCTTGTGGTTCGTGCTAGTGTCGAAGAGCGCATTTTGCAGCTTGCTAAGAAGAAACTGATGCTTGATCAGCTTTTTGTAAATAAGTCTGGATCTCAAAAAGAAATAGAAGATATCTTGAAATGGGGAACTGAAGAACTCTTCAATGATTCTCCTGGCCTCAATTTAAGTGAAAATAATGATAGTAACAAAGATGAGACAGTAGCAGATATAGAACATAAGCAGCGGAAGAGGACTGGTGGTCTGGGAGATGTATACAAAGACAAATGTACAGATAGCAGCAGCAGGATTCTGTGGGATGAAAATGCAATTTTAAAATTGCTTGATCGTTCAAACCTTCAAGATAGTTCAACTGATAATGCTGAAGGGGATTCCGAGAATGACATGCTTGGCTCAGTGAAGGTGAAGTAACTGATTAATATCTAGTTGATATAGTATTTAATTGCCCCTTTAAATTTCAGGGAAAATTGCACCTACAAGTTATATGGTATGTTTTTGTGAATACATGAATCTTGTTTTGCATGTATATGTTTGGACAAGGATCTTCTGCCATGCTTCCACTTCCACCTCTCCCTTTCTTCTTGTGGCTTTTTCTTTTCACCATCTTTGTTTTGTCAGATAATAACTACTGTTTGAGTGCCTGTACAATGGTTTTGTTTTTCTAATAAGAGATGAGTTTTAAGGGCTTATGCAATGGTTCTGGATATAGTCCTGTGTGGTTGCGTCTGTGATTGGTATGTAGACTATCCAAACAGTTTGGTGATGCTTCTGTTTTTCCTTTGCGCTTAATACTCATTAAATTCATTCTATTTAATTTTAGTGTGATACAAGTTTCTTTCTCTTCCAAAATTTTGGTTTTACGCCAAATGACTGGTTAATTTTCCCTTTTATTTTCTTCTTGAAAGTGTATCTGCTGTGCTTACATACAGTTAGATATACCTGAGATTACACTGCCCCTTATCGTGATTGAAATTTTCTTACTCAGGCGCTTGAGTGGAATGATGAGCCAGCTGAAGAACATGGAGTGGGTGAATCTCCTCCTCATGGGACTGATGATATGTGTACTCAAAATTCTGAAAAGAAAGAGGATAATGCGGTGATTGGCAATGAAGAAAATGAATGGGACAAACTACTGCGTGAAAGGTAAGGAGCTCTTATTTGTATGCCATATTTTACTTTTGCAATTTCAAAGTTGTGTGTGAATGATAGTTGGGTGTACAAGTAACACAAGAAAAATGATCATTTTCTGGCATTATGAACTTCAAAACATGTCTGAAAGGTGTGAGCTGCCTTTGTTGCTGAAGAGGACCCTTGTTGATTAGGACAATCCCTCCTTGTCATAAGGGACCTGAAATGAAAACAAGTTTTAAGGATGGTTTTCCTTGATGTTTAGTTAATCCCACCTAGTGGATTGATTAAGGCTCAAGTCTTGTTGATTTTGGTTTCTGTCTGTGGTTCCTTGAACGAGGTTTGTATCAGATGTGCTGAGGAATTGAGTGTATTTTTCAAGCTGATGTATTTTTTCTTTCTGTCACCTTCTTACCCTGTTTCAGTTCTCAAGGAGTATTACTGATCCTCCTGTTCTATATTTAACTCTCTCTATTATTAAAAGCTTCTTTGTTGTGTAATGATCAAATTAAGGCCTAGGAATGAGTTAGGTTTCAACTTGCCCTTCACATGAAAGCTGTTTTGGTTTGATCTGTAGTCAAAACGCAAGCTGACTACTACTTAGACCTAGCATATAATGATTTATGAGAACTAAAGCAGCATGCAGTGAACTTTTTGACCATATGATGGTAAAAGGTGCTATGATTATAGGAAACTGTTTTTCAAAAAATCAAAACCTTCTAAGTAAAACCTGGGGCATGGGTTTCATCTCCAGATTATTATTATTATTATAGGTTTCATCAACACAGATTATGATTGATGGCATATTTAGCTATCTAGTGGTATGAATATTTCTCGTGCATTTAATCTGATTTGTAGGTGGGAGAAATATCAAAGTGAGGCACAAGCAGCTCTTGGTCGAGGGAAGCGGCAGAGGAAAGCTGTTTCTTATAGGGAAGTATACGCTGCACACCCAACTGAAACAATGAGTGAGGTAGTTTGCTTCTTTTCTGCTTGTAAGGAAGCCTATTTGTATAAGCTTTAGAATTTCTAATGTATTAGGTTCTGATTACCAGTTACCACTAAAGAGGAGATCAGAAGGGCTTGTTTCTGATAAAATCTCTAGATATCAGACAATCAAATTTCAGATTTTTACTGTGGGTTTTGGGCTTCCAGCTTTCCCATATTGAGCAAATGCCTTTGGAATAACTGTTTTGGTTTTTGCTAAATCACTGATTTCTTTTCTGATATTGGTTAATAAGCCTATAGAAATCTTCTATATTTATGCCTTCTGAGTTAAATAGCTCTTTTCTACTGTCATGACATTTTAAAACATGCCTGGCACATTCAAGATTTTGGCTAGGGTGGAATTGGGTTCTAAAGTTTAATCATGGGACTCTCCAAACAGTAACATGCATTAACATTGAATAATTGTGTGGAGGGCTATAAATAGGCTCCTCTCACAATTTGTGGGTCTTTTGCTTAATTATCAACAGGATTGAAGCTCCACATTTGTACAGTTATTTGAAACCACTACCTTTTCAACAATTTGATTCTTCTGGATCTAAATTCAATCTCTCTATTTTCTTTGATATTAATGTTTTCTATTGGTCTGCTTGTTCAACCAGAGTGGTGGTGAGGATGATAAAGAGCCAGAACCAGAGCCTCAGCGTGAATATACACCAGCAGGACGGGCCCTCAAGGCGAAATTGTATGTTTTTCTTTACACTTGATGATGACTTCTTTAATTTTCCTCCTTTTTTTCAGTAGTAAGTAGTTTATTTTCTCTGAAAAAAGAATGCAACCATGCAGACAAATCTCAGATATTGCAATTTTCGCAACAATTTACCTGGAGACTTTAGCAAGTCCTACTTGCTGTTGCTAAATTTGTCATGGTAGCTTGAATACCGTTACTAATTTCAGCTAAACAGATTGAGTTATACATGGTAGATGGGTACTCCTATTTTGGCATTGTTGAAATTATTTGTTTGAAGTTTAAATTTTTCACTTTGAATGTGAATTTTCAAGTACATTGGATATATCATGCCCTCTAGTTGGTGGTGTTTTATCAAATGGTTTTTGGCTTTATGATTAAATCATGGTGAGCCAAATGGAGAATAGTACCATAAAGAGGTAGAGAAAATCGAGGAAAATTACAGGGGAAATAACAAAAAAGGACTTAAATGTCGATGGTTTTAACATGAATATGATATATGATAGAGCTTTATGACATTGTTTGATTCATGTAGCCGACCTCCTTGAGTGGGACAAAGCTTAGTTATTGTTTGTTGTTATTGATTAAACATGCTCGCAACACTGAAAACACTTGCTATTGTCCAACAGTGCTAAACTTCGTGCTCGGCAGAAGGAACGACTTGCTCGGAAGAAAGCTGCTGGAGGATGTGAGGGAATCCCAGGAACTGAGTCACTCCAACAGTTTCCAGCCAATGCTAAGGGTGGAGATGTAGGAGTGGGAGAGATGCATCCAATTCAAGAGGGACCTTCCATCAACTTAGAGGACTGCAAAAATAATCAACTTGCAGAACCTCAGAACAGTAACAGAGACTCCCTCAAGCTTTCAAAACAAAAAATGGGCAGTCATTTTGATGTTTCTGTCAATAATCCAAGCCGTTCTCTACCTGACATTTTTCTTCCAAATCACCATTATAAGGGGGGCCTAAATACCTCAAACTCTATGCCCACCAACAATTTGCCACCTGTCCTGGGACTTTGTGCTCCTAATGCTAACCAAATAGAATCATCAGAAAGTAATGTTTCCAAGTTAAATTGGAGACAAAGTAGACAAGGAGTCAGACAAGAGTTTCCTTTCAGTCTTGCATCTTGCTCTGGGACATCCATGGATGCTGAGGTCAGAAGTCAGGAAGCAGCAGCAAATACCAGATTACCAGATGGGTTGACTGAAAATGTACAGCAAAGTTTCAAAAATAGCATCCCTGATGGCAGTCTCCCATTTGTTCCGGTATGCTCACTTAACATTGAGTGTGGATTTAATTGTCGATTGTGGTTCGCTGGCTTTATATGCATGTGTCATGTATGGTTTTAATTCATATCCTTTCTTATATTATTTTTCAGTTTCCGCCTGCCCTGCGAGGAAAGGAACCTGAAAATGTAGGTGCTAGATTCTCTGCTTTCCAGGAGAAGATGGCCCTGCCAAACCTGCCGTTTGATGAAAGGTTGCTGGCCAGATTTCCACTTCCAACTAAGAGCATGGCAAATTCACATCTGGACCTCTTACCTAATTTGTCATTAGGAGGCAGATTTGAAGCTTTGAATGGATCCATGCAAGAGCTGCCAACAATGCCAGCATTACCCACTTTCAAAAATCGCCCTGAAGATTTATTCAGATATAATCAGCAAGACAGGGACGTACCTCCCACTTTGGGTTTGGGACAAAGGCCAACCACATTCCCATCTTTCCCAGAAAACCATAGGAAGGTGCTTGAAAACATAATGATGAGAACTGGCACAGGATCAAGCAATCTATTGAAAAAGAAGTCTAAAGCAGATGGATGGTCTGAAGATGAACTTGATTCCCTCTGGATTGGTGTTCGTAGGCATGGAAGGGGTAATTGGGATGCCATGCTTCGAGATCCCAAGCTAAAATTTTCAAAGTATAAAACACCTGAAGATTTATCAGTGAGGTGGGAAGAGGAACAAGTAAAGGTCTTCCAGGGGCCACCTTTTCCTGTGCCAAGATCATCCAAGATGACAAAGTCTACCAAATCTGCACATCTTCCTATCTCTGATGGAATGATGGAAAGGGCCTTGCAGGGGAGCAGATTTCTCTTGCCGCCAAAATTCCAGAACCATTTGACTGACATGAAATTAGGGATAGGTGATTCTGCATCTAATCTGCCGCAGTTTAGACCCTTGGATCGACTTGGTTTGCAAAATGATCAGTTTGTGCCGCTTCCATCATGGAGTTCTGATAAGCTGAGAGCAAAATTTCCTGAAGATGCTTCTGCTGAAACATCTGATAGGCCTGGGACTTCTTCGAGTGTTCCAATGGAACGGTCATTTCTGCTCAATTCTTTTGGAACCAGTTCCTTGGGTTCTTTAGGTTTGAATTGCTCAGGCAGCATTGATATACAGCAGAAGGAAGATGAGCAAGGAAACAATAGGCGTGGCAAGTTGCCCGGACTTTTGGAAGGATCACCTAATGATATGCATGATAATTGCATTAATGTAGGAAATGGGGAGTCCACTAGCTCTGGCGTGGTATCTAACCCTGTTAGATCTGATCTCGTGCACTCTAAAGGAGAGGATGCAGCTGGAACTAGTGCCTCGAAAGAGAAGCTTCCTCACTGGTTGCGAGAAGCTGTGGGCTCCCCTGCCAAACATCCTGATCCTGAACTGCCACCCACAGTGTCAGCAATTGCTCAATCAGTTCGCATGTTGTATGGAGATGATAAGCCTGCAATTCCTCCATTTGTGATCCCTGGACCACCTCCCTCCCAACCAAAGGACCCCAGGTGTGTTCTCAAGAAGAGAAAGAGGAGAAGATCACACAAATTCAATCAGGTTCTTCCGGATTTTGCAGGATCCAGCAGCAGCCACCATGCCGATAATGGGGCTTCAAGCTCAACTCCCTCAGGCCCATCATTTCCTCTTCTTTCTCGGACAGGAACTCCAGGACCTCAGCAGGTCGAATCTGACCTCAACTTGCCTCCCCTAAATTTAAAAGCAGTGAACCCATCACTTTCATCGTTGCACCAACCGAAAAAGGCGAGCTCGGGTTTGTCTCCTTCCCCTGAAGTGCTCCAGTTGGTCGCATCATGTGTTGCTCCTGGGCCTCATATTCCATCAGTTTCTGGTGCTTCAGGCCTTCTTGAGGGGAAGCTCCCATTACCAAGGCCTGTTGACAGAGCCAAATTCAAGGACTCTGAAGGCACCTTAAGAAGCAAGAAGTCTACCTGGTGTCCACCTCAAGATCACACAGTAGAACTTTCTGACAGTGGAGATTCCAGCAAGACTCAGTCAGATCCCTCCCGGGTCGAACGGCCCGATGAAGTTGAGGAGGTATCATCTGAGGGAACTTTATCTGATCATGCAGTGAGAGATCAGGAAACACAACTGTAGTGTCCTCAGATGATAAATAAACAAAACCATATTCTTTCTTGCTGCTTAAAAGCCTTTTCACCAATGCGCTGGAATTTTTGTAGGTATGACAATGAGTGGACTAGCACAATATAGGATTGTTGAGAACACTTGAAGGTTTTTTTTTTCTCCCAAGTGAAATGAAATATATAGTATTGCTTGCTGGGGTATTTTCTTTTGTTCCATGCCCCAATCTTTTGCAATTGGAACTGGGATATAATAACCCCTTTTTACAATATGAAGCAAGGTTCTCAAAATTGCCAGTCAACCTGCAAGATCAAGATCATATGATTTTACAATCTGTGTTTAGATCTTCAACTCCAATTACAGGTAAGAACTCTATTTGGTGGGATTGGCTAGGATAGCCCGATCGACCCAAGCTGACCCCTCGAAAATTACAGAAACCCAACCTCAAGCCTCTATTCGGAAGTTTTTTAATTGTTTCATAATTTCAACAAAGTTGTTACCTTGTTCCCCTTGGTGGTGGTGGTGCTGCCGCTGCTGCTCCCAATGGCATTGCATCCGTTTTACTGTTGGTGTTTCTCTTCGCCTTAGTTGTCAATCCTCAGGTGCTTTGTAATGGAGTGGGTGTGGGTGCTATGTTATGGAGTGGGTGTGGCTGCAGCCGCGCCGCGATCTCCCGGCTGCAGCCACGCTCACTCCAAGCAGAGTATATGTTGCTGTTAATTTTTTTTGGTGGTCGAATGTTGCTGTGTTTTGAGGTGGCAGGCTTTGTGACACTGGTTTGAAGAGTAGGAGTGGGTGACTATGCCTTTTTTTTTGGGGGTTTGGTAACAAAAATGGGCCGAAAGCCCAAACGAAAGTGTGATCTTGTTTTTACGTTTTCGAAAACACCTACGACATTTTGACCTGAAAATATATAGAAACACCCACCACAACATTGTCAAAGTAATAATAATAATAATAATAAAAACAATAACCACAGCCACAACTTGTTGGCCTTCTTTCATGAATAATATTTGATTGCATCTTCTACATTTATGATTTTATTTTTGTCTTCTATACTGTAACTTTCAACTTTGATTTGAGTTATAACTTTTTTATGCATGATTAATTTGAGTTTAATTAAATATTAGTTTTCATTTTAAGATTAATTTGTTTTTTATTTTGTGTTATCTATGTTAGAATATAATTTCATATTTTGGTAAGATTTTTAATGTTATTGTTACACACTCCAGTTTTACATGTTTATCCTCTCATTCTGATCTTTCGAAGGATCTCAAATCTCAATTTTAATATCCTTGCTGTGAAGTATGATGGAAACATTTTTACTAGTGACATTCTGGTATTCATAAACAGGCATTTGGAATTTTGGAGGTCGTGCCATATCCGACAAAGAGTTAAAATTTAATAACCTATGTCTTTGAAAATTTGAAATACAATGTATTATGGATTTAATGATATAGAAAAGTAAAGTGGTACTTTGATATGTATATAACTCATCTAATTTAATGGGTCTTTTAAATTTTGTTTTAATTTCCTGGACAAATTGCAAAATGTCTTGGGATATATGTATGTGTCAAATTGAACCCGAAGGGGAACGTAAAATATTGAATCATTTACATATCTTCGAACATGTATCCAAATCAGGAATGATATTTGTACATTATTTTGGGTGTATAAATGCCATATATTTGATCTGAATATGTCGAATACCATATAAAACCTTATATTCGATCTGAATATGATAAAATTTCTTAAAAGGTTTTAATTATTAAAAAATAGAAAAAATATGATTATAACTAATTCTAATATTTGTTAAAAAAAATTCCCTTTGAGATTCTGATTATAACATTTTAATACAAAATAAGTTAACTTAATAAAAAACTCATGATCAAAAGTTCTTGTGCATCTCAGTCATTGGATGAATTTATTAAAAGAATTTTCGAACTAAAAAATTATTTTGGGCATTTTTTTGTCAGTTAATACTTATGAAATAAGCTTTTGCCTAAATCTCTAAGCTCTACCACCACAAGCTTGTACGAACTTTCCTCGGTAATCCCTATAGTAATTGCTGTGAAATAAATATAAGAAAAAGAAAAATAGTAAAGACCAGTAATTTTTTTAACGTAAAATTGAATTTATGAATTCCAACTGGTTAAGAGTTAAAGCATCAACAATTATTTGTAAGCTTATTTCAATAACACAATAGTGTTACACATGTAATTAATAGAACTCACTCTAATAAAGGGGATAAGACAATGGTTATTAATCTTTAAAAAGACCAGTAACTTGACAAGCACTTGGCTACTTATCAATTCACATTTTTTTAATTTTGTAATTTATTTTAATTTTTTAACTTATCTTTTTTTTTTTTTCTAACCTCCTTCAATTTCCTATGCATCACGGGTATTTTAGAAAATATGAATTTTAAACATCAAAGTAACTATTCTTTTTATATATAGTATAAATTTATTTTTTTAACTTTCTTCAATTTTCTATACATCAAGGCTATTTTAGAAATATGAATTTTGGACATCAAAGTGACTAATCTCTTTATATCCAGTATAGATAATAGAGTCTGTGGGGTGTTTTAAAATCTAAAAAGTTGCTCACCTTTTCCTTCAAAACGGGTGGCAGTTACTCCTTATAAAATGGGGAGCCAGGAAAAGAAAAACTTTTCTTCACAATCAAAGTAAATATAAAGGACGAAGACTCAGAATAACATCAAGATATTCACAAATATGGATCTGAGTATGTTTCTATGTTCCTATTCATATCTCATTGCATGATAATTTTAAGATTCTTAAGGGCTTAGTAATTTTTTGAATTGTTTACTAAAAGAAAAATTACAGTCAACAATATATTTTTTTTTTTAAAAAAAAAGGAGCATCAACAATTGAGTTGGAACTTGGAAGGATCCTCCAGCCATACGTCAGTTCCTTCTTCCTTAGCTAGTTGGTTACACCAGTAAAGAACCATGATTTGATTTGTTAGACCAGTGTCACATTTTTTCTGTCGTCTAATGAGAGATCTTTCTTTACTCGTTTATCTCACGGACTTAATTTCGATTCTTGATAGTATACAATTTTCAATAAAATAATTATTAATTATATATTATTATATTAATAAATATATCTAGTTTTTTCACTTACTAATTAAAAAATAACTTTAATTATACTGCTATCCAATCAAATTTTTTTTATTTGAATGACTTTTCAAGTGATGAAGTGAAAGTTAACCATATATGATATCATATACTTAAATGATTGTGTACAATTTTTTATATTATCAATGTATTAAAATTAAATTTTTTAAAATTTATATAAATAAAATAATTTAATTAAATAATAGTGTTGATGGACGACAATTATATCAGAATTGAACTCTCAACTTATTTGACAACGCACTTAAATTTTCACAAAATTGGACAACAATTCTGTCAAAACTTGTTTGTACCATACGGTGGTACTAAAAAAACAATGTAGAAACTCCACCATCGTAATTCTACACTTGTGGTCTGTTAACTCATTCTTCCTGCGACATCATTCAGCAGAAAGAGGAAATTGTGCATTAGATGATGGAGAATCAGAAATCATTTCCTTGAATAGTCATCAAAATCCCACCTCTGACTCCCAATTCTAAAAAGCTTAAGAGCCATCATGCCTTTTCCAATGAAAATTCTGTTCTGAAGTGAAAGTGACCCCCTTTAATGGGAACTGTGTTGATACATGGATAGCTCTGACCAAAAATCAGACGCGTTTTTGTAACTGCTTTTGCCTTTTGGTCACTCCAATTATTCTTCATCTTCTTGTGTTTTCGGCATGGGATTAAATGTTATATTAAACTTGCTTGTTTGTTCAATGTTAGCCTCGTCACATGATCACTACCAAAGAAAGACTCATAACATGATCACACGATTTATAGTATGTTTGAAAATTAGTTTAGTACTTCAAAATCGGTTCTGAGAGTCTAAAATTGATTTTATTCATTTCCTATTTTGTTTGGTTTTCAGTTAGAATGCAATATCATAATTGATTTTGGATTCAAAATTAGTTCTAGCATAAAGTGAAAAATTGTTATTTCAAGTTTTTATTCTTTTAATTTTTGTCTAAATCACTTTTAGACCAAATTACTAAATATAAATCACTTTATCTTAAAATTAATTTCATCCATAATTAATTCTATAACTGCAGAATTAAACACGTACTTAATTACCATTGATGCTCGTTTCTGATTTTATTAGCTGTGGCAATATCCGTTATGACTAGCAATCCTTAAAAAGAAGAGTGGTTTAAAGAAGGAAAAAGTGTACAAGTAAAAGTGATACTTCTAAGTTCTAATCCACATTCTGTAAGCCATGCCAACATATTATGGTTAGGGATGTGTCATATATCCCACTAACTTATTTTATTAAAATATAAAAAATTAAATATTTAATCATACACAATATATAAATATATATATATATATATATATATATATATATATATATATATATATATATATATGTGTGTGTGTGTGTGTATAAAGGTGTTAAAGTTGTTGACCGTTAACTATATATCAGGTAATATATAAAGAAAACAATAAAATAAGTTAACAGCTGTCCCATAGTTAGACCTAAACTCTGTGTGTTGGGGCTAATTTTGTGACCATTATTTGCGGAATTTGGTCTCATATATAACTTCCTTAATATAACATACATAAGTGCTCGGAGAAAGTAGCTGACCTGCACATGGCTAACCCACATTTCAAGAAACAGCTTCTCTAGTTCTCACGTTCTCGTTTTAAAATAAACTTGTACAATATATAATTGACTTCTATAGTCACATTCAGCCAAGAATAACATCACTATGCTTGACAGTGATGACTCCCTCTACGACTCATTTCCATCTCCACCTTCCACTTGTTTGGATATTCCTGGAGTATATATAAAGCAATTATATATACAATTAGTTCCGATATTTGGTTATATGCTTAAATATTACGTAAATAATTAGAAAGACATATTATTTTATAAAATCATGATTAGATAAAATAATTATTGCATGGAATAAAATGAATCATGACAGCCAATAATGTGCCAAAAGATAAAAAAAAGAAAAAGAATCATGTGATGAATTTTTTAACTCTCAGCATTTTTGTACGCAGACTAAATCTTGTAATGAAGTTTTTTTTTTTAACATTTTTGTATTTTGATTTTGCGAGTAACTGAATGGAAGTTATTTTTTCAACTCCCAGTATTTTGTATTTTGATTATGTTAGTTTTTTTTTTTAACATTTAACGAATTCTTATGTCTCTTTGCACTTCTTTTTCTCATATGAACAAAGTGTCCCTGAGGATTTTCTGAATTGGGTTGGAGCTGAATCCAAGGTGGGGAAGCTTCTCTACTTTGATATTTTTGTTTTCATTGTTTTGCTTAGTTTAGCTTGGTTGTGCTGTGCTGCTCAACTTCTGGTTCTTTTTGAATGCTATTGTGGTTGGATCATTTGTAGTTTGTGTTACCAAGTTGAGGCCTTTTCTTTTGAAGCTCATTTGGGTTTGTTTCGGACTGGTATGAGTTGTTAATCTCAAGGTCCAATTGGAGCGATCAATTTGTTGTGTGTTGCATTGGTGGATAATTCTTTTTTAATGTATTGTATTCTTGTATTTTTGTGGGGTTACTCTGGATTTCAATTATGGATGGTTTTGTTGATTTTCATCAAAGTTGAATAACTTGCAGATGCAAAATACTAACTGTCTTGCACACAATCGAGTTGTGGGTTATAGACATCGAATCAGTAATTTGTGCATGTTGTCCTTTTCTTTCCTTTTTTCTTTTTCCATTTTTTAGTGTGGAGAATTCGTGAATTGACTCTGGGTGTTGATGTAAGTTTAGGAGCACTATGGAGGGTAACATATGTTTTTTACCTTGTACTTTTGATGGTTCCTGCTTGTGTTTTACCCAAGGAAGAGGAAAACAGACTAAGTATCGAATAAGTTAAGGTACTGATTCAAGAATTTAGAGGTCCAACCAGTTAAATTAGGGTTCAATCGGAATAGAATAAGATATATTAAATTATTAATATTAATATAGTCAATAAAAAAATATTTATAGATCTATAAAAATAAATATAATAATCCGTATATAATTTCTCTAATCTCAACCTCACAGTACAGTTACAAATCATTTAAAAATAATATTTGTTAGTGCTCAGTAACATTTATGGTGAGCAGCTTGCAAATGAGAGAAGAATAACTCAATAATTTTTGTTAGTGTCGTTTTTTAGTTCTTTTTTTTTTTTTACTTTGTGGTTGCCACAAGATATCAATATTTAAGTTTTAAAAAAAATTCAAAAGCTCCAAATCAGCCAACCTTCAAAATCGGACCAATTTGCCGGTGTTCCCGATTCTTGACTGGTTTTGAACTCTCTTGATTTCAATAACTTAACCAGCCGACAAAGTGATTGGTTCTTTGTTAAGTCCGATCCGATTTTCTCTTTCATGGTTTTACCTTATACTTTTGAGAGGCAGAGGAATTGTAGCAAGGATAAGGCTGCTTCCTTTTTTATTTTCTATTTTTTGGGAAGACTCCTCACACCTTTGGCCATGGAAGTAATCACCTTGTGTCATTGGTTCTAGCAGCCTCTCATCTTCGAGTACTTATCAGAATTCTTATGTGATTGGCTCCTTACCCACATGCGCCGCACTCCCTTTGCATATTCTCTTCATTTTAATTCCATGGAGATGGTATTTACATGCCCATGCATAAATTTTGTTTGTCCATCGCCATCATACCCTTGATACCGTATGATGACTACACCGATCACCATATGCATGCATATCTTTGTGTGTCAAAATTCGGCTAGATGTTAGGCCGAATTTTATGTGTCAGATTCAATTAACATAAAACGTTTGACAGTTAGCTGAAAATCAGGTTGACAATTATCAATGTATGAATGCAAACTCATACATTCATTTGACAGTTAAACGTTTTAGGTGTATGGAAAACGTTTGACAGCTAAACATATTGTTTTTACTGAAACCATGAAGATTCATAAATAACTTTTTTTTTTTTTGGTAAAAAAGCCTGCGACCTCATAAATCAATATTATACTTGAGATTTAAATTAATACTTAACGGTGTTAATTAATAACAAACTTCGCCGATTAAGTATCTATATATCAAATTAATTGATAATAGTAGCTAACAGCCTAACATCGTTCATGACTTTATTCCAAACAACGGAAATAGAATAAAATAATGAATCGATAATTATATATAATAATTAGTGAGCCAACTTAAAATACATATGCGTATGGCGCAAGGGCCTATGCCATGGTCTTAGTTTATACTTTTGTTGTTTGCTTTGACTATCTACATAAACACTTCAATTTCATTGTTGCAATTTGAAAGCTGAGAAAATTAATAATAATCAATACGTCTTGTGTGCGTTATTATTTGAGCAAAGAAGTAACATGCCTATCTTGACGGCATTGTGTATTCAAACTAACGAAAGTACTACAAACCTTAAATACTAGGTTTCTCATCATACTATTGTGAATTTAATGTTTAAAGAAGCAAGTTAAGGAATCCAGAGTTTTGAATAGTATGCATAAGAGATTATAGATCTAATCCTCATTGCGATTAATGTAGTTTCAGAATCATGTAACTATGAGGTGCAAAAGTTGCAATCCACTAGTCAACAAAACTAACATCAACTTGTCATATTTAATATATAGTTATATGTTATGCAACGAGCTCTTAGACATCATATCTCCCTACATACTCCGAAAATTTGTGAATGATAACCATCTTTACCACACTGATCCCAGAAGCTTAATGGATAGGTAAAGAATGGAAACCAACAAGTGTTTTTTGAGGGAAAAAAAGACAAAGTATTCACTCACTAAGAAAAAGAAGATCCTAGCTATAATAGTTATTGTCTAATGGGAGTTCCCTGCTGTTACTTGAACAACGGGGCATGAAGAAGTAGTACTCCTTGGATTTGCCACAAACCTCGAAGAAAATGCATAGAACTTGTAATAATCCTCATCCAACAAGCTGCCACATCCAGTGGAGTCAAAGTTCAAGGAATAGCTCAGTGGATCATACAGGCATTGAAACGAACCCTGTCGACTTGTTCTTCTGCGGCTACGTCTCCTCTTTAGTTTTCTCATCAGCTTTGTCACCAGACAACAACAGTGGCATGTTGAGTTGGGGCCATCCACAACAGATTTGGAAGGAGGAGGAGTGTTTGTAGTTGTGGTCGTGGTGGTGGCAGATTCATGCTTCATCTTCATGGTGGCGGTGGTGGTGTTGTTTTGAGAGGTGAGAGCCCACATCTGTGTCATATGTGTGTATGAATCTTTTTTCTTTGAAAAGGAAATGTGGTTGGTGCTGGAGTGAGTGGCTTCGGTGTGGCAAAGTGAGTGACACTGTGAACAAGAGATTTTGGAGACTGATTCTCATTTGATGGATGCATTCTGTGCAGCTAGTATTTATAAAGGGTAACAATATTTTTACATTTAAAAATTAAATGTCTATTTAGATATTCACTTTATAATTATTAGATATGATGATAGTCTCTATTTATACTTAACATTTATCACATCTAGTGACTATAAAATGAATATTTAAATAAACACCCATTTTTTAAGTGTCAAAATAACATTACTCATTTATAAAAGGACAAGTGTTTCTACGTCACAAGTAATTGAAGTTTACGTGTTAAATTAAAATTCATATCTCATTTAATAAATAATATTTAAATTAATATGATATCTTATATGTTATCAATATAATTATTATTTCTCATATCATATACATTAATATTATACTTCAAAAGTAGATATGCATTAAGACGTGATTAGATATAATGATGTAATCCTGAACTTACTAAGTGTTCCACTTATTAATAGTATTAATACAAAATCCCATGGTGGGACACAACTAATAAAAAAACTATGTTCCCTTGACTATCATCTTTTGGATTCAAATCTTGAAGAATTGAGAATAAAGCATTATGTATAATCAAAATCATCCCCTACTCAGAATTTAGATTAGTTAACCTCGTCCACAATACTGGATGGCCAAGACCAAAAGGAGTATCAATGCTCTTAATTAATAGATCTGTAATAAAAGTACAAAAAAGTAATAAGAGGAATTTATATATATAAGTTGCCTTGACTGCAAGATGCAACATCAGCCACGTGATCACTATGGTTACTGTGGATTAGAATATGTATATATTATTACTCATGAAATTATAATAACATTTGATTTGATAACGAATAATGATGAGCCTGTGATGTGATGGCAGAGCAAAGAGTCAGGAGTATGTCATGTCTGGTTTTTTCTTTTCCACGGAAAGGAAAAGGTTACCATGCGGGCTTCACCGGCCTTGGAAATACTATAGTCATTTTTTAACAATATAATAAAACTTTCGAAAAAACTGTAGTTTTTGTTTGTTAAGGTGAATTGATGTTTTTACAAAATATATCTTTAACAAATCTTTGTAATAAAAATTATTATAGTTTTACAGTACTGCAAAATATGTACATGTGCTCTGTAGGGCATGTGAATTGTCCAACTTGCAATGCAACAACTCTCTCCTTCTCATTTATAAATGCCATTTAAAATGTTAGGTGGACTGTGTTTTTGAGAAAAATAAGAGAGAACTAATTTGCAGTTTTCCCTACATAACTATTACTATCATTATCATTATTTTTTTTCCTAGTCAATCCTCATGTTAGTCCCCTATCTTCACACATGTGAATCGCTTTTGACCTCTGGCTTTATAAATATGAATTAAATTGGTTTGAAACTTTATAAAAGTGAATCATAGTAGCCTCTCATTAAGATAAGTTAACATTCATTCAATTAAATAAATATTAAATAACGTCCAACATATTATGTGTCATTTGACTTAGTATAGAAACTTATATAGCTTATTTTGTATAAATTTAAATATCAAAATAAGATATTCAAGTCTCCATACTATGTCAGGCAGCTATAATAAGCTTAGTTGTCACTAAATATATGTTACACATCATTATTTAACAAATAAATTATTAATTAATTTGAATTGAGAAATTAATATAACTGATATTTTTTAGAGTTAGAAATCATTCTAACTTATTTTAAAAGTTAAAAATTAAAATAATTGAAATCTTGAGTGAGTAATAACTTTTTATTTTTTATTTTTACAGAAAAATTAAAATATTCCAACCCTCATGTGACTTAACACATTCATAGTCATCGAGTGTGATTAATAAGTGGTCAAGATACAATATAATATAAAACAATATTCTGCAAATATATATATATATATATATCATTTTAGCAAATAGCCAAACAGCAATACCAGGTTGCAAGCAGAAAGCAGCAAGGCTGAGGAGAATATTGGAAAAAGAGAGTGGCACACTAGCATAGCGATGGCATATGGCATCCCACTATATCGTCAGTCACTGGTCAATGCACAGAGAAATAATTTGACTGCACTGCCTCGTTTATGCAAAAATAATAAACTATTAACATGGGTCCCACTCATCACTTGCTACTATCAACTCCAACCCTTTCTTTTCTTTTTTTTTAATTTTCTTATAAAAATCAATCTAGTCAGTAAACTGTGCAGTCTACAGATAAAATAGCTTTTAGGTCTTAGATTCAGTTTTAGTAAAACTAATTTTACAGAAACAGGGCAAATATAGTATCTTATTATCGATAGGCGGGCTAAGCTTTGACAACACTGTCTCTTTTTATGATCAGTACATCATTCGGCCATGTGCGGCCAAAAAGTTATATGGTGTTAATGATTTGAATACATTATCATAATTAGAATACTGAATATTGCACTACAATAATTGAATCGCGCGCCGAGTGAAAAAAATTTGAAGAATGGTAAGTGTTGAGTGCTTGGTTTGAGGAGGAGATAACGGAAGATTTTAGTGGATGGAGGCAAGGGTGAGGCAATTACAAAGCTCGTGAAGAGCCATTTTTTTTCCCTTCTTCTTTTTGGGTATAAAATGCACCTATTTTGAGTATACTATGCTTAAATAAAATTGTTAACGGTAATTTACTCACATATATTTAGATGTGTTTGTATTTTTTATTAGTTTTTTTCACAAAGGGAATATTTCTTGATTTCATCTAATCTATCTGAATAATTTTTTATTTTTTAAAGTAGATAGATAACTAGTTTTATTGTTACTTCTGTTTATACTTCACTATTATCTTGAAGTATTTTAATTAAAACGTATATAAATGCACTCTTAATCACGTTACTTTATATAACCTTATGATTTAATTTATATATATATATATGAAACTACGAGTATAAAAATAAGTTTTTGACCAGTAGTTTTAGGAAAACAGTAAGAAACTCAAATAAAAAAACTATACTTTTATTTCATTTCATGGTGATATTTTTGTTTTTGGGTTTCTCTAACTAATACTTTAAGAGCATCTCTAATGAAAAGTCTCATTTTTTATTTTATTTTTTGTTCCACTACTTGCTACATTAATAAAATGTTATAACAAATTAAAACAAATTAGAGTTGAGATTTACCGCTCCAATAAAAATCTCAACTTCGATCTCATTTTTGCTTCTATATATATATACATATATATTTTTCAAAACAAATCTCAATAAATTACCAGGAACATCTTCCATGAAACTAAATTAAAGAAGCTGCTGCTTTCCAAGGACAAGCAACCGAGGTGAGATTGACGTGGTTGAGTTGAAAGATGTGACTAGTGTGGCGGTAGAATACAAAGTACAAGAGATGCTTGTGACAATTATCGCGACAAACAAACAAACTGAGCATCCCATGTCGATTTCCTCAACGTGGAATGCGGATGCCCCCATGGTTACTCACCAGGGCCAGATACTAACCAAACAATGGTGTTGCTGATAATTAGTCCATCAACGTCTAAAGCTTTGTTTGTTCTGCTTCCAGAGGTACTTTTGAGCAAAAAGTAAAATTAAGAAAACTCGTACCTTTTATAAAAATATATTGAAACGGTATATTTTTTCATTTTTATTTTATCAAAGTGCTATTCAGGTAAGCACTGAGTAAACGATTGAAAATTAGTAAGAATTGAAATATTATTTCAAGAGGATAAATATCTTATAAAAAAGTATAAATTAAAAATAAGGTGATTCGAACAAATTTTTAACATGATGTCAAACCAGCTGTGTTTTTATTAATAATTTATTTGAGTGTGAAGAGAAAATGAGAGGAAAAAATAAAAATATTAAAAAATGAAGTGAAAAATGATGAAGAAAATATAAAAAAAATTATGTAAAATAACTTGTATACCTTGAACATTAAAAAAAGTATAAATATGCTATTCTTATTTTTTGGAATCTTTCATTAATTTCATGCAGAAATTATTTTCTCATAAATATTGATTAAAAATTTCATTTATTTTCAATATTTAAATTATAAATTTTATTTTTTTAATTTTCAATATTTAAACTATAAAATTCAGTTTAAAACTATGTGTTTTAATTAAAGTAATTATAGTATAAAAGTTACTTGTATTTCAATTTTCAATATATTTTCATTTTATTATAACTTTTTTTATAACATTTTATTATAACTGCCACACCTTTTTAATAAAAAATATAATACTTTTATTTAATAAATTTATTGTTATCCCACCTAGCCAAGTCCACGGCACACATATTGTCTTATTTGTTTAAGCATTTAAATATTATTATTGCAATTAAGATTTTTTCTACTCTTGCAAGTTGCAACTTTTCTTGTGCAACTGAGAGGAGAAAATTTTCTCATGAGCCCTACCAATATTTTCTTTTCTTCCCTTGTTATTTTCATCTGAACCATATATATGTATATCTTTAAGGGTGCATTTGGTATAGAATACTGATTCAGCTAGATGATTGGAATAGATGTCCCGACTAGGTGATCAGTATTGAGTGTGTTTTTAGCGTTTGTTTTCGTGATCTTTCCACTCTCCTTAATCTTGAACTTTTAGGGGGATTTTCACGAATTATTCCATAGTTTAAAAGGACAGATGTCATGTTTATAGCTTTTAAACGAAACGTTTGGCGTATGGCCATTTAGATCCAATTATATAGCTTTTAATATTAGGTAACCGCCCAAACAATTCTAATCATTATAAGATATTTAGTCCAAATACATTGATGAATTTTATTTTTATTTTGATCCCTTAATCAAACCCATCTTAAGATTGTTTTCCCTTTCTTTATTTCTGCATATCCAAACGAATGTTTAATTCAAAATTAATACTTTTTGTATTCTAATGAAGTATATTAAGGTTTAAGTTTATAAAAAAAAAAAATAGAAACACTTCCCAATCGTTGAATTTTTTTTTTTCACAACTATTAGATATTCTAGTATTCTTGAAGGACTAATACTCATCAGATCTTTTAGGAATTAATTTGTAACCTACTTTTTAAATCTTTAGAAAGCAATTTCTCATTTCTTGAATTTTTATCAATAGAAGTATTATTGAATAAGTATCGATCCAAAACTTCCTCCAACTATTTAAGTGTATTCCAAGCAACCACATTGCAAACATTTGTTAAGTGCCGAATTATTCCTCGTAATCAGCACTTCAACAAAAAATAACCACAAAAAGATATAGACGAGTGCACTCCCCCGTACATAGCAACCAACTTTTAACCGACCTGTAATTTGGGTTTTGGCATCTGTTTATCTTCCTCACTTCTACTTTTAAACGCAAGAGCAACCACTAAACCCACTGAACTTTCCACCATATGTTATTTACAATGATTGTAAAAACTATTGCATATCCTACTAAACCTCTGTGTAGTTTGGGTTTGTCTACTTTGCTTGATTTAAGCCGTATTCACTGCTCACTAAACCCATTGATCACCACAAGCAAGGAGAGCGACCAAACCCACATATAGTTGGGAGTAATGTTTTACTTCAAGAAAAATATGTACCAAATTTTTTATAGAAACCATAGTGATTTTTAAGGGAGATATCATGGTATGACCCACTAAATTCATTATAAGACTAACAATCTTGACACAAAACTTTGAATACAAAATTTGGTAAATTTTCTGGTCATGCAGCATTTTCCATAGATGGGTTGGGTATAATTTACCCACAAATATTCATTTATCGTATCTCAAGTACTTTAAGCAGCATGAAATGAAAGAGTGAAACAGCCTAATGTTAGCCCAAAAAACAAGTTGACCAACCTATTCCGCCACTTGAGAGTCAAAGTTTCAGCACACAATAGCCAAGAAAAGAGTCATGTCACTTCCGTTGAATTGTAACATTGATTACCATATGCATGGTGTTGTTCATATGCTACAATAAGTGGTAGAGCTATGCTATACATAGAAAATCTGACCAACATTTAAGAGACTCTCATGAGGGATATTGAAGATAACACTATTTTCCCTGCAGATCTTCCTAAGAAATGCATATATGTAATCAACAGCTATTTTCTTGCAGAACCTTGAATCCCTCCTTGCCCTCACAACAGTGTTTCCTAGTATGTGAACCACCCCAGCATCCCTGCAGTTATTCAAAAATTCAAGTTCGTCAACCTCAGTCTGGCCGCTTATTTGACCAGAGGATTTGATGGTAATATTCACATGTGGTGGAGAATTAACTTGTACAATTGAATCCACTGAGGAAATTGTTAAATCCATATTGGATGAAGTGGTGTTTCCATTGTTATTCACCATGCCATCCATTGACTGCACTGTTTGCTGCCCATATAAGCTGTATTCATCAGAATCCGAACATCCTTCCATCATGGACTCCAGCCGAACAAACATGAAAAGGTTATCAAAGAGTTTCTTCTCAAAACTTTCATCTTTCTTATGCAGGTCTTTGTAGCCATATCGTGCCACACATCGATACATGTGGAAATTCTTAGGTCCAATCCTCTTGACAAGGAATCTCTCCTCTTCTGGGACTGTGTAGACAGGAAGGTACTTCACGCATACAAAAACAACAACGGAATGGATGGCTGGGAGGTTAGTGATGAAATGAGAAAAGATGTGGGGTACTCCACTTGCAAGCTGTGTGTAGACTAGTCCAACTCCAGGGACACGAACAAGTCCTAAACTAGGTCCAAGCCCTAGAATCCATGCCATTGAGACCTTACTATGCATTTCAAACTCGTAGCGCCTCACTGTACCATAATGCCAAACATACATAATGATAAGAAATGCTCCAGCAATTGCCAGGGGAACCCAACCACCTTGATCAATTTTGAAGAGTACAGAGGAAAAATACGTGCACTCGACTATCAATGATAAGCCAGTGAAGATGAGGACAAGAATCCAATGGCACCGCCAGACTAGTATCATGATTAAAATCATAAGGAATGTAGTAACCAGCATGACTATCACAACTGCAGTACCTGTCATGACAATGATAATTATACAATTAAATGCACAATGAGAGAGGCAGCAATGCAAATGACATTGTAAATTAGAGGTGCAGCATTAAAATGTTCACAAGCATTACAAAGTTACCTATGGCGCATATTGGTCTGAAAATGAAGTGCAAATGCAGTACTTCACTAACGCTAACAGATGTAAAAAAGAAGGAAAAGACAAATGAGAAGTTGGGAAAAATTGTGCCGCAACAAGATGAGCCGAAGTACCAAAAACTAGTGTATTTATTAGATGATGCAAGCTATTTTAGGAATTTACTTTCCAATATTTTAGCAAGGAAAAAATAGAACAAAGAAACTAGTTTACTTATCTCAGCTAAGATTTTTAGTTGCTTTCCTCAATCAACACTACATGGCAAGATATGCATCACCACAATATACTTTTGTTTTCATATTTTATTAAAACATAAATTCAAGATGTTTTTGTAGGAGGGATGTTTACACTTCACATGACATTTTGGCGTTAAGACAATTGTACATCACAAATGTCTTCTTATCAAGCCTGACAATAAAAATTAACATCCAGCATACGTTTAATGGCATGAAAAATATTCATAACATTCAGCAAGGGAGAAAATTTACCATATGCATTTCCAATCTGGTTTTGATTTTTGAACCCAGCAGTAACAGAAATGCAAAGAATCATAAGGATCCAATTAATGTCTGGAACATATATCTGGCCAAGGAATTTCTTCGATGTATATACAACTTTAACTCTTGGGAAACATCCATGAGCCAGGGCTTGCTTAATAATTGAAAATGTTGCAGTTATCGTGGCCTGGCTTGCAACTATCGCTGCTGCTGTTGCAACAACAAATACCGGCCAGTATATTCTATCTGCAGAACTAAGAATAATCAGCTTAATAGATAAACAATTACTAAATGAAGAAAAAAATCTGCATCAATTTAACAAAGAAATACACAATTCTTGTAAGAGGTTTATCAGTAAAGATATTGTATAAAATTAATCAGCAAGGCAAGCAGGTCCACATGAGAGTAATCAAACAGACTGGATGCAAACTTTTGCAACCAGAACAAGATACTGTCGCAGTTTAGCTAAGATTTGCCATAGCAAGAAGTAAGTTGATCCAAGCACGGACGGGTACAAAAGGTTTGGCACTGAAGACAGAAGAATTCACTATAAAATAAGAATTTAGAAATGAAAAGTGTGTTTAAACCGGCAAGGAGAGATTCAAAAATAGTAACAACTATCCATTGAAAGTATTTTTATGTATAAGTGTAAAAATTTGACTTGGCCATTACAGCCTTGCATGCAGTTTGCGTGTGTGTGAACCATAGATCTGCCAATGTTTAAGAGTTAACTTCTGCTGCTTCCTAACCAAAACAAAACACAAATTGGTTGGCCATCTTAGCCCACCACCCATGGTGAGCCAGGCTGAAAAGCCGTTTTGGATTATGGGCTGCCACATTATGAACCCAACCCACCATTTTAAGCAAGCAATATGGGCAAACCCACTGAGCACAACCAATTTTGATAGCATATGTGCAACGCTGTCAGATATAACATGCTAGTTAGCTAATAATTAATAAAGAAAAAGAGAAGACATTTTCTCAAAGGAATAACCACACTAAGGCTTCACTACACACACACACACACGGAGTCATACACTGAGGGATGAGCAGTATCAGCTTCAATTCAATTGAATTGTCAAGAACTTCTTCAATTTATTACATCAAAAACTGTCTGGAAGAACATAATGATGAACATTTTGATATTAGTGTTTACTGATTATATTCCCGAAAATTTCCATTTGATTCATCCGATGGTGTGAACAATTGCAAAAGGTATAAGAAATAATTGTAGTGTAACATATAGATAGAAAAAGAATATAAATTACTCAACACAAATTTTAAAAGAGAAAGGAGGGAGAGAGAACCATCCATTATTTTTTGTCATATGAAATGTGGCAACATACTTCCTGATTATCGTAACATATTCCAAATACTACAGGTGCATAACAAATTCTCTTTTTGTTGTTGTGAACAAATGAAATTTTCAATATAGAATGTGATAGAGATCAAACACCTAAGGGAATTAGAGTGTATAAAAGAAAAAGAATACAAGGGTATTATAAGTAATACGGGTCAGAGTCTGGGGTGAATCATGTGGAGCCTGCTTGGTCCTAACTAACTTGCATATTGGCACCTGCTGTGGGTGTGTGCTGGCAGGGAATGTGCAGTGTGTACATGTGAGGAATTCTGTTAGAGAGAAGGGTATAATTGTTGGGTAGGAGTAGAATGAGGTAGGCAAGAATTGGACTAGGCCATTTGGGAGAGTCTAAGCTGCTATAGTGCTCAGGAACTTCTCTTTTTTTGCAAGATCCATTCTATTTTCTCTTCCTTTTGTGGTTAATAATACACTACGTTTCTACTGCTTCGTTGCTCCTTCTTGTGGCTTCTATCAGAATGTGAAAAGTATGCATAACTAACCTGGAATAGAACGATAAAAAGAATCTTGTGAATGATCCAAATGATTCATAAGGTAAGCAGCTTGTCCAGAATAGGCTAAAAGAAGGCAAGGAAACACAACTAGAGTAAATGCAAGCTGTACAGCCGAGACTGGAAAATGAGCAAGGTCAGCAAAAAGAGCCTCTGTCCCTGATTAAAAAAATCACAAATTGTCAAGTTCAAAACATTGTTAATGATTCTGAAATACAGGAAGGAAAAAAGCAGCAATAAAAAAAAAAATTATAAGAAAAAAAAAACCCTAAATTTACCTGTTATACTGAGCATGATACCACCAAGTGAAGTCCAGCTTTCTTTTCCTCCTCTTTTAAAATAGCGATATACATACACAGGTGAAAAAGCTTTTAAAACGCTGCTTCCATATTTCCATATGTTAAATATTCCTATGCCTCCAATCAGGAGGAACCAAAGGAGGACAATTGGAGCAAAGAGCCAACTAACTCTATCTGTACCATAATGTTGCATGCTGAAAAACCCAACTAATATTACCACAGCAACCAGCACAACCACACCTGTAGCCCAGCCAGAGAGAAGCTTTTCACCTAGAGCACTTATATGCATAGTAGCAGAAAAAGAAGAAAAATACCTTGTTACAGGTTCAGGAGGAGGACCATACCATTACTCACATGAGGCTTATTTACCTTGATGCCACCAGCAGCTGATAAAACTGCAACAAAAGATATGGTAATGAACCTCTCAAAATAACAGGAGATGTAGTATTCAAGAGAAAAATAATAATAATAGCAGTGAAAACATTTAGTCAGGATCCTTCAGCAGTAAAAGAATCATAAAATAAAAATTAAAAAAAAAAAAACACTCAGGAAAAATTAACGTTCTCTGAATCGGCCATAATCAAGTTTTTCTGACATTTCTGTTTTATAAGTAATAATGCTTCAAACAAGAACCACAGGAGCACAAGTTATGCACATACACCTCCTATGCAAAAGAAAAGCAACTTAACAAAGCTGGAAAATCTCAGAGTTATAAAAAATCCACAGATGTCAAGGATCTTAGCTAAATTAGCTTCACTCAGTCAAAACTAAAGATCTTCTCAGGCCAAGGCATAAGGTCATACATACAGAATAGAAGCTTGGAGAAATAAGACCTTTTTCTAAACCAAATTTACAGGGCACAATAAATTCATAATCATTTGATCCTTGACCATTGGCATCATTTTAAAAAACTCCACAGGGATTGCAAAAGAAAATTTTCTCTCGTCACAGACAGAAAAAAGGACAAACCATAGCTACTTTATGTTTTCTTAAAATTTTTGTCATTAACTCCTTCCAGTTCTAGTGAGGCCATCACCACCACCAACAAGAACTAGATCTTTAGTTGAACCTGGCACATGCACAGACACACATATGTCAACAAGAAGAACAATCACTGTCATTACCATGTGGCAAATAATACCTTACATCAATTTATCCTGTTTCTTTTATTTCTGAATTCTGACTCTTTTCATCAACCTTAATATAATGAAAACAAGCTCATACTTGCATAACAAAAAGAGCAGAGAACAAGTAATATACAATCGTGCTAAAGATTGGAAGTGTTACTGCCAAATGACCCATATCAGCATTTACTCAAATAGGAACATCAACAATTGCTGATTTATCTGCCGCAGTGTAGCATTTTTAGAAAAATACCACAGGCTTGCAGGTTTCGAGTGAATTGCATCCATATGAAAGACCAAGTTAAGTCTTCTCAGGATCCTTCTAAAGTGCACATGGTGTGAGAAACAGATAACAGAGGACTTTCCTTTTTTTGCTTCTCCAACGTGATGAATGGCACAGATTATTCTGTGAACATCACTAATAATTGGGGAGAAATATCAGGATAGCTGTAACTTGGTGGAAACTGGATTAGTTACATGCCAATCAGCAATGCATCAGGAGAAAAGAAAAGCATACTCTTCAGAATATAAGCAATGAACCAGGTAGGAAATAAGGCAAGTTTTGTACCTATTGTACTAAGATCACGTATTCCTTGCTCCTCCCAAGCTTTAATTTTAAATATTGCTACGTCTAATAGAGCCAAGTAACATATATGAAGTAATTCAAAATTCTATATGCACATCATTGTGCCCTTTTTCTCATTCCATGAATGATTTTATGATTTCCTTTTGCAATTTGGTAAATCTGCACCAATGTGCACATATAACGTACTGAAGGGTAAAGGCTGAAGCATATAGATCGACGGACAACTTAATCTGGTAAACAGCAAGCAAGTTGAAATTTACAAAGTATAATAAAAACAAATGGGGACAAGAAGATCAGCTTCAGAGAGAAGGCATACCAGATATAGCTGGGGTAAGAATCCCATCTCCAATCACCATGCAGGTGCCAACAAGGACGAGAATAAGAATGGCACTCTTCCTAGTTGCTTGTTCCTCTAACCATCTTTTGGTTTTTGCAGCAAATGATTTTTCATGGAAGGTTGACCGACTATACGTTGTTAGCTCTTCATCGGTGCGATGCTGGTTGGGAATGGTTTTTATCTTTGCATGTCGGCAAAGCAAGGAATAAAGTGCAAATGTTCCACCTGCTCCACAAATGTGAGTTAGTAAAAACTTTGCAGCTCAGCAGCCTGAAACTGGCATATCCATCTAATATGAACTAAATGAAAAACTAAAGCGTTTTACTTACAGTTTTATCAATTAACAAAAGTCTTGTTCATGAATACGAATACCTTATTCATTCAATAATCAATACTAAATATACATAGAAGAAACTGTACAATAAAAACAACCAACTAAACCAAGCCAATTCTCACTAGGTGGGGTTGGCTATATAGATCAAACTACATCAGTGTTTGATTGTAAACCATGTCTAGGCAAACCATTTAAATCTAAATTAAATCCTTCTTAACGGTTCACCTATTATCATACAAGATGCAAATGTTAAACACAAAATGTATGCTAGGGGAATTTTATTGACAGAAGATAAATGAAAATGGAGAAATGGAGCCGATTGTCAATGTGTATGCTATAATATAGTACTATTTACATCCCTTGTACAATCTTAAATGCCAAAATTTAACAAAAGCTGTACCTTGGCCATTGTCATTTGCTCTTAATACAACAAAAACATATTTGAGGAGCGGCACCAAAGTAAGAGAGTAGATAATCAAAGAAAGAGCTCCGATTACATCCTCTGGATCTTTCACTCCACGTGGAAATGTATTGTAGAAAACGTACAAGGGAGAAGTGCCCAAATCTCCATAGACCACACCAAGACTCTGAAATGCAAGCCGCAGAAGCAACAGTGCAGAAAATTTCTGAACAAATCAAAACTTCATCAAAAATGAATCATACACCAAATCCCAGTAGCTAACATAATTGCTGATGATAGTATCTGTATAACTGAATGATGAGATCATAGAAAGTTACTTTAAATAACTTAACAGACACATAATTATCTGGATTTCTTAACCAAATTGACATTTAGATATGTACTCAAATTGCTTTTAAGTATTGAAATGAAATTAGCAGCAAATCGATGCTCCAGAATGCATTTAAAAGCAGAGTGCTTTCCTTGATTCTAAGATAACAAGCACTCTTTCAAAGTTCAAATTGTGTCCAGATGAAGTCCCAGCCACTGTTAGCAACTAAGGATATGCACTAAGTGTTGAAATGAAAAATAAGAAGGGCTAAATCAAAATTTTAGACTCCAAACTCAAATCCCAAGCATCCTTTTGAATAGTAACCTTGAAAGAGAGCTACATTAATTAAACAGTTCAATATTAGGTTGACGAATAATCGTTACAAGTACTAATTTCTGGATAAACTATGAAAACTAATTAGGAGCAATAAATTACATTTCAGCAATTTAAGCAAAATATATATTAGAAAGAATGTTAAAATGACTAGCAATGCCGCATCATACTTTTTCTCTGTACATATTTCTGAGCCTTCCTGCTTCTTCATCCATAGGCTGGTCAAGCTTCTGATCCAAATCCCACATACTACCTTTGTTTATATCACCATCTTCATCGGTATCTATCCTTGATGCCATTTTGAGCTCACTTCAATAACTTCAAACTGACAACAGCTATGCAGTCTTATTTCTCTCTTTCTCAGTATCTCAGTATACCTCTCTTCCCCTCAAGAAAAATACTGCACAGGAAATTCCGGCAACAAAACCTTCATTCAGCATTCAAAATTTGAACTCACTTGAAATCCATGCCTAATCCGACCACGGATCCAAACCAACCAATAGAATCTGGAAAGGAAAGCAACATTGAAGATTTCACTGAGTGGTCCACGCCCATCTTAGGCCAAAAAACCAAATGACCAACCCAATTCCCCAAGAGAGAGAGAGAGAGAGAGAGAGAGAAATCAACATAAAGTATGCACCCTTATACTGAATATCCAGCAATAAACTACTGAGAATAACAGCACTTACATCAAGATTAAAGAACTAGTTTCAACGGCCAAAGAACCACCTAAAAGTCACAAATTTACAATGAAGAAAAGAAAATTTGATCCAAGTAACTACACCCCACTGAATGGGAAAGCCTTGTCTGCAGCTTTTAGCTAAACCAAGCCTCACCTTTAGCAACACAATCAGCTACTTTTTGTCACTGAGAATACACTACCTCCAAGTGGGTTCAGCTGAAAAAGTGATTTTTTTTTTTCAATTACTTTTCCTTCTCTCTCTAAGCCACAGGATCAAGAGCAAAAACCCACGTCAGCTTCACATATCCAAGGATGACAAGGAAGAGATGAACACAACCCAGTTGAGATTTTTCATAGAAATTAAGGAGTGTATCAGAAGCAGAGAGAGTTTGTGCTTTAGCTAGTGAGCTTCTCTTGGCTGTTTTATTGGTTTTGAGCGGTTACATAGCACCCTCTCTTTGCTCTTGCAAGCTACCAGACAAATTATCTCTGACAGAGAGAGAGAGAGAGAGAGAGAGAGAGCTCTCTCCGGTAAAGCTGGTGGAACAGAGAGATTAAAGGATGGGGGTGGGCTCTACTGATTTTTTTTTTTCTAATAAGAGGGAAATTTAGGACGAGAGGATTACGAGTCGGATTTTTAATTGAACAATGGTTGGTACATAATTAAATTTCACAATAAATATAAACTATATATTTTATTATTAGATATGTATAATTTTTATTCATCTCATTCATTCATCAAATTTAATTATGATAAAAAGTATAATATATATTTATAATTTAATTATATACTTAATATCATTCTTTTTAATTTTGATATGATGTTAGAGGAGATTTAATGTTATAATATGTTATTTATAGAGTAATTATGAAGAGATGAGACATAGAACATAGCAGATTATATTTCAAAATTATCCACAAAACACACAATTCGTTACTATCAGATTACATTCCTAAAATTATCTAAGTTTTTTTTTGTTTTGTTTTATCTACATATAATTTGCTGTACATAATATGTTACCCGCCAATTACGCGTATAAGATTTTGGATGGACAATATGAGTGTCTTTTGATCACTCAAACTCCATACCCAAGTCCCTCACCCTTACGAGTCAGTCCAAAATAGTCTAAGACAATTAACCCCTCCGACTCATAACATTCTAAAAAAACAAATGGAGGTATTAAAGGTATTTTTGGTTAGAGTTTTTAGTTTTTAATTTTTATTTTTGGTATTTTAATATTTTAGAATTTATGAAAGAAAAATTAAAAATTTTAAAAATTAGAATTTATAGCTTTCAAGATTTCTAGTTTTTCCTTCACAAATTCTGAAAAATTAAAAATTAAAAACTTAAACCAAACAAACTCTAAGGTATCTTTGATTTGAATCTTCGATTTTTTATTTTCAATTTGTTAGATTTTATAAAAAAATTCTAAAAATTATGAGCATGTTTAGTCTAAGTTTTTAATTTTTATTTTCAATTTTTTAATTTTTTAAGTTTTGTGGAGAAAATATTGAAAATTTTAAAAATTATAAAATTTAATTTTTAGTTTTTATTTTCAGTTTTTTCTTTATAAAATCTTGAAAATTGAAAAATTAAAAATGAAAAGTGAAAATTGAAAAGTCAAACAAAACAGATCCTATAATTTTTATTTTCAATAATTCATTCATAAAATCCTAAAAACTAAAATTAAATAGGCACTAACATTCAAGAGACCTGTCAAATGTGAGACATTGTCATGTTCTACTCGGATTCAGGCAATCCTCAAGGAATTTGATTAATTTGTTGGAATTCCTTTTGTTGTTGCTGCTGCTGCTGCTGCCGCTGTTGTTGTGTCTTTTTGTTTAAAGATGAAGAAACATTGTCATGATTTTTATTTTTATTTTCCGTTCTTATCATGGGTTGTTGCTACCAACCAAGTTGAATGCAATGTACACATGTAATTTTTTTTTTCTTTAAGGAATATCGTGATTTTCAAACTTTAGAAACAAATAAATGAAATAACTGTTAAAAGGGTCTATTGCAGTGTCCAAGAAATTAGTCTTAACAATAATGTCTTCGAAAATACTAAAATACCCTAACAAAATAAGGAAAAAATATTTACTATCATGGGGGCGATGTCTGATGTACTAGCTATCATATCTCCGTTGAATACCGGTATGTGCTAGAACTGGCCAAATTGGATCAAGACGATTCCTCCCTATTTTATTATAGTTTTTTCAATTAGTGATGTTCATGAACCATTGAAAAAATATTAATGAGGCTGAAACTTAAACGTATTCCGCTTGAATTTTGCATCTTCACTGTCATTTCTTCTATTTCTGATATCCACTTAATGCAGTAGCCTTAAAAAAAAATGTAATTATGATGATCTCTTTAAGGTTACAGTTTATTACGTTGATAATTTTGTCAAGAAAGTTGGATGTGAAATTTGCTATAAAATAAAAGATGCATAATTCTTTAAGTGAAAAAGAGAGTCAAATACAAAAAATAATATATAATTTTTTTTTGTAATATGAAAAGTGCAATTATTATTTCTTAAAAAAGTATTTACATAATAAATATCAATATAATAGAAATCACTGAATTACAAATCTTTTTTTTTTCCAAGTAATTATCCATTGCTTTGTTTAGATTAGAAAAGAAAATAAGAAAAAAATTTGAGGGAAGAAATTAAAAATATGTAATTTACTATCTACCATTACATTTGGAGTAAAATACAACCCTTTTCCTTGAGAAATAATAATACTATACTTCATTTCCCTCTATTTCTAAAATATACAACCCCTCTCCTATACAAACTTAAAATAAGTTACACTTTAATTCCTTTTAACTTTTTTCATTAAATCTCTATTTTATCAGATTTATTATGTCACTTTTTCACCACACTACTATTTATTAATAGTTGTACATATTGAGAATTTTAATTAAATAAAATATTTGTGACTTATGATACAAATATAATATAATTTTATGTATTTTATGTGATTTAATTTTTAAAAATTTTCTATATTAAGAAAACAAAATATTAATAGTAACAATAATTTTTAATGATTATTTTTAAAAAATAAAAACTTACTTGTTCTCACTCAACTATTAGCTTTATAATGTTATTGTATTTTTTTATAATAAAATCATAAAATTCTTTTCATTACACTCTCCCTAATTAATCTTTACATACAATATTCACAAATTATAATTTCATTTTGATGTATATTAATATTCTAAAATTAATACCTTAAAATATGTAATTTTATTTTTAAAAATATGAAAATTATTTATCACTATTAATTATTTATTCTCTTATTATAGTAAAAATTTTAAAAATTAAATCATATACATCATCATTTCATATGATTATAAGCTATATATATGTATATTATTTTATGAAAAAAATGAATGCTTATTAATAAAGGGTATTATAAGTCAAAGATAAAATAACAAGCATGAAAAATAAAGAATAAATAAAAAATTAAGAATGGATTAAAGTGTAGGTTATTTTAAGTTTTTTAAGGATGAGAAATGTATATTTTATAAATATTGGAGAGATGAGTGTAATAAAATCATCTCTTAAAGCAAGAAATTATATTTCACTTTTATTTTTTATCAGAGAAGAAAAAACAACATAGATAAAATCATAAATTAACATCTCAAATTCAATTTTTATTTTCTTCTCACTTGTCAGAGGAAAATTTTTTTTATATGTTTAGTAAATTTTTTTTATATATTTAGTTAGAAAGTAAAAAGTTCTAGTTAAGATTTATATGTAATTTTATATATAAATTTATTTAGAAAAATTTTACTCTTATGGTGTGTTTGATTGATGGATAAAAGTGAGAATGAAAATTATATAAATGTATTTTATATGTAAAAGAATATATGAAGCTAATTCAAATAGTTTTTACACCTATTTTTATCCCTTCAACCAAATATAGCTATATTTTTACTCTTTAAGCAAACATAATCTAAGTATGAATACAATATTATTGTTATTTTTCACTTTAGTTTAATTCTCTCCGTCAAATAATCATTATTTTTTCCTTTTTATTTTTTCTCCTTATTTTCTCGAGTAAAGTGTCACTTTAACCTTTAAGATTGTAAGTATTTTCACTTTCATTCTTAAAATTTCAAAATTTACCTTTTAGCCCATGAAGTTTTATTTTGTAGATTATTTTAGTCCCTGGTCAAACGAACATCAATCAACCACCCGTCACTTTTAATGGTTGAATAACGTTTGTTTGATCAGGAATCAAAGTGATTTACAGAATAAAATTTCAATGATTAAAGAATTAATTTTAAAATTTTAGAATTAAAGTGAAATACAATTACAATTGTAAGGATTAAAGTGACACTTTACACTTATTTTCCCACTAATTCTCAAACATGTTATCCAACCGTCATTATCGTTAAACGATAAAGCTCCCAAGTTAATTAAGTTGGATCGAATTAAGGCGCTTTCTACCTTAGTTTATTAACAATGTAAATGAATAATACTCAGGTAATGTTTCATTGATGCTGGGAATGTATATATACATGTGAAAAGGAAATAAAACTGAAACGGTATAACAGCCCATGATTAATTTGTAACAACCTGTGACCAATTTAGAGTAGGCGTCATTAATGAAGTAACTACTTAGCTAAAAATACAGAATTGTATCAATTCTAATAAAGTTATTTGCAGTTTGTCAACTAGTGCTGCCCATGACCATTAAAAAAATAGTGCTGTCCATGCCTATTGAAAAAAAAATAGTGATGCGTGTCTTATGCTAATCCCGATGACCATAGTGTGTAAAAGGGGCAGATTATCAATTTAGAAGACTTGTTCCTAAAACCAATTATCAATTCGCAACACAAAATACACAATAATAATTCAGCGACCACGTGCTAAACATTTAATGGCACGGGCGAATCATGCTCAGAATCTAATACTACAAAAGTAATTATTAATTGCTTGATCAAATATGGCATCTGCTCATGTGCACCGCCAGCCTACCTATGAAGGAGTGACTAGGGATGCATAGAAGACGGGTTGAGTATGGGGCGAATAAGAATTTGATTCGATTTTTAGATTAAGTTATTTTTTATAATTTAAATTTAATTTGATAATAATTTGACTCTTGATTGAGTTAAATAGAATTTACTTAACATTTAAATAATATATTAAGATTTAAGTATCATACGTAATAAAATTATGAAATTTTTTAAATAAGAAAAAATTAGGAGATGTTTTATAATATATATTTCAAAACAAATCTATATGAATACAAAAATAATATAAAGTTATATATAATATATTAATTGAACTATAAAATCTTATAAAATATATATCTAAATGAATTATCTAGCTTCCAATTGAGTCAAGTCAACACAAAATATAACCTGAATTCAATCTAAAAATGACATCGAATCAAATTTTAAAATTTAAATTTGTTCCAATAAACTTTGGGCTGGGTGAATTTGTGAGGCAGATCAGGTTGTCAACACTCCTGGGAGTGACCATGATTTGCTTGTGGTTCGTGATAGGAAAAATATGTTAAAGATTAATTTGCTATTTGTCTCACCTTAAAAAAGATTATTTTTGTTTTTTTAGAAACAGTAAAATATAATAAATATACTCAATAAAATATGCCACTACTTTTTTCACATTTTATTTTTAAAATATATCCTTATTATACTTTACAATAAAAATATGTTTATATTTTTCATATCTAAATAATTTAATAACTTTTAATTATGATAAAAAATATTTATTTAACTATATTCAAATGAAGAATTTTTTTTTCCTTTTACTTCTATTTCTATTTAAAAATATACATTTTAAAAGTTTGATTGAATACTCAAGGCTTATTACAATAATAATTAATCGTGATATATCATCAAACAACCATAAATCAGTTTATGTTGTTTGCTGAATAATTTTTCTTTTAAAAAGAAAAGTATCTAACATTACGATTATTTGAAAAAAAAAAAAGAAGAAAAAGACCACTGCATCCTATGCTAAAAGTCCGAACTACCGCAGTACAAATTCTCACCGAAATGTCAACATTAAGACAGCAAAGGCTAGTGCGTGGACATAACCCTTTCACAGTGCCTTCCGATCATTATTGAATTTCAAAGTGCAATATAAATCAATTTAGTTCATAAAATTTATCAAAATAATTTTTTTTAGTTACTGAAATTTTAATTTATGAATTAAATTAATCCTCAAAATACAAATAAATCTATTAGGCTACATTTGTTACTTGTCCTGAGGTAGAAAGGATGGAGACAATAGAGACGAAGACAATATTGGATACGAAAATGGAACTGTATTTAGTAGTGGTGTGCATGATATGGTGATGGATGACAATAAAATATAAACCTATAATCTTATGCAAACTATTCAAATTCTTCACCATTAGCACATTTCTAATGGCTTAGTAATTTTAAAATTTAAAGACTATAGTGCATTCTCTCTCCAACAAGATGTTCATATTTAATTATATACATATGCATCATATCTCGATGCCATAATCATACATAAACCATTAAGATTAAAAATTATTTAGACAGGGATGGAGGGTCACATATTTGAGGGGCCACCCCTGAAATATCTAATTTTATTGTATATTCATATATTTATATGTGTTTGCCCCCTCTGAAATTTTTATATATTAATTAGAAGGATTTATAGGATAATATATCATTAGTTTTAGAAGGATCAAACAAGTTCAATATCCCAATTGGTGCAATTTTATCATCCACTCTAGTTTTATTTTTTGATTGTTTATTTCTATCTAACCTAAAAAATGCAATTTAAATATTTGAGTTTAGTTCTTATAAATTTTTTACTTAGTTAGATATTTAAATATATTATTATTTTTTAAATGTATATTTAGTATTACTCCCTTGAAATTAGTGCCTCGCTCCACCCTTGTATTTAAATATCACATGATCACTTAAAAAATTCATACAATTTTATATTGGTTTAATTACTCTATATGTTCTTATAATTTCACTCAATTTCCAATCAAGTCTCTATAGTTTAAAAGTTTTTAATTACTTTTCTATATTATATAAATTTTTTTAATTAAGTCTCTATAAGTAATAACTGTTATAAAAAATATAATATTTCTAGTATATTTCATCCATATCTAGTATATTCCTAGTATATACTAAGAATATTCTATTTTTTATAACGATTATTATTTGTAAGGACTCAATTGAAAGATTTTATATAATATAGAGATCTAATTAAAAATTAAATAAAATTATATGATCGTGTGGTCTAAGATTTCCAGAACAACTTGCTCGGTGGATCGATTCAGATTGTGGGAGTTGTGAGCCTATAACCATGTGCAGCATGCAAGTCCTCCATTGCTTGAATTGAAGAATTGCAGCTAGTTATAATAGGTCCCCCTTTTGTCCTTGTTTCTGGTCAGAAAAGAACCACTTAGGTGGGCAATGGCCATAAAAACGAGTCTTCTTACTATGTACACTACGCATGAATGTTCTGAACCCCCGAAAAGAAAAAAAAAAAAACTACACATGAATGCAGTGAAGGTAAGGTTAATTGCAATTGATAACCAACAATAACTCAAGTAGTTATTTCAACATCTAAATTTGAGTATTTGATTAAGATACTCACTTTTCAATATTAGATGTAATGGATTAATGAGATAAGTGAGGATTATCATTACATTGAATAATAATAAAAAAGATGTTTAAATATGATACTTACTTTTAGGTATTGAAATAATGTTTTTGATAACTAACATTCATAGCAAATATCAATTCAAAACCACTAACCAACATCGGTCGCAATGAGATTTGAATCTAAGACTTCATGCATACTATTCAAACCCCTCACGACTAGACCTTTCTTAATGGCTCAACCACTAACCAACATTGTACATTGAGATTTGATTATAAAAATTTTCTCTTTTTTCCTTGTTTCATTTAATTTCTTATTCATGAATTTTAAAGGAGTAAATACCCAGATTGATCATTTAAAAAATGTATCGATGTATAAATTAATCCATCAGAATTTAAAAGTCTCAAATTGATTACTCACATTTTAAAAATGGGATAAATTAATCTTTTATATAGTTCAATACATTGAAAAAAGGGTCAAGTTGAGATTTTTAAATTTTGAAGGACTAATTTGTCTCCCAATACATTTATAAGGAATCAATTTAAAGATTTTGTCATTTAAAAATGAAAAGTGTTTCAAGGCCTAAACCAAAATATGCTAAGCTGCAAAATAGTGGCAAGTGGCTGCAGCAAAGTTGACGGAGCCCGAAGGAGGAGGTGACGTTGCCTTTGGCTTTGGCTTCATCGGAGATGGGGCAGGGGGGATTGATATCTCAGTTGGGAGTACTTTAGGGTGAGACTATCTTAGCAAATAACAAAAAATGGGTTCTACATTGAAACACATTGTTCGCGCATATGTGCACGTAAACTTCTTATCTTTAAGTTTATGGGCTCAATATTTAGTATTCTATTCAATAAAAATTATAATCATCTAGTTATTAATAATAAAGGATTCATAATGAACCAAAAAATTTATCGCCCACTTTAAAATGATACTATCATTTTAGAAATGATCGAATTTTATCTATATGTTACCAAAAACTTTAAATTCATTATGGAATCATACAGACAAGTCAACTTGTTACGTCCCTATAATTTTTTGTTTAAAAGTTATGCCCCTTGCTAATATTTTTTAACTCTCCCAGGACACTTTCTATGTCGCTTTACATTGTCTCGAAATTGGTCCATCCATGAAATATCAAAAGGACTAACTCATGGCTGAGGTAAGGTGGACTAATTTTGTTGGATGAATCCAATCGAATCACAGTTTTTAGTCGTGAATGCACCGATTTTGTTTTTTCCTCAAACATTGATAATTTCCTAGACTATGGAACCATGAATTTCAATCAATCATTTAATTATCCAAGTAAACATCGATTGCATAAGGTCCTATTTCGCATTGCTACCATCAAGATTCAAGTCCATTCCTGCTCATTCAACACATTTTAAATACCTTCCAGCTCCAAAAATTAGGGGGGGTGTTCATTCGGTCAATTTTGGGTCTTAAATTTTGACTTTGATAAAATTTTTGGTGCAGGTTCAGCCTATATCTCGGATTGCCTCGACTCGACGTGAATCAAATATTTTATATATAATAATTAGTGAAAATTTATAAAATTTTATAATTCAATTAATATATTTTACATAATTTGATATTGTATTTACATTGATATAGTTTGTTTTAAAGCATTTATTATAAAATTTCTCTTAAATTTTATTTCTTATTTGTAGAATTTCATATATTTATTATATATAATATTCAAATCCTTGTATGAAAACTTATAAGATTTTATAATTCAACTAATATATTTTACACAATTTAATGTTTTTAGATTGATATATTTTGTTTTAAAACATATATTGTAAAACTTCTCTTAAATTTGGCTTTCTATTTGTAAAATTTTATATCATTATTATGTATAATGTTCAAATCCTTATTTAAATGTCGGATTGATCCAATTTGACTTATTCACTAGTCAGGTCATTATTATATCGGATTTGGATTTTAAAAATTGACCCAATTTAAATATCAGGAGGGTTTAGTTTATTCCAACCCATCGTTCGTACACCCCGCCCAAAACCAATCCTTGCCACTACCAGCATCTCAACTAATGGATATCCAAGCAGATTTTTAAATGCATCATCCTTTGCACTGGTTCCAAGCAGGACAGAACTCACTAGAATAATGAATTTGCAATCAAAGTTACAATATTACACCAGGAATTAATGTTCTGTTTCCGACTGTTCACAGAAGTTACACTGTATTATAGCTGTAATGTAAAGGAACTATGAAATTTTACACACAAACATTTGCTCTTCGGCACATACTCTCTATTGTCGACACTACAGAAATAAAGAAGTAAGCTGTGGGATTTTTTCATTCTCAAATTTGGAGCAGACCTGGGAGGCTATTGAAGATGTACAAATTTCAGCTATAGGCTATTCAAACAGTGGCTGGTACTGGAGTTGAAGGAGGGACCCGATTTTCAGCAGGAATTTCAACAAACTCGGACAATAAAGCGCGGAATTCATCTCCTGTCAGCGTCTCTTTCTCCAGAAGGACTTCAACAATCTTATCGATTGCCTCACGGTTGTTCCTCGTATGGCTCAATGCGATTTCATATGCTTCATCTGAGATCCTCTTGACAGCAGCATCGATGTCTTCCGCAAGCTTTTCCGACATTGAGTTCCTTGCCATCATTCTCATGATAACATCACCACTTTGCGCTGATGTATCCATGAGTGACCAAGGACCAATATCAGACATTCCAAATGTGGTTACCATCTGCAAGAGTATCATTTACATTTATCAAAACAGTAAAGGTAGATAACAAGGAAGGGAAATCAGCATATTTGTTGATAAGGAGGAAAACTAAAATGTTCATCCTTCGAAATGTAAATCACCATTCTTTCAATTAAACCAAAAAATTTTTGTTTTCAAGCCCAGAGATCATATGACGTGATCTTATCTCAGATCTAACCAATTAATTGTAGCTAACAACATAGCTCTAATTGTTCTGACAAAGTATTTCCAACTTTAGATTATATTCCCAATTAATAATGCTATTAGTATTACCCGTTCAAGAGACAAAAGAAAGAAAACATATGAAGCTTAAGACAAAAGTATGTAATGTCAATTAGTGAAGTACCTGCTTTGCCAAACCAGTGATTTGCTGCAAATCACCAGCTGCTCCGGTTGTAACCTCAGGCTCACCAAAAATAACTTCCTCGGCAGCCCTACCACCTAATCCTCCAACAATTCTTGCAAAGAGTTGTTGTTTGGAGATCAGAGTTGGGTCATCAGAAGGAATGAACCAGGTAAGACCCCGAGCTTGACCGCGAGGAATTAGTGTTACTTTTTGTACAGCATCATGACCAGGAGTCAAAGTTCTGCAAGCAATAAAAAACAAGATGTTTCATAACAACTTCTGGGAATGGTTTGCTAAAACAGCTTCTAAATGGGAACACTGATTTTTTTAAGAGTTATGTGAGATGAAGCCATGAAAGATGACACTGCCTTGCTTCCACTGCTTTCTTACACAACATTTATTTGAAAGACAAAATGAAAGCCTGATTTCTTACCCACAAACGGCATGCCCAACTTCATGATATGCCACTAAACTTTTGCTCTTCCCATCTGTCATAACTGTTCCTTCCATTCCAGCCACAATCCTATCAATAGAATCATCAATCTCTTTAGATGAAATTGCTGTCTTTCCGCGCCGACCAGCTAAAATTGCAGCTTCATTTAAGAGATTTGCAAGATCAGCTCCACTAAAACCGGGTGTTCTCATTGCAATTACATCAAGTGAAACATCGGCCTCAAACTTTTTATTGCTGCCATGAACCTTCAGGATTTCAGTCCTTCCCCTTATATCCGGAACGTCAACTGTTACCTGCAAAGGCGTTATGTTCAGTAATTCACTCATTAATCGAAGCATGAGGCACATTTCATTGTAGTGTACAATCATACCTGTCTGTCAAACCGGCCTGGTCTCAATAAGGCAGAGTCAAGAATGTCAGCCCTGTTAGTTGCTGCAATGACAATGATACCAGTATTACCCTCAAACCCATCCATTTCTGTCAAAAGTTGGTTGAGGGTCTGTTCTCTTTCATCATTCCCTCCTCCAATTCCAGTCCCTCTTTGCCTTCCAACAGCATCAATTTCATCAACAAACACAATGCAAGGGGCATTCTCTTTAGCCTTCTTGAACAAATCACGGACTCGAGAAGCACCAACACCAACAAACATCTCAACAAACTCAGAACCCGAGATTGAGAAAAATGGAACACCAGCTTCACCAGCAATAGCCTTAGCTAACAAGGTCTTCCCAGTTCCAGGAGGACCAACAAGGAGAACCCCTTTCGGTATGCGAGCCCCAACAGCAGTGAACCTTTCAGGCTTCTTTAGAAACTCCACCACCTCCATGAAATCCTGCTTGGCTTCATCCACCCCAGCAACATCATCAAATGTCACTCCAGTATTTGGTTCCATTTGAAACTTGGCTTTGGATTGGCCAAAAGCAAGAGGAAAGCCAGGCCCACCGGGACCTCCCATCCCTCCGGATCGTCTCGATAGAAGGAACAGTCCTCCAATCAAGAGTAGAGGGAAAGCTAGATTCCCAATCAGATTAAACAAAAGAGAACCCGAATCTTCTTGAGCATTATGAGCTGCAAAGTCAATGTTCTTTTCCCTGAATTTCTGAAGGAGCTCTTGGCTAAGTCCAGGAAGTTGAACTCTCACACGCTGCACCCTATTACCCAACTCAGGAGAAACAGCCTCAACAATAGCTATGGATCCATTCTCATACAGATCCACTTTGTTAACTCTGCCCTTGTCCAAATACTCTAGGAACCTAGAGTAAGACATTCTGGAGGAGGAAACCCCTTGTTCATCAGCATAGGCTTTGCCACTCCCCAACATTGCAGGCAAGCCAACTCCAACATTTCCAGCCAAAAATTTCAGAAACCCCCTTCTCCCTTCCTGCCTTGTTTCTTCCAAGGATGCCTTTACGGTTGCTGCTTTGGAATTTGACGCCTTATTCCGTGATGAAAGCCTCCAAGATGAAAAGAGATATCTTCCATTAAGGTCCTTGCCGAGTGCTATTTTATTGCTCCTTGTTGATAAAGCATTCCCAACGAGACATGCTGATGATGCTGCCATCTGCATCAACAAGAGCATCCAAAATTTGAGCTCCTAAATGCTAATTTTGTAAACACTGATTGTTTCACTAGTGATTAGCATGAAAAGAAATGTCGAATAAGTACCACTTGTGGTTGTAAACTAAAATAATACTTTCTACACAAATAAACAAAGAAAACACATTCCAAAAATAAGGAAGACTCAATTCAATTGATGGAAAGAGACATAACATCAAGCATTAACTTATTAAAGGGTCCACCATTAACAACTACAACAACCAAATTACTAAGGAAATAACAAAATAAAAGGTAACCAAAAAAACAAAGTAACAGTAAAGACTTGAACAGCTACTGTTTGCGTGAGACAGCAGCAGAGAGCCATGAAGAATTCATGACAAAGAAGGAACAAACACCTTAAAATGGACAAAGAATGTGATAGAAACACGAGAATGGTGTTGGAGAAGAGAACAGAAAATATAGTGGAAACTCTGAACCTTGTTCGGTGCAGAAGAAGGTGATGAATGAAGGGAAGATACACGCAACCGCGTGGTTTTAGAGGGAGTGGCTATGGTTCGGGAATGACATACGTGGCCTTTTCCTATTGTTTGACTCGTCCCACATCGTTAGGTTCCTAGCATTTTTTTTGGTTGCATTAAGTTCCTAGCTGAGATTTTTTTTTTCCTTTTCTTTTTTATTCTTAATTTTTAGTTGTCGTCTCACATACAGTATTGGAAAAACTATGCTTACATAACTTATGGGAAGTCTTCATATAATTTGGATTGTTTAGAACAACTTAGTAGCTGAAGAGTGTGTGGAAGTATTCATTTACTTAAGACTATTAAGTCTAATCAATGTATAAAATGATTAAAACTTGTGATGCATTTATACAAAACATTAATCACCAAGATTACAGGTTATATATATATATATATATCTTATAATTACGTTTCTATGGCATTTTGTAAATCTTTAAAGAAGAATAAAAGAAAAAAAATATTATTCACACAATCGCGCCCCAGAGGTCGCGTTCAAGAAAATCCATCACCGTCCAACGGGATTTGGCTAAAATTCGACCATATAAACATTTGAAGATATTTGTTCATAAAAAATAATCATTCCAAGATCTTTGACAAGTAAAACATGCCGTTTGATACTTGATTGTCATCTTGTTCACCCAAAAAAAAAAATGATTGTCATCTCATAGTGACACGTAGCTGAGTTTGGGTGGCATATAACAATTAGGGTCTCTTGAGGTATAAAGAAATGATGATATTTATTTTAATCTCTTATTTTTTATTTATGAGTAATTTTGATCTCTTATATTTAAAATAAGTTAAATTAGTTTTTAATATTATAAAATATGAGTCATATTAGTCCTTCAATCCACTCTTATTTAATATTCTATCAATTAAATTATGATAGGATAACCTTGAGTAATACTTTAATATACCATATGTAATCTGAAATAGAATCAAGTTTAACATGACTTATTTTCGTGTTTAAAATTATATAAAATGAGTCATTTAAATATTTATTCTAAATTATAAAATGACTTATTATGTGTAATCTTAGACATGAAATAAGTTATTTTAAACTTTATTTTACTTCAGATGACACATAGTATGATAAGATATCACTTGACATTACAGATCATCATTTAATTGACAAAGTGTTAAATAAAAATGAAATAAGAGACTAACTTGACTCATATTTTGTAATATCAGGGATTAATTTGACTCATTTTAAAAGTCAAAAACTAAAATGATTCACAAATAAAAAGTCAGGGATTAAAATAAATATTAATTCTATGAAAAAATAACACTCCACTTAATTTGTCTAACAAACATACACTTTATTTAATTTCACTAGGGTTATGTTTGGTGTATTCCCTTTTATGATTTATTTTTTTATAATTATATACTAAATAATAAAAATGATTATAAAATAAATGATGAATTTAATTTTTATATACCAATGGCATAAAATAAAATATTGATAGATAACCTTTTATCAATTTTAAAACTTTCTTGAATTTTTATCGATTTGTGGCTAAAACTGTTTCATAATATTAGTTCATTGAAAATAAATTCATAAATAATATTAAAAATTATATTAAAAGTTAACAATAATTATTTTAATTAAAAATTAATAATAAGAATTTTATATGAAGAATATATAAAAATTAAATAAATATTTAGAACAATATTAAAGTATATACATAGATATTAATTATTTTTTCAAAACAAATAATATATGATAAATAATATTAGCAATAAATAATGTTAATATAAAGTATAGGTATATGAATGAGATTTAAAATATTAAAATTAATTTGTATAAATTAATAATTTAATTATCATAGTTAACAGTTAGTTATTTAGCATGATTTGATATTATTTTGTTTTTTTATAGTTTGCATGTAAAATTGATTTTGTATTATCAACTAATAAAAATCAAATAAATTTTCAAACCATGGTAGGTTGTTATTATAGTAGGTAGTTATCTAGTATTATTTGACAATTTTTAAAATTTTTATTGATTAATTTATTTTATAATTATTATTTTATAAATTTAATTTTGATGTACTAATAGTCTAAATGAGTTTTATAATGTACTCAAACATATATTGTCACATAGTCAAAGTGATTTACTTCCATATCCACTACTTCAAAATTGTTTAACTGGACATACTAGTTGGATAACAATGTAAAAACTTTTATACCGTCAACACATCAAAATTAAATTCTTATTTATTTTATAATTTTATTTTTTAATATTTTATTTTCATATAATATCAAATATAAAATATATATCATTTACTTTTCTTATTATATTTCTAACTTACTTATTTTGATCATAATACATGTAATGAACATAGAAAAAGTACCAAAGTATTATTTACAAATCATTTACAGATAAATTTTGAAAAAAGATAATTAAAATACTAATTTTTAACAATTATTTATAATTTTTAATTTTATTATAGATAATCATACTTTATATAAAATGCTATATTATTTACCATGTATTATAAATGTATATATTACTTTTTATTAATTTATGTATTTTAATATTATTTAAAATATTTATTTAATTATCATTTATAATTTATTTAAAATATATATTATTAAATTTTTAATCAACATAATTATTTAATTCTAAATTCTAAAATTATTTATCATTTTAATATATAAAAAGTGATTATGATAGATAAGTTTATTTAATACGTTATAGGCTTCAAATAACATGAAATCAGTGTATAGAAATTAAATTCATTATTTATTCTATAATTTTTTTATTTTTTAATGCATAATATGTAAACTCAAATTATGAAAGAGAATACACCAAACACACTCTTAATAAAATTGGATGGAGTGTTAATTTTTTAAACAAATTGGTTGAATTGTCATCTCTTGACAACTCAATGGAGCTAAGTTTACTTTACCTTAAAAATTAAAGAAGTATCAAAACTCTATCATTTTTTTAATCTATTTAGCCAAAAACAAATAACAACTTGAAGAGTATATTTGGATTGGTGAAGATGGGTGGAGCGAAATAGAGCAGAGTGATATTTTAGTTTCTTTCATTACTTGAATTTGTCAAACTTAGATGAAATAGATTGGAGATGAATGAACTTCATTCCATTTATTCTTCTCAACTTTCTTCTCCCCAAATTGGATGGAATGTGTAATGAAAAATACCCAAATGATGGAGTGAAATAATAATTCTATTTCACTACGCTCCATTCTATTCCACTCTACTACGCTGCACCCAACTCTATCAATCTAAACATACCTAAAAGTTTAAACCAAGTAACTCAAATAGGATATTAGGAGTGATTAAAAAGTAAAAATAATTTAATTTTTAACTAAATCTGGTGTTTGGAGTTTTGAAAAAACAAGAAATAACTTCATTTGTAAATTTATAAGATTTACTTGATTTTTTTTTTAATCCTATCTAATTTGATAGGATTTAAATGTAATTGGTTTGATTTAAATAAAATTTAGTGTATTTTGAGTATAGGAATTGGCTTCTAAATTAATTCAATTTCTATTATATTCAAACATTTCAAAAATAAAATACAAGTTGTAATTAAATCATTTTTTAATTTTTCTCATTCCAAAAAAATAATTAATTCAATCACACATTTAAAAGACTTTCTTGTATTATTGTATTTTTTATATCGATCGATTAAAAAATATTAAAGCTGTCTTAAAAAAAATAAACAAAGGAAACACAAAAATCGGTGGCTGGCCAATAATAATAACATTAATTAATTTTATCACGTTTTTCCGGTTTCCCTCTGGAGTCTCTGTTGTGTGCGCGCGGCTTCAATCCAATACTCTCCTCTTCCGGCGTACTGTCGCGATGGCAGAAGCGGGGCCTTCATCGTCGGCGGCGGTTGCGGTCATGCGGCGACGCGTGACGAACGCGCCGGAGGACATGGACTTCGAGAAGACGGAGGGCGTAAAAGCGATTGCGAGCTTCGAGGAAATGGGGATAAATGACGATCTTCTCCGCGGGATCTACCAGTACGGCTTCGAGGAGCCCTCCGCCATCCAGCAACGCGCCGTCGTGCCGATCATCCCGGGCCGCGACGTCATCGCCCAGGCCCAGTCCGGCACCGGCTAGACCTGCATGATCGCCCTCACGGTCTGCCAGCTCGTTGACACCTCCGTCCGAGAGTCCGTCAAAACCCTAATGCTAACCCTAAGTTTCCGTGTTTTGATTTTTTGATGATGATGATGAAATGATTCTTTTCGCTTTGACAGGGTTCAGCCGTTGATCTTGTCACCGACGAGGGAACTGGCGGCGCAGACGGAGAAGGTGATATTGGCGATTGGGGATTTCATGAACATTCAGGCGCACGCGTGCATTGGAGGGAAGAGTGTTGGGGAAGATATAAGGAAGCTTGAGTATGGGGTTCACGTGGTGTCTGGAACCCCTGGGCGGGTTTGCGACATGATCAAGAGGAGGACTTTGAGAACCAGGACTATCAAGCTCTTGGTTCTTGATGAATCTGATGAGATGTTGAGCAGAGGCTTTAAAGATCAGATTTATGATGTGAATAGGTACCCCCCGCCGGACCTTCAGGTATTTGTTTGGATTTTGGAATGAAATTTGTTGTACAATTTGATATCTTATCATGATAATTTGATATGATTATTTAGTGAGTATATCAAACCTAAATTCATATTCTGATAGGAAGTCTTTGGCATGTGGATTTAGTGACTTGGGTATTGGCTATGTGGCTTAAGGCTGTGTAAATGGAAATAAGTAAGGACAATGAAGCAAGCAGAAACCCTAAGTCAGAAAAGTTTTATGGTTATTGACTTGTTCGGATATAAATAAAGAGCTTGAAGCTTTGATGTTGCCTTGGAATAGCTGTTTGTGTTGTGCGCTTGTGTGTGTCTCTGTTTGGAAATTGGCTTTATTGATTTAGTGTCTTCAGACATATTATAGAGTGGCGACGTGGGGGGAAGAATATGACAATCTTGTCCGTAATCTGTTGCAATTGCATGTCAATTATAACTTTCCAAAGCCTGAGTAGTATTATGAAGTATATTGCAATCTTTGAATCATTTAGTTTTTACTTTGTAGGTTGTGTTGATTTCTGCCACTCTCCCTCACGAAATACTGGAGATGATGAGTAAGTTCATGACAGATCCTGTGAGGATCCTTGTAAAACGTGATGAATTGACATTGGAGGTAATCAGTGTTTTTTACATTATCTTAAATGCCTTTTGAGTTACTGGATAGTAATGCATTCTCCCTCCCCTTTCATGGCAGGGCATCAAGCAATTTTTTTGTTGCAGTTGAAAGGGAGGAATGGAAGTTTGACACTCTATGTGATCTTTATGATACTCTCACTATCACTCAGGCTGTTATATTTTGTAACACTAAGCGAAAGGTAAATGACACTAATAGTATATGGCCTGCCATTTTATCTCTCTTTGATCATATGGTGGAAAGTAGATTATTTGATACCATCTTTCTATATTTGACTATTTGTTCATTATGGTCTTATATTATTTCTTCCGTTGTTAATATTTATGTCTTCTGGAACAGGTGGATTGGTTAACTGAAAAAATGTGTAACAATAATTTCACTGTCTCATCAATGCATGGCGACATGCCTCAGAAAGAAAGAGATGCAATTATGGGTGAATTTCGTGCCGGAACAACCTGTGTACTAATAGCAATAGATGTTTGGGTTTGTGGCCTTGATGTGCAGCAGGCAAGTTGTTACACCTGTCTTCCTTTCCCTTTTTTGTCATTTTCTTGTATGCGTTAGAGACCCCAAACTGCCTAAGCCACCTAAGCCCAACAAGGTTGTTTGTGTTGTGAGAGGAGAAAAATATGGACTTGGCCATCTGCACCAGCAGCCAAATGGAGGAAACATGACTAACTGGCTGAGCTGGTAAGATAAGAGAGAGAGTGTGATTTGGGGAGATTCAGGAATTGCTATTTGTGTAGTGGGGGAGGGAATGAGTGCAGCCGGAATTCAGTTAGTGAGAATTGGAAGAATGAGGACTGAGGAGCCTCTCTAAGCACTCCATGGTTATCTTTATCCTTTCTTTGTAATTTCCATTTTCCAGAGCTAGAAGGTGTCAAACTGATAACTCTTAAGCTCCGTTAATACACTGTTCTGGTTCTTCCTTTTTATGCTCTCTGTTACCAATTTATGTCAGTGTGCAAGTCATACTGATGAAAAATTAGTCTATGAATTATGAGATGCCTCTTCAGTGCCACGACTTACAACTGATGACTTTGTCATCAGTTGTTTAGTCCATGTTTGTGCCTCTTGGTTGAAAATCTTTCAAATAATTGCTCACTTGCAGAAAAGTGGATTACAGTTCTTATTACTCTTAAGGAATTGTTTAGAACAATGACCGTTAGCATTCAGAGTTGTTACCTTATCAGGCCCTATCATTTCATGTTTTTGAGATTTGACAAAAATTTGATGTTCTGATTGTAACTTTGAATCTCTTTTTCTTCAATTTGTCTGTATGAAAGATTTAGTTTGTGAAATCATTCATTACTGCTCCTTCTGATTTTTTGGCATTTGAATTGTATATGGAAGGGGTACTCTGTTATTGATCTGTATATTATCTTCTGTTATCAGGTTTCTCTAATTATCAATTATGACCTTCCAAATAATCAGGAGCTATAAATTCATTGAATTGGCCGCTGTGGGCGTTTTGGACGCAAGGTATTGCTGATGTACTTTAAGTCTTAAACTAGTGTAACTAGTGTATCTTGAGCTGTCAGTGATTCAGTCTGGTTTTCATATCAGAAACTTTGATTTGCACTTTGGAAGGATTGTGAGAGGTTTATGCCTGTTGATACATTTTCCTTAATGTACTACTGTAGTCTGGTTTTTGTTTCCTGCTCTTTGTTGGCTGCCTGTCTTATACACATTCATACTATACATTTACTTTGGTTGACCCTCTTTGTGGCTTGCAGGGTGTTGCAATAAACTTTGTCAAGAGTGATGATATCATGATCTTGAGAGATATTGAGCAATATTACAGTACGCAGATTGATGAAATGCCAATGAATGTTGCTGATCTTATATAAAATGCTTTCGGGTGTCGTGCTGGGTAGAGTGGATTTGTAATGCCTGCTAGGGGTAGCGAGTGGGATTTGATGTGGTTCTCTGCCGAGGAATTGTTTTCCGATGTTCTTGTGAAAAGGGCAGTGGATGAATTTGAATTTTTTGCATGAACAGTGGCTTGACTGTGCCAGAGGTAGCTTTCTCTTTATTAGTTGATTCACTTGGTTGAGATGCTAACATGTTACTTATTCTTGAGGTTGAAGATTTTGTAATTTTATGGTTCTAATGACGTGTGATATTCTGATTCAAGCATGTGTGCATATACAGTTCCCTTTATCTACTTCTGTCAACAACTAATACAAGATTGTTTTGTACATATTTTTTATTGGCTTTTAGTAGCGCCAGAGCGTCTGAGTTTTTCTCTCAGGACTTCGACTTAAAGGAAATTTGCATGACGATGTTCTGATGCTGGATTTTCTTCTTGGATCATTTCAACTGCATCATCTCCGCATGTATATATATATATATATATATGAAAGATAGAGTATCCGTTGATAATAGTATAGACACACTTAGCTGTACATTGCAAGTCGGAAACACTTTCTAAGCTGGCAGCCCCAAGTGTGGGATTGAAGTCATAATGAATGATTAGGAAGGAAGAGAAAATCGGATGAGTATCGATCCAGGTACTGGTTTAAAGGTTTAAAGGTTTAGAGGTTTAACCGGTTCAATTGGGATTTAACCGGAATGTAATAAAAAAAATATAAATATATACATATAATTAATTAGAATATAAATAAATATATTAAATCATTAAATTGAACATAATTAATAAAAAATATTTATAGTTTCATGAAAATAAACATAATTTATATAAAATTTCTCTAGTCTCAGTCTTATAACACGATCACAAAGCATTTGAAAATAATATTTGTTAGTAATCAGAGCAGTCTGTGAATGACGGAGAGGAGAATAACAACTCAATAATTTTTGTTAGTATCTTTCTTTAGTTTTTTTTTGTTTTTGCTCTATGATTGCTATAAGATAGTAGTACTTAAGTTTTAGAATAGAAAAAATTAAATTTTGAAAAAAAAAACCGGTCTGTTCGATTTGTCAATTTTTTTCGATTTTGACTTCTTCCAATTTTGTTATCTTAACTGGATCGGTCACTAGACCGGTTTTTTATTAACCCGGTTGGATCGGCCGGTTTGACGGTTCTCTCTTCATTGGTGGTTACATTTGTGAAGGATTATGTTATCGGTATGTTTGGAGGCTCACACAGGACTTGCAGGATAAATATGGTCGCATCAAATATGAAAATTTGGAATATTCCTCATCTTATTTGGTTTGTTCAAAACCTGGTAATAAAAAGAAAAATAACCCAGAAGCCACATCTTTCAACGGAAAACCCAAGAGTTAGACAATCAAATGGAATTTTTAACATCTGAATTTTTACGAATGCATACTGCACGCGACTCGGCCTACATGAGGGATGTAAATCCCAACTAGCGTGAGCAATTATATCAACAATGCAATAAATAAGCATGGAACAAGGCATCAAGTAATTCGGGAAATACGAAAGAAAGAGAGAAAATGGGATGGCATATTACGAGTTTGCATGGGCAAATAAATGCTCAGTAAAATTGTGAAACATGTACATTTCTCAGCAACTCAAACCAAATTAGTAGCCTAAAGAAAATCCAAAATCAAAAGGCCAATTAAAGCAAGATTGAAGAAGATACATATATATATTGATACAAGTGAAAATTGAGTTGCATACACAAATTTAGTCTTGCAAGATTTATGGCATTGAAAATACCGCCATTGTAGTGATATAAGCCACAATAAAGCCGCAGAAACAGGGTGGAACTAGAATGTGGTCTCACAAAGTGCATGAAATGTTCTTCCACGACATATAGGTTCCAGGTTTTCACCAGCATATGAACAGAGTGGTAACACTTCAACACCTGAAATGAGGGGCGGCAATGGCCTTTCATTAAAAAACAGGAAAAAAGTTAAATAAGATGACCATTTCTCTGGCAAAAAGAATCCTATTCTCTCCTCTTTCTCCATTGCAAGCCCTTTTCTGGACGGCTTCAGCTGTTCTCTTTGGATTTGTAATCTCTTTGGATTTGTAATCTCTTTGGATTTGTAACTAAGAAGTCATCTCCTGCAAGTTGAATATCAACTAAGGAGAGAAGCCCTTGAACCCAATCATCTTGATCAAACAGATCCTCGATTGAAACAATGGGAAATTCTTTCACAAAGTCTTTATAAAGTTCAGACTCTGGGCAGAGTGAACAAAGAGTAAACAAGGGGCACCCCTGAAAAGAACAATTCATTTAGAGTAATTATCAATCTACTAAGTTTATCACAGAATCCATTTGATCATACCCAATCATAGTTGTTGATGGTGGATAGCAGCTTATGGCGGTAGACTAAAAATCTGCCATTTAAGTCCGCCATGGCACCACCATGGCCGCCATTTGACAACTATGTAACCCAATCAAAACTTACTCTACAACCAGACAAGAAGCAAGTAAGCAACAGGTTAGATTTTGCCCATTTTTGAGGAATAAACACCTCAAATGCAGTTTCATTATTTTCATAGAAAATGAAAACCCCCTGCTGGCACCAGAAGGTTTTCTCAAATTCAAAGATTATTTTTTGGGAGAGGATTAAGTGGCTAGTCAGGAAATAATTAATCAGCCTGTTACCTTGTGGACAACTTCTGCAGCAGCAGGTACACCTTTATCAATGTAAGTAACTTAAAAATGTTGGATGAGCAACTCGAACAAGTCGTAATCAATACACCTTTAAATAAGAACTGAGCGGTGACTCAGAAAAAAGACTAGTTCCATAGACAAAATAAAAAGCAAAGAAAACTCACCAGTGCATTATCAACCCCATAGCAATCAATATACTTAATTCCTCCTAAGGCCATATCCTCCTATTAGTGAATTTAAAAATGAAAAGTGCTTCCCAGCCCAAACCAATATGCTAAGCTCTCATTGCCAAAGCAATGTGGCAAAACAGAGGGAAGAACACTTCATATTTTTTTTCTTACCCATGATTTTTGTATCTTCACGCTATTATCCTATAATCTTGACACATCCTTCTAGCTGTTTAGCATTGTTACGATATGAAAGCCTTACAACTATTGTAGAAAGGTTGTGATAAAAGAGAAGGATATTGACTGAATGAAGAGCCATAAAAATAACCAAATCTTTAGCCTCTCTTAGCTATAATCTCTGCAAGACGATGAACAAGATCTGAAATGGAGATCAAGGAATAAGTATTACCAATAATCTCCACAAGAACATGTACCATTTTTGAAATGGTGAAACCTACTAGCATCTCGGACAATAATTTCTAAATTTTTTATCTGTGATATGTACTTGATGGCAACATGACAGTCACTGCAAACCCGCAAGTTCTTCATCACCCTTATTGCCACTCCCTCTAGGGAGTTCATTAAAGCAAAAGCAATTGCTAACTTCTCACTGTGGTGTGCCAAGTTGTATTCTTTCTCCTCATTATCCATGTCATGCACAACAGAACTAGTATCAGGGACATAACCCCTCATCTTCATTTCTGAAGTGAGTTCTTCTAGATACAGATTAATCTCCAAATATTTTGGGTGGGATTCATCACCCATACAGAACTGGTGAACCTGATTCTTTACTTCTACCCAACTTATGCCTGGCTCTTTCTTCACCATCTTGACTCTCAGGGCCTTCCTGATCTCAGAAACATCCTGCCACCTATTAGCCGAAGCATGAATATTGGCAAGTAGAACATATGAAGCCGAGTCTTGAGGATCAATTGTAAGAACTTCTTTGGCAACCCTTCTTGCCATTTCTGTATTCTTGTGGATTTTACATGCAGATAATAGTGTTTTCCATATAATTGTATCTGGTTTCACAGGCATGGATCGTATCATAGCCTCTGCCTCTTCCAAACAACCAGACCTGCCTAGTAGGTCAACCACACAAGTATAGTGCTCTAATTGAGCCTTGAGTCCATACTTCTGCACCATCAAGTCAAAGAAATCAAGCCCTTTGTCCTTCAGTCCACAATGACTACATGCATATAGCAAGCTCAAGAATGTAACTTCGTTTCCTGGCAAATTCTCCTGTTCCATCTCATTGAAGAGCTTGATAGCTTCTTCTCCCTGCCCATGAAACCCATAAGCAGCAATCATTGAGCTCCAAAGTACAACGTCTTGCTCTTTGCCTTCCGAAAAAGCTTTGATAGAGTCTTGCAAGCATCCACATCTAGAGTACATACTAACTAATGAACTAGTTACATCAACTATGGAACAAACTCCTACTTTGATTGCTTCAGCATGAATTTGCTTCCCTTGACCAATTGTGGCTAACGCTGAACATGAACTGATCACGACCACAAAAGTAATCTTATCTGGTCTAAAACCTGTCATTTTCATCATACAGTATTGATCCATAACTCCCTCAAAGTACCCATTTTGAGCTTTTCCGGCCATCAGTGTATTCCAAGCAACCACATTACAAGATGGCATCAATTTGATAACTCTCTCCCCATCATTCAAGCTTCCAGCTTTCATGTACATGTGAGCTAAAGAGCATCCAACAACCAAATTAAACTCAAACCCACATTTCATAACATAAGCATGAACCTGTTGCCCAGCATACATAGCTCTCAGGTGTGCACATCCCCTGAGCACACTACCCAACGAGTACTCATCCGGCATGAAACCCAACTCATTCATCCTTGAAAACAAGAACAAAGACTCCTCATTCATTTCAAACTTAGCCAATCCCGTGACCATTGCATTCCAAGTAGCAACATTCCTCTCAGGCATTTCATCAAACAGTTTCTTGGCACTCCGAAAACTACCCATTTTGAGATAGCCCTTGATCATGATGTTACATGACATAGTGTTCCTCCTCGGCATTCTATCAAACAGTGCCACAGCAGATTGAAGATCCCCGAATTTCGAGTAGAAGTTGAGGAGATGATTGGAGATGAACTTGTCTGAGGAACACCCAGAAGTTATGATCAAAGAATGAAGCTGTTTCCCGAAAGAAAAAGAATTTGCGGGAATGCATGCTTGGATGAGATTCGAGAACAAACGGGGTTCTGCCCATATCTCAGAAACGAAGCAGCAAAACGCTTCTTTGATGTACCCTTTGGAACATAAGGTGGCAAATTGCTCTTTGGGACATGAAAAATTGCCATCTTGCAAGTGGGTTTTGAAGCGAACTGTGGAGAAGTGAGAGATGGGTTTTTGAGAAGTGGTGGGCACAGAAACAAAGGTAGAGAAGCTGGTACGAGGAAGACCAAACCTGCCCATGCATTCTACTACCAACTTGAATTGTTAGCATCCACAGTGGCTTGACTGTACCAGAGGTAGGTTAGGTAGCGTTTCTCTTTATTGGTTGATTGAGTGAGAAAATCTATAATTGTAAATTTATGGTTCTAATGACGGACTTGTTATACTATGATTGATTTAAGCTAGCTCGTGTTCATATACACTAGTTCCCTTCGTCCCATTCTGTGAACAACCAATGCAAGACTCTTGTTTTATCTATATTTATTTTTTGTTGGCTTTTAGCAGCGCTTGAGCGTGAGTTTTCCTCTCTATATACTTATGACTCCAGGGAATTTACATAGCAAAATGATGTTCCGGTCATGATGCCTGATTTTCTTCTCGGATGATTTCAACTGGATCATCTCCGCATGTCTAATGGAAAGATAGAGAACCCGTAGATAAGAGTAGAGTCACACTTAACTGTACAGTGCAAGTCGGACACACTTTCTATTGGCAATCCTAAGCAACTTTAGCGCAGGTTATTGATAGTTCTAGTTTTCTTCCTCCACAGGGACTCGTTCATGTGCATCGTTCTCATTCGAGGAAACCTTAGAACGCATTCAAGATATTGGACCTTGTTCCCGCCAAGTGTCTCTGCCTTTTTTTGGGTACATTATTCTTCTCACTTGGTCCTTTCTTTATGACCTTTACCAATAAGACATGTCCTTCAACAACAAAAAAAAAAAAACCCAAAAGTTAAACGATGAAAAAATTAGCGTTTAAAAAAATAATGAAATGCAAATTTTACCAACTGTTTTATTACTACTTTTCATTTTAGGTATTTTCTGTTTTCAATGTATCTTAAGAATTTTGTACGAAAAATAATGAAAATATAAAATAGTATTTCTAATTTTTTTCTTCACAAAATTCTCAAAACAGAAAATACAAAAAATAAAAACAGAAAATAAAACTTGAAACCAAAGAAGCTTCTAATACATGATTTTCTTTCGATGCATATTGCACGCAATTCAAAACCTACATGAGGGATGCAAACCCGCCAAATCCCCCTTTTCCATTTCCTCACCACCTTCCCTTCTCCCACTTGCCTCAACTAACATGTGCAATTGTATCATCAATGCAATAAAAATTGAAAAAACATACGAGGCATGAAGTAATTGGGGAGGTACGAAAGTAAAAAAGAAAACGGGATGGCATATGAGAGTCTGCATGGGCAAATAAATGCCCAGTAAAATTATGAAACATGTACATTTCTCAGTAACTTTAAAAACAAATTAGTAGCCTAAAAAGATTTCAAAATCAAAAAGGCCAATTAAAACAAGATTGAAGAAGATACATATATATTGATACAAGTGAATATTGAGTTGCATACACAAATTTAATCTTGCAAGATGTATGGGATTGAAAACTCCGCCATTGTATTGTAAGTCACACAATAAAGCCGCAGAAACAGGGTGGAACTAGAATGCAATTTCACAAGGTGCATGAAATGTTCTCCCTCGACATATAGGTTCCAGGTTTTCACCAGCATACGAACAGAGTGGTGACACTTCAACACCTGAAATGAGGGGCAATGGCCTTTCATTAAAAAAGAGGAAAAGTAAAATAAGATGACCATTTCTCCGGCAAAAAGAATACTAATGTGTCCTCTTTCTCCATACTTACCTGTTGCATATAAAGGCACCGAATGTGTCAAGAAGCCACCTGCGGCGACAACCCAACGAGTATGGAGTCGAAGAACAAGCAGTTTCGCACTATCTGGAGTGTCAAAGTTGGATCCATTTGCATTTTTCACTGGTGCAAATTCCTCCTCCCGTAGTACCTGAACGTGAATGCATGAAATATGCAATAATAAGAGTAGCATCCTTAACCACGAATGATGCCTGGAAAGAAATTGCCAAGTTCCATGTAAAAAATAGAGATTATAGTCACCTCAAAAAGTGCAGTCGTGGGAGCATACGGAAATGCATCAAATATAAACTGTTCAAGTTTTAATCCCATTGTATATCCATGTATAGATGGGATTTTCTTTTCCGCAAGATGGTAACTGCACATAAAATCAATGCATGGGTCAACATCTATAAAACATCTAGAAGATGGCGGATACTAAGACAAAAATGGGCTAAAAGTAATATCAATACCTTTTTGACTATAACCACATTCAAACTTGATGAACTTTTGAGTATAGGTTATGTCATGTCAAATGATAATGGTAAAATGATAAGTCAATTTCAGTGCACTTAACATTGAACCATAGTTAAATCTACTTATTGTGGATAAAAAAAGTGGTACAAGAAAGATATAGAAAAATGGATGTACAGTAATTGTTTATCTTCCATACACTTGTCTGCTTTTCTCCTTGTTAAATTTCAATCTGGCAATTGATATTCACACCTAACAGGTCTATCACTATTAGGCTCAATCTTCAAAGGGGACACAGATGATCAGACCTGGATTTTACATCATGATATCAACTACTGATAAGTCAGACATCTTTGAGCATCAGAAAAATTGTCATCAATCTTTCAAATAGTCAAATGTCATTTGAATAAACCAGTGAAATAGCATCCTGTTCTCTTCAACCATCAAATTGATGATATAGCAATATAAAATTCTTTTCTTTAGCCTGAGTTTGGTTTTATAACACTAAGATTACAAGGTAGCATGTCGTGTAAATGACAACAAAAAGCAAGATGGAACAGATCATGGGGGCAGGGGGTAAGCAAAAGAAGGCAGTACACATACATGCTGTCTTTTTCAAGGCCATTTGCCACCTGATTTAGAAAGTCCAAGGTGAACATGTGTAAGCAGACCTGAAATCACAAGGTTAGTAAGAAATCTGGAAGACAATTGAAATGCAACCAGCAAAATAATAATCAGTTTATGAAATACGAACCAAGCTTCGTGTTTTTTTTTTTTTTAAGGTCATCTATACATGAGTACTCATTCTTACATCTAGCATTCATATCATACAACCACCACCCTTATCCTGCATATAGCATTCATATCCTCCTTTCATTGACAGAGAAAATTTGTGATATACAATAGGATGATAAGCAAATCATTGCATAGGAAAAGAAAAATTGAATAATTTCATGTTCCAGAAATCTTTTAGTTCATAACCTGAAAAAATTGATATAAGGCACAAAACTTATGATAATTTTCATCATTATAAGAATCCCACTGTTTTAGTGTATATGCCTTTTGAGTAGCTGATAATATATGATCGTATATTAGCACAAAAGCTCCAGTTTGGATCTCAATGAGTCATTATCAATCATCAAAAGTTGATGCTTTGGCTTCCACTTAATTAGGAAGTGTAGGGCACTAACTCCAGAGGGATCAGGTGTTGATCTGTTCATCACTTTCAGCCCTAACTTTCCAATCTAGAAGATCATAGCCAAAGTTCAAGGGCTATGATTCTCAAAGCTATAGCAAAGTGAGTGCAGAAAACAGAAGACATGATATTATATAGAGGAGACTAACATTACTCCAACAAAAACGAAGACGGCCAGTTGCTTGGTTGACTGCAGAAGCAAGTGATGGATCCAATTCACTATATTCAACTACGGTAAGAGGTCCACCTTTACCTCGTCGCACAAACACACCAACCTTTTCTTGTGGATATGCCTGTTATACAATGACAAGAATTTACAAGCATAAACTAGGCAAACCACAACATTAATTGAATTATTGGTTAAAAGAAAAACCAAACTTATCATCTGCCTCATCATCCAATTTCCATAAATAACCAATCCTGAATATTACTTCATCATAGGAAGATGTAGAACTTCAAACATATAGGAATTCAACTAATACATCAGTTTATAACTCCACTCTTTTCCCTAGTTACCAAGTCTTCAACAGATAACTTTCTCTTCTGTTTTGAAAGAGCTGTGCAGCATGGGCATAAAAGCAAATACTAGTCTATATTGATGAACAAGATTTGGCAAGTCACAATATTGATAGTCAAATTGTATTAGTTTATAATTAAGTTAATTAATAGATGCTGACCGCATGTTTAACTTCCACTGAATATATAAACTAATGTGATAGCAGATTTGGAATTCGTTGTCCACCTGCCTAAATAATTGGGTATCTGAGCTCTATTTTATTTTATGTTATGCGTTCAATAGAGCAAATGTGTAACAACACTATTATCATTTATCAGTTTGTTGAGTGGTAAGGGAATAACAAGAATACTCCAGGTATTTTCTTACTCTGCAGTCCTCTTTCTGCTAGCACATTGAAGGACATGAACCACCAAATTTTTAATTCAGTTATCTCAAGCAATATCAACATGAGATGTAGGAAAAGACAACAGTGAATGTAACAACAGCAACAGATTTAGAGAGAGGATCTGAACAAGGGGAGCTTCCCTTAAAAAAAAAACAAAGAATTCATTCAGAGTGATTATCAATCTACATTTTATCACAGAATCCATCTAATCATACCCAATCAAAACTTACTCTACAGCCAGAGAGCAAGCTACGGGTTAGATTTTGCCCAATATGGAAGAATAAAATCCACAAATACAATGTTCATTATTTTCAGAGAAAATTAAAAACCACATCAAGAACTAGAAGGTTTTCTCAGGAAATAATTAATCAGCCTGTTACCTTGCGGACTACTTTTGCCCCAGCAGCTACACCTTTATCAATGAAGTAACCTAAAAAAGTTGGATCAGCAACTCGAACCTGTTTCACAAGTCCTAATCAATACATCTTTAAGTAAGAAATGAGCAGTGACCCAGAAAGAAGACTAGTCCCAGAGACAAAATAAAAAGCAAAGAGGATTCACCAGTGCATTATCAACTCCATAGCAATCAATATACTTAATTCCTCTTGAGGCCATATCCTCCAATAATTTGGCATATTTCAGAGCTGAACCAAAAAATAATAATAATATTCAATTTTTTCCAAACAATACGTGAAACATTTTTTTTTCAAAAAATAAGTCACTGTCAGCCATACAGATTGGAATAAGATATAACAGAGCACATATAAACCATACGGTACCTGAATACACTCCACCATTCCCATCAGGAGACTTTGCTACCTGGATTTTAAAGTTTAAAATATCAAATCACCAGCCAGAATTCAAAATAAGGTGATACAAACATTATTTTGAAAGACTTTTGGCATTACTTAAAACTTTTGGCAATTTTATTTTTATAGTTATAACAAGATCAAATCCATTATATCATTTATCAGCAATCATATGTAGAAAGACAAGCCCTTGGCACCTTCATATTTGGCATAAAAGATCAGTAAAAGGGTGAGAACATACCCTGTATGGAGTCTCCATAATAAATCTACCATCTTTGGAAACACAGGGAATGGTCCCTTGCTGGAAAAAAGTAACCTATACCAAAGAGATGAGTCCAAAGTAAGCAAACAATCATAAAACAAGTACCAATATTACAAGACAGGAGTTTAAAGAGACATCTTACCTGCTCTGCTTCAAGACCAAAAAATTTGTGACTTTCAAAGAATTTGCGTGTTGCCTCATCAGTAAATGGACTAGTCATTATGTACCAGTGTATTTGCACTGAAGAATCAGAGCCTGCAATACATAAACTGGTGAGGATGACACATAGAATAATGCAAGAATAATCTGAACCAAGACAAATGAGACTTACTCTCATTTGCAGCTTGTGCAGCTAGTCTTTGTACACACAAAATCCTCTCAGCTTGAAGTTGAAAAAGTGATTTTCCAGATGGAAGTCCAATATCTAAAATGAAAGATAATAATATATAAAGAACAGATGCAATCCATGATTTGCTCTCAAAGCACATTCTCACAACAAACATACCAATACTTCAGATAAATAAATTAGTAAATGAGAAACTAAACAAATCCTCATAAAAAATTCTTAGGAATGGATATTATCCTACTCAGAATTTATGAGTCACACTTAGCAGAAACTTTGGCAAGACAAATTGGTAAGGAAACTAAACTACACTAGAGGAAATGCAGTTACTATTCATATTTAGACTTAAATGCTAGTGGCCCTAAAATCAGAAATATCCAGCTGCCTTCTACTTTAACATGCTATCAACTAGTTTGTAACCCATCCGTGCACAACATTCAATTACTGCCTTTCTGCTTTCCATGATGAGTATATCCTGCTTCCTTTCTAACCAAAAGGATATGAACAGCAGAATCTATATAGAAATAGAAGTTTCCGTGTTTCCATATCTTGTAAAGCAATTTGGTGTCTTCCCAAAACTTATTTGCTTGGAAGAAGCATCTTCCATAAGTTCTAATCAGAATGATCGTTCCATGAAACATAAGGGATGAGGACATCAATAAATCGTAAATTATAAGCATAGTTAAAACCCACACAAGAAAAAAAAAATGAAATAAAAAAAATGCAACTTTTTGTTTTTGAAAAGTAGAGAACAAATTCATCTGTCGCCTAGAATCACACACCTGACCTCAATAAATTGATGAATACAATGAGTAGTGATAATTTTATCATACTTCATAAAAAGTTTAAACGGAATAAATTATTTTAACTTTATGAAAATTTACGGATTTCCAAGTCCAACAATTTTATTATAGATAACAGCAACACGTGCCAACTGAAGAAACTTGAGCTTCAATAATTTGATTATATCAAGTAAGAAATACTCACTGAAACATCCTTTAGGATCTGAACTTCCAAGGCGAGTACCCTGCATTTATAGTTTTGGGACATTCCTAAGTCAGCCAAACAGACAGAGTACAGGAAATTCAACAGTTAAGAATGAAACTAAATGATACGTAAAAAACGTCTACGTGCATTAGGTCCATGGCACTGAAACTGTGTCATTGCTACATAGCTAACGCCCAACACTAAAGGCTCAAGAGTCAAGACGATAAGCATCCACATAAATAAGGAACATAAAAATATTCCTTCGTACAGCTGCTTTTAGACAGATGTATTTGATGCATCATATATCATTTGTAACATCTTGCATGATACATCATAAAAGCGATGATTAATCAATTGTTTCTCAAGATTATGGTCGGTCATTGTATGTCATACTCTACAAATATTCTCATTTTAGTAAAATGCCACTGAAATATTAAGATATTATATCAACAGAAAAAAAAAAGAGACCCGATTAAAGTGAAAAAAAAAAATAGAGAAATTAAATAAGCGGAGATTAAAGTTTTTAAGTATTCGAGTAATGTTGATGCCGTGGATAATTCTTTTGCTTTTTTAGCGGAATCCAACGAGATGAGAGAGCTGAAGGTGACCCAATAAAGCAACTTTATTGAACTTAATGATTACAATAACCAGCTTAGAGCCACCGCTTTATCCACACTACGAAATCAATTACCGATTATAATAAGTGAAACACAGAAAAAAGCCGCATCATAGCGGCATACCGTAACGCATCAATTATTACACCTTTTTTTTTTTTTGGTATGCATTATACCTTTCTTTAAGGAATAAACAAAATGTGCTTTTACAATGTCACATCTTTTCAGCCAATGATGTTGCTTTTTAGGGAGGATCAATATGAAAGACCCACGAAGTTTAACTTGTCTTTAATGAAGAACAATCCCAAAAAGGGAGTGGACATTATAACAAAATAATGCTGATAGAAAACTAAAGAAATCATATTGCTTCTTATCTTCTTCTTTTTCATCATCATCATCATATAAATAATACTCCTGTTAATGAAGTAAAGCTCCCATAAAATAAATAAATAAATAAACAAACCAAAGGTGTCATTGCATGTATTTTTAGATTTTAAATGCCATCACAAAAATGGATTATCTTAGAAAGGAATTTATCATTCTCCAATCATAATTAGTTAACAATTGCCTATGCCAAAAAGTATCTCTAAGGTGCTTATATAATATTGAAACAAGTATACTGTGTATGAAGTTAATTCTAATGCAACAACAATTATTCAATCAAACGAACAAATATAGTTAGCTTTTATTCCATTACTTGGAAAGTGGAGAGATTTGTTTGAATCCTGCCAGTATTAAAATTAAAACTCAATCTTTATTATTATTTTTTTATTATTATTTCTTTATAATCATTCAAAAACAAAATGCATCAAAGTAATGTATACATATAGCAGCAAAAAAAAAAAACAATAATATATACATTTACATGTACTCATTTGATATGAGATACTCTATCAGCTCATTTCTCATCTACTATTGAATATGATGTAGGCCCTATTTAAATGGAGTCCACACTCCATCCAACAGCAGATGAAAAGTGAGTCGGTATCCCATATTAAGTGAGTACAAATAACATATCTCTACATGTAAAATACAATTCAATTATGCATATACCTGGCCACCGGATAAAAGCACGACAGCTAATTTGCCATCAGAAATAGCCTTCAAACCCATTTTCCACCATCTCTCCCTTTCCTCCTGCGTCCTATCCTCCACCGTCGACACGCTGCTCTCCGGCACCGGCTCAATCGCAGCCGCCGGCAGCCCTGATTGAACACACACACACACACAGAGTCACGCACCATTCGCCATTCATCCAACATGCATGCACGTGAGAATCACGTGATTACAAACATCGATCCGATTGAAGAAAAATAAAAATATAAGTTCATTAAACCATACCTTGAGATCGAAGCGAGCATCGGATAATCCGGTCAATTCTCGAAAGATCTAAACTCTGCAACACGCAAAAACAGACTAATCAACAAGACCATTCGAATTATTTATTCCATCAATTGATCCGAAAAAACGAGAGTCAGAAGAAGCAGAGGTGCGAATCCGAAGCTTCGATTCGGCGAATTCGGAGCGAAAGGGCATCGAACCGAAGGCAGAACGATCAGTTTCAGCTAGAACAAAAGGATGAAATGGAATGAATTTACCTCGATGTCCTTGACGAGATGGTCGCGCTCGTCGGGGGAGAGCTCGTCCCAGAGGGCAAAAGCGTCTTCCTGACCGTAGTCCTTGAGCCTCTCGAGGAGAGCCTGAGGCGGGAGCGGGGGCGGAGAAACAGCGCCGTTGTTGCCTCCTTCGAATCCCACCGACACTAGTTCCCTCATTTTTTGCGTTTTTTGTTTTTCTCTTTTTATTTATTTGAGTGAGTGAGTGAGTGAGAGAGAGGTTTCAGATCTCAAAGGAGCAAAAGGATTGAGAAGTGTGTGTGTTAATGTATGGTTGGCTGGTTACGGAGACACAACTTAAGCAACACAACAGCGGTACTTGTTAGCAGTCGCGAGGAAGACAAGAATCAAATCACTAACCACCTCCCCCCCGGACCACGAATTTACACATATGCCCTTCTACCACCTATATCCTCTCCATTGTTTGCTTCTTCATCCCTCTCTGGATTTCTCTTTATTGTGTGTTTCCCTTTGTGGTTAAAACAATGCACGAATGTGGAATTCACCATTAGTTAAACATTAAATGAAAGCCTCGGTTGGATCCGGTAATCTTCTTTATAGATCAAATACTAGATAGTAGATTGGATTGGATTCGGCTGCTAGTATGACTCGCAGAATTTAAAATATAATAATGATCGGTACTTCATAAATAATTATTATCAAATAAAAAATGATTGCTAGTTTATAAGATAAAGTGTTTCATGAATAACATTTCACTGTCATGTATGGATGCAAAATTGTGGTGTTAACTATTTAGTCAAGATGTGTCACACTATTCATGAATCGCAAAGTGAAAAATCATTATCTTATTCTAACACTGACCAAAATCTAATACAAGTTAAAACAGCCAACTATAAATCATTTGTTATTATTTATACATAATAACCCATTGTAGTTTATTATGGCTGGCTGGCTTTAAAATATAACTTTTGACTCTTGTTCCATGCTCGTTTCTACAAAAGACTAGTTCCTCCGTTAAAGACCCGTTAACAACCAAGTAATCATTTCCCTATAGACTAATTTAAGCGCCTAAACTAAAAATGACTTTAATTCAAGCACCTACCACAAGGACGCGTTTTATTTGTTGAAACAAAGAGTGTTTTGGAAGTATCTAGACTCTAGAGTTGATAATTTTATCTTCAAGCAATGACATTACAATAATTAATTTCTTGGCTGATTTCCCCTAACACACCAAACCGACCCAATGGTACTGAAAAGCGACGGCATCGAGTCAGGCAAGAGCATATGTCAAATATATTATATGGATATGCTCTTGATTTTATCAAATACTATAATTTATCGTGTTATGTCATGGCCCACACCGGCTTAAAATTCCAATCACCCCCTCCATCCTACTGTTCTCGCATCATTGCACATTTTTCATATTTTTTTTCTTCTTCATATATACGCATAAGACACTCACTTTACACGGTAAAAGTCTAATTTAAGCCAAACAACACAAATGATTGCATGCCTAGCAATGTTACGTGAATATAGCATAGCAACAATTCAGACATAAAAGAATGTATTCGTATTAACACTTCAAGGGTTACGCAAGCAGTTGATAATTGCTTACTTCAAGGCTCATTTTCTGGCTATGTATGAAACGAAATCAATTTGGATACATGAGGTGGCTGCCATCGTTTCCTTGTTATCCTAATATTCACTTAGTTTGGGCTGTTTTGAATAACATATATGTCGTTAATATGGAAGAGTTATTTACCAAACTAAAAGTTTACATAAAGATATTTGTTTATTAATAGTAGGGAGAAAAATAGTTAAGGGAAAAATGAGTACATGAAGGAGAAAAAGTTCCTCCAAAATAAAGCTGAAACAAAGAACCTTTATAGACAATATGAGAAGCAAAAGCCAGGACAGAAGTCTCTTACAACAAAAATATCAGAGAAAGTTCAATCATTTATTGAATTCCATCAGATCACGCCTGAAATATAGCAGAATTGAGAGGAGGAACCATATAGCTGGAGCTGAAAACAGAATTAGCAGGCTTTGTAGTTGGATCATACACTAAACGGAAATCACAGGGATGAAGCTTTCTCACTGAGTGCTTCTTTAACTGCTAACAAAAGCGATGGCATCAATTTCTGGTTTGTAACAATAATACCAGAAACGACATCAAGAAACCTTCCTTTTGAAAAGTCCAATGGGTCCCCTGCAGCATCCGTAACAATTCCTCCAGCTTCTATAGAAATTCAATTGTCAAACAATCATGTATAAGAGATGAGGAGACACATTCAATTTGAAACCCTTTAAAAACTATAAAAGAACCTAGATATTGTATTGATAACATGCGAACCGAAGTCTCACTCTTCAGCATGTTCAATCTCACATCTGAGTTTATATGCTATTCAAATGGGTTCCACACATATAGCATGTCCCTGAGAGCGTAGTACCTTATTATATTGAGGAGTCCAAGTGATAATAGTCTACTACCATCTTCTGTCTATTGAGGATTTAGACTTCCAAATACTAATCCCAACCACTAAGCAAACCTAGACATTAAAAAGGACCCACTAGGCCTTCATAAACACAAACACAAAAGTATCCATGGCCAAGTGTGGATAGTTACCACTGGTTATTTTAAGCAAAGCATGTTACCAAGGAAAGATTGACCAATTTATTGCACACACTAGATGAAAAATGGGACAAAAGGAAAGAATCCAAAAGAAAAGGAAAGAAAGAGCGTAAAATACACACCACTCACAACAATGCTGCCAGCAGCATGATCCCATATATATTCACGGTATCCTTTGTGAGGGAAACCTTTGTGAGGGAAACGCAAATATATAGCCCCATCTCCTCTGGACAGAGCTCCATATTTTGCTTGGCTGTCAATTCTGACTGGAGGTGCTTTGACACCAAGTTTCTGTTCATGAAGTCACAATGTTAGAGGCATGTCAGCATGTTAAATCTAAAAATGCAGGAAAACAGAATAAACTAAAAGAAGGAACTAAAACACAAAAAAAAACAAAAACAACAAGTGGTTGACATTAGAAATATTATTACTTCTGCAATGGAGCTAGACAAGTCATGTGATGAGTGTGCTGCTTCAAAAGATTCAAACAATGATGCTTCTTCTGGATTCTCAGTAGCACTGACATGCACCTGGATGATGATAACAAGATTACTGATCATATAGCACAATTGTCAAGTACATCAGCAGAAGTGTCAGGTAAGACAACATTCAATAAGCACAAACCCTAGTTTGTGAAGTACCATCCAATGCCTGCATATATGCTCCATCGCCAATTTTTGCAAAGAAAAGACAGCCAATTTCACTAGAAGAAGAATGCTGCTGATTACTGCCAATGGATGCCAGTGGAAGATTTGGACAAGCCAAGACACCTAATACAACTTTCCCTTCATCGAGCAAAGCTAGAGCTATAGCATATTGATCTCCTCTTACAAACCTATAGTGCCATCTCACAAGCATAAGGTACTTAATGACCCACTGCCTCAACAATAGCAAAGCAACCATGCAAGTGAAACAAATGTTGACTGTAAATTATGAAATAAAAGATGAAAAAGGGCTATTCAATCCATTGTTTAATTAGTTTGATAGGTAAAGCAAATAAATACAAGCCTAGACTTTCCTTTTATTGAATTAAAACCACACCATAAACATAGATTTAAAATCCTTATTTAACATGATCGGTGGTTCCAATTGTCAGCACTCTGTAGTCTTCTAGGCAAACTGCATAGTCAATTTGACCATGCCTAGTGACAGGCAATGTCTATTTGTCAAAAATAAAACAACCTTTATACGTACCCCAAAAAAAAAAAAAAAAACAAAGAAACATGTTTATAACTGTAAGTATGTTTTTGAGTGATGGCAAAAGAAATTTGAATCTCCACTCTTGTCCTTAATTTCTAATGGAAGTAAGATTTGATAGTTATTGCAATCCCCGATTCTTAGTACATAAACAAGTTTAATATAGTTATTGCAATCCCAGATTCTTAGTACATAAACAAGATTAATAACACTAGACAAAATTCAAATATTATATGAGATATTGCAAACAATTTCATGCTACATGAAGAGTCCAACCTTTTAGGAAGAGGAACAAATGAAGCTTAGACATGCTGAGACAGTATTCACACTGTATTGAATTTAGGCAAGCCAAAAAAAAAAAAAATACTTACCCTTTAGTGCCATCTATTGGATCCAAAACCCAGTGTCGACCAATGGACCCACCTTCAGACATACCATTGTCAATGGCCCTAAGCACATCTTCTGTTGTTAAAGCAGTAAAACTATGCGATCCTTCACTAGCAAGAGTCTCATTGACAAGTTCTGTGATGCGCTTCAGTGTATCTTGGCCACTGTCCTTACGAAGATCCCCTGAATCCTAGAGTAAAACTGGAGTTTAGATTCAAGCATAGAAAATAAAGTACATTCTAAATGTCCAAAAAATCTGTGTGAGTTTACAATTTCACCTCCTCAGCTACTAATGAAAATGGTTCGGAAGGAAGTTCTTTCTCAAGTACAAGGCTAACCAAGGCTTGTGAACCTGTAAACAACCCATAAGTTTACTAGTTGAATCTGCATTTCAGCCAAACCTCAATTAATGAGAGTAACAACTAACAAACAAATTAGAATGGAAAATAACTGGAAAAGTCATCATAAGTTTCTTCAAGCTGAACCATGTTCTATACAATGAAGCACAGGCTCAACATGTACAAAGTCACTAAAAACCAACAAAATGCAAGCTTCAAATTGCAACCTTGTTATGGAATATCCACTAATCTAGACACAAGAATGTTTTGCTCAACAGAAACTTACCCAAATGCTTGCTGGTTCAGATATATTCCATTAAGTCATCTTACTTTCTTGTATTTACAAAAAAGAAAGAAAAATCGGAGACACATTGGCCATTTGCCTTTTTTTTTTTTTTTGGTTATAGAGGAGGTACAAGCACCTGGGCAGGGGAAGGAGAAAAGGAAGAACGAACCTCCAACAACATCGTCATCCCCAAATCGTAAAAATTGGGTCAGAACCAACTGAGCTACAGGCTCACCAAGTAATAAACGAAAATCAATCTTAACAATCAAGAACAGGAATATCAAAGACCAAATGCTAGACCACCAAATCATAGAGACTCTATACAGTAATACCACATCAACACTCTTGAAAGCTTGAGTTATTAGGTGGAGGCCCAAGAATGTTTTATATCCTAAATGGCTCTTCTTGATATGATATGAAATATCTCACTTATAGAAGCTGATAAATGATACAACATGCACGAGGAGTCATGACACCCATCCCTTACTTAAGAAAATAACTAAGAGAGTGCATATCATTTCCAATTGCTCAGCTTCTATTTACCAAGATGTAATCCACCCAGTACAAGTAAATGAGTCAAGAGGATAATAGCAAACCTAGTTAGCACTTAGCACTACTACTCAGTTAATAAATAACAACTGGGCTTGGCAACTACAATTAGGCTACCAATATAAGTAATTGCAGGAAGAAAAAAAATATGTAATCCTGATTCAAAATCAATCAATGGGGGAAACTAACCGTAATCAGCGACGGTGACAGGGCTTTTGTCTGATTTTGAGTGGACATCGGATTGCAACAGAGCCTTTTGCACTCTCTGCACAAACGGAAAAACCACACCAACTAACAATCACCATTTCTTCTTTCCTTAGTTCTTTTTATTTTTTAGGCAGTAATTGTAGCAGCAATTCGGAGAAAAGACAAAAAAAAAGGGGGGGAATAAACCAGACATTGCCGCGGGGCGCGGGGGAATCATCGGGGATATGCAACCAAATATATATATATATATATATATATATATATATATATATATATATATATATATATATATATATATATAAGTCTGAGATAATTGGTAGTAAAGTTCATCCGATTTGGTACAGCGATGGAATTGAATGCACACACTTTTCCCCCCAAATTGGGCTAATGCAATTGCGGAAACCTAATCGGGAATTTCAATGAAATGGGGGATGGATGCGTGCGTGCCTGGCAGAGACGAGCAGCAAGGGTAGCTGCCTTCTTAGCAGCAGCGAGCTCCTTCTCGTAAGGCATCGAAGAAACTACTGTCACTGGCGCTGATGAAGAAGAAGAAGACAACAACCACAAGGCCCTTCCCTTTGCACTTGCAGAGACGCTGATGCTAGCTTGTTTTTCGGCACTTGGGTTGGAAGCAGCTCCAATCACTTGTTCCACTTCCAAGTGCTGCCACTGCTCTCCCTCCTAACCAACGCGTGCTCGAAGCCATTCTCTCTAATGATCTCTATCATTTGTCTGAATCAAATCATAAAAAAAAAAAAAAAATTAGTATTATTTCTATTCCTTATAAATCGAATATCCTACCGACTCAGGCTATATTTATTATTAAATGATATATGAATTCTTTTTGAATGGAGTCCACAACTCATCTAATGATTAATAGGTTAGACATCAATACAATATTTCATATAAGATGACTATAAATAAAATAACACAACTCAATCATAAAATTAAATTCCCATGCTCTCCCTGTCCTTTGCGCTTTGTGCTATTTTTCTTTTATTCTTGATCTTAATTAATGCATATGTATACTTAAATTAATTTTAATATATTATCAATTAATTATAAGTTATTTCATATATGATTCTTAAAAATAACTATCATACAACCTTAGCCACTCCTTCTGGATTTTTCTTTTGTTTATTTTGCATTTTGAGAATAGTATAACAAAGTGAGAATTAGTTTGGAATAATGTACGTGATTATTGTAATACATTTTTCATAAACACCTTTTTTCTTTTGTCACGCAGGATGTATTAAATATGAGGAAAAACTTAATAAGAGAGAGAAAGGAATGGGTAAAAGTTGATAGTAGCGATAAGATAAAATTTTGTATAAATATATTAACCTAAGAAGCATGGACACACCGATTTGATAGTGTGTCCATGTGTAGGACATGTGCCAATGTCCGACACACATACGACACTCACATAACACGTGTTGGATATGAATCCAATTAAAAAAATAATTTTTTTGAACTCAAACATACACTGATCATGGTTAGACACTACTCTAATTCATTGTGGACGCTGCTTGGATACTCCACAAACACGTCAGAGTTGGTTTCTTTATTTTTTTTCAAATTTTAATATCAACATGAGCCCAAAATCAACTCTAATTATTTAGTTGAACCTGTATTATTGGATCATTTTATTATATATATATATACACTCACACATCGTGTCTGTGTCCTGTAAATTTTTTAGTTTGGTATGTTCTGTGTCATCATCCGTGTTGTGTCTAGTCTCAGTGCTTCTTAGATGTTAACCTTTATTTTTAATCGGTATAAACTCACCATTTCTTGGCTGTTATGGTGTTAGCTATTAAGTCAAGATGTGTCACACTATTCATGAATCCCAAAGTGGAAAATCATTATCTTATTCTAGCACTCACCAAAATCTAATACAAGTTAACACAACCAGCTATAAATCATTTGTTATTATTTATAAACAATAACCCCTTCTAGTTTATTACGGCTGGCTGGCTTTAAAATATAACCTTCACTCTTGTTTCATGCTATTTTCTACAAAAGACGAGTTCCTCCCTTAAAGACCCTTTAACTACCACATAATTATTTCCTCACACATACACCAGACAGTAGCCACCCAAACTAAAACTGACTTTAATTCAAGCACCTACCACAAGGACGCGTTTTATTTGTCTAAACAAAGAGAGTTTTGGAAGCATCTAGACCCTAAAGTTGATAATATTATCTTCAAGCAATGACATTACAAAAATTAATTTCTTGGCTGATTTCCCCTAACACACCAAACCGACCCAACCATATGGTATTGAAAAGCAACGGCATCGAGTCAGGCAAGAGCATATGTCAAATATATTATATGGATATGCTCTTGATTTTATCAAATACTATAATTTATCGTGTTATGTCATGGCCCACACCGGCTTAAAATTCCAATCACCCCCTCCATCCTACTGTTCTCGCATCATTGCACATTTTTCATATTTTTTTTCTTCTTCATATATACGCATAAGACACTCACTTTACACGGTAAAAGTCTAATTTAAGCCAAACAACACAAATGATTGCATGCCTAGCAATGTTACGTGAATATAGCATAGCAACAATTCAGACATAAAAGAATGTATTCGTATTAACACTTCAAGGGTTACGCAAGCAGTTGATAATTGCTTACTTCAAGGCTCATTTTCTGGCTATGTATGAAACGAAATCAATTTGGATACATGAGGTGGCTGCCATCGTTTCCTTGTTATCCTAATATTCACTTAGTTTGGGCTGTTTTGAATAACATATATGTCGTTAATATGGAAGAGTTATTTACCAAACTAAAAGTTTACATAAAGATATTTGTTTATTAATAGTAGGGAGAAAAATAGTTAAGGGAAAAATGAGTACATGAAGGAGAAAAAGTTCCTCCAAAATAAAGCTGAAACAAAGAACCTTTATAGACAATATGAGAAGCAAAAGCCAGGACAGAAGTCTCTTACAACAAAAATATCAGAGAAAGTTCAATCATTTATTGAATTCCATCAGATCACGCCTGAAATATAGCAGAATTGAGAGGAGGAACCATATAGCTGGAGCTGAAAACAGAATTAGCAGGCTTTGTAGTTGGATCATACACTAAACGGAAATCACAGGGATGAAGCTTTCTCACTGAGTGCTTCTTTAACTGCTAACAAAAGCGATGGCATCAATTTCTGGTTTGTAACAATAATACCAGAAACGACATCAAGAAACCTTCCTTTTGAAAAGTCCAATGGGTCCCCTGCAGCATCCGTAACAATTCCTCCAGCTTCTATAGAAATTCAATTGTCAAACAATCATGTATAAGAGATGAGGAGACACATTCAATTTGAAACCCTTTAAAAACTATAAAAGAACCTAGATATTGTATTGATAACATGCGAACCGAAGTCTCACTCTTCAGCATGTTCAATCTCACATCTGAGTTTATATGCTATTCAAATGGGTTCCACACATATAGCATGTCCCTGAGAGCGTAGTACCTTATTATATTGAGGAGTCCAAGTGATAATAGTCTACTACCATCTTCTGTCTATTGAGGATTTAGACTTCCAAATACTAATCCCAACCACTAAGCAAACCTAGACATTAAAAAGGACCCACTAGGCCTTCATAAACACAAACACAAAAGTATCCATGGCCAAGTGTGGATAGTTACCACTGGTTATTTTAAGCAAAGCATGTTACCAAGGAAAGATTGACCAATTTATTGCACACACTAGATGAAAAATGGGACAAAAGGAAAGAATTCAAAAGGAAAAGAAAGAAAGGAAGAGTGCAAAATACGCACCACTCACAACAATGCTGCCAGCAGCATGATCCCATATTTTTTCGCGGTATCCTTTGTGAGGGAAACGCAAATATATAGCCCCATCTCCTCTGGACAGAGCTCCATATTTTGCTTGGCTGTCCATTCTGACTGGAGGTGCTTTGACACCAAGTTTCTGTTCATGAAGTCACAATGTTAGAGGCGTGTCAGCATATTAAATCCAAAAATGCGGGAAAACAGAATAAACTTAAAGAAGGAACTAAAACTCAACAAACAACAAAAAGGACAAACTCAACAAACAACAAAAAGGACAAATGGTTGACATTAGAAATATTATTACTTCTGCAATGGAGCTAGACAAGTCATGTGATGAGTGTGCTGCTTCAAAAGATTCAAAAAAAGATGCTTCTTCTGGATTCTCAGTAGCACTGACATGCACCTGGATGATGACAACAAGATTATTGATCATATAGCACAATTGTCAAGTACATCAGCAGAAGTGTCAGGTAAGACAACATTCAATAAGCACCAACCCTAGTTTGTGAAGTACCATCCAGTGCCTGCATATATGCTCCATCGCCAATTTTTGCAAAGAAAAGACAGCCAATTTCATTAGAAGAAGAATGCTGCTGATTACTGCCAATGGATGCCAGTGGAAGATTTGGACAAGCCAAGACACCCAATACGACTTTCCCTTCATTTAGCAAAGCTAACGCTATAGCATATTGATCTCCTCTTACAAACCTATAGTGCCATCTCACAAGCATAAGGTACTCAATGACCCATTAGCTCAACAATAGCAAAGCAACCATAAGTGAAACAAATATTGACCATAAATTATGAAATTAAAGATGAAAAAGGGCTATTCAATCCATTGTTTAATTATTTTGATAGGTAAAGCAAATAAATACAAGCCTGGACTTTCGTTTTATTGAATTACAACCACACCATAAACATAGATTTAAAACCTTTATTCAACATGATCAGTGGTTCCAATTTTCAGCACTCTGTAGCCTTCTAGGCAAACTGCATAATCAATTTGACCATGCCTAGTGACAGACAATGTTTGTTTGTCAAAATTAAACAACCTTTATACGTACCCCAAAAAAAAAAAAAAAACAAAGAAACATGTTTATAACTGTAAGTATGTTTTTGAGTGATGGCAAAAGAAATTTGAATCTCCACTCTTGTCCTTAATTTCTAATGGAAGTAAGATCTAATAGTTATTGCAATCCTAGATTCTTAGTACATAAACAAGATTAATAACACTAGACAAAATTCAAATATTATATGAGATATTGCAAACAATTTCATGCTACATGAAGAGTCCAACCTTTTAGGAAGAGGAACAAATGAAGCTTAGACATGCTGAGACAGTATTCACACTGTATTGAATTTAGGCAAGCCAAAAAAAAAAAAAAAATACTTACCCTTTAGTGCCATCTATTGGATCCAAAACCCAGTGTCGACCAATGGACCCACCTTCAGACATACCATTGTCAATGGCCCTAAGCACATCTTCTGTTGATAAAGCAGTAAAACTATGCGATCCTTCACTAGCAAGAGTCTCATTGACAAGTTCTGTGATGCGCTTCAGTGTATCTTGGCCACTGTCCTTACGAAGATCCCCTGAATCCTAGAGTAAAACTGGAGTTTAGATTCAAGCATAGAAAATAAAGTACATTCTAAATGTCCAAAAAATCTGTGTGAGTTTACAATTTCACCTCCTCAGCTACTAATGAAAATGGTTCGGAAGGAAGTTCTTTCTCAAGTACAAGGCTAACCAAGGCTTGTGAACCTGTAAACAACCCATAAGTTTACTAGTTGAATCTGCATTTCAGCCAAACCTCAATTAATGAGAGTAACAACTAACAAACAAGTTAGAATGGAAAATAACTGGAAAAGTCATCATAAGTTTCTTCAAGCTGAACCATGTTCTATACAATGAAGCACAGGCTCAACATGTACAAAGTCACTAAAAACCAACAAAATGCAAGCTTCAAATTGCAACCTTGTTATGGAATATCCACTAATCTAGACACAAGAACTAGCTTGTTTTGCTCAACAGAAATTTACCCAAATGCTTGCTGGTTCAGATATATTCCATTAAGTCATCTTACTTTCTTGTATTTACAAAAAAGAAAGAAAAATTGGAGACACGTTGCCCATTTGCCTTTTTTTTTTTTTTTGGTTACAGAGGAGGTACAAGCACCTGGGCAGGGGAAGGAGAAAAGGAAGAACGAACCTCCAACAACATCGTCATCCCCAAATCGTAAAAATTGGGTCAGAACCAACTGAGCTACAGGCTCACCAAGTAATAAAAGGAAATCAATCTTAACAATCAAGAACAGGAATATCAAAGACCAAACGCTAGACCACTTCTTCATAGAGACTCTAATACAGTAATACCACATCAACACTCTTGAGAGCTTAGAGTTAGTAGGCGGACGCCCAAGAATGTTTTATATCCTAAATGGTTCTTTTTGATATGATGTGAAATATCTCACTTATAGAAGCTGATAAATGATACAACATGCACGAGGAGTCATGATCACCCATCCCTTACTTAAGAAAATAACTAAAAGAGTGCATATCATTTCCAATTGCTCAGCTTCTATTTACCAAGATGTAATCCACCCAGTACAAGTAAATGAGTCAAGAGGATAATAGCAAACCTAGATAGCACTTAGCACTACTACTCAGTTAATAAATAACAACTGGGCTTGGCAACTACAATTAGGCTACCAATATAAGTAATTGCAGGAAAAAAAAAATGTAATCCTCAATCAATGGGGGAAACTAACCGTAATCAGCGACGGTGACAGGACTTTTGTCCGATTTTGAGTGGACATCGGATTGCAACAGAGCCTTTTGCACTCTCTGCACAAGCCACAAACCAGACATTGCCGCGGGGCGCGGGGGAGAATCATTGAGGATATGCAACCAAAAATTATATATATATATATATATATATATATATATATATATATGAGATAATTGGTAGTAAAGTTCATAGGGTTTGGTATAGCGATGGAATTGAATGCACACACTTTTCCCTGCAAATTAGGCCAATGCAATTGCGCAAACCTAATCGGGAATTTCAATGAAATGGGGGATGGATGCGTGCCTGGCAGAGACGAGCAGCGAGGGTAGCAGCTTTCTTAGCCGCAGCGAGCTCCTTCTCGTAAGGCATTGAAGAAACTACTGTCACTGGCGCTGATGAAAAAGAAGAACGAGGAGAAGAGTACGAAGAAGACGACAAGGCCCTTCCCTTTGCACTTGCAGAGACGCTGATGCTAGCTTGTTTTCTGAACTTGGCTTGGAAGCAGCTCCAATCACTTGTTCCACTCCCAAGTGCTGTTACTGCTCTTGCTCCTAACCAACGCGTGCCCCTAACCATTTTCCCCTCTCGCTCTCTATTATTTGTCTGAATCAAATCATAGAATTAATTAAATTCCCATGCTCTCCCTGCCCTTTGCGCTTTGTGCACCTCATTATTCTTTTTTATTCTTGACCTTCATTAATGCATATGTATAACTAAATTAATTTTATATATTATCAATTAATTGTATGTTGTTTTATATATGGCTTTTAAAAATCATTATCATACATCCTTAGCCACTCCTTCTGGATAATTTTTTTTTTTTATTTTGCATTTTGAGAATAGTAAAACAAAGTAATAATTAGTTTAGAATAATGTACGTGATTATTGTAATACATTTTTTATTAACACATATTTTTTTTTTGTCACACAGCATACATTAAATTTGAGGAAAAAGTTAATAAGAGAGAAAAAGGAGTGAGTAGAAGTTGATGGTAGCGAAAGATAAGATTTGTGTGTAAATATGTTAACCTTCTTTTTTTCCGGTATGTATAAACTCACCATTTCTTGACTGTTATGGTATTCTGACATGATCATCTGGAATCACATAATTTCTTGAATAGTTTCAACCTGTTGCCGTAATTCCTTATGGTGAATGGTGAATGCCTCGTTTGAGCATGCATTGAAGCTTCAATTAGAGTAGCAATTCGGCGTAATGTTTTAAGAAGTTTTACCAATGCTTCATCGGTCACTTGTCAGCAATGAGAATTGGGGCCATTGTGTGGATCGTGATGTCAAATAATTATAGTATGTCCTCGAACTCTGTAGGATCAAAATATAGAATATAATATATGTATTCCAGTATATTGATGGCACTTTTACACTTTTTACTTGGACAGAACTAAAAGTGCATGGTCATAAGTCATACAAAACTAGAGAATGTGAGAAGATTTGGCCGAATTTAATTATTATGATGATGATGACGATGATTTCGTGCTGAGATGAAACAGCCCTTGAATGGATAGCTTGTGGCAGAAAGGAGGAAGAACACCAAATGCCAAATGAAGACTAAAGGAGGCTGAGACCTTGCCAACTTCAGCACAGCTTGAAAGAATGTGTAATGAATGGCAAACATTAAAACTTTAGCTTCCTTTCAGAAATGAAAAATTCAGTATTTCATATAACGTGAACTCAAATTTGACAAAAGGCTATATAGCCTCTATTATCAGTTCAAATTCCCTGCAAACCAAAAAATAAACAAATAAAAAGTGCAGATGTCTAAATTCTTTTCCATGAAAAAAATGAGGGGCCTTCCTTTGGGTTGGTAAAAGGACTGTTCTTTAAGCATTATCTAATACCTGCTCATTTGAACTAGCAAAAACACAATTGAAATAAATTCATTGGAACAATTCTGATCAAATGCACAAGCTATCAAATTGATACACCTAAGTAAAGAATATATCAAGACCGACTTTTCTTTTCTTTTTTTTTCGGTATACAAAATAAAGAACACATGGCACGGAGCATTCAAGGTGAGATTTTAGGCGCAAAGAATTGATATTTAACGTCAAGATTGTGACTTTATGAAGCAAAAAGAAGCAAGAGAAACAATTGAGACAGACCTCATCAAGGGCTACATAGCCACTGCTTCTTGATAGTTCTTGTTACATAATTAAGGGGAGCTGGCATAGTTCTTCCTTGTCCGACTTGAATCTTCTTCACATTCTTGATGGGAACACAAACTCCACAGAGGTTATTAGTTAGTCTAAAGTGCAGGGTGTTATGTGAGAACTGAGAACTCAACTCAGATTCCCATCATCAAGAAGCTTACCCCCCATATCCAATTCAATGCCAAATTACCATTCTCTTTCTTCCTTTCTTTCTTAGTTTCTCAACTATAGGGAGCAGAGAGGATATTTTTCTAAATATTCACAACGGAGCATTCTTTTCTTTTCACTTGGATTGGGTGTAACCTCCTCCTCCTTGCCATTGCTCAATTACAAGGCTCCTCAATCCCCGAACTCCTAATATATAGTGTTCTATGTCGGCGTCCATTCCTCTGTTGGGCTTAGGCTTGGGGCTAGGCCCATCTTGGGCCCGTCTTGATTGTTTTAAAAACATAAAGTCACGACCGAAAAAAAAGAATAAAGTGAGTGGAGTATTCAATTCAAATAATCGAAGCTATTATGCACTTACATTTTATTATGATTTAAGAAAATAATTTGGAGGTCATTTGTTAATTTAAAATTCAATTTTAAAAATTAAAAATAAAATTAATATCTTAAATATGCATAAAAAAGTATTTTTTATTAATTGGTATTTAGTTTAAAATTAAATTAAAATTTAATTTTTGTGAGTATCTTGCTTCATATGAAATTATTAAAAACAAAGATTAATTATCAATCAATTACTTATTAGTTAAAGCAAATAAAATTATCAAAATAAATATAATTGATACTTTTTGCAATAATTATAGAATTGCTACTTCTAAAGTCTTAATATCAAGCATCATATACTCTTATTATTATATTATTGAGATTGATTGAAATAAGACATCTTAGAAGAAGTCCCATATTGCCCAAGAATGGAAAAGGAAATGGAAGCTTCTTGAAACAAGTCTTTCATCGCTCAGAATTGTAAGTGGAGAGAGAGGCCAATAATGCTATATATATGAACTCAATTGTTTGTTTCAACTTGTATCAATCGGAAACACTTTAGGTCTCGTTCGGGTAAACAAGTTATTTAAACATTTATACTGTCACGACCCAACTTGGGCCATGAGCGGTGCGTAGGGAACACATTCCCCCGCAAGCCTCAACATGCAAAATTTTATAGAAAAACGGACAAAGTTTCCTTATTTTTCGGACATTTCCCAAATAAAATATAACTTGCAATATTTCCAATAAATTTTACAATACTTGGGCATCAAACATTCTCAGAATGCATCCTTCCAATATATAATGTCAAATTAACTTTTAAACTCTGTTAAACATAATACCATATATAGTTCAACATAAAATCAAATTAAGTTTACAATCCTTTCCATAACATATTCTATATAATTAAGTCAAGTTCTCAAACATAAGCATAATACAAGTTTAAGAAACCTGCTTGTGACATATGGAGCAACTAACAACTATGAGCTAAAACAAAATATAGATAACTATCAAAAAGGGCCTTCACAAAAAGGCTCACCAGCTTAGACAATCGACTACTAAGGAGCCTTGGGATTGGAACCTGGAGTTGCACCTGTATCTAGAAAATAGAGGGAAACAATAGGGTGAGTTTTGCAACTCAGTGGTAGGCATGATATCTATAATTTACATGAGACAATATGTAATCCAAAAGTAAAACAATAATAATTTTCTAGTTCACATAAATTCAACCAATTCTTATATAACGAAAAAAGAATTTTTGAATACAACAATCTTTATATAAATTAATAGGGAATTATCAAGTTTAGGATAAATAGAAGGATTCACACTCAGATAGTCATTCCTTCGTGTGATCCTGAAACAGAACGGTCCTACTCATTCAAGTAGCCATAGTACAAACGAATCCACTAAGTGGTCCTAGTTAAATATAGTCAAGGTACACCAAAGCTAATGCCTACTATCATTAGCTACAAATCCTGTCAGAGATTCTCCCCAAAATATATAATTAATCTATACATATCAGCAAAAATGGTCATCCCTACTATCTATAAATCATTTCTCATATCCATATCAAGGGTCAATAACTTTCAACAATTTCAAATCTATAAAATTTAATATTTTATTATGCAATTTCCAAATCATGTCATATTGTCTCATGTGTAAATTTTTAATTAAAACATAAATTATATGCTTACTTTCATTAAATTTTTACACATAGCTAAATAATTGTTCCTCAATTTCTAATTTACTAAAATACATTTGGAGCTAATTTAGCATAATTAAAAAAATTATAGACATAATGTCTACTCATAAACTAGTTCAAAGAGCCAAAGACTAACTCCACTGATGCCACCAATTCAAGTGTTAATGCCCAATTGCTCTATCGCTCTAGAAACAAGATAACATTAATATTTGTGAGCTAACAATATCACCAATTTATATAAATTAGACCAAAATCAATAAAAGCCCCAAATTCTAGAATTCAAGAAACCTAACAATATTCCTAAAATAATTAAAAACTTTAATAATTTAAATGGAGTAGTTTATGAGCTAATTTACCACTTGGAGAATAGAATTGATGAAGAAATTCACTTCAATCCTTCCTAAGCTTTAAGCTCTCTCTAATGGAGTTAGAGAGAGAAAGTTGAGGCAGGAGAGGAAAAGAGAGTGAGGGGGTGCAATTAAGGGGATGAGGATGAAGAGAAGATGATCATGATGGGGGTGGTGATGATGTTTGTAATGATGGAAGTAAAATAAAATAAAATAAAATAGAAGGAAGTGGAGGGGGGAAAGAGAACGGGAAGAAGAAGAAGAATAGGCGGAGGAGGAGAATGAGAGAGTTTACGGGAAAGGAGGAGAAAAAGAGAAGATAAGGAGAGAGTGAGAATTATAATTGTCTATACCACTTAAGGTATATGGTGGTCCTCACTTTATTTTTCATTTTTTTTCTAGTTACCACATACAAAAGTAACTTTTAAAAAATAACTTATGAATAAATTATTTTATATTACTTCACTAAGAATAATTTGTAGAGAAGTAATAAATATTTAGCCAAACAGGACAAAAAATAAAAGATGACTTTTGACTTTTAAAAAATTAAAAAATGTCATAAATTATACTATCCAAACGAAATTTTAAGTTTGTATATGACTTTTTTCCTCTTTTCTATACTTTTATTTTAGAGTATTGAGATGTAGTTTAAATACTTATTTTGGAAAGTGTGAATATATTGGCCATCGATAGTGTTTGAGAGTAAAGTTTATATGTTGTAATTCATTGGCTGTTGCTTGGTAGTGACTGTGATTTTTCTCCAATTTTAGTGTTTTCCACGTTCATGTTTGCATTATGATTGTGTCCTTGCTTTTATTTCTCTATATTAAGGGTGATTCCAAAAGGGGAATGACTTTTTCTTCCTAAGAAGTAGTATCAGAGTTCAGTAAGGTACTTTTTTAGTACATGCTCTGTAATTGCAACATTATTTTGTCTTCCACATCAGAAAAAAAAAATGATACTTGATTGAAAATTATCCTTGGTTGCTGCAAAGGGAATATGATACTATATCAGTGTTGTTTTGGAAAGGTTCTGGCCAGAAAAGACTTGATACTTAGTGTGTTCGGTGTGACCTATCTCTTTTTCCTGAAAACCTTTATGGTGCATGGTTTTACAGTTGGCGTACACTATTTCAATGTATGGTATGGATGGAGAAATTAATGGAATAATGGATTTTGGCTTTGGCAAATACATGTCAAAGATGTTGTGATACAATCAAGATTACACAGGGAAAAAAATAAAGTATTGCTAGCAGGTCCACGATTGCACACAGGTATTGACTGATACTTATGCATAATGTGTGGTGGGGTTATGTAGGTGTTACTAGTAGATCCACAATTGTAGATGGACATTGGTTGAGGTTGAGATGCAAGGCGTGTGGTGGGATTATATCAATAGCTAAGAATTTTCTAGAAGAAGCCAATATGGAAGTTGCATTATAAATTTTCAGCAAGTTTTCGACATGTGAAATTCTTGAAATTGCCCCTTTGTAAGTGGAGATAAAGGGATTGTCAATGTAGACAATGTAAGCTAAAGATATATTTATTTCAATCAAGGTGGATATTATTGAGATTGATTGAAACAAAATATCTTGGAAAAACTCTCATATTACCCAAGAATGAAGTCGGTGGGAAGCCTTTTGGAACAAGTCTCACATCGCCCAAGATTTCAAGTTAAAAAGGAAACCAACGATATATATATGGACTCACTTGTTTGTTTCAACTTACACCAGTCGAAAATACTTTAAGGTTGTATTTGATTTTTCTTCTTCTTCTTTTTTTATACTCTTATTTTAGAGTGTTGTAAGATGTAGTTTATATATTTACTTTGAAGAGTGTAAGTGTAATATGGGTTGATGGCATGCTTGAGAATGGAGTCTATATATTGTAATAATTTTTATATAATTTTATTCTCTGGTTGTCATTTGATAGCGATTGTGATTTTTCTTCAATTTTAGTGTTTTGCACGTTAATTATCATATTGTGATTTTGTTCTTGATATTATTTCTCTATATCTAAGAGTGATTCTCAATGGGGAATGACATTTTTTCCCTAACAAATATCATTTATTATGAATTTGGATATTCTAAAGTGAAGATATTACTCTAAAGGGTAAAATGAGTAATTTCACTTTTAAATCAATATGACCATCTTCACTTTACCCTTTATAGTGATATCTTCATTTCACTCTATTGATCTAAAAGTGAAATTACTCACTTTACCCTTTATAATGATATCCTCACTTTAAATGATCAACAATAATCTTATTAAATAGCAAGCAAATATTTACCGTTTCATAATTTATGTTATGATATATTCGGATTATATTTGATTTTATATCATTTGTATATGATTATGATTAGACTTAGATTAATTTTTTACACTTATGGTATTTATTTAGCTAGGCTTGTAAATAGCCAACCCCATTTGTACAGTGACACACAGAATAATACATTCGGGCTATTTAGCCTCCTCCTTCTGCATCCTGCTCTGGTTCTTGGTTTCTAATATAAAATCTTGGCGTAGAGGTCGATGGACTTTAACATGATTGATATCTCCATTACTAACTTATACATTTTTTTATTTTTACCAGATAAAAAAAAGTATATACTTTTTATGTTTTAGAAAATAAAACTAATATTAAAAGAATGAATGTACTAGTGACCGGAAAGTCTCACCATTTAGTGTCACCAACAAAAAAAAAAGGGAATGAGCACAATTTGATATGTTACTGCAAGAACGTATGCAACCATTTCTTTGACAGAGAATCAGAGATAGTAGACTCCACTGTTGCAAAAAAAAAAAAGAGATAGTAGACTCCACTGTTGGAAAAAAAGAAGATTAAGAGCTCCATACTCTATTCTAATAATCATTTGTACACACACAATGAAATAGACAAATAAATGAATGCATGTCAAATAAAATTAACAAAACTTACTTTTATTCTAGTATATATGTGTAAAAATAAAGTCTTAGACTTGTCCTCATATATATATATATTCGAGACTTTCTCTTAAGCCAAAATTCTAATGAACGTTCCAATCCCACCCTAGCTAGCAGATAAACAGAACATACCCTTTTAATGACCCATTTCAAAGTCCAGCAAGCTCCTCCATGTTGATTAAATCAAACGGCTCTCAGATAAATAAAATAGAAAATAAAAAAGTAATCTCTAGGAGTAGCCCACCACTGAAGTAGGTAATCAGAAGTACTTACTATGAGATTTTTGCTTAACTATACCCACTGGATAAGATTGAAGCTTCCTATATGGAATACACATGTGAACGAGAACTGCCGGTTAGAAAGGCACATTCAACTTAGTTCTTTGACTTATCCAATTGCAAGCTAGCAAACTCAACATATATATGATGATTCCTATTGGTTGTAGATTAGCCTTTTCTCTTGACAAGTCCATGATGGATAGAAATCAGACTAAATTGTACCATAATGTTTGATAATGAGATTAAATGAAAACAACTATACTCTATCCGCGGCTATAGCTTTTAGCTGATAACCGATAATTTGTTCTACACTTCCTGTTCTTCTCAAATAATGAAAAATGTCAAATGTACATAAAGCACTTTCGATAACCACGATTAATCAACTTGATTAAAAGGCAAAGCCTTCGTAATCAATATTTAAATATAGCAGTTTATTTACTAATATATGCATCAGAAGATAGAAATATGCCTTAGAAAATCAAGTTAAATATCGTTGATCAGGACACAAAAGAACTACATCAATGGCATCTCCCTACCAAAACCTCCAAAATTCTTAACAAAAAGAAAAAAAAAAAAAGCTGCATTAATTTTGGCAACCATAGATAAGCTCAACTTATTCATGGGGTCTAAATAAGACCGGCACTAAGTTAGTGCATGGATTCTAATTCTCTATATAACTCGTTCATCTAAGAAATTTAAGATAGATCTTCAAACGCCTAAAATGATTGATTAAGTAGTGTCACTTTTAAGATCTTGTTAGTTATGTTTTTGTTGCTTTCCGATATGGCTCACACCCTTTCGATTTTAGATTTGGTTTCTCTCTCTAGCATCGTGCTTGATAATCTTCACATGGGCTTGTTTTCCGGTGAGCTAAGGTATCCGATCAATCTATTTGTTCTTAATGTTGTGGTGTTTTGTACGGATCTTCCGACTTGCTTTGCCGGTTCTGCTGCATTTTCCAAGTTTTGACTTAGGTAGCCTATAGGTTTCTTTCGGTCTTAGTTCTTAGATCTTACACGGTTTGAACATGGTGCTTTGGTTTTGGTGGTATGTGTTTTGGTTGTTTTTGTGATGCGGTGATTCTTGTGGCACCATGCTTAGTCTTTTCATCTTTGATGGTTGATGTTCGATGATGCTTTCATGCTCTTCTTTGTTCGTTTTTCGAGTTTGTATTGACTAAACTTGTGCCCTTTAGTATTTTTAAGGTGTTCCGTGGGTGTTTCGTGCTCTATTATGTTTGAGATCGTGATAATGAGAAGGATGTTTTTATTGCCTTTGGATGAAGTTCATATATATATGGAAATGAAAGTGGGACAAAGATATCATGACAATAGCACTCTAATGGTCGTGAATTCCGTGAAAAGTTTCAGTATTCTTCCATCATGGTAGTCCTGTTCTTGATAAACCCTATTGAAGGCACAATAGGCTCTAGATCACTGAGCCCACACATATTGTTTTTCTCTCTTCAATAATTGGAGAAAGCAATCCTTTGAGAGAGATTGAGTTTGAAGTTTTGCTGGGGTTTCATGTGTATGTGACCCCGTTAATTTGATTCTGAATGCCATGCCCCCTACTCTATCTAATAATGAGGATGGATGCACATGACCAAAATCAAAACGGTGTCAGTAGTGATCATACATCACTTTTGGCTTCTCCCTTCGTTCCCTGACCCTGAGAGAGCCTACGCTATCCCCTTGAGAGAGAGAGAGAGAGCTTCGTTCTAAGCTTTCATTCATTCATGTGACCAAAAGCCATGTTTAACAGGCGCGTGCTCTGATGATTTTTGTCTCGCGTGCCTAGTGTACGTCTTGCTGCGGTTAATTCCTATGATGTCATGGATAAAAATATTTAGAAAAATAGAAATATTCATCCTAAGTCTTTTGAGAGTTTAAAATGCTTGTCAAATAATATTCAGTTGGGGGGGGGGGGGGGGGGTTAGTGATACAATAAGAGGACTATAGTCAAATTATTTCTTCTATTCATACAACAAAGTGTTTCACAAATAACACGTCAAAATTTTCATTGCATCAAAAAGCAAAATTGGTGGCTTCATGGAGGCCGAATGGGGATAATATATAATTAAGAGTAGAAACCGCATTCATAACTCATAATAACAACCTAAGCATAAACGTTGCATATATATATGTATGACAAAAATAATAAAACTAAAACATTTATTTGTTTGTTAATAATCGATGCGAATTGATGATATCTTGATAGTTAATCAAAATGTACCCTTTTTCTTTTATTTGAACATAACACTAAGCTAGCAGAAAGGAGCCCTATGAGGGGCACCCTTTCTCCGGTTCACAAGAGAATGGAAGAAGCCGTTGGTCTTCTTCTTGGTGGCAATGGCCGCAACGTTGGCTTCACGTGAAATTACCGAATTGCTTGTGGCCTGCTCAGTGTTGGAGCAAGAGGCATTGGGGGCAAATTGGGTATCTTCATCAATAAGCTCCGAGCTATCGACTCTTAAACCCTCGAACTGCGAAAAAGAAAAGTCCGTTTCATCGAATCGATGTAAAATGCTCGACAAGCTTTCACCCTCGTACACCATGTGATCAACCTGCAAAATTATATATACAATTTTTTTTTTATTTTTTTGAGTGATTACAATGCACGGTAATTTTTCATCTTTAAACAAATGAATTTTTTCATTTTTTTTAATGAGAGCTGCTAAGGTAACCTGATGATTGTAATATTTAAGATGAGCTGTCAATATTGACTGTTAATATTTTTATAACAAATATTTGAAAATTCATAAGATATAACTAAAAATTAATAGAAAATATTAGACAATGCATCTTATACAAGAAAACATGGATGCAAGGTAATGTCTCTTTTTTCTTTTGGCATTCTAGAAATTAAATTAATTATAATGATATTTGAACCTAGAATTTCATGTATATTACTTAACCAAATCTTTTACTATTAGACCCTAATGACTTAAAGTAATATCTTTTTTAACTGCTGTCACATTTGAAGTTTTCAAGTAAAATAAAACTACTAATTCTTAAAGATACAAACCAAATATATAAGCCAACCTTAGATTCTTTTGTCATCTCAGTAGTTATGATAGGCGCGGATCAGGTAGAAAAATATGTTGGATGATTAGGTTTTCTATGAATTTATCTAAATATTATACTAATATAACCAATATAATTGTACACATGAATCGATCAGTTTAACTCTAGTTATTACAATATTTATAGCACGTTACTTTATAAATATTTTTTAAGCGAAGAATGAGGAAACAAAAGGTCTTGAAAATGACTTCATCGCGTTAAAGAATGCTTTCTCAGTCTCGTAATAGACATGCTAATTAATTTTACCAAAAGAAGCGAGTTCCCTTTTCTTATGCTAGCAGAAAGTTACTTTTTTCACTTGATCAGCAACCCAGCGCTTTCCGCAGCACTTATTATTACAGTGAAAACAATGATATAAAAATTTGACTCTTTTTTGTTTTTTTTTTCTTTCTTTCTTTCTTTCTTCCCAAAATAACAACCATTCACAAGCAAACAGGTGTTCTTAAAACACCTACCTATAGCTAGCACGTGTTTGGTTGTGCGCTCTAGAATTGATTATGTTACAGCTGATTGAGTTAGAGTCGATATTTTTTTTCAAAATAAATGATATATATTTAATAGGTTTTTTAGAAGTGATTCTCATATAAAATAACAATTTTTTTAGTCTCCCATAATCAATTCTAGAAAATAGAATGTTGAAACTAAACAAGTTCTAAGACAACCAAAATCAATTCTAAATCAATCCCTTGACTTTAGAATTGATTTCCATGTCTCCCAACCTGAAACCAAACACGCTGATGATAATCAATCAATTGATGTTACAAACTTGCAAGTTGTATATATATATATATATATTGTTGACCAGTAATTTGTTTGTGAGCTAGGGTGAAAGGGCAAAGGAGAAAAGAGAGAAAGACAGGGAAATGAGACAAAAGAAACAACCAATTAGCTTACTTTGCATGAGAGAGAACAGAAGTGGAAGGGCTCCTGAAGAATCCTGTCACAAGTGCAGCAAGCGTTGCCAGTACCACCTCTGCATGATGGCCTTGACTGTGGCCTCTGATTCAAGAATATCACTTTGGCACCGTTAATCGTGTATGCCTGCCATCCAATATATCAACCCCATCAAGGAACAAAATTAATATTGTTAATTAGCACCTTAATCTCACTCTCATCATGACTCATGATGATGATTAAATTAAAAAATAAATTGTGATGATTTTACTCTAGCTATATATTATTGTTTCTTACCACTACTTAGTATAGTAAATCATTTTCATGTTATTGTTGTTTATATAGAAAATTCAAGGAGTCCGTTTAATTTCATATATAGTAAATTTTATATTACCATATCAATAAAAATAATTAAATCTCACATTTACTATTTAAGAAATCGTGTAAATAGAATAGTTTGATTAAATAATAGTACAAAATACTTTTTGCTCTGAAATTAAACTAAATTCAATTCAATGAAAGGGTTTGTGTTCGAGGAAGAGTAGTTGAATTTGTCTGACCTGAATACTGGAACAATCAATGAGCTTCTCCAGATCACCCAATCGAACCACGTCATGGTAAACATACCTTCTCACCTGCGGAATGGCGTCAAGAAACCTCAATTATTGTAACACATTATTGGTCAATGGTCATCCATGCAGTGACACAAGTGGAGAGTTTGGAGCAAACAGGTGAAAAAAGAACCACTTTCCATATTTATATGTCAGCAAAATTACCTCAAGTTTTTGCTCATTTGTTTTTTCTTCTTTTAGGGTATAGTAAAATTTAGATTTTAGAGTGACTGGTGATAGACCGAATACCAAATTTAACATAAAAACAAGTTCGTACGTAGTATAATTACAATATTAGAAAAACTTTGGTGTTTTAAAATTGAGAGAATTGAAAGGAATTAATTAAACCGTATGTTAGAACATAAAATGAAAATGAAGCTAGAGTAGAGAATAGTTTAATTAGGAGAAGTAATGGGTTGGCATACAAATAATAAATAATAATAATCAAATAGAGGCACAAAAGAATTGGGAAGAATTGGGTCAAACTTTCGCTTTCAATGAAAGGAACAGCTGAGAAACCTTTGCAGGGGGAGGAATGGATAAAAAAGAGATCTTCCATTAATGGGAAAGAAACCAAAATCAAAAAGTGGAAACCAAACAAGACATGGTGAACCCTTATGGGAAAACCATGTATAAATATACATTAACAAATATAGATATGGGAAACAACAAATACAGGTGAGTTCAATTAATCAACAACTAGAATTGCAGGCCTTCTTAAATTTTAGAAAACAAAAAGTTCAATTGTTTTATTTAACAGAAGATGTAGAGAAAATCCTATAACAAGTCTAGCAGAAAGAATTACATGAAATCAAAGAAGCTTAACCAATAATTTCAATTTGGTAATTTTCTTTTTTTTTTCCTGATCTAATCCGTAGATTCTCACTCATCAAAACAAAGTTTGAGCTTAATTATTAATTACTCTTGCGGGGAACAATTATTATATTTTGTGGGAAAAACAGAAGACACACCATAGGAAAATCATTCTACGATAACCATTTCGTATGCAATTAATTACTTTCAAAATTCATCAGAAAATCATTGAGAAGTTGAGTGACTGAAAAATCTCCATTTATTCGAAGGGTAAAAAGAACAAAAGAAGGAAACTTGAAGCTGTCATCACCTGCTATATATATATCCTCAAGGTTGCAATTCAGAGAAAATATAAACAAGGAATATAATTATCATATATAGAACAAGAAATTTTGAAGAATCCTTAGAGATCCAGGTGAGAGCAGCGTTGATCTCAAGATAAAATCAAGACTCAAAAAGGAAAAGAACCAGCAAATTAAAAGGGTTAAGCAGCTGATGATGAGGAAGCACAAGACACCCAAGAAACATACAGAAGGTAACATGAAAAAAAAAGCAAGACTTTGCTTGCAACAAGTAGAATGATGACAATCACATAATAGAATGAAGAAAATCTAGAAAAGTTTGGAATATATTATCCCCCCTAGAGAAGAATATTTAATTGTAGAGAAGGTGAAAGACACAAGAAAATGAAATGAAATGAAGAGAAAAGGGAAGTGTACATGTTGTGATGGAGGGAGAGAACAGAATAGAATAGAATGGACCTGGAGGAGAGGGTGAGAGGAGGGGTGGAGAGGGAGGCAGTGGTGGCAGAGGGAGAGGCAGCAGTGCAAGCAAAGGACATTCTTCTCGTTCTTCCTCCGATTCTGGTGGACCCCACACCCTCCAAAGAATCTCTCTCCCATCAGCCTCTCTAGCCATGCAGGCACCGATGCTGCTGCTGCCTTCCCCCCATTCTCATTCTCATTCTCATCACTCAAATCCATCTCTCCCTCTCCCTCTTCCTCTTCTACTTCAATTCCCCGGTAACCCTTCATCGTCATCTCTCTCACCATAATAATGTCTATTATTCAATTCAATTCAGATTTTTGAGAGCGAGAGTACTCTAAGACTAGCTATAGTATATGTGTTATATGTTTTGTTTAACTATGCTACCCTCTTTTAATTTGTCTTTTTTTCTGATTTCACTGTGACAGGCACAGCCCTAGAATAGAAGCAAGTAGCACACACATCTCTCTTCTGTATCTGTATCTATATTGTATTGTGTTGTTATGTTATAGAGGGATATATAGAAGAGAAGAGGGGGGTGGTTCCAGAATATGTTGTCCTTTTTTCTGGACAGTGAGACACAACAGACAGAGAAATGAGCTCGCCAGAGACCCAATAACAAGGAAAAAATGATACTAAAATTTGAGGGGAGAGAGAGAGTGTGTGTGTAATTGAAGTGAGTGAGTGAGTGTGGTGGAGAGTGCAGAGTGGTTTTAATGGCGGGAAGATAGCCCACCAATGTGTACTGATGTGTCTGGATGGATACTAACAATTTTTCTTTACAGTAATCTAATCACTCCACCATCACTAACCTATCACATACACACACACATACACTAGTACTCTATATATATATATATATATATATATAGCTGGCTCCTTCTTATGTCCCGTCCTCCAAACATTATGTTGTATTTATTAATTCCATTTTAACTATAATGTATATAAATTGAGCTATTATATATGCAGTGATAAAATAAGCATTGGATAATTATGTAAGTCCATAAGTTCATTTACATAAATTCAATACTAATTCATATTTATTAAAATATTAGCTTGGATATAATCTGATGAATACAATAGAAAGTTTTTTTTTTTGGGTCAAAATCACATGTATTTTATTTAATATGAGAAAATCATACTAGCTCAAATTGAGTAGAACCACACTAATATGTCAAAACTTTAGATCTCAAGACCACTAATTAAAATATAACAACTCTTTGTCATCTAATTTATGTGCTTATTGATAAACCCACTAAAGTATATGAGTGTAAGTGGAGCAGATTAATCTGATCAATTCAAATCGAATCTATGTGTTTGGCTTAAGTTATTGATCAAGATCTAATAGAACCAATGAGTGATTGGGTCGGACATTGGTTTTGTAAAATGAGACTTAATAATAACCCAACCCTAACGAAATTATTATTATTATTTTGTTGTTTATATTATTTCTACTCTTATACTTACTCCATCTCTCATAGCCCAATTTCATTAAAACCTGTATTATTTTTAATTTTGTCTGCAATGGATTCGTCTAATTATATGTATGATTTGATTTGTCGTGATGAAATTTAGATATATATATATTGTATGTGATTGTGTGATCAGCAAAATATATTTTAGTTATGTGTATATTATTGTTATTGAGCAGTTATTTTTATATGAAATTTCAATAAAATTATGAAATATTTAATGAGTTTAATTTTGATATATTAACAATGTAAAGGAGTTTTATATTGTGATATAATCAGATCTCTCCTTTTATATGATTTTTCAAGTAGTTGGATTTGAAAGAACTCATATTTATTTATGTTATATTATATGATTGAATGGATGTGTAAATTTTTTTTACATTGTCAGTTTATTTCAATTAAATCCATATTTAATATGTGATTTTTTTTTCAATTTTTTAAAATGCTTATTTTTTTCTTAATTTTTGTATGTATAAAGTGAATATGGCGGAAATTAATTTACTCCTAATGTAAACATACATATATTGACTTTATATATAGATATCTTGTTAACATAGTATTCTTTTTATTAACAGTCTTGTTAACATAGATTAACAACATAAGAACATCTTTTGAGTTGATCCTAATTAAGCTCAAACTCACACAAAAATAATTGGACTAGAAACCACACACAAACCAAGCGAAGTTCTCGGTACGAGAGGTAAAGGACCAAGAAGACAAAAAAGAAATCCCAAATCGTTGATAGGAATTAATAAGCCAACTAACTCACAGATGACCATGATGAGTCGTACAATAAAATTCTTGATATTATGTAAATTGGAGTTAATTCAACTGAAAAAAATCGACTTGGTTTGTTTGTGAAATTTAAGTTAGTTCTTGATGTTAACGGTCCTCTTTAGTCTATATAGCGCTAATTCTACATTAATTAACTGAACATTGGAGTAGGATAACTTTTCTTCTCTCCAAACTTGCACAAATTGTTATTTTAATCTTCCAAAATAAACTTGATAATACATGAGACTATAAACGGCCAATAGGTGCCCAGCCTATTTAGTATCTTAATGGAGAGGCAGACTGCACAGCTTATTTAAGTTATATTTATGAGTTTGAATTTTAAAGGGAAAGGAACGAGAGATAAGAACTTATTGTAGATGAATGAGGTAAATGAAGACCACTATCACATTAATGATAATAAGATTATTGTTATGCCCTTTTTGGATATGCAAATAATATTGTTATTGTCTTACCTTTCTTCTTTTACATTTTAAAAAATTAAACTTATTTGGAGTTCAAAAAATATCTCATTTAAATATCATTAAATCACTATTGAATGAAATTATAGCCTTCAATCACTCCTATTTATCAATCATCTTCACTCTTGAACTTGATGGGCGTCAAATAGACACACTTTTTGGATGTATAAATAATCATTCTTGATATATAATGGTATCATTTATGGTCTGCCCATGCCATTTTGGTTTTTTTTTTTTTCTCAGTGGAGAGGAGATGCATATAATTACAAATACTCAAGCAGCAGTGTCTGCTATTTTTTTTTCCTTTAAATTCATTGAAACACTAAAAAAAGCTATTTTATATTTAATTTATTGAATGGCTCAACACCGAATTGCAGTGTTGTTGTCTACTAATTTTGGGAAGGTGTGTCTCATACATTTTCAATTTCCAATTTCGTCTTAATATTGCTGACATATTGTAAAATCACATATGGCAGGGATTCAGGTGCAAAACGTTCTATAAACTAATGCAAGGGGGCATACTTAGGAACAAAAAGAATATTGAAGTTTTGCGTAATCTAGATGAACTAGGTCACTCACACAAGAATGTGACAACCATCAAAATAGTTGGTGGCAAAGAATCCAATGCATGCTTAGGAGAATATTTGCCCTTCTATTCTGATCTGCGATGAGTTCATGAACTGCTCTCTTTTATACGTGGGTCAGATACTTAATAAACACATGTATGACCAAGGTTTGGTTTAGTATTATTGTGAGTTTTTGAAAGACATTGAGCTCTTTCGACTCTCCAAAAACTGCTCTTAAAAAATTATAATAATATCATTTAATAAAATAATGTGAAAGTTATTTTCAATACAGAGAAGTCAATAAAAACAAAGACACATATGGGAGAGCACTATCAACCCAAACCTAAATTGCACATGATGTCAATTGTGACCTTTGCCAAAGTATCCATCTAGATGAGATCATAGGGTTCAAAATTCAAATCAAGAACAAAAGAAACTTAAAAGCTCTAATTAACAATAAGCAGATATCTATAGGAAATTCTTGAATTTTGTGTATATCCTCAATTTTGTTTAAGCATATAAGATTTTTTTTTATGAGAAATAACTCTTTCCACATTGATTACTCATATCCAAGACCCAAATTGAAGGAAAATATTTCTATAATACTGTATTTGGTACAAGAGTGTGATTGATATGAGGGTAAAAACAACAAAGAATTTTTCATGGATCGATACCTTATATCATTTTATGCACAGAACTAATCTATGGAAGCTTTTCCTCTACTTTCACCTGGTACCAAACACATCCTAATGTGAAATGGCATAATTGACAATATTGTCTGCCAAAATTTTCAGAAGGGAAAGAGGCACTAAGAATTATGAAACAAATTTAATTCGATCGAGTCAAGGAAAACACATTTTTTCACCTATGTAAATGAACTCGGTGTTGTAAATCAGTGCTGGAAATGTACCAAAAAAATTTAATGTTTGAAAAATATTTCTCTCTAACTTTATGAATGTACTTGTTTCCTTGAGGCCCTTTGTTTTGTATGTGATATATTTTTCTCTATCTTTTTGTTTTTTAAGGAAAGGAAAATATAAGGCTAAAAATGAGTGTTTCTATCGTTTAATAACACTTCAATAATAGGAGAAAGACAATGATTGAAAGGAAACATTGTACGTAATTCTATGTATCCCCGGAGGAAGTAATTGAAGAAGAAAATGACAACACCATCTGGCCTATGGAAAAAATTGGTTTTAACCAACTTGAAGAAGCCAAGGCGAAGGATCTAAGGTTTTTTATTGATAAGTATACTAAAAGTACAACGTAATTGTTTTATGTAAACCTCAGGTTTAACGCTAGAGCTGTTTAGAGATTAAGAAAAATAATAAATAATAATCAATAACTCATTATAATTATAAAAATAAATGAGACTCATTTGCTTTCTAATGAAAACTGATGAGCAAATAACATGTTAAAAAGCTTGAACATTTCATAGCATAATTTATTAGAGTAATGCTATTTGAACATATAATATATAAGATATCGTGTCGACACACATTCATCTACCGTTAAATAGGATGTGAATTCCTTATAATTTAGGTCCTGCATCTCATCTCATGACACATGTGAGTGTATTGAGTGCAAACAGCATTTCTAAATCTATTACTTTAAAAAGGTTATCGATATGATACATTAACATGTCACTCCAGAAACACAACAGCAACATGCCAACACCAACATTGCTAATGTAAAAGGGGGTAAAAAAGCTTCATAGCTCAGCTAAAATACATATTCCAGCACCCGTGTTGTCCACCAATATTGAGTACAGAAATGTTGTAAAAGAAATATAGAGCATGACCTAAAAATAAAAAAGGTCAATAAAGAGAAAAGAAAAACCTTGAGCTAATGTATCTATTTACCCATGAAACCCATATTACATAAATTCTTAACTTTGCTAGGACACACCGACAAAGTAACTTGGATTACCAGCAGAAGTGGTGGTCAAAAGGCAGAACTCTCTTCTTCGATTAAGGGGGAAGAATTTTTAGAATGATTACAGGCTGGAAAGAGAAGCACTTGAATCAAGCAGCCAAATAATCCATTTTCGTGCAATAGTTTGTGCCTTCCATTGATAAATTTCCAAGAGAAACTCTCTGCACTCGTGCAGCTTCAGGTGCTCAAGTTGTGAGTTTCTGGTGGAGCAGAGGTTGCAATGGAACAAGCAGACCAGAGGTAAGAATGAAGTGTATCAAGATCTTCTCATGTTACTCAAGAATATGAGAGGGTCATATTATGAGAGATAAAGTTACATAAAGAAAATTATTGAATTAATGCAAATAACAGAGAGTTTTACTACAACAAAGTCCGTGTTATTCTCAAATTTTTATTCCCTTGTTTTTTCCATCTCATAACATGACTCTCTTCTTAGATCTTCATCCGAAGGATAGTGATATGGGCTTCAAAGAAATCACCCACTTAAACAACTCCATGCTAGCTAAACAAACATGGAGACTAATGAAGTACCATCATTCTTTGTGCGTTCAAGTGCTTTACATCCCAAACTTTGAATTCCTTAATGCTAAAAATGGTAGGGATAGTTATTGGTGCTAGAACAACCAGGTACAAGGAATGAAGGAAAGGATTTCATAAGGAGAGCAGAAAGAGCTGGTTAGTTGGACATGGGCGCACTACTAGAATTTGGTGTGACAAATGACTTTGCTAAGGCCAAATCAACTCAAACCTACTTAATTTTACTGATTTATAGACCATAGTACAAAGACTGCTTGATCATGCTAAACAACTACAGAATTAACCAAGGACAAGTAGACTAAAAGCTAAATGAGAGAACTGTCATAGTGTCATCCTAAAGGATTCTTACGGTCATTGGGCCAATAATACTTCTTTGGTGTTTATCTAAATCTTTTAGTGGCACTTTTGAACAAAAGTGGATGAAGGATGGTGATTCTTACTTTAGACTCAGGAAGGAAGATGGGATATAAACATTCTTTTATTACTGGAGGGAAGGAGGCTTATTGAGGCAATTTCTCTGATACGGAGCTCTGTGAGATACAAATCAATCTGGCTTGACCCCCTTGAGAAAAAACTTTTGAAATGCATTACTACATTAGTGAAGAAGCAAACTTTGACCCATTTTACATTGAAATAAAATCAGCTCTGAGCTACGCACCAAAACAAAAAAATATCAGCTCTGGGCCTCTAATAGAGTGAGGTTGTGTCATGAGATACTGCTTCCTTTGTTTCTAAAACGAAAATCAACCTTTTCATGAAAAAACAAGAATCAAACCAAATCCCATTTTCACTAGAATGGAAAACCTTGACATTTATATCCTATTCATGACAAAACCATACTCAACACATCTACTATGAAGTTTTGTTGGGAAGGGAGGAAGACAAGAGTCTTCGGAAAAGTTTATTTCAAATTCTTTAGCATTACATATTGCTCATAGCATGGGCTTTCTGAACACCTGAAGAGTGTGCACCACTCAACAGCCTTTAACTTACAATTACATCTCAAATACCTATTACCAACCTTAGATATCAAGACGGCTTACACGGCCCTGCCAGCAATGAGAGGTTTAGGTGGGGATAGAGATCTAACTTCAGGTGCTGAACTGGGGAAAAGTATGTTGAGCTTGTGCATCAGGATATCAGCCCTAGATGGAATGTCATTCAGAAGAAACTGCTGAACTATCGGTTTCTTAAACCATTCCATGACAGAATCTCCTGAGGCCCTAAGAACCACCTTACTGACCTCAAATGGAGACTCAACCGAGCTCAACATCTGCGCAACCACAATCTTTAAAGTGGGTCCTGTCACCAATTTAATCCGCCTTGGAACAATACCATAATATAGCATGCGCTTCCTGAACCTATGAAGAGTGTGCACAACTGCTATAAGAGCAGCTCCAACTGACAAGTTTCTAACATCAAGGGACCAAGCAATGTGCTGATCAAAAACTATGGCCTTTGGGAAAAGTTTATTCTCGTATGCCACCTTCCAAACACATCGTGCTCGATTTATCTGCCCCATAAGAACTAGGTAATTGAGAAGAACATTGACAAAGTACTTTGCAGCACCTTCCTCCAATTCATAATCAATACCTTGAAAGAATTCCCTCACAAAAGATAACACTGGTTGTCCCCTCTGCTCTGGGCCACAAAAAAGCCCACACATAAAAGAGTGTGCCTTATGCTTAGTAGCATTGAGGATAGACATCAAATGCCTCTCATCCTGCTCTTCCTGACACCTAACAAGATGGGCTAAAATGGAGGTGTAAAGTATCAAGTCAACTTTTGCAGCAGAGTTAACATATGTTTCAAGAAGAGGCTTGGCTGACTCATATAAGCCGTTCTTCATGCATGACTCAAACAACTGTCTGATTATAAAATTATTGGTTCTGATCCCCGATGAACCCATGAAACGCAGCCACCTCAAAGCAAGATCAACTGAACCTTCCTTAATATACACCATCAAAACATCACTAGCTGTGACATCCACTGAATATCCCATGGTCTTCATTTCAAGTAGGATTTTGGCAGCCACATCCACCAGCTTCTTATTAGCCAGCAGGGTCAAAAGAACAGTATAAGTGCTTAGCCCAGGCCTCAAACCAGCACTGGTCATTGAATTGTACAACCTCATGGCATGATCTATTTGTCCAGATGCAGCATGCATTTCCAATAGACAACCATAAGTAGATGGGGTGGGCAGAAAGCCTGCCTTCTCCATGTCTGAAAATGCAGACATAGCAATGTCAAGCTTCCCAGATTTTGCATGGGACTCAATGATCAATGTGTACAACCCAAAGTTAGGCCTGAACCCTGCTTTCTTCATCTCATCCCAAAGCCTAAGAGCAGTTTCTAACTTTCCAGACTTCACATAAGATTCAATTAAAGAAACAAAGATAGTAGGGGGTGGCTTGTACCCATAACCTCGCATTTCCATGTAAACCTTCATTGCATTGTCTAATCTCCCTGCCTTGCCCATCGAATCAACAAGCGATGTGAAGATGTTCAAACCTGGCCGGAAATCTCTTCCTTTCATTTCTTGGAAGAGCTTGAAAGCAGCATCAAGACGGCCTGACTTGGCTAAGTTTGGGATCATCAATTCATAAGTTGAACCATCCAATGAACAATTGCCTATCTCCATGTTCTCATATATCTCAAACGCCTTGTAAGGCAACCCCTTATTCAAAAACAGAGTAATGAGAGAATTATAAGTTTCAGTATCAATTTCACAACCGGCATCCTGTATTTTCTTAAAGCAGCAAAACGAGACCTCCAACTTCTCAGCTTTAGCCAAGTACCGAATCACTCGATTACAAGCAACAGACAAGGAAGCCCCACTATTAGCAGAATCACAAACCATCTCATCAAACAATGATTGTATTCCATCGAAATCCCTATGCTGGTTCAAACAATCAAACAACATAACATAACACTCATCACTAGATGAATACCAAGGCTGCCTCTTGGCCCACCTGAACAAACTCAAACACGCATCACTATCATTGATGACCTTCAATGCCTGAGCAATGTGAGTCATGTTAGGCACAAACTGTAGCTTGTCCAATTGAGTCTCCAACTCTGGCCCCCATTTCCATCTCTTGACAACCTCAACTATTTTCGCAACCACAGCGGCATTCAATAAGGGCTTCTTGACCTCACCAACCATAACATGATCATCAATCCCAGGCTCCACAGACCTAATACCCTTACCCTTGTAAAGTACACTACCCGATTCATCCAAGTACTCAATTTCCTCAGTCCACTCCTTAGACCCACTACCTCCATGACAGTAACATCTCATCAAACTAAGCTGCCCTATAAAGTTAGAACCTTTGCAGAAACCTGGGATTCTCCGAACGCTATCATTGTGTGGGGCAGAGAACTTCGGAGGAATGGAAGTGAATGCGGTTGTAGAGGTCAAAAATCTACACTTTTGCTCAAAGGGTGTGGGGGAAATGAAGGGGGAAGAGGGAGAGAGAAGGGAGAGATTGTGGGTGAGTTTGCAGAGATTCGAAGTGGTAGAGAGGAATTTGCGGTGATGAATCATTGAGTGAATATGAAGAAGCTAATAGATAAGGAAAAGGTAATAGTGATCAAAATCGCTTACAGAGCATTCGTTGCTGTTGCAGTAGCAGTTGTAGGGTTGTAGCAACGCCAAAAACCCTGAGTGGAGTTCTGGGTTTATCTCACGGCAGTGCGTGGTGACGACGGTATTGGGTGGTCATGGGAGGAGTGGTTGTCATGGAGGGTAAAATGGAAAATAAAAAATATCCACTACTATACCTACGTCGTACGTTTATATCAAGTTAAAAGTAATAAACTAATATGTAAAAAGTTGTAAATCAAAATGAAAAAAATTGTAAATTAATATGTAAAATTTTTTTACATACTTATTTATAATTTTTTATATACTGATTTATAATTTTTAACTTAATATAAGTGTGTGGTATAAATATGGTAGTGATTGTATATCACTCAAATAGTTAAATCTGGTAGATATAAATGCTAAAAAGTTTAAATACGATTTTTTTTAATAATTATATACTCAAAATCAATCACATATAAGGATTATTATTCAAACAACAAAAAATTATTATTTTGAAAACTCAAAATTAATTTAATTTATTATCAAATAAAATATTAATTTAAATTTAATACACTATATATATATATATATATTCAATCATGGAATATCAAGTCAATAAAAGTATTTTCACACATACAATGTCTTAAAATTATTCTAAAAAATTATCATCAAATCAATCAATAAAAGATTTACTTTAACAAATATTAGGATTTTTAACCTTGATGCTATAACAAATGTCATAGATCATTTACATTCAAAAGTAATTTTTGTTTTCAATATCTAAATAATATTTATTTTCTTATAATCACTTTTCGTGTGAAATTATTAAATATAAATAACTTTACATTAAAATCACTTTTAATTGGAATCAACTTTGACAAAGTCAATTTCACTAGGAGTAGTTTTATAAACAAAAAAACCAAAACACATTATTAGTCTTGAGCATATCATTATTTGAGTTGAGGACTTGAGGGTTTTTAGGTCAAAGGCAAGATTGATGCTTCTTTTAATATATTTTTGCAACAAAATAGTCATTTACCTTTTTACATGAGAATACATGTTTGGATATTGAAATTACGAGTAATAATTATTTTAATCTCTAAAATTATATGTATTTAAATTTAATCTTTAAAATGAATAAGTTAATAATTTAATCCTAAAATCAAAAAAATGTGATTCAAGCCCATCTTTGAATAAGTGGGTAGGTCACCTAAGATTAACCTAAATCACATTTTATAATTTCAGGATTAAAATACATAGCATATGATTAGACTCATCTAAAGCGGGGCGGTTGATTAAGTAAAAAATTGAGGGATTGATTACCTGTTGCACTCAAACCAATTTGTTATATTTACACTTTGTAAGGTGTGGTGTGGTGTTGAACAACCCTCCACTCAAGACAGAATCATTGAAGCAGAATACATAATTGGCCAGAGTAAACATGTGACTCAAACTGCACTAGCCCAAGCAATCTCACTTGCTGTAAATACTCGTTTTGTCACTTAATTAGTTTGCGATGTTTTCTCCCTATGAAAGTTATCTGTTGAGATTTAGACTAAAGAAAAATAATTAGTATACTGGCATAAGAACCCTGCATTCCGAAAATACATTCAACTACTTAACCATTGACCTATAATAATTCAGTAAATCGATTAACTCAACATCTCTATACAACCATACAACAAAATTTGCCATTTGCCGGACAGTATAGATATCATTTTTACAAAGTATTTTTTAGGGAAAAATGCAATTAACCCCCCTAAACTTTAGGGCGGGTGCAGTTTAGCCCATGACATTTTAAAAGTTACAATTCAACACCTTGTACATTTCAAACGATGCGAAATGCACCTTTTGTTAATTTGCTATCCAATTTGTCAATTAAATGTCATGTGCCACTCACATGTAAAATTTTATGGACAAAATTACCCTTCTCAATAGGTCGATCCTCCTCTTTTTCCTTCCCCATCGCCGCGGCTCCTCCCCACAGCCAAGCACCGCGCCACCACTAGCACCACTTGCCCAACCAACGGCAACCTCCCTTTCATCACCACACAACAACCTAAACCAAATAGAACTCAAATTTTCAAAACCAAATAAAAAAAAGAGCATAAACAGAAATGAAGGCATAGATCTCATCGCCTCCACAGCTGCATCATCTCCGCCACGCCGTCGTGCTACCACCAGCACCACTTGCCCAACCAACACGAACCTCCCTTTCATCACCACACAACAACCTGAACCAAACACATCTAAAATTTTCAAAACCAAATAAAAAAAAGGAGCAAAAACAGAAATGAAGGCGTAGATCTCATTGCCTCCACAACCGCATGATCTCCGTTGCGCGGTTGACACCGTATCGCCGTCTTAGCCAAGTGCGACATGAACCGCCACGACTTCATGCGCCCTTCCCTCTCTCCGCCGCAAAACCACTACCATCCCTCCTCCGGTTCCTCTGCCCCACCGCATGCGGCCTCCCTTTCTCTTTTTCCTTGCACGGTGCTATCCCCCACTAAAAACAACAGAACCCAAACCCTTTGAAAACTCAAATCCCCAAACCTTTGTTTCTCTGCTCCATATACTTCTCATGGTGTCCTAGCCCATTTTTATTTTATTCTTTATTGTGTTGTGCTTTTGTCTTATGCTCAGTATGGATTGCGTGATTTGGTGGTGGGTGGTGGTGATAAAGATGAATAAACGGGGGATCAAACAAGATTGGATGTGGGTATTTTCATAGAAAATGAGATGCCGATGGAGTTGATGTTTTGTTGGGGAGGTTGCTGGAGTCGGGGGGAAGAAGAATTGGGTTTAGGGTTAATAATTGGAAGGGGTAATTTTATCCATAAAATTTTATGTGGGTGGCACATAATATTTAACTAACAAATTAAATAGCAAACTATCAGAGGGTGCATTTCACATCATTTGAAATGTACAAGGTGTCAAATCGAATTGCAACTTTTAAAATGTTAAGGACTAAACTACACCTGTCCTAAGTTCAGGAGAGCTAATTGCATTTTTCCCTATTTTTTATGTTACTTTAAGAAACTGTTTAGCTTGGATATCCGAATCAAAACATTTATGCAAGCGAGAATAGCCAATCAAAAGAGAGAGAAACAAATACAAAACAACAGCCAAACTTGTAACTAGGTCCTCTCCGTATTCTGCATCTCCACACATTCAGTGACTAAATTTAGCATACCACTACAACGAATACCTATCTTCAAAGGTTCACTCAGCAATTTTTTTCTTACCTTAATAAATCAAATCAGAGAATAGATGAAAAGAACTATAACATATAAAAATAACCAAGTCGACACAATTCACAGTCATGAAAATATAATCTTCATAGGCAATTATAGCCAACAGAAAATATAGAATAAGCTTCGGTTCTATCACTGTCTCAACCAAAATTCTGCTCAGAAGTTACAAACAGAAATGACAATAAACTTTATCGAAAAAAAGAAACAAAAATCCTTGCACCTACAAATAAGCTGTGAATTCTACTGCGCATCTGATCATCAGCACCTGCAACCAAATTTTCAATGTAAAATTACAACAAGGTAAACCACATTTGGTACAAAAAATTACATAGTGATCATGAATAAAATTTAATGCTTCAAGTATACAACCAAGCATCAGACCATAAGGCTACATAAAAGTTGATTTCCATCTCAAAAAAACAACACATTAAAGACAAAGCATGGGATGTATTACCCTTTCTTTTTAGTTTCAACCAGGATAATACCTTTCACAACTGACATATCATGAGAAAATTAAGAACTTTATGAAGCAGAGACCTGCTTTTACAGTTCATTACTCTATAAACTCAATTCAGAAATATCATTGATCCATGGCACCATTGAACATACACACATAACTTCAATATATAATCAAACAAAGAAGTTCCATAAGTGTTGAGTGGAAAGATGGAGTAGAGAAAAGTGTGGACATCCAATGACGGGGGGAAAAAAAAACCCAACAAACACAGGAGACTTTACCTCATATGTTGCTTGGATACATAAATACTCTTACCCGTGCTCCCTGCAAAACAACAAAACTCAATATCAATCGAATAAAAAATATATACATATATAATATAATAATAACACTAATGTTGCCATGTCATTACCATTGATTTTGGGGGAAGATTTGACTTGAATTTTGCGCGCACAATACCACTGTTACCATGAGGCCTGGTAACCTTACCCCAAATGCAGCGGTAATGGGTTCCATTCTTCTTCACCTTGGCCTTGTAGATATATGCCAATCGCTTGCCAGCATACCATGCTACCTCTTCCTTGGTGTTGACTCCCTCAATTTGGAGCAGAGATGTGTTGGGGTACTGGTTTGACTTGGATCTGAAAAACACCAACAGACACAACAAGAAATAAGTGAGGTACAAAATTAACAGAACTAATAAAAATCAATACCCATGGCAAGAAGCTCTTACCTTTTGTATCCAAGGATTGTACCCCTCACGTAGAGTCTAAAACAACAGGAAAAGAAAAGTTAAATATTAGTTTCATTTACAGGGAAAGATCATTTAAAAATAATGAGTAACTAGGATCAATGGCCATTAAAGTAAGAATGAACAAATTGAAATCCCTTACCACTGTAAGGAATCATTGCTATCAGAAATTAAAATAGTCTTTGATAAGCTATGTAGTTCATCCAAATCAAATATCTTTCAGTGAGAGTAGTAACGAAAACATTCCCAGTTGCAACAGCTACTTCAGTCAATTTCAAACAATTATTCCTAAATCATACCCTTCAATGATGATGAATACTAGTAGCACATTGATGATGAAAAAAGAGGACATACCCATTTCAATCTACTAATGCACATACGAGTCCATTCTCATTATCCTAAAATTTACCACAGCGCCAATGCTAAAAATAAATAATAATCGGAAAAAAAAAAACAACAACAACAAACACAGCTAAAGTTGAAGAGAAATTAGTGTGGAAAACGAAAGAGCGAGGGCTGAGTTGGAAAAATACCTGACGCGTTCTCCTTGGCGACCCTTCACCATGTTTGCTTGCGGAAGCTAGCTCACACGAAGACGAGCAGAGATCAGAGATGCGGCGTAACCCTAAAACTCTCAACAAAATTGGATTTTTAGGGTTTTTATAGGGAGATGCCAAAATGGAAGAGCATATTTGCTGGTTAAGCCTTATAGGGTTTTGATCGATCCATCAAACCTTTTCAGGCCCAAGAGGTATTATTGGGCTTTGCTTATTTATGATGACCCATCATGATATGAACCTTTTAGGCCTGTTTTCTGGCACAAAATTGGAGTGCATTTTGTAAACTATATTCCTTTGACACAAAAAAAAAAAGTATATTCCTGACAAAAAAAAAAATTGTAACTATACTGATGACCAAATTTCCTTTAAAAAAATATAGAAAAATTACACTTTATCCCATAAGTTACAAGTCATATGAATTTTAAATCATAAAATTTTAAAAAGTGCATATTGATTTCTGAACTTTTTTAAATGTGTAAGTTGATCATTCTATTAATTATTAATAAAAAATATTACAAATTTAAGAAAAGTTAGGATATTGAGTTGCATACTTGGAAACAAATTTTGAGGCCAATTTGTATATATTATAAAGTTCATGTGGTATAATACACCTACTTTAGCTAAATTGCACATTTATAAAAGTTTAATGGGTTAGTTTGATAAATTTATTGATCTTATATAAATTATTTCTGCAAGAATTTTTCCTATTGTTAATTTCAAATTATGTCAACAAGATCAGTTACAATTTGCTTATAGATTTATATTTTCACTTTTTATAATTTATCATGTTTGAAATATAGCATTTGGCTTTGTTGTTGTTGTTGTTGTTGTGATTTGGTGGTTTTTGAATGGTGATAATAGACACTTTTTAAAGGATGCATTATTTTATTTTTTGGTTAAGCATATCTGGATAGGTTTATCATATAGATTTGATGCTGGTGACAATTTGTTTTTTTAAAATAATTAAATATACTTAATGGATGTTGAATGGAATGACAATTTATTGCATGAAGTATATTATATTAGAATTTCTAACTACATTATGTTCATTCTACAACTTCTAATATTAATGTTCTTTTAAATTAAATCAAACTAATATATTAATATGCACCTCAAAGATTAAAAAAAAAGGAAAGAAAACTTCAAAGCACCAAACAAAATTGGTTTTCTGTGGTTGAAGTTTTCATTTCATCTATTTTCTATTTTCAAAATTCTATCAAGAAAATATTGAAAATAAAAAATAAAAACTAAAAATATAATTTTATCATTTTCAGTATTTCTAACATTTCTTTTAGAAAAATTATTGAAATAAGAAATATGGAAATGAAAGCATAGGAAATGAACATAGTATAATTCAGGAATTTGTGAGGAAATTAATGAAAAAAAAGTAAAAATAAAAAATAAAATCTTTATTTTCTGTTTTTACTATTTTTCTGTATACAATTATGGAAAACATGAATATATATATATATAAAATAAAAATAGACAAAGTCATTAAAATTGATGTAGTGACAGGGATTTGAGCAATATGAACAATGTCTTAGATTTAAACTTCACTGCTATCAATCCAAATTCTGAAGTGGAAAAAAAAAAATAAAAGGAAATTTATTTATATATTTTTTTCTGGTCAAAAGACATAACAAAAGAGTGTCTGATAGAGAAAGAAAGGAATAAAAGCCCTGGGTAAACCTTACTTAGGTTGGTTGGGAGAGAGAAGAGAAGGGAGTGAGAATCGTAGACGGAAGCGAGATGGTGAGAAGAAGCTCCATCCTTCGATCGTTGCTCCTTGGGCGTGCAATGCTGAATATGAATAGGGCCACCAGAACCCTAATCCACCACAACCACCTTCCCTCCTCCTCCTCCTTCACCGCTCCCACCGCCACTCCACTCCCTTCCTCCAAATCATCCTCCCTCTTCGCCTCCGCCTCCGCTGCCACCGCCGCCGTCGCCTCCTTCCACCATTCCCGCTCCTTCTCCTCCGCCTCAGGCTCGGGTCACCACCTCCCCCTCTTCCCATCCTTCTTTTTTTTTTTAATTCATTCATTTTCATGTGGATTTACGTGCTGCTGCTCTATCTGTAATTTCTATACAATTATATTATTTTTCCTTAAGCAGTGATTTCAGCTATTATTTATGCCTGTTTGTACAAAAATCAAACTTTCTACTGTATGTTATGTATACTAATAATAATCAGGTCTATGTTTGTTTTGATTGAATTGTTTTGCAGCCCCTTCCGACGTCGTCCTTGTTAATTCAGAGCAAGAGTTCAATGATATCCTCACCAAAGTTCAAGGTCAGCTCTCTCTCTCTCCTCTCTTTCTCTGTGCAAATATTCATTTGTTTTTGTGCGCCTTTCTTCAGTTACTTTTGTTTATGTAAACACAGATTATTTCCTTGCTTATTATTATTTTTTTTTTTCTGCTGAAAAATCTCTGAACAGATAACTCCTTGCATGCCGTCTTCTATTTCACTGCAGTTTGGTGTGGACCTTGTAAGTTCCCATAGTTTTTTTGTTTTTCAATGTTTGATTATGCATGTTTGAGAGTTATGCGGATGACACTTGTTATGTTTATTCGCTTTATATGCTGAGAGGCAGTGTTCGTGGCTGCTTCATAGAGAAATTCTCACTGTTTCCCTAGTGTTTATTTCTGTGTAGGCAGGTTTATTGCTCCTATTGTTGGGGAGCTCAGTAAGAAGTACCCTCATGTAACAACATACAAGATTGACATTGATCAGGTATCCAATATATATATATATCATGTAATACATGGTTTTGGATCTTGAACAGAGTTACGTTTTATGTATTGGAATTTGGAAGGATATCTTTTCTTTAATTGCAAAAATTTGGATTCTATTGTCAATTTTTAGATTTACAACGCATAACTGAAAATTGCTAAATATTTAATCTCTACATAATATACTATTGTCCAGTTATTTTTGTTGAGTATTATGAATGATACAACATGTCAATTTATGTTCTTCTCAATAATAAAAGTTTAAGCCAAAACAATAACACGAGACATGCTTGATAACATTTATATTTAATAATATTTTATAAAATACTTAAATACTTGACTGTCACGTATTTGGGTGGCAACTGTTGGGCTATTCCCTTATGGTGATCCAGTGGTTTCTTCCATCTTGTCCATTTTTTAGGTTTTCCCTCAGTTTCTTCCATTTGAAGAATACTTCTTGTGATGGATTGAATTTTTATTTTTTTGTTTTGGTTTTATAGCACTAAGAAGTTGCTATGCTGCATGGATGAAATTTTACCTTTTCTCCCATCTATGCAGGAAGCAATTCAAGGCACATTGGGCAAGTTACAGATTACATCTGTGGTAATTTATTTAAGCTTTTTGTTAGAAATTTGTATATTCTGGTATTCTTTGTATAGATGAAATCTTTTACATATGTATGTACAATATATATAATCTAGTTGTGCCCATGAATCATATTTATCATCAATTTTGCATACTAAATTTTGCTTTGCATTGCTTGCTGTTGTGAACTTGGACCTGCTGTCTTCATCTGGCTTAGTATAGATATTTCTTCACACTAATATATCTTCTGAAAGTGAGAACATAACATCAATTGACCTTGTTGCAGCCAACACTTCATTTCTTTCAGAATGGGAGAAAGGCTGATGAACTTATAGGTGCGGATGTTGCGCGATTGAACCATATTACGGAGAAACTCTTCAAGTAATCCTTCGGATTTTACTTTGTGTTATGCTTTTTTTTTTTGGTATAAACTTTATGTTATGTTGTGTGATACATGCACTGTGCACTGTTATTCCACTTCCTTTAAGTTTTGCAGTGCTGGCATTTCAAGTCACAATATTCTGTTCTATTATGCATGTTATTACTTGTCAGTTGTATATTGCCGCTTAGATTTATTTTCCAATAATAGATTGATTAATAGACAGGCTGCACACATACCTGGACAGGGGACACCCCACATTCAAGCATACTTATTTACATATATGCATATGAAAAAGAATATTGCTTTGTATCATGAATTGTATTTTGCTTTAGCAGGGAGTATTGGAGTTTCCTCACTTAGTGGGTCAAGGCTTAGTTGTTGTTGTCGTTGTTCTTGAGTATTGGAATTTATTGGTTCAGCTTTGAGAATGTTGCATATCTAATAAAATGGAGACAAGGCTAAAGGGAGCTTGTTTGTAAAGTGAACCAATAAGGATGTACTTTAGATCATGTAGTGAGTAAAATATTGTGATCTACTTTAGATTAAATTAAGGGTGGATAGACTCTTAGTCACTCTACAGCCAAGCTTACAAGAGAACTTTTTATCAAAAATGGAGCTATGCACATTTAGATTCCTGGATTTGAGTGGAATAGTCATTTGTTTTGAGAGGTACTTTGGGAGGTGTCACCACAAACTGAACCTAGGACTTCTCCCTGAATTTCCACCCAATTGAGTTCGGCCTAGGTAGGTTTGTCCCACTTTTTTAAAGAAAAAAAGAAATAATCAATTGAGATATTTCTGATTTTTAATTGGAGTTTTTGGTAGCATAAAGTGTATATGTCAAGTGTGGACTGTGGAATCTTGGCTAATTAAGTGTTCTCTGTTACAGGAAGGACTGACTCTGGTTTTGATGTGGGAATGACTGATAGGTTGGTGAAGTACAAAATGATACAACTGTAACTGCTTACAGATTCTTTTGGTGTCACTCCTGTCCAATATAGTCTGGTTTCAATGCCGTTGTTTTATATTGAAGTATTATTCACAGTCATCATTTTATTCTATTTTCAAATTTCTATGTGAGAAAAAAGAATTTGCATACTTGTTTAGGACATGGGATATATAAGAAATGCATTTATATTTGGAGCAAATATCGTTAAAAAGTTGTAGAACTTTCATTTACATAGTTCTTGTCGGTGTTTTTGTTTACATGCTGTGTGTGTGTGTGTTTGTTTTTTTTTTTTTTTTCCCGGTCATGTTTGTTTACATGTTCTGTCTCATGGTTTTTGAGCGTTACTTTTCAGAGGTGGGCCGTTTGAGGCCATGCTTTGGTCATTCCGGGTCGACCTGGTATGATTTTGTGAAGTGCAATATCAAAAATATTATTTTAATATTCAAAAAGTGAATATCTATTGGAATATTCATTTTACTATTAGATATGATGGCAGTCTCCACTTACCCCTAACGTCCATCACATCAAATAATGGTAAAATGAGTGTCCCAATAGATATATACTTTTTAGGTGTTATAATAACACCAGTCGAGATCAACCTGAACGCCAGTCTCGATGTTGGTCCAGTGGTTTGTTGACTTTGAATCGAGTAGGGGACTTGAATTGAGACCTGAACACTAGTCTCGATCTTGGTCTAGTGGTTTGTTGACTTTGAATGGAGTAGAGGGCTTGAATTCAAACTTGTGCGTATCACCAGGGAGATCAACCTGAACTGCTCGGATTATTTATTTATTTGATTTTTTTTCATTCTTTTGCTTGATATTCAACCTTTCCAAGCTATTGTGAGAAACAATGAGGCATCCTCTTCCATCATGGCATAGATAAGCAGTTCGGTAAAACTAGATAAGCATTCCTTATCTTGTGAGATTAAAGACTTATTTGAATGGGCTTTTCAAAAATGATTTTTGAAATGATTTTTTTTCAAAGAAAATATTCTTTAAAATATAAAGTTTTATTTACATTTTAATAGAAAATTAATTTATGTTTGGATGTGAAAATAATTTATATTTAGATATAATGTCAAAATTTTCTTGTGTTTTTAGATTTTTTATGTTGTAATTTTTTTTAAATGATAAAAATTTATAACTTTTAAAAAACAATTAGGCTTGTTTAAAAACATATTATCTTAATTTTTTTTAATAAAATGTATTAGTGCACAAAACGAGCTTTTAGGACACCTTGAATTATCGAACAGAGCGAGTACTCCTGTAAGAAAATTATTGACAATGCAAATTGGAAAAACCAGCACTTGAAGGTTTAGACGTAGGCCGCTGAAGTCTGAACAATGCCAAAAGCCAAAATAAAATAGTTTGTGTTCCTTTCCTCAAATAGGTAATTATTATTTCAATATCTAAAAATTAATATTTAATTAAAACATCCATTTTATTATTATGGAATATGATGGTGGTTTTCATTTTTTCTATCAATCTATCACATTTAATAGTGAGTGTTCCAATTAGACATTAAATTTTAGGTGTTAAAATAGTAATGTTGAAATGAATATGTGCGGCTCTAATTTGATCATTCTTTTCTATTTATTTTTTCTCTTATAAAAGCCGAAGAAAAGTCTTTTCAAACAATTTTTCAGTTGTTAATAATTTTCTTTATGCTGAATTCACCTCTCTTTTGAACAAAAGTGGCCACCTGATAAACAAACACTCTACCGATAAATATTTCAAACTGAGGACTGCTGATGTCACGATTATATAATGATATTATATTATAATTTTCATCAAAACATTTACATAGAAATGCACTTGGAAAAACATAATATGACAACAACCAAAAAAGTGGGTTATGCTCTAAGCTTCAGCCAATCCTGTTCCGACCTTGAGGAGTCCTACCCTCTATTTAACATAACCCCTAAAACAAAAACAAGAGTTATCGGCTGTGTTTGGGGTTGAATTATCAGGTTTATCCGACGGTGACTGATTTTCTGAACAACGAGAAATGCTAGAGGATCAACTCTCTGGGACAACTTTTGCACAATGTATGCCACGATGGCGCGAAAAGACAAAAGAGAGCTTGGGATGCATCATGGACTTTAACAAAACGAGCACACAGTAGATGCCTCTTTTGTGAAAATGCAATCATCTCCCTGGCCATATATCACTCTCCAATTTCAGCTTTCCCTCTCAACCGAAAAACCCAAATCCCTCACTCACTCATCGCAGTGCATCACCATGAGCCTCCCTCACTCACTCATCGCAACACTGTGAGCCATCACCGTGAGCCATGCCCTCACACCTTCGCGCTTTCGCTCCCTCGCTCACTCATCGCATCACTGTGAGCCACGCCTTCACGCATTCACGGGTTAGCGCCTCACTTCGACGCCAGCGCTCCAACAGCGTCGAGATCTCCTTCACCCTCAGTTGGCGGTGCTGCCTCCCTATTTCCCTGACTCGCAGCTCTCAGCTTCACACACTGTCAGAAGCAGCAACTGGACGACGGTCTCTTCCTCTCTCCGTCACTCTCAAGTCACACGACACCAAGATGTTAGCTTCTAATTTCAATAGTAGACTCTATTGTTGTAGATTTGTGGGTCTAGGTTTAGGGGAAAATGTGGTGTCTTTAAATGTGGGTGGGCAAGATGTAGTTTAGTGAAGCAAATGTGTATAGCGGAGTAGAAGGTTGACAAGAGAGCTTTCAGTCACCACTCATGCTGCTTTATGCTCAATTGCTGACTTAACTTGCTTCCTTGTTATACATATTTCAATCCCCACAGATGAGTTGAAGGCATGCCATGTACTCATGCCCATAAATCGGGACAAACAATTCCTCAACCTAAATTTTATTGAAAAAAGAAAAATTATAACTAATATGACGGTAATAAAAATTTTCAGGGATCAATAGGATGGGATAATTTATTGCATTCTCTCTGGAAGAACCATGAAGCTAACCTTAAGGAGCTAACCTTAACCTCCCGCCGGCGATGACCCACACCCCTGTCTCTCTCCCGAAAGCCACACTATTAACGCCCACAAGCCACTGCCACTGCTCTGTGGTGAAGTTTGGGTACCAAACACAATTTTACCCTTCTCAAGACAGCAGCTTCTCTATGCTTGCGAAAGTGAGAATAAATATTTAACCTCGTTGCAAAGAGTTTCATCAAATAAAAAAAAGGAAAAGAAAATATATAGATTTCGCCTGCAAAGATAAGAAACTCACACAGTGAAGGAAAGGGAAGGGAATTGCAAACTATCTTGAGAAGCATTCACCACTTTCCTTTCCGGTGGTCACATGGTGGCGACGGCATTCACCACCTCTCTCTCCCCACCTCATTTTCGCCCTCTCACAACAAAAGTACGTACTACTACTACTATTCATTTCACTTTCAGAACTTCTAACTCTTTGTTCTCCTCCACTTTGCTTCATGTTTGTTTCTTCCGCAGGCTCCAAGCTGCTGCTCCGCATCTCCTACCCTTTCAAAGGCCCACCGTGGAAGCAGATTAACAAAGCATTTTTCACCTTCTGAAGCCAGTGAACAACCCCAGATTCGACCACTCATTGATCTCCTAAAGGCCTGCGAGGAAACTGGGTCTGTGAAGCAGGCAAATTGCATTCATGGGCATGTCTTAAAATTGGGTTTTGATGACAGGGACTTGGTGGTGTTTCTGAACCATGCAGCGCACGTGTACTCCAAGTGCATGGGCTATGATGCTGCTCGCAAGGTGTTCGATGGTATGCCCCAGAGGAATGTGTTCTCTTGGACTGTCATGATTGTTGCATCCAGTGAACATGGGTACTACCACGATGGCATGGAGCTGTTTTGCATGATGTTGGACCAGGGAGTGTTGCCTGATGGATTTGCCTTCTCTGCTGTTCTGCAGTCGTGTGTTGGGTTGGATTCGATTGAGCTTGGTGAGATGGTGCATGCACAAGTTGTTGTTAGGGGGTTTCTGATGCATGCTGTTGTTGGTACATCTCTTCTTAACTTGTATGCGAAGGTAGGGATGTGTGAGTGTTCGGTTAAGGTGTTCAACAGCATGACAGAGCTTAATAATGTCTCTTGGAATGCAATGATTTCTGGGTTTACCTCTAATGGTCTACACCTACAAGCATTCGATTGGTTTATCAACATGATCGAAGGTGGCATTGTGCCTAATAGTTTTACCTTTATAAGTGTTTCCAAGGCTGTTGGGCAGCTAGATGACATTAACAAGTGTCATGAAGTTCACAGGTATGCTTCCCAATGGGGATTGGACTCCAGTACTGTAGTTGGGACGGCTCTTATTGACATGTACTCTAAATGCGGGTCTCTGTCTGATGCACAAGTCCTTTTTGACTCGACGTTCACAAGTTGTCTTGTTAACACGCCCTGGAATGCAATGATAACAGGTCATTCACAAGCTGGTTCTCACTCAGAAGCTTTGGAACTGTTCACAAGAATGTGCTGGAATTATGTTAAACCAGATGTTTACACATTCTGTTGTGTGTTCGACTCAATTTCTGCTTTGAAGTGTCTGAAACCATTAAGAGAGACCCACGGGATGGCTCTGAAATATGGATTTGATGCGATGGGGATTAGTGCGTTGAATGCCCTTGCTGATGCATATGCCAAATGTGAGTCTGTTGAAGCTGCAGAGAAGGTATTTAATATAATGGAAGAGAAGGATATAGTGTCTTGGACAACCATGGTGACTGCATATTGTCAGTATTCTGAGTGGGGGAAAGCCTTGGCCGTCTTCTCACAGATGCGCAACGAAGGTTTTGGGCCAAATCATTTTACCTTTTCTAGTGTGATTACCGCATGTGGTGGCCTTTGTTTACTGGAATATGGTCAGCAAATCCATGGTCTGATATGCAAGACCAGCTATGATACTGAAACATGCATAGAAAGTGCTCTAATTGACATGTGTGCTAAATGTGGTAATCTGATGGAAGCAAAGAAGATTTTTGAAAGGATATCTAACCCAGACACTGTTACTTGGACTGCCATAATATCCACTTATGCTCAGCATGGTCTTGTTGAGGATTCCCTCCAGTTATTTAGAAAGATGGAACAGTCAGGTGCAAAGGTCAATGCTGTCACACTATTGTGTGTCCTTTTTGCCTGTAGCCATGGAGGAATGGTGGAGGATGGCCTGAAAATTTTCCATCAGATGGAACACACCTATGGTGTGGTGCCAGAAATGGAACATTATGCCTGTGTTGTCGATCTCTTAGGACGTGTCGGCCGCATGGATGAGGCAGTGGAATTCATAGACAGGATGCCAGTTGAGCCACATGAAATGATCTGGCATACCTTGTTAGGAGCATGTAGGATCCATGGAAATGCTGTGTTGGGGGAGACTGCAGCTCAAAAGATTCTATCCATTCAACCAGAACATCCGTCTGTATATGTTCTTTTGTCCAACACTTACATAGCGTCTGGACTATATGAAGATGGGGTTAGTTTGAGAGATGTGATGAAAGAACGAGGCATTAGAAAGGAACCAGGATACAGTTGGATTTCTGTGAGAGGTGAGGTTCACAAGTTTTATGCTGGAGATCAACAGCACCCACAGAAAGATCAAATCTACACTATTTTAGAAGAGTTGTTGGCAAATATTAAGTACATGTATTATGAACAAGAATTTAGTTTTATATCATAGCATACGATTGAACTTGTTGATTAGATTAGCGCATAAACAAGAAGGTAATTGATTTTTTTTTTCTTCTGAAAGAAGGTAAAGGAAGTACTGAATACATGGGATGGGACCCGTAGGCTGGATGAAGTGTAACCTCACTACTCAGTACTGACGGCTTCCCAATCTCAACGATTGTCACGTTATTCTAGTCTTGCAATTATCCTTCCCAACATTGCATGCCAAATGTGACCTATTCAATCGTTACAATGGGTGGAAGTTGCGTTTGGTGTCTCTCTCTTCTCAATAATCAAGAGTGCCATTTTTTGGCTCATTTATCATCATGTGTTCTATCCGCTGTAGCTTAACTTCCGTTCTAAGTTGTTTTTGCAACTTACAAAGAAATCTTCACATATAAATGAACACGTTTTCTCATCTGTTTGTGGAGCGGACTGAAGTGCGACACTCGGTGATGTTTAGTATGCTTTAGCCAAGTAAGGTGTATTATTGTTGGTCACATTCTTCGCTGAATCTGGATCTACTTACGAGTTCTGGTAGTTATTCCAGTTTTGCTGCGCCGTTATTTCATACAAAGAAGAAACAAACTTGTGATTTGCATTCCCATTGATAGCTTTAACGAATTCAATTTTTAATCAATGAAAAAAAATGCAACATTTGAATCTAGGTCCACCGATATAAACGTAGCAAATAAGCTTATAGCACTTTGAAAGCTTGAAGGAATATAGAAATAACAATGGAGCATGGGAGAATTAACGTTGCCTTTTGTCAATCTTCAATCGTCAAGGCAACATATGCCAGAGTAAAGTCGCTTGCACTTTCGGCCAAAAACTAATTCAAGGCAAAAACACATGATCCTGTCTCTCACTGAAAGTAATTTTGCAACAATGACTGGCCTTCTCATTCGGCTAAACGTAATTAGATTCAAAACCCGTCTACTTCTACTTCGAATCGATCTTCTAAATTCCAATCCACAAACAATAAACGCGCAAGACGACGAATCTAAAAGCAAATTGCACCGATTACTAAATATAATTCCCAAAATGTAGCGTTATGATCCAAACAGATCCTTAAGAGTTTCACAACAATAATAAAACCAAAACTTCCTTCCTCAAATAGAACTCTAGATCAACAACAGAACACAGATCGCAACACGACACCGTTTCATCAAATTAAAGGATTTGAAAGAAGAAAAACAAAAAAGAGGGATCAGAATCTAAGCTTGGTGAAGAACCACCGGTTCTTGCCGGTCTTGAACCTCTCCTCGAGCCTCTTCTTGGTCTCCTTGAGCGCCGTCACCTTCTTGTCCTTCGCCTGGAGGCAGTCCACGGTCACGGCGTCCTTCAGATCCACGTCCAGCGTGTACCGCGTCGGCATCAGGTGCTGGTAGTTCACCAGCTTCACGAACGCCTTCACTCGAGACTTCTTCGCCGTCTTCTTCGCCGAGTCCTTCTTTATCACCTTCGATGGGTACTTCTTGATCCCCGCCACAAGGCAGTGCCCGTAGGGGCGGTCGCGGGTCCCGTCGTCGAAGGTCCGCACGATCACCGCCTTCCGCCCTGCGTACCGCCCTTGCAGCACGATCACCGCCTTGTTGGGCTTCAGAAACTTCACCATATTCTCCTCCTCCTCCGACTACTACGCTAGGGTTCTGGGGTTCTAGCTCTGTCGTAAATGGCAAATCAAACCCTAGATATGGTATGAGATAGGGTGAGATGATGGGCCGGTACAGAAACTTTAAGCCCGTTATAGTGTCGCGGCCCATCAAGAAACTGTTTTTGTTTTGGGTGCATGGCCTATCAAGAAATGTACTGTGGTGTATATGGTTCATTGTAATGGCGAATTACAATATTAGGAAATTATAATAACATATAAAATGCTATATTACAATAATAGAATCAAAACAAAACATGAAAAATCAAGTTTGTGTATATAATTTGAATATCATTTATGTTTTAAAAATATTAAAGATGAAAATAGGGTAAAAATAAATTTTGAAACTAAATTGAAATCTAAATAAATCGTAAAGGACCTAAATAGAGGTTTACTAAAAAAGAATTAAATTATGAAAATCTAATTAAGAATTGACCAATATTACAGAGTTTTACAGATAAATTAAACCTTAAAAAATGATTATTTCAACAATAATTTTTTTTCAAACAACACAACATCAATACAAAAATACAATTACTTCAAAGGTATCTGTATGATAAGAATTTAACTTTGATTATACATTGTCAATATAAAAACTTTTACACAGATATCAAATAAGCAAAAGTATTCAACTCAATTATTCACTACAAATTATAGTAGTGTCAATATAACTAAATGATAGTATAATTCTTTTTACAATGATAATGTATAAAAATTAACCTCATGCAATGATTCTCATTCTTATTTGTAATCACTTCTCTATTACAAGGACTGAAGAATATCTTTAACTCTTCCTTTTTTTAAAACATCAATAACATAAACTTTTAAAAAAAAGCCAGAAATCCAACATTATTTCCAAATGAGTGGTTAGCGCTCATCCGGTTTCGGTTAACTAACTACTTATGCTTCCAACTAAGTTGTAGAAAGCTTAAGCATGACTATTTTAGAAAACAATTCAGCCTTAGCTTTATTGTGTTGATGAGGACAGTATTCCTAACACATATAGTAGTTCCAACAAATCCCATGTAGAAACGTATCAATCAAATATATTAATATACTAATGTTATCTTGCCAAAGAAAGCAATTTATACTATATTCTAACATATTAATTTTCACATTAAAAAAAAGGAATCTTGCACCTAAGCCTGGACTGAAATTTCTCTTTCACCCTTGTACAACTTGAGTTTTTTTTTTTTTTTTTGGTCGAAACTTTCGAGTTGTGTAGTACACTTTGACATGCATGGTGAACTGAGAACTCATCATCACAATTTTGCCGTGTTGAATAGGCATCTTAGTTACTAATTCTAAACTCAACTCTAACTTTTTTTTTTTATAAGTTTCTTATATTTGAAGTGAACAATTCTTTCCTCGTGGGAGTCATCATTTAATTAATAAATTACAAGATAAAAACAAACAATAAAAATTTCACTCTCTGCTTTTCAATAAACAACAAAGAGAACAACGAAAAAAAAAAAGGAAAAGCGAGTCATTTTGAAATGCAACACATTACCAGAGGGTTTTGGCACATATTTGTCAACTTTGTGACTTTTCCTTTGAGAAATTTCAAATCTCAAATCAAAGTCTAATTTGTTTTCGGTCAATGGAACAGGATCTCATTATCTTCTTTATTCCACGTAATCAGGGTTTTGTTTTTTGTTATATAGTATCTAAGAAATCCTGAATCATATAAGTTTGAACATTGTTGATATAATATCTAAGAGTGTGTATCAAATCGGGATATCTATTTTATTATCATTGAATGTGATAGATAAACAGAAAAAATTTGGGTCACCATCCCATCTAATGATAGAGTGAGTGTCCTAACGTGTTTGGAACAGTATTTTTATATAAGTTTTGGCATGCAAGTGTGAGCGTGAGAAAAAAAGCAGCTTTTGTGGACACCATATATGACAATGTGCCACATAGCAATGATACAAACGTTGCCCATGGTTTTGGTGGAAGCTAGGATATGGTGCACCCACTGTTTCGTTTGAATATGTCTTTTCTTTTTACGCAATAATTGTTTTCGTTAAGGTCAGTGGAGACTATATCATCCATAAATCCTACATATACTACCACAATCGTGAGTGGAGAAAAATGTCATATTTCCAACAATATTTGTCTCTATACAAAAACAAAAATAAAGGCTTTGCTTTTTACTCTTCATTTTCACATTAAGCTAGCTTTCCAACCGAGCGAATTGAAAGTTTATTAATCCGTTAATGGCTGTTGCATTCAATAACAATCACTCAGGAAATATGCATATAAAAAAATGCAACTACACATATGAGTCAGTTTGTTAAAATGAAAGTTTGTTAATTTTATAAGATTAAGCCATAGGAACAAAAAAGCACCCGAGTTCAAATTATGCCGGAGTCCTTCGAAATAATTCACAACTGAAAAACTTCAAATAATTCACTCAAGCTGAAATATTCTACCATCCAAGTCCTAACTCCTAACCCACACACTCTTCAACTTTCCTTGTGGGGTAAAACATCCAACTCGAGGCCTACAATTAATGAAAACGTTAATTATTATGCCAACAAATCCAAATATGGATCGCGTAAGTTTTATAATGTGTAGTATCTCTAAAAAAAAAGTTAATCAAGGGGGTAGAAAAGCGGGGAATTTTTTTTATAATGATTTAAGTGTGGTATTTTAAGTATGCTATTAGAATTTATAAAGTTTAAGAGAAATATGATTTTTCCTATACAAATCACTACATAGTGATTTATCGTCGTTATTAATTAAAAAATTTGTATCTTTTTATATACAAATACAAATCACTACATAGTAATTTATTATATTATTTTTTTATAAAAATTGCTATCTAGTGATTTGCAACCTCACAAATCACTATGGTTAGCGATTTGTGTGTGAAAAAAATACTATTTTTATATGTTTTTAAAACACAAACTGTTACATAACAATTTGTATCCCATATTTTTCTTAAACTCCAAAAATTCTAATAACACACTTAAATCACCACCCTTTATCTATATCAAAAAATGACCCTAGAAAAGCACGTGGGTCACGTGCCAGAGTTTCATGCCAACCTGTTTGCAGTTCCTAACGCGACATTCATTCATTGATATTCTCACTTCGGAACAAGCTTTTATTTCGTCAACTATAAACTTCAAAGATTGTCCACTCCTTCGCATCTGAATATTTCCTTTTCTGTAGTTCTACTTATTAAACAATCCAATAATTGCATCACCCATTTCCTCGTTACGTTAACGTCGATTCCAATATTCCCCTTCCGGTCCAAACACTCCTTTTGACGACGACTCCTACTTTTTGTTGTTCGCCTAAATAAAAATTGGAGAATAATAATTGTATTCATAAAGTATAGAATATTATGATAACTCACATACTATTTATCATTGTATATGGTATGAATTCTATTTGAATGGAGTCTATGTCACATCTATTAGTTGATGGTGAATGAATTAATACGATATCTGACATCCTATACATATAAATAATATTACTTATAAACATTTGACATTGTTTGGCGAGCTGGAACCTTCTGTACAAAGAAGAACAAGAAGCCATTTCTCTTTTTCCTCAGCTCGGTTTCACATCGGCAATACGCCACGTTTGACGAAAACAAAAGCAATGCCTTCGTTCGTTGAAAACGCCCTAACACGTCCTACGTGGCGTGTAGTACAAACCCTTCGCAAGCAGAGAAGTAGTACTACAACGCAACCCGTTAGATTATGAGAGTAATTCCCCCAAAACCCAAAGGGCAAAAATGTAAAACCACGAAAAACCTCCCTCCAAAATTTCCAATCCTTTATACCGACCCCACCCGCACCTTCCACTTAGTTAAAAAATTGCTGTCTCAACCATCTCTCTCGGAAAGAAAATCACTTTTCCCCTCCTCTTTCTTTTCTTCTGCAATTCCACTCATCGCTTTCTCTCCAAATTCCTCTGATCCATTTTCCTTTTCCTCTTTATAAATTTCCTTCCCACTCACATTCCCCTCGGCACCTTCTTCTTCTTCCTATCATGGCGCCGAGCGTCCTCGACCTCCAGCTAACTACCGCCGGCGCCGCCGGTAAAACAGCCCTCGCCGCCGGCGACGATGACTCCGGCGACCTCGAGGACGTTCGCCTCCTCGACTCCTACGAAAGCCACGACGTTTCGCTCCACGGCGACGAAGTAGCAGCAACGAAGCGGATTCAGGTCAGAGTCACCGGCATGACCTGCGCCGCCTGCTCCAACTCCGTCGAATCCGCTCTCATGTCGGTCGACGGCGTGGTTTCAGCCTCCGTCGCGCTTCTCCAGAACCGAGCCGACGTCGTTTTCAATCCAAGCCTCGTCAAGGTTTTTTAGTTTTCCGGTTTTTTTTTATTTTGACTTCTCTCTTCAATTTTGGAAACTTGTTCAGCTAAAATATAGCTTCTGATTTGGAAACCCTAGGATGAAGACATTAAGAATGCGATTGAAGATGCAGGTTTCGAAGCTGAGGTTTTGCCTGAACCTCAGCAGAGTGCGGTTGGAGCGAAGCAAAATGCTGCTACTGTGGTAGGGCAGTTCACGATCACTGGGATGACGTGTGCTGCGTGCGTGAATTCCGTGGAAGGGATCCTGAGGGACCTCGATGGTGTGAAGAAGGCTGTGGTGGCTCTGGCTACTTCTTTAGGTGAGGTTGAGTATGATCCAAACGTGATTAGCAAAGATGAGATTGTTGGTGCTATCGAAGATGCTGGTTTTGAGGCTTCTTTTGTGCAGAGCAGTGGGCAGGATAAGGTGGTGTTAGGTGTTGTTGGTGTGTACAGCTTGGTTGATGCTCAGGTTCTTGAAGGCATGCTTGGTGGGATGAAAGGTGTGAGGCAGTTCCGTTTCGATATGGTGTTGAATGAGCTGGATGTTGTGTTTGATCCCGAAGTTATCAGTTCTAGATCATTGGTTGATGGGATCCAGCTCGGGAGTAATGGGAAGTTTAGGTTGCATGTGAGGAACCCCTATGCCAGAATGGCTTCTAAAGATGGCGCTGAGAGCTCGACTATGTTTCGGCTTTTCATTTCCAGCCTGTTACTTAGTGTGAGTATCTCTTTTGGTCTCGGTTCTTGTATGGCAATGTTTGTGTATGATTCGCGTGATTTAGTTGTCCTTTCGATTTTTTATTTCTTTATTTGTATTTTGTATTCCTTTCCATCTGATTGTGCTTTTTATAGTTATGTGAAATCATGTGTCATAATCTTTGTTAGATGATGTGGACAGATACTCATGTTATGCACAAACAGAGATTTGTCTCCAAAATGCACTGGCATGAGAAATACTAGGAATGGGTTTGCTAGTAATGTGTTTGGGACTGAAAGGGTGTCTGTTGAGGAGACATGGGAGTGACCAGTGAGAGGTTAGAAATCATGTAGTTGCTGCAGTTTCCTCAAACCTTAGTACGGCAGTATTGTCACAGTCGTCCTTTGATATTCTGCATTTGTCAAATCCCATATATTGTATTAGACCATACAGAAGTTTTTTATCTAAGGGAAGAAGCATCCAGTCAGGATGTCAGCTTCTCTGTTCTTCATAGAAAACATAACATAGCCAACAAGAGACTTGATTTTGTTGCAGAAAGGAATAATTGCCATATTTAAAATTTCAAAGCTCATGTTAACACCCCTTATTTTGTTGAGGTCCTTGTGATCTTTTGAGTTGATTTTTACTTGTTTGATTTGTGTCAGATTCCTCTCTTCTTCATGGGGGTAATTTGTCCTCATATACCATTAGTATACTCCTTATTACTCTGGAGATGTGGGCCTTTCCTCATGGGTGATTGGTTGAAGTGGGCATTGGTGAGTGTCATCCAATTTGGGGTTGGAAGGCGCTTCTACATTGCAGCTGGCAGAGCTCTTAGAAATGGTTCAACAAACATGGATGTCCTGGTTGCTTTGGGAACCACAGCCTCTTATGTTTATTCTGTTTGTGCTCTTCTGTATGGTGCTCTTACTGGATTTTGGTCTCCAACATACTTTGAAACAAGTGCTATGCTCATAACATTTGTATTGTTCGGCAAGTATTTGGAATGCCTTGCCAAGGGCAAAACATCTGATGCCATTAAGAAGTTAGTGGAACTTGCTCCTGCAACAGCTCTATTGGTGGTCAAAGATAAAGGTGCATGTCACTTTCATTTTATATGCCTTGTTTTCTAAATTGTTTGTGTTGATTATCTTATATTTAGATTGAAAACTTGTAAATGGAGATCATTTCATTTATCATGTTCCAGATTTCATTGCAAGATCAGATTAGAACTTGCCAATAATTTTCTTTTCTTTTGTAGGTGGTAAATCTATTGAAGAAAGAGAAATAGACTCCTTACTTGTTCAACCTGGTGACACATTAAAAGTCCTTCCTGGTACAAAGATTCCTGCTGATGGTACTGTTACTTGGGGCACAAGTTATGTAAATGAGAGCATGGTGACTGGTGAATCTGTACCTGTTTCAAAGGAGGTCAATGCATCCGTCATTGGAGGTACAATCAATTTGCATGGTGTCCTTCACATTCAAGCTACCAGAGTAGGATCTGATACAGTATTGAGTCAGATAATTAGTTTGGTGGAGACAGCCCAGATGTCCAAAGCTCCGATTCAAAAGTTTGCTGATTATGTAAGTAGTTTAGTTGTGCTCTTGGGTGACTTTTGTCTTCTATAAGTGTCACTTTGATAGCAAATGTATTTATGCATAGAATAAAATTGCATTCCCTTCTCTGTGGCAAAGAAATTATGAGCTCATGAACCAGTTCTGAAGTGTAGTGAAATGCTCATGTTTCTAAATGGCCTGGCTAATGACAACCACTTAATTTCATTCTTTTTAATTGGTTGTAAGAGATACATTGAATAGCAAGGAGTCAGCATTTAGGTTTACTTTGCTGCCGTTCTTCCAAATCTGACTATGCTTGTAGAGTTGGAGGAAATATTTTAGTGCCTCACCTTTGATCACTGAAGCTCCTTCAATGAAACTATTCATAAAATTGGAATGCTGTTGAATCCAGTTCTTCAAATTTTAGGCTTTATTCCTAGTTGAAGCAGCTGTTGTTTTTTTGTGTGCTCATAATTTTCTAGAAGTAATCACTATTTTGTGTACTGCATAGCCCTGCATTGTTGATCCATCCACAAATGAGTGAAGGAATATTAGATATGAACTCCATTCTTTTGGTCTGCAGGTGGCAAGCATATTTGTTCCTACTGTTGTGGCTTTGTCATTATTGACATTCCTGTGTTGGTAAGATAACATTGACCAGTTTTGGCATATTCATAAAATGAAATTGGAATGGTTCTTCCTACTTTCCTCTAAATATTTTGGGTAATCATAGGTATATTGCTGGGGCTCTCGGAGCTTACCCTCGAGAATGGCTGCCGGAAAATGGAAATAACTTTGTTTTCGCCCTTATGTTTTCAATATCTGTTGTGGTGATTGCATGCCCCTGTGCACTTGGTTTGGCAACACCAACTGCTGTCATGGTGGCAACAGGGGTTGGGGCTAACAATGGTGTATTAATTAAAGGAGGAGATGCCTTGGAAAGGGCTCAGCTGGTGAGGTATGTTGTATTTGATAAAACAGGCACTCTAACTCAAGGGAAAGCCACTGTTACTACTGTCAAGGTGTTCACAGGAATGGACCGTGGAGAATTTCTCAAATTGGTGGCTTCTGCTGAGGTAATTTCCAATTTCTCGATGATAGTTACTTTCTTTGTCTTAATTTCTGTCTATGTTTTTGCCACATACCTGGTTGGAACATAATTCCAGCAATAGAACACCCATGAGACTATGTTTGGTTAGGGGGTGAAAATTTAGTGTAAACTAACACATGAAACTCATTCATAAAAATTTCTACCATATTTTTATTCTCTAACCAAACACACTCTAAGAGTAATGTTTTATGCACTTCCCTTCCCCTCCTTGACACATATAGCTCAAATTCTCCAAGTGTTCTAGCATACTGAAATAGGAATAGGAACAATATTACAGAAGACTTGTCATTTCTGACTATTTGATTTCTCAGAAAACTTCACCCTTCTCTTTTTGTTTGAAGGCTATTGGAGGAATCTATCTGTTTTAATTCTCGTTTCTACTTCTCAGGCTAGCAGTGAACACCCACTGGCAAAAGCAATACTGCAATATGCTCGCCATTTTCATTTCTTTGATGATTCCTCTCATACCAGTGGTACTCAGAATGATGCCAAGGAGTTAAAGTCAGGATGGCTTTATGATGTCTCAGACTTCGCTGCTCTTCCAGGAAGAGGTGTCCAGTGCTTCATAGATGGGAAGCGTATTTTGGTAGCGTCCTCTGGCTATTGCTATATGACTGTCATTGTCTTTTTAAACTGTGATGTTTGTTTCAAATTTTCCAAGGAGTTGCTTATTTGATGCAAAATGTCCCGAACAGGTTGGTAACAGGAAGCTGCTGATGGAAAGTGGCATAGATATTTCTACCGAAGTGGAAAATTTTGTGGTAGAGCTCGAAGAAAGTGCAAAGACAGGGATACTGGTAGCATATGATGATGTTTTAACTGGAGTGTTGGGGGTTGCAGACCCACTAAAGAGGGAAGCTTCTGTCGTTATAGAAGGCCTCCAGAAAATGGGAGTCATACCTGTTATGGTTACAGGGGATAACTGGAGAACAGCTCGAGCTGTTGCGAAGGAGGTTTGTATATATTAGTGTGATTTTTCCTTTTGGTTGGCTGTTAAAGCTCGCTGTTGTGATAATCTTAGAGTTATGCTTCATATCAACATCTGGCGTCTTGCTTGCTTAAAGAAAACCAATATCTTCGCATGGATTATAGTAGTTTTGGCATGTGTAGGAGAACAAAATTGACCACGGACAGGAATAATTGGTGCCCATAAAAGAACAAAAAATGATTTTATCCTATAATCGAGCATGATTTCTAATGAGTAACTATAAATCTTTATAACAGAGTGGTAACATGAATTTTATTGGATGAAATTGATTTTATTGTCAAACCTGAAGTAAAAAACCTGTTGTATGGCAGGTGGGCATTCAAGATGTTAGGGCAGAGGTTATGCCTGCAGGAAAGGCAGATGTTGTCCGTTCATTTCAAAAAGATGGGAGTACAGTAGCAATGGTGGGGGATGGTATCAATGACTCCCCCGCATTAGCTGCTGCAGATGTTGGTATGGCAATTGGGGCTGGGACAGATATTGCAATAGAAGCTGCTGACTATGTGCTGATGAGAGATAATTTGGAGGATGTGATCACAGCCATTGATCTTTCCAGGAAGACCTTTTCTCGTATTCGATTGAATTATGTATTTGCGATGGCCTACAATGTTGTTGCCATACCAGTTGCTGCTGGGGCTTTATTTCCTTCTCTGGGGATCAAGCTGCCGCCATGGGTTGCTGGTGCATGCATGGCTCTATCGTCTGTAAGTGTTGTATGTTCTTCTTTGCTTCTAAGAAGATATAGAAAACCCAGACTTACCACAATACTTGAGATAATTGTAGATTAACTAGAAAGGAATGAGAATAATTATAGATTTTAGATTTAGAGGGTACAAATGAGTTTGACCCTTGTAAACTTCCATTTTTGTGCATTTTCCTTAGTTCTGCGCTTCTGCCTTTTTGGGGTGCAATTGTAATTATAGTTGTCTTATATGAAAAAAGAAAATGTAATTGTAGTTGCCAATTCATTGTAAACGCACTTGTGCTGTGATTTCATTCCCAACCCCCCCCCCCCCCCCCCAAAAAAAAATAAAATAAAATACACACAGACACAGCCCACAAAAAAAAAAAAAACTAATAACACACAGACAAACACAGTTCAATCATTCCTGTTTATGCTTAATTTCTTCCGTGGAGCAAAAGCAGAAGAGATTAATCGGCTTTCTCCGTTTCATGTGGGACCTAAGTTTGAATATTTTAACACTTGATAATTTCGTCTTTACAATTCTCAGAATTAATAATTAGTTTGTTGGATTCTGTGTTATGGACCTGCTCTGTGAGTAATTTGCACATGGGAGCTTGATTGCCTGCCATAAGGGTTGTTAGTAGTCGGGCTTTTATAAAAAGATCGACTTTGTGTTCGAAAAGAATGAAAAAAGAAAAAAGATTTGCTACTTACTTGAATCACGTAATGAACATGTCAACTTACTATCATCCTATTTGCATGGATTCTGGTACCAGCATTTGGTACGGTACAGTAAAATACCTGGATGCGGTATAAATCAAATTAAATACATGTAAAATACAGTCAAGCCCAAAGTAAATTAGAGTTAAATAGCTCTGAGTTTCCTCTGGGATTGAGATTAAAAATTGATGTCAAAAATGCCTCTAGATTCCAACATGTATTTTATTAATAAAGGATAAAATAGTTAAAATAAAGATTTAATTCATTTTCAAGTGCATTTAAAACCAAAAAGGTTGAATTCAACTTTGTAATTTACTAGTTTATTCCAGGGGTATATTTGGTTAGGGAATAAAATTGATGTGTAAATTTTGAGCTCTATATAATAGAGTTTATTTATAAAAATTTATATTCTATTTTTAGCTCTATATTCGGATCGGATATCAAACTAGTCAAGGTTTTGGTTTAAAGATTTAAAAGTCTATCCGATTCAACCAGGGTTCAACTGAAATATATATATATATAGGTCTATGAAAAATAAATATAATTCATATAAAATAGTCTTAGCCTCACAATATAGTCACAAAACATTTGAAAATAATATTTGTTAGTGACCAGCGAGGTTTATGGTAAGTAACTTGCAAATGACAGAGAGAGAAGAATAACAACTCATCAATCTTTATTGGTGCCCTTCTTTGATTTCATTTCATTCGTTTTTACTCTGTAACTGCCACAAAATGTGAATATTTAAGCTTTAAAAAGTAAAAAGAAAATCAAAAGTTTCAAACTAGTCACACCGACCTGGTTTGTCGATTTTCCTCGGTTTTGACTGGTTCTTGACTGGTTTTGACCTCTCTCGATTCAGAACCTTAACCGAATCAGCCAGGTGACTAGTTTTCGGTTAACCTGGTCGAATTTGCCGGTCCGGTCTGGTTTTCTCCTCCATAATCTTAAATATAAGAATTCAAATCATAAAAATTTCATCTTATCTGCTCTTTTCAAACGTCCTGTATTGATATTTTCACAAGTATTCCGGTTAACTATGAGACAAATACCCAAGACTGGATAGCATTTATTGGCACATAAAATAGCAATATAGGGGCTAAAACAGAGTTTTTTTGGAACAAAAAATGCGGAAAAATCATTGTAAAATATATTATCATTTAGAAAATAGCTTACAAGATTTTAAGGACACATGATAAACATCTTTTGAGCACATTTTTCTTAGTATGTGTATAGCTTTCAATGGAATAATTTTTTTATTGATCAAACCGTTGAATTATAATTACTCATCATAAAGATCATTTGTATCAAATTTCATAAAAATTAAACATCAATAGCAATATAATCATGTAGCTCTTATTCTTATACATTTTAAATATATATATTATGTTAATTTTGATATACATAAAAATCATGTCAAATAATTTTAGATTAATTTAAAATTTTACAGACGTAATCTATACAATATGAATTTCTAATCTAATAGTAGGTTTTATTAAAATTTATACAAATAAAAATTTATTTAGTGGTATAATATTTTTTTAAAGTTACACTAATTCTAACCATATATGTTGGAGGGGTGGGTTGAAGAAAGCATCTCAATCCAAGTTTGGCAAGCTTGATCAGGTTGCCTGCATGTAAACAACAGAATAAATATTTTGTTAGCTTTATTATAAGAAAAATTCTAAAGTGCTTTTAGAGCACAGAAAATTTATTAAAATTTAATTTTGATATGTGATAGTTATCCATTCAAATTCTTATATTTATATAACCTTTCAAGTGGTGGAAGTGAGAGTTAATTATTTTTGTTGAGATGATAATACACAATTAAATGATAGTATATAATTTTTTTGATAATTCAGAAATTACATCATAGTAATGAGGTTTAAACCTAAAACCCCATGTATACTATCCAAACTCCTTACCACTAAATCAATCTTAATGACTTAAATAATAGTATATAATTATTTTATCCTATTAGTTTATTAAAATTAAATCCAACTTATTATTATGAACCATTTAATAGTTAATACTTTATTTATTAAAAATGAAAAATAACAAAGACTTACAAAATTGAAATACCGAGTACTGGATAACACCGAGTGGTATTCCCCCCTCCCTCTCTCTTCTCTCTTCTCTCTTCTTGAAGAACAATAGTTTTCTAGATTAATTATGCCCTTTGCTCGTGAATCATTTTAGCCCGGGCGTGTGACATTCAATTCGTTCTACCTTGCCCACTTTGTTGTTAGCTCGTTTACAATTTGCACTTGGCTTACCTGATGCAGCCTCTGTCATTTTGTGGTGGTCACGAATTATGATTATTTTTTACTTATATGCTATTACTTTCACCAGAAACTAACTGGTCTTCTCCTTAAATTGTATCACTTCATATCATCATATATACGACAAATAGGACATGTTAAAAAAAGGGAAAGGATGGACTAGTATTATGTTTCGGTTTGATTAGTAAGAGTTTCAACATTTTATGGTGGCGCAGGGAACAATCATCTTACCATAATCCTTATATGATATTGTCACACGTGATCCCTCAGTATTAATTATACATATAATTTTTTGTTTGTTTCTGATTCCAATATTTTAAATGAACGATAAAAAAATCACACGCAATAAAATTATGTGAAAAATTAACAAGAGGATCTATTTCTCATACACCACACATTGCCACATCTGATGTACGGATGTAAAATCTTCTATCCCCTCCCTTTGTCATGCACTCTGCCTTGCGAATATAATTTTGCCATGCCAGATTAAAAATTTGTAGATCATATTTTATTTTAAATACTTCCCGTTAATTAACACTATTAGGTATATATATATTTTAACCTAGTTCACCCTGGTTACATCCATCCTCCCCTTTTCTTTGTATTGGTGCACTGCATTATTGAAAATTAATCGATTCCAGTACTACTGATCTGTCCTCGTCAAATAGCTTCCATTTTCTTCAGCAAGTGGTCCAAGATCATTCAAAGAATGACCCATATTTGGCCGTCGGCTTCCTATTTTCCCCTTCGTTTAGTGTCAAGAGATAAAGGTCAGTAGCAGCCATCTGTTTGAGAAGAACATAGATGCTGGCAGTGAACAAGTCTATGGCGACTCATGATAACAAAATTGCGTCTTTCCTTGTACAATCGAAGAGGATTAGACAATGGGATGACAAAGTAGATGTGACTGGAGGCTACAGAATTTAAGAGTGGACTGAGAGAGAATGAAAATGACTTATAAGATGTATAGAGATGAAAAAAGAGCCTACATAGGAATAGTAACGGTGTTGAATTTTAACACAAATGATTACAGATCCTACACGTAAATTATATATATGCTATATGGTGGGGCATGATTTATTTGCCGGACAGAGTAGGGGCAGGAGATCTCTATCTGTATCTACGCACCCATTACATGTAGTAAATTAGTGTTTTGAGCCTGTGCAATGTATAAAATAATTAATTTTTGATTAAATTATAATGAAAAAATAATATATAACACTTAAAGTATAAAGTTCTTGGGTTAAACAAATACCGAAATTCAGATTAGAATTACTTGCTTGTTATATATGCAACTTCTTTCTAGATCTTGTTATTTTATTTTATTTTTAAATTTTGTATGCACTCTCAAAATGTTCTTCATTTAATATAAGACCAACGAAAATATTTAATTCAAAACTACGATTAATATATATATATAAGAAGACATTTTAAGTTACTAAAAAGGACACCATTAAAACTATATAGATTTTCCTATGAGAGGAAAAACTACATAGGTTCAAGAAAAATTAAATTTAAGCAATAAATACATAATAATATTAAAATTAAATTAATCGGGTTCATCTGTTAGTTTTTTTTTTTTTTACATAATTATCAACTAAAAGCTCAAACCATATGAACACATGGGAAGCAAAGATATCAAACATAAAAACATCACATATTTTTTTTGATTCATAAAAACATCACATACCAATATTGGGATCACCGTCTGACATCTATCGCCATATATGACACCTCATCACCTTTGCTTATATGTTAGTTTATGATAACATGATTTTTATGATATTAATTGTTATTATTTATTTTTTTAAAACATATTCTTATTAATCAGTTTTATTTTTTTGAAAATTTTAAGAAACCTATCCAATACATCACAGTTATCTCTAGTATAAGTATTTTTAATGCAATACATTATTATTTATCTTTAAGTCCTATATATGTATAGGACTTACGATAATAATAATAATATAATAGAATAGAACTAGTGATACATCATTATATCGAGTTAGGAGAAAAAACTTTATACAACTAAATGTTTATTTTTTGATTCTTCATAAGTATATTAGGAGACATATTAGTCTCTAAAATTTATAAATATCAAATTGATCTTTCACAGTTCAAAATAAACAAATTGGTTCCTTTATATAATTCATACAATTTTTTAAAAAAATGTATAAAGAAACTAATTTATCTCCTTTTTTTAATTGTAAAAGATCAATTTAAGATTTTTAAATCCCAATTAACTAATTTATTGCTCATATATTTATTATGGACCCATTTTAGTAGGAGTAATTTGTCAAATACGTTTTAAAATTATTTTCAGCACGAACTTGACGGTGATCGGATTGAACCCAGCTTCAAAACTACGTGCGTGAATTCTTCTTCTTTTTATTTTTATTTTTTACCCCCTTAAATGGAATCTTTTGCAACGTTATGCTCCATTAACATATCCAATCCAATGCTATGGTAAAGGGTTCTTGATGTAATCAATGCTACATATATTTTTATGGTCTCTTCTCTATGATGTCTTGAAGAGTTCAATGGCGTAATAAAGGGTCTAACGTCTTCTAGTAAGCTTGCTTTACAATCGAATCCCAACTTGACAACACTCTCCATTGATAATTTTCCTTTCACGGGGGAACGAACGAGTCCACCCTGACTTGTTACCATGACGTAGCAGATAATTTTCTTTAGGGGGAGCATTGCTACTGTACACAGGTCTCAGGGACTTGGCATTTTCAACAGCACTCGGAGATTAGTATTTTCTTGTGTTTTGAAATTGCACAACAGTCAACAGCTGTGAACAGAGAAGAAATTAAAGAAAGAATGTAACCCCAAAAAAATAAAGAAGAAGAGAAGAAGGAAAGGAATTGTAGCATGCTATAATCAATTCGATTGTTTTTTTTTTAATATAAATCGACTTATAGTTATACCAGGTCAAATCTCCCTTCCTCCACCCACGTACGGCCTACGTCTATTTTCTATGAGGTTACAAATTGAGGTTTATATATACCCAAAAAAAAAAAGCACAATATGAACTTTGACTAAGTATTTTTTTTTCATAAGAAATGTCTCAAGGAAAGCAAGCTAGGCATAAAAAATCTGAAACATTAAGATCTTTATGTTTTGGTCACTTCACCATAGCTTGCCATGTTAAAGAAAGTTGGAGATGAGTAAAGGTTCCTATTCAAATAGTGTTAAAATATTAACGATCTAAAGGTTTATGAATTTAATTTATTTTTATGCTTTCCAAGAGTTTTTACATTCAATTATATATGTCATGTCGATGGAAAAAAAATATGTGTTTGAGTGCTATTGCTATAATTATCAACTAGCTCATATATAAATAATATGTAATTAAATTACAGTATGCCAAAATGTTGTTGATTACAAGAAAAGTAAACTATCATCCTAGATGAACTTTACTTGTAATATTAAGGAGTTTGGATATTAGAGTCACCACCTTCAAAAAAATTTATTCGACCATTACCCTAACGTGAAATTGTGGAAACAGCTTATAACACCAAAAAATAATACTGATATAAATCTTTCTGCACCAGTAATACAATGGTACTTAAAATTAGCAAAAACGTTTTCTTTTGGGCAATCAACCAGTTTAATTGATCAGTTCGATCCAATTAAATTGACTGGAATATCAACCGAGTTTGGTTCAAAATTGACTTCACTTTTAACTTTCCCTACCCCAATTGAATAGTGATGGCGATGGTGATGTGTAAAACTTTCAAAATCCAAACATCGACTAGAGCTTGGCACTCATTCATTTATGAATCCCAAAATTTAAAGGCCTCACAGGTTACTATGTTGAGACGACAACTTTTTCTCCCATAAATAAAGGTGCTTGGAATAATCACGATTCAAATTTCAAATAAAGAATGAGAAAGGCTGGAGTAGGCAAGTCATTAACCAATCCAATCACGATGCTTAAAACATCTTGTTTAAGATCTAGTAATTAACTAGTTAATGTTGATTTTTTTTTCAAAAAGGAAAAAAGTATAGTTACTTGAAAAATCCAAAATTTTCTTGTATTAAAACTAATAAGTAACTCACCATAGAAAAATACAAACTAATTAACTAAGAATAACACATAAGAAATTTATAGATATTTTCAACAAGTTTGCGATAAAAAAATATTATTCCAATATTTAAAAATTGGTGTTCAATTGAAACATCTAATAGTAATAGAATGTGTATCCTAATTGGACAGTTACTTATAAATATTGAAATAATATTTTTTATATATTAAAGTGTTTTATATGTTCATGACATATAAAAAGTGAGAAACATAAATGAACTACGGTGGGTGACTTTCATCAGAACTCAGAACGCATACATTGTTTTCAAACTTGTACACATATTACTGACCAAGAGCATAATAAAAATCTCACCTCTAGAGCTAACATAAACCAACGAGGAGAGTAGTCCAAACACATTGATGTATACAAACCCCTGAATACTGTTAAGTTCCGGATAAACAACTTATTTAAATATTTATGGAAAAGTAACTTTAACTTATGAATAAGTTATTTTATATTTAAATATATAATAATATAAGTATTTATTTTTAGTATTTTAGAAAGTATTTTTTAAAAAATTAAATATTTTAATTTTTCAAAAAATACTAAAAATAACTCTTAAAGAAGTGATAAACTATTTAGCCAAATAGAATAAAAAGTAACAATATAATTTTTAATTTTTAAAAAGTTAAAAAAAGAAAATCATAAAAGTCGTAAGTTATACTATCGACAGACACCTTACATCACTGACGTCAACAGATGTTACTTCCCGGAAGTTCCCTATCCTTTGGCTCTAAGTTTCTCCCCTTCGTATCTCCATCAAAGAATAGTCAAAAAATTGGGCATCTATACTTTGACCAAAGACAATTCACTCTATATATACACACATCAAAACTTAATTATTTGTCTCAATAAAGGACTCTCTTAATTGTAGAGGTGGGTAAGTGATCCTCACCATTTAGTTTACCACCTGCCTACTAAATTCATGAGTGGTGCCATGACTGCTACTACTGATGAGTGGATGCAATTCTATCAGCAACCTCTCATGGAAGCATTTTCTGATGCAACTGTGGTTACAAGTAGTCCCACCATGCCACCAGAGGGCACAGGCAATCCATACACTACCAATAGTACTGGCCAGTTAACTCCAAAAGCCAATGCATTCAAACCAATCAGAAGGAGATCAAGAGCTTCTAAGAGAACCCCCACAACCCTCCTCAATGCAAATACCACTAATTTTAGGGAATTAGTACAACAATTCACAGGGTGTGCTAGCACTAGTGCCATGTCATTTGCATCCCAGAAGGGGCCTATTACCTTGAACTTCCAACAAGGAAGCACACAACGGATTCAGCATAGCACAAGTGGAACAATGCCACCATTTGACACCAGAACTAATAATTACAACCAAGCTTATCATCATCATGATCATGTAGGCGTGTCACTTCCTTGGCAGAAGCAACCAGACCAAGTCCCTAAGCAGCAGTTGTTGCAAGAGCGGCAAAGTGGGTCTCTTCCAGTCTCTTATGCTAACTCCAGGCCTAGCATGGAGGTCTCTGAAGGGTTGCTCATGGTTAATGATTTTGGTTTGCGTGAACTAACTGTGAATTCATTTTCCAATGATATTAAGAACGATGGCTATTTTATGTGATGATTAGCAGAGGATTCAATTATGGAAAAATTAAACTCTCTAGAGTTATCTTAGCAGGAAGAGAAGTAGACTCCTCTTCAGCCAACGGTTGTATTGTGTGCATGCTATCATAATAACAACAATAATTCATGTTTTCTTTTATCAATTCAATTTGTTGTGTCGTTTTCTTTTCTCTTGATTTACATTATTGTTTTGCAACAATTTCTTATTCTTGTTCCTGTTCTTCATTGTACAGATGTTTGGTTATGTGTAATCTCCGTAGATAGCAAAAGATCTTCTATTATCCAGCTAGCAAATTTATGTTATTTTTTTCACTTGTTTATATATAATGATTATGTCATTGCTTTGATAACGTTTGAGCTTTGTAGCCTAAATAATTACTAGGATCTTTTTCTTTTTTTTTCAACACGTTATCAACATATTTTAAAGGTGAGTAATCACTGATCACTCCATACGAATAATTCACTTTGCATAGAGTTATGGAATTGAATCCAGATTAATGCATAGCCTCAATTATTTTCAGTTTCATATCAGTTCATCTTCGTTCTTCATGCTCTTCTATACTTGTCAAGCACATAATCTTTTGCAGAACTCATGCTATATATACTCTGCTCAGGTATACACCTTGAAAGCAGGTTTCAAATATTAATCAGACTGAATAGGAAGGTGATGGAGTCACAAGGTACGGTTTAGTTTGTAAATTAAGCCCCATAAGGAGAAACTTTGACTATAACTTAGGAATATGCAATTTATCAGAAAGGATTAACAATAAAGAAAAAAAATTTAATGGGAAATTACTTTAAATATTTAAAATATGCTCACTTCTAAATTATACTGTGAGTTTTGTATTTCAAGTAGCGAGAATGAAAATTATTATATTTATTAAGGTATCATTATATTATTAGATTGGTATATTAAAATTAAATTGCTATAGTAATTATAATACATCATTAATTACTACACCTCATTTTGTTTTTAAGGGGATGGAGTTTCGGTCAAATGGACAAACTAACTCTAGCGAGGAACAGTGGGGACCCGTTTCGGCTTTATCTGCATTTATCATGAATAATTTGCCTAATCCCATCCATATCTTGGTGTTTCAAGCCATCAATTAGCTTGTCTTTTACAATGCTGCTTAATTTTTAAATCATGTCAAGTGGATTAATTTAATTGCACGTGCAATATTAAAGCTATCCTTTGAAAAAATTGGCATTGGACTGTCTATAGACAATAATGGTTATTCCTACCCCAAAAAACAGGTAATTAATTATCTCTATAGTTCTTATTTAATTGCAAAGGGTAAGAGAATCAATTTGACCGAAGACGTACAGTGTGATGTCTTCATTTATCGCAATGTAGTCTTAAATATATCCTTTACATTACATCAAGTGTAATTATAAAAAATAACTAAGTACTACCCGACAAAAAAAAAATCATTAAAAGGCGTATTCACGAAGGCACTTTATAATAAAGTTTACCATAATACTAAAATTAAACTTGTGTATTCTGATATGAATCAGAATAACAGCAAATAAGCCAATTTGATAGAAGGTGAGGTATGCTCAGTTTGAAATTTGACAACAAAAAAATAATTTGATTATATCTTATTCCTGTGTAATTCATGAAGGCTTTATAGAATACCTCTCAAGACTCGTGGACAAACAGGAACGGTGAAAACTAAGTGCCTATTTGCTTTGTCAGTTTTCTGTTTTTAATTTTCTGTTTTGTGAAGAAAAAACTGAAAACTAAAGCGCATTTCTTTTGCGTTTCAGGTTCAGTTTAGGTTTAGTTTAGTTTTAGATTTGTAAAGGAAAAAGCGAAAAATCGAAAATCGAAATTTTTCGCTTTTTTTTCGCCACAAAAAAAGCGAAACCTAAACCAGCAATGAAACAAAACAAATTTTAGTTTTTTTTCAATTTTTCCTTTACAAATCTGAAAAACTGAAAATTAAAAACTGAAAACTGAAAAATGCAAAGTAAACAGGCCCTAATTAATTTGGTGCATGACTTTATATGAATCATATTTGAGATGAATCAAGGGCAGTTCACCACCAATTAGACAACGTGATTCAGCACATCTAAAAAAAAAAGATTAAAAACTCATTTGATTTCTGAACTGTCTGCTAACAACAATGATTAATTCCTTCAAAGCGAGAACTCCTCTAAAAGGATAAACCTCTAAACAAACCTTCTCTACACACATCATCAGAAATCAAACCCATGATAAAAGTCACTTCCGAATTACGAGAGTTTTGTGCAAGCTCCATGAATATTTTGAACTCTCAAAAGCGAGGACGTTAGCTGGACGCTCGCTAGATGTTTGTCTCAGTTTCTACGCGCTGTCTGTTTCCAAATCAGAGAGAGATAGAAAGACAGAGAGAATTCATCTCAAAGGGTGGAGGTGAACTCCTCCTTCTCCCATGTGCTTGTGAATAGAAATTCTTAACAAGAACATAAAAAGGATCAAAATTCAAAAACTCAAGCATTAACAATAACCAAAAAAAAAAAAAAAACTTCAGCTCATTATGAGAAGATACGAAAGAAATAAATATCCCTTGAACTACAACATAAAGCAGTCTGGAGGTAAAAATAAGCCCCGTGCAGAAGAGCTACACATTATGACTACTTCAGATGGTGCTCGAACAAAGATGCCATCTCAATCTGTATCACAAATAACTCAAGTAAATGAAACATATTCGATTCAAAGTAGCCCTTCTAAAAGGATTACAATAACCAAAACAAATATGTAATTAAGGATGTTAGTAATCCCAGTTGATGATAAAATTCTCATTGTTGTCAGACTTCCAATTCATGATTCACAACAACTATGATGAGAAGTGGTTGCAGAGGTTCAATCCCTCAAATCAGAATGAGATTTTGAGATATGGCTGATCATGTAGGCTTTAGATTAACTTGATGACAGACATCATCTTAGAAACTACAATTGACCATTTTGTCTTTATGGTGTGTTTGGGTCACAGGTAAAAGAGTGAAGGGAAGGGAAATGATGAGGAAGGGAACTTTTTCTCTTATTTGGGGTTTAATAATAGTTCCCTCTCTTTTCCCCTCAAAAGTCAATTATTTTTCCCCTCAAAATTGAAGTAGAACGAAGGAAACTGAAAATTTGAAAAGTTTATATCTACATGTGTTCCATTTCGTCCTTGTATAATGTAACTTCCAGACAAAATTAATGAATTTTTGATCGATTCCCCTGTTAATCTTCCAAACATGCAGGGAGGTAATTTTGTTCACTTCCTTTCCTTCATTTTGCAATCCCTTCCTACTAATTTTGATAAGTTCCGTTCATAAATGGGTGGTGTAAACTTGGAATAAACAACTAATAAGGGATAGCTTCATATAAAATTTTTTGATGATTATTGCATAAAGTGATAAAACTTTATACTATCAACTTACAGCAGTCAGTGCAGCCTCAGCACCCTTATTCCCAGATTTGCCACCAGCTCGATTTAGAGCCTGCACTTAGCAAAAAGAAAACAAATATAAACATATAAATGATCTTAATTCTCATAGGCACAACAGAAAATTTCACAACTGCAAAGTTAATGCTATAGCCTAGCATTACCTGATCCATATCATCACATGTTAGGACACCAAAAATGCATGGAACACCTGCATAGTCATCTCAAAATGCATCAATTTCCATATTGATGGCAATTAATGGAAAAGGAAGTCAAACAACAAACATTGACAACAGCAATGAATGTCCCCAATCAAAAATCAAAAAAAGAAAAAGGAAAAAGAAAAAAAAAAGAAAAGAAAATATCAATTGTTCTCTTGTAGAGTAGGACTGAACTAGCTTAGATGAAATAAAAATGTCTCAGATTTTCATCCGGTGAGGACCAAACTTAAAGTCAGTTCACACAGACGTATTGTTATATTAGGGGGAAGGGGGGCATTTTGATCACACCTATAAAAGAACCCTCACATTTCAACAGTTTCTTTCTGACCTTGATGCTACTCACCATTCAAAAAATACAAGCCTCCATACTCATAATGTATACCTATTATATTTTCAAGAAACAGATGGTACTTGAATACTCAACCATGATTTATTTGTACTGGAATATTACAATTGACATTAACAGAAAACAACCTGAGTCCAGACCAGCTGAAAGCACTCCAGATGCTGCAGAATTAGCAACTGCATCATAATGGGTTGTGTCTCCTCTTATCTGTTAACAACAAACATTGATCTCAACAGACGCACAAATTAGTTAACAGCAAATACAGCTAATGCGTGTTCATTAGTCACAAAAGCTACTAAAAATTTTCATCTATTTGTCAAGCTTTATCATACCACAGCTCCTATGCATACAATTGCATGATATTTTCCTGATTTTCCCAGTCTTGCTGCAACAGCACCAATTTCAAAACTGCCAGGAACCCATACAACCTAAGGGAGAAGGGGAAGCAACAAGTTCATGTCAACATTCACTCCAAAAGATGGTGATACTTAAAATTCAGAACAATGTAGGTCTGCCTCAATTCCTACATTATTTAACCTTCTTTTTGCAAGTGAAACATTGAAAAATGACATTTTTTGCTTGACTAACACGCCAAACCAACATGTTTAGATGAAATAAATGGAAACAATTGTCTCAGGCAAAGATAGAGAACGGTAAATGATTTTAAATTTCAGAAATCAGAAAAGGAATTGACATAGGAGATCAGGGAAAACTGAAGAGACCAGCCTCTTGTCTTAGGTCACTGTGAAAACCATGCACAATTTTGTATAGATTCCAGTGAAAACAAATTAGTCTTAGCTTGTCATGAAAATTGAATATAAAAAAGGCAATGAATTCAAACACATTGAAAACAGAGAAAATATGTGTAAAAAAATAAATAAATCTTCAGAAAGGATACTATGAGTAGACCCATAGTAAAAACACCAGAAGAAGATTAATTTAAAAGCCACAGAATACTAACCAAAATGCAACATCAACATTTTAGATGGAAAAGAAGTAATATCCCATGAATTAATAGGATAGCTCACTTACATCAATGTCCTCATCTTTAACTGAATAATTCTTGAAAGTACCCAAAGCCCCCTCCAAGAGCGGCTTGGTGACAATTTCATTAAACCGTGCAACAACCTAAGAATAACAACTAGAAGTGAGGAAATAAACATAAAACAAATAAAAAAAAATTCTTCAAAGCAGTCCATTTTGCAGGATAAAAAATGCAAAATCATGAACCAGAATGTGAAAACTAGACTATGTTTCATCAAAACAAAATTAAGTATCAGGCATTATGTGTCCATTACTGGTTATTGCTGTCTGCAAGATTCCGGGAGTAAGTGTGGCCATCAATAGTAGTAACCCCTTACCCAAGTCCTTGGAAATTTATATCAAGGTAGGTGGTAGTGGCTCCTGCATATGGGAGGAGGTTTTTGTAATCTTTGTTTCTCTGCTTCATAATCGACACCCCCCCCCCCCAACCACAAAAGCCAAACAAAAACACACAAATATAGTTTATCCATTATGCACAATCATCCCACTTACAAACTCCTATCTCTCCAAAATTCTACTACATCTTGGAATTTTTCATTATTGTCAAAACCTTAATTAATCACCAAGATGCTTTAGAACTGGACTCTCCTCTTGCTGTAATTCACTACTTTTAATCCATCTTCATCTCTGGAATGGAGTTTAGGCACTAGACTCTTGAGAATTCCATTCTCATTCTCTCAACTGATGACTTCATTCTTGCAATCCAACTTCGAAATACATGATTCCCTCAAAAGCAAAGTCTTCCATTTGGCCCGCTGTACTTAATACGCCTAATTCAAATGATTTGTTGTGGGTTTGCAGACAACACAAAGCTCTCTCTCCTAATGTTTGATTCCTTCAAGGACCATTGACAAAGGCATTTGTGGTGCAGACTTTTTAGCAATCATATTTGTGGATTACTTATTTACTCACCACAGCAAAACGAAGCCCCTGTGTTCTGGTAACAGAACCTGTCAGATGCCGCACAGCAGCTGTCTGAACAGAGGATGATCGGCCCTTGCTCTGGACAGCAACATGTAGCTTAGTTTCTGAAGCTAAAGAAATAAAGCAGAGAACATATTCAGCTACCAGCCAGCTTAAATGCAAGAAACATAAGGGTGCACTTGTTTCTGATTTCTTTAACAGAAAAGTGATTCTTTTGCAGCTAAAAAAAAATCACTTTTCATAGAAGCTATTTCTATAAGCTTATACTCAAAAGCTAAAAACTGCTTAAATTAATCTGTTTTTAGCTTTTGAGTAGAAACTGATATGAATAGCTCATGTGAACAATGACTTTATTAGAAGAATAAAATCATTTTTCTATCAAAAAAATCCTAAACAAACGCACCCTAAGTGACCACATTTAAAAATAGGATAAAGCATCCTGAAATTCTTTTCCATACGTTTATCACAAATCATTAAAAAAAAAAAAAAGTGGAAAGGACAATGAATATAACCTCGCAGAGAACGCGAAAAAGACATAGAATTCGGCGTTTTTGAGGCCTTTTGAAGGTGCAAGATGTTATTGCTACCACAAGGAAAATCATGGCCCTCATGATGCACAAATCCAAGCTGAGACTGATGATGGGTATGAAGGAAGACATCGGTAGAAACAAATAAAGCCATGATTCGCTTGGTCCTAAGATGTTAACACCGTCTGCCAGATACAGTAAATATATGTAGAAGCTTAAAAACAAAAAAAAAGAGCGCATATCAGTGAAACATAATATACAACTCAAAAATGGATCATAGATAGATTCAAACTGAAGAACACAAGTATAGCTCAATAGGAGAAAAAAAAATGCCTAAGTAAATTCATTATCCACATTCAATAATTACCCATTACTCAAACACATTGAGACATCCAAATTTAAAAAACGAAAACAAAAACAAAAAAGGGTAGCATTTCTCATCTGTCTATAACATAAAGCAATCATATTTTCTAGATTGAAAAAAAAATAAAAAATAAAAAAAATAAGCATTGTCTGCTGAACATTCATGGTGCAACATTATGAGGTGAGACTCAAAATGAATAATGAAGAGTTGAAAAGAAAGATAAAAGAAGGTAAGAGAATAAGCAGGCACCAAGAAAAAAATTCACTGGAAATAGAGTAGACGGCGGCGAGTGTGGACTGGGGGCTGAAGAGGGGCGCACGAAGGGTAAAAGCAAGGATTTTGACTCGGGAATTTTTTGGGAATCGAACTCTACGTGATACGCACCGTTTTGGGGCTAGGTGAAAAAAGACGAGAAGTGATTCATAAGTGCTGCGACACTCATGAATTAATATATAAAAATTTATAAATTAGTATATAAAAATTTATAAATCAATATATAAAAAGTTGTAAATAAATATGTAAAAACTTTTGATATATTAGTTTATAACTTTTTACATCTTGATTTATAATTTTTTATATGTTGATTTACAACTTTTAATTTAGTGTAAGTATGGTGATAGACATTTATCATTTCTCAAAAAATAATAAAGAAAATTACCATTATCTCCTTATTTTTTAAAATTACTAGTATTTGAACCGTGTGATGCATAATATCTTAAAATTTAACGAAATGATAAATATCTTTTATTACACTTACACTATACACTTACATTAAGTTAAAAGTTGTAAACTAACATGCAAAAATTTGTAAATCAAGATATAAAAAGTTGTAAACTAATATGCAAAAAGTTTTTACATACTTGTTTACAATTTTGACTTATAACTTTTTACGCACTGATTTACAACTTTTAACTTAGTGTAAGTGTGTGGTATAAGTGTGGTGGTAGTTGTGTATCACTCTTCTAAAAATTAATATGAAAATTTTAAATAACATTAATTTAAAATTAAATAAGAGGCACAAATCACTCATTTAATTATGTATCAAAAATAAATTACAATTTTAATTAGAAATAATATATTATCAACTAACAAATAATATATTATATTAACAACTAAATACACCCTTAATTAAATTAATAATATATATAAATTTTGCCAAATTGGTAAGACACATCCAAAAGCAACTTATTATTCGTTCGTGCTATGATAATATTTTTAATAAACTCATCTTATGCATCACTCGGGTATAGTATTTTCAATAAGCTTTGGGAATGTACTCCTATTGCCATGAGTACAAAAATAGACTACAAACATAAACACCACCACTTTTGAAAACTCATCATTCACTGCAATTTCCTTTGCTCATCAATATGCCTTGCACTCGTTAATACTCAGTGATGGGCATGTCAACAAAAAATAATAAATATAGGAGACCTCATCACAATCCTAATTGTAGGTAGCATTTTCCAATCAACATTGGGCTTGTTCAACTTTGACACATTGCATGTATCTTAATGCTTCTCTTCTTCAAATTGAGCAGTGTTTTAAATTAGAAAGAGTCACTGAAAGTTTCAGTTTTCTACATTATTTCAAGCTTTAAGGCCAGATTAATTAATGATTTTTTTAACACACTTTCTTCATTGCATGCAATTTAATAACCATCAGCTAAAATCATTAAACAAATTAGGCATTGACATATCTTAGAAAAAATTGGACTTGTTCGACTTCATCTCATATTTGGAAGGTGGAATGCCCAGCAACCACCTATTAAAGAAGCCTAAACTCATTAACATTGTTGTAGCCAAATGGAAATATAAGTTGCATCATAATTTTTCATGAATTGCATGGCTTAAATATGATTGGGAAGCTAATAAGATAGAAGCAAAAGATTAGGATTTCTACATGATAAATAAAGATGTCAAATAACAGTTAAAACCTCAAGGATGTAAAATTGTAAAATTCTCTAGTTTTGCATGTAATATGAGACAAATCTTGTTCCTTCAATAATGACTTTGTGACTGAATATTACAATTCATTTAGTTACAAAGTCACATTAAAATGCAAAGGAAAAGACCACCAGAATTTGGAAACATATTTTTACATTCCTCAAAGATGTACATTGAAATCTATGCATTAAGGATTAGTAATGACCTCCATATGTTGTAATAGATACTGGATCTATATCACCATTCAAATGAAGTTCCATAAGGTAATAATCTAATTTCATATTTGGATATAAGCATAAATTCACATAAAAGTGATTATATGGAACTAAATCAACATTTGAAAAGACATAACTCTTTTTTCATAATTACTCATCAGTATACATTACTGATAATAGAGAACATTATATGATGAAAGTAATTCTTCCTAGGACAGAAACTAAAAAGTAATTCTTCATAATTGAACATTTAAATAAGGACTAATGGATTATGGACCAACCATAATTATGATTTGTTATAAGATAGTAATACTTTATAGCAATTGAAAGGACACTAATATACTATTTCTGTCCAATTTTTTTTTTTTACCAAGTAGAGGCTGGTATAGAATAATTTAAGAATAACTCTTCACCATCTTCGAGCTTTAAGTCTTGAATAATTTCTAAGATTATTCTGTATCAATTTATTCACTACCAATATACAATCCATTTTTTCATAAAACATCCTTCATCATATAAGACTCAAAATAATATCAGAACTCAAATGGCAGAAAAATTCATCATTGGCCATTATACAAAACCAAACCACTTCATATATTGAATACAAATCAAGTTCATAAGATTATTGCATAGGGACCATAATCCACTTGAAAACGAATTACAATTATGCTGATTTAGTATCACTGTCAAATTGCATGGTCTTCTTCATGTAGCAGAACCTATTAATGCCACTAAACTTCCTTCTTCCAAAAACATGCCAAATTCCACTCTTTTGCAAAATCTATAATGTTTAATGTATGGTGCGCCAGATTTGCATACTTTACTACATGTAGCAATAGCTATCCAATGCCACTAACCTTTCCTTTTTTCAGAAAATATCAATTTCAAATCCGTTGCATAATTTATCCAATGAAAAAAGGAATGAGTTTAGTGAGTAGTAAATAATTGAAGTATCAATAAGGTCAAAATCTATTCTTTATACATAAGCAAACCACAATCTTATAAAGTGGTTTAAAATTCATTAATGCAAGATCTTAAAACACTAATAAGTAGATAAATTGAGTTGTGTCACATCCTCACAAATCAAAATTAGAAATGAACAACACTTACAATGCTTTATAACCTGAATTAGTAAAGTTAGAATATATAATTAGCTTACAATGGCAAAAGGGATTCTACACATACCTCCGATCAATCGATTAAAAGGAACAATTTTGTCGGATACCACTAAATTTGAATGATTTGCCACCAATAACCTTATAGCATGAATATTTGAAATTTAAGTGCCGCAATATTAGATATTGTTCAATCAGTGAGTCTATAATGAAGATAAGTTTCCTTTCTTCAATTTAGGAGAAAAAATAATGACTATAAAATGTAATGATTAGAATTATTCTTGAGTCCATGTTAAAAAAACTTACACCATGCCATTTTCAAAATCCAAGTGAAAGTCCCTTATGTCCAATGAATAAGCTCATATAAATAATAATATGAGTATAGGATAAAGAGTAGAAATTGAGTTGATCTTTGAAAAGAAAAAAAATTGCAACCAAGAAGCTTCACTTAGAAAGTTCAAACATGTAAACAAGGGAGGTTCAAAGGATAAATGGGGAGAGCCATAGTGAGACACACACACACACACACACACAATTATACATACATAGAGAGGAAGGGGAATCAACTATTGTTAGGCATAGTTAAATGAAAAGAGAAGTTCAAAAAAGTCCAAGAATAGTATCAAATCAAAGACATGCAATCATAGTCAAAGCACAAATGCCTCAGTAGGTTCTAATAGGCCTAGCAGAGTGAGCAGCATATCCAAGACCTCTCCTTATGTTCACACAATATACCATATTTTTAAAATGTTAAAAATTGAACCATAATAGAAGTAACATATTGCTTCACATTCATTTTTCATAATACTCAATTCTTCATTATGGCCAAAAGAAGTTAAAGAAAGCACATTTGACATTTATGATGAAATCTACTGTGTCATACATTTCATATAATCCATTTCCCTAGTGACTATATGCTCTCAGTCATGCTGCTGTATGCCACAAATTTTAAGACAAATTAATAGTTTTATTTATGTAGCTAACCTCAGCTAGTTAGAATAACCTTTGTTATTGTTATTGTCAGGATATTTTGGTTCCTAAAAAATGTCTTTAGTCCATAGGTAGCAGAGTAAACAACAGGTTGCAAACATTGACAAAAATATTTATCACATATATATGGTCTCAATTTGACACTCTATCACCCAACAAAATATATAAACATGAAATCAAAATAAAAACAAAAGAAGGATATATAACATATAGTGAACACTGAATCAAGAACTCATACAAAAACATGTACAAAAACTAAGCAAAAAGTACTTAACGATATGAAAAGGATGAATGGAAAAACATAGAAAGAAACAATAAAAAAGTAGTACCTACAACCATTCAGTATCACTAAAAAGTTAGCCCAAAATAATAAGACCAACATTCTTAGAAGTTAATAGCAACCTTCAGACACCCAATTTCAGATAATACCACATGTATACGTTGAATCCCTAAAATCCACATACATAAATTTCATTTTCAAAAGAAAAAAAAAATAAGGAAGGCTCCAACCTGTCAATCATGTGCAGGTGAGGTGAACACTAATCCCATGAACTTCTCTCTCCATTCTAAGCAATAATATAAGCCTGTTGGATAATAAAAGGAATGAGAATATGCAACACACATAGAGGCATTAAAAATAAACACTAATGATACTCTACCATGCTTACTATTGCATAAAGAAAGCAATTCAATAACAAAGAAATATATATTAACAGGGTTAGATAAAAAACAAAGTCCAAAAATAAAATAAGACATTTGGTGTTGAGGATAAGAAAATAGCATTGGAGATTGAATTTGTAGAAGGAGGAACAAAAACCTAGTAAAAACATTTGACTGAGTCCATGGTCTGTCACCATCGGAGCTGCCTAGATGGTTTTGCTTGTGAAGGAGGATGGCAGACATGGCATAGGCGTCCTACTATGACAATGGGCAAAATGAGGTATTAGTCTTCCATTTTAGGCGCAAAAGAAATAAAAAGATTGAGGAAAAAGTGCAAAATAAGAAAGAAGAGTGGAATTATATACCGAAGGGAAGAAGAAGGAGAGTTTTATTGTTTTAACTTCATGTGGATTAATTGAGGGAGATTCTGAAATAATATTTCTATTGATGCTTTTGAGAATTGTAATGAGAAGTAAGTGGGATGTTAAAAAATCATCCAATAGCAACTTGAAGGAAATGAATGAGTATATTTGGTAAATATGAACAAGTGACAAATTGATTAATCACAATAAATCAGTTGATTTGAATTAATTCCCTTGCTATCCGTCATTGACAGGGAACAATATTAGATTGTTTTGAAAGTTTAAATTCAAATATAACACTAAAATCACATTAACAATATATGCTGCCAAGATTTCATCCAATAGGTGATGGATGAAATGAATTACCATATTTGACAGACATGGACTATGGGTGGCAACTTGACAAACTTGAAAAATTGAGTTGTTATCCATTAATTTCCTTAGTTTTAGATTGACCATACATGAGAAGGTAATGTTGTGTTTGCCAGTAGCAGACACTTGTTGCAAAAAAAAAAAAAAAGAGTGGGATAAAGTAGTGTGAAAAAGCTTAGTCTCTTGATTCAGACTATATGACTTTAAATAATAATAAGATATTTGTCTCCTTTTCTTTTAAATTATTTTATAAAATTCCAAGATTATCTATAGATTAAAAATCGTATCTCCATCCACACTCACTCTTTTCTTTCATTTCATCTTCCTTGTTATTGCATTCCCAATCCACTACTTGTATTTTTTTTCCTTTTTTTCTCATCACACAAATATGAGAGTGAAGAGAAAAATAAAACCCCTTTCATTCTTTCTGTCTTTTTCGGATTGGGCTTTAATAGGGATAGAGAAAGAGAGAGAGGCAACCATCCAAAAAAGTTGCATTAAGGCTTGATAACAATCATCTCGAAACCTAAGTTTGAGGCTTCCAAGACCTTTTTTTCCTTAGCTTTTTCCGCTAAAACAAAGGAAGAGAGATTGGGAAAGAAAAAAAGTCTAATTAGCTAAATAGGAAAATGGACTCTATAATTCCTATCTTCATTCAATTTTCATTTTGGTTCCTTAGGGTGCATTTGCCTTAAAAAAAAATAGTTACAGTTTTCATTTTCTTGTTTTTAATTTCTTTTTGATTTTTAGGATTTTGTAAGGGAAAAAAGTGAAAATGAGAAATAAAAACAAAAAATAGATTTTATATTTTTACTGTTTCTTTTACAAAATCCCAAAAAATTAGTTGAAACTAATTGAAATAGGAAATAAAAATTGCAAATTGTTTTATGAAATCAGACACACCCTTATGTTTCAAATCTTTTTCAATTTGATCACCTAAAGTGATGTTCTATCACATAATTGACGGATAATGACAACGTAACACACACAATGCTGATGTGGCATGCACGAAGATTGTGTCATGTTATACTAGTATTTTCTGTCAATTATGTAACGGAACATTAACTTGGAACCTAATTAACAATGATTTAAATGGAAAGAGACTGAATTGAGAAAAATAAAAGATAAAGAGACCAAATCAAAAATTGAATAAAAATCAGAGATCAAAAATTCTGTTTTGTCCAATAAAATTATGCAAACTGTCCCTGTTGGTATAATATGAGACTAATCAAGTCCTGTATAATGGAATAAAGTTGCCGCAGGCCTCAAACTTTTGCTTCGCCATTAAGGAAGTTCCAATTCGAGTGACCCTTAAAAGGCTGTTAGCCCATTGAATTATTTCTTTTTATTTCTACCTATAGTTTTAAATTATTTCTTTTCTACTGTAAAAGATGCAATTATTTCTTTGGCTAGTTTTAAATTCTTTCTTGACTGTTAAGAGTATGAAAAGAGGCAATTTTTTCATACAAAAAAGTTTAAGAGAAAGGTTTCACCACTGTCTCACAATTATATCACTCAAATACAAATAAAACAATAAACAATTAATAAAGCCGGGCTATTTTTAGTGGAAGGAATCAGAGTTTCACATACACTTTGCTAGTTTATCGCACGGTAAACTAATTGAACCAAAAAGCCAATCCCAAGCATGAAAGATACATGATTCTTTTTCCAATTTTGTTTAACATGTTATGGAATGACCTCTTAAAATGTCGGTGTGTAAGAATAAAAATGACATTTTAAGAAGTCATGAGCTATATAAACTGAAAAAAAAATCCCAATTGTAAAAGATACGCTAAAATTGACTTTTTATAAAGTAATAAATCATATAAACTAATGGAACAAAATGTTAAAAATATGACTTTTATTTTTCAAAAATTTTAAAAAAGCTATAAATAGTAGTGTTAAATGTATTTTACTTACCGAACTTAATATCATGTCCAATTTATATTTTGACTTTTTAAAATGTGTATCATAATATTTTGAACTTTTCATATTTTACAAAATACCCCTGAGTATAATTTTGACAACAAGTAAAAATAAGATTTATATGTACTTAACTCTTTGATTTTTTTTTTATTTGTGTAACTTGATCCATTGTGTGGAAATTATCATATACAATTAACCCTCTTGATTTTTTTATCTATGGATCCCAATACCTACTATGACTTAAAGTTTTACACCGTTTGAAAAGTTATAGTTTTCATATAATTTAAAAAGTTTAGAGCGTAAACTGTACATGACCTAAAATAGTATTTACCTTTAGATACACTAGTGTTCTCTATTTTTAAAGAAAAAAATTCCAGCTGGATGAAATAAGCATTTGTTTGTTTTGTTTTAAAATGAATATTACGATATTTGTTACTGGCATAGAATCAGGAGACACAAAACAAAAGGCGCAACTTAAAAAAAATAAGACAAAAAAACGAAAACATCTTTTTATAATTTTTTTCTTTTGAAAGTCTTTTCTAAGTTACTATACTTTTGTAAAATGGATAGTTTGACTTATTAATGTGTTGACATATAGAGAGATTAATTTTAATACACTAAGAATTGTAAAAATACTTTACATTGTTATCAAATTATATATTTTTATTTATAAAACTTTTAAAGTACAATTAGGTTCCATTTAGGTAAATAGCTTATTTAAACTTTTATACAAAAATAACTTTTGAAAAACAACTTATGAATAAGTTATTTTATATTCAAATATATAATAATAAAAGTGTTTATTTTAGTATTTTATAAAGTATTTTCTAAGAAAATAAATATTTTAAATTTTCAAAAAGTATTAAGAATAACATTTAGATAAGTAATAAGCTGTTTAACCAAATAAAATAAAAAATAAATATTTGATTTTTGACTTCCAAAATATTAGAAAAAGTTAGAAGTTATAGTATCCAAACAGACCCTTAGTGATGTTTGAATCTAACTTTTTATACTAATATGACAATATATGATTGAATATTTATACATAATTTTTTTATAATGATAGTATAGGTAAATTATATATATATATATATATATGTATATATGTATATATATGTATATATGTATAAAATAAATAGTAATAAAATTTGGGTAATATAATTCTTAATGTGATTATTTTATTTTTCATTATAACTAATAATTAGAATATTATTAGTCAACAAGCACAATGAGAGGTTGAAGAAGCCATTGCTCTTAACTTCAATGTTTTAGCCAGCATGAAAAATATCAAGATGTGAAAGAAAACAGGCTTATATTTTTCAACGAAGGTGAAAGAATAGGGTTTAATGCACGCCTTGATCAACTTATATGTGTCCCTTTAGATTAGTTTCTTTGAAATAGAGAGTTTTTTTTTTTATTATTATTAACTTGAACTAGAGAGTTTTACTCAACAAATTAGGGTGATATCCCAATTTAAATAATGGTGAGATTTTTTCTTCTTTTAGCTTAGCTTGTTGGAGAACTAATTTATGTTTGGGTATTTCAACCATCAAGTGGCTTTAAGTTAACCAATTTTGTTTGGATTGCAAAAAAATAATTATTTTTTATGATAAGTTACTAAAATAAATATGAAATAATTTAAGGGTTTAATTTTTATGTATTGACAGTGTAAAAGAGTTTTATACTGTTATCCAATCACATCTCTTCTTTTGTATGACTTTTCAAGTAGTGAGGGTTAAAAATAATTATATTTTCTGATATGTCATTATATGATTAGATGAATATGTAAAACTTCTTTACACTATCAATGTATTCCAATTAAATCTATGATTTAATTATATTATGATCATTGCTGTCACGCCAGTAATTGCATGTTGTTGGTATATTGTGTAACTTCAAATTATAATCAAAACTAGTTTGTTTGACTTATGCAATATATGGTGAAATAATAAAAAATAGTTTGTTGATTATTATCTAAAATAAATAATAATTTATTTAAATATATCTTATAGAAAATTAAGTATATAAATTTATTTTAAAAGTTAATAGTTAAATAATTAAATAAGTAGATAAAATATAAATGTGTCATTCTTTTTTATATCTTATTTTGAATATAATATTTATAAGATTAAAAAAATCTCAATAAATGACCTATAATTAACAATAAAGAGCATATTTTATGAAAATTTTACACATTTCATACATGAAATAATTAAATAATTAAAGAGAATAAATAGATAATTTTACTATATCATGAGTCATTTATAGGGAGGACAAGAAAGGAGACATGTCTTACGCCTCCCGTCGCTGTTTAGAATTTTACCTCTCATCACTGTCACCATCACCATCACTATCCCCTTTACAGATTCTCATTTTTCTTTTCTCATGAGGATTTTGAAATCCTATAGTATTCAAGAATTTATTAATAAATTTTAAAAAGAGAAAAATTTTAAAAATATTTTATAATTTGAAACATAAATATCCATAATAACAAATACTATTAATGCAACTTAATCCAAATTAAAATTAAATATATATATATATAAAATATAAATACAATAAAAATAATTAAAAAATAAAAGTGTACTATCCTCATCTTTATCCTGTTTAAAGAATGGAGACTTAGCCCCTTATCATTATCCCTATAAAGATAAACTATATTCTAATTCCCTTTTCTACCGTAGGTAATTCCTGCGTGTACCTATTTTTAATTTTTTTTATCATTCATAGCCATTTATATCTTTTTAGTAAATCAAATATTTAATTTATATGATTTCAATTACACGTCATTTCCTTATACATCTTTTTAATAAATTAAAATATCAATTTTAAAGTATATTTTATAAACATTGTGTGATAATTAGTAAAAAATTATATATAATTCTAATTTATATAATCTTAATTATTAGAGTAATATATCAATTATAATATTATTTCAATAAAAAATTAATATAATTATTTAGTTTTTAAAAAATTAATAAATATTTAGTATTATTATCAAAGAAGTGTAAATTATGGGATTAATTTTTAAAAAATATTTTATTGTTGAAAAATTAAAGACATTTTTTTCAAAAAAATTAGTATGAAAAAATTATGGAATTGATATATTGGAATGTTCAAGTTGTAAAAAATTAAATAGGATGTAGTGATACAAAAAGATAGATAATTTCTTTTTATGATTTTTAAAATTTTTAGATTTGAAGTTAGAAAATTTTACCTTAATACTGTCCTCATTTAGAATTTTGTCTGCATTCTCATCCACATTCCAGTCACAAGTCCTCATTTTTCATTCCACGTGGAGATTTTAAATCCTATTAATATCTATGGGTTTATTAAAAAATTTCAAAAAGGAAAATTTTTAAAAATACTTTGAACTTTAAAATATAAATATCCATAATAACAAATACTATTAATGCAACATAATTATAATAACTTTGTTATCATTAATACTATAACTATATATATAAAATTTTATGTTATAAAATATTGAATTATAATTTTGTTTATGTTATTTTTTATCTTTTATATTAATTTTGTTAATGGTAGAGAGATATGAAGGTATGATTGGAAAAAATAATTGATAATTAGAAGGTAAATTAAATTCAAAAACTCACTTAAGTATTAAGATTATGAAAATAATGGAGTACAATTTTTATATGAATAACATATGAACTATTTTTATGTAATGAGTCTTAAATATTAGTATTATATCAATTATTATCATATTTGATTAAGAATAAATTTGGTATAAATTAAATTTTGAATTATTATCACATTATAATTAATCAATTAGTAATTCATTAATAATTTGACTTGTCCATTTTCTTTAGGAAAAAATATTGATTTTAAAGCTTATTTATTTTGGAAATATTTCCTTTATAATTTTTTAGATTACCTTTATAATGTGGTACTATTAATGATTATTTATTTAATTATAGATTGTAATTATATTGACATAAATTCTCTCTTAGTGCAATTTGTAATATTTAATGATTGTAATATTTAATTTTTTAATAATTATAATATTTAATTTTATTTCATATGAAAAATAATTAATAAATAAATTATAAATTAAGTTTTAAAAAATTTATAGACATAAAGATTGAGACATGTGGGGGTTTAAATTACTATATGAATGACACGTGAAATTTAAATTACTATATGAATGACACGTATAATAGTTTCCATAAAATGAGTTTGAAATATTAATATAGTAAATAGATGCTAAAATAAAAAATAAAAAACTTCAACTTTTCCAATGCAAAAAGCTTTTTTTCAACCAAAAAAAAAAAGAAAGAAAAATCTTATATTCTAAAGTAAAAACACCCTAACAAGATTATTTTGTTGCAACACTTTTTTTTCACGGAAAAAAAGGCTGTTTTGTTGCCTTCCCAAACATTCACTCAATTCGCATGTACTCCTATGCAAGAGAAAAGGAGGCATACTATAATTTGGGCACTTAGATTTGGGCCTATTAGCATAATTTGTAACACAAATTGAATTAGATAGTAATGGCATATTAGAAAAACAAGGTTGTAACTAAATAAGTTTCGTTATGATAATACATATCATAGATATACATTAAAGGATTCAATTTAAGTATAAAAATAATCTCTAATATTAAATAATAATTGTATTGGGTGTTTATATATATATATATATATATATATATATATATATATATATATATGCATGTATTCTTTACTAACACTTAGTTAATTTAGATGATTCAAACACATATTCTCATTGAATTAGGTATTGAGTTTGGTGGATTTCAAATATTGGTAACTTACACTAGAAACACATTTTTTTTGTTACATTTACTTTTTTATTTGTATTATTTAATGATAAATTTATAATCCTTCATAATTTGTTATAAAATAAAATTGTAATAGTATCGATATTTTTTAGTTATTTATGTCTAAAAATATATCACGTATCTTACTAATTTAATTTCTTAAAATTTGGAAAATTAATGATTCAATCCCAATCATTGAAAATAAAATGTACCACTACTCTATGAGTTAAAACCCAAAAATTATTGTTAAATAAGAAAATCCTAAATGATTAGGAAGCTGTTATTTTGTAATTTTAGCAATAAAAAAAAAGTTATGTGTTAAATTGACAATTAAAATAAGATGTATTCAAACTTCCTTACATATTCGTCCAAAACACATCAAGTTGGCTGTTTTCTTCTCTAATACGGTATAGAGTTTGATATTTATATCATATATATATATATATAGAGTATATATTTTTGTAATGTAGTTCTTAAACAAATGCAAACTTTATCATGCTCTTATTGGAATTATTTTACACTGTTTTATTAGGAAAAACAAGTATAATTTTCAGAACTAAAGTCAAAATAAAATAGAGTTATAAAAAAAAAGTACTTCAGAAAGTTAGGCCATCTTTTGATGAATGAAATATGATTTATCTCAACTCTTTTAAACTGATAAAACATTTTATGATTTATCTAGCTACGGTTTATTTTATTGATTGCTTAACTAGTTAAAAATTCAATATGGACAACCTTAAACCGACTTTTATGCATAAATCCTTTTAAACCGACTATTAAAACGGGGGAAAAAAATTAACTATATGGCCATTTAAGATAAGCACGCAATTATAAAAGATAAGTACACAATCCATCCACAATGGAATTGTAAATACGAACTTTTCTTCCTAGCTGTATATCTCTCATTCTTCAGCTTATTTATGTTGCATCACTTGTTGTTATTGTTCATCATATTTCAAAGTTTTTATTCTTACGTGTGAACATTTTAAGAGGTCGTTACAGAATCCAGAACATTTTAAAGTTTTTTGGAAAATAAATTAAAAAAAATTGTGTCAGGCTTTATCTTTTACGATTGGGATTTCACAAGCCCCATAAACAGAAGTTTATAGCATGTACGATAAACAAACAACGTGTTCGGGAAGGACTCCACGTAGGAAAGAAAAAAAAATTTGTGTGTCAAGGAAACTTTGATTCCTTCCAATAAAAATAGCTCCATTTTCTAATGGTGGTCTTTGCAGTACCTATGCCGTATGTAATTAACGATTATAATTTAATATTAAATTTGATATATGTAAAAATTTAAATTAGTATGATATATAATTCATATTCAATCACAAATAATAAAAAAATATAATATTATTAAATTTTATAAGAATATATGAGAAACTCCTAGTTTTGATTAAATTTTATCAAATAATATTCTATGCCTATATTAAATATTGATCAAATTATAATATTTATAATTTACTTAATTAAAATGCTGGACATTCAATATTTATCACAAATTCTAAATAACAGTTTGAACTTGAATAATTTTTATAATTAAAAATTAAACCTTTTATTCTTTTTATTCCAAACAACAGTACTATGTTACAATTTACAAACAGTTTTATGGCGGTGAAGAAAAGAAAAAGAGTACTTTATTTGTTCCTCTCACTTTTTAAAAATCCCGTTCATTAGACTATGTTAAATTTCAAATTCTTTCTGAAAAAATCAACTTCAAAACGAATTTATCCATACATTTAAACAGACCACAAATCCATTAATTTTTTTAATTAACCACAAATCCATTGATGGAAAATATTTATTACATAGTCAAATAATGGTGTTTCACCTTGGAAACCTTGGAATAAAAGTTATTAAAAATTTGAAATCCAAAAAGATAAAATTGATAAAACAATTTAAATAAGGATTTAATTGCTATGCCTGACAGTGTAAATTTTTTTTAGATAATCATCTAATTATGTATTATCACATAAATCATGGTAGTTGACTTTTATACTCATTATCTGAAAAGTCATCTAAATAAAATGTTTTAATTGGATGACAGTATAAAACTATTTTACACTGTCAGTAAAATAAAATTAAACTCTTTAAATAAAACATGTTAAGCGGTAATGTACAAGGAAGAAAAAAATATGTCTTATCAAATAAAAATATAAACAAGGCTTTGAAAGTTAATTTCTTCTTGAGGAAACAAAATTTGATTTTTTTTTTTTCATTTCACGGATAGATTCTTAAAATTTTAAAACTTTAATACACGGTACCTTGTGTTGATGAAAATAGAAAAAAAAAAGGAGAAAATAAAAGAATTAAGAAAAGAAAATATTTTCATCCGCACATTAATTTAATTATGAGTTTTGTTTTGTGCCGTAGCACTCTAAATAAGTTTTGCGCTGCCATCCAATTAAATCTCTCATTTTACATTATTAAAATAAGTATTAACATTAATTTTTTCATATGATCAGTATATTAAAATTAAATCATTTAATTATTGTGCTGTTGTTAAAATATATTTTTATTTTTTTTGGTGATTTATAATGTTGTTTTGTAATTAGGAATTATTATACATAATTTTTTTGAAATAATAACAATAATAATAATAATTAAAATTCAAATATTTTTATTGATATATTAATATATAATTAAATAAATATTGAATAAATTAATAAAATATTTTATCAAAATCATTAATATTATCATCAATATTTTTTTAGTTTTGGTTTAATGTATTTCTTTTTAACTTTGATTTTAACTCGCTTGCTTCTCCAATAAATAAAGGTGCCATATGCACATTGCAAACCACGCTATTCTTTCTCTCTTCTATTAAGCTTTTCCCTTCCCTCACTTCGCTTGTGTTTCCTTCTCAATTCCTCTCTCTCTTTCTCTCTCTATACTTTGCAGTCTCACTCCCAAACCAACAATCACGTCAATTCCTCCTCGCATTCCCCTTTTCGAGAATTGGGGGTTTCTTTTCTGATTCAATTCTCGATTGATCGACTCTCTCGCTCAATCCTTCTCTCTGATTCTGGCGATGCTCTTAGTTCCCTCATGAAGCTCAGGAGGAAGAGGGCACTCGAAGTGGTTAGTTCCTTTTGGATATGTTTTTCCTTCGATTCTATAATCCGACTGTTTCTTTTTCTGCCGATATGTCTCTGTGTGTGTGTGTGTGTGTTTTAATCAAATTTATGATCTTTTTGTTTATTAATTGGGTCTTCTGTTATTGGGGTTTATGTGTATTGTGTGTGTTTTTTCCGATTTTTTTTTCGCTTTGCTGCTTTTGGGGCTTTAGCTGTTGTAGAGTGTGGTTTGATGATTGATAGAGTTTGCTCAATTTTTTTTTCAGTTTTATTTAAAAAAAAATAATTCGTGTACGAATTGGTGTCTGTGTTTTTGTTCCGTTCCTTGATTGGGGTTTCTGATGCTTACTTTTTGGGGTTGGAAAGTGAAGATTTTTCGGCATGAATTTTACTTTTTGGGTAATTTCTATTCGCTTTGAAAGTGTTGAATGCTTGTTGGAATCTTAAGTAAGTTTTCGACTCAAGTTATGCATGATCTTCCTTGTGGAAAGGTAATGGATAAGTGTCATGATTTGTTGGTCGTTTAGCTAATCAAGTTCGTCTGTAGAGTTTTTCTGTTCAAAACATATGCTGAGATTTTTTTTTTTTTATTTATAATTTTAAATCATTGGTAGTGAGTGGAGAAAAGGGATGCCATTGTATACTTTTATGTTATTTGCAATTAAATGGAGATCAATTGTTGTGATGATGCTCTCATTTGGCCTGCTTGCTCAGTCCTTGCAATTAAAATGCAGAGTACAAGAAATTAGAATAGAATTGAGTCAAAAAACGAGGGCATGCCCATGAAATCTAGGTGCTGTAATTTGTACATGAAGTTATCCTGGCGAAACACACCCATGCATAAGCGTTAGGGTTTTACTTTGCTCGTTTTATAGAACGTTGTTCACTTTGCCAATTGATGGTTTCAACATCTACTAAGATGCTGGGTTTAACAGCTGGTGGCCTCAATATTTGCCTACTCATTTTGGTTGTTGTTTTTCTTGTTTTCATGACATGCACTATCATTTGGCAAAGATCATAAACTTCTGGTTTGTCATTTTGCTTTAATTCTAGTTTGATTCATTCTTGAAATATATGTTGCAAAATTACGGGTTTTTTTTTTTCCCCGCATCAACCCTCCGCATCAATACTAAGTTTCACAGCTCCTAATGCATCAAATTTACAGATGTCCTTATAGTAGTGTTGATCGACATATATTTTACATATGTACCTTATGATGATTTGAGACTTGGAAAGGCAACTTTCTTTATTAAAAAGACTGGCCATATTCCATAGACATATATTTTACATATGTGTCTTCGGATGATTTTTAATTAATAAGATTATCCATATATGCTACACTTCCCAAATATCAATTTTTCAAAACCTAAGCATTATGGGAACTTAAGGTGTGTTTGGTTTTAGAAGATAATTTTCAGTTTTTAGTCAACTCCTATTTTTTAGGATTTTGTGAAGGAGATAGTGCAAACTAGAAATGAATGAGATTTTCTACTTTTCACCATTTCTTTTGTAAAATCTTGACAACAGGAAACAAACTAAAAACAGAAAATGAACATATAAAACTCTTTCCTGAAACCAAACAAGAAATTTACTGTTCATAAAAAAAGTAATCCTATCAAACTGTGGATAAGTTTGTGCCAGATGTATTGCCCACATTTTTCTTAGGTGGAAATCAAGATTTGCTTAAATTGAATTGCAGGTGACACCTTAAAAGATGCATTCTGTGATGTTACTAAGGCTTGGTTGTTGTTGATGCATTTTATTATTGTATTATGTTGTCTCATTTTTCTGATGCTGACCAAAACTTGGCAATTTAATGTTAAACATTTACCAGTGAATTCATGCTAAGACTTTGAGAATAGGTTTGCTTTGTGAGCTATCACTCACCATATGTGCTTAATTTTTCGCACTGTGTGTTCTTTTGTCTTTTAATTTGATGATAAGGTCTTTATAAGCTATGTTGAATGCTTCTTTTCTTTACTGTTTTAGTTATCTACTCTTTTAGTTGATTATGTTAATGTGAATGTGATGTCCACACACCAATTGGCCAAATGAGATATAGTAACTTATGTCTTTTTTCTTTGATTTGTTGCAGCCTCCAAAAATTAGATCCTTCATCAATTGTGTTACTTCAGTTCCATTTGAGAAGATAGAAGAGCCTTTAAAAGGCTTTGTTTGGGAGTTTGACAAGGTGCCTTTATGGCTTTCTCTTCTTACATTACTGTTTTATATATATCTTTTGATGTGTTTGATTCATTGGCATTTATTTTCTCTGCACAGGGAGATTTTCATCACTGGGTTGAACTATTTAACCATTTTGACTCATTCTTTGAGAAGTATATAAAATCAAGGAAGGATTTGCAGATTGATGATGATTTTCTGGGCTTGGATCCTCCCTTCCCTACAGAAGCTGTTCTTCAAATTCTTCGTGTCATTAGAATAATATTGGATAATTGCACAAATAAGCATTTCTATAGTTCGTATGAGGTATGGCATCCTTCCTACAGTCACTTTCTTCCACATTGGTTAAAATAAGATGAGAGCAGAGGCAGATTTATTGCTTTCGAGTGTTTGGATGTGTCTCTAAATTTCCTTGTTTTCTTATTGGGGATCTGGAATATTTGTTTTAACTAGATACAAATGTTTATGCATTTGCATAGATATCTTACTATTTTCCCTTTCACACTCTACCATTGATAGTTTGATACTTTGCATGGTTTTTTTGAATCTGCAGCAGCATCTTTCAGCATTGCTTGCCTCTACTGACCCGGATGTGGTTGAGGCTAGCTTGGACACTTTGGCTACCTTTTTGAAGAAAACAGTTGGAAAGTACACCATAAGAGATGCTTCTTTGAATTCAAAATTGTATGCTCTTGCACAAGGATGGGGTGGAAAGGAAGAGGGGCTTGGATTAATTGCATCAGCTTCGCCTAATAGCTGTGACCCCGACCCTACTGCTTATGAATTGGGCTGTACCCTTCATTTTGAGTTTTATGCGGTAACTGAATGTGAAAGTGACATGAAAGCGGCTGAAACCTCTGACCAGGGGTTGCAAATTATTCACTTATCTGACGTCAACAAATGTGTGGAAACTGATCTTGAGGTTTTGCATAAGTTAGTTACAGAATATAAGGTACCAGCCAGTAAAAGATTTTCTTTATTGACAAGACTGCGGTTTGCTCGGGCTTTTGGTTCTTTGCCTTCTAGACAGCAATACACTTGCATTCGCTTGTATGCTTTCATTGTTCTGATTCAAGCATGTGCTGATGCTGATGATCTGATTTCATTCTTCAATGCTGAGCCTGGGTTTATCAATGAATTAGTATCATTGCTGAGCTATGAAGATGCAGTTTTGGAAAAAATTAGAGTGTTATGTTTGCATTCATTAGCTGCTCTTTGCCATGATCGTTCCCGTCAACCTTCAGTACTGACTGCAGTTACTTCTGGTGGGCACCGTGGCATTTTATCTAGCCTGATGCCAAAAGCCATCGACTCTGTTGTTAGTGATGCTCCAAAATGGTCAGTTCATTTCACAGAAGCCCTGTTATCTCTTGTCACCGTGTTGGTTTCATCATCGTCAGGGTGCTCTGCCATGCGCGAAGCAGGGTTTATTCCAACTCTGCTACCCCTCCTTAAAGATACTAATCCACAGCACTTGCATCTGGTCGAAAAAGCTGTGCGCATTTTAGAAGCATTTATGGATTACAGTAATCCTGCTGCTGCATTATTCAGAGATTTGGGAGGTTTAGATGATACCATCTCCCGCCTAAAGGTTGAAGTCTGCCATGTAGAAAATGGTGGAAAGCAGCTAGATGAAAATAATGATTCTAGTGCAGGGAGTGTGCAAATGGTTGGAGGCTCTTCAACTGTGCACGATGACGTGCAACCCTTGTATTCTGAGCCATTAATTTCATATCACCGGCGATTGTTGATGAAAGCCTTATTGCGTGCTATATCTCTTGGTACATATGCTCCTGGCAGTACTGCCCGCATCTATGGATCTGAAGAGAATGTCCTGCCTCACTGCTTATCTACAATTTTCAGAAAAGCAAAAGATTTTGGTGGTGGAGTTTTCTCGCTTGCAGCTACTGTCATGAGTGACTTGATACAGAAGGATCCTACCTGTTATCCTGTCTTGGATGCAGCTGGTCTTCCATCTGCTTTCTTGGATGCTATAATGGACGACGTTCTCAATTCTGCAGAAGCTATTACATGCATCCCCCAGTGTTTGGATGCCTTATGCCTTAATAGTAATGGCCTCCAGGCTGTGAAAGATAGGAATTCTTTGAGGTGTTTTGTGAAAGTGTTCACTTCTAGAACATATTTGCGTTCTCTTACAGGTGATGCACCTGCATCATTGTCTAGTGGACTGGATGAATTAATGCGCCATGCTTCTTCATTACGTGGACCTGGAGTGGATATGTTAGTTGAGATACTTGAGATCATCTTAAAAATTGGTTCTGGGGCAGATTCCTTGTCCTTGCCTGATCCTTGCACTTCAACCTCGGTTCCAATGGAAATGGATAGTGAGGACAAGAATTTGATCTTGCCTGATAATGAGTCGACCAAGGTAGACAGTACAGAGCAGATTGCTGAGCCATCTTCAGATTCGTCAATAGTGAACATTGAGTCATTTCTTCCGGATTGTGTAAACAATGTTGCTCGCCTGCTTGAGACAATTCTTCAGAATGCTGATACATGCCGAATATTTGTTGAGAAAAAGGGTATTGAAGCTGTTCTCCAGTTATTTACCTTGCCTTTAATGCCTCCTTCTGTTTCTGTTGGGCAGAGTGTATCTGTTGCCTTCAAGAACTTCTCTCCGCAGCATTATGTTTCTCTTGCTCGGGCTGTATGCTCCTTCTTGAGGGAACATTTGAAATGTACTAATGAGCTTCTAGATATGGTGGGAGGGACTCAGCTTGCTCTTGTTGAATCACCAAGGCAGACAAAAGTGTTGAAATTTCTTTCTAGCCTTGAAGGTGTCTTATCTCTCTCTGTATTTTTGTTGAAGGGAACAACTACTGTGGTCTCTGAGCTAAGCACCTCAGATGCTGATGTATTGAAAGATATTGGGAAAACATACAAAGAAGTAATTTGGCAAATATCTTTGTGTAATGATTCCAAGGCAGAAGAAAAGAATACTGATCAAGAATCTGAGATTTCACAGGTACCTTCATCTACTGCTGTTGAAAGAGAGAGTGATGATGATGCAAATATTCAGTCAGTGAGATACACAAACCCAGTTTTTGCCAGGAGTGGTTCACATTCCCTATGGAGTGGAGAACGTGAGTTTCTTTCTGTAGTTCGTTCTGGAGAAAGTTTGCACCGCCGAAGTCGGCATGGGTTATCCCGCATACGAGCTGGAAGGAGTGGACGTCACTTGGAAGCTTTTAACATCGATTCTGAAGCATCATCTAGTGCACTGGAGGCACCTCTATCCCAAGATCAGAAAAAGAAAAGCCCTGAGGTTCTTGTTTTAGAGATTCTTAACAAGCTGGCTTCAACTTTACGTTCCTTCTTCACGGCTCTTGTAAAGGGGTTCACTGCACCAAATCGGCGTAGAGCTGACTCGGGGTCACTAAACTCAGCATCAAAGACTCTTGGAACTGCCCTGGCTACAAATTTTCTTGAGGCTCTTAGTTTTTCTGGGCACTCTACTTTTGCTGGACTTGAGATGTCACTTTCTGTAAAATGTAGATATCTTGGGAAGGTTGTGGATGATATGGCTGCACTCACATTTGACAGCAGGCGCCGAAGTTGTTATACTGCGATGGTTAATAATTTTTATGTCCATGGAACATTTAGAGAGTTGCTCACAACATTTGAAGCTACTAGTCATTTACTATGGACACCTCCATACTCTTTTCCGTCATCAGATATTGACATTGAAAAGAAAGGGGAAGGAAGTAAACTGACACATAACACATGGCTGCTTGATACATTACAAAGCTACTGTCGTTTGCTTGAGTATTTTGTAAACTCTTCTTTACTTCTATCCCCAACCTCAGCATCTCAGGCAGAGCTACTTGTTCAGCCAGTTGCAGTTGGCCTGTCAATTGGGCTCTTTCCAGTCCCAAGAGACCCAGAAGCTTTTGTTCGCATGCTGCAATCACAGGTTCTGGATGTGATCCTACCAGTCTGGAATCACCCCATGTTTTCTAATTGCAGTCCTGGTTTCATTGGATCTATTATTTCACTCGTTACCCATGTATACGCTGGTGTTGGAGATGTGAAGAGAAATCGTAGTAACATTATGGGAAGCACAAACCACCGTTTCATGCCCCCACCACCTGATGAGGCAACCATTGCCACTATTGTTGAGATGGGTTTTTCAAGGGCAAGGGCTGAGGAAGCACTGAGAAGAGTTGAAACAAACAGTGTTGAAATGGCCATGGAGTGGCTGTTTAGTCATACAGATGATCCTGTCCAGGAGGATGATGAACTTGCACGGGCGCTTGCTCTGTCCCTTGGAAATAGTTCTGAAACTGCTAAAGTTGATAGTGCTGAGAAGACTATAGATGTGCTTACTGAAGAGGGACAGATAAAGAAACCTCCCGTTGATGATATACTTGCTGCATCTGTGAAGTTGTTTCAGAGTAGTGATTCAGTGGCATTTCAGTTAACGGATTTATTTGTAACACTTTGCAGTCAAAACAAAGGGGAAGATCGTCCGAAGGTAATATCTTATCTTCTGCAGCAGCTAAAACTTTGTCCGTTGGACTTTGCCAAGGATAATTGTGCATTGAGTTTGTTAGCACATACTTTAGCACTGATTCTTTTCGAAGATGGAAGCGCAAGGGAAATTGCTGCTCAAAATGGCATTATATCTACCATCATAGATATCTTGACAAATTTCAAAGGCAGACACGAGGCAGGGAAAGAGATACCTGCCCCTAAGTGCATCAGTGCTTTATTGCTTATATTGGATCAAATGCTGCAATCAAGACCAAAAACTGAAAATACAGAAGGAGCCAAAACTGATTCCGTGCCTGATTCATCCGGGGAGCATGGTTCCCTGCAATTTTCAGGTACAGTTGGGCAGAATCAAAAAGATTCAGATGTGAATGAGAAAGAACCTTGCATGGCTTTTGAGAACATATTGGGGAAATCTACTGGCTTTGCATCTATTGATGAGAGTCATAAATTGGTGGATATCACATGTGATTTGATAAAACAGCATGTCCCTGCGGTGGTCATGCAGGCTGTTTTGCAGTTATGTGCTCGATTAACAAAAGCACATGCTTTAGCTTTGCAGTTCCTTGAAAATGGGGGTCTGGCGGCACTATTTAGTCTTCCTCGGAATTGCTTTTTTCCTGGGTATGACACTGTTGTATCTGCTATAATTCGTCATCTCCTTGAAGATCCTCAAACATTGCAAACTGCTATGGAATTGGAGATCCGACAAACACTAAGTGGAAATCGTCATTCTGGGCGCGTTTCTTCTCGATCATTTTTGACATCATTGGCACCTGTTATCTCTAGGGATCCTGTGGTTTTCATGAAGGCTGCAGCTGCAGTTTGTCAGTTAGAGACATCAGCAGGAAGGACAGTAGTTGTGTTATCGAAAGAAAAAGAAAAGGAAAAATCAAAGTCATCAGGTGTTGAGGTTGGGTTATCTTCAAGCGAATGTGTTCGGATACCTGAAAGCAAGTCACATGATGGATCAGGTAAATGTTTGAAGAGTCACAAAAAGGTTCCTGTTAATCTCACTCAAGTAATTGATCAGCTTCTTGATATTGTGCTCAAGTACCCACCCTTGAAAGGCCAGGAAGATTCTGAATGTGGCTCAACCTTCATGGATATAGATGAACCTACCATGAAGGTGAAGGGTAAATCAAAGGTTGAAGAGACGGGGATGTTAGAGCCTGAATCTGAAAGGTCTACAGGACTGGTAAAGGTCACTTTTGTCCTTAAGTTATTGAGTGACATTCTTCTAATGTATGGACATGCAGTGGGTGTCATACTCAGACGTGATTCAGAAATGTGTCAATTCCGTGGGTCTAATCAACCATCTGGACATGGTGGTATTGTTCATCATGTGTTACACCGGTTGTTACCCCTCTCTGTTGAAAAATCTGCAGGACCTAATGATTGGAGAGGTAAGCTGTCTGAAAAAGCTTCATGGTTTCTGGTAGTTTTGTGTGGGCGGTCTGGTGAAGGGCGTAAGCGAGTGACTAATGAACTTGTTAAAGAGTTGACGTCCTTTTCAAATTTGGAGAGCAATTCAATGAAAAGCAGCTTAATGCCTGATAAAAGGCTTTTTACTCTTGTTGATCTAGTATATTCTATTTTGTCCAAAAATTCATCGTCTGGTAGCCTACCTGGTTCTGGATATTCACCTGACATTGCGAAAAGCATGATAGATGGTGGAATTATTCAGTGTCTAACTAGTATTCTGCAAGTGGTTGATTTGGATCATCCTGAGGCACCCAAAATTGTGAATCTTGTACTAAAAGGTTTGGAAGGCCTTACAAGAGCTGCTAATGCTAGTGAGCAGATTTTTAAATCTGATGGGATTGAAAAGAGAAGATCTGCTGGTTTAAATGACAGACCTGATGATCAAATAACAGCACCAGCTGCTCCTGAAGCAGTGGCAAATGATCAGAATGTGAGGAATCAAGAAGCACTTGGAGATACAATTGATAATCCTCATGATCATGGAACTTCTGGAGGTGATGATCATGCTGATAATCCAAATCAGTCAGTGGAGCAGGATATGAGAGTAGAAGAGGGCGAGACAATGGCTCAAAACCCATCAATGGAACTTGGAATGGACTTTATGCGTGAAGAGATGGGTGAGGGTGGGGTTTTGCACAATCCAGATCAAATTGAGATGACTTTTCATGTTGAGAATAGGGCAGATGATGACATGGGGGATGAGGATGATGACATGGGGGATGATGGTGATGATGATGAGGACGATGATGAGGGAGAGGATGAAGACGAGGATATAGCAGAAGATGGTGGGGGCATGATGTCCTTGGCTGATACTGATGTAGAGGATCATGATGACACTGGCTTGGGAGATGAATACAATGATGAGATGATTGATGAAGATGATGATGATTTTCATGAGAATCGTGTGATAGAGGTGAGGTGGAGGGAAGCACTTGATGGCTTGGATCACTTGCAGATACTTGGGCAACCTGGAACAACAGGTGGCCTAATAGATTTGTCTTCTGAACCTTTTGAAGGGGTTAATGTGGATGACCTTTTTCGTCTTCAGGGTTTTGAACGTCGCCGTCAGACGGGTAGGTCTTCCTTTGAGAGATCTGCTTCTGAAGTAAATGGTTTTCAACATCCTCTCCTTGTAAGGCCACCACCATCTGGGGATTTTGTCTCAATGTGGTCATCAGGTGGAAATTCTGCGTCTAGGGATTCGGAAACTTTGTCATCTGGTAATCTTGATGTGGCACACTTCTACATGTTTGATGCACCTATTCTTCCATATGATCATGTGCCAAGCAGTCTCTTTGGAGACCGTCTGGGTGGAGCAGCTCCACCACCTCTGACTGATTATTCTGTGGGTATGGGCTCATTGCACCTACCTGGAAGAAGAGTGCTAGGCAATGGTAGGTGGACTGATGATGGCCAGCCGCAAGGAGGTGCTCAAGCAGCTGCCATTGCACAAGCAGTGGAGGAACCATTCTTGGCTCAATTGAGAAGTGTAGCTCCTACAGCCAGTCCTGTTGAACAACAATTACAGAATTCCGGGGAGCAAGAGAAGCAACCTGATGCTCTTCATGCAGATGATGGTCCAATAGTGGCTGCAGTAACTGACTCTACTTCTCAGCACATTGAAGGTCAGGAGCAAGAGAATGGTAATGGAACTACAGTTCAGGAAACCAACATCTCAATTGACACTGCTCCTTGTGAGGAAGAGATTAATGCAGACTCTGGTGTTCAAGATACAGGTGAAAACCTGCAAGCCAATGAGCCTATGTCAGTTCAACCACTTCCACCAAACATCACACCAAACGGTACTGACTGCGCAGAAATGGAAGGAAATGTCACTGCTAGTGAGAATGCAGCTACACCTCAGGCTTTTGTCAACTCAGCTATGAATTCCGATTCTGATCTACAATGCGAAAGGCGTACTGACCTGCCTACCACCACACACAATGTGCCAGTTGTGCCTATCGGCTGTAATGGATCATCAACCACTGATGGGCAGCCTGCTAATATTGAGTTGGTTGGTTCTGATTTGGCGATGCCTATTCCAGGTGAATGTCATACATCATCAATTGATGCTAGTGTCGACGTCGATATGGGTGTTGATGATGCTGAAGGAAATCAATCAGAGCAACCAACTGTTTCTGATCACAGAGGGGATGAGCCCTTGTCAACTCAAAACCCAGAGGTTGCACCAAATGTTACCCAGGCTGACCAAACTAGTGCAAATAATGAAGCTTCTGGTGCTAATACGATTGACCCTACCTTTTTGGAGGCCCTGCCTGAAGATCTGCGAGCAGAAGTTCTGGCTTCCCAGCAAGCCCAATCCGTTCAACCTCCAGCTTATGCACCACCTTCTGCTGAAGATATTGATCCTGAGTTTTTAGCTGCTCTTCCTCCAGATATTCAAGCAGAGGTTCTGGCCCAGCAAAGAGCTCAAAGGGTTGCCCAGCAGGCTGAAGGACAGCCAGTTGACATGGATAATGCATCTATAATTGCTACTTTTCCTGCTGATCTGCGAGAAGAGGTTTAAATATTTGTTTTTTCCTTTTTTAAATTAATGAGGAATTTCTATATTTTGACATGATTGTAATGTTTGTGCTATGCTCTACACCAGGTACTTTTAACTTCTTCTGAAGCAGTTCTGTCAGCACTGCCGTCCCCATTGCTTGCTGAAGCTCAAATATTGAGGGACCGAGCAATGAGCCATTATCAGGCACGCAGCCTTTTTAATGGCAGTCACAGGCTTAACAATCGAAGAAATGGGCTGGGATTTGACCGACGTCCTGTAATGGATCGGGGTGTTGGAGTTACAATCGGCAGGAGGTCTGCTCTTACAGATAGCTTGAAGGTGAAGGAGATTGAAGGTGAGCCATTACTCGATGCAAATGCATTGAAAGCTTTGATCCGGCTTCTACGACTTGCACAGGTAACTTCAGTTCTCTTCATGGTTGTAGTCTAAGTTACTGGCCTTACTTTGCTAGATGTGAAAACAGTTCCCTCCTTTTTTGTAGTTTCAGACTTTTGGACTACCATTTACTCTCTAGTTTCATTTTAGCTTATAAGATTCAGTGTGTTATACATATGTTTTTATAATGACTTGCTGATATAGTTTTGTCTTCTGTTGCCAGCCCCTCGGAAAAGGCCTTCTGCAGAGGCTCTTGTTAAACTTATGTGCACACAGTGTTACAAGGGCCACTCTTATTTATCTTTTGCTTGATATGATTAAGCCTGAAGCTGAAGGATTTGCAAGTAGAGCAGCAACATTAAATTCCCAGAGGCTTTATGGTTGTCACTCAAATACAGTTTATGGTCGGTCTCAATTGTTGGATGGTAATGTTTGCAGTTGGTGTGGGATAGGATCGTCATTGGTTTATCTTGATATTGTAGTTTATTGTTCACTCATCACTCCCGTTGTGTCTTCATTGCAGGCCTTCCCCCCCTTGTGTTCCGACGAATTCTTGAGATTCTAACTTACTTGGCCACAAATCATTCTGCTGTTGCAAAAATGTTGTTTCACTTTGACCAATCAATCATTCCAAATTCTTTGAGTTTGTCCATGGTGCATTTGAATGAGAAAGGGAAGGAGAAGGTCGTGGAAGGGGGTCAATCACCAATACCCTCTGGAACTCAGGCAGGAGATGTTCCCTTAATCCTCCTTTTGAAGCTTTTGAACCGGCCCCTGTTTTTGCGCAGCACTGCTCATCTTGAGCAGGTCATGGGTCTGATTCAAGTTGTAGTTGATACTGCAGCTTCAAAACTAGAAAGTCAGTCTGAAAAAGGAGAAGCAAAAACCCAAAATTTGTCAGTCAGCGAAGCCTCAGATAACCTTGAGAAGGATCCTCCTTTAGTGGAGTTGGGCTCTAGTCAACACGATAAGCATGGTGATATCAATCCGCCTCATTCTGACGGGAAGAAGAATGTAGAGTACAATATCTTCCTGCAATTGCCACAATCTGATTTGCGGAATTTGTGCAGTCTTCTTGGTCGTGAAGGGTACTGTTCATAACCTTACCTTAATTTGCCTTATTTTTGTCATGGATGCTGATCATGAACTTGTGGCTCTGAACAATGGTCCTTATAATGTCTCACCTGTTTGTTTGCATTTTTCTCAGTATTTGTATCCCTTGTCAGTTGTGATGAAAAAAATTGACTAATCTAATAATTTTTTTAGGCTTTCTGATAAAATGTACATGCTAGCTGGTGAAGTGCTGAAGAAGTTGGCCTTCATTGTTCCCTCCCATCGGAAGTTCTTTACCTTAGAGCTTTCAGAATCAGCTCATGCTTTGACTGATTCAGCTGTAAGTGAGCTTGTTACCCTGCAGAAAACAAATATGCTTGGTTTGCGTGCAGGCTCCATGGCTGGTGCTGCCATTCTACGCGTGCTGCAAGCTCTGAGTTCTCTTGCTTCACTTAGTGGTCCTGGTGATACAGATAAGGAAAATGATGTAGATCAGCATGAAGATCAAGCAACTATTTGGAATTTGAATACTGCACTTGAGCCATTGTGGCAACAACTGAGTAATTGTATAAGTGCAGCTGAGACGCAGCTTGGTCAGAGCTCCTTCTCTCCTACCATGTCAAACATAAATGTTGGTGATAATATCCAAGGTTCCTCTACTTCACCACCTCTTCCTCCTGGAACACAGAGACTCTTGCCTTTCATTGAGGCTTTCTTTGTGTTGTGTGAAAAGCTACAAGCAAATGAATCCATCATGCAGCTAGACTATGACAATGCGACTGCTAGGGAAGTCAAGGAGTCTGCTGGTTGTTCATCTTCAATGAATGTAAAAATTGGTGGAGATTCACAGCGAAGGCTTGATGGTACTGTTACATTTACAAGGTTTGCTGAGAAGCATCGCCGTCTTGCAAATGCTTTCATTAGGCAGAATCCAGGATTGTTGGAGAAATCACTTTCCATGATGCTCAAGGTACCAAGGCTGATTGACTTTGATAACAAGCGAGCCTATTTCCGCTCAAGAATCAGGCAACAACATGACCAACACTTGTCTGGGCCGTTGCGTATAAGTGTAAGACGAGCTTACATTTTGGAGGACTCATATAATCAGTTAAGGATGCGTCCTACTCAAGATCTCAAGGGGAGATTAAATGTGCAATTTCAAGGTGAAGAGGGTATTGATGCTGGTGGTCTCACTAGAGAATGGTATCAGCTACTATCAAGGGTCATATTCGACAAGGGTGCTTTACTTTTCACAACAGTGGGCAACAATGCAACTTTCCAACCAAACTCTAACTCTGTGTACCAGACTGAACATCTCTCCTACTTCAAGTTTGTTGGCCGAGTGGTATGCTCTATGACCTTTTCTTTTATCTGTCGTGGAATTGATCTTAGTATGATTGATACCCCTTTCCCCCAATTTGATTTTAGTATGATCGAAAATGTCAAGATTAAATGATGGGGTAATGCAAGCATTCTAAATGAGCAGGGCTTTCTTTGTACTAACTTCTCATGAGAGCTTTGTTGAAGCTGGGCTAGGGATGGCCCAAATAGTTTTCTTTTTTTGCTTTTGCTTTTTTTTTTTTTTGGGAGCTGCCTCTCGTTTATATGTGCTTTTGGGTTTAGTAGTCCTTTGACAGTTTTTATGATTTCACATGCAGGTTGGGAAGGCTCTGTTTGATGGGCAACTGTTGGATGTTTACTTTACCCGATCTTTCTACAAGCATATACTCGGTGTTAAGGTGACATACCATGATATTGAAGCAGTTGATCCTGATTACTATAAGAATTTGAAATGGATGCTGGAGGTGAGTGTTAATTGACAGTCTTGACCTCTTTGTTGTCTTTTTACCCCTAAGGCACCATTAACTGCAGAGTGCTGAACATGCTTTTATTCTATGTGTTTATGGTATACTTTTTTTTTTCCTCCCTACCTGTATTGCTTCTTGTTTAATTTTATCCTTGTATGTATATAACAGAACGATGTGAGTGATGTTCCTGACCTGACATTTAGCATGGATGCTGATGAGGAAAAGCACATACTTTATGAGAAAAATGAGGTAAATGAGCCTTTTATTTTCATCTACCATGTCTCATTTTTGTTCAGAGAGATTAGAAAGATTACATTTGTTCTGTAAAATCTTTGGTGTAGATCGACTTTTTTATGATTGAATTCAAACATATGACGTTGTGATAAATGTTTGATGAGATCTTCTTCCCATCGCTAATTGCTTTGGCCATTCCTCTTAAAACGGTGAAACAGGTCACTGACTATGAGCTCAAACCGGGAGGAAGGAACATAAGGGTTACAGAAGAAACAAAGCATGAGTATGTTGACCTTGTTGCTGATCATATTCTGACAAATGCGATCCGTCCACAAATCAATTCCTTTTTAGAAGGTTTTAGTGAAATGGTACCGAGAGAACTTATATCCATCTTTAATGACAAAGAGCTTGAGCTACTCATCAGTGGTCTTCCAGAAATTGATTGTGAGTTGGCTTCATCAGTAATTAAATTATGTTTTATATCTTATTCTCCTGTGAAGCATCTGAATAGTGTGATTTTCCTTACAGTGGATGACTTGAAGGCCAACACTGAGTATACTGGCTATACAGTAGCATCAAATGTTGTTCAATGGTTTTGGGAGGTGGTCAAAACTTTCAACAAAGAAGACATGGCAAGACTACTGCAATTTGTGACTGGAACATCAAAGGTGATTTGCTGTACACATCAAATTGTTATCTATAAAGATTTCAATCACACATTAATTTAGCCACTAAGTGCCCCGGGTATAGATTATAGAATAAATATTAGAGCGCTCGAGTATTGTATGCAGTAAATGGTTGTGATGTTGCACTTTTTGTGGTTTGGTTATTGTTATTATTATTTTATAATCTTGCTGGGGTGTTTGTCAGGGTTGTTGTAGACTTGGTAACATGTGTAGCCTTTCTAACTTTTTAATTTCAGGTTCCTTTGGAGGGTTTTAGGGCCTTGCAAGGCATCTCTGGTCCTCAAAGGTTTCAAATTCACAAGGCATATGGGGCTCCCGATCGACTGCCATCAGCTCATACTTGGTGAGTATGTTATGCACGGTGTCTTTCCATATCTCCATTCAGTTACTGTAAATCCCGATGTGCAGACATTGAATTTAGGCCATCTTAATTCCTTTTCTCTTCTTCCAATTAATCCACAGCTTCAATCAACTAGACCTTCCGGAGTATACCTCCATGGAACAGCTTCAAGAACGTTTGTTACTTGCCATCCATGAGGCCAGCGAAGGCTTTGGTTTTGGTTGACCTGTATTCTTCTGTGATATTTCTGCCCAGCGGTTCTGCCGTCATGTCTTCAACCTTGTCATGTGGAGGTCAGACACCTGCTCTCCTTTTATGTTTCTTTACTTTTTCCCTCAAGTGGGTACCAAATGCTGATTGGAGGAAAAATTTTCATGCTGTAACTTATTAAGTTTTTTTTGGTTATATCCCCCTCTTTGAAAATTTATTCACTTACGGTTCCCTTGTTACAGTATGGTGGATGACTCGCCTGGGCAGTTATTCTATTTTGCTTTTGCTAAGGAAAGGCTCTTTCGATAGCGCATCAAAATGAGGCATTCTGATGCTTTGATCAATTAATTTATTTTGATGCTCCCTCAGTGAAGATGGCTAGAATATTTTTTTTTTGTTTCCTTTGATAATTCTGCCATGGTTAGGTTTGGGAGCTTATATGTTGTCATTGGCAGCCTCCATACTGTGTCAATCTTTTGTAATCAGCTCCAATCTCTATGGCCAAACAGCCTCTTATAGGTCTATAGTCTGTTTCTTCTTTTCTTTTTAATATGTTTGAGGATGTACATATACTGGAATACATAATCAGTGCTTTTCTCCAGAAAGAAATGAGTTTAAATCGTTAGAGGAATGAGTTTGTTATTTGGAAATGGCAATGGTGGCCCTGAGTGAGTAGCTACTTTCACAGATGAGAAATAGCTTGATTTCACAAATTTTAAGTGACATTTTCTTTTGGGAATTACCGGAAGGTTAAGTCAAAATCATATGCGGAATCTGGAGTAAACTGGCTCAGTCAGTCATTTTAATTCGTTTGAAATTAGTGGTAGGTGATAGCTCTATTCATACATCATTTTGGTAAGAATTGAGGATTATCAGATTTATTAATAAGAATTTTCCCAACAAAATCTGACCATAAGGTAACAATATTTAAGTGTGAAGATTAGCTGAGTGGCAGACATTCTTATCCCGATCTTGCAAAATAAGTAGCCTTATAAATTTTTCCTTTCTTAGCTAGGGTGCAGAAGTTTTAATATATTAGTATTTGCTAAATCTTTGTAATCTTCCAATTGAGAATTGAAGTGATTAGTATTTGCTAAATCTTTGTAATCTTCAATTGAGAATTGAAGTGATTAAGTTTGCAACAATCAAAGACCATAAATTTGATACATAATAGAAGAATAAATATCTATATATATGTTATTTATTATTAATTTAAATAATCTTTAGACGTCAGATATAGAATTTAAGTATGCTTCAGCATAACATCATTATATATATATATATTATATGGTTACGACAATAAAATGTTGACTTAATCATCAATTAATTTAAAAATTTTACGAATAAAAATATATAATTAATTTTTATGAAATAATATATTGAAAATAAATCTAAAATTGTATCTGAGCGAGGGTTAAAAGTGAGGTGAAAAGTTTTATTAATATCAAAACTTTCATAAACAATTTTTTTCCATAAAAAAAAAGTTTGTTATTACAGGGACATTCAATGCAATTGAATATAAACACCTAAATAAAAATGGTTGATTTTAGGATAAGACACTTTTTTTTTTTATATACGGTAGTGCATGAAAATCACTAAAAGAATTTCACCTTTTTTTTTTTTTTTACCTCCATATAAAACACACCACGTAGGTACGGTTCCAGCGAGTTGTTCAATTCATTCGCTAGTACTGTGATTCGAGCATTCAACGAGAAGACGATGTAGTGTACTAGGACACGCATGATGTGTGAATCAATTTCCAATAGCCTTTGCCTTTGAGAGAGAGAGAGAGAGAGAGAGAGGGAGAGAGAGAGAGATGGGGGGCATTGGGAAGAAGAGGAAGAGAAAGCATCATCATCGTCATCGTCATCATCAAGAAGGAGAGCAACGAGAGAGACCCTCCATTCACCCAAACAACAAGTACTCCGAGAACCCTCCTGACTTTGCTGACCTGGCTGCTCTGTACCCATCCTTCCGCCCTTTCGTCCAATACTCGTCCCCTCACGCCCACCCCTTCATCGACTGGACCGACTTCAATGCCACCCGCCAACTCACCCGCGTCTTGCTCCTTCACGACCACGCCCTCAACTGGTACTCTCAATTCCTTCCTCTCACCATTACCGATGAGCATCCCTTGTCTTGTCTTTTCCTTCAAGCCGCCGTTTTTCATATGGGTGTTGTGTGTTTCATGATTCTAATCCATTAGATCACAGATATATATTGAGCGCATGAACAATTTCAACAGATGTTGTTGCTTGTTTTGTAGGTGGATTCCCGATGGGCAGCTGTGCCCTACTGTGCCCAACAGGTCTAATTACATCCATTGGCTTAATGACCTGGTCTCCTCTGACATCATTCCAAATACTGTTTCTTCTGGAGGTGCTAAGGTGAGGGGATTTGACATAGGGACTGGAGCCAATTGCATATACCCACTTCTTGGTGCATCCCTTCTTGGGTGGAGTTTTGTTGGATCAGGTATCTTCTCCTTTTTGGTCTTGCCAGTGTGGTTGGATCTTGGTTCGTTTCATCTGGTAATGTATTATGTGGTCTATGTTTGCTGCCTAAATGACTGCAGATGTGACGGATGTTGCGATAGAGTGGGCGACTAGAAATGTTAATAGCAATCCGCATGTTTCTGAGTTGATTGAAATCAGAAAGGTTGAAAGCAATGAAGACGCTTCCTGTGTGGAAGGGTTGCATTCTGAAGAGGCAGTCCATAGTGAAACCAAGATGAACTTGTGTGCGAGCACAGATACACAGGCGGCGCCTTTGCCTTCATTGCCTGTTGATTTGCATGTCCATGAGAATAAGAACTATCATGGACCTCCCATACTTGTTGGTGTAGTCAGGGATGATGAGAAGTTTGATTTCTGCATGTGTAATCCGCCATTTTTTGGAAGCTTGGGGGAAGCAGGACTTAATCCAAAAACTTCTTGCGGTGGCACTTTGGAAGAAATGGTTTGCCCTGGTGGCGAGAAGGCTTTCATTACTCGTGTTATTGAAGATAGTGTTGAACTGAAGCATCAATTTCGGTATTACTTGTCATATAAGAAATACCACTCCCTCGGTGTTTATTTACCCGTAATGGAATTGTGCTCATTCATTCTGTTGTGCTCATAGGTGGTACACTTCAATGGTGGGGAGAAAATCAAATCTCAAGTCCCTTACTTCAAAGCTTTGGGAGGTTGGGGTTACTGTAGTAAAGACAACTGAATTTGTGCAGGGAAGGACATCTCGATGGGGGCTTGCTTGGTCTTTCTTGCCTCCCATACAGAAGTCATCAATTTCTTTACCTCAGAAGAATAACATGTCCTTCATGCTTGAGGTGTAGTATATTCTTTTCAGTTTGACAACTGTATTGTTCTTGCACTGACACACATAAAAGAATTTTTTGGTTGTTCTAACGCTGACTTATGATATCTCAAAAAAGGTTCTTACACTAACAGGAATTTTTTGACAACTGTATTGTTCATACAAGGAATCATATGACAACTGATTTTTTCCTAGAGTGATTACATTGATTGTGGATTGGCATGGGGATATCTGGGGATATCATGTGACACCTTGTAACTCGAACTTCTTTCTCCCCAATGGGTGAATGTATAATATTCTTATGGTTATCCCTAACTATTTCAATCCATTAAGCAACACTAAGATTTTATTTTTTTTTTGGGTGAGCATTTAGTTCTAGTTATTGCATCCATCCTCGCGTATAAAGTTCTAATAAATATCCATGTTTATGGTAGATGTCTTCATTTATTTGAAAATTGAAATAGCTTTTAAATTGTCTTGAAATAGTTATCAGTTGCATCTGCAACATATGTTCTTGTATGTTTTGTCACTTTTGCTTTCCTCCTAATGTTAGATTACACAAAGCAATCTACTTTTCAGGGTCTTCAACGCCAGCATGGTGCCATTAATGTGTTGGAAGCTGCAAAATCTTACTTCTCTTTGCATGGCCTGTCCTGTACATTGAATACCTCCGCCTTCACAGTGGATGTAAGACTAGTTGCTCTAAATCCTGGTTTTGATTTAATTTCCTTGTGATTGCTGTTAAGCATGAATGCATTTTTGATAGGTTTTGGCATCAAAAGATGACTGTGATTCAATCTTGAAGAATGAATCACTTGTTATCAATCAAACCGTTGATTGTCAACCTACAAGAGAGACATCTAATTTATCAGTTCTGAATTTCTCTTCCGATAGATTATGCCTTCGTATATCGGTATGGTTGCTTCTTCATTGGATTTTAAAATGATTTTGATAGGAAGAATTTACGTTTACCTCATGTTATTTGGTCCTTCCTACAGGTTTTTCAACAAATCCCTGGGACACTGTTAGTGAAAGGTTCATTACAGGATAAGAGTAACCCATCATCAGGTTTTTCTCTATCCTTCTTTTCCATTTCTTCTTGTCCTAATTGTAATTTTAGTAGCTTTTCTATAGCTGACTCTAGAAATAGCTTTGGAGGTAAACCGCCCTTCCCCGTGTTGCAGAGATGTCCTTCTTGGCTAAGTGAAATGATGAATCTTAAGAATATGGGCTTCCTATGTGTTATAAACGTTTTTCTGTCTGATTATTTACTTACCACATTACTGGGTTTCTCTGTTTTTCTACTCATGCAAAGTGTCTCGTCTCACTGGTTGTTGTATTGCACACTTTCACATTGAATCCTGCAGTTGATATGTTAATAATTGCGATGTTTAAATTCAAGTGGCAACGCCTCCACTGGATTAGTGAATAGATTATTTAGCTGTGGCGCATTCTCTTTGCAGGAGCATTCTCGGCAATATTCCATAAACTGGAGGAAGCCTTGCGGCATAAATTTTGTACCAGATAGGCATAGATTTGGATTCCTTGACTTTATCATATGGGACAGAGTGATTGGGTGTTGTGGGATGGTGAGAAGTTCATAAATGCTAATTTTGGGGCGTCATCTATTTATTTACAGAAACCAAATGATGCTGCGGTTTCGGTCTAAAAATGGAGGAGGGTGACAATCATTTCTGGAGGCAATGCTGTTCCTTGAGGCATTTGGATTAGATCATTTATACTTCTTTTTTCGTTTTTTGGTGTTCTAGACCGGTAAAAACCATTCAGTTGTTGGTTTGAGAATTGTGCTTAGTGATATCCGAATTTAAAAATGTATACAAACTTCCATTTTGTACTGACTCAATTGTACACACGGTGTCTGCTTTACAAAATTTCTTCCTTAGTACTTGCTCCTTTGGTGGCCTCTTGTCATGGGATTCAATAAGTGCTAGTCTCATGTCCATCTTCATCTGCATAATGGTACTCTTTCACGCTGGTGGACATTGCAAACTGGTGTAGCCTTTGACCAAAATTTTCCGTTACTTACATGCCCTGAATCCATTGTTGGATGCTACTAATGTTTAGCACAAGAATCAACTTTTTTCTTGCGAGATTTTCAGTTAATCAATGACTAAATCTTGACAAGAAATCTCTGTCGAAAGAGCCACGTCTTGTGAAATTTTCAGCATAGGAATCAAGCTATTTTTGGTTGAACTTTGGTCGAAAGGCATAATATCACAATAATAATTTTAATAAGAGAATATTCTTTGTGCAAGTTCTTAATTAAATGGAATTTCAAAGACATTTCTATCAAAATAATAATAATAACACATTAGGCTCGGGGCATATAATTTATCAACCATTTATTGAATCGAATTCAAGTTGCTAGCGAAACATCAGAACAAGGTTAATCAAATGAGTCAATTTCTATGGCTGTTTTCTTTTTTTTTTTATCATAATAATTTTTTCGAACAAGTAACTAAATTTAGGAAAAAATCTAAATGCTGCCCAAAAGTTCAATTCCATTCTCCGCATTCCATCATTACCTTATTTAGTTGGCAAAATTGCAGAAAGAATGTGGCTTTGTAATGTGTTTATGGAAAGGAATCCATAGATTCATTTCATCCAACACGCATTTGCATAACCTAGAATTTAATCTAAATATAGTATTAATCGTTCTAGTAGTGGGTCTCCTGTAATATTATATTGTTATGTTTGTTATTCTGAAATAAAAATTGACTTCCATGTTCTATCTCTGTCACTAACTTTAGTAAATCAATAATTTTAATTTTATTTATTTATTCAATTAATATAACTAACAATGATATTTTATTATTTATTGAATAATTTCATGTATAGTATGAACAAAATCAATTAATAATGCGTTTGGCTTATATTTGGATAGAATTAAGTTTGAAATAATGGAAATATAAATAATTAATTTTGAAAAAATTGATTTATGTTTAAGAATAATATAAATAAAATAAAATAATTAACGTGAAATGTAGAAGTAAAGTTCAAATTTTTAGCTTCCAGTCGAGTAAATTTTCGTGAAAGTGAAACATTTCTTTCAAAAATAAAATGCCAGTAATTTTTATTTCCAACCGAATTTTTGTACAAAAATTTGCAAACCAAACAAGCAGTGCTAAGAAACCCATAAACCCATAGAATAAATAAGCTCGCTCTCGTTTAGTTGAAGTTCAGAAAAGGTTGAGACTTCGGGGATTTCGTTGCAGGTTATCTATCGTTCGGCTTTGTTTGAAGTTTGAAGTTTGAAGTTGATGGACATGAACATGTTGGCTTCGTTCCCAAAATCTCCATTTGGAAGCGTCAGAGCAGACTTGGGAACCACACCCAACTCAGACCATTCTTCTTTTCTCAAGCTCTCACCCCACCCCTACCCTCTTGCTAGCAAAATTCTTGTTAAAAGTAACTAATCCATTCCTCTCTCTATGGTCTATGCCATTCTGCTATATATATGTGTGTGTGGTTGATGCTTGCTTGCAGCCCCATATGCTTTAATTGTAAATTCCTTGTGGATTGTGCTTGTGCTTTTGTTGGTTGAACCAGCCTTGTATTTATTCACACAGTTCTTTTGCAAAGTAGCAATTTTTATGCCATATCTTTGTCAAAATTTTCCGCCCCGCATAATGTAAATGCAATTGGGTGATCATCTGTAGAAGAAACTATACAGATTGATTGAGTTTTGATGTCAAAAGCAATTTCTCAGTTCGCAGAAATTCTTACATGCACTTGGAGTGTCATGTAGATATGCTTCATGTCCAATTATAAGGTGACATCTCAGGTAGGACTCATCTTTAACTTTAACTTTTAATTAAAGTGTGACTTTGTGATTGGATATGGAGCATATCCAAATGGCGCTTCAGGTGCATGTAAGGATTTTTAGTTTGGAGAAATTATCTAAAAGATAAAAGAGTTTGGGACGTTGTTTGATTTAGAGGGTGTATGCTCTTAGGGTATGAGGGAAAGGGTTTCGTTTTGAGATCAAACAGGGCAATGGTCAAGATATTATATTTTGCTGAGGCTGTGTATGAGGATATTTTATTGGCCCTCCCCTGATAAATTTGTGACTATTGTCTGACTTTGGATATTAGTGAGGCCAACAGGTGTAACAGAATGGTTAAATTCTTCCATGATTGCTTATAGTTATCTGCTGATTGTTGTACAATTTACTTATTGTTGCGTATAATCTCTAGGGAATGCATTATAGTAGGAATTAGACTGGTGATGATCACATGCAACCTTCTGTGCCAACCAATATAAAGTTTCAAAGCTAACTTTATAAATGAAGACACCATTCGTTATCACTCTGTCAATTAACCTGATCTGTGTCATTTCTAGTGATAATGAATTTGAATACTGTACTGTTTCCATGAGACCTGGAAATGATAATATTGAGTTTTGTGCTGATCATCTGGAAAATTAACAATTTATGCTGATCTGCTGATATCAACTTGATTTTAGACAAAATTTACTTTGTTAGCTATTATCAATTATGTCTCCAGAGTCCAAACTACCGAAAGCCTTTTTTTTTTCTTGCCCACCATAATTTGGAAGGATAATTTTGGTTGCTGCACTGCAATAACTTTTTGCTGTCTGTAACATCTCCCGTCCTGCAGTTGCTTTTCAACATTTTTATCTACATTATCACCAATCTGCATAATTCTGAGGGAATTTGCCTTTATATAGCAATCCAATTTAATCAGTCTTTTTCATGTGCCTTTAATACTTTCCCCTTCTGATGTCTGCATGCTGTGGCACACTTTCTTTCTTCTTCCAATTTACTTTATATCAAGTTCGTCTTGTTCTGATTTGGAGGCAGATTTACCATATTCTACTGGTGAGATTACTCTGCAGAAGGAATTTTCCAACTTTGGCAAGATAGCTGAAGGCAAGTAGTGCACACATTGGCTTTCGGTTCTAAACTCAGTTCATGAATTTGAATAATGTATTTTATGTGTGCTGCAGTTAAAGTGGCTAAAGATTTGAAAAAAAAAAGATCTAAGGGATATGCTTTTATTCAATATACATGTCAAGATGATGCCATGCTTGCACTAGAAACCATGGATCAGAAGGTTCGAGGTTTCATATGCCTCAAATTTAGATTATCAACCATGGCATGTTCTCCTTTGATCTGTTTCCTGTTCATTGTCTTCAGGAATTTTACGGTCGGACGATTCATGTAGAAATTGCAAAACTGGGCTGGGATGATTATGGTAGACGTCCAAGGACCTCAGGGCCCCCAAAGAAATGGACTTTGCCAGATCAAGAGGAAGTGGTAGATTGCTGGTATTGATCAAATTTCAGAATGAGTAAAGTTGCAGGATAAGAGAAAATGATGGAACAACAAGTAACAAGTTAGTATACAAGGATGGCAGCTATTGGCTTGATGCACTGTTACTGTACTGATTTTAGGAGTATTGATGCAATACTTAAGTTTATGGTGGTCTTTCATGTTACCTGTCATTTTGGCACAAAATAAAAGCAGTGTCTTTGAAAATCACAGAAATCACTTCACATATAATTAAGATGCCACCGATTTTCATTCAGTGGTTTTTTAGGTAACTATACAATTTACATTTGATTGAAATTGTCATATAACAATTTTAATTTACATTGCTCTAGAATTGCTGGACAATTTTATGCTACTCTTAACCTATTGAGTTCAATCATTGCTTACATTATGGTGATGCTTTAGATTGATGAGATTTCGTGTTTTATTTGTTCTAGATCCTTAAACTATATCTTAGGGCAAAGTACATCTATCTCCCTTGAGGTATATTGATACTGCATTTAGCTTCCTCTAGTTTAAAGGCATTACACTTATCTCCCTTACCTTATTTAACAGCATCACACTTAAATCCCTTGGTCCTAAATCTTACATTTTAAAAAATTTTATAAGCAAATAAAATGACTCTTTTACCCTTATTAACTATCCTATTTATATGGAATGCCATAGTAACTTCTCTACCCAGCATCCACTCCTCTCAACTCCATCATTATCTTTCTCCAAATCAAACAATAACCCAGATAAACAAATGAACAATGATCATGCAAACAAGACATCCAAACCACTCAATAAAAATGTGGGAATTTTTTCTAGGCAAAAATTTTCAGTTTGCCCCATTCTCTAGTATCAACAATGAAGTTTGTCTCCAAAAGAAAAATGCATTTCAGGGGAGGGGAGTTGAAAGTTGAAACACAAGGTTTTGTTAACTCCATCAATATCACAATCCTCTTGCAATAGCATACACATATCTTTCGATTCCAATCTCAAAGGAAAACAAATGACAACGAAAAACAATCTCATATCAAATGCTATCCTGAATTAATGTCAGCAGTCCCAATCCCCAACCCAACAGAGAAACAAAATGCAGTGAAAGCAAGAAGCGTAAAACGTAGCACTGAACAGTGTGCGGCGGACACATAACCTCTAGCCATTGCCCCTATAGCCGCCGATCGGGACAAGTTTCAGGATTTTCTTCCGGCGATGATGAAGTCGTTGACTGAGGAGCTTCTAATTGAGCTCGCTGGGACGAAGGTGCTGTCCTTGCGGTGGCAGCTGGTGGGTGTGGACATGTGGTTGGTGCCTCCCGGAGGGGAACAGGAAAGGGAAAGGATTTCAGGTGAAGGGCAATTTGGGATTTTAAAATTTATATTTTAAGGAAGGAGGGGAGGTAAGTGTTATGGGGAAAAAGTGAGAGGGTAAGTATGTTATACCCTAAGAGAGGTAGACATAATTTGTCCTATTCTTTATTGTCAAACAGTTAAGGAATATTGTATGATGAAGTTAGTAGACTTAGGAGTCCACGTAAAACAGCGAATTGTGATTTGTGCAAGAACATTACGGGCCTCTCCTATATAGTCCCTGTAGAGTGTGAAGTACGGAGTTGATAATAATTGATTGAAAAAAATATATTTATGCAATGGAGTTATGCATCACGGGATAGCGTATAGTATGTTTCAACCAAGCAATATTATTAGCAGTTAAGAGGGAATTCAAACCCATGCACTTGCATTGTAAAATCTTATCTATAACTCATGAATTGGTTGAGTCAACCTATTGAAAAAAATCAGACTTTTATCTGTCAAAATATCAGAGGTAGGTTAGGTCAATGCCGAATGGGCTTGAGTAATCAAAACTATACCATACCATCATGAGTACATAAGATAACCAAAAACAGAAAAAGGAAAAAAAAAAAAAAAACTTCTGCTGGAAGCAACCCGTGTTAAAATTCTGTGCACATTGGAGGGGAAAGCACTGTTTTGTCTCTTTTATTTGGCTGGTATTAGAGTGATGGATACCTTGAAACATACGTATGTTGTCTCTCTCACGCACACAAAACAAAAAAAGATTTATCTAAAGAGAAAAAAAGGGAAAGTTTTATATTAGAAAAATGAGTTTTTATATTTTAAATACATAAGATTCACACACAAAAATTGAAACTTGTCTTTTATATATATATATATATATATATATATAAAAGGAATGCTCTAAGGGCACTGGTTAGAAAAAAAATTTTAAAAAAAAGCTATAAAGAAAATTTAATGGCGTGGAATCAAGTTTTACATGTTAAAATCAAATTTGTAATTTCTATCAAATGATCCAACCAATCTTGTTGTAGATCACGTCACGTATATATAAATGAAATATGAACATAAAATTACTAAAATTTTGATGTCATAATGGAGGTTTTGAGTAACTTAAAAGATAACAAATATTTCATTGTAAACAAGCACTATTTTTGCATTCCATTTATCAATTTAAGAAATGACAGAGCATTCGAACAGTGGATCCAATTGTAGTAAACAAGAAATAAGCTAAGGCTCGCTTTCACTCTGGGCATCAATAAATCATAAAAATGTTGTGACTAGCAAGTAGGTTAAACCATAGAGTAAGCACAGAAAACACTTAGGTCTAATCAAATTCTCAAAAAAAAATGTAAAAATATTTAGATGTAATTAGATTTAAATTGTCAGTATCTTACATGTGAATGTACTCGATTGAATTGGAACAGGCGCCTGTGAAGCTGGAACACCTAGCAGCATGTCCGAGCCAATTCCGGTTGTATGTTAGTGTTTAATTAGGGCTTTGATTATGACAAATCCAACCAAGGTTAGAACTTAAAATAATGGGTTATTATATGAACAAGTTCACTGCATGCGACGCCAGAATACTGTGATTTGTTCCTTATAATTCAATTCGCAGCTACGTGTCGACATCAATGTCTTCTCACAAAACAGCGATGTATAAGAATCCCAAAACAAATAAATACAATTAGCATTTTTAATTAATCCCTGCCATAGCCCGTGACATGCACAAGAACAAGAAACGCCCCCACGTGAAACAGAGTATTAAGCATAATTTTTTTGGTGGGTAGTATTAAGCATCATTTGTGAGGTCACATATGTATTATCATGGATTTCAGCAAAATGTGCTTAGAGTTGCATGTGATAATATGATGAGAATTTGCTAGCTAGGTGGCAACTCAAATATGGACATGTCATAATCGATATATAAAAAATAATAATAATAAATAAGTATTGATTTTAATTACATAATATAAGTATTAAAATTAAAGATGTGTTTGGTATGAAATAAAAATTGTCTGGAAATAATTTTTATAATTACACGTGAATTTCATTTATAAAAATTTTCACTCCATTTTCTCCTTATATATCAAACATATCATAAGAGTTTAATTTTGATACATTAATAATATAAAAGTTATTTATTTTATAATCTAATTAAATCATTTTATTTGGATCATCATACAACTAGTGAAATTCAACCATGTTTACTTATAAGTGATAATTTATTTTTGTATTAATAAATGTGATGATGATTATATAACAATATAAACTTTATTTTTTATTTTGTGAATGTATCAAAATTAAATTCTAAAATTTAATATTAATTAACAATTGATATATATATTATTAAAGATAATACATGAACTCAATACTTACCTTAATTGTACCAAAATACTACTCACCTTAGTTGAAATCCATTCTGATTTAAAATGTTATTAGTATACGTGAACTTGATTTGATGTCTAAATCGTTTTCGAAATAATGGAATTGCAATATAATAGTGTTGGAGGTTGGAACTGTGATTCAAAGAATCTCTCACCGCCTATGAATCAATAATGCTGATATACTATACTGGGGCCACTCATGGAGCAAAGGACCAGTATCACAGGGCGTGCACCTGACCCTCTGCCACGTGTCTCATCCGAGAACCACAAACTGGCAACCTCCCTCTGTATCAATCTGTCAGGGGCATAAAAAAGTGCACCCCAAGAATCTCTTTCGAGCATCACAAACTTGACTTCGCTTTTATTAAGCTTCCTTCCAATATTTGTGCTTTGCCTTTGCCTTTTGATCGTGAAATTCCCTATTCTCTCTCCCACCCGTGAGGCCAAGGCACGTGACAAGTTAAGACAAACACGCACGCATGGCATGCATGCATGCATGCTTGACAATTCCATTCTAATTTCCTTGTGCAAATCATAATCAATCTTGTTACCCCTCTCTCTATATAAACCCCCTTTCACACTCACTAATAAGCAACTCATTCTTTTTGCACCACAATTAGCTTACATACCACCAAGTCACAACTTGCACGCCGACCAGTCCATTGCCTTTGCATGGTTGCATAAACTTTATTCCCCAACTCATCATCAGGTAGTGAAGTCATCACAAAAAATTAGTCCTATTGATATATAGATTTCAATTTAAATGTTCTATGTTTGTTTGCTTGAGTTGTCACGTAAGAGATATATGGATAGAGCTATGCAGGGAAGGGTCATAGTTTCAATGAGTAGTATTATCTTCTTTCTTTCTTTTTTCAGGAAAATAAAATATATTTTGGCATTTAACCAAACATGATTTGATTCCACCCGTGAATGTATTAATTCTGTTGTCGCCGACCTAATATATTATGCTCCCTAGCTGCAATTCCAATTGGCCACAAGGAGCTAAACAACAACAAAGAGTCACGAGATGGATATATATAGCTTTTACATCAAAAACATATTCACCCAATTTGGCACTTGTATTTTAAATTCATAGCTCTCAAACCCCACTATTTTTATTTATGTATGTTTTTTTTGGCTAGAATATTAATGAATGATCCTTCTCGCGAAACCTACGTGTCCGATTGTGAGCGGAAACTTTCACTTCACCACAGAAAAAAGGCAAATATCTTGGCACAACAATATGAATGGGATTAATGAATAGGATAAATGATGTGTGTGATACCTGAATTGCCTCAAAAATTTCGTGGAAGAGTGGTGTGATGAATAATGTGATAAATAGAGTGTGTAGGATTTATCGTTATATTTAATGATTATTAAATGGATATCCCAATAGATATTCACTTTTTGGATGTTTGAATAACTTTTTTGTTTCATAAAATGTCCTAAGGATGAGGTCATATGAAATATATGATAGTCCTAGAGCAAGTTGCTTAATTAATCATCATGCATGCAAGCAAGGGAAAGTTTCTAGATCATAAAATGGAAAGATAAAAGTTTGTTTAACTCAAATAAGAATGGTGGTTGTGATTCACCAAGAAATCTTAGTTCGTAATATCTGCTCACGATGCTTGGCCTTCCTTTTTCATACGATCTGCAATTATAAATGCAATTTACGGATCTGGTCCTATTAACTTACAGTACAGCTGCCATACACATGCAGTATCTTATATATAGTATTGGTCTTTTAGAATCTGCATATGTTGGTTAATGGTTGGCCACTATTGGCTTCTTCTCAGGTAAAACCCACAAAGAAACGTGTTGCATGGTTGGACAAAACCAATGCTGAAAAAACCAGCTCTTAGAACAGTCATATTTTCTTGGAAATTATATATACACATGGCTTTCTATTAGTTTAAAAAAGCTTCAACTTAAAGGATCCACTGTTGAAGGGTCAAATGCATTTTTGTATATTTATCACAAAGGAACCTATTATGTAATTTTTCCAATCACTATTCTGTTACAGGGTCATAGCATCATATCTCAACACTCATTAAAGACAACAACATTTTTTTTTTTTTCGGTTTTCTTGGACAGCAGATAATAACATCTTATATGCAAACAGAAACTACTTTCCACGTCCTCTTTATCTTCTACTTTTTTTTTCCATAGACTTCTTTAAACGTTCTCTTTAATTAGTGCATATTAAATTATTTTTTATCCAAATTCAGCCTAGATTTATGTAAAAGTATTTCTTTTTTTTTTTCTTACAGAACTTAAGCAAGAAAAAAAATCTGACCATGCATTTCTAGAAAAATTGAACTCATAACAACTGAACATTGTTCAGTGTGCTATCTTAGGGAAGCATTAAAATTTAAAAACAGTGAGGAAATAATGGGAAGTAAATTGAAGTATAAGAAGAGAACCAAAGCATCACATGCTGGGGCCCCAATGCATTGAACACATGTACACAACAAAGAAAAATAATGGCCTTATAGAACAAATAAACCCTGCTACAGTTCCTAGACCTCCAAATGGGCCATTAGAAGCGTCCAATCTTTTCCATGACACAGTGATACTGATAATCAACATGGACTTGACACGTGGCTACCCCTTGCTTGTGTATTTATTCCTAAGGGGTCATGCATGTTTTTGAGTATAAATAAGGGATGGTCCTAGCTAGGCCAATTTGCTTTAAATTCTCTACAATTTAGATTAGACCTTAGCCATTCTTCCAACTTCAATTTCATTCTCCTCCATTTTTCTTTGACTCTAGAATTTCTGAAGCTGAAGTTTTCCCTTTTTGTCTAAATACAGAAACAACTTAGCAGCATTTTGTGGTTCCACATTGGCACATTCATATTGTTGGCACATTCACACACTTGAATTCCTCATGGACATCGTTCGGGGGTTTCTCATCCTCTGGATTACTGTGATCCTTTTCAACCATAATTCTGCAAATGTGGAAGGAAGATACCATCATCACACCAAGCAGAAGAAAGCTTCCCCTGTTTCTTCCCCTGTTCCTAGCCCCCCTTCTGATTCTTCTTCCCCTGGGCCAGTGGTCCCTTCAACTCCTTCCAGCTCTCCCAGTGTTCCATCTGACCCTTACCCCAATGATCCAAAAGGTTCCTCTTCGGACCCCATTTTCGACGTAAGGTCCTTTGGGGCAGTTGGAAATGGTTCAGCTGATGACACGCCAGCATTCAGGGCAGCATGGAAAGCAGCTTGTGCAGTAGAGTCAGGGGTTGTTCTGGCTCCAGAAAACTACAACTTCAAGATCACTTCAACTATTTTTTCAGGTCCATGCAAGCCAGGATTAGTATTACAAGTAAGCATGCTTATCAAACTTCCCCCCAGTTCATTACATTAACATCACCACCATTTTTTAATTTTTGTTAGAGACCTATAGAATTTGATTTATATATAGTTGCTATAATGTATAGGCATATTTCACTTCACTCTTCACTAACTAGGTAGAAATGTTAACAGGTGGATGGTGTACTGATGGCACCAGATGGACCAGATTATTGGCCAGAAGCAGATAGCCGCAATCAATGGCTTGTGTTCTACAAACTTGACAAAATGACCCTTAATGGTACAGGAATTATAGAAGGCAATGGAGATAAGTGGTGGGATCTCCCCTGCAAACCTCACAGGGTAACCTTCTTATCTTTTCATTAATGCAAATGACCCTTCCATTCATCTTTTCCATATTGTTGTTGCATTTGTTTGATGTTGAGTGACACCCCATCAAAGTGATAATGAAACAAATGGCATTTGCAGGGTCCAGATGGAAAGACTTCGTCAGGACCATGCGGCAGTCCTGCTGTAAGTAAGCTATAATTCAGAGTTCAGCTCAAGCATTAATCAACTGTTTATGCATATGTAACTGTCTTACCATGTTTTCTCCTTTTGTTTATAGATGATACGGTTCTTCATTAGCAGCAATTTGAAAGTGAGTGGTCTGAGAATTCAGAACAGCCCTCAGTTCCACATGAAATTTGATGGCTGCCAAGGAGTACTTATCGATAGGCTGTCCATTTCTTCGCCTAAGCTTAGCCCCAACACTGATGGAATCCATGTAGAAAACTCTAAGGCCGTTGGGATATATAACACCATGATAAGCAATGGTAAAGATTAAGATTTAAGATCAACGTTTCTACTTCGTACTTACCAAGTGTGGTAGCGTGGTTATATAATTCATTATTCCTTATATACTGAGCAGGTGATGATTGCATTTCAATTGGACCTGGAACCTCAAATGTGGACATTGAAGGTCTTACTTGTGGACCTAGCCATGGGATTAGGTACATTGCTTAATCTTCTTTTTAGACAAGTTAAATATTTGTTTTGAACTACCAACTGGTGATGATTAATAAAAGTAAGTGTCAACTAATGCTTGTAACTGATATATTCATGCAGTGTTAATTTCATTTTAGAGTTCATTCATTCATACTATCATGCTATAACAATTTCTATAGGCAGCAAATTTTGGCCAAATTGATCAATATGCAACAAAGCAATAGCGAAACCTTAGCATTACCAAATTTTCTATGAAGCTAACTTCAGCATGCCTCACTAAACTTATTGATGTGTCTTCTACAGCATTGGAAGCCTTGGAGTGCACAATTCCCAGGCATGTGTCTCCAACTTAACAGTTCGTAACACCAACATAAAGGAATCAGACAATGGAATCAGGATCAAGACATGGCAAGGTGGGATGGGATCCGTGACAGGCTTGAGATTTGAGAACATCCAAATGGAGAATGTAAGGAACTGCATCATTATTGACCAATACTACTGCTTGTCAAAGGAATGCCTAAACCAGACTTCAGCTGTCCATGTTAATGATGTGTCCTACAGGAACATTAAGGGCACTTATGATGTTAGAACCCCTCCCATTCACTTTGCCTGCAGTGACACTGTTGCCTGCACAAACATAACACTCTCTGAGGTTGAGCTTTTGCCATATGAAGGAGAATTGCTGGATGACCCCTTTTGCTGGAATGCTTATGGGACACAGGAGACCTTAACTATTCCTCCCGTCAATTGCTTAGGAGAAGGTGACCCTGCGACTGTGGGAGATCCTTCTGCATATGAATGCAGTTAAAAGATATGCATTACTTTAAATTTTGGTTGCTTATAGAAGACATATATCGTATACTGCAAGTACAGAGCCAGCCCAGATATAGCCATTACTACGTGTTGTTGATTGTGGTTTCCATGTTATGACTTAGGATTCATCCCCATTTGGGTGTACTACTTTTCCCATATTGTGTGATGAAGTATAGAATTTTGTCCATTTTTTTTGGGCTTTCATTGTAATAGCTTGATTGAACATTTATATACTAGATTATATTATATGGCTAATATAATGTACACTTTTTGGTTCCTTAAATTTATTTCGGATTTCATTTTTATCTCGTAATTTTATGTTTATGAGCATTCATCTTTTAGTATCCATATCAACCTGATGTGGCATAATACAAACGGCGAGTTATATGGCCCATCCATTCAATGAGTATGTTTTTGCATATTTCGGTATACATATAGAATAGAATTTCTGGCATTTGAACTTAGCCCAAACTAACAGGACCAAGTTTTGGTTTACGTGGAAAAGTTAACCTACCCCTCAACGTGACTTCATCTATTATTATTTTTCTATTTGAAAACCACAAGATGGCGCTAAAATCTTTTTTAATCCAGTATACTGTTTGAGCATTAGTGTACCATGACCACAAGTGCTTAAAGTGAGTTTCTAGCATGCACAATGTATTTGTCTTGTACTACGTGATGCAGGTGGTCATCTCGTGATGTTTGGACTGATCAACTTATGGTCTTTGTTTTTTAATGTCCATGGCAATTGTGTGGAGGATATAATCGACTCCATTGTGTGCACACGTGGGTTTTCAATGCTATTATGTCCACAAGAAATTTACTGCGTTGACACAGTAAAACATGCAAATAGCAGCCCGATTCTTGCGTTGGAATTTTGGAATCATATGCTAATGTGAAGGTGAATCCATTAAAAGAAAAGGGGGAAATCTCAGTTTGAAGTGCTTCGTGCAAAATGGTGTAATGACACCTTGAATTTTGTGGGGCTAATGGAATAGTCAATGACTACAAAAAGAAATCATTTGTCTCAGTTTGCTGTCTCATTTCCTATCCATCAATAAAAAAAAAATATACATAAGATATGAGTAATTATTAAAAGTTAATCTTGAAAAAATTGAAAAGTTATTCTTGATAATAGAATACTTGTTAACACATAAGTGGGGAGACAGGGACAGAAAATTTGGCACAAAAACTCAGAATCCCAATGACTACTTGGTTGGAAGAATAGGGTAATTTGCAAAACAACTATGGTTGTTCAGTTCATTGGCAATGGAAATGTCCACTGCCAAAGGGTATAGTTACCACCAATAGACATGTATGTCTACTTCCAAGGGGTATGACCATTGCCAATGGTAGTGTCTTTACCAAGAGATGTGTCTAACACTTATTTTGTTTCAAAAACATCTATATATGTGTGTGTGTGTTCTTTTGCCACAATCCCAAAACATAGACAATCAAAACTTCTCTCCTTCATTAACGCTCTGCTGGAAGTCTTTGGACTTGCTCTCTCTCAAGATTTCAAGGTGTTTAGATTAATCCTAGGGGTGGATTGTAGTAATCTCCTTGAGCAACCAGTAGAAGCAATTAACACCTTAATTATAGGGTAATATCTGATCCTGTTTTAAACCTGTAAAGATTCCATCAATTTCTTCCTCTCCTTCATGTAACACTTGATAGTAGTTGATAGAGATATTACATTAAATATTTTATATTTCAATAATGTCATTTTAACACTCAAATTTAAATATCTTATTCAGACACTCATTTTATTATCATTGAATGAGATTGTGATCTACACTCATTCTCACTCATATATCTCATCCAACAGTAATAAAGTGGATGTCCAGATAAAACACCTAAAAATAAGTATTAAAATAACATTATCCTTTATATTTGCACTGGACTTGAGTCTCACGTAAGGACCACTGCCCTGCTCAAGTGAAACAAGATCGAAGAGTGAAACTTTAATTAGGACCCGTTATAAGCTTAACTCTTCTGAGAAAAAGCAACATGGTGGTGCATATTTACTCTAATCATCAACCAGAAAAGATTCAACACCCAAAAAAACATTAAATTTTTTTTTCTTCTCAAATCCAATCCCACAAGCTACAAAATAGGACAACATTCTCCTAATTATAGGTTAATTCCTTGAAATACTTCCAAGACTACATGACTTCGTATTGAGGACCTTACTGTTATTTGCTAGAATACTTCTGATTAAACTCAACGGAATTTATATCCTTCTAACTAAATAACACTCTATTCTGAGCCTCTGTGAGTTCATCTTTAAGACCCCATTAAACGGAATTATATACAAATTAAGGTTTTAGAACGTTGAAGACTCTGTGGGTTCATCTCCAAGAACTAACTAAAAAGAACTCCACCATGTGAATTCATCTCATGCAACCCTTTGATACTACGTGAATTCATTTTTTGGACTCTACACATACTAACCAAAATTCCAATGAATGAGGGGCAAGCACTTACTAGTTTCTACGACCATGGAGCTCATTTTCAAGGCCTACGTGTAACTAATTAAATAAAAGAGGAAAAAAAAAAGAAACAAATAAACTTCAATGATTGAGATTCTAAACCATAGGAGCAATGCAAGTTTATGCTTTATATCCGTGACCCCACTAGCTTACTAGAATAGCGATTGATAAGACATCCAAATGTCATGTAAGTGGGCTGTGTAAATTAAAAAGAAGATTTTCTTTTTTTTTTAATAATTTATTCTTTTTTTCTGTACAATAAATATCATTTTTTTTTGGGCTTGGTGTTTAGAATAAATATCTATTATGAGGATTTCACTTCAACTCTTTCTTTTTTCGCTTTCTTTTTTTTTCCGAAAAAGAAAAAGGAAAAGCAAAAAATGCCAATTCAATTATGTTTAAATTTTTTTCTAATGATGTTTTAAAAATGTTTGATTCTAATTTTAACTAACAATCCTCTTATATGATCAAAATTAAGAATTTTTGCATCTAGTTAATAGTTGGCATTCTTGAGGGCTCAGGTAAATGGATGGACGAGACATGTATGCTTTGAATCAGAGTCTTTTGGAACTTGTTGACAACGCTACACTAACCTGTCATAGATGTTTCTTTTTCTTTTACAATATTATTGTTACATTAAAATAGCTATTAGCCAAAATTACTGTTCCTGATTCTCTATCTCATTGGGCGTTTGCTAATTCAAATACTTTTGTGTCTGACAATATTTAATTTGCTCATCATGCATTTCTGTTGGAGTATAGTGCAGGAATAATTCTTTGAGACAAAATGCTAAAAGAAAAAGATGCTCAAGGTAGAATGGAGGACAACAAAACCATGAACAAGTGTATAAATCAAAACTGCAGTTTTATTTTGTCTTTTTATTTTTGATTTGTCACCATTAACAACACACTGTAGGCTATGTTAATGAGTGTGGATTTTAGAATGAAAAGAAGGGGAAGAGAGGACTTTTAGTGTAAAATTATATTACAAGTTCTTCCCTCTACTCCATTCTCCTTCAAAATCTAAACTCACAAACATATCCATAGGGTTTTGAAAGACTAAGGAGTTCATATTCTGCTAGTCACATATGGAGCTCCACTACATCGCTCTATGTTTGACAATAAATTCATGCTTATGAACACATAATAACTTATTCATGTTACAATTGCTGATCTAAATCTTAATTGCTAATTTTCTGTTTGATTCATTTTTACTCTCCCCAATATTAAGGCCCTAACAAAGTAATGCAACAGTGGAGGAACAAACTAGTTTAAGTTATATAAAACTTGCAGTTTAGGATTTTGATTTTTACAGCATGAAAACCGTAGACAAGCAGTCCACAGTCCACAAAAGGATACGTGAAGTGTCTCTATTTATATATAACATGACAGAAATCCAAAACATACAAGAACAGTACTTTGACGAGACATAGTTGAATTAACTTAGATCCCATTTATATTTGCCAAATCAGAAATATTCTCCTCCTTCAAACTTTGGTCAAACGCAAATAGTTCTTCTTTGATGGGAGATCCACAGTGTCATAACCTTGAGAGAACATGTCCTTGGCTTGCTCGTCAGTCACACCAGGCAAAATCACAACTGGTTCTCCTGGTTTCCAGTTTGCTGGGGTTGCAACCTTGAATTTTGAGGCCTTCTGCAGAGACTCCAGCACCCTCAGCACTTCATCCATGTTCCTACCAGTAGTTGCTGGGTACAGAAAACTCAGCTTGATCTACAATACAATAACCCCACCAATTGATACAATAATTACCCCTATCACTGATCAGATAGAAGGAAAACAAAAAGGAATCTGCAAAATTAACTAACTATTATTATTTAGCTAGTCAAAGAAAAGTTGCACCTTCTTTTCTGGGCCCACAATATGAAGAGCCCTAGAAGGAAGACTGCCAGTGGAGTCTTTCTCATCAGGATCTACCATGTTGAGTTGCTTGATGATCTCTCTGCTAGGATCAGCAATGATTGGATAGTTCACCTTACAACCTGGCTGCATGCAACAAATTAAAGAAGCATCCTCAAACACATATATAGTCTAGCTTGATATTTTTCATCAAACATTTTTGTATTTTTCTTTTTGTGTTGGATCCTAATGTTAACATAGAGAGAAAAATAAGAGAAGAGAGAAGAAGCATACATCAAGAAGAAGAAGAAAGGAGACTGCTAGGATTCTTGGAGAGTTACAATGGAAATATATACCTAATAGCCAAATGACAAAACTATCCCTATGTCTAATATTATCTAACACCTAATGTCAATGCCAATTTATAGAACAAGTAATTATATTGGAGTAAGGGGTATGTGAAAAGTGGAATACTCACAGTGTAAGCTTCAATGTCCTTGATCCACTCATTGTGGGATTGCACATCGTCACATGACAAGCCCAATAGCTTCACTCCCCGTTGATAAAACTCATGAGAATACTGAGCCATCTTACCAAGTTCAGTGGTACAAACCGGGGTGAAATCACCTAATCATGCATCAAAGAATGAATAACAACAAGAAGCCACAAAAACCATCATCAACATATATTAAGACTTTAAAAGAAAAAAGATATAAGCCCAAACCAATATATACTAAAGTATGAAATGAAAGCTAATTTGAAAACCTGGGTGGGAGAAGAGGATGGTCCAGTTATCAGCACAGAACTGGTGGAGCTTGATTTTGCCATGTGTGGTTTCAGCTTCAAGGTCAGGAATTGTGTCTCCGATGGTTAGGCCTGGCATTTTCGAAGCTCAGAGAAATTAAAGACGACACAGAGATAAGAGGTTCCTTTCCTTGTTTTCAGATACCTCCTTACGTTATTGTTTTTGTCATGTCCTCAGAGGGAGTAGTGCAATCGAGATTATAAAGACAAGAGGGTTCCTTGCATGAAGAGAACGTGGCATGCTCGTGGCTATGGACGTGACTGTGTGCTCTTGCTTACATGTCTCCGAGTCCCACGGTTCTCTCCACGTACAAATGAACTTTTGACCCGTTTGTTCTCACCATTTTTTTAATAGAGGGAAAAAAAAAAGGAAAAACAAAATGTGCTATTCCGTTGCCGGGACTCGAACCCGGGTCTCTCGGGTGAGAGCCGAGTATCCTAACCAACTAGACTACAACGGAGTTGTTGATGTACCACTATTACTTTTATTTATACAAAAGTCATAAAGCACGTTTGGGTCCCAAATTAGATCCCTATTTTAGCCCCACCAGTTGCCATATCTACAATGAGTTGAAATTTTGAAGGCAGTTAAAATTTTGTAAGTAACTAAGAAAAGAATTTAAATTGAACTAATTTAGGTCCATTTTACAAAAAAAAAAAAGAAGAAAAAATTGAGTAGAGTTTGTGTAATGAAAGAGCAGAATTTGTGTAATTAAAAGGAGTAGATTGGTAGGTATTGGAAAGAATAGAAATGAAATGTAAAAAAAAGTTAAAAAAATATTGGTATTTATAGAATAAAATATAAATAAAATAAATATAATAATCATTTTTAGCCATTGCTCAATGATCTTCTTTGATGAACAGTCTCAAAAGGAATGTTCTTTATTCAAGGGACAAGTCCCTTGCTGTCCATCCTCTCCAATGCATGCTCTGTGGAAGGGACTGTCCCATCACAACATTCAATAGAGCAAAGAGACCGTGCCGGAGTTGCTCTTACATTCTTCATTTACTTCCCTCTTAGTTACATTGGTTGTGAGATCTACTTGGTTGGCCTTGATATAAGTGACAGAGACAACAAATTTAAATAATGGAGGTAAAATTAATAAAATATTAAAGCAAAATATATACATATTTATGTACTCCTAAAGAAATTATCAAATTATAGTGGATGATTATGCTGCCACTATTTTGTGAATGTGGCCCTTGTCACCTCCATTTGGGCCTTGCTAGTACTGATTTTTCCATTTGGCTTCAGGGTAGCAACAATAAAGTAATATTTTATGATACAAGAAGCGAAAAAAAAAAATCCAACCCTAGGCGTTAATCATAATATCAGTTTCAGACCCAAATGTCCTTCCTACAAGACAGTTTGGTGGTATGCCATCATCCAGGATAAAAGAAAACAAACATAGATTTATCATCTTGTTACAACTATCCTCATCTTGAAGGAGTGGTTGCAGGTAACTTAGCTTTCCTTTCAGTTATAGTGGGATTTGCTTCCATTTCTTCATTATTGGTATCTCTTTTGGGTTGAACTAATAAGTATGTTATCTGTTTCGGAGAAATTATGTAGTAGGTACATCCGACGATAGTATCTAGTTAATTTGATTCACTGTAAAGTGTGGCCTTTTGATGCTTTATCGATTACAAAATCTTAATCCACACAAAGTGATGGGAACAATGTGGCTTTATAACACACTCAGATATGTCGGAGAGAATATGCAGTTAGAAAAAGAATCTGTCTATTTATTCATCTTTATGTTTACATAAATATCTTAAGTTGCTGTCGGCTATGTCGCGATACCCTCTCCAACTTGTTACTCGTGATAATACCCTCTCCAAATTATTATATTAGAAAGCAGTTTTTTTTTTTTTTTCAAAAGTGATATTAGAAAGCAGTTCTAAATTGTTAATAGTTGAGATTATGTATATTGTCAATAATAGCCTGGATTTTATCGTGCAGCTACTTATCATAAAGTTCATATAATATATACGGGCATGGATTCAACTTTATGTAAGCGGTGATTTTATATATTCTACGAAATATTAGAATTCAGCTGAGAACGATTAAAGGACACTAGTCTTCAATTGCAACTTAAGGAGGCTCAAATATATGAGCCCAGATCTTCATATATATATATATATATAGGCCTGGATATCAAATCTACTAAAATAATATGGAACAACAAAACATCCAACAAGAATTCCCCACAGAGAAAAGGATATAAGTCACCACATATATATAGACAAATATCGCACATGCATATATTGTATATATGTAAGTAATAACTAGCTAGCTAGCTTTTTAATCACTAATTAAGATACGACAATATGTAAGGAGTGAGTTGAATCATTAGATTTGAGCAGATGCCTGCAAGTTGGACAAGAAGAATGAGAGAGGAGCCACTTGTCAATGCAAACCACATGGAAATGGTGACTGCACTGTGGAAGGAACCTTAATTGGTCACCATCAGAGAAATCCACTAAGCAAATGGCACAACAATTAGAAGGAGCTGATGAAGGAGACGGAGAGCCACCAGATGATGAGTGGCAGTAAGTTGAGGTTGGCAAAGCTACCATGTCTTTCTTCTTGAGGCCAGAATTGAGCCTGCGAGAAGCAAACCACTGAAGGGGCTCTGTGAGGACGCGGCTAGCACATTGAAACACACACTGTAACATGGTGTTGAGGCCTAGAGCACAAAGGAAAGCACATGTAATGACTGCCACGAGAACCATCCAATCAGAACCACCACCACCACCACCAGGGTGGCCATGATCATCAATTGGGGTGGCTATGATCATCATGGGGCTAGGGGTGGGTGTGAGAGGGTGAGTTTCTGCCATAGGAGAAAATAAAAAGAATAGGATATATTGAAGTGATGCGGAAATTTGGTAGATGAAGAAGCAGAAAGTGCGAAGAAACATTGAGAGGACGACACATATATAGGTTACAGAACGGACACAAAGGGAATTGAATGCATGTAGAGGACAGTAGTGCAGCCAAAGATAAAGGATAGTCCTTCGATAGAGACGGTGGAGGAATTGCATGGTGGATATATATATGGTACATGCTTACAAGGTAATCCACTGGTCTGATACCTTTTGTTTATGCGCTTCAAAGGAATGAAAAAGCAAGTGATATCTTTCTCTTTGATCCTTCTCGTATCCGATCATCGAAATTGTGTCATATACGTTTCCAAATACGCAGAGAGAGTTTATCTTTTAGGGCAAATTATTATCTCCTTCATCGGCTTTTCTGTGAAATTTATTTTGACTCCATTTTCTATTTATTTAGGTGACATCGATTTCCATCAATATAATAATTTCATAAAGTCAGGGGACAAGATTGGTGTGTAATGATGAGTTTACAGACTTAAGAATCTTATAAATAAATTTTAAAAATAGAGTAGAATCAAGGTGAATTTTATCAAATATTAAAAAAATAAATATAATTTGTCCTTTAATTTAAAAAGATCAACTTATTTCATTTACTATTGAATTAAAAAAACAGTATTTTTTTAAAGAAAAATATGTTATTTAAGCATCCAAAAGTGTTTATCCTATTATTAGATATGTAAATTGTAACACCCCGATTTTTAATCAGAAATGGCAGAAATCTTTTTCTAATTCGAACTCGAGGGTAACCAACTCTGGTCATCCTCGAAGAAACTCAATGTTTGAAGGGGATTGAATGGCCTTTGAATGCTTTCTGGCGAAAATTTCGTTTCAGCAGTTTGAGTCAAAAATAAAATACCCTATAAGCTGTTTTTACGAGTAAAGGTGCCGTTGAGCGGCCCTAACTTTCCCAGAGGTTTAAAAACGTGATTTCATGTGCAGAGGTATCTGTTAGTCGGTGGTCTGGCGATTTTAGTCTTAAATTACGATTTTTGCCCCCTGGAATAGTGTTTTTAAGCTTAATGGCGTAATTAAGCAAACCTAAGCAATATTAGGCTCTAAACGAAGATTAATTTATTTCCTAATTAATCTAAGTCAAAATAATTTATTAAAGTTAATTAGAACCTAAAATTGCTTAGATTAAACTTAAATCCCTTTTTAGAACTCAAGATTCTAGTCTTGGAATCATGAATAGTGTTTTCTCTCTCAATTCCTTAAATCAAGGAAATGAGTCTAGAGTTGTCTAAACTCTAAATTGAGGATTTAACCCTCTAATGGTGCAAGACCACTCCTTAATTATGTCTAGACCACCTTAATTACCCATTTACCTTACCTAAACACCTTCTTACAAATTCCTAATCTTAAGCATAATCAAAGATACACCTAAACACAACTCTAAACCACAATTAAAATGCAAACTAATCCTCCCCATGGGCTGATGCATTTTTAGGCCACATGCTCCCATTTGACACATATTAAATTGTTTTCTCACTCAAAGAGCCTTGCCAGCCATACCTGTGTGTCTATCACCATGTCTTTTTGAGCAAACCATACCTCAAGAACACATTTATCTCACCTCATGGAACTCATGGAGAGCCTCCATTCTGCACCTCATGGCGAAGCCATCCTCACCCACATACATCCTCAGTTTGTTTCGTTTCTATAAATAGAATCTGTTGAGGAGAACTTGCCACTTTTAGATCATTTGCTAAGTTTAGGAAACACTCAAAGCTTTTCTTTTTCTCTCAAAGTCTTTGTGTTCTTCAAGTTCTTGGAGTTCTTCAAGTTCTTCATCATCTTCATCTCCTTCTTCCATCTTCAAGTTCATCACACCAAGTAGGGATTTTCTTTCATGTGTTCTTTCTTTTAAAGTTCTTGTTCTAAGCTTAAAGTTCATAGTTTCTCTTGATTCTTTTTAGAACTTCTTTTTCTTCCCTTTACCTTTTCATTTTCGGCCATGGGCCTTGGAGAACAAAGGAATGAGAAGCTTGATGATGAGAGTTTCATGATGATGTTCATCACTTGAAACAAACTCTAGAGCTTGATTTTTGTTCTTGAGCAAAAGTGTTTCTAGATTTTCCTTTCTTGAACTTTTTGAGAACCTTAACTTTGATGTTGTTTCAAAATGGTTCTAATGACTCAATGATGAGGTCTCATGATGTTGGAGTTTGTATATCACCAAGATCATGGATTCTAGAGTTTCAAACATTTCTTTTCTTTCCTTGAAGTTTCGGCCATTACCTTTTCCTTTTCATGCTAGATGTTTGATTTTTAAATATGTTATGTTGAGTTCTAAGAACTCTAGACTTTTACCTTGTCTTGGTTTGATGAGTTTGGGTTGAGGTTTAAGTTCCTTTAAAGTCTTGTTAAGAGCTCTAGAAAGATAAAATGAACTTGCATAATTTATTTTATGCTTGCATTCATATTTACATTCTTGCTATGCATCTTTACTTTCAAGCCATCACCTAAGAACATAAAGATTAAAATGGAACTTGTATCATCACTTAACTTAATTCTCAAAGCCTTTCTATTTACGGCCTTAAAGTCGATTGTTGTTGTTGAGCCTAGAGCACTAAAATAAAAATTGAACTTGCATTATCACCTAATTAATTTCTCGAATGCCTATCTATTTAGGCCTTAAAAGTCGATTGTTGTTGGTAGAGCACTAAAATAAAGAATTGAATCTTGCATCTTTACTTTCAAGCTTGCGTTTAAGATTATGCTTATATTTACTTTCAAGTTTACACGTTTAAATTATGCCTTGCATATTTAATTTCAAGTCATCACTTTACCTTGAAAGCAAGATTAAAAATGAAGAGCATGAGCACGTTTAGTTTATGTAGTAACTTAAGAACGTAGAGCTCAAAGACTTGCCCATTTCATTTCCAAGTTAAAGTTTAATGCAAACCACACTTTGAATGATCGTTTTAAACCAAGTAGTGAAGATGGACTTGCAATGAGTTTTCATCTGGCTACTAGGACCAATAGCCTATGTTTTGAGTTTTCCTTAAAGTTTGACAATTCTTTATAAAGGTTATGTCGTTATAAGTTGTGATTCCAATCTCTTTTAGGGATGGAATATGTTTTAGTCAGTGACCTAAGGCTTCACTTAGCCTCTTGATGATTTAAAATGTCTTGCAAAGAAGTTTTAGAAATTCTAGATTGATTCCAAGAGAAACTAGTTAACTTATGTACCTAGAAATGTCAATTTAATTCTCTTATTGAGGCAAGATGTTTCGAGTTCTGATGTGATGAATGTGATGCTGTATGATGATGTTTTAATGTGTTGGAATGTGTGAAAATATCATGTGATGATGTAGAAGCGAACCTATGCATGATAGGTAAGAAACTAGCTAACTAGAAATACCTGTAGTAAAGCTAGAATTTAACATAGTTTTGACCCATTTGTTTATGGAACCAATCCAAACTGTTTTAATGGGAACATAATCAGATTTAGATTGTTTAGACATGAAAAACTTGGTATCATTTGAGTTAAGAATCGAATTCTAGCACCTATGGAAACTAGTAGCTAGAAAACCGTAAAAATGCAAATGTAGAACTCTTAGAACATTTAATTTTCTGGAATCTGTCCAGCACCCTTACAACATGATAAACATGATTAATAATTAGTCCTTAAGCATAGGAATGTCTCATAATTGATTTAGATTTAATGTATAGCCTTTCAGTGAGCGGAGCGAGAAAGGGTCTAAAGCGTAAGTTCTAGAACCCCCGTAAAAGCGAAGTTAAGATTCTCATTCCATGCTATTCAGATTTAAAGTATGAACATGAGAATGAAGAATGATGTTTAATATGAGCCTTAGGGGCATAAAATATGAGAGCGGATATTAGAGCTATATCTCAAGATTAAGACCCGTAGAGGTCAAGCATGCTTACCTGAGTGAGTAGCGTTTGAATGATGTATGATGATGCATGAAGTATGCTAATGATGATGATGTTATTCATATGAGAATTTATGAAGTTATATGTTTATGTGGCATAAAGCAAATTTGGAAGGAAATTGATTGTAATGGCCAGTTTTGGCGCGATCCGACAAATTTGGAAAGGCTTCGGATTGTAATAGCCATTTAGTACGCCAATTTACGGCAAATTTGGGGACTTAAAGAGATTTTGAAAATTAAGGTACTAAGATGGGTTCTAGGATGACAGGTTGGCCGAGCACCTCCATAGAACTCATGTGACATCGGTGCCATTTTATACTCTTAGGTGACACCTGGTAGACACCCTAAGAGATTTGCCCCCTAACCGTACTCGGATAGTAGGGATTTATGATCGCTTATCGTTAAGTGGTAAGTAAGAACTAGTGACGACTAGTTAAGGTATGAGCTCATAACCTAGATGTATGACACGTTTGGTGATTAGGTTGTGGCTTTGATTCGATTGTCTTTTAGGGTGGCCCATGAGGAAGAAAAGTTCATGATTATGATTATGTCACTATGTTTTGTCCCATATGAATGTTACTATTGCCACTTTATGCCACCAATGATGATGATGCTTGATGTTATGTTTTATGTATGTGCATTAGGTAGTGCCATGCATACATTTTCCGTATATGTTGCATTCATGACATTAAGCTCATCCTAAAATGACTGACCTTGGCTAAAGTATATTTTTGAAGTTTAAAATGAACTAAATGCATGTTAGGTCATTTCATATAATTAAACCCAAAGGTCACGAAGGCGTGAATGATGACACCCTAGGTAGTAAGGCCTCACGAGATTCTTTAGCAAGATTCTCACCCTCTACCTCTTTCTTTCCGTCGCGTCTTGAGATGGCGGCGTTAAGTGGTGTTCAGTGGACACGCCTTGAGCATGGGAGGTGCACCATGACTGGACCACGGGTCATTCCATTTTATTGGGTCGATGCGCGATTAGAGTATTCATGTTCATGGGTCGACCGCTTCACTCCCCATACATTCCCCATCGTTTCTCCCCTCTCACCTTTTGGTGACGACCTAGTGTTCGGCCGCGCCACGCGTCCCCGAGAGGAGAGGCCGTACTCCACCTTCGCGTATCCGCCGTTCGAGACTACCCCGAGTATGTGCCCGGGTTGCCCTTCGTCCTTCTCGAGATGGATCCTTCCAGAAGATTCGGCCACCCGATACCCTCGAGGGGTCTTCCCCTCCATACCTATGGACTTGGGAGAGGATAAGCGAGCCCCACCGTGACTCGGTAGGCGTGCGGCTGACAGGAGATGCGGCCATACTGCGGGAGTCATATTCGATCCCACTCGCCTTTTCACGCCAGAGCTCGCTCGGTTCCGGGATATCTGCACCGATCACGAGATGGTGCACGATGGGAGGTCGAGGATGGCAGAGTTAGAGCACACACCACATAGATAGGGATAAACTTTCTTTTGTTTAGAGGTTATCCTATTAGATGCACTCGGGTAGGGGAGTAGATTATGTTTACGTTTTATGTTGTATTTCTTTTCATGTATTTCCCTTGTACTGAATTAAGTCCCACACTTATAAGTGGGCAAGTTATATATATATGAGATTATATTCAGTGATGTTCATGATGTGCCTTACGTTATGATGATTGTGAGACGATTGTTTTACTTTGCATGGTTTACACTTTTATCATCACGCGCTCTCACTTTTATTTCAAAAAAATTACCGTATTTTCCGCTAAGTAATTCAAAGTTAAATGAGAGCTATGAAATATGTACTAATGATTAACCTAAATATGTTCTAGAGTATTGGGTTAAAAATTAGGATGTTACATAAATAGTATTATTGTTTAAATTTTAAGGAAATTGATCACTCTCAACTTTTGTTCATCAGTTTTTTCAACTAAATTTAATTTTCTTTATATTTCTAAATTTTGTAGAACCTTTAATCCATGATTCTCGAAATTTGAACATTAAATGAAGATATTAAATTCAGCATTCTCTCGCATAATTGGTGCAATATATTTATTTTAAGGGTTTTTCTAGTTAGTAATTTTAGAACACTGATTAAAAATTCAAAAAAGCCATATATTATAACAAGAAGAGAGATATTTTTATGTTTATAATAGATAAATTTCACTAGAAATTTTAGAAACATACCTCTTTTAATTTTCTTATCTAACATTAGAGTAACTAGTGTGTATACCCGTGCAATGCACAAATATAAGTTATGTAAATACAGTTATATAATAATTAATTATATATTTTATATGAGAAAGAATCCATTTACATTGGTGTAAAGCTTGTTACATATCTTACACCTTTGATAACTTTTTATTCAATAATTTTTTTTTTCAAAATGCACTGTTGGATTGAAATTTTAGATGTGATATTTCATCTCTATAAAATTTTACATTAATTCAAAATTGTTTGATTTATTTTTTCTATACACATAAATCAACATGATAAATGCCTCATATAAATCTACTTAAATAAAACTTGTTTAATCACAACCTTATAGGTAGTCTGATTTGTTTGAAATTCGATATAGCACCAACATAATATGCAATTATAATTCAATAGTTGGATTGACAAAAACTATATTCTTTTAAAAATTATTGAAAGTGTAAGTATGTCAAATCTTACATCGATGTTAATAGATATATATATATATATATATATATATATATATATATATATATTGTATCACAAAAAAAATTATATCATAAAAAATTCTTTTATTTTGATAGGTTATTATTAAAAAAATATTTGCATAGGATAATTTAAAATACTGAAAACTAAAAAATATGTGAAATGAAAAATGAATATTTATTTTAAAATTGAAAGTATAATTTTCAAATTTTAATTTGAGAGAATATAGCATTTTTAAAAAGTTTTGTAAAAATTTATTTTACATCAACAACTTATTATAAAATTATAAGAACTAAAAGATAAAGTAATTAATTTCCATTCATCCATTTTCTTTTATGGAGCAATAAATTAATTTTCAAGGAAGATTCAACCAAATAAATTCCTTATAATAACATATTAATAAAAGTTTAACTCGATTTGTAAATATAAAAACTTTTAATTTTTAAATAACAATAGAATAACTCAATAGATAAAAATTATTTTTTTCTTCTTTATCTTTAGGCTTATAATAAAGTAATTCTTTAAATTAGATAAATTTCTTGAATTAGAACAATTAAGATTTTAATAGATTTATCAAATTCAACAACCCTAAAAAAGTATGTAAAGCAATTTGTTGTTTAGTAAATTCTTTATTCAACAATAATAACTTCATTATCTTTGGTAACAAAAAAAAAAAATCGTTGTTAGCTCTCCAATAGGAGCCACATCAAGTTCCATGTACAAGTAGCAACAAGTTTTGAAATCAAATATGAAAAAAAAATTATTAAGTAATTATTAGATAATGAACTTTGTAAAAAAAATTATTCAAACTCTTCTATTCAAAATTAAAATGTTATGACTGCTCAATTCTCAATATAGGAGGATTTCTCAAAAGATAAATAGTTGTTATTAAAATTGAAAGTAGATCAGTTACAATAATTTAAAAAAAAACTAGAAACTATAAATATAATTTAAAATAAAACTAGAATTTGGAAGGAAGCATAACCAAGTTTTTAAGTGTCATTATCTTATTAAATTTTTTAGTTAATAATTCTTAAATATTAATAATATAGATGCTCCATATTCAAATATATATATATATATATAATTTTTATCAAAATTATGATAATTATTAAGTAAAATAAAATAATATAATCTATTAATTTATCTAAAAATTAATAATTATTTCATATTATTATATATATAAATTTTGTATAAATTTTTAATTATCTAATATTTTTGTATCAAAAGAAGATTTTCCACAACCTATTGTCAGGACCAATACCTTGTCCTTATGAAGGACTTTGATGTGATGGAACTCAGCAATGATTTAATCCACTAGATCTTTCAGCATGAAAAGCCTGTTGATGTGTTTCTTTAATGGCGCGGCGTGGGGATGCGGTCTTTTTACGCATTTGAGTTGATAAAAAATATTATATATAGATGTATTATATTTTAAACTTTATGTATATATATATATATATTTTATATTAATAAAATTGATTAATTTTGAAGTGATTTTAAATTTTAAAATATAAAGAAAATGGTTAAATATCGACTGATCTCTCTTTATTTTTTTCAAAAAAAATTGGTTGGCATTTGAGTAATTTCTTCCATAATAAAATTGATTAAGTGTTGAGTGATTTCTATCGATTAGAAATTTGTTAGGTGTTGATCGATTCCTATATTGATTAGGTGTTTTTTTATATTTTTTTTATTCTTCCAAGAGGTATTATAAAAAGGGACATGTGATCCAATAATTGTCAGCATAAAACAAACCACTGTACTTGTGTAATGAATCTTTCAGATGGAATATAAGAAGACTTTTCGATTAATAATACTAACCTTCCTAGCTAGTTCCTGCCCCTAACTGGATGGTTACTAGAATCTACCGAGATTAGATTTGAAGGAATCTGTCTCCAAGCAACACCACTAATATTAAACGTTTTACATTTAAATTTTAGGGTCATTTTAGGGATTAATTCTATTTAAACAGAAATTTTATTCTAAGATTAAGATATGTGACAAGAATCAACAAGAATTTATATCAATATTCAAAAATTACTTACAAATAAAAGATCATCAACAAAAATCCAATCTAATATATCTTGTTCATGCTGTTTATTTTTGTTGCTAATTAAAACTTTAACAGTTAACAATAAGAATCAGATATGCTCAATTCAATATATTAGAACTTTGATCAAATATTAAAACTATTGATTTACGTTTAGTGTTTAGAGCACAGGCGGAGAAAAAACTTTGAATGACGAAGATGCTCTAATAATGCAGTAATCATTAAGAAATAAGCGAACATTCAAATTCTCTCTAATAGATAACCGATGTAGCCAAACATGACTCAAAAAATACTAATATATACTTTTAGCATAGCTTAACTCATATAATGGAAAAAGCCAGATTTGTGCACAGGAGAATATGAACCTTCATTTAAGAAGAGAGGACAACTTGACCAAAAAATATTGGGAGGACAACTGAATCTCTTGGTTCATTGTTCAGCACCGGTGTGTGGACACACACCATGAGTCATTATTAATGCTGCAGGACCAAGCTAAATTCCAAACACGAAAAAGGTGAAGAACAAAATGATTGGTAACATATCAATCACATACACATTACAGTCTCTTTCAACATGGTCATAAATTTCTTGCGAGATGGCCGTAATAACTCTTGAGTTATGGATGGCCAGAAATCGGTTAACACCTGACCAGTTTCTTTGAAAATAAAAATTAATAGAAATCACTCTATACTTAATCAATTTCATTAAAAAAAATAAGAGAAATCACTCAAGTATCGATTTCTTTGTGAAGAGAAATCGATCGATGCCTAATCACTTTCTTTATGTTATCAAATTTGAAATCACTTTAGGATTAACCGATTCCACTAACATAAAAAAAAATACATATGCATACATAAAATTTAAAATGTGATATATTCATATATAATGTTTTGTATCAATTCAAATGTGTAAAAAAGCCTGGCGTTAAGCGTTTCTTTCTTTTAATTTTGTTTTATTTATCAATGATTTTTGCAGGGTAAAGATATTTAAACATAGTTTTGAATTTTTTATAAATAATAATGTTACCTATCCAATAAAAATATATACACAACTTGTAATAGAAATTATGATAATTATTAGATAATATAAAATAGTATAACTCATTAATTTATTTATGATAAATTTATTAAATAATAAAAAGATCTTATACTTTAATTAAATAATAAGTTTCTGTCTATATGATGAACTTAATTATATTACAAACAATTCTAGGACCTATCAATCATAAGTTTAGTTTTAATATATTATCTAATTTTTCAATATTGTCTAATATTGCGTTAATACCTTATATAGTGAATTACAAAAATATAAAATTACCAAATTTATCCAATAAAATGAAAATATGTTAGAAGTCCAAATATAGTTTTTTTTATAAAGATATTAAATTAAAATTAAGTCAATATATTGATTGTTCAATGTAAATATATAATTTATTTACATTAATAATATATTAAAAACAATTTTAAATTTTTTTTAAATTTTTTTATTAAAATCAATTTTCTAACTTTGTTGGAAATTTTATTTTCAAACCCCGCCTTTCAGTTGACCAAAAACACCCCTCACTTTCAAAAGTTTATTAGGTAAAAGGTAAAAAGTAAAATGCAGTCAGTATTCATACCAATATCGACTTGAATATAATTAAGTTTGAAAAAATCGATTCAGAATTAAATGCTCGAAATGGAAACCAACAATTTTTTATTAGGCTTAAAAAAAACTTCTTAAAAATATTGCCAATTTTAATCTGGTCCCTATAAAAAAATATTTAGTTTACACTTTATATGTTTGAATGATGGGTAATAAGGGGAAGGGAAGAGGAATGATGGGAAAGGAAACATATTCTTATGTTTGGGAGTTTAATGAGTGGGGGAAGGGAAAGGAACTCATGTGGACTGATTCCCATTCTTTCCCTTCGTTGATAATTTTCTCTTCCCAAAAATTGGGGTGGAATGGGAGAACTAATTTTTTGTTAAACCAAAAATGGGTGTTTTATATTTTTATCCCTATCTCTCTATAGATATCATAGAAGAGAAACCGAACTAGACAAGCTAGTCTGACCGGTTTGATCGGAAATCGATCATCTGGTCGATCCGGTTAAGCTCTAAAAATTGAAAAAGTCAAAACCGGTCAAGAACAGAGAAAACGGCAAATCAGATCAGTTCAATTAGTTTGAAAACTTTTTATTTTCTTTTCTTTTTTTCAAAGCTTAAATACTAACATTTTGTGTTAGTTACAGAGTAAAAATGAAAAAAATGGAATTAAAGAAGGGCACTAATAAAAGTTATTGGGTTATTTTTCTTCTTTCTTTGTCATTCACAAACTGCTCATTGATTATTAACAAATATTATTTTCAAATACTTTGTGATCGTGTTATAAAATCGAGACTAAAGAAATTTGATATGGATTATGTTTAATTTTATAGACATATGAATATATATTTTTTATAGTCTAATTAATCACACACACACACACACACACACACACACACACACACACATATATATATATATATAATATTTTGGTTGAATCGATTGAATCTCTAAATCTTTAAACTAGTACCTTGACCGGTTCAATATCGAATCCAATTTCTCTTCCTTGGTAGATGTATTTGAAAAGTTACTAGAAAAGAAGTACAATATGGAAAGTTACAATTTAAAGTTCCATTTCTTCCTTTATAATGTAACTTCCAATTGAGTATCTACTAGTAGTTGGTATTAATGAAATGTTTTAATATTTATTCCTGTTAATAAGATTAGAGATTAATTGGTATGTACTAATGATGTAAATCTATTTTATATCATCAATAAATTAAAATTTGACACATCACTAGAATTTTAGTAATTATATCACTTTTCCTAGTTTTTTTTATCAATTCACTTATGTATCAAGTTTTAATTGGTTGACATTATAAAATCGATTTATATCGTCAATAAATATCAATTAGTCTAGTAAGATTATATAGCAACAAATAAAGTGAGCATAACAAAATGTTGTACAATATCAAATGTAAGACCTCTTACATACAACTCAAACCCACCAATCCTAATGGCTCTGCACATTATCATTTTCCAAAATAATAATAGATAAGCATTTATATTCTAAAAGCTTACAGTTTTGAATTAAAGCGAAAAATTTTCGAAGTAGAAAATAATCATGTTTATAAAAAGTATTTTAAAATTTTCTCACATATTAATATAGATATAATTTTAATACACTGAAAATATTAAAAAATTTTACACAATCATCAAATCATGTAAATAAACAAATATAATTAACTTTTACCTTTGCTATTTAAAAATCATGCAAAAAAAAAATTGATTGAATGATAATATAAGACTCTCTTACACAATCAATGCACCAAACTTAAATTCTATTATTATATTATGTTTTATTTTCATAAATCTTTATCCAAAACATTAACCTTAGTTTATGCGAAAGTGTTAGCAAATTTCACTTTAATTCTTGAAGCTATAAATGCTAGTTATAACAGTTTTTAACTTTAAGAAATTTATTTTTAAATTTTTAATATTTATTTATATATAAATAAATATAAGTTCGAATGTTGTTGCGACAAAGATAATGTATTAAGTGCAAAAAGAAAAGGCACCAGAGAGATTAATTTTAATATTACGTTTTTGTTAGTTAAATTAGTTTGCTGGATTCTATTATCATTAATCGAAGTGGTCTTTATTAAAAGGGTTTTACTATTTCAACATTTCATTTTCTTAAACACTCAAATATCCTACTCAAAATACATATATGTTCCATCACTTTTTTTTTTTAACTTATTCTCTTTTTATCATTCCTCTCATATTACATGAGATTCACAGGATGTCTACACCTATATAAATGTAAAAATATCATTTCTCTTGTTAAAAACTTAAGAACAATTTTCATTTCCTATGTAATTTGAGTATCTGACGACTGCTCCACTGCCGTCTCATCAATGAGACAAAGATACTAGGCTGGGCCTAATCCACCTTCAGGTAAGAGTAGGCAACAATGCCGTGTTACTTAGTACTCACCATCTTCTTAACTGAAATATTCATATTACTTTAATCTTAATATTAGTTCAATAACTAGGTTTTAATTTCATTAACTGAGATACCGTATAGGACCAGTTATAAATATTTTTGCCTTCCAATTATGATCAACGTTAGTTTTTACCGGAAAAAAAATAAGCTTTAATTGCGTGAAATAAAATTTCCCCCCTCTAATTTTATAATGAAATTGAACGTAAATTTGTTAGTTAGTGATAAATATGCTGCGCTCTTGAAAAAGAAAACTACGGTTTAATTCTTGAATAAGATAAGATAATTAAAAAGGACTTCTTATAATCGAATGGAAATACCTTAAAACCAAAAGAACATAACGTGAATTTAATGATAATAAATTTCGCTAATTTTTTAGTGAGAGAATTTCAGAAGGGGGAGAGAAGCTCATAGATTAGAAAGAGTAATATTATTTGTATTTATAAGGTGTGGGATACCATATCAATACACACCTTATTAAGGTAGAGTTCACACTTCATTCAATAATAAATGACGTGCGAATTGACACAATATCTCACACTTCATCTAATGCAGTTGCTTGACTTTTGCACACTTCCATAGACCAATAATGATGCAAGAGTCACGTTTTTAACTTCAATAGCAGATTCAATGCACCCTCAAAAATCTCAAGTATCATTTTGGTCCCTAAAATTATAAATGTATTTTATTTTAATCTCTAAAATTTTAAAATTAATTCTTTAGTCCTTGAAATTACATTCGTAGGTCACTTTAATCTTTGGCCAAACAACTGTTAGCCAACCATTACATTTTACTGACGTTGACTGACATGGCACATTGGTATGCTACGTGTTGATGGTATGTCATGTTGATCCCATGTGGCATGCTGAGGTGTCACCATATCAAAATAAGTTTAAATTAGTTCTTGAAATTTTAAATGTATCAAAATAGTCCCTAAAATTTTTTAAAACATGTCAAAAAAGTCTCGAATTCCAAATTTCTCCTATTTTGTTTCATAAAATCTAAATACTTGGTAATTCTTAAACCCACTTATTTCTCTCTTATTTTCACACCTTATTTAAATAATTTAAATTTTTAAATATCTTAAACATAATTAAAAGCTTGATTAGTCTAAATTTGAGACCCTCCATATTTAGCTAACACAATTAATTTAGTAGCTATTACATTACATTTCTTAGAATAAAATAGATTTTAAAATATTAAAAATAGGATTTATGGGAAATATTATATTATCAAGTGTAGATGAAGTTTATTAAGGGCTTCTTTGGAATATTTTAGTTGCAATTTGGGAAGAAATTTTGTATCAAAAGAATCCAGCATGACAATGAAAAGAAACTCTATCATCATGTCAAATGTACTCGCAAACCATCTCAAATTTGAAAGCTTTAATCGAGCTCAAGTAGAGAATAGCGTCTCTTATTCCACCTCAATGATAGTGAGTCGTAGGAAATAACCGCCTATTGGAGATGTTAATGCAAATAGGGTAAACATAATGACACCGATTTAGAATATAATATTTATGATTACTTTCCCGCTAGCATATTCTTATCAGTATGAGGGATTAAATTGTTTACCATTCGTCTAACAATAATAACTTGTTGATAATACATTATCTTCTCATTGTTATTCCATATTAAAGAAATTTTTGTTTAAGTACAGTGTGAGAATAAGAGAGAAATAAGTGAATTTAACAAATATTAAGAATTTAAATTTTATGAAATAGAATAGAGAAAATTTGGGATTTAGAATTTTTGTTTTGACATATTTTAGAAAATTTTAGGGACTATTTTGACACATTTAAAATTTCAGGAACTAATCTGGACTTATTTTGATTTGATGTTATGTTAGAATGTCACGTGTTACTTAATGTCATGTCAGTAAAATATAACGATTAACTAATGATTGTTTGATCAGGAACTAAAATGACTTATGAAATATAATTTTAAGAACTAAAAAATTAATTTTAAAATTTTAAAAATTAAAATAAAACACATATAATTTTAGGGAGTCAAATGATATTTTACTCCAAAAATCTCATTTGGCTTGTCCTTTGTTGAGGCTGCTGTAAAAGCAGGTATCCCATCATCACTGATAGGGCCTTTGATTTTGACAATTCAAAGCCGCTTTGTTGGTGTTGTCGTTGTTGTTGTTGTTGTTCATCCTTCAAGAGAACAAACACTGATATGCAAAGATGTTGAGTTATAACAAGACGAACTTCATTATTAAAATATAAGGTGACAATTGTGCATAATGGTAAAAAGTTTATAAGGTAAATGGTAAAAAGTGAAATGCAGTCAGTATTCATTCGTACCAATTTCAACTCGATTTAGAATTAAGCTTAAAAAATTCGATTTAGAATTAAGCTTAAAAAATTCGATTCAGAATTAACACTCGAAAGGGAAACTAGCAAAAAGAATTTAAAAACGGAAGCCTCACAAATAACCATGACTACGCACAAAATTGCAGCCCCACTTACAATGAACTTCATACAACGCATCACTCGCTTAGGAGTTAGGAATGCGAGAGTGCAAAATCACAAACCTAACACCAGAAAAAAAAAAACACGAATTTCTATGGAAGGGACAACAGCCATCTACGATTCATTGATCTCATTCTAGTTATTTATTTATTTGATTTAAGTTTTTTTTATTTTGATTTCTGACAGAGTGACGACGTTGGTTTCTTATCAGAAACCTTCCTCCTGAGACCAGAGTTTAACCCTTTTCCATTCAGTCCCACGTCGTCCTCGTCTTTCCACGCGTTCTGGTTTTTATATTCTAATTGAAGTATCATAGAAAATTAATAATCATGGGTTACGTTTTGATTAAATTAGCAGTATAGTTTACATAAATCCTTCAAATTATATTCATCAATTTCTTTCAATAATATACGTGGTGATGTCAGATTGTTTCACAAACAGATCACAACATTTAAATATTAAAAAAATATATTGATGTACAATAATACAATTGGTCCTTCCTATGGATAGGATACCTCGAACAATAACAGTTAGGCAGCGAGGGACATTTCTATAATATAGACGCACTGCAAAAGTCAAATACAACTTTTCATACTTCCCTTGTCCCTTTCCATACTACTTTTTTTTTTCTTTCTATTTTTGTTTTTTTCTTTTCTCCCAATATTCTTAGTCGTGAAGGCGTGTCTGAGACGCACTTAGCTGCAGTAATGTCCCTGTCTAGGAAATCGTTTTCTCGCGATTGGGTTTAAGCAGCAGTAATCTCGATCAAGATTAAACAATCACCATCCCTGGCCCAGAATATCGAACTTGCTGAATTATATATATTATTTATCCGTTTTCAATTTGTCTAACCAACAATAAGGCATATACCAAAGAGTCAAAGCTTTTCTCGAAACAATTAACAATGCATCAAACACATAACACCCGACTTCCGTCTCAATTAACTTTCTCCTCCCATATTGTTATAAATAAAAACTCAAAAGATTGCTTAGCTAGCTAAACCGTTATTTGACTTATTTCTTCAAATTAAGTAGGCTTTTACAAATAGCTAATAGCCTTGAATCACTCCTAAGGCTCAAAGGTCGTAGAGTGGGATTTTCAAAACTATGGAACTCATCGAACACGGATGAGCCTCTTCTAAAATAATGAGGTTATTAAAGTGTATAATTGGGGAATTAATTATTTTTAAATCATTTAATAGTATCTGTATATTTTGTATATATAATAAAAATTATTGATTGGATGATGAGTATTCTTTTATTTTTATATTTTATCAATCTTATGACTTTAATAAAGCCAAATCCCATAAGGAGAAGAAAATCACAATGACTGGTCAACACCACCACCCCATGTAATATACAGGTCACCGAGAGGGACAGCCTTATAGGCCCAGCCAGCCAGCACCCTTGCCGTGTGAGTCCGAGTCACGGCGGACGCCAAGGGTCAAAAAATTGCTTAACTCCCTGCACAATTCTATTGTGTAAAAATGACAATACCATCATGTAGCAGAGTAGTGAGCTAGTATTGACTGCATGTTTGGGTAATAGGAAAACAGTTTTTTTGTTTTTCTTTCAAGAAGAAAAGCATTTTGGAAAAATTAATTGTGGTCAGGTAACTTAACTTAAAAAATTTAAGCCCTTTCTTTAGTTTAAAAAGAAGAAGCTATCTTGGGGAAGAAAAAGTTAAAATTTGAGCATTATTTTTTAAAAAAAGCTGTTCTATTAAAAAAAATTGTTTTTATCATATAATACTAAAAAATATTACTCTGTAAAAACTCGAATATCACATATTAACTTAATTAAACTATTTTCCACCCAAAGTATTCATACATAAATTGATTTTTAAATAAAGAATCGTATAAGAAAATAATTATACAAATAAGTAATTATTGAAATAAGTATAATTTCACTACTCACTCAAACACGCGCGGATTGTGCAATTTCCTTGATCCATCCTTGTATTGTAGATAATCTTTTTGGCGTCCCACATTAACAATCAAAGTCAAAGTCAGTGGCACTCTTCAATAACCAATCTAATAAACGTTATGTACTTTTCCCACCCCCACACCACACGGTTTAGTGATTGACTGTTTGCACGGGTTCACAGTTCACAGAGCCAGCCAGGCACTATAAAACCAACAACAAATAAAAGCAACCCCTTATCTCCATCCATCGGTAGACCACGCCACAGGACCCCAAAACAGAAAAAAGTAACCCAAGCTAGCTAGGTCATTCAAGATGGGTGTGGGTCTGGGCAAATCGGTCCTTTGGCTAACCAAACTGCTCATCGTGGCCTCTTGCCTCCTGCAGCTGGGCTTGACCCAGACGGAGGCTGAGCCAGAGGCCAACTTCAAGTGCAGAGCCAACGCCACGTGTCAGGGCCTGATCGACTACACGAGCCAAAACAGCACTACCCTGCGCGCCATCCAGACCCTCTTCAACGTGAAGCACCTCCCAGACATCCTAGGAGCTAACAACCTGCCAAGCAACACCTCCGGCAGTCAGAGCGTGGGCCCCAACCAGGTCGTTAGGGTGCCGTTCCCCTGCAAGTGCAGTAACGGCACGGGGCTCTCGAACGGCGTGCCATTATACAAGATCAAAAAGGGTGACGGCCTGGACGAGATTGCGAGGACTGTGTTCGCGGGAGTGGTGAGGTACCAGCAGATCCAGCATGCCAATAATATCAGCGATCCCAACAAGATCATCGCTGGGGATACGCTGTATATACCCTTGCCTTGTAGCTGCGATGCGGTGCGAGGGAGCAGCGTGGTCCACTATGGGCACATCGTCGCCGGTGGGAGCACCGTGGAGGGGATTGCTGAGGAGTATGGTACCACGGAGCAGGTGCTTCTTGAGCTTAATGGGATTACCAACCCCAAGTCCCTTCAGGCCGGTCAGGTTCTCGATGTCCCCCTCAAAGGTAAATCAGATTCCTTCTTTTTTAACCTTCCTTTAACATCTTTCACTCTCACTAACAGACATTGAAATTGTCAATTAAGAAATAAACGTACGCTTGTCATTAAGTTGTGATATTCATATTATTTTATGAAATATTAATTCATATTTAATGTAACTAGCAAGTTGCTTCGTAACTCGTCGTGGGTATAGGTAGTATGTCGTAGTGGTGGTAGTGACTAGTAAATTTAGGATGCATACCACAGTAATGGTTTATTGATGCACGACTATTAAGGTGGTATTGGTGTTTTGTTATGTTAATTGACGTACATTACGTAAATGAAAAATTACACTTTTATCCCCCCTCAATTATAAGTTATATATATTTTAGAAATTAAATTTTAAAAATGTACAATTTCACCCTCCAAATTTTCTTAAAAGTGGAAGTTGACTATTTCATTAATTTTTCTATTAATTAATAAAAATATCACAAATTTAAGAAATATAGAGTATTATGTTGCACATCTAGAAAAATCTAGGTTTTAATTTGCATATATTTCAAAATTTATAATGTATGATATGCTTACTTTGATTAAAATGCATATTTATAAAAATTCAAAATTTTGATTTACATATTTGACAGTTGAGGTGCTAAAGGGAAAATGAGAAGTGCAATTTTCTTTTATGAAAATTAAATAAATCTAGGAAAATATGTTTTCCGATTTTTGTGTCAGTACTGCGTTACGATGAGCGCATCGCCGCCTGGTTCATTATCAGTGTGCTGTGTAGACCACTAGACCCACTTGGCCTATAAAGTCAACCAAAGTCCATGATGTTATTTATGAATTAATTATGCATCCCACTCAGCTATCCCGTTTTTCTGACCAAAAAAAAAATAAAAATAAAAATGTTTTACTCATTTGAAAATATAAAAGTATTTCGAATAACTAATTTGTTGAATTGCTATCTTTTACTTTCATAAAATTTCTATTACCTTCAATTTTGAAAAACTTATCTCACATCAAAATGGGCTTTTTTACAGAAATAAAATAAATATAATGGTATATTACCTCAATTCACTATCTTAAACTTGTTTACATATATGTCCTGTTTTTATATAATAGAAATTGACTATAATCGATTATAATCGACTTCCACTCAATATAGAAGTCGATTATAATCGACTTTCACACTGGTGGACCTACACATTGTGACTCATCAAATAACACAGAAGTCGATTATAATCGTCTTCATCACAAAGAAGAAGTCGATTATAATAGACTTCACCACAACACAGAAGTCGATTATAATATATTTCTGTGTTAAAATTTCATCATTGTAATCGATTACACATGGAATGTAATCGATTACCAGAAACGTGACTATCATGCCATTATTCAAAATTTGAACTGCATAATCGATTACCAGTTCATAGGCCCAAAAATGTTACTTTGGGTGTGTTTTGAATAGATATATCTTTTGGGATCAATCCCAACGGTCTACACATATTTTGTCTATATGTATTTACAAATATTAAATAAAACTCCAAATTGCCTATTATAAAAGTCCAAAGTATATAATCACAAAATAAGCAGCACTAATGCCAAGTACATAATATAAAAGTTCAAAGTACGTGATATAAAAGTTAAGAATATATAACTACTATATAATAATTTATCATAATTTATTGCAATTTTTGTTAATTTTTTATCATGTTATGTAATATTTGTAAATATATATTTATAAAAAAAACTAGATTAAATCCTAATAAAGGCAATTAACAATTCTCTCGTGTTTTTTCCTTAAAAGAAAAACTTTCTTTGCACTTTTAGGACAAAAGATACGGAAAAAATAAGTCGCAATTAACTTAAAATTTGAAGACACTAAATAGTCAATATCACATACAGGTCGTCATTTTGATTCAAGTATTTAAAAATCAAGGACTAAACATACAAAGCAAAGGGCAAAATTTATTTAGTTTGGAATTAAAAAAATTCAGTCATTTTTTTTGCTATTTATAATTTCTTAGTTCCTTTATTAATATGTAAAATTAAAAATGAATAATATAATAAGAAAAAATCATTAAAAAATTACAAATATTATGGCATGTAACATATATTTTGCCATGTGAACAAGCTAAACTCTAAATTAAATAATACAATTAATTTTTAAAATTATTGTAATTTAATGATCAAATTAAAAGTTTTAAAATCTAATAATGCTGTGATATTATTTTGGGCCTTGTAATTGACTATATGAACTGATAATTGATTGCACAGTTCAAATTTTGAATAATGGCATGATAGTTATGTTTCTGGTAATCGATTACATTCCATGTGTAATCAATTACAATGATGAAATTTTAATCCAGAAATCTATTATAATCAACTTCTGTGTTGTGATGAAGTCTATTATAATTGACTTCTTCTTTGTGATAAAGTCGATTATAATCGACTTCTGTGTTATTTGATGAGTCACAATGTGTAGGTCCATCAGTGTGAAAATCGATTATAATCGATTTCTGTTTTGAGTGGAAGTCGATTATAGTCGACTTCTATTATATAAAAATTGGACATATATGTAAACGAGTTTAAGATAGGAAATTGAGCTAATATACCATTATATTTATTTTATTTCTATAAAAAAGCCCATCAAAATGACCTCTCTATTAGGGGAAGTGATTATTTGCTCGTTTAATAAGAAGTGAATGCATCACCTCCTGATAATTCTCCTCAGTAAATAATTGTTTGGAATAAACCATCCAGCTAAGCCGAGTTGAGATAATACGCAAGTTTCATACGTCATTGATGTTTCTTATTTGAATACATTTTTAAAGCAGTGGTTGAGTTATTAAACTGAAGCAGTATTTTCCAATATAAAATAGAGTACGGCTTTTTTATTATTTTGTGAGCATCTTCTACGAATCAGTTACTATGTGTAAATCGAATATTGGTGAGAACTTTTGTGACATGGATTATGTAAATCTGTATGTTTTGTGATCTTGGACTGATAGTATTAGCTTGTGCCTGCAGCTTGTACCTCGAACGTGACTAAAGACTCATTGGACTACCCTTTGCTTGTACCAAATTCCACTTACGTTTACACTGCCAATGAATGCGTGAAATGCAAGTGCGACTCCAGTAATAATTACATGTGAGTGCCTTCCATTGAAGAATAATTTATACATTAACCGATGAAGTTATGTTCCATTTAAGATTACCAATCTTATGCTATAATTAATAACTAAAAACGTGGTTTATATATGTGTTTAATTAGATTGCAATGCGAGGCATCAAATCTGAAGCCAACAAGCAGGTGGTCCGTTTGCCCGTCTTTGCAATGCCAAGGGAACCTCTCCCTCGGCAACGTCACGTCTGGTACAGATGCCTGTGATCGCACATTCTGTGCATACGCTGGTTACAACACCCGCAATGTCTCTACAACTCTTGCCACTGAGTCCTTTTGTCCTGGTTAGTGCCAAATATTAATATCTCTTGAATTATAGATTCTTTTGTTTGTATCAAAAATAGAATTGCTTGATATGCATGTGGTCAATGACATTGCTGACTCGGCAGCAACACCTAATGATACATGTGTCATGAAATAATGGTTTTATATCTAATATTTCCTCTCATACAAAAAAAAATATATATATATATATATATATATATATATATTTGGATTTGAAACTTGAACATTATACAAACTCATCTTATTTTATGCTGAAATTTAATCAATTTTTGTACCATATTATGAAACCACTTGTCCCAAAAGTTGAAAACATTGGATTGAGGCACATGAATGATTTTGTATCTAACAATATGTTTGTTTGATTTTGATTTTGATTGTCTTCAAACAGCACCAGCATCAGCACCAGCACCAGCACCCAGTGGTGGTGGTACAGTAGCACCAAGTGGTGGTGGTTCAGGAGCATCAAGGAGCACCTACAATCTGTTCATTGTCATCAACCTCATCCTCCTTTCTGTCTACCTTTTGTAGTGCTAGTATAATAAAATACCCTGAACCCATTTATTATTATTATTTTTTAATGTACTAGTCCACGCACTCTCTGTAATTTTCCGAGTTCAGAATGATTGTTTGGTGTTGGAGTTTCACCGCGGTGAACCCATTTTGTTTTTAATTACCTTTACGATATTTGTATCATGTTTGAAAGAATAAGAGTAAATAATGCCTGAACTATCATGTGACTTGTTACGTAACCACTCACTCTCCTAACCACTCACCCCTTCATGATTCGAATTTTCTAAGTAGAATACAGAAAGCTAGCAGAAAAGAAAGACCTTCACTCGGGACATTGTTACTGGCAACGACTAACTAAAAAGACGATGATTAGTCTGAAAACTTATACTCATCCAAAAACAGCATGTAATATTCAATTAGAATGCTATTCCAAATTGAAGAAAAAAGAAAGAATATATAAATATCTAACAATAAGTTGTGTATGAGACGAATTTTCCATAGACCATTTACATATGGTGGCCATTTAACAACAAATCATTTTCTTGTCAATTCTTATTTTTTTTTTTGTGTGCCTCATTGGTGACTAAAAACAATCATTTTATTAGGAGGCACATTTTTTATTAGATTCTTCAAAATGTCAAGGGATAACATGCTCGTGAGTGGATTAATACAGATCATCATATCCAATTGCACACTTAGATTTCATAATATATTGAGATTTTCCATGATTAAATTTTATATATAATTTTACACATGGTGTTCATCCGTAAGAATTTATACCATAATTTTACTTCCTACCAAACATACCCTTAAGGTGATCCATTAATCCCATGATGGAGTGGCGGCTTACCTAACTTTCAGAGGGGCAAGCCGCTCTTCAGCCCAATGTCTGATAGGAGGAGCAAAAGCAGCTGGATAAGACTGACTTTATTGATCCACTATCTTCTTATTTCCTGCTGAAGCACGAATTCCTGTTGTCGCCGGATAGAATTCTATGATTAAAATCATCGTTGAACATTGCTTTTTTCATGTCATTAAGAAATATATTATTCAAACCAATTGCTCAATGTTTCTGTCGAACAATTAACAAACAAGATTACGAAATACATATAGTTTAATCAAGCACCTATGAACTAGGTACGTAATGGATCGTGAGACTACTAGAAAAGCAATATTCGTCTCTTTCTTGACTCGCGTGTGAAAATAATGGTGAGAGGTGAGGGCAATTCAATAGGTATATATACTTGGGGGCAACATGATCAATAGACAACAGCACATTCAACGAAAATTTTCAAAGCTTAGTGGTAGCTTACATGTAATGCGAATCCACGTCTGCATAATCACGAAGGGTCACTATCACTAATGGCAGCCTTCTAGAACATTGATCTCATATGCTCCTACATCATATCTTTAGTGTATGTGTAATTGAAATAGGAGTTAATCAAAGTACATTTCACCTATAAACATTGCCAGATATCGCAATCTCATACTTTCTGTTTTGGGAGATTAAAGAGAAATGCTATCTATCTTCAACAAAGCTCGATCACCTTGCCGGACGAAAATTGATTTCAGCAGCAATAAGCTATACATGTGAAGAAAAAAATATCAGAAAAACAAATTATTATGATATTGGTGAATACATTAATACAAGCCCTCTACTTATTGTTCAACAATGAAGGAGACCAACCCTTTAGCTTCTCTATCACTGTCCACAACTATAACATTATTTGACAGATTAGTTACTGAATGCGCTACAAATTTAGGCTCGTCTTGTGCATAAAATGAATATTGAAAATGACTAATCCGATTAGGAAATACCAAAATTGATGAGAAATCAGCCACCCATCTTTTGCCATTTCCTGCCACAGTTAACTTCCCAACCGTTGATCTCACGCTCATGCCATTCACATTGTTCCGAGCAATCACCACTTGATCAATGTTACTAAATTGCCCATCTAGTGCTACAATTGGATCCTTCTTATTGGGGTCACCGCTAAACATATTGTCCACTATATTCAAGCCCAAAATTTGACCTTTAATAGACCTCAACAAAACATTAGCATCCCCAAGAAATAACCCATTAGTGACATGAACTTGAACAGGATCCTCCATGACAATACCAGTATAATCCAGGTAAGAGTTATCAATTCTAGTTTGTGAATTTCCTGCCAATTTCACTAAGATGCCTATGCCACCAAAAGATGCTGCCTTGTTGTAACAATGTACCCCAGTTAAAATGTTAGCTTGACCCCTTAGCACAACCCCAATGGCTGCTGAGAAAATTGCAACATCTGTGACAGCATTATCATTGCTAGCAAGATCAATGCCAACCCCTGAGAAGTCCTTCTCACCTTTGTCTCCACCAACTGTTGAGTGTTGCCCAAGAAAGCAACTTGATATGAAGGTCTCATGCCCCTTCTGGACTAGAATTCCTTCTGTGGTGAAATGAAGGAAGAAGCAATTGTTGATCCGGGTCCTAGCAGAATCAACAATGAAAATCCCTCCTCCTCTATAGCTTGAATCAAAGAGGATGTCCCTGAAAGTTATGTCTTCGTAGAAAATTACATTGTCTTGTGCTTTGATGCTGCTGTGGCCATCATCAGAACGCAGAGAATCTGTTGTCTCAAGTTTCTTGGAATTTGATGACCATAGCTCAACTAGGTGTCTATCACCCGGAAATGTATCAGATGCTCTCAGGGTTCCTGCTTCTACCTAATCAAGCATACTTTCTGTCAATGAGTTCAGATGCAATGTAGATAGATATAGTTAAAGTGCACATCATATATTGTAATGCAAGTGACATTGCTATTTCAGCAGAAGGAAATATACCTTCACTTTAATTGCATCTGATCTCAAATGTAAATTAATTTGAACAAACTGATACATTATACTAAAAGTACTTTTCAACATATCAGTTTTGACTTTTCAATATATCGGTTTGCTCGAATGAACTTATATTTGGAAACGAAGGGAGGACTGGAGTGTATTTAAGAAAATAATTATTGCTAAAATACATGAGCACATTGTGTGAATTGAAATCTGTCACTCACAAAATGTAAAGCTTGTATTAAGTTTAGGAGCTTTGCTATATCTTCCTACAAATTATTCTAATACTAAAACAAGTAAAAGAATAAATGCAATTAATATATTCAAAACTTAAAATGTGAGTAATAGAAGTTGGAAATCTTTTGGTGCAAATGACAGTAGCCACTTGCTTTAGGTGGATTTAAATTTTTTTTTTTCAGTTACAGTCTCAATAATTAATGATGAAACTCTACGAATTTAAAAAAGAAGCTGCTTATAAGGGATTAGTTTAATTATTCTTGTGGATATATATCTCTGGAGTTATCTTACAGAGTGTAGCTTTCCAAGGTGGCTTTGAATGTGTTATGTGGCAATTTTTTTCTTAACGTTTCTGGGGCCAAGTAGAGTTGTCGGTGAGTTATAAGCAGAAAGGCTTTAGTTAGATAAGGATTGATTGCGAAGTTCAATTAACTGCAAAATTGATAATTGGGCATCCTAGGTGGATAGCATCAATGATGAATTTAGGCTTGGCAACGTGTCACAGAACCATGTGCATTTACTCACACCCCAAAATCCAATCATCAAATGTTTCAAATATGGTCTGCGGTTTGGAATATCTTACTCTCTTCTCTCACATAAGAAATTTGTAATGTTTAAATAATTGGACATTAAGAAAATAAGATTTTATATTTTCAATATATTAGTGTCATTAAAAGCTTCGAAAACTTACCTTTTATTTTTTTTTTTTGGGATTATTTAACCAATGTCTTTCATGTTACTGATTAAAAGAATCCAAAATAATTTTACCAATGCAAAGACTTTCCTGAAAGGGGAGGCACGTCATTCCATTCCTTCTTTTTTTTTGGGGGGGCTTGGAAAAATTCATTGGCAAAACACCTACGTTGCATAAGATAATTTCTAATTCTGACCCAAAAAAAATTCTAATTTTTTTAAAAAAAGGCAAATCCATGTTTTTTTCCCCAAAAAGAACAAGAATCGTGCGCGTCCAGTTGCAAGAGAAAGATGAAACGTGACTGCAATCGAACACTTGTCCTCCTTTTCGTGTTTGTTCGTGTAAAAATCACTGCCTCTAAAGGGCACACTTTTATAAGTATAAAAAAAAATAAAAATATGTACTTTAAAGAAAGAAGAAAAAAAGATTGTTTTTTTTTTTTTTTGCATAGAAAACAAAGGTTGTTGTAATTCTAAAAGTATCTACAATATGTTTTTATTTTTTTGAAAAAAAACTGAGTCTCGTTAAAAATAAACTAATCTAATAAAATTCAACTATTACTAATAAATGTGATTACAAAAATATAATGAACTAAAAATAGGTTTATTCAATTAAAACATGCCAAAAATAACAGAAACGATATTGATTATTAAAATTATTATGTATTTAAAAAACGAAAATCCTACTAAAAAATAATTATTCCCACTATTTCCTATTCTATTTCCTTTAACCATTTTCATCTCAAAAATAATAAACAGACAAAATCATTCATCATCTCACCTCTTCATTATTGTATTTTAGGTTTTGTTAAATAGAAGGCTAATGCTTATTTAAGTAATCATTTAAAAAATAAACATTTTTATATTTATAAAAATTAGAAATTTCTTCTAAAATTCTTAACTTATATTTTTAGCACAAAGGTACTTTTAGGATATATTATAACAATTATTTTCATATCCCCTGATTTTTAGTAAACAAGTATTACATGAAGTGAGACATATATAATTCTGTGTGATGCTTTGTAAACATGCAATAGTTTTTCCTTTTATGGTAGGCAAACTATCTTAGTTAGTTTTGTGTTTTCTTTTATATGCTTGCCTTTGAATTACTCCAGAACAAATCCCTACATGTTCCAAAATTATTGCAGACAAAGATTGATCATGAGAGATAGAAGGAAAAGAGATACTGACCACAAGGTTGCCGCCACCAGAAGAAGGGAATGTGATGGGCTTGCTGATTTTGTAGTTTCCACCTTGCAGATCAATCACAACACCTCCAAGGTCATTCACCCCTCCCACAAATTGAAGACCCTCCTTGTGCAACTCAAAAGCATCCTCCACTGCTTTCAAGATGGCATCACTGCTCTCTTGTGCCCCTGTTGGGTCTGCCCCATACTCACTTGGGTACAACACCCTCCTCCCACTCTAACCATTCACATTCAAAACCAAAAAAAGCCATAGAAATTAAAAACTATTATTATTCTTGTTTTAAATTTCATGGGACTTAAAGTTAGCTAGCTAGAGAGAACAGCACAAGAAAATTAATAATGCAATAATGTAATGTACACTACCAGATTTGGTTGTGAAGAAGCAGCTGGTGATGATGCCAAGGGTGCCTGGGGCAAGGGACTAGTTGCTAGTTTTGGCTCAAGTTTGTTCTTGTATTCTGATAGCCTTGTCCCTCTGTTGAAAGTCAAGCATGTGGTGGCTTGTTCTACCAGCACCAATAACAAGACAAAAGCCACCGCTGAGAATCCCATTTTAATTGAGTAGAGACAGTTTTTAAGCAGGTTTTTTGTTTCTCATGAACAGAACAGAACAGAATTGTGGTGGTTCTTCTTCAGGAGTAGAACACTTGGTTGGTGTGCAACTGTTTTGTTTCACTGTTTAAAAGCTGCTAGTAGTAAGGTCAAAGGGTTTAATTGGTGCAGGTGTCATCAGTCCCCATTAACGTCCCCTACTTCTCTGCAAGCTTTAAAGAAGAAATAATTACTGTGTAGTATGTACTCGCAATTCTAAGAATGCATTTACAGGCATACTCATAAAAAAGTCAGTAGGATTGATATATCTTAAGTAAAGTTTACGGATTCACTTTTGTTATCAATTATAACGCTGTCATGTAATCATCTTCCTTCAAAATTTAAGAATTTAAGCCGGCAGATTATGATATATTAATAATTTTAGAAGGAAGTGTATTTTATCCAAATTTTAAATTAGGTGTAATTTAAACCTTAAATTTTATAAAAATATGTAATGACATTCTAAACTTTTTAAATAGTACAAAATATCTCATTTGGTCAAATTTATATCTATTTTTACAATTAAACAGTTATATGCACATCACGTGCACAATTAAATGGATAAAAATATTCTTCTTTCTAATTAAATTTTTCAACTGTAAACCCTTTTCCATCTAGAAATAAACAAAAATATCCTTCAGATAATAGAGTTTGATTGTGTAACAAGAGTATTTTTGTTCATTTTTGAGTAGATGAGCATTCTGGGTTGGGAAATTTGATTAAAAGAAAGGATAATTTTATCCATTTAATTATGCATGTAGCATGTATATAACCATTTAATGGTGGAAATGAACGTCAAACTTAACAAAAGGGAGAGTTTTTGCACTATGTAAAAAGTTCAGGGTGTCACGATGTATATTTATAAAGGTTAAGGTATAAACTGCACATTACCTAAATTTCAGAAAATAAAATGCATTTTATCTTAATTTTTGTATCTAAAAATGATTATAATGAAATGACTAATGAGGACATAGCAGCTCTTTTTCTTTTATCAAGAACCAGAGTTTTTAACTCTTAATTACAACCAAATGATCTCAAGTATTTGTGTAATTGAGTTGTATGTAGTAATTGCTTTAAGTAATCTTTCAGTTTACGATCATCTAATTGTTCGGATCACTGTTTTATCAATCTGTGTCTACCTACGTACAAAAATTTTATGCATAAAACATAATAAGCCGTATAGTATTTTATAAATTTTCTAATAACAGTTTACCACAAATAGTTCAGATTGTAGTAGTCACCAACTGCTTGCGTGCTAAGTTTGAGGAGTATTTACTATTCAGCGCGAGTCTTAGGTTGGAAATTTTACAGATAGGGATGGATTTAGATTCTAGGTAGGGCTAAACAATTCTCATGTTGCTTTGGCGGGCATAAACAATTCCCATTTTCACTGATTCGAGGAACTAAGGCCTGCTTGGAATGATTTTTTTTTTTTTTTTTTAAAAACTGTTTTTAAAAACAATTTTTTGGAAGCAAAACACAAAAACACACTTTGTTTGGATGCTCATCTTTACAAACAAATCCATTTTCATTTTTCCAAATCCAATGGGACACAACAAAGAACAAGAACAGGGGCTACTCCACGATGGCTGGAGGGGCGGCGGAGGGGTAAATTTGTAGATGAAGTAGATCCGCGATGGGAGGGCAGATTTGCGGCAGTGAGAGGGGCAAAAATGTGGAGGCGGAGGTCGCTGGGCTTGGTCACGGGGCTGTTGCGGAGCTCGTCGGGCTTGATTGCGGAGGTCGCTGGGCTTGGTCACAAGGCAGATCCACGGTCGAAGCAGAAACAAGGAGGCGGAGGCTGAGGCGGAGGTCGGGCCGATCCGCTGGTGAAGCAGAAATGCGAAGGCGGAGGTCGCCGGGCTGTCGTGGAGCTCGCTGGGGAAGGGGGAGCACAAAGGTTTGTCGGGGAGGTGGAGGCAGAAGTTCACTGGCGGGGGAGCATGAAGGTGGTCACCGGAGTTGCACCAGCGGAGGAGGTGGGAGGAGTTGTGTGGGTGAAAAAGTGAAAAACAATAAAATTGTTTTTGAAAATATTTAAAAACTATTTTTGTTTTTTTGTTTTAAAAACTCAATGTGTTTTTTAATTTTTAAAAACAACATAGAAAAAACGTCTAAACAGATTTTTCTAATCTTTTATTTTTAAAAGTACAAAACAATTTTTAAAAACACCAACCAAACATGCTCTAAATTTCCCCGAGAGGAAAACACGGTATCATTAATTAGTCAGAAGCAAAAGCCAGGGAGAATAGTAAAAAAAAAAATCGAAAAGAAATGTTATAAAGCTACAAAATTCCGCGATGCAAAGGCAGTAGCGTCTGTTGGATACACATTCATTCCCCTAGCTTTATGCCTTTATTATGCCTTTATCCAGTAAAGTAATTATTCTTATACTTTATTTTTTTTCTTGAAAAAGTACTGAATTTTTTAAAGATACATAGAGAGAAACAGTTTTTTTAAAAAGTACTGTTGATATAATTCTCTAAAAATGAATATATTAACATATGCCTTTAAATCAAAATAATCATATCAAAAGAACTAGTAATGTGCTAATGATAACAGGTTTAGATAATTTGGATAGAGTTATAAGTTCCAAATTTATTGCTATCGACGTACAAAAAACAAAATACAAATCATAAGATTTTAAAAATCTATTTTAATATATTCATTAAAAATATTAGAATAAAATTGATGTAGAAAGTTAGGACTGAATTAATGTCGAGTTAAAAATGTCAGGATAAAATGGTTGTTTATTTTATATTTTGTGAACTATACCCAATTTACTATGGTTGTCAATTGTCATGTACATATTTGCGTATGAACGCGTTAATTTGTTTTCTTACACAAATTATTAACAGCAAACATGGATGCGATTGAGTCTTGACTCTTGCGTGTGCTTTTAAGAAACTTAAATAGGATTTGTGTGTGTTTGGTTGGTAGACTAATATCTTGTCTTAGCAAGTTCCTAACGTGCATTAGTTTAGTCAGGTGCTAAGTTAGATTATAAATGATGGGCCGTGAATTCAATTTTTTCTTTTGATTTTGAATCAAGCAATTCAAAGATACAAACAACTGTGAAAGTAAAACATGCAATGGAAATTTCATAAAACAAAGAGTGACTCTTGTTCAGAATGATTTATTAAAAGGAATTGATAATAATACCTCCCGGAAGATGCACATGCATTTGCTGTGTGGTCTATTCTAACCATAACCACATTTGTATTTGTATTTTTAGCCTGCATTCACCAATATCTCTTCTCAGAAAGTTGAACATTCACTGAGTAATGATAAACAAAAAAGTACCAAACAAAAGTGCCATTATGCATCTTCTAATGAATGTGGGAAGAGCACTGCACCAAAAGTGCACTCCACTGTCTTAGCATTCTACTCCACATTGTTTGAGTACTGGACCAGTTTGCTTGGGCAAGAAAGGATCAATCCTAACCCAAATCAATGAGAAAATTGATGCCAAAAGAATTGACCATAGAACTACAATGGTAGGAGTCCTGTTTTGCCTTCCCATGAGACCTTTGAGGAAAGGATAAAGGTGTACAATGACCCAAAAGGCAAAGAATAGCTTCCCAAACAAAGGTCCCCATGAACCATAGCCATTGTTGATGGCATCAGAGACTCCAGCCACAACTCCTACCATATTCAAGATTATGAGAGTGGTTGGTGGGATCAGAAGTGTTGTCCACTTGAATAGATAGAGCTCTCCGAATTCGGCATCATCTGCTGCTTTTGCTGTGACAGTGAAGTTTGTGTCCACTCCTCCAAGAACTTTAAGGAGGCCTTGGAACACAGCAAAAAGGTGTGCAGAAACACCTCCGATGACCCAGAATTGTTCATTGCGCCACCAGTCTTCGATGCTAACACTGCTCCACCGAAGCTCTAGCACACCAGTTAAAATGATGGAGATGAATAGAGCCATGAACCACACACTAGCAAGGTTGGTCAACTGCATATATCAAAACTAGTCAGAAGGCATGAAATTAAATAGCAAAAGTTGTGAAGAAAGTGATCAAAGCAAATTGGTTATAGTAATAATAGAAAAGAAGTTTAATTGTGTACTTACAGCAGGGATGATGAATTTTCCAGTAAGAAGGCACACAGCTGGAGTTATGCAGTATGCAAGCAGAGGAATGGAAGTCAATGGATAGACTATAGTATTTGTATAAGCCATCCTCTCTAGCCACTTGAGCTTTCCTCCATAGCCATACCACAGTGGACAATGGCGACTAAGGAAAATTTCAACAGAACCAAGGGCCCATCTCAGAACTTGGTGCAACCTATCTGACAGATTTATTGGGGCAGATCCCTTGAAAGCTGCTCTCTTTGGCATGCAGTATACTGATTTCCAACCTCTGCAGTGCATCTTAAAACCTGTTAAAATGTCTTCTGTGACTGAGCCATAAATCCACCCAATCTGCAGTAGAAACAAATTTGATGGGAGGGCTTGATAAATTTTGTAGAACTTGACATAGTACCTTGTATGCCTAATAGAATCAAAATGTATTTGGGTGTGCACAGCATTAACAAGACCAAAAGGTTACTTCATTTTAGAATTTTTCATCTAGCAAAATGCAAATGGAAGGAGCTCATTGAAATTGATAGGATTACCTCTTTTCCCCATTCAGTCTTCTCCTCATAGCCACAGCTTATAACATGAATAGCCTCCTTAATAAGCGATTGAGTATTGGTGCCTTCAGGAAGTCCACCATTTTCCATCAAAGTGGAAGCAATGAAAACTGGTGACTGGCCAAATCGTTTCTCAAACTGTTTCTGGGACATAAGGGATGATTTCTCTAGCTCATCAAAGCCCTCAAGCCCTTCTTCAATGTCTTCAAGATCAAACATGGGCTCAGACCCTTTTCTGACATAGTTCTTCCCCATCATTTTCTTCTTCCTGGTGTACAATCTACTGAAGAGGCCTCCTTCTGATTTCTTTTTGGACTTGGATTTCCTTGAACCACCGCAACAGCAGCAACACCATGAAGGCCAGCAATCACAGGTCATCTTTGGCCTTTTCTCAGACACTGGCGGATCATATCCATACAATGCCTGCCTATTGAACACACATCCAGTACCAACATAAACCGGACCTTGAATCCCATCTAAGCCTTTCATATTGATCTGTGATGAAAGCAACATTGAACACAAGCATCAAAGGTCAGCGCAATGCAGTTTGCACATTTTGGTTTGAAGTTAGAGTTTAGAATAATGGCACTCACATCAAAGAATACAGTGTTGCGATTAGCATATCTATCATGTCGATCAATACCATCAAATCTTTGTGGGAATTGAACATAACAGAGCTTCTTGCCCAGCTGGGGGTCCATTAAAAAGCACATAGCCTCTCTTATAGCCTTGCTATTGTTGATGTAATGATCGCAATCCAGATTCAACATGAAAGGTGCATTTGTAAGCACAGCAGAAACTCGAACCTTTTGAGGACAGACAACAAGGAAAGAGTTATGAACATGTTTGTTTTCTAATATCCTAAATGAATCAAACAAAACATAACTTCAAATTCTTGTACTCACTAAGGCATTCATGGCACCAGCTTTCTTGTGGTGTTGATAGCCGGGACGTTTTTCACGAGAAATATACACAAGTCGTGGCAGTTCCTTGCCATCCACGTCCAGTGCACCCGCACTTCCTAGATACACCTGCAATTAGCAAAGCCAAGTCCATCATGAGCCATGTCAGTGCTCACCAGACAACCAGCCATTGCAATCATTAATTGACTTTTTTTCTTATTAAAATTAGGCTAATTCTTTAAGAACCATTGCAAATTTTGAACACTACATTTTGCCTTTTACTATTCCTTGTTAGAATCAAGAGAACCTAATTCAATAGATGTTCATGAGTTCACGTTAAGTTTTGTTCCTTATTGATAAGATGTTGAAGAGTGCACAAAACAAGAGCTACGTAGAGAATGCAATAGCCAAACCTGAATCATTCCTGGATGATCACGAGTGTTGTTCCCAGGCCATGGGGTGCCATCCTGCATCACCCACCCCTCTTCTGGTTTCTTCTGAGCCTTTGCCACCAAAGCATTAATTTTCACTTTGAATTCTTCATATTCTCTCTGTAATGGAGCAACAACAAAAACGAACTTCTGTAAGTCTCAATGAAACCTTGAGACATCAACACAAAAGAACATTAAGGAAAAAAAAACAATTTTTTTTTTCTATATTCACAAACATGACCCACCTTCATGGCCCTGCGTTCCTTCACAAAAGTGGTGTGCACCTTATCTTTCAAGTAATCAATCTTCTGGGAGAAATAGAACTCAGGAGCCCTTGGCTCTATGTTATACTTCTTGCAAAAGGGAACCCATCTTCTTGCAAACTCAGAAGTTTCTGACAGTGTATCAAACAGGAGCATAGATGCACCATCATCAGACACATAGCAGCAAACCTTCTCAACCGGGTAATCAACAGAGAGGATTGAAAGAACAGTGTTGGCTGTTATGATGGGAGGCTCCTTCAAAGGGTCCACAGTACTCACAAAGACATCAACCGGGGCTAGTTTGTTTGGTTCCCCTTCGCGCTCGAACCTTATGGACAATCGGTCCAAGTAAGTCTCGCGCATGATGGGGAACCATTTGGGGAACTGGTCAAGTATCCATGAGAGTGCAAACCATATCTCACATATGACAGATGTGAGCCACAGTGGATATGCATCATATGCTGGAGTCATGATGCGGAAACGCAAGAAGAAAGCTAGGATCACCAGCCTCATGACAATGACTATGCGGTATGGGTTGATTAGGCTAGAAGGTATTGGCACCTTTCGCCACAATGGTTGCCTAGCTTCAGCCAAACTGTCATGTGCCAAAAAGAAAATGTCACAAATGCTGTATAATGTATATAACATTTTCATACGAACTTTCATATAATATAAAGTCGGTAATTACAGAAAATTTCATTATATTTTTAATGGTATTATACCAAACAATTGATTTGCTTGATTGCTTATGCTTTATTGGTGTCCAAGCAAGAGCATAGGAAAAATCACTCACAGGTAGTCATCTTCTTCTTCGGCTTGGTCATCTTTTCCTTCCTCTTTGTTAAGCAGGCCTCTCTTTTCTTGCCTGACTTTCCATTTCTCCACTCTTTCTTCCCATTCTGCATTGCTGTAGAATTCTTTCTCCCGTTCAAAATCCTTACCCGCCACTAAAGAATAGTAAAAACCAACTCAGAAAATCATATATATAATTTAGTGAGAATACAGTTATATTATTGTGAAAAGATAAATGCTCACCGCTTCCAGCAGAAGAAAAAGCTTGACCATTGGGATGCCACTGCTGTTCCTTGTTGTCTCTATTTTCCTGTATAAATCACAAATAGCCCCTTAGTCTGCCACAACATAATAGTATTTCATTTTATTGAATCCTCCTGTGGGAAGTCATCAAAGTTTCTGCATTACATGAATCCTTTGGAGCTTGTGACTAATAGTAAGAGGCCTAAAATTAGCATAATACATGATCTGCATTCTCATGCATGATTTTAATGTCTCATCATGAAAAAAATTACCACATAATTAACATCATGTTGCCGGTCCGGATCATCATGACCACTCTTGATCTGAAATTCATCATCAAAATCATCTGCGTCAAAGTTCTCCTCTTCATCTCCAGCTACTCTAGGAGAACCTGCACGGAAGCAAATGCCACAAAGTCCACATATATCCGATAGCTCACATTTTCATTCTTATAATAATAATAATAATTAAAAAAGGTGGAAGCTAGTGAGTAATGCTAAGCTAACCTTTGTGACGCTTATAGCGGGTGTTGCATTGAGGGCAGCACTGGGTGCCTTCACTCCTCTCATACTCATAACAGGGTCGACAAACAGGGAAACCACACACATGACAAGCCACAAACAGTTTCCCATCTTCCTTGTATCCAATCTGATCACCACAAACTCTGCATACTTTTGATGATGCAGATTGACGAGTGGGAGGCCGATGCTGCCACAACGTACATATTATATAATATGGTGCACATAGATGAATGAGAAACCAACATCAAACAAAATAACGTAAAAAGCATTGCAAATTTCAAAGTAACAAAAGCAAGCCATTTGGAGGAGCACAATGACAGACAATACCTGATTAGGGTCATGAGAACCAGTTGTGAAGGCAGCCATATTGGAGTCTTGAGGCCGTGGCAAGTATGGGAGAGAGGGTCTAGTCTTTATATACGAATGGGTCGTTCAGACATCATAGTAAGACGTAGACATCAACATTGTTATGCTTGTGAATGCAAGACCAGTGTAGTGTCTACCAAACTGTGAGTTGGGGGGTCATTGGTTTGAGTCTAAGAGACGTAACGTAAGGCTTCTATGGGTTGGAATTTTCAGTTTGGTTTTTTGTTTTGCTTGGCCTCAAAGTAGTAGGCCTCTTTTCTAGTAGTTCTTAAATGCATCAACTAGATATATTACACATTGCACTTTTGTACTGACACAAGCTAGCTTGTTTGTAATAACGTGTCCCCACATTGCTTAGTTGACAATACCAAGTGCTATTTCCCTTGTAGGTGGGAGGGCAAGACAGTGCAATGCACACCTCGAAGAAACACACAGAGCAACTCTCAGAATTTAGATCAGATGTTGAAGAGTTGTCCAGTAATGTGGCCCAAATCATAGCCATATCAATGGAGCCCAGGTCAAGGTTTGCATTTTTCAACCAAGAATTTGCGAAGTGTGGGAGTGGATTCTAGACACATTAGAGCATAGCTCTCCCATACCACTGCTGACAAATTCCATTCTTCGGATTTCAAAGATGGGCTTAACTTGCCAGCTTCAAGGCTTTTACATTGTTTTTATTTTTTTGGTTACAAGGCTTTTACGTAGTTAGTTAACTGATAGCAGAACCTGGACTACGATATGGTAATTGTCTCCTAATTGGCCCACCCAATATCCAAAATAAAAAATCAATACATATTAAGGCTGGAAAAACCTTTGAGCGTCTCAAAGAGTCCATTACAAAAAAAAAAAAACAAAAAAGGAAGATTGTTTGTTTCTTAGTGAAATTCACTTTGTTCGATTGGTAAATTTTCATCGACATATTATATTGTAAATAAATAAATAAACAAAGAAAAGGGATTACTTTTAATATATTACTATAAACATGAGTAATTTAATTTTATGAGAATCAACTACAATAATAAATAACTGTGTGTTTTTCTTACGAGATGTAATATATCTTAGTTTTCGGCTTGGATAGTTTACATAATTTTGATGTACCAGAAGGAAAAACCACAAATGCCTAAGAAGTTTCCATTAAGTGTTGAAAATAATTTAAAAGGAATTTTAAACTTAATATACCCTCAATAATAAAATTTTATTACTTTCATCTACTAATATGTCAAGAGCATTTAATTTCTATGGATTAACAGTATAAACTTTTTTTTATACCATTATCCAATTATACATTATTAAATCAACAACGGTGATTGAGTCTCACACCACTATTTGAAAAACAATACATGTGAGCAGCTTTAATTGGATACTAGTATAATTTCTTTTACACTATCAGTGCATAAAAATTAAACTTTTATTAAAAAATTAAATTTTAAATAATTTTAAATTTTCTTGTAACTAATTTTCTTAAAAAGGATTTGAAGGTACTAATACTCTTTAGTTATTTATAATTAAGAATCAGTCATGTGTCTCACTAAATCAACTTATTAGACTCTACTAAAATTTAAGTTAAATCAAAGTCACTGATTACAAAAAGGAACAAGCACAATAAGGCCTAAGGCTATGATTGAGAGATTTAAAATGGAGGGAATGGAGTGGTCACTAATTGAATGGAGTAGAAAAATATAGAATAGAATGGCTAAAATGATGCCATCCTATTTTTTGGGAGTTTATATTATAAATGAGTGAAATGGAATGACATATAAATTTGGTTTTCCACTTTTATTCTTTTATTTTATAGAAGATATATTTCATATATAACAGATTATAAAATAACAAAATAGTAAAATCACTTCAAAAAATTAAGTGTCCCCCCAATTTGGGGGTCTATAAAATTACTATTTGAGAGAGTTTGAAAGCTTTAATTGTCCCTCCTTAACCATTTTCCACCCTTTTTATAAATCACTCCCAAACACCTATTTTGTAGATATTTCTCCCTTTCCTTGCCATTCCCTCCTCTAACTTCTTCCCAATCAGACCCTAAAGCTACAGAAATAAATCCTTATTTGTAATTACTAAATTAAAAAATATATATATTAAAAGCTATTTTCATATTTTAAAGACATTGAAGATATTTGTTTGGCTTAAACATGTTTTTAGTTCTAATAAATATGATTTATTTTAATTTTGGTTCTTCTAAAATTTTTATTTTAGTTTTGGTCCCTCTTTTATCCATAATTATGTTTTTCATCTCTTTTATGTGAATTCAGTGTTAAATAATAATATTTATAATGATCAAAAGAATATTCTTGAAATATTTAAAGAGAAAAAATAAAAATTTCAATGTTTGTAACAACGAAATCCATATTAAAAAATATTGATTGAGAGCAAAATTAGAACAATAAAGACTACAAACAAACAAAAAAATTTAGAGCATTCAAAACTAAAATAATCTAAATTAATGGACCAAAAATATATTTAAACCTATTTTTTGTTTTAAATATTAAAATAATATATTAGAGAAATGAATCTCTAGATTCTAAGCTCACATCAAGATGATTGATTACAATTCATACACTTAAACATCAAGATTTAATCCAAATTCAATCCGATAGGAAGGAAACCTTTCAATTGATCCTTCTACCGACCTTATAACCTCAAATTCAATCTTGGTTACAAGGGGTCGATTGGATCGATCCGAGGTTGCCACTGGCAACCAATCATCTCCAGCGTTACCGCAGCACTCACTGTGTGTCTCAGACACTGCTACCTCTGTCACTGCCTTTCCCTCTCGTTTCGTTTCCCTGATCTGAATCTCACACCCCCAAATCCTTAGTCCCAATCATTTCATCAAAGTTCCAATCTTTTCCCATTTCCACAGCATCCCCACCACTCCATTTCTCCTTCTTTATTCGGAGAGCAATGTCAATGTTTCTGCACCAAAGAAGTCTCCACAACCCGTTCTCAAACCCCTTCACGGCTTCACCTCCTTCCTCCACCAATCCCAAGAGACCCGTCTCCATTTTCAGCCCAACAACACTCTTGGTCCTCTTGTGCCTCATGATGGTGGTGGGTGTGTTCACCCCCTGGGTAGGGATGATGCCCCAAAGCATATTCTCAGTGTCAAAGCCTTCTGTTTCAAAGTGGGGTGCTTACAAATTGGACCAAGCACTCTCCTTTGTGGCCAAAAATGGAACTGTCATAGTTTGCATTGTGAGCCAGCCTTACCTGCCTTTCCTCAACAACTGGTTGATCAGCATCACAAGGCAGAACCGCCAGGACATGGTCCTTGTTATTGCTGAGGACTACACTTCACTCGATAAGGTCAATGAGCGTTGGCCTGGCCATGCCGTCCTCATTCCTCCTGTGCTTGATGCTGAATCTGCTCATAAGTTTGGCTCTAAGGTTTGTTACTCGATGATGTTTGTGTAAGGTTTGTTACTCAATGATGTTTGTGTCTTTTATGGATTTCATGTATAGTTATACTTTATCTGTAATTGCAATTTGATTGTTGATGTGGGTTTTTGTTGGATTTCTGTTTGGACTTGTAACTAAGGGAGCAATTGTTTCAGAATAAATGATTATGAAACTTAAATTTTAAGCTGAATTTTTTTTTTTTCAAAAAAAAAGAAAATCCAAATATACGAATAATATTTTTTGGGTGAAAAAGTGATTTTTCAGGCCCAGAATCTCATCCAAATGCCCCCTAATTATAATATGCTTTACCAATTATGAGGACATGATTGTTTTGGTTGTATTTTATGGCTCTTTATGGTTCAAACGTGTGCTTTCATGATCTGGTGACTTGAATTGTTGTTACCGTATTGGATGCTCGGAAACTTAAACACTTACCTGTTGTCTTTGGTGGTACGTTTTATGCTTATGTATGAAGTGGTATTAATTATTTTGGATCTAGCCATTTTCCTTTCCTATGTGCGGTGCTGAGTTTTAGAATATGTGATTGTTTATTTTCACTGTATAGGGTTTCTTCAACTTTACAGCCAGGAGGCCAAGCCATCTGTTGAAGATTTTGGAGCTTGGATACAGTGTAATGTACAATGATGTTGATATGGTCTGGTTGGGTGATCCATTGCTTCAGTTGCAAGGGAATCATGATGTGTACTTTACGGATGATATGACTGCAGTAAGTATGCTAATATGTGTTGAACGCTGCAGTTCTAGTTTAATTCTGTTCTGCTCTTATATTATTGACTTGCTTTTTTCATTTGTATTTCTTTGTGAGATCAGATCAAACCGTTGAACCATTCTCACGATTTACCACCACCAGGAAAAAAAGGCCGCCCTTACATATGTAGTTGCGTGATTTTCCTTCGCCCTACTGATGGAGCAAAGCTAGTTTTGAAAAAGTGGATTGAGGAACTTCAGCTTCAACCCTGGTCTAAAACCCAGAAATCTAATGATCAGCCTGCCTTTAACTGGGCTTTAATGAAGACTGCTAAAGAGGTTTGTTGCATTTTTCTTGTTTTGTTCCAGTTTGGATGACTCCCATACATTAATTAAACCAATATATGAGGGGTGCTTATTGATTTTCTTTTAGGACATATTGATGGTCACTCAGGACAACTTGCTGCTGATAAAGTAACACATTGCATGTCGTTAAAGGCTTAAATATGAATCCTATCTTCATGACTTTCTGGTTTAACTAGTATTAAGTATAGACATCATTGCTTATCCAATTATGACTTCTATCTGTGACAAGTTTAAAATTCCCTAAATAATCTCCCAATCCTATATCTTGTGCAGATATAGAGAAAAGTGATTTTTGATTACCATATAAAGCTCTAAATAGTTTCACTAAATCTTTGGTTTTTGGTAGGGTCCAATAGCGCCAACTAATGCATGTATTAGTATTTTTCCAACAAATTGAAGTCTATTTGTTATTTCATTGAACACTATATCTCTCAGAAAATTTTTTTTGGCATCATGGTAGTGTACCATGGATGATTTGTGTCCAATTACCGGGAAAAGACCTTCAATTTCCTCTCTTTAGTTTCTCAGACCACTGTTGACGAAAAAGCAGAAAACAGGAATGTGAATAAATCTTGTTTTATAAAGTAAAAGGTAAAAACTATATCCATCAGAAAGAATCTTTTAATTGTTATTGTGAATAGAGGTTTTGCTGTGATGCGTTATGAATCAGCCCAAAATCGTTTGTATGAATGGAATGCTAAGTAGAAGTGCATTGGCACTAGAAAATGTGCATTGCAATTCTCATCTTTGATATTTGCGACCAGGAGAGTGGCTAGGTTTATTTCTATTCTATAGAACTTCTAAAATGCACATATATATATATATATATGAATGGCGATCCACTTACTCTAGGAGTAAATTATGCTACACTTATTCCATTCAATAACTCTTAATAGATATGAGATCGCATATAAATTCAAAATTCTTACCAAATAGATTAAGTATATCAAATTTCATACAATTTGAAAATGATTTGATACTTTATCATGCCACTTTATTTTAACGGATATGTTTTTGAAAATACAAATAAATAGTAGTCATTAGAAGACATGCCTATTGTTATATGATTTTTTTTAAAAATTTGACATGTTTAATCATTAGATTAATATAACTTAATTCAGTGGTCGAATCGATTAAATTCAAGTTCTATAATGAGTTACTAAATGGAGTAAGTATGCAAGACTTACTCCTGGAGTAAACGGATCTCCACTCTATATATATATATTCCTGGTTAATGATTTTTTTCCCATGATTTCCTGCAGGCGGATTTATACTTGTTGCAGCAGGCTGCGTTCCCTACTGGCGGATTATATTTCAAGAACAAGACATGGGTTAAGGAAACTAAAGGAATGCATGTGATCATTCATAATAATTATATAGTAGGTTTTGAGAAGAAGATTAAGCGGTTTCGTGACTATGGCCTCTGGTTGGTGGATGATTATGCAAACGAGTCCCCACTAGGTAGAATATGAACCTTGGCAGCTGACACGAGCATTTTGATCCAGACATCAGAACATGCTTTCTGCAAATTTGTTCATCGTGCTTGCTTGATGAAGATATTACAACTCTTGCTATCAACACAGGCCATTCTTTAAATGATGGTTTGGCAAACACACTCTTCTGTTTTCACTTCTGTGAGGAAGAGGTGCTTTACAAGTGATAGATTTTATTTCAAGGCCCAAAAAGGAAAAGGGTAGAGTTTATGTGGTTATTGTAGTTGTAACTGAAGATGTATTTTTGTCCAGAGAAAGAACATGATTTCACAGTAAACAATTCAATTTACATAATATATGAAATATAATCTTTTTGCCTCTTTTTGCCCCCGGAATCTTGGGATACTATTTGAAGATTGGTTTGTACTTTGTTGTGTATGAGAAAAAAAAAAAGAGTATGAATTAGAAGAATGTTGAGTACTAATTGATGATTGAATCGTAGTTTGTTGTACATGAGAGGAAAAAGAAAATTCATTAGATAAAATAACTAAATTGAGAATTGCGTTTGGCAGGAATGAAGGCAGTTATCCTAACCATTGGACTACAAACAATGTTTTTGGGTTGATCTAAAGTTTATAACCAGTTGATATTTAAGCTACTAGACATCTAGTAGTGTACTTAAGAGTTGAAGGTTAATTTTAATCTTTGAAATTACATGTAAATGTCATTTTACTCGTTAAAATTGAATGTGTCATTTTAGTTTCCAAAATCAACAAATTATTAATTTAATCCTTGAAATCATAAAAAAAAATATATTCAAGTTAATCCTTACTATAATATTTGTGGGGACTAGCTTGAATAATTAAAAGAACCAATTTAACTTATTTTTTATAATTTTGATGACTAAAATGATAATTTAACTTTAGAGATTAAAATGACACAGGGATATATATAATTTAAAGAGCAAAAGTATACCTTTACTGGGTACGCTACTGAGAGCAGAAAGCATAGGCAATAGTGAAGCTAAGTTTTTACCATTTGTGTACGTGTAGCAGTGGTGTGCAGCTGTGAATAAATAAATGTTAACCGTAGACTGTCTCGTGCTATAAAAGTTGCGTGGCCAAGCAAGTTGAATGAACTGATTCTCTACGTGACTGTTGCAGAGTCTTGGAAAGTTCCCATTAGCAACAAGGATATTTAAGCTCAAATAACAAAGACCAAAAAGAAGTCAAGTAAAACAATCGAATAGCAGCAGACTTCAGAATTTTACAGATGCTATGTTATTTCATTGAACACTATTATCTCGAGGATAAATTTTGACCGGGTATCATGGTACTGTACCATGGATATTTGTGTTCAATTACAAGGAAAAGACCTTCAGTTTCCTTTCTTTTTTTTCTCAAACCCCTTTGGACAAAAAAAGCAGAAAACTGGAAAATATGAATAAATCTCGTTTTATAAAGTAAAAAAACTATATCCATCAGAAAGAAGCTTTTTATTGTTATTGTGAATTGGTTTTTGCCGTGATGCGTTATGAATCAGCCAAAAATCATTTGTTTGAATGGAATATTAAAAATTTAAAAGTAGAAGTGCATTGCAACTCTCGTCTTTGTTATTTTGGTCCCCAAATGATTTGCTTCAATTGTTATGCTATTTGCACTAAATGCTTGGTCTCAACTTTGATATATAACCAGTTTTAAATCACAAGTACTTTTCCTCTTTAATGATTCTTTTGCATGACTTCCTGCAGGCAGACATCAGAACATGCTTCTGCCTGCTTGCTTGGTGGATGCTCGAAGAAGATATTACGACTCTTGCTGTCAGCGCAGGCCATTCTTTGAATGATGGCTTGGCAAACACGGTCTTCTGTTTTTCATTTTTGTGAAGGAAGAGGTGCTTTACAAGTGATATATTTTATTTCATGGCCCAAAGAAGAAAAGGGTAAATTCCTGTAGTTTGTAGCTGATGATGTATTTGTCTAGAGAAAGAACATGTTTCCACAGTAAACAATATTCAATTAGCTCAACACATGAAACATATTCTCTTTCAACCCCTGAATGTTGGAATACTATTTGATGATCGGTTTGTACTTTGTTGTGGACGAGGGAAAAAGGAGTATGTTTTGAAAGAATGTTAGAGTACTAATTGATGACTGGCTTGTAGTTTGTGCATGAGAGGCCAAAGAAGATTCATAAAATAAAATAGAAAATACAAGAATTGCGTTTGCCGGGAGTTGCTTGGAAGGCAATTATCCTAACCGTTGGACTAGAAACGCTTGTTTCTAAGATTTTTATTTTTATAAATAATTGTTATTTTCAGCTACCACAATTTGTAGGCAGGTGTCATTAAATAAAGAGTAAAATTAGGCTTCAATTCCAGAAAGATTTATGTTCTAATATTTTAATACTTAAATGATAAATTGCATATATTTGAGTCCCTAAATTTTACATTTGAACACATTTTATAGCTACCATTTTTTTTTGAACTGAAGTGTTACAACACCAATTTTTTTTGAGGATTAAGTATATGCAATTAATACTTTGAGGGACGAAATGTCATAATACAAAATATTTTAGAAACTAAAATATATATATATATATATATATATAATTTATCACATTTTGAGAATTAAGTATCAAAGTACAAATCTTTTAGGACCGAACTATAGTTTTAGTCGCAAATAAATGTCAACACAGACTGTCTGGTGCTAAAAGTAGTGTGGCTTGGAGAGTATAGGAAAGTTCCTATTATGATAGTGAGGCGCAAGTTAGCAACAAGGATATTTTAGCTCAAATAACAAAGGCCAAAAAGAAGTCAAGCAAAACAATCGAATAGCGGACTGTAGAATCTTTCCGATGCCACCTCACCAGCCGTATTTGATTTTCTATATTTCAGAATAATATAAAAACGCTTCACTCACTTATTTCAGAATTTACACATTAATTAACCAACAAATAAAATCGCTTCGATGATGGTTACAAAAATGTACCATTAGCTCGTTTACAGCACACATGCAATACGAAAGTGGGCAAATGACCAAGTTTGTGGTCAATCCAACAACTGATCATGGTCCTATACAACCTCAAGAATGAAGAAATGGGAAAGCTTACACGCTACAGAGTTTAGACTCCCATGTACATCAAGCATTTCCCGATAGCTCCAGTTTTCAACACTAATAATAAACATTTTTAACAGCAAACACACACTAAGGAATCTGTCCGATGGTCTCAAGAAAACGGGCAAAGCTAGGGTACTTTGGCTCCCAACCAACTTCGTGGCGCGTTTTTGTGTTGTTTAATCTCTTACCAAGGGGGTCGTTAGTTCCTGTAAAGGTAAGAATCAACATAAAGTTTCACTATGGATGAACTCAGCTCAACATAAAGTAATGACAGTAGGTCCTCAGTTTGGTATGCAAGCTTCACGATCAAACATGGAACTCACCAGTAAATTTATCAAACTTTTTACTGAATTTCCCGCTTTTGTTAACTAGATCCATCATTTCTTGCCTGCAAAAAAATATGACCAGTGTGAGAGAATGTTCTCAATGAAATAAACACAAAAAAGTCTGATGGATAGGCGTCAGCAATGCTGCAAGAATAATCCAAGATCAGAATGCCATTTGATGAGTTAAAGAGAAAGAACCTGACCTAGACAAAGGATGATTATCACAACCCAAGAAAATCTTTCCACGGAATCTTTTCTTCAAGATTGCAACTGCGAGGGAAGCTGCATCCTGTTGTGGAAGCTTGTCAAAATGAGCATCATTTTGTACTTTTTTAGGAGAACAAAGGGGCTGAAGCCCAAAGAACTAGACAACTAGATTGATAGGTCAGGGAAGTAGGACCCCAGAAACATCACTCTGAAGGCACTCCCAAAGGCCAATTTTTTTCATGTTCGCATTTCATGCTGAGACATATCTTATGCTTTGCTTTCTTTGACGTGTTTCTTTGATATTTCAACGCTTCAGTAAAATTAAGCAGAAATTATTAGAAAAACAGGGAACCTAGGTACATAAAATGATGAGATGTAATGGCATTCAGACCTCATAATGTATAAGATTCAGGATGTGATCAGGCCGGCTATCAACAACACCCTTTTCTAAATAATAATTGTGTGCGCCTCTATCTGCTTTGTGTAATTGGTCAAGGTTGCATTAGGGTAAAAGCATAACAGCAATGGTTGCTCATAAAAAAAATGCTTCTAATCCTAATAATTTGAATCCCATAAAGGATATATAAAGTCCTGCCAATCTTAGAACACAGCCACCAAACTCCAGTACCATGTTTTCAGCTTTTAGAAGGACATCAGCCCTGGGGCTCCTCCCGATTGGCACAATTGGAGAATCCTAAAATGAAGTATATCTTATCAGCATAAATCAACAAACATAGAAGCCCGCATAAAGGCAAAACTTGACCTCGTAAGTTTCAAACAAGATACAGAGGAATAGAAGTAATGTAATTGAACAAATTAAGCGGTTCAAACTATTTGCAACCATTATACTAAAGTTTGGATCAAGAAGCCAGTACCTTGACAAAGATAGGAATTATCTCTTCAATTTAAATCAAACAGAGAAAGAAAAAAAAAGAAGATGACCAGCAGGAAAAAAATACGACAGCTTGGATGCATGTCCCACCTCATCACATGGTCCATTATCATTACAATCATATGGAGCAGAGCTTGACGTAAATATGAAAGAACCTTCACTATTCCAGCTTAATGCAGCTAACCTGATTGGTTGACAATCCACATGAACACATGAGTGCATAAGAAGATAAGTACTAAACTACAGCAAATTTTCCTTTTGCCAAGTAAATTTAATTTTTGAGCCAAATTACTAAATTATATTAATGAAGCAGTCCTAGAACATCCAAGTTGATCTGACCAACCACTTCAGTATTACTGAAGGAATATGATGTAACCAATAGAACCCTTTGTCGGTCCTCTGAAGGAGATCAAAGTAAACACAACCAACCACTCAACTTCTTCAAAAAGGGTGAGAATTTCAAGATGGCATGCAATATATACTAAATCCTTCCCACATCAAATTTTATTTTAGCTGCTACTTAAGTTTTTGAAACATAGAAACTGATTGGATGCTGAAAGATATCTGATCTCAGGTTCCAAATACAAGAGTGAATCACTCAAGTAAGAGAGCTACAAGAATATTCATGATTTTTTAAGATATATTAAATTTAAAACCATCATATAAAAAGACTATTAAAACTGTTGATGTGCTTAAATCTTATCCATGATAGTCAATCAACAGGGAAACACCAAAAGAACACCTCAAATATCAGTGCAAATACAACTTTCTTGTAGGATACAGGGTGAAATACAGTTCTCGAGATGATATACAGTATAAGGGAAAAAGGTGTTCACTAGCTCAAATTAACCAACTAAAAGCCTTAAAATAACTAGACTAACACTTCAAACATAATCAAGTCACGGAAAAAACTCATTAGCTTGTTGCCACACCCCATTGGCCTTTTATTGCCAAATACAAATTAATTATGAAATTAACTCAAGATTTCTCACCTCACATTACCAGCATAGTCTTGGGTCCGGGAAGGCGGAGCACAATAAATAACATTTGGGAATTTGTGAGTAGCTTCAGTCCACTTCAAAGACGGGTTAATACCCATTTGAATCAACTCATTGTGATGATCACTGGTCATTGTCTGTCCAAAAACTTGACAACCCGGATTATCCTACTCACAAGCATATACACACACAATTAGAAGATAAAAGATACTGATTACATAATTCAAAATAGCCGATGTACATGTACCCGATATGTATCGTGTCGGATGGTTTGCCAGTATTTTTAGATACTCCTACTTACATTTTACATGTTTTTAATTAAATATATACCGTATTTCCCTGTGATACTCGTGTTGTACAGGATACTCGTAACATAGCTGATACAAACCCTTTGAATCACAACACACATATATAAAAGCTTGAGCTAACATTACATCACAAGAATTTAAAGAAAGACAATGAAGCAATACCTCTCTCCATTTCTGAGCTACCAAACGACCAAGAACCCCAGGACCAACAACGAGTAAGTCATGCTCACCAATTACAGGATGAGAGGAAGCGAGTGATTCTTCAACTTCAGTGGGAGAGAGTGCATCTTGTGAAACCCGCAAATGGGTCGCCCTGGTGATCGAAAAAGATTCCAACTTTACACTGCTTCGCAAGTTGGAGCTTGTGCAAAGAGAGAATGGCTTTGAACCGAGGAACCCCAGACATGGCGTGTTGCTATAAAGGTTAGAGAAGTTCCAAGGAAACTTTAGAGGTTTGAGGACAACAACATTTGTAGTTGTGAAAGTGAAACACACGGTGGTTCCCATCATGAGGAAGATCAGGTTGGTTTTGGTCTCTGTTCTTTTTGGGACTTTGTGGATCGGAATGCCTACAGCACACGGGATAAAATCTTATATATGAAATGTGTGCGTGTCGTGAAACAAATTGTGCTTAAACACATGCTTAGTATTTATTTTAATCCCTTATTTTATATTTAAGAGTTATTTTAATTTTTAATTTTTAAAATGAATTAAATTAATTCCTTATATTATAAAATATAAACTATATTAATTCCTCAACTCATTTTTATTTAATATTCTATCAATTAAATGATAATAAATAATTTTAAATAATGATATATTAACATACCATATATTATTTTAAGTATAATAAAGTTTAAAATGACTTATTTTGATATAAAAAATTATATAAAATGAGCCATTTAAATATCCATTTTAAGTCATAAAATGACTTATTTTATATAATTTTAAATATCTGAATAAATTATTTTCAACTCCATCCTATTTCAGATAACATATAATATGATAAAATATCACTTAATATTATATACTATCATTTAATTAATAAAATATTAAATAAAAATGAAATAAGGGACTAAATTGACTCACTTTTTGTAATATAAGCGACTAATTTGACTCATTTAAAAATGGGTAACTAAAATGATTCACGGATGAAAATAGAGACTAAAATGAGCATTAACTCTTAAATATATATATTTTTAAATCTGAAAAAGTAAATTTGGTTTTATTTTTCATATCAATTTATTATAATATTATATGAATTAATTTTATTTTGGCATATTAATTAATAAATCCAATCAAATCATTGAAATAATAAATAATTATAATTTGATAAATCATCAAAAGATATAACATTGTTTTTTTGTGTTTAATTTGTTATATATTATTTTCTTATATATATATATATTGTGCAATGCATCCAATTGGTGTTCTTCTATTCTTTTGATTTATTGTTGCAAATTCATTATGATCCAGTGATTTTATTTTTATTGTGTTTTCTTGTTCATTTTATTCTTGTATTCTATAACAATTGTTCTATATTTTTAAATTTTGTAATTTAATATGATATCTTTGCCTAAGTCATCTACCAGATTAAAGCATTGTTGATTGGCTCATATATTGCTAGACTTAAATCCAAGTGAGAATGATTTATCCTTTTCAATTTTTTATTTATTATATCTTATCATATAATCCAAAGTTATTAGCAATATCCGATTAATATGAGTTTCTTATTCATAATTTTAGTTTGTTCTGATATATATCATATTTCTTTATTTTATTCACTTTAATCTTTATTAATTATAAGTAAATATGACCTTACATTGTATCATCAATATTACGAATAAATTGTGTAATTTTGAATAAGATGAGTAAAGGTACGAAGGAACGAACATTTGTTTGGCATTCTTCTATTAATGGTTGCAATAAATAGAATTAGGTTATTTTATTATAAATATTTTTTCATATTAGGAAATTCTCTTTGAATAATGTATCTATAATCTTTTAGGTTTGGGTATTTGTATTGTTTTTAATATAAATAACTAGTCGTTTGGCCCATGCGATGCACAGGAAGAAGGTAATAAAAAATAGTTTGTTGATTATTTAAAAAATAAATGATAATTTATTTACATATATCTTATAGAAAATTGAGTATATAAATTTATATTAAAATTAAGTTAATAGTTAAATAATTAAATAGGTAGACAAAATATAAATGTGTCATTCTATTTTATATCTTATATTGAATATCATATTTATAAGGTTGAAAATACCTTGATAGATTATCTATAACTAACAATAAAGAACTTATTTTATAAAAATTTTGCACATTTCGAAAGTTAAAATTGTTGAATAAAGAAAGAGAATAAATGGATAATTTTACTATATCATAAGTCATTTATAGGGATGACAATGAGTATCTATAAGAAAGGAGACATGTCCTACCCCTCCTATCACTGTTTAGAATTTTGTCTCTCATCCTCATCCCCTTTCTGGGTCCCCATTTCTCATTTCTTGTGGGGATTTTGAATTCCTATGGTATTCAAGGGTTTGTTAACAAATTTCAAAAATAGAAAAACTTTAAAAATATTTTACAATTTGAAGCATAAATATACATAATAACAAATACTATTAACGCAATATAATCCAAATTAAAATTAAAAATATATATAATGCACATATAATAAAAAAATTAAAAAATAAAATATATATTATCCCTGTCCTTATCCCATTTAATAAACGGGGACTTAACCTCCATAGATAATTCCTACGAAGGCAAAATATGTGCTAATTCCTTTCGCCATTGGGTAATTCAGGTGTGCACCCATTTTTAATTTTTTTTATCATCCATAGAAGTTTATATCTTTTTAGTAAATTAAAATATTTAATTTAAAAATATAAAAATATATTTTCTAATTAATAAAAATAATACATAAATTTAATTGATATGATTTTAATTACATGTCCTTTCCTTATACACCATTTTAATAAATTAAAATATCCATTTTGAATATATGTTATAATTAATGTGCAATAATTAGTGAAAAATCATTTGGAATTATAATTTATATAATCTCAATTATTAGATTAGTGTATAAATTATAATTTTTAATAAAAATAATATAATTATTTACTTTTTAAAAATTAATAAATATTTAATATCATCATCATAGAAGTGTAAATTATAGAATTGATTTTTTTAAATATTTTAGTGTTAAAAGATTGAAGGCATTTTTTTAAAAAAAATTAGTATGAAAAAATTATGAAATTGATAGATTAAAATGTTTAAGTTATAAAAAATTAAACAGAGTATAGTAATACATGTAGATATATAATTTTTTATTATAATTTTTAAAATTTTTACATTAGAAATTAGAAAATTTCCCCTAATCCTATCTTCATTTAGAATTTTACTTCAATTTTCATGCACATCCTAGTCACGGGTTCCTTTTTTTCATTTCATATGGAGATTTGAATCTCTATTGATATTTATGAGTTTATTAAAAAAATTTAAAAATGTAAAATTTTAAAAATACTTTGGACTTCAAAACATAAATATCTATAATAATAAATACTATTATTGCAACACAATTATAATAGGTTTGTTATCGTTAATACTATAATTATATATATAAAAAATTTTTATGTTATAATATATTGAATTATAATTTTGTTTATGCTATTTTTTATTTTTTATATTGATTTTGTTAATGGTAGAGAGATATGAAGATATGATTGAAAAAAAAATTAATAATTAGAAGGTAAATTAAATTCAAAAACTTACTTTAAGTGTTAAGATTATAAAAAAAGTGGGGTATAATTTTTTTATAAATAACATATGGAAGACTTTTTATGTAATGAATATTAAATATTAGTATTATATCAATTATTATCATATTTGATTAAGAATAAATTTGGTATAAACTAAATTTTGAATTATTATTATATCAAAATCAATCAATTAGCAATTTGCTAACAATTTGACTTACCCATTTTCTTTAAAAAAATGTGTTGATTTTAAAATTTATTTATTTTGAAAATATTTTCTTTACAATTTTTTTATATTACCTTCATAATGTGAGGCTATTAATAGTTCTTAATTTAATTAGAGATCATAATTAAATTAACATGGGTTTTCTCTCAGTGCAAATTATAATATTTAATTATTGTAATACTTGATTCTTTATTAATTATAATATCTAATTTTATTTTATATGAAAAATAATTAATAAGAAAATTATAAATTAATTTAAAAAAATCTTTAGACATAAAGATTAAGAAAAGTGGGGCATAAATCACTGTATAAATAATAAGTGCAATAGTTCTCATGAAGTGAGTCTGAAATATAATTATAGTAGACCTATACAATTAATAAATTTTATACCGAATCTTAATCATTAATAACTTCTAATTATAAATAAGACTCTAATAAATCTCTTTTTTTTAAAAAAAATCTTCTCCGATTTTTTAAATTTTTTTCAACACTAAATTTTTATTTTTGAAATTCATTAAAATCTTTTAAAGTATAAAATTATCAAAATTGTCATGAATTATATGATTGATTTTTTTTTTCAAAATTCATTCAAATATTTTAAAATATAAAATTATTAAAATTATTTGTAAGAGCTCAGAGGTTATTAAAGGTATAATTTTATAGTCATCCCAAGTGATCCTAAGATTTTCATTTTTACCTACGTACATATATAAATTTTTTTATTGAATTGGTATATTTTTTGTCTTCAAATCATTAAATTAATCTATACATATAATCAGATAATATTATCACTAATGGCAAGAAAAAATATTCTACCTTTAAATAATTAAATTCATCATAATCTTATTGTTAATGAAAAAGGTAAATGATATAACCTAGCGCATATATTTTATATTTTTCTTATAATTTATATACTTAATTTTATAAATTTAATATAATAGTATTCAAAAGAAAATCACCACTCCCATCAAATATAAATATTTTAGATGTGAAATTAATACTAAAATTGTGAAATTAATTTATCAATATAATTCATGATTTCAGCATTGCAATAATTAGAGGTATTTAATTAATGTAATGAAATCTTATTATTAAATACACATGATTATCAATAATATGCTAGTAATATGTAATAATTATGATTTTATTTTTTTAAAAAAAATTAATAAATAAATTCTTAAACAATATGGATCCTAAAATATTTTCATCGTGACACGTGTAAAACTTTCCTTCAAACGACTCTGAAATATTAGTATTATAGATTTGTAATGATATTGTAATGGTCTTTCCATATGACGAATGTAATGAAAGAATTTTTTTTTGAACAATGTTATGAATTTCATTTTTATTATCTTAAAGTTTATCTATTGCACATTCTTCATTCTTCCCAATAATTATGATTACTAAAATTTTCTTCAAAATCAAAATGATTCACAATAATCACTTGAAAAAATTCCAAAAAAAAAAACAAAGGATAAATATAATCATTCTTTGCATAACTACGAGAAAATCATATGATAGATATTAATATAATTTAGAATATATAGATGTTAATAAATTTTAGAATATCTGACTAAAAAAATTAATATATGATTCTTTTTTACTTTAATTCTTAAATATTTCTTTCTATTGATTTCCAATAATTACTATATTAACCATTAGATGATATTTTAAAAGTTTTTTCTATATACTTCCTATGCTATCATTAATATTTTATTCAAGTCAATAGTGTATATTTATTCATATGATAATATTATCTTTCTCCCTTAGACTTAAACATATTAATGTGATATTCCTTCACTATTTTTTCCAAATAAAATAAAATTTTTATTTAATTTGCATCAAATCTATTTTTTTACCGGTTGATTTCTTACATGTAATTTACAAATGAATCAGCAATATAAAATATAAAAAAAATTAATTATAGTATAATTTATTAAGGATGAAAAAAATTCATTTACTATAATTACATTTTCTTTTTCTTTTTTTTTTTTACTTTTTTCTTCAATCAAGTAAGAGAAAAAAAATTCATTTCCTTTTTCTTTGTGTTCCATTTATCTAATAAAAAAGGAGGAAAAAAAATGACTCTTCTCTTCTCTTCATTTTCTCTCTTCTCGTTTTCTATAGTCATATGAGCAAAGGGTTAAATGTTCCATAAAAATCTCTTGAAAGATTTCTTTGGTGCATATGTGACCATATATGTGCATAGACAGGCAGTTTGAAAATTGCAAATTCTGAAACCAAGTTGCATTCAACCACCATGTATGTTGGTCAAACCAAACGTCTGTGACCGTGTCTATGATCAGTTTTGCAGACATGACTCCCTGTGTGCACTACGTCTGATTAAAAGTTAACTGGAGAGTGCAGGGTTTAGTCGAAAACACCTCATAATCTTACCCATCAAACGAAAAACTTGGAAAGCACCATTTAAATGACATTATTGAGCAAGAGAGGAAAATAAAATATATAAATAATAATAAGGTGTAACTATATTTTTGTTCTAGATGGTATAGCTAATTATTGCTGTATATTAATTTTGTTCAGTTTGTTAAAGCTGTTCAAAAGACTAGTTCCTATTTCTTTGCTCTATCTTCCTTGATCCTACTATCCTATAGCGACGGACAAAGTAAAAGGAAATAGCTCTTATCTAACATTTGCAAAAAACTTGGTCTGAAAAGTTGAGGTTAATTTCATGATATTTTGCGATAGGAGACAATGAGGCATGCATGGAAACAGTGGTACCATGACGCTCGTTCCAGTGTTCATTGTACATGGATGTACCCTCCAGAATTCCAATTGCCATCTGAAGTATAATACTAATTGTACACAAATAGATTTGATGTGAAATTTGAGTTAGAAAGAAAAAACAAGAACAAAAAAAGTGTACTAGAAATTATAGCAGTTGCAATATATATATATATATATATGGAAGCTGGTATACATAAACTGCAAAAGGAGGCTAAATTATATATATATATATAATGACATTCCTAAAACCCAAGCTAGCTATCTGCTAGTTTCTTAGATTCAACACCGTACCACGCCTCAAAATTAAACCCTTGTTGCTGCAAAGTGGTTAACTGTGTACTAAATTCCTAATTAATATGTAATACTACTACAAGTAACTAAGTTACTGCCACTGCTGCATTTTCCAAACTCCTAACTATGCGGGTGCATTTCATATAGATTACCACATACCATACCATTACATATATATAATAACTAACCATTAATTCCTCCCTCCATTTAAGCATTAAAACTGTGAAAGGGCAGTGCCAATTGATCAAGGAGGCCAGTAACTGGGGTGGCAAGTCTAGGCTCATAGGCAAAACCATGCAACTCAAAGCCATCATGCGCAGTGTAAGGACAAGGTGGAATCCACTGCCATCTCTTCCTTGAGGTGTCAAACAGCAATGCCTTGTCTGTACCTCGAATCATGATCACAATGAACTCTCCATGCCCTACACATTCAAACCCATTCCCAACTTCCAATTCAGCAAACTGAATGTAAAGCTGCTGCGGCATCCTCTCAGTCTCCACCCACATTGTGCCACAAGCCTGCAAGCTCCAGACCCTCAAGCTCCTTGGCACGTTCAGCTTGCTCTTCTCAACAGCTGCAACTAGGAGCAGCTTTCCCTTGCACTCGACCAAGCTTGGAGAGCGCAGGAACCTCCTCATCGGGGCTTGGATTTTGAACCAAGTGTTGGATGTGATGTCATAGGCCAACACACTGAAAGGGCTGCAATTCATGCAGTAGAATTTGCCCTCAGCATAAAACATTCTTCCAGATTCAAGACTGCAGAGCCTAGGCAGAGAAGAGGTGGTTCCCCATAGGGAATAGAACCCACCCCCATCAATGTGGAAGCTCTCAGATGTCAGGTTCTTCACTGCATATGGGGATATCATGTCATCCCCAGCAACAGTAACATCTATGCAGGTGGGACTAATGGTTAGGCCAATGGAAGGGAAGAGTCTTGGCCTCAGTGTGGGTGGTAACTGAGTTATAGAACCAATGATAGGGTTGCAAAGAAGCATGGTTTTGGGGCCAGCTTCATCAGAGACCCAACAGAGTAAACCTGTAGAGGAAGATGCTGGAGAAAATCCAGATGGAACCAAAGCAAAGGAGATGCGGTACCATGCCATTTCATAGGGATCAAAGAGGTACCCTTCACATGAAGCACCACCGCCATCTGGTCCACTACTGCCACCGTTGTTGCTGCTGTTGTTCTTGTAGATGTAGCTCTTGCGGGTCTTGTGCTTGAAGAACATGAACCAATGGTGGCGTGGGGAGACTTGGAGGTACAATTCAAGGAAGGAGTTGGAGAAGAGAAGGCCATACCATCTCTTGCAGACACAGCGAGCTCGGAAGAAAGCAGGTGGAGGAAGGAAGGCTATGACACGGTCAAGGAGCCTCTGAGGGAGCTTGCTCCATATCCTGCTGTTCATCCATGGAGTGCTGTAGGTGTTTGTTGTGGCTGTGGTAACACTGCTGCTACCACCAGCACCACTGATGGTGAACGTGTAAGAAAAAGGAGATGTCATAGAGGGGTGAAAACCTTCCATATTATATGTGCTGTTGGCTTAAGATGGATAAAGATCTTATATGGGGTTTTTTCCTTTCTTGCTTTCAGTGGAACGTGGACAAGGAAATTGTTGAGAAATGGGAAATCAAGAGGGAGTGTAATACTGATATGCTAGGTAGGCTTGCCTTTAATGTTAAGAGGAGAGATTGTGCATTGTTTCTTGTTTTTTATGCGTTTTTCCTGAGAAAGATAGTGGTGGGAACGTTTTTAGGGAGCAACCTAGCTAAGAGGGAAAAGCAGTGTAGCTTGGAGGGTTGAGGGGCATCTATGTATCCTAGAAGAGGGAACAAAAGGTGGTTTTTGGAAGGGTAGTGGCTGTTGTTGCTGACTTATAGCAATCACCTGGGGTGTGTAGTTTCTGTGTTCCTCATTTTCAGTGGGGAGAGAGGGTGGGGGAATGAAGGATATTGGATGCAAGAAGAAAGGGTGATGCAACACACAATATATAGCCAGAAATGGAACAAATTAAAGAACGTGATTTAGTACTTGGGGTTTTGGTTTTCTCATTCATGTGATGTAGAAATTATTAGGGTGTTCTAGGTGTGATTTGCGTGGGGGACAAATGTGTGTATATATATATATATATATAGATGAAAAATATTATTTTAATATTTAAAAAAAGTATTTATTGAAATATTTTCTTTATCACTATAATAATATTCACTCATCTTTAATATTTATTATATCAAATAATTATAAAATAAATATCTAAATCAATATATTTTTTTTATATTAAAATAACACTTCCATATATAGGGATCCAAGTGGAGACTTTTGCCCCAAATTATGGTCGGTCAGCATAAATCTATCAACTTATTCTTATCCACACCCATATTAAAAACGTCCTGTTAATTTTATTTAATATATTTATTTATTTTTGAGTCATATCTACTTTAATAAAAATGTACGTGAAAATGAGGGGATAAATTTATACTTATTTGAAAAATTTACTAGTCCAAATTATTTATTCATTATTCAATTGTATGTATCTCTAGTGGTTTGCTTTTTTGGTGGGATATATATGAGAAAAATTAAAAAGGATAAAGGGGCATGTGTGATTCTGATGGATGCATATCTATCATTTCAGTGTTGTTTTGTCAAGGCCGAGGTTGGGAAGGACGAAGTTGCAGGAGAGTGAGAGAGGGTTGATGAAAGCGCAAACCATGCAAGTACATCATACACATGGCTCTTGCTCCTTTATGGTATGAATAAAGTGTTTAATATGGATGTATTCACAATCTAAACTAATTGAGTAATCGTATATTATTATTTATAAAGTTTAATCTTGAGATACTGAGATTGCATATAACGGGGGTGAGATTAAATCAACATTAATAATTTGACAATATATAATTAGATAATTTTATAAAAAATTTATATTATTATTAAAATATAAAAATTAAACTCATTATTATATTAACAAAATATATTTAGCCGTTCTCGTCTTATTAATTTAAAAGTTATCATATATAGAAGAGTTTAATTAAATGATACCCCATATATTAAAATCAAATTCATAAAAAAAATAGAATTCTACTTATTCAATATCCATCGAAACCCATTATACCAATTTCTATTAATAAAAGGATGCTTCTTATCTTTCTTTGTTTCTTTCTCTTCTCGTAGCTCATGTTCAAACTCAGGCTGTTCTGCACCCCAAAAAGAAACAAAAAGAAAAAACAACACATGTTGTTCGCACAACTGGACAAAATAGGCCCATCAATATATGTGAATTTGCAATCTATATGCAAGTATTGTAGATGAAAACTCTAGCCAGTAGTGGCCATAATGCGCCTGAAAAATTTAAGAGTTTTTCTAATGAGTGCTTAGAATATTGATTAAGGAACTCAAATTAAAGGTTAAAAGGTTTCCTTCGAGATGGTAGCACGTAAACATATATCTAGGGGGAGACATTGGTATTATAAGACTCTGCATACTAATACCATTTTACTGTTGAATTATAACTATCATTCATGTAACTTATTTTTTGTTCAATTTTAAAATGTTAAATATCAATAAATATATAATCAAATGATTTTGGATTAAAAACTGTTCAGCTTTGCTTTAACTGTGGTAATTGTCCAACTATACATAAGAGTAAAAGGTTTTAACTGCTTAACTCTGCTCATCCCTCGTACATAACTAATGTTTTTCGGGTTCCTTAATAAAATTTCCAAAACCCGAAAGTTTTAATTACAAGTGTCTCCAGTTTCTAGGTTATGGGCTATAAGTTTTCTAGGGCTGTAGGGCTTTTGACAAAAAGTTACGTAGTCAGATACTTAAAATGACCATTAAAAAACTATAAATTTTGTATTTAATCTTGTAATTCTTAAAATAATTACTGTTAATATATTTTTGGAATAAAAGGGTTTTATATCATTAATCAATTATATAATTTCACACGTAAAGGTTTTGAGGTTTTCATTAAAAGATCCAACCAGTTATATAATAATATAATAATAAATGATTGCACATATTTATAATTAACTTTTACACATGATTTTCATTATTATTTAGAATAACTTGAAATTAATTTAGGAAACAGTTCAAATAACTTATTACTGGCAATTCATTAATAAAAAAAATTAAGTTTTGATCTTTCAATATCTCAAAGACTAATAAAACTTGGTAAGTGAAAATTACAAAAAAAATTTTAATGAAAAATGAAAACAATGCCTTAATAAAGAATAAAAGCTATTATAGTTCAAAAGCAAATATGTAAAACTTCTAAAAATGATATCCAATCAAAACCTAACTAAATTAAAAATATATAAAGATTAACATAAAAGTCAATAAAATTAGATATGAAAAGAAAAAAATAACACAAAACTAAGGGCATATGTGGTTTCAGCTTTCAATTTTTATTTTTAATTTTTAAATTTTTAGAATTTTATGAAGGAAATACTGATGAAAACCAAAAATGAAAACTGAAAATTGAAATTTATAATTTTTCAAAATTTTTTATATTTCCTTCAAAAAAATCTGAAAAATTCAAACCACTCAAGCCTAAACTCTTCTTAAAATCATTAGTTTAGGAAAGCATAAGACTTAAATGTGAGATGATGAAGGCACCTTTCTTCTTTAATCAATGTCAAAAGTCCGATTCTCATAATAGAAATGAAGCAATTTTAAAATATGAGGTGCCTCTACCTCTTAAATTAGTCTAATATGTGAAGGGATTAATTATTGAGTTTGAAAGTGGATACATGCAAAATTACCAACTAAATTTATTTGTTAGGCAATTGTAACATATTTATTGTATATTATATGTTGATAATGATATGCATGTATGAATAAGATCTGAATGATACAACATAGAAACAGTTTGTCAGATCATACATACGTCCAATCCCATCGACCTGATAGGGGTTTTCTTTGCACAGCGAGGCGTGAACTACCAAAAGCTTTTGATGGTGCTTTGAAGGATATATCAGAAAGCGTAGCAAAGGCAAAGAAAGCAAAGGCTAGAGTGATCAGTAGACTCATAATACCATACACTACTCACTAGTTCAGTTCATTCATTCAGTCTCTCTCTGTAAAGTAAAGAAGCTGTCTTTTGCTCTTTCTGACTATTCCTTTCTTCTTTCTATGAGTCATAATATTCCCTTTCTCATAGCCTATTGGCTTTTGTTTGGTTTTGTTAAGGGAAGCAAATCTCAGTCAGACAAGCCCCCACACACCCCTCCCCCCTCTTCTGTCACGCTGTCTTGTTCGCGTCAATCCCTTTGCCACTATTATTTGTCTCAGGTTTCAACACACTCCTTCAATATTTGGAAAAAGTTGGGTCGCTCAGGTTTGGAAATGTTTGTCTACCTTCAAGAAACCTCTATATTAGGAAAAAGCATAACTAAGCATATTTAGTAATTTGTGTTCACTCCCAAGCAATCTCCCTCGCCCTTCATATCATCTGTACCTTTTTCTTTATTTTTTTTTTTATCTTCCTTTTCCTTATTAGTATTCTTTAGAGAAAGTCAAACAATGCATAGGTTTTGCATAGTTTTTTTTTTCTGAAAAAAATAATCTGATATACTTGCTAGGTAGGCAGGAAAACTAAATATTTGTTTGAGGAATAAGTTTGCAATAGTTGTACGAGGTATTTTTCTAGATATATTATTTTATAAATGAATCTAAAAAATAAAAAAGATATTTATTTTGAAATAAATGGAGTAATAAATTAAATTTTTAAATAAATTATTTATTTAAATTGTATAAAAAGTTTAATTTTAATATGAAAAACTAAATCAATTATTTATTTTAAATCTAACTCAAACATGTTAGTTTAAAAAAAAAAAATTAGTGAAAATTTTTAATTTTTACCATACATATAAACTAAATCTACTCTCCCAAAAAAAAAATAATTTTACTATTTTAATACTCAAATATCCTATTTATAAAATATATGAATTTCATCCCCCACTTTCTCTCTCTCACTCTTTTAACACTTATATGGACTCACATAAATTTTTATGTCCCCATAAGTGTTAAAATAATATTATCCCTTAAAAAAAATATACCAGAAGGGTGTCTTTGCTTCAGATAACTTCTCTTTTCCGATAGTGAGTGAAGACTTCAAATGTGCGGTACGGTACAATTAGCCCAACGCACGTTTAAATGATCTGGTTGACCATAAACTCACTAAAAACAAACAATAGACTTCAATTTCCAATAAAACTGAACTTTAAATGTTCAAAAATTAAAACCTTGTTATTTGAATGGAGGAGTTTTCTACGTGTTCATAATGACATGGTTTTTATCTCAAAAGAAGTGCTTCGAACACAGTGTAAGTAAGAAAAAAATTCTTTGTTGATTGATTTTAGAGGAAGAAAAATATTTATTATATTTTATTTATTATTATGTATTGCTATTATTTTTAATATAATAGTTCATTTTTCAATTAATAATTGGTACATGGCAAATATTTTATGTTGTTCTCACGGAACACTTGAGAATTAAATTGTACTAACTAATAATTATATTTATGAGAATTTGACTTATCTAATTAACCTGTCTTCCGCACTCATATACTACCATGGTGTGAGCTGACTTCTAAAGTTTTTTTAGTGGATAATTTGTAAATATTTTGTAAAGGCTTGATGAGTTTCGAGACATTTTTTAATTTTGGGAGTCTTTTACTGAACTTAAATTTTTTAAAATAAAAGGTAACAATTACTTTTTTAATAGTATTTTAGATAAAAAGAATAATTTTGTTATATGGCTAGGTATATGAAATAATATTAGACAAATACTCACTTTATTTTACAATAACCGTAAAAAATCAAACAATAGACATATTTAAAAAAAAATAAAAAAAATCTGATAAATATAGAAAATTATATGAGTTGATAAAACTATTCCTTTATACTCATTATCTATGAAGCATGAACACACTATTTGGGTGCCGTGTCTACATGTCGAACATATGTCTGTCTCGAATCTTGCATGACACACTGATGAGACATATTTATATATATTTAATCTAAAATTTACTCTTTTCTTACTATACCATACAAAAATTCAATATAAACATGGTTATAAAAAGAAAATAATATATAAAATTTTGAGTTTATAAGAAAATAAAGCATAAATGAAGTTTATATAAATGATATTTTGAATAATGTATTATTTTCTTTAAATTTTTAGTTATATATATGCTATATCCATGTGTTATAATTTTTTAATTTTGATGTATCTCACCTGTCCATGTTGTGTCATATCCCATGTCCATGTTAGTGTTTGTGTTCCATGCGTTATTATTATTCATTTTAGTAAATATATTGATTATTTAATTAATACTTTTATATTAAAGGTATAAATGGAGGAAAAAATTAATGATATCTACATATTGTAAATTGATGGACATTACAAAATATAAAAAATTTAAAAAATTGATTGGTATTGTGAGATTGAGGGAGTATTATTAATTAATGATGAGGACATAGTTACAAGGTCTTTGTTTTCCTCCATCCCTATTCCCTTCAAACTTCAAAGGGAATGAAACCTGCTTTAAATACGACCTGGCCCATGATTTGCTGCATAGTTCATTTCGTTTTATCATTGTAATTATTGTAATTTTTACAGCGTCATATGCTGGGATCATCAGTTATGCCATTGTTGATGTGTAGCAGTTTTGAACACTGGCCAATTTCTGCATGGAACTTTCCCGTACACAATGACAATGGACGCAGACAATATCAAATAGATAGAGGAGCGAGCACAGATAAATTTTGCAAGAGATTCAAAGATAACTTCTAAATGCATATTTCTTCAAGCGCTTCAATGGCAGTTTTCCAATATTCTTTGATTTCCCACATTCACGGGATATGATCTCGTATGTATAACGAAACTGTAATGCCTTGAGATTCGTTGGATTTTTCTAGCTGCTGTGCATTGCCAGTATTTACACGTTTAATTTATTTTTTCTACAGATATTTCAAATTTGTTTAATCCAATTATATTCAATGAAATGTCACAAGATCGGAGGAGCAATTTTCCATATTCTTGTAAATGAATATGTGAGTTTTTCATAGTCTATATTGGGTGTGATTGGATTTAATTTTAGACTCCCAGTATTTAGTGTTTCATTTTGCTTCTCTCTTTGAGAAATAAGCAACTTTAATTATTACAAAAAAAAAAGAAGAAGAATAAACTCTCTTGTAAAGAAAGTGTGTAGCACTTTGTACACTCATGATGATCAAACGAAAAATAGTTTAATAGACCATTCTAATGCATCAAACTTATAAAGATATCATGTGATCTTGTATATATTGTTTCATAAGGTGTAACATTATACTTCCTAGTGCTTATTTTGGGAATCCAATAACAATTGACACACCGATGTCGTGAGATTATTTTAGTTCAACACATATTAAGCCTACTACTCCAGTGTAGTTCATGTATCCTTGGCATAACTGAGCAGAAGCACTATATATTGGGGCTACTACAATAATTAGCAAATGCCATGCCATTGGTCATGCTTCACAGCACGGCGCATGAAACATTTGAACAACGAACAAAAGTGAAAAGTGATTCTCAAGCATTTCTCTACAACGCCACCCTACCTTGATCACCTTTTCTAATCATTAAATTCAAATAGGATATATCTTGGCTTAAAAAATTAGAAAAGAAAAAAAATCAAATTGAACAAGAATAAGCACATATATCCTCCCTAAGCAATATAATAAGTTGCGTCTCTCATGTTATTTATAATAATACGTTATTATAGCCACATAAAAAAGAAAGTATTACAGTATCTTCCCTAAGAATGTTGTATATGAAAATAATTTTATAATAATACAGTTAATTCTGACAATTCATTTATAATTATATGAGGTAAATTTAATTTTTTAACTCTCATATAAAATCACTCTTTTCACCATATACGTCCCTATTGTATAATTTTGCAAAAGGGATGTATTTAGAGTCAATTATAAAAATGCTGATTGAATGATAAAGATTATAACTCAAGATATTGTAACTCAAATTTTGATATACAGATATTATAACTCAAGATTCAATGATGGAGACTGTAGCCCATGATTGTATCCTTATGCACTGGCTAATCCTCATTTTCAATTATAGTGCTGCAATTCAAGTTTTGGTATTGGGGCCAGAGGCTAGCAAGAATTCGGACCCAAAAAGGAATTTTACCCCAAAAAAATAAAAAAATAAATATTAACGGTTATAAACATAAAAAACATTTATTACGGAAATGAACGATTTTGGATGCATATGAATACGTACACCCCTCATGCGTATTCAAATAAAACATGAATACGCTGGGTTCCCATGCGTATTCACGTTTTATTTGAATACGCATGAGGGGTGTGCGTATTCTTGTGGTAATTGAATACGCCCGAGGCTATGCATGACCCTTCTCACTTGTGTCATTTTCATATTTTCCTCTCACATTTCACTCTCACCTTGGCTTCTTAGGCAACTAGATGATGACAAACGTTTTATACCGCTTAAACAATGATCACATTAGTACCAAACTTGATCGTCAGGTATTTGTTTCTATACTATTTAGTTATTTAAAATTTCAATTAGTTTAGTTTTAGATATATATTTTTCTCCTTAATTTAGATATTTTCAGATATTGTTAGTTCAGTTAATATTGTAGTAGGGTTTAGTTCAGTGTAATAATCCATGCTAATTATTGATTAGGTTAGTTGAACAGTTTCTTTTAATTAGTTAAGTTGAATAAATAGTTGAATAATCATATATTAATTAATAATTAGTTTAGTTGAATTAATGATATTTTATTTAGTTAGCTTAGTTGAATAATTTATTTTAATTAATAACTTGCTTTGTTGAATTATTTTTGTTATCCTATAATTACTAGTTAGTCCAAGATTAGGTAGTTTTGTTTAAAAATATTGTTTTTATTTATATTTTAGTAGGTTTATGTATAATTCAAAAGTATGTGGTTATTATGGAATAATTTTTTTTATCATTAGTTTAGGTATTTTCGGATGTTGCTAGTTTAATTAGTATATTTTCAAAGTTTAACTATCAGTTTAGTGTAATAATCCATGTTAATTAGTGATTAGTTTAGTTGAACAGTTTATATTTTGTAGTAAATAGTTTAGTTGAATAACCAGTTGAATAATCCTATATTAATTAGCGATTAGTTTAGTTTAGTTGAATTAATGATATTTTATTTAAATAGTTTAGTTGAATAATTTATTTTAATTAATAACTTATTTGGTTGATTTATTTTTGTTATGCAGTAATTAGTTAGTCTCAGATTTGGTAGTTTTATTTAAAACATTAATTAGTTTGTATATGTATTTTAGTAGGTTTATGCATAATTCAAAAGTATGTAGTTTCTCATTGCATTGCCATTAAAAAAAATTAATATTTAGACTAGGTTTATATCATAGTATGATAATGTTAATTAAATTGATGTAGGGCGATCAAGTGTTATACCCTAGGCGTTGTGGTGCACCAGCACCGCATCCCCGAATGGAGTATTATTTACAACAGGCTGGATTTTGGGAATATGACTCGATGCTCATTAGCGCCCTTGTTGAAAGATGGCGCCCCAAGACTCACACATTTCATCTGCCTTATGGAGAGTGTATGATCACTCTCCAAGATGTGGCTAAGAAGCTGGGATTGCGAGTTAATGGTGTTGCAGTCAGTGGGAATATCGGCGCATGGGAAAAGTGGCATCAATAGAGCGTATGGGCCATATGTTGGGATTTGCTGGGTGTAGTACTAGAGCCGCAGCACAGACATGGGTCATATGTGAAGTTGACGTGGCTTAACCATACATTCCAGCATTTCGAATTTCCCATTAATGCATTAGAGATTGTCATTCAGCGGTGGACCTGGGCATATTTACTGGTGTTGATTGGCGACTTTCTATGTTTGGACAAGTCTTTCATCGCATGTCCACTTGAAGTGGCTGCCCCTATTGCGGGATTTCGGCGAGGCAGGGACTTACAGTTGGGGACTACCGGTGCTTGCATGTCTATATTGTAAGTCTTTGTTGGGGGGTGAAACACCCGGTTGTTGACTTTGCAAGATGTGTAGCATTATTGCTGTCCTGGGCATACTATCGGATCCCTGGCTTACACCCTGGACATGACCCTGGGATCACCTTTTCTCTGGCCTCGAGGTATACATTTTATTATACTTAATGATTGTTTAGTTATTCATTTGTAATTTTATTTGTTTGACTGCAACAAATTTGTGGTATGACTTTATTAATTTTAGGTGGGCAGGATTGAGGATTGTATCCGATGGGGATGCTCGTCAGTTGGTTGACTTCAGGGCACGGCTAGATTCGATACCTATTGACAGGGTAAGTGTCATTGACATACTATTATTTAAGTTCCAAATTCTTTGGTGATGTTGAAAGCTTAACTTAAGATTTCAATAATTGTAGTTTCAGTGGACTCCGGATGAGGACGTCAGCATCGTTGTTGTGACCCCGACACATGTGTATGCAGGGGCTGGTGCCTGGGCTTCCATTATTGCGCTCCTTTGCTTTGAGATTATGGAGTGGCACCTGGCCGATCGTGTCATGAGACAGTTTCAGATGCAGCAGTTCATTCTACATGCACTAGCCAACATTGACAGATTCATGCGATTGATGGTCGTGGGAATGATAAGGTGTGGTGGCCCGAGTACCATGCTCAGTGGCATGTTTTTTGGGATACACGTCAGGACCGATGTGTGGTGGGGGCTCACATTGTCGACAGTCGGCCATTTATGGAGTATCTGCAGTGGTATACTGGTGTTGCACAGAGGTTTTTATCTCTCGATAGCCAGTTGCAGGACCCTCGGTTTTTATCTTAGCGGTGTATTGCGTGTCTCCTAGTCACTATATACATTTTCTTCTTCCCAATACAACCCCAGCTCTTCTTTGTCTTCTTCGTCCCTGTGATCTACATGTAACTCAAAACCCCCAATAGCCACATGTCTAGTTGATGGCCCTGCATCTTGCACCACCAAATCTGCAAAGCTAGGACTACGAACGGGTGCATCCTGCACAATAATAGGATGTGTAGAATCATGTTGCTCGGGTGTTCCATTTACTGAAGTATGAGGAGCAGAACCAGTAGAGCTCAAATTACCATATTCTAAAATGATGAATATTTCCATTATGCGAACCTCCAAAAATTGAGCTTTGAACTCAAACATAAGACATATTTCATAGTTGCTGCAAAGTGGAAAGCAGTTATACTTGACCACATCGCTCCCAAAAGCTATTGGCAATCTATAAAAGATTTGGCTAATCCGCTTTTGAGTACCTATCTGCGCAAGTATTTTGGATTGTAACTCTAAAAAACTTATAGATGGACTGACTCGCAAACCGACTGGTCTGTTGCTATAAAATTTCACTCCTTCATTTATGGTGTCTTCCATTTTGCCATCATAATGAATAAGCCTACAACAAGAAGCCATTTTTTGAGTAAAAAGACACTACTGCTAGACAAAAACTCTATTGAATGAATAATACTTCATCGAGCGAGCAACCGGTTAAAAAGGCAAGTTTATCGAATACGTAAAGGATGAAAGCATAAATGAAATGAGAAGAATACGCATTGGAGTCTGGTGCAGAGTTTGTTAACATGAATATGCATGGAACATCCGCGTTAGTGATAAACACTTGAATACGCAATGGGCTCTTGCGTATTCATTATCAACATGAATACGCAGGGCCCCTTGCGTATTCACGTGTTTATCACTTACGCATAGGCCCATGCATATTCGCCCGTTTATGTTTCGACTTAAATTTGTCCCCAAATTTCTTTCCGTTTATTTTGGTAAATAATGTTTTTTTTTTTGTTTTATGTATATCAAATAGCCGACCCAAAAATCCTACAAACTTTGTCTATCATCATTTTTTCGAACAAAAAAAGAGAATATTATAATCCTAGGAAATAATGAAACACAATGCTACCCAGAATTCACAGCTCTCTAGTAACAAAGATGAATGATTATCTAGACCTATAACACTTGATTACGGTCACAGGCACCAGCAGCAGATAGTACAAGGTTAAAAACTTAAGAAGAGCTGTATGGGGAACACATATAAGACCGGCTAATGTACGAAACCATCCTATATTCCTATTGATTGATAGCAACTAACTTAAAGAAGTTGCCAAAGTTTACCTGAAAATAATATGTATGTATTGTCTCCACCATCACATCTAGGTGACTAGGTGAATATGCTATGCGACGTCAAGTATTTAATGAAAGTGGACTTGGACTAAAAGATGCAAAAAAAAAAAGGTCAAGTTAAACACTAAACTCAACATCTTGTAAACAATACCAGAATAAATGTGGATTTTTTTTAATTATAAGGAGTTCCTAGCAGAATTAAGGGAAAATAGAAAAGGAAATGGACAAATGGGGATAGAACCCCTTGCCTAATACCAATAGACTCTGAATCACTTGAACAAAGAGTGATGCCATATAAGCTACAACTTATTGACAGATAAATGTGAAATTTACATATATAAATGCCAAATTTAACATGATCTCTCTAGAAAGAGTTTTCATTCATTGTTACTTAAAATCAATTCAACTCTACCTGTATACCGTTTACGGATTTCTAAAAGCAATGTACACAGAATAAATTTCTCTAAGCAATATCAATCTTTGTGGTTTCCATGTCACTTAATGGGTTAATGGTCATGTACCATGCTCCTGAGTTATGACGAAAGTGCCCACCCCACGGGTTCAAACTCAGTGAGGCAATAGATCTAACTTTGCCTACGTGATATAGATTATAAAAACACGAGAAAAGGTTAACTAAAGCGCTAATAACATGTTGAGCTTGACAAGAACTCAAATTATGAACAGAGGGCTCATTCTCTTGAAAGTGTATGGTTCATGCATATCATCCTTTAACCACAAAATTAACACGCATTGCTAACTTTTGTCCAATCTTCCAGAACCCACTTGAATAACGAGCATTAGTCATCAGCACTCCGTCATTGACCAACATTGCAAAATAATCCATCACTCTCACCAAATCTGATAGAATTCTTTTCATTTCCAACTTTACGAAATCCACTAAAACAAAGCATCATATGATCAACAATCATCAGCACTCCATTGAAATAAAATGCAACATAAACTATCATCTTCATGAATTATAAAAGTATATATCATGTGAAGGGCAGCAAGTTTTCCGCATGCAATGTGATGGCGTCATAAATAAGAAGCATATTTGAATGCAGCAAATTAAAGCTTTAATTGATACAGAAAAGAAATTACATTCTCTACATATTTCCACCATCTCTTTCAACTCAATTGAATGATTAAAATAGAGTAAAGCTGGAAATTTCATGACCAAGGCATTTCAAGACAGAGTACAAGTTACTCTATGGTTATTTTAGCTTGACAACAGGCTAAGCTAAGTAATGATCTTGAATTATGAAAATGTTCATATCTGAAAATCTAAAGCTACTTCCTTCCTCGGCTAAGCCTCTGGAGTTGATAATTGATACTCCCCCAAGACTTTCTGTTCTTTTTGCTCTGAAACAAACAAAATGGATAAAATTGATGAGTTTTTCTTGCACTACTTATTTCTCATGCAATACGATAAAATTGACAAACACCAAGAAGGGTGAAAAGGGATGCAGCCTGCAGGCTTTCATTACATTAATATCTATATTACCTGAGACTCCATACATGCACTTAATAGTTCCTTCTGCCGAGTGATTGCTTCAACGCTGTTATGGCTTGACGTCATGCAGTTGAGGAACATTATCATTTCCTTCATGCAAGGTTTATGAAGCGTACCAAATTTCTTAGGGTTGATAAAAAGCCCACCAGCTTTCCGCCCCATTATCCTACAACTGGACATCCAAACAGGAAAACGTCAACTGGTTGTTGATTTTCAGAAAAATAAATACATAATAAAAATCCATAAGTACCATGAACACTAACAGAAGTTTGATACCACCGTTCATGTGATCAGCAAGAAAAATTAAACCGACAAAAGGGGCAAACAAACGGCATAATTTTGCAGTCTGGGATGCTAACCTAACAACTATGCCCACCTTCAGTGTTTTTTCCCTTCTTTATCGGGTGTACATTACAATATTGACCGAGTTGGAGATTAAATGATGCATATAACAAATGAGACCAAATATGAAAAATATTATGTAATAATAATCCTAATTGCTCGTGTAACTCACACACAAACGCATACATTAAGTAACATATAACTTCCAAGGGTGTCTTTTAGTTAAGGATGCTCTTACTTATTGTAGGGAAAGCGCCTTCGATTACACTTTTTTTTTTATATCACTTTAAAATGAAAAACCTTTAACTCAGCCCCCAAACAAAGTGCTCTCTCTTGGCCACACCAGAAAAACGCACATCTGTCTGATGTAAATTAAGAGACTTTTCCTTTTTTCAGAATAAAATAGTGCAAGTTAAACTTCATTGGCTAAATATAATTAGTTCACATTATGTAGATGCAGAGGGTATTGCATCTCTTGTTACAGTAATCAGAGGAAATGCTTTTGTTCTTCATCAAATAATACATCTGATTTTAAAGAATTTATTCTTTTATCTAGGGTGCTCATAGCCTGCAATAAATATCAAAGATGCTTACCTCATGTTTCCTCCAAACAACTCACCGATCACAGGAAATTATTAAAAGATTAAATTGAGACCAAAAGAAAAAAAAAAGAGTCACCTAAAAAATGAAAGGAACCCTTGATGGTTTTGTTTAGATGTTGACCTAACATGACATTCAAAATCTAGATTCATTTTGCGTTCGGTTCACAACCACTGAAACCAAAGCGCAAAGCATGAAGCTGGTGCTGAATTTTAAATAGCAGCAATGGAATACGTAGAGAGAGAGAGAGAGAGAGAGAGAGAGTAAAAAATATTACCGGAGAGTGAGAGTGAGGGAGAGACCGTAGCGATGCCGGCTGAAGGTTGCCGCCGGCGAGGTCGAGGTTGCAATTCGAACGGAGAAGACGCCGTCGATCGCCGACAGAGTTATAGACAGAGAGAGAGAAGGAGAGAGAGTATGAATAGTTTGATAGATGAAACACGACAGAGAAGGAGTGGGCCTGCGCCCATTCGAAAAGGTAGGGTTTACGCATTCAGTTACGCCCACGTGTTGGGCTCAGTTTTCGACTTCTCGGGCTAAACTACAGGCCCGGCCCATTATATCTCATCGCGGTGTCACACTCATAGTGTCCTGCCTTGCTGAAACACTAAATAAAAAAAAAAAAGAAAGGGGAAGATTATAAAATAAAATTTGGAGCGGAGGGGAGAATTGGAGGGAAAGCATAGAGCATCAGTTAGGGCTGAGTGATGCCGGTAGCAAGGCGAGAGACGAGTGATGCAAGAGTCATTGCTCATGTTGACATGGATTGCTTCTACGTTCAAGGTTCCCCCATCCCTCCTTATCTAGGGTTCCTGTATTCTTTTCAATTCTCGTCATTTTCGAAACGATGCCCAAATTTGCCATCTATGCTGAGTTGAATTAATTTAATACTATGATGTTTTTCCTTTTGCAGTGGAACAGAGGAAGCAGCCAAATTTAAGGGGCTTACCTACTGCAGTCATACAGTACAACGCATACAAAGGTGGGGCCTTGATTGCTGTTAGCTACGAGGCTCGCAAGTTTGGTGTCAAACGGTAACTATTACAATCCTGATTGATTAATTATTCTCTAATTTTGAGCTTGAGTATGTTGTCAAACGCTGACAAGGGAGATTATTGTGTAATTATCATTTATGTGACTTCGCTTCAAGAGTTGAGAGTTTTTTGTTTTTTTTTTTTTTGGGGAGAAACCCATTTTTTTGCTGCATGGTTTTTTCAGTTCAATGCGTGGTGATGAAGCAAAGGAGGTATGCCCACAAATTCAGCTGGTCCAAGTCCCTGTGGCGCGTGGTAAAGCCGATCTCAACACCTACAGAAATGCAGGATCAGAGGTATCATGGGATATTGTAAAATCCAATGAATTTGGAAGGAATTGTTGTTAGAGTTTATAGGTTAATTTCACTGATGTTAAAATTATGCTGAATCTCAAAAACAATTTCCAGGTTGTTTCGGTTCTTTCAAGGAAGGGTCGTTGTGAGAGAGCTTCTATTGATGAGGTGTATCTTGACCTCACTGAAGCTGCGGAAACAATGTTAACGGAAATGCCTCCAGAATCCAGGGAAGATGTTGAGGAGGAAGTTCTCAAGTCACATGTCTTGGGACTTGAAATTAAGGTCAGAGGCTAAAGACATTTTCTATGACCACTCTGTTAATCGCAATATAGAAAGTACAGTTGTTTGCTTCGATATTTTGTTGGCTATCTTTATCTTTTTATTATTTCTTTTTCCTAATGTTTGATTTAGTTGGTGGGTGTCTTATCTTTGTCTCAATAGTCAATATATCCTGCTAATCAGGTCAATCAATGAACTAAAAAAGTGGTTCATGGTTCTCTTGTTCAACCATGGTGCATGTATGTGTGTGTAACTCCAATTATGTTAAAATATAGGTTAGCATATTAATCAACAATTTAATAAACATGTTAGTCATAATAGAATATGTAAATGGTGAATGCATAAATGTCTCTAGATTTCTATAGTATGAACAACATTTAATATTATATATTAAAAAATGAAACATCATTACTTTTCAGTTGAATATTATACTTTTATGAGGAATAATTAAAATGAATTAGTTACGTCTTTAAACATAACAGTGGTTAGAGTTCTCTATGAGTATTTTTGGCTAACTTAAGTCATAATGATAGAGAACTTGAATCAGATCAGATGACTTACTGGTTGACCAGTTTACTAGTCAAAACTCTTCAGTCCAGTTCTCAGTATTATACATTCTATGTTAATGCTGTAACAGACTTCATTAGCTTACTACACATTTAATTCATATCTCCATAAACTCTATATAAAAGTGTCTTTCCAATCATGGTAAAATCTAGGCATGAAAGTATGTGGTAGTACTAAAATTTTATTTTTCATTCAGGATGGAAGTGATGCCAAAGAAGTTAGAAAGTGGCTTTGTAGGAGTGATGCCAGTTACCAAGATAAGTTATTAGCTTGTGGGGCCTTCATCGTTGCTGACCTCCAGATGCAGGTGTTGAAAGATACAGAATTCACTTGTTCTGCTGGTATTGCTCATAATAAGGTAAGAAGCAGCCTTGGTAAGTTTATATCAATTATTTGCTCCCAATTTTTTTTTACAAACTTCATTGATGTTTTAAATGGCCATATACTTATATCTAATGCTTTCACAGATGCTGGCAAAACTTGCAAGTGGTATGAACAAACCTGCACAACAAACTGTTGTGCCACAGTCATCTGTTGGAGGGTTGCTTGAGTCTTTGCCAATTAAGAAAATGTAATGTTATTAATTAGAACATATTATCATGTATTTCAGCCAATTCAAAATTGTGTGCTATCACACTGAGGTTATATTCTTTCACAGTTTTTGAAGATAACATGTGGCTGTAATTTCTGCAACTGTTCTAACTGTTTTGGTATTCCTACGTGAACCATGATGTTGAAGAAAACTTGGCTTTCAGGAAACAGCTTGGGGGAAAGCTTGGAAGTTCCTTACAAAGTGATCTTGGTGTCAATACTGTTGGTGATCTGCTTAAATTTTCAGAGGAGAAGTTACAACAATGCTATGGGATCAATACTGGGTGAGGTTATTTGTCATGGTGTAGATATATCCATTACCAGAATATGATTGGGTATAGCTTTGCTGATTTCATTTTCATGATTTCATGATTCAATAGAAATCCTAGTGTCACTCTGTAATCACACGATGTAATTTAGCCTTAATGTCTGTTATCCAAAAAAGAAAAAAAAAAAAGCCCTAGTGTCTTAAGTTTGCATGTGTGTGCACTTCTGGTTTCATGTGATATACAATGTAATGTCACCTTTTGCTTTAGTTGCTCATGGTTGTCCCTTTGCATCTTTTCATAGTAATCTGTTGGTATACTACTACTGATTCTAGCTTTTACAGCGTTGCAGTACCTGGTTGTGGAATATTGCAAGAGGAATCAGTGGGGAAGAAGTTGAGGGGCGACTACTTACCAAGAGCCATGGTTCTGGCAAGACATTTCCTGGGCCTCAGGCACTGAAGACAGTTGTCTCTGTAAGAATTCTCCTGTGAGCTGATGAAAACACCTGGCACTTTTATTTGGGTGAATGCTGCTTTCAGCAGCACTATAATACTTATGAAAACCACTGTCACCTTTTTAGTTCTTATTGGATTGGATATTTTTCTTGCTCCCATAAATACTTTCTGATTTTTATTGAGTCTGTGCTAGCTGGAACTCATGGGAACATGATTTAATACTTCTGTTATTAGTTTTTGTTCAGTATTTCTGTTTCACAAGCAAGCCCAAAGCATCACATCTCTTTGGTGATTCTTCATTTTTTTTCTTCAGGTTCAGCAATGGCTTAATGATCTATGCGAAGAGCTAAGTGAACGCCTTCACTCGGACTTAGATCAAAACAAACGGATTGCGCGCACTCTGACTCTGCATGCTAGAGCATATAAGGTGGTTGTTCTGTTTCTGTGATTGACCTGTGCATAATTCTCTTTTGCAAGTATGACTATTTTCACTTTTTCAATATCTCTGATAATTAACTTTTCATTCATCCCCATCATCAGTTTGTCAGTGGTTTTATATTAGATCTATTTATCTCTTTTTTATGTTTCTTGCAGACAGGAGATTCAGATCCGCATAAAAAATTTCCTTCTAAATCTTGTCCTCTAAGATATGGAACTACAAAGATTCAAGAGGATGCTATAACACTATTTCAAGCTGGATTACGTGAATTTTTGGGCTTTTCCAACTGTAAGACTCATGGGAGTGAAAATAACAATTGGAGAGTCACATCACTTTCTGTTTCTGCCAGTAAGATTGTCTCCATACCATCTGTAAGTTTGAACTGCTTGGACTACATGCTTGTAATTGTGATTGGGTTCTCAGCTTGTGCATCCTGGTACATGATCATGTCAAAACAATGAGCATATAACTAGGTTTTGAAACAAAATAAGCAATTTCTTGTTATAAATCTTGTGAATGCTTGCCAACTTGAGCCTTTAGAGTTAAGACTTTATTTTCCTTTCATTTGTGTGGTCTTAAGCAAGTGATAGCTGATTTTGTCGCATAGTGATATTTAAAAATTATTTCTTAAACTGCATTTGTGCCCAGGGGACACATTCAATTGTTAAATATTTTGGTGGCCAATTTCCATCTGATCCTTCATCAAATCAATCACTAGACAATGTCATGGATGAACCTGCACCGTCATCACCTTCAGGTTTTCCATCATCTCATTTGTTGCATTAACTATATTGATATTCATTTTCTTATATTCAACTTTAATTTGCTTTATGCTTAAGCAGGTAGTGAAAATTGTTCGGGAGTGATTCCCTATGAAGTACAGCTTAAATATCCTAAAGAAGACACAGGAATAAACTATTCAGAGGCTTGTTTGGATCAACAGGTTTGTCAAAGCAAGTATATGTCAGTCAGATTTCATTTCTTATTTGTGTGTTACCTTCATGGGTCAATACTTTGTACCCTGTACTGTCATTAATACAACTTGTAATGTATTTTACAGAGAAACATGTGTAGTAGTGTTAAAAGGAGCTTTACTACTTGTTCCATTAAGAGTGATGTACATTTATTATGTAGGACAGATTACTAAGCTGCCCATAGCTTTTAAGTTGAGGGCTTAGAGCTCAAAAATAAACTTGTTTGTTGGTGACATTGCTAAGTTTGTAAATAAATTCAACCTCGAGTTTTCTGCATATTATGAGTGTTAGGGTGGTCTTCTACCTGTGTTTACATCAGAGATCAATTATCATGAGATTTTTCTTGGTACAGGATCCATTGTGCAATGTATCCAGGCAAGTAGATGGCTTGACTGAAGAAGCCTCCCTCATGTCACCCCCTGGTACTGTGGTATACTCATTTTAGCCCATTATTCCCATTTCTATTTTGTTTTCCTTATCAGATAATGATTGAGGTAGGTTTATTATTCAGGAAGTGAAGACAGAATAGAACAGAGTGAACCATATAGAGATATACCTGCAAAAGATCCTAGGCCTGTTTCTAAAACATCCAGTTTGAAAGCAGCTGAGAAGAAAAAGACAGCCGGAAAGGAGCTCAAGGTATGCTTTACCACACTATTTTAACTGTTCTTTATAGGGTTTTCCATGTGTAAGTGCAATCATGAGCGTAAAAATTGATCATAACCCTGCAAAGCAAGGATCTAGGATGAGTAGTGTGCTGCTCTGAATACTGTTTCTGGACCAAGACTTTGTGCCTTTGCTCCAAAAATGACCTGATCTGGCTATCCTGATTCATAACATTACCTTCAAAGCCTTGGAAATCAAAACGATGACACTGCAATGTCAACCATTCAACTTTTTGGTTGGCCTTTAAATGAAAGAATATTGAATTCTAATTGTTTTTGTAGATATGGAGCTTCAACCATGAATCTATTGCTTTATGTATTATTCAAAACTTATTCTGTTTTTTGTGACAGGGGAATAGTTCAATTATGAAAATTTTCAATAATTACCAAAATTCACAGTCTTCAATGGAGCATAAGAATCTTACACATAGTCATGGTGTTGAAACATCATCGTCAGTTGGTGATTTTCTAACCCCTCTCCTGCATTATGCAATCCCATCTCTGTTTCTTGTTCCTAATAATGACATAAATACTGCAGGATCTCAGTCTGCTAGTGATAGTTATTTATTAACCTGTAATCAAGTTCAGCTGCCAGCTGAAAGCTCTCATGAAGAGCTTACCACAAACAGTGGTGAATGTAGTGCACCTAGTATGCCGCAGGGAAGACAATCTTGGGGTTATAAAATGGATGAGATTGATCCGTCTATCATTGATGAATTACCACCAGAAATCCAGGAAGAGCTTCGAGCCTGGCTAAGGCCTCATAAGCGGCCTAATGTCGCTAAACGAGGTTCTAGTATTACTCATTATTTCTTACCTGACAAAAGTAGATAAAATAGTTAGTGACTGTGGTCTGCTGTAGATATTGTGTGAATGTTTTAGAAATATGCGGCGATTTGTGTAAAATGATGGAACCGAGTTGTGTTATATGATGCTCCCTAGTGTTATGTAAAATGCAGGATCATTCTTTGCTGCAGAACTCAAAAATATGAGCTGAACTTTTGTTTTATCTTCTAAAAGAGTGTATTATTTATTTATCTAGATAATGTAAGAAAAGAAAATAGTTTTGGATGACCATAGATGATGACTTATTTGTTTTGGCTGTTTGTTTCAATTTAGCTTACGCATTATTGCTGCTTCTGGCCACGTGATGTAGTTTCTAGTACCCTACATTTTTTGAACAATCGGTTGATTCTCTTAAAACATTATCTTAAATTGAAGATATTTTTTGCACTGCAAAATTCTTGAATGATATTTAGTCATTTGTCAGTTCTCTGTTTTGTGGTGAGTTGGGAACCATACTCACCACGTTGGGTAAAAGGGTACGGTAATGCTTCCACGGCAAGTACTACTGGCTTAGGGTGGATTGCCCACCACAGCTGGAAATTATTAGCAAGATGAAGACATTGCAAATTAGCCCAAAATGTCTGCAGTGGTAATTACTGTAGCATGAGAAGAAAGCCCCGCCTTGTCTTCTTAGGCTATGCCAATAGCTGTTCAACTGTCTTCCTTGAATCTTGGGCGCTGATAATAACTTTTCTTCCATAAGATTCCAAGAAACACAAAAATGAGTTAAGATTCCAAGATTCGGATTAAATAAGGAGGCACCATTCTTGATTTATCTAGCTTAATGCATGTCAAATGAGGTAACTTAACTGCCTGTCGCCAACTCCACTAACAGCCGTAACATCAATATTCTGTTCAATGCATAGCGTTACCCAGATAACTTTTCTTTTTTGTGAAGAAAGGAGGGAACAGCATACAATAAGCAGCAGCCAAACTGGGAGAAGAAACCCCGATAACATCATGAACTAGGAAACTAGTCATTCCCGGGACACATGAATGAACTACCCCATCTTCCATATCCTGCATAGAGAAACTCATCAATTTTTTAGCATTTCTCTTGTTTAACATCCCAACTCCCTTCAACAGCATCTCTTCAAGTGGTTCCTATGATTTTCAATGTTTTCTTGAATCTTGTTTGATAAGGTTCTTCCCTTTTTCCTAAATCTTGGAGCAAATCTCGATGCGGATGTCTTTAAAGAATTGCATCGTTGAATCAAATGAACAAGATGTTTTAAGAGGAATGAAGAAATAAACAGAATTGTTGTGCTTCTTCCATTATCACCCCAACGTCTCAGAATGAAATCCTACGAATCTTAAGGAACGAGCGTGAATGAGAAAAACAACACAAAAAGTGCAGCAAGGTGAGGTGTATATATACAGGTTGCCCAAGGCGGCGGGGTTAGTCCTTAATAAGTTATTTATCACCTTCAACTTCACGCAATCTTTTTTTCATTTTTTTTCCCGATCAAATTTATGTTTTTCTAATGCAAGTTCCTTTTTGTGGTATCTTATAAAATGCATGCAACATTTTTGTTTCATGCTGTCCCCTCCCTTCTTTTTATGTTTTTATTTCTTGTTTTCAATGGTTCCATGTTTTCCAATATTTTATAAAGGAAATATTAAAACAAAGACAAAAAAATCTACGGTGCATTTGCTTGTGCCTGTAGCACAAAAAAATTCAAAAAATTTCTGATAAAATCACTTACAAAATTTTATATAGTGTTTGTTTGTGCTTTAAAAAGAAACACAAAAGTAAAATAATAAGATTTTTTACAATGAATAGTAAATTTTTATGGATGAACTCAATAAATAATTTTATACATAAAACTTATTCTTAAAAGCTTACATTCTATTTTTATACCCCAATCAAGCTTGCCCTAAGAAAAAGAGTTTGTTCATTAAATTTAGGAACCACTATCTTTTTACTATGAGTGCGTTTGTTTTTTACTTTATGCTTTTAGCAAAAGGGCAAAAAAGGACTTTAAAATTTACAGTTCTTATAAAACGTTTAATGTTATTTGTTTATACTTTTTAAAAAAATGTTGAAAATAATAAATTTTATGCTTTTTCAAAAAGCAGGTAATACGATTTATTTGGCTAAGATTATAAGAGAAATACCACTTTGGAATAAAAAATAGAAGCAAAAGTAGAAGTAAAACCTAAAAATTATTTTGCATGTAATTATATAAGTATTTTTTTTATTGAAATTAGAAGTCATTATACTGTTTGGGTGTGATAAATATAGCAGTTCCATTTTTCCCCCACAAAGCTACAATTGAGGAATTAAGATAGAGAAACAAGAGTGAAAAGAAAAATTTAAGGACAAAATCATGATATATTATTCCTTAGTTTTACTGTTTTTCACAAAATCACAATAAACAGAAAACAGACTAAACATAGAAAATTAAAAACAGAAACCAAATATATCTTAAAATATTTTATAAAATCTAGATTGCTTGCTTCTCAATTATATGTGAACATTTTTTTTCCTCGAAACGAGTAATTTAAAATTCTCAGCGTGTCCACCTATTTTAAGACAAAAAATTACATGTTATTATTTAATTAGAAATCCTAAACCATAAACGGATATTTATGGGTTACAAAGCAATGATTTTATTAAATGGATCGGGGTCTATTCAAGGAAGTAAATGGATTGGGCTCGTTATCTATTGGGCCACTCATTAGCCGTTTGTCACGGTAGCATACCCAACCCACTACGTAGACTCCAAAAAAAAAACACCACTAGTTAGAACCGAGTCAGTATCCAGTTGTGAAACACTGAAACGTGCCATTGCCTGCTACCCTCTGAACTGAGTGAGTCTCTAAAGCTTCCTTACTTGCACTTAAACTGTTCGAAGAAAGGCCTCGTTGACCTCTCTTTTTTCCATCTCTCTACACACAGCACAACGTCACAATCAATCCTCATATTCTTTTTACTGTTCATTTTCAATGCCGAATATAATCAAGTTAACTTTGTTGATCAACTGTTGATGTTGATTTGGAGTTGAACCTACACTGCTCCTTCTTTTGAGTTTGAAAGCTTTGAGGCATGACGGGGAATGGGAGCAAATCGGCATTTGAAAGGTTTCTGGAGGTTCTTCCGCCTGTTGAATTTGCATGCGTCTATGGATCATCTCTTCATCCCAACAACAACGATAAGGTCCCTTTTTTTTTTTTTAATACCCAACACCTTTTTTGGGCTATTGCTTCTCTTCTCAATTCTGGGTCTCTGTCATTTTTCTTATGTGAGTGGGAAAAAGGCTTTGCTATTGTTGTTCTTAGTTGTGTGTAATTGGCTTTGTAGACAACCATGACAGATTTTATTCTTGGTGTGTCTGATCCCAGGCAGTGGCATTCTGAGGTATTGATTTGTCGTTTTGTACCATGCAATGCACTTTTTTTTTTTTCGCGAGCTACATGATATTTGAGTGCCTCACTAAGAAACCTTTTTTATTTTTTTATTTTCTTCTTCCTGCAATGGCTGCAATCTAGAATCTGAGATTGAACAAGAATCACTATGCATCATGGATGGTGCACCTTGGTGGAGAGAGGCTGGTACTTGCTTTCTCTCTCTCTCTCTCTATATATATATATATACACACACACACACACGTGTGTGTGTGACTTGGGTTTTATTGAATGATGATTACATCTGATGCTGTATGTTGATGCAATCTGTAAGATAACGAATGTTGCAGATAAAATTGGTGTGGGAGTACATTTCAACCCTTTTGTTACTTGGAATGGAAAGGTATTAACAGCTTCATGACTCAGTGGTGTTTGAATCAGACCCTTTGCTCAGTTTGCACAAACTCACCTTCATAACAGCACCCTTTTTTCCCCTGTTGAGTCGTTACATCAAGATTACTTTTTGATGAGTCCTTCATCTATAAATTAATTTATGCAGATGTTCAAGTATGGGGTTGTTCGAATGCATGACTTAATTCAAGATGTACTGCATTGGGAGAAAGTCTACTTGTGTGGTCGTTTACAGAAACCAGTATGTTATTATTATTATTTTTTTAATGTTCATGTTGTGATATCATTTTATTCTTGATTAATGGTTTTGGATGACTAATGTATAACCTAGATGTTTGCCAATAAAAGGATAAAAGATGAAATGAATGAATGAATGAAAAAATAAGTAATGAATGGTGCTAGCTCTATTTAGGGATTCTTGTGTAACCTCACTATCCTTGTTTGTCCCCATTACATACTGCTTAGTAGGCTGTTTTGTACTTTTTCTGTCCTCAATTTTCCTGATAATTTGATTCCATGACTGAGCCCTGAACTTTCCCTGAGATTTTGGGTGCATTTCATGCAGGTTCATATTGTTGTTGATAATGTGGACATTAACAGCACCAATTCTGTTAACTTGAGAGCTGCAGTGTCAGCTGCTCTTCTCCTTCTTCCATCAGAATTCACAGAGGTTTACTTCTTTCTTTCTAAATTAACTACTTTGGGGTTTGGAACAACTGAAATGATCAAACCATACCCTTGCAGGCAGATCTATATGCTAAAGTGTGTAGTCTTTCATATATGGGTGACCTACGAATGTTATTTGCGGAGGACAGAAACAAGGTAGACCTTGATTGCTACTCATGTAGTTTGTGGTTTGGAAAGGTTAATGTCTTCCTTGCATTGTTTTCATCCTCTGAGGAAAGTTAGTGCACGTGTTGGAAATATGTATGTGATGATGGCATCTTCTCTGTGAAGGAAGCCAGATCAATCATATATGCATTCTATTTGCCTTGTGTTTTCACTGAGGTTCTTTTGTTCACAATTTGTCCAGGTGCAGAAGATTGTAACCGGGCAGTTTGATCTATTCCACTCGATGTATAAGCCATTTCTTGAAGAATATGAAGCTAAGAAATTATTGAGACTTTCATCCACTGCCAATCACCAAATACATGTCTCTCAGGTCTGCATTTTTATTTTATTTTTTATTTTTTTGTTTTTGGTAGAATGACACTTCAGTATATCTTTGCCAGCATATTTCGAAGTTAGGATGATTAACTCAAAAAGTGGTTCACAGCATTAAAAAATAGTCAATACGTTGGTTTAATTAGCCATTCTTTTGGTTGGTTCATTTGAAATTGGAAATATATTCATCAAATGTCCTAAAGAGTAATTTCCCAATTCTTTTGGTCACACATTTGAAGGAATTTACTGTTGTTGTGCCTTAAGCTTTATGATAAAAGTCTACAATCTATGAGATGTTGTATATAAAATTTTAGTCTTTTATCAGTTACACTTTGAATTTTTCTCTGACTTGAGTATTTTTAGACAGTCAAATACTAAAGGTGCAATTTTGTCTTGAAACAATCTGATTGTAACATTAAAAGCTAAATGATCTGAAGTTATTTATTTATAGTTTCATCAACTGCCTATTATGAACCACATCTTTCACGTCTTTAGATTCAGTAATTAAATTTTATATTTTCAAGAGAGATTAATGTATGTATTTTTGGTATTAATGAATATATGCTTTTTAACTTCCTGTAACTTGATGAACAGGATGGAGTATAACCTATGAGATCTGGCATATGAACTTGTGATTCATTCTATTAATGTCCATCTTGTTATTTAATGTCACTAGATTTCATCTGGAGTTTTCTTGTCTTAGTTTCTATTAAGGAGGAGGAGAAAATATAAGCAATGCTTTGCAGCTATTTTGTGCTTTTCGTTTTCTTCCATATCTTCTATTTTCCACCTTTGGTTGCAATGTAATCATTGATGGCATTCTGGAGATTTTCTGTTTGAGATTAATTTTGATACATTATTAATGTGAAGTGTTTTGTGCAAATCAGCATATATGCGACTTATGAATTAGTTAATGGTAAGAGTCAAACAATTTAATGATGTAGCAATGTATAATTGTATGACTGTCTTAGCAATTGTTACACTGACAGAAAATCGAAATTAATCCTTTATACTCTGGGGATCAACATAGTCTTTTTTGCTTATCTTGAAAATGTTTTCTTTTACATATATTATTTTGATCTCATTTTTTGATGATGTATCTGGATCATGTAATGCATAAAGGACAATATTATGCAGAAGCTGCAAGCTGTGTGAACTATAATGATGCATCTTCAGAGTAGACAGACCAAGTAAAGAAACTTCTTTTACATTTTAAAACAGGATTGTGACTTATCTGTTGCTTGCTCTTTAGTTTCTGCACTTCCTCCGTCAATCAGAAGTCAGATAAGTATGCAGCAAGGAGAGAGAATAAGATTAAGTGAAACAGGTATGCTCATACTATATTAATATATTGTTTCTGAAATAATGCTTCAGTTTCTAGATATTCTTGAAATCCAAATTAGGGGCGCAGGGGGTGTCTGAGAAGTATAAAAGGAATGGAAATATTAATGAACTGAAATTGATTTGTTAGTTCTTTTAAATCTTTACAAAGTATTTATGGTGGCGAGATTGTAGTTATATTGAGAAAAAAGGGCTATGATTTCAGGTCGAACAATACATGACATTACAATCAGATCAAGAGAACAGGCTGCAAATTCCTTGCAGAGAATTCTACGCCGAAGAGTCATGGTTTCAAGTGCAAGGCAGGCCATATCTGGCCTGCTGGCTGTTGGCGGGTTAAATGCTACCAGGTATCTTGCGAAGAAAGTTGACAAAGCTTGGAAGTCTTGGAGATGATTTTTGCCTTATTGACAACCATAGACATGAGGTTTTCTTGCTTGGATGTTGACCTTGGAATTTATATAAAGGCGAATCTTGTGACCATTTTCTATCCCCTTACACCCACTATTTTTATCCCCTTTTTTTATTCCCTGACCCTCCCTTCAGAGTCAAAGTTATTAGGTTCAGCAATGACAGCACGAGATATATTTAAGTTATTAACTGGATTGGGGCACCTCCTCTTCACTTGCCAACAAATGGAGTTTGATTTGCCAATACATTTGGCAGTTAAATTTAGCAGTTCGTTGACTGTTGATAGTGCGTGCTAGAGTAAAATACTGAGAAGATGTTGGGCAAAGGGAATATAGTTTGTCCAAGAGCAAGTTTGAATTCACGTGTACAGAGCCATTTGTTTATTCCTTTTTCCTATTTTTCTTGTGATTAAAAGTTTTCATTTTTCATTTATTTATTTATTTTGCAATCTTTTTTCTGAAAGAGGTCAGTTTTGTGAGTAAAATCTACCAAAAAATTCTTAACGTGATTTCAATGCCATAGGAACTCAATCCATTAACTTCAGAAACAGAAAGCGAAAGGACAAGTGATACGTAATAAGCCCTTGTCTTAAGGGGAATTCTCTAAGAAAGGGAAACGACAAAAGTTGTAACTACAAGGCAATGAAGCAAGTAGTTATTTGCCAAAACAAGAAAAAGCGAAGTGTGGCTCAACAAACTCGAGGAGGCAAGCTGATGCTTACGTGTCCATCTTCACTTCTTCAGGCATACTGCCTGCTAAACTAAAATAGCAATGCAAAAGGGGGGACAAAGTAAGATTATTGATTAGGGGAAAAAAAAGTAATTTTATTAGTAATTGATTTATCAGAACTGAAAAAAACAATGTTATGAACCAGTAAGTCAGAAGCTGTTGAACTTGTAAATTTCACTATATCCTGGATGTCCCCATGAAATTACTATTATTGTTATCATCATTATTTGTTATTGTTTCATACATGTCAGTATCAATCATTAGAGACCTTAGGTGCCTGATCTCGATACTGTTCTCTCCTACTCTAATAGCTACTTGTATGTGGAACTGCTGCAGCGCACTGAGTGTCCATAACATCAATCACCCTGTTGGCTATTGCACTCGCATAGACTGAAGAACCTTCAATTATCTGCCTCAGTGAAACATTAACAGTTAAATACACATGCACAACAATGTGATAATTCCATGCATACAAAGAATTTATGATTACCCCGTAAGCTTTATGTCAAAAGAAATACCAACCTTGCTGTTGAACAAGAAACTGCAATATTCTCCAACATTTCCACCTGCAACATGGTGGAGTTCCAACTGAAGTTCATCCATAACCTTGGAGACGTAAAGCAGGCAGTTAATCTTCTTCCTCTGAAAGAGTTTGATTGTAACATCATCATCGATGATCCGGACATCAACCTCGCTGTCTTTGGATTTCCTCTGAAGCCATGAGGTCCTTATGCACCCATCTGGATCACTAAAAGGCTTAATATTACAGCTTTCTGCAGCATCATCTTCAGTTTTTTGTCTCTTGCACCTCTCCTTCCCATATCTTTTCTTCTCCACTAGTAACTTGAGCTCATTGACTGTTCTTAGCAGTTCCCTTATGTATTCAATGGCATCGCCCACCACAGATGCCCTATCAACCTGTGTCAAAGCAGACCCAACCTATTAACTTGATTCTTTAAGAAATGCATATTTTAGTTAGCAAGTTCATATATGCTTTATACCTTGGTGGGGTTTGGGATAAGACCCCTCAAGATTTTGTATTTGCCATTCAATTGTTCTCTTCTTTGTTTCTCAGTTGCAAAGTGTTTGGTACCTTTTCCTTCCCTTCCTTTGCCAACAGAAGCTGACACCCTGTTGAAATCTAGCACTCCAATGTCAAGCTGGCTCCCATCCCCCTCTATCTCATCTCCACCAAAGAGAGAACCGTTCCTGGAGCTGGTCGGCAAGCTGTACCCGCGGGGAAGAGACTGAAACAGCTCTCTGAGGGCTGGAGGCTGTGGAGGCAGGTTCAAATGGAATAGAGGATCATACAAAACTGAGGATGCACTTGTGTTGTCTGATCCTATTGCAAGGTCTCCAAGAAACCCCATTGAATTCTGAGAATTGGGAGTCTTGTTTGTCATGCAAATGGTGGAGTTGGTGAGCAAAGATGAAGCTGAGCATCTGGGCAAGTGGAGAAGGTTTAGGAGATCTGGTGAAGAGTAAGGAAGGTCCAATATGGAGGAAGGATTGTAACTTTGGCTGCAATTTTGTGCCTCAATTTGCTGAAACTGCTGATCGTGTGGTTGGTGTTCTGGGTGATTAGCATAGCCCATATCTTGCATTTCCTGAACACTGGAATTCCAAGTGGACTGCTGATAGGAAAGGACATCAATTTCGTGTTGAACCAAATGGTTATCCATGTTGTTGTTGTTGTTGTTGTAGGAGTCTCCCATGTTCAAACCTAGATGTTGAGGATGTGGGATGTCTAAAGATGTGGCAGGGACTCCATTTGCATAGGTGGAAACATCTTCTGGTTGTTGTGGATTGTGCTGGTGATAGGATAGCTCCTCCATAGAAAGCCTGATATTCTCTTCAAGACTATTATTGCTGTTTGTGGTGTTGTCTGCAACCATAAGTGGTGGTGATGGGTCTGGAAGAGTTTGCGGGAAGCTATCTTCTAGAGAGCTGATACCTTCTGTCATTGTGTTTGAATCAAAGCAACCAGTTTGCTCATGCATATTTGGCCTGTCCCCAATACTCATTGGTTTTCTGTCAGCAGTGGTTGACACAAATTAACAAAATTATAAATTTAAAATAAAGAAAATGAACATACCATGTGAGTGAATACAAAAATATCACAAAGGAAAATACCCAAAGAAAGAAAATACAAAAGACAGAATAAACAGTTAAACACCACAAATCAACCACCAGAAGCATCCCTTTGTTAAATATATTTCAGATTTGATCATTTGAATCATGTTTTGCTGAAGGTAGTTCAAGCACCAACCTGGAGGATTGAGGCCCTTTTAAGTCAAGAAGAAAGATATTAAATGTAAATTACCTACCTATACACCAGAAGGGAATAAAAACAAGATAACATGCAGACTAAGGGTCTCTCAGATGGACAATGGGAGAGAGGGGTTTGAAAATTTACTTTTGCACCCTACTTTGAGTATAAATCCAAAGAGAGCTTGTGGTGAGAAAGGAGGAGACAAGGTATAGGGAGGTAGGAAGGATGGCGGTATCAAAAAGGGCAAAAATCCCAGTAAGTATGTAATTTAATCTTGTTGGCATAGGAATTAGAAGAAAAAGGGATGGTTCAGTTACAAGCATTCAAGCAACACAGTCAGTATCCCTCTTCCTGTGGCCCACATGATCATATATTCATGAAATTTCTTACGTACAGTGAATACTACATGCAATCCATTAAATACATGACACGGGCATACTATAAATATACATGGTCTTTTTGTTAAAACAAATGAATTTAAAATACTATATAATAATAAAATTTAGATCATAGAAATACTCTCAAGATTTAAGTACGGCTAGTCTTTCCTCCCGGGCTCTCTCTCTTTAGTTTTGCAACTGCCTCTTTTATATTGTGAGATGGACATTTCACATTAACTTCTCTATCCTCAACAATGCCCCAAACTGGTTCATTGTCCTGTCTCCTATCTCAACTCTAATGAGCCACAGATGACCAATATATATATATAGGATGGCACCAAGAATTTTGTATATATGTTTTTCTTTCATCCATATGATTAATGATATAAAGGATGGGTATCATTAGCATTTTCATTGTCCTACTTACATATTTTCTATCTAATCATACCTTTGTTGAAATGTGTGTGTGCGTTTTTTTTTTTTTAGATCCTTTGTACACGTCCTAATTTATAAGATTCCTTTTATTTTCCACTATTTTTCTATTCTTTCTAGTCCTTTTAGTAGAATTGCAATATCAGTGGAGCAAGAAAATATTGGGAATGAAACTATAAATGTTGATGGAATCGATCCTTAGCCTTGAATTCAAACAATCTGAAAAAAGAGTCCATTTTGAAGCTCGACATGGAAAAAGACCATTTGTTTGGATTCTAAATTTAATCTCTTTTTTGGGGTTTCTTGGAGCTTCCAACACCCAAAAAAAGGTTTGTGATTAATTCTTCGGAGAATTGTATAGTACATCGAATTAATTGTGAATTGTTATTTTTATTTTTCATTTCTGAAATGAGTCAGTATATCACCATATGCACTATCTAGGTGCAGTTGTGTAATGACTATTGTTGATATTAATTTTGTAAACACTCTAAACAAACTGAAATAGCAATATATGATTTTCATATGACATAGTTAAAGTATACATGGGTATGGATCCTCTCATATGCAAAATACATATGAAAGTGTCAAGTGTGGATCTCTCCCATTAATTTTTTATTTTAAAAAATATAAAAAAGTACACATCAAAAAAATCAAAGGTGGAGATTTACATTTGACCCTTTAATGTGTATTTTACACATGAGAAAATCCAATTCTATAACTATATGGATATATACTTAGCATGCAAAGGGAGTTGTACAAAGACCAATTTCTCAAGACATTATCTATGCCGTTGATGTACTATACATATATTCACCATTGCTATCGTATCTTAAAGATAAAAATAAGATTGATTTAAGCTATGCATTATGTGGAAGTAGAGTATAAGGTGCAAGAAAAGGAGAAAGAAAGAAGAATATTATGGTTCACACAAAAGTGATTGTAGAAGAAAGCGCGTCAGTTTGAATTATAAAAATGTATAGTTAACGGCAATTGTGGTCCCCCAACAGCTCCAAGAAATCCCTTTCCATGCAGATTGGTAGGTTAAACTAACTGATTGCATTACCTTATCCCTTTCCTAATGCCAATTTGATTTTTCATGTTTTCTGCTCTTTTTTTTTTTTTGGGGGGGGGGGGGGGGGGGGTGTTCTTTTCTTCCTTTCCCCCCCTTGTTTTTATGTTTCTTGATTGAAGATGCAAACAATTTGTATAGATATGCGGTGAAAATTATGGATGAAAATGCAAAGCTCCATTTATTAGAGACGACTAGATCAAATCAATTATAGGATACAACTCTAATCCCCGTCACTTTTTCAGTAAATGGATTGAGTTGGCCATCATGTTAATTTTTTATTCTTCAAAATAAAAGTTTCCTCTAGAAAGAAACAAACATTAAAAATTATAAAAACCTGAGTATTATGCAATAGTAAATAAATAAATAATTCAAATAGTAAATATTTTTCCTATTTAATTTTACATAGAGGATATTGTGAAATATTAAGTTCCAAAAATAATAAACTTCTCGAAAATATCATTCTATTTAAGTTGGGTCATAGTTTATTGTGAATTAGTTGGCAAGAACACATGATATTGTCTCTTTTTTTTTTTTGGGTCAAGAGATTGTCTCATTTTAAAGTCAAAATATGTTGTCCATTGAGATTAGGCCGGGTTCAAATTCAAATCTGACCTGATTTTTTAATTAGATCATTTTTTTTTCACTCTAATAATAATCTGGCTAAGACTTGATTAAATTAGGTCTACCAACTTTCAAACTATATAAAAATTTAAATATTATATATAATAAAATTATAAAAATAAGATATAATATTCAATAGATATTTTATAATATATGTTTCAAAATATATTGTGCCAATATAAAAGCAACATAAACTTATGTGCAATATATTAATTGAACTATTTTTTTTATTAACCATATTAATTGAACTATCAAATCTTATAATTTATCTTTAATTATCTTTTTAAAAAATAAGCTTTTAATTAATTATATGACTTCAAATCATGAACACCCGTATAATCGACATTAGCTAAATTTATAATCACACTTGTACCTATCAACATTGTTGTGTAACCTTCGGTCCCGACTGATTCGCCGAGAATGCTGACACAAGATGTTTATTTTATGATAACTTGTAAAATTTCTATTGATTCTTGAGCTTTTAGTACACACATGAAAGTTGACGAATTTGCTACAAATGAGTAGCTAATTACATAACCACACACGTCTAAGCAGTTGCTGCCATATTTTTCTACACGTATAAGTATCAAATGATGATTTAGTTACAAACGAATCTGTATAGCAAATGAATGCTTCAATAACCGTGAACAATTACAACATAACAAATATTCCTTCATCTTTGCTGTCTTTGAGCATTAAATCTTCGTTCCTCTAGTCTCCGGGCAACATTGGCCCTCTTACGTCACGATAAAGAAGATTGTTCCAATTCCAAGCAACCCAAAGCAACCACTATCTTCTGAACACTCGAGCACATATGCGTGTGTTGTTACCTGGAACAACGTTGCACGCTTGATTGTGGGTTGTCTTCAAAGGAATGCTTGGAGTGACGTAGTTAGCAGCGATCCTTTGAACCCAACACGCCTACCGCTAGATGGCCCTCAACAGTGTCCCACATTTTCCCGTCCAACGAGGATAACCCCAGAAGGAAGAGTCCGCAACACTGAAGAGTCGTCTCCATCGCGGTTGAAATTAAGGCTGCTCAGCATCAAATTTAAATGAAATTAGTTTAGTTAATACAAATTAATTTATAGTACTGAAAAGTCTGAAATATAAACCAAGAATTTCAGAATAAATTGTTCTGCCATCGATTGGTAATGGTAGTTTTCTAAAACCCATTTTCGTATTCATTAGCAAAAGTAATGACAGAATTTTAATCTAAATTCGCGCAATTCTAATTAATTCTAATGAAATAGTTGAGCTTACAAGCGTGTTGGTGTAATGGTATCCATGTTCAATTGCCTTATTGCGGGTGGGCTGAAGAAAAGCCTGCATTTGGATTGATGAAGGACTGGCCCTGCTCATAGATGAGAAAGCCATGATGAACAAATTCACCCCACTTAAGTTGCTTCTTCTTCCTCATTGAGACAGTTCTGAGTATTCTGACTAGAAATGAAATGGTGCTTGGTATGAGTGTCTCCCAGAAGGGACCATGTGAATTTATAAGGGTGCCGGAAGGAACGGTAATAAATTGGAATTGGAAGATTATTATTATTATTATTATTATTTTTGGTAACAGTTGGAAGATTATTTGACCCACGTTTTTTTCATTAGATTATTTGACCCACGTTAAAAAGGATCAATTATCTATATACTATTTTGTTATTTGTTTCAAAGCTGAACCTTTTTTGTTGAGAAATTATATAAATATAAATAATTTTAAATGGAAAAAAAATTATTTGAAGCAACAACAATGAATCGGGACAGTGAATTCCAAAAACAAAAATGCAAAGTATCCGTAAGAATCTTTGACCCGCATTAAGAAGATTAGATTACATATACGCTCTATTATTATTTTAAAGCATTTATGCTTTTTTTTATTTTATTCCCATTCATACTAATATACTATTAATATGTTTAGGTAGATTTTGGAAAGAGAATCACGTCTAGAGGAGCCTTGAAGACAACAAAAATATGAATTATTAGAATGAAGAATACTACTTAAAATAACAATTCTAGATGGGACTCTAATTTGAATTCCTTATACTAAATTCAGAGGCTTACCAAAAAAATATGCTTACAAAAAAAAAACCAAATTCAAAGTAATTTGCCAATACAATAATCACAAGGCCAAGATAAAGATAAGGTGATATGAGTCATCTCTTTTTTTAATCGATGCATCAAAAATTTAATCATTATCCTAAAAATGAAATAATTTTAGAGTATATAATTAATGTTACCTTATTAAATGAATTTACAGTATTTGATGGAATTAACAAGTACGTACAGTAATGGATACTTTAGGAAGACCAAAATATAATAATAATGTACTGCAAGCATTTTTTTGTTTTTGTTTTTTTTTGGTAGGAGCTGCAAGCATATTTGACCCAGATCAAGGGGGATTTATTACCTATATTATATATTTAGGTAGATTTTGGAAAGACAATCACGTCTAGAGGAGTCTTGAATATAATAAAAATAAGAATTATTGGAACGAAGAATTTACTTAAAATAACAATTCTAGATGGGACTTTAATTTGAATTAATTAAAATAACAATTCAAAGGCTTACAAAAAAATGTTTAAAAAAAACTAAATTCAAAGTAATTTATTAATAGAATAATCACGAGGACAAGATAAGATGGTAAGAATCTTTTTCGTCCTTAATCAATGTGTCAATGAATCAATCCTGCCTTTGAAAATGGAAAAACTTTAAATCTATAGTTAGTGTTACCTCATTAAATGGATCTACGGAATTAATTATCAGATACAATGATGGATACTCTAGGAAGATAAAATAATAATAATAATAATAATAATAATAATGTATTGCAAGCATATTTGACTCAAATAAAAAGGGATTTATTACATATATTATACTATCCAAATTAATCAAAATCATTTTATTTTTCATGCTATTTTATTTTTGGTACTTCAAAAATTACATTGGTTACAATAAGTTTCAAACCTTGAATCTCATGCATATTACTCGAAAATTCCTCACCACTAGACCAATTCTAGTGGCAGGTTATTATTATAGCTAGATAACATTTATCCATTTTTTTTTATACCTTATAGTGTGTTTGAATGGGCTCGTTTGGTTAAAATTTGGAGAGAAGTGCTTTTTCATATTCTTCAGAACGAAGAAGCAGAAGTAGAAATTTTTTTTTTTATAAATTTGAATGCAATTATAGAATTACTTTTTATTAGAAACAGACATTGTTAAACTGTTTAGATAGAGTAGATATAAAAATACTTTTTGGAGTGAATTGTAATTAAGTGTATGAAAAATTACTTTCTAAGAAAGATATTTTGATTTTCCAGTATTTTTTACACATAAAATATTTTATATATAAAACTATTTTTTTCTTATTTATTTTAACCAAATATAATTAATAAAATTATTTAAATAAAATAAAATTAATTATTTAGTATTTTTTTATGTTATGTGATATTAATTAGGCTCATTAAACTAATTATATATATATATATATTAATATTGAGTTATATGTTTTATTGAATTATAAAAGAATACAAGTACAAAATAAAATGTATCACAAAACAATTAAATTATTGTGGCTGTGATAGTAAAAATAAGGTGAAAGGGCAAGAGTGATTTAGTAGAAGATTATTTATTTTTTTTATAAAATTTATGAGGATAAATAATTTTAAAATAAATCAACTAAGAACATTCTCTCTTCTACTGCTTTTGAAAAAACAGAAAAATTGATTGTTTTCTACCACCATTTTTTTTGAGAAGCACAAACAGCCATGTGAAAAAAATTTAAAAGTATTTTTTTGAAAAAAATTGAAAAGAATGAAGTTTTTTCCCTCCTATAAGCTTAAAATGAGCTCAATAATTTTTTTTTTTTATTAAAAGAACCAAAAAGGCCTAACAATATATATGTCATTTGAAACTGAACATAGAATTAAAGCCTGGAAATGGAATCAAAATTTTGATGTTTAGAGTAACATATAAAATTATTTATAGTGATGATTTCACAAACCAAAGTCAATGTGAAATTCTAAAACAATGAAAAATGACCTCTTTTCAATTCACAACTTATATCTTACAAATTGGAAATTTCAAAACTTATCAAACATCAATATTCATCAAAGTTTATGTGATTTTTTTTCCTCCTTCTCATTCATTTGCTAAGAATCATATGTAATAACATTCAATATTTTTACAAAAAATATAATTTTATTTCTCTAAAAATATAAAATATTTTCTATATTCTAATTTCATGGTTTATATAGAAATAATTTTCATAAAATTATAATAAATTAATCACTATAGAACAAAATTTTTATTATATTAATATTTTTGTTAATTTTAAAAAATATTAAGTCACACATTTACATAATAAATTTAGAATTACAATTCATGTTACGATTCTTTAATAAATCCAAACATGAAATTGAAGATTTTAAAATAAAAATTCTACATAGTAATTCTAATTATGTGGTGAGGAGTTTGGATAGTTTGTCATGATATCATAGGTTTAAATATCATTTATTTAAAAAAAAATAGACTTGAAAATTATGGATGAAAATGCACAACTCCATTTATTAGTTATAGAGACGACTAGGTCAAATCAATTATAGGATACAACTCTAATCCCCGTCACTTTTTCAGTAAATGGAATGAGTTGGCCATTATGTTAATTTTTTGTTCTTCAAAATAAAAATTTCCTTTAGAAAGAAATAAACATTAGAAATTATAAAAACCTGAGTATTATGCAATAGTAAATAAATAAATAATTTAAATAGTAAATATTTTTCCTATTTAATTTTATATCGGGGGTATTGTGAAATATTAGGTTCCAAAAATAATAAACTTGTGGAAAATATTATTCTAGTTAAGTTGGGTCATAGTTTATTGTGAATTAGCTGGTAAGACCACATGAGATTGTCTCATTTTAAAGTCAAAATATGTTGTTCACTAGGGTTGGATTGGGTTCCAACTCGATTTTTTCATTGGACCATTTTTTTAACTCTAATAATGATCTAACTAAGACCTGATTAAATTGGATCCACCCAACTTTCAGATCAAACTATATAAAATTTGAATATTATATATAGTAAAATTATAAAATTTTAAAAATTAGATATAATATTCAATAGATATTTTATAATATGTATTTCAAAATAGATCGAACCAATATGAAAGTAACATAAACTTATGAACACTATATTAATTGATCTATTTTTTATTAGCTATATTAATCGAACTATCAAATTTTATAATTTATCTTTAATTATCTTTTTAAAAATAAACTTTTAATTAACTATATAACTTCAAACTGAGTCGGATCCCCTCGAAATACGGCCAAAACCTAATCTGAAAAGTATTCCATATCAAATTTTAGAATTTGAAATCATCCCATTAAGCTTTAGGCCATACCAGATTATTGGATCGATAGAAATCATGAACACCTCCATTACTGACATTAGCTAAATTTAATTTATAATCACACTTGTACCTATCAACATTGTTGTGTAGCCTTTCGTCACGAATGATTCGCCGAAAATGCTACAAGAAGATGTTTATTTTATGATAACTTGTAAAATTTCTATTGATTCTTGAGCTTTAGTACACACATGAAAGTTGACGAATTTGCCACAAATGAGTAGCTAATTACATAAAGCACACACTTCTAAGCATTTGCTGCCATATTTTTCTACACGTATAAGTATCAAACGATGATTTAGTTACAAACGAATCTGTATAGCAAATGAATGCTTCAATAACTGTGAACAATTACAACATAACAAATATTCCTTCATCTTTGCTGTCTTTGAGCATTCAATCTTCCTTCCTCCAGTCTCCGGGTAGTATTGGCCCTCTTACGTCACGATAAAGAAGATTGTTCCAATTCCAAGCAACCCAAAGCAACCACTATCTTCTGAACACTTGAGCACATATGCGTGTGTTGTTACCTGCAACAACGTTGCACTCTTGAGTGCGGGTTGTCTTCAAAGGAATGCTTGGAGTGACGTAGTTAGTAGCGATCCTTTGGACCCAGCACGCGCACCGCTAGATAGCCCCCAACAGTGTCCGACATCTTCCAGTCCAACGAGGATAATCCCGCTAGGAAGAGTCCGCAGCACTGAAGAGTCGTCTCCATCGCGGTTGAAATTAAGGCTGCTCAACATCAAATTTAAATGAAATTGGTTAAATAAAATGTAATTCAATGTAATTGTAGTAATGCTGGAATAACAAAATGGTAGTTTTCTAAGACCCACTTTCATAGTCATTAGCAAAAGTAACAACAAAATGATTAATCTAAATGCACAATATAATTCTAGATAGTTGAGCTTACAAGCGTGTTGGTGTCATGGTATCCATGTTCAATTGCCTTATTGCGGGTGGGCTGAAAAGCCTGCATTTGGATCGCTGAAGGACTGGCCCTGCTCATAGATGAGAAAGCCATGATGAACAAATTCACCCCACTTAAGTTGCTTCTTCTTCTTCATTGTGACAGATCCGAGTCTTCTGACTAGAACTGAATTGGTGCTTGGTATGAGTGTCCCCAGAAGTGACCATGTGAATTTATAAGAGTGCCTGAAGGAACGGTGATAAATTGGAATTGGAAGATTATTTTTTTATTTTTATGTTTTTGGTAACAACTGGAAGAGTATTTGACCTACATTAAAGTGGATCAATTATCTATATGTTATTTTGTTATTTATTTTAAAGCTGAGCTTTTTTTATTGAGAAATTATATGAATATAAATCATTTTAAATGAAAAAAATTATTTTAAGCAACAATAATGAATTGGGACAGTGAATTCCAACGACAAAAATGCAAAGTATCCGCAAGAATCTTTGACCCACATTAAGAAGATTAGATTGCATATACATTCTATTATTATTTTAAGCATTTATGTTTTTTTTTTATTTTACTCCCATGCACGCTATTAATATGTTTAGGCAGATTTTGGAAAGAGAATCACGTCTAGAAGAGCCTTGAAGATAATAAAAATATGAAGTGTTGGAAAGAAGAATACAATATTACTTAAAATAACAATTCTAGAGGGGACTTTAATTTGAATTCCTTATACTAAATTCAAAGGCTTACCCAAAAAAAAAATGCTTACAAAAAAGAGACTAAATTCAAAGTGATTTACTAATACACTAATCACGAGATCGAAGAAAAATAGTAAGAGTTCTCTCCTTTTTTAACTAGTGTATCGAGGGTTTAATTGCCATGAGAATGAAGTAGTTTCAATCACCTTATTAGATGGACCTACAATACATGCCGGGATTAATCACTATGTACAGTAATGAATACCTTAGGGGAAAAAAAATAATAATAATAATGTAATGTAAGCATATTTGACTCAAATAAAAGGGGATTTATTACCTACTGTACTATTCAAATGATTCAAAATCATTTTATTTTGATGATATTATAATAGTTAGATATTATTTATCCCGTTTTTTATACTTTAATGTGTTTAATTATTATTATTGTAATACCTCAGACACATGTGTTCTTGGATAAGTTTCCTACTGTCCTAGGGTCACCCAAAACCCACCCATGTCGTCGGGAAGGCCCAAGATACTTGAGGGACCCTTAAAGCTGGTTTGCTGGTGAACTGTCACTGCTATAGTGGTCATAAGTGAGTGCAGGACCGCTATAGCAATGTCAGGAATACACAGATCACATGAAATGTGGCGTTTCACGTAAGTGAGCCCCTCTACCACTTTTTCAACACCCAACTCGGGCTCTTTTCTCCCCAAACCGAATCCTAACCCTCCAAGGAGCTCTCCAACCCTTTCTTTCTCAATCCGTCATCAATCTTTCTCTTTCTAAGATCAAAGATAAGGATTTATGTTGGTTTTGGTCATCTCTTTCCTTTCCTTTTCATGTTCCATGTTTGGGCTTTGTTGTCTCTCCCATTGTTGTCAAGTGTAGATGCTCTCCCAATGTTGTTAAAGCTAGATTAGAGATTAGCGGAGACTAATCTTGAGTATAGCAGTTGTTGGTGCCTTCCATGCTTTGGAGATCGAGTTGGTACTGCTCACATACTCCCAGCTCCAAATGGTGAGTGAGTTTGATCTCATAACCTTAGTTTTATCATTATGACAATGTTTGATGCATGATATTTATCAAATATGAATTTTGAAATAAGAAAAAGTATAGAATATGATTTTACGTGATTATGTCAAGCTATAAAAATTATGACTTATGATGATAGTATGAAAGAATGAGTTTTACAAAAATTATGGGACCATAATTGATGTGTTGGGTGCTATGAATGGGTTTTATTTATTCATGAAGGAATTTATTGTGAGAATGATGATTTAATAAGTCGTAAGTATATCCAACATATTTCAAGAATTATGGCTTCAAGACTAAAGATTTCGAAATGTGATTTTAGAGTATTAGTTAAGTTATTTTGCCAAGAATGTCAAACAATGATGCTATATTATAATGTTAGAGATTTCATGATTTTGAACCTTTGCATTTCAATGTATGATATTAGAGTTATCAAGTTATAAAAAGAGGTTATCTTGATAAATGAGATTTTAGAAATTCAGTTTTTGTGATATTCCAAAAATATGGAATTCAATATGATTCATAGTGACTGCCAGATACATATTTTGTGAGCTAGAAATCGGAATACCTATAAGCGGATGATCTTTTCGGCATGATTTCACAGTCACAGTTATGCTAAAGTCAGGTTGCTAGAGTTGTATGAGTCCAGAGCTTTTAGAGTTTCAAAAGTTTTCATATTTAATCGGTTTTATAAAGAGTTAGAGTATGAGTATGATTGTATCTAGAGATTTTACCAATTATCTTGATGATTTCAAGGAATAGAGTATTTATGCATGAAAGAGTTTGATGCCCATATCAGAGTATATAACAGAGATTTAGAGAAAACAATATGTTTATTGAATTAGAGAACATATGGTAGCTATGGAAAAACAGATTGTGAGTTAACAACAGTTATTCCGTTAACTTTGGTATATCAAGTCGCCCTCAGGGCCAGAGAAATCAGATATGGGACCTATTTAGATGCCTCGGAGTTCAGAGATTTTATTATGCCATGGTTGACATGCATAACTAGAGATTTTGTTATATCACATGAATTGGGCATAACTAGAGATTCCTATTTTTTTTATTAGAATATTGTTAATATTGATGTTTTCAGAGAATATTTAATTTAAGAGATATTATATATATAAGAAATGATTTTCTTGTTTGAGTAAGAATTTAGAGATGTTTTCTTATGAATTTATGAATATGGAGATAAATTTTCCATGAGATTATATACATAGATATCAAACTGTTTGTGATTGTTGCATGAATATTGCATTATGGTATATTCCTTGGTTGTCCCATGTGGGTGATGGGTGAGAGCTCATTCACTGAGTCCGTTGACTCACCCTTCTCCTTTTCTCCTCATAGATGCAGGTATAGATGTAGCCCAGACTCCGATTTAGCTGACGCAGTTGTTTTTCAGCAGTAAGTCTTACTTTGGAGTAAGGCACAGTTTAGAGACTTGTTAGAGTTGAGTGCTCTAGTAGATGTGCAAGCAGGATCCGAGCCATGCATTATTTTCAGATTATGTATTTAATTTCAGTATCTGGATAATGATGTATTCTTTTCAGTTCATAATTATGGATTTAAAATTATAGAGTTTGATTTGAGTTTATACAATAAACTAAAGATGTAATTATGATTCAGTTCACGTGATTAATTGATTTTCAGAGTAAGATTAAGATATCTTTAGAGTTTCGTACATTAAATATTTCAATTTTATATTTCCAGATATAAAGTTTAAATAAAGTTTTAAATGGAGTTATGGTTTCAGAATGAAAAGTATGTTATTTTATGTATATAGAGAGACTCAGAGGTTACGAGATTTACGTGAGGATGGAATTCCTCACGTACCGGTCACGTTTCCCAGTTGGGTCGTGACAATTATTTCTAATTAATAGAACCAAAAAAGCGTTAACGACACGTCTGATCTATCATTTGAAATTGGACATAGAATTAAAGCCTGGAAATAGACTTGAATTTTTCATGTTTAGAATAACGTATAAAATTATAATATAATTTTGCAGACCAAAGTCAATATGGAATTAAAAAATAACAGAAAATGAACTCTTCTCAATTCATAATTTATATATTATGAATTGTTAATTTCAAAATTTATTAAATATCTATATTCATCAAAGTTTATATGATTTTTCTTTTCTCTTTCTCATTCATTTGCTAAGAATCATATTTATTAAAATTTAATATTTTTACAAAAATATAATTTTATTTTTATAAAAATATAAAAATAATTTCTATGGTTTATATATAAATAATTTTCATAAAAATTATAATAAATTTATTACTATAGTATAAAATTGTTATTATATTAATATTGTTGTCACTTTTAAAATTTTGAGTCACGCACGTACATAATAAATTTAAAATTAAAATTCTAAATAGTAATTCTAATCATGTGGTGAGGAGTTTAGATAGTTTATCACAAGGTTATATATTGAAATCTCATTTTCTTTACCATGTATCAAAAACTATTTTATTTATGAGTAATGATACTTATACAATAAAAAATTACAACATTTCTACACTTCCTACTTTGTCAATATTCCTACACTTTATTAATAGGTGTTATTTAAATTAATTGATACTATAACCACAAGGCCCAAACTCTATCTCTAGAGAGGATTTATCATTATTTCTGATAGTGGATACGTTGGGTTCATCCTAAAAATAATAATTGATACTATTTATGCATTACCTATAATTGATAGTTGGGTTCTATTTTTTGATTTAATTATGATATACATATAGTGTAAAAAAGTTAGATATTATTATTATATCATATATTATCACATTAGTAAATATGTTGATTTTCACACTTATTACTTTAAAATTATACAAAAAATAATAATTTAATCACATAATAGTAAAAATTTTTTTATATTATAAGTATATCAAAATAAAAAAAAATTATAAACTTTGAAAACAATGTAAAATATAGTTTATTTTTAGAACATGATATCATCACTAGCATTATATGATTTTATGGCAGCAAGCTTTATTTTTGTGTATACGTCATGAAGTGGCATTCTTGTAGTTTGTTCTTCATTGAACTATTTACGCTTTACAATATTAGTCAGCTCTAAGAGTGGTAAACAGGCCGACCCGACCCAATCCATCGTAGGTCTGTCCAAAAATGGGGGCAGAGCAGCCAACTCGTTTTGTTAACATGAGTTTCACAACTACCCCGTTTTATGGTGGTTTAACATGTCGGCCTGCCAATGTTTTTGATAGTTTCATCCACATGACAAAGTTTACAAAAAGTCTTTCAAAAATCAATAAACTATTATCAAAACAAACTTAAAAAAAACCACAGATATCATAAATCAACAAAATATCATAGTTTTCAAACTCGGACAGATCGATTCGAACAGAAAATCGATAAACCAACCACCTAATTGGTCCAGTTCTTCAATTGGACGGGAAATACATATGACTCGATCAACGCTAGTCAAACCCATCAAAACTGGTGTGACCCGACCGGTTAGAGTCAAACTAGTCATTGACAGAACCACATGTGAACCAGTCTTGGAGTGTGCGTTAAACCAGCTTTGAACATGCTACATAGAAATTCATGAATATATTAAAAAATTTCATATGTGGGGATTAAACCCCCATCCTAGTAGCAAGAAAAGCGAGCCTAACCATTTAGTTCGCAATGTTGTTGTGTCTTTTTATCTAAATTATTATATAATACATATTCAATATATTTTTATATAATTATTTAATTAAATTTGGTTCAATTGGTTGAATTAGTAACCCAATTTTGTCTGACTCTTTCATCGTACTTTTTTTTTTACTTTTATTTTTCTGATTTTCTTGAAATAGACATAACCACTACAGAAAATTATGTTAATTATGGCGGTGAAATCCTTAAAATCGCCACAATTATAGTAAATTACGACAGTTTTATTAACTGCCATAATTTTCATAAAAGAAATAGTAGTGCATTAGGGTGATTATTTAAAATTGCCATAATTTGTAGTAAATTATGGCTGTTGGGGTAAATTATGGCGGTTAAGAAATACCTTTATTTACCATTACTATTTTTATGTCTTTTTTTAATATTTTTTAATAAAATAGGAAAAAAGAGCATTTTCACTCTTTAAACTTTTAACCAGTTAGAAATAAATATGTTAAATTGTAAATCTTCTAGTTAGATCCTTAAACTACACTAATCCTCAAAATTAATCATTTTATTCAATTATGAGTTTAGCTGGATAGATGCTATGATAAAATATCTAATGATACATGCCATAATTTCTTTTAATTTTTTATTTATTTGCTTGATTTACATTATTTAATATTTTAAAAAGACATATTAATAAAAAATTTAAAAATATAACTAAAATTTGCCATTTGTTACTCAAAAAGTGAGGATGAGAAGCTTAAATTAAATATCAACTCTTATTGTGCACATCATTTAAGAGGATGTATTATCTCTTGATTTTTTAATCTTATAATAAAAATAATGGATTAAGGTAAATAGAGCACATTTTGTGCTTTTTAAAAATTGAATTTGGAACTTGTTCTCTTACTACAGTTATAGTTGTATTCCCTTGAAAATGGAAACAAAAGTGAAATAGTGGATACAATTCAAGCAAATTTTTTATCAAGTATACACACACATTTTATAAATCGTTTGTTCATTGTGAAACTTTTAGATTCTAACTCAAATTTTATCATGTTTTGTTATACAAAAACTTTCAAAATTTAAAAAAGGACTAATTTTGAGGAACGTGTTAGTTAAATGATTTAATTAAAATTTTGAAAGTTAGAGGTAGTTGTTTGCAACTAGTTGAAAGTTTTCTTTTCCATAATTATTGGAATTTGGAATTTGAATAATAAAATATTAGAATAAATATTTTACATAATTAATGACATGTGTATTACTTCATCATTAAAAATATTTAATTACAATTACATAAAAAAATTTAAGAAATGAAAAATTTGTAAAAGTGGAGAGAAGTGGTTCGAGCCCGCACCTTAAGAGATTAGTAGGAAGTTGGAACAACTAATTAATCACATAAACCGAGAGTAAACATTCTTGCGGGTAATGCTCTAACAATATACTTAAAAACACTAATGAGGCCCTCCACGTACGCGACCTGACTTTTACCCCTTTCTCTTTTTTCACTTTTCACACTTTCGCTTCCCTCTCTCACTTTTCACATTCACTCCTTTTTCATTTCACTGTCGCGCCACAACTCACTCCCTCTTTCATTCTCTTCCCGCTAGCCCGTGCCACAAGCACTTCAGCTGCTAGAGGCTCCACCACGTGCTCGTCCGGCACGTTGAGCGTCTTCTTCTGCAGCTCACTTCTCGCCCCGCTCACGTCTTCCTCCGCCGCGGTGTCTTCTTCGCTCACCGGTAACATCACATTTTTTGTCTCTTTTTTTTTCAGTTCTTTTTGTGAGATGAGGAACTGAGAGGAACACCGTTAACTACCTGTGTTTCGTTTTTACATTGTTGGATAAGTTTTACTTGTACATTGGACGAGGACCCTCCTTTGGAGCTTTGCATTTGGGGCAATTGGTTCCCTTTAAGTTCACCAAGTAAGTGCATTTGGAATCATCTTTTTTGTTTTTTGCGAAAGAAAAATAAAACCATGGAATGTGTAATAAAATTTTTGGGCTAATAAAAGGGTTTCTTCGCGAGCTTGCGAAGCATGCTGTGTCTCTAAAGGGACAAAGACTGTAACGAAGTTCAATAGTTCTTAGGGTTTGAAATCTCAGTTATCTCTTTATTTCTTGTTTCGTTATTGTTGGAATCGGAAATTAGTTACTGTTTGTAAAGGCTGATGCTTGTGTTGGTATTTTGTGTAGTGGATTTATGGACGGAAAAGAAATCCTCATTTTAACATCTATGGTTAATTGGTTTGCAGCATGTTTCATTTTACATTTGCATAATATCATGGTAGAATAGAGGAAAGAGAAGATAAAGATAGACGGGAGTCCGAAAATTTTGATTGGATTGAAGAAATGAAAACACCCCTTCAAGTTGAAGATTAACAATATACGATGTAATAAATCAAGTAATAATAACAACCAGACATTTAATGTAGAGAGAGCTTGTGGTCCAAGTCATGATTCGAATGGATCGTGATCGACTTCCCGTACCTGACTGTTTTTGGGCTAAAAAAAATATAAACGAAATAGGAGGGATAGATGTTGAGTTTTGCCAATATATGTATCTAGCAAACTTTGGTCTCGTTGCATAATTTTAGAAGTTTTATACATGCATTGTTGATCTTTTAAGGCCTTTGAACAAAGTAACCGTGTTCAATTGGTACTCTTTTTTTAGTTTTTGGGCGTATGTGTTCAATTGGCACTCTTTTTTTAGTTTTTGGGCGTATGTGTTCAATTGGCACTCTTTTTTTAGTTTTTGGGCGTATGTGTTCAATTGGTACTGTTATTAGTGTATCTTTCTTTTGTTTGGTTTCATGGCTGTCTGTATATCTTTGAAAAATCTAGAGAAGTAAGACAAAGCAAAAGAAAAAGAACCCGAAGCCAAGGCTTGGTGGTTAATCAGAATTGATAGGGGTTCAAAACCAAAGCAGCTTTCAACAAGGGGTGAGACCCTTGATGACATATGGAATAATCCCCTTTGTGAATATCATATCTTGTCTGGCTCTTTTTCCAAATAAAAAATAAAGAAAACAAAACAAAATCTTTTTTATTCCATTAGCTTTTTTTGTTATTAATGTGGGTTTCTTAATTAGCATCAAATCTTTTTAATTAGTTTAGTCAGCATCTTTTTAAATCAGTATTCATTTCCGTTTTAATTTTCTATTCACTTAGATCTCTTTTTGTTATTAGATCTTTTTTAATCAAATCTTTTTCAGCATCAATCAACATTCTTTTTATTTTGTTAGTATCAATCATCCATTTTGGGCCTAATCGCATCATTTACGTTCTTGTAGTATTACATCATTTACCTTTCCTGCACTATTACATCATACTTTTCAACTATCACATTATTTACTTTCTTATAGTATCACATCATTTACCTTTTCTGCATTATTACATCATTTACATTTTTTTATAATTATCACATCATTTACCTTTTCTGCATTATTACATCATTTACATTTTTTTACAATTATCATATCATTTACTTTCTTATAATTATCATATCATTTACTTTTTCGCACAATTACATTATTTACTTTTTTACATTATCACATCATTTTCTTTTCTATCTCATCATAATCATTTACTTTTATGTCTCATAACCATTTTCCTTTCTACCTCATTACAATCATTTAGTTTTTGTCTCAATCATGATCATTTACTTTTACATGCTCTTAATTTCACGAGTTTTTACTTTCACATGCATTTAAATTTCATAGATTTTATTTTCACATGCATTTAATTTCATGAGTCTTTACTTTTAGTCCTTTAAATTTCACATCTATTTAAATTTCACAGCTTTTCACTTTCACATGCTTTTAATTTCACAAGTTTTTGCTTTTATATTTCACAAGTCTTTACTTTAAGTTTTTACTCATCATCACATTGTGATATTTTAATAGCATCATTGAATCATTTATTTCTATCATCATCATCATTTGTCTTTGTACCTCCACCCCTTCTTACTCCCAAGTCATACATCCTCATCATTTCCTTTGGTCAGCTAAAATATGTGTTCATATCTTTACTTGTTATTTATAAAGAAAATATTGAAAATTACAGTTTTTAATATTTTCTAGTAAGAACTAAGTAAAGAGGAGTAACTATGAATACCATATTTTTTTTAGGTCTTTTGTCCAAATTAAAAATAAAAACAACAAAACAAAATCTTTTTTATTCCATTAGCTTTTTTTAAATTAACGTTGTTTTCTTAATTAGCATCAAATCTTTTTAATTAGTTTAGTTAGCACCTTTTTAAATCAGTATTCATTTCCATTTTAATTTTCTTTTCAATCAAATCTCTTTTTGTTATCAGATCTTTTTTAATCAAATCTTTTTCAGCATCAATCAACATTCTTTTTATTTTGTTACTACCAATCATTCATTTTGGGCATCTTTTTTCATCTAATTCTGCATAAATAGGTATTGACTTTAGAGCGGCGGGGACGACAAGACACAGAAATTTTTCCATGACAGCGGATGATAATCACAGACATAAACAAAAAGGAGGCGGCAACACCCCCTAAGACAGCATACACAAACAGGTAGCAGACAGCGGTGACATCATCATCCCTCAACCCTCATTCCAAAACCGTCCTTCTCATAGTCACCACACCAATACCATCATCATTCTCCTCCCAGTATCAACACTAACCTATCTGACTGTGGAATCATTAATTGCACTTCGTCCTCAATCTTCCTCCACCATCACAAGCCTCCATCATCTCCACATAGAACCTACATCTCTACACCTTCAACATTAACCACAGAATCATCATCATCATAAACCCATAACATAACCAAAACCACCATCATCATCATAGCTATTCCGTGATTCACCATAAACCATCACCTGTGAGTAAACAACCAAAACCAGCACTTCACACTACCACTATCCTAAGCCTTTCAGATCCATTTAGTCCACAACACAAGCTTTTCAATTGCCAAGTTCTCAGCCCCTCTTGTCACCACGCTAGCCATGGCCCATCGCGGACCAGGCCACCAGAGAGACCCGCGTCCAGCCACTTCATATGTGACTCTGCTTCAGTGTGCGCCAAAGCGCCCCTAGAAGCGCCACCACAATAGCCACCCATTAGCTCCTCAGTGCTGTTGTGTCTTCCTCCTCCTAGCCTTTGTTATTTTCTTCCAGCATCTGGTCACAATAACATAGGGGTTGTTCTTCTTTTTTTCCAGCTTTTGTGAAGTCTTTCTTCTAGTTTTTTTTATTCTGTTTGTTTTTTATTTAGTCCGAGGTTTGGGCTTTGTTTTAATGATAGGGTTTTGGGCTAGAGTCCTTTTTATTTTAGTTTGGGTTTGTGTGTTCTTTTTTCTTTAAAAACAAAGGGAATGTCTTAAGCATTCTATTTTATCCTTTTTTCAAAAAAATATTTTTTTTTAAATCCATGCAACAATCAACAGTTATGATTGAGAAGCTGGTGCTTCCTTCAATACTATTGAATTGTGAGGGGTTTACTGAATAGTCTATTGCCACCTTGAATCCTATGCAAAAAATGGATTTTACCTCTTTTTTATTATTTGTAAATAAAATTAACCAAACACACAATTATTTTTTACAAGAATGATGTGGCTTTGAGTTTCTTATTGTACCGGAGGATACGTCGGTGTAGCCAACAACTATCAAGCTAAAATCATTTCTTTATAAAATTTGTTCTTTAATTTTTTTTGATTTTATTTCTTTGTAAATATAATTGTTATAAATATTGGGGGAAAATAAATATTTTAAGGTTGTAAATAAATTTTCCCAATGAATTCTAGGGTAATTGTATTTATATGGATATATTAGGGGTGTAGTGGGATTAAGTTTTCATCCTTCCCTAATTATAATTATATTCCCGAACCTTAAGTCTCTTAAAAATACCAGTTTGCAAATTAAAAAAGGTTTTTCAATTTTACAGAATTAAAATTTGTCATTCTCATTGCGGTGTCCTCTGGGGACATTATGATAGTTTTGTTTAAATTTGATGGTTGTTATTAACAATCTTTCCAACTATACCTATTATGAGTTTCTAACTTCACTTCAATCAACTTCCACTTCAATCAACTTCTAAAGAAATAACTGACCTTTAGTTCCATAATATATTTAGATTTATATAAATGTTTCTAATATACACTTATCTTTTTAGCACATATCAATTGCTTTTAGTGTGAAAGTGAAAGATGATCGAGGCGTACGAAGAGGGTCGGCACCAAAGAATAGAGGAGAATAGGAAGAGATTGAAGGCTCTTAATCTCCCTTTGATTTCTCAAGCCCTTCATAACTCTTCCTCTTCCAAAATCACGTCCCCACTGGTATCTCTCTTTTTCTTTCTTTCTTATCTTTTAATCATTGTTGTTATGTTGTGTTTGAATCTGTGGCTCTGACTATTGTGATTTGCTTTGATGTTACTGCCAAATCTTGTTGCTATTTGTTTTGTTGGTTGCTATCTAACATGGCTAGAAGCATAAGTTGCTAGCATCAGATAGCTACAAGCATATAATTATTAGTTCACTACAAAATCCACCAAATATTCTCTAACTTGGTTTTACAAACTATTCTCCTTTTTTGGTGATTCATGTAGGATAAAATTGATGATGATATGAATCAAGACTTGGAAAATGGATTTGACATTTCTCCAACTGATGCAATTTGAGAGGTTTTTGGAAAAGAACATCCTAGGCATGTTAGAGGATTAGGCATGGGAGTGGTTCCTATTGTAGCCTTCACAAATTGTAGTGGTGGTATGAATATAGGTTCATGTGGCGCTACTACATCCTCTCAATAAGTAAAGCAAAAGTTGGTTACAATGGAATCATAAATTCAAGCATTGCGTGCCTATATAGCTATAAAGGAAGAAGGCCGAATACTGGAAAAGTTATCAATATTATTTCCTAATCTTACTTCACAGGATTATAAACTGTTGTAGTATTTTATATAAATCATGCTTTCTTTGTTGTTAATTTATTTGTACTTACTTTCTGCTTGCAAAGTTTGTTTCTTTTGGCTTTTTCATTTATTAATTTAGCCTATATTAGTTTATATATCTTTATTGCAGAGGCACCTAATATAGGAAGTGGGCCTGAATTACCCAATGGTATAAGAAGATCATAAGATGAAAGCAATAATAGCCCAACAACTAATCACCCAAGTCCATATACATGATCTTTTTATTAATTATTGGTGTGACTGGTGTGCTACTTGGAATGATTATTTTGTTCTAAGACTTATAAGAATTTATGTCTCTAAGTGTAGTACTCATTTTATACTCAAGTAATGCATCTTTTTATTGGATATCATATTATCATGTTTATATCATATGTATTTTTATTTTTATGTGAAATTTACAACCAGAAAGTAATAGCTAACATGGTTTCATATTGGATTGAAAATTTAATATAAATTTGAGAAAAATTTTAACTTGTGGTAGTTCTAACCTACCTTAATTCACATGGAAAAAAATAGCAATTGTTAACCATTGCAATTTACTAAGAACAATAGCAAGATACACATTTATCATTGTTAAGAGAAAAATGGCAATTCTAACTATCGTAATTCACATTGAAAAAAATGGCGATTTAAGTAAAAAAATGGCAGTTCCAATCGTCGTCAATCACATTGAAAAAGGTGGCGATTCTAGATGTTTATTGCAGTGGATTTTTTTGAACCATCCTTGGAAAAAGCGGCGGTTAAAACCATTGCAATTCCCCAAAAAAACCACCACAATTTACTTTTTTTGTAGTGTTGACTGATCTAGTTCTATAGTGTGGTGGTTCTAGGCTTGATGCTTTATTTTGGTTTGGGGTCATTTTCACTCCATTCATTTTTGAGTTCAATACTATTAGATCGTGTTCAAGTGTTGAGCTTTCATTTGGTCCCAGATTTCAGACATGTGGCGATTAATTTTGATTGAGATTTTGTGTTTTAGCTGGCTCTTGTTTTGTGGCGCTTTAATTATCTATTTGGTTGTTCAACTCGGGTTTTAACTGTTCTTGTTTATGCTCTCAGTTTTCTTGGTGCATTTCCATCTCAGTGAAGATGACATTATTTAAGTACTAGCAATGACACCAATCTCAAATCATGAAAGACAAAAGCTATAATCTTGGATTGCATTTTTTTAATAATTAAAAAAATGCTTGATTCACTGACAAGGGAAGCAAAGCAAACATCAAGTGTTTGGCAATACAACAAGCTAAGAAAATGAAATTCAATACAAGAGCTTAAAACTAAATCAACCAAAATCACTACATATCAAAGATTCATATGCTTCTAATGAATAAATATGGCCACAAAGAGCCCAAAACTAGATTAATGGAACCTTAAGATGGTTATAAAGTGTTGCTTCATTTTCCAAAAATAATTGCTTCAATAAGAGGGGCATTGCCGAGATCACCACCACCCACATTATAGCAATGACATCAAAGCAAAGGAGGATGCTAATGTCGGCTCCCACATTGCATGACTTGTCAGGGTTGTGATCGCACGGAGGGCATTCCGGTGAGGGGTGGTGGTAAAGGAAGATAGCAAAGAACAGAGGAGAAGTAGGCGGCGATGGTTTCATTGCAAAATTACTAGAGTAAGTGTTTAGAAAAAATTAATCAATGTTTTAATTAATGAATCAACTAATTAGTTATTTATCATCACATTTCATCTTAGAGAGAGGGGGGATGGGGAGTGAGAAGGTTCATTAATCTAATCTAAGTAGCTTTTGTGAGAGTCAAAGGTTGGTTTTTGTTTTCATTGGATTTTTTGATTTGTTTTGAGAAAGGCAGAAGGAAAGGATCATCTCATATCGATTGCCTTGCCTTGCCTCTTATTCCATCACCAATGAAAGCCAACATTAACATCCTTGTTTCCCTTACTTTATATTGTTTTCACAATTTTCTTAATCTATATGTCATTTTATGCTACTGTGACATCTAGTTTAACTTCCTTATCATAGTGCAAATGATATATCAAGTGTAAGGGTGTTCATGGTTTAGTTTGGCTCGGTCTTGAGGTATAAACCAACTGATCCAATGAAGAAATTTTATTTCAGTTTAGTTTGGTTCGATTTGGTTTGGTTTTAGTTCGGTTTGGTTCAGTTTGATTATTCAATTCGATTCAATTTGATTTGGTCTTGGTTCAGTTTGGTTCGATTAGATTCGGTTTGGTTTGGATCGATTGGGTTCAGTTTGTGTTTGATTCAATTCGGTTCGATTTTGTGCAGTTTGGTTATATTCAATTTGGTTCGATTGAATTGGGTTTTGTTTGGTTTGGTTCGACTCGGCATGGTTCGGTTTGGTTCAGCTCAGCTCGGTTCAGTTCGGCTTGGTTTGGTCTGGTTCAGTTCAGTTGGGTTCGTTTGGTTAGGCTTGGTTCGGTTCAGTTTGGTTCGACTCAGTTCGGTTTAGTTTGGTTTGATTCAATTCAGTCTACTCAGTGTGGTTCGGTTCTGTTCTGTTTGATTCAGTTCAGTTTGGTCCAGTCTGGTTGGCTCGATTCGATTCTGATCGTCTCGGTCCTGTTCGGCTCGGTTTGATTCAGTCCGGTCCAATTTAGTTTGGTTCAGTCCAGTCCGGTCCGGTTCTACTTTGTTCGGTTCAGTTCGGTTGATTCAGTTCGATCCGGTTCGATTCGGTCTGGTCTAATTCGGTTTAGTTCAGTTCTTTCAGCTTGATATGATTTGGTTCAGTTTAGTTCGATCCGGTCCAGTTCGATTAGCTCGGTCCGGTCTGGTTCGGTTCGGCTTGGTTCGGTTCGGTTTAGCTTAGTTTGGTTCGGACTGGTTCGGCTTGATTATGCTCGGTCTGGTCTTGTACGGTTGGGCTCGATCCGGTCTTGTACGGTTGGGCGCAATCCAGTCCGGTTTGGCTTAGTCTAGTCTGGTCCGATTCGACTCGGCTCGGTTCGATTTGGTCCGGTCCGGTTTGATTCGGCTTGGTCTGGTCCTGTTCGGTTCGGCTTGGTCCGGTTTGGTTCGGTCCGGTTCGGTTCAACTCGGTCCGGTTTGAGTCGGTTCGGTTTGCTCGATCTGGTTCGGCTCGATTTGATTGGCTTGGTTCGGTTCGGTCCGGTTTAGTTCAATTTGGTTTGGGTCGATTCTGTTCAATTGAGTTTAACTTGATTTGATCTTTGTTAGGTTCAGTTTAGCTTGGTTTAGTTTTATTTGGTTCATTTCAGTTTAGTTTGATTCGGTTTGGTCCGGTTTGGTTCGGCTTAGTTCGGTTCGATTTAGTTCGGTTTGGTTCAATCTAGGTTGGTTACATTTTCGGTTTTTACTATAAAATTTTAAAATGTAAAATAAAAATTATAAAGAACATTAAATTAGAGTAGTCATTATTATAAAACTATATAATTATAAGACCTAAGTTAAGTTTCAAAATTTATGCTACTATGTCATACTATTAATTAATAAGTTAAACAAATGATAAAAGATTTGAATAAAAATCATGTTGATTAAATTAAAAGAGTTAATGTATAATTGAAAATCCTAATTGTTGAGTTAAAATATGAGATAAATTTAGTTATGGATGGGAAATTTTCATAAGTAATATTTCTAATTAATGAATAAAATTATTAGTGTAATATGCTATTAGTTGGGTTTTGAAAATAAGAATAAAAAACCGATCAGTTTGGTTCAGTTTTTACAAATTAAAAACCAATTTAAACCGATTAATTTTAGTTTTGATTGACTTTCAGTTTTAATTTAGTTTGGATCATCAACTATCTGTGTTTTTTGTTTTTATTTTTATTTTATTTTATTTTGTGCTATTGTAACTTTCTTTGGATTAATTTGTGGCTGAAACGTCCATTAAAACTTTGTTGTCCTTAGTAGTTGATTATCAAAATTGAGCTAGCTAGCAAGAGAAAGTCAATATCAAAATTGAACAGTTAAAACACAACATGGGATATTGTCTCATTTTAACGTCAAAATATGTTAGCTGAATTGATAATCACTTTTGTACCCATCAATATTTGTAACCTTTGGTCATGAATGATTCGCCGAAAAAGCTAATACGATCGAGATATTGACTTTATGATAACTTATAAAATCTTTATCTATCCTTAAGCATAGTGCACATATGAAAAGTCAATGAATTCGCTTCAAATGGGTAGCTAATTACATAAAACACACATCTGAGCATTTGCTTATCCGTATCAAATGGTTTAGTTACAAAAGAATCTGCATAGCAAATGAATCTTCAATAAGTGGGAACAATTATATGAACATAAAAATTCCTTCTTCTTTAAGTTGTCTTTGAGCATTAGAAAATTCCTTCTTCTTTAAGTTGTCTTTGAGCATTAAAACTCCATTCCTCTTGTCTGAGTATTGACAAATGACCAACTTACATCACCAGAAACAAGATTGTTCCAATTCCAAGCAACCCAAAGCAACCACTATCTTCCGAACACTTGAGCACATATGCGTGTGTTGTTACCTGCAACAACGTTGCAGTCTTGATTGTGGGTTGGCTTCAAAGGAATGCTTGGAGTGATGTAGTTAGTTGCGATCCTTGCAACCCAGCACGCCTACCGCTTGATGGCCCTCGACAGTATCCCACATCGGCCCCTCCAACGAGGATAATCCCGCTAGGAAGATTCGGCAACACTGAAGAGTCATCTCCATCGCGGTTGAAATTAAGGCTGCTCAACATCAAATTTAAATGAAATTGGTTGAATAAAATGTAATTCAATGTCATTGTAGCAATGCTGGAATAACAAAATGGTAGTTTTCTAAATCCCACTTTCATACTCATTAGCAAAAGTAACAACAAAATGATTAATCTAAATGCACAATATAATTCTAGATAGTTGAGCTTACAAGCGTGTTGGTGCCATCGTGTCCATGTTCAATTGCCTTATTGCGGATGGGCTGAAAAAAGGCCTGCATTTGGATTGCTGAAGGACTGGTCTTCCTCATAGAGGAGAAAGCCATGATGAACAAATTCACCCCACTTAAGTTGCTTCTTCTTCCTCATTGTGATAGATCCGAGTCTTTTGACTATAAATGAAAGGAAAAAAAAAAAGTAATTTACTCCCGAACTTTTGGGTGTGTGTAATTTGGACTCTAAGTTTTAAAATAATGCAACATGACCCTCTGTACTTATCAGATGGTGCAAAGAAGACCTTCTGTATAACGGACATTAAAAGCCACGGTTAAATGGCTATGTACTCCTCACGCATGCATCCATATTTTGACCAAAATACCCCTTTCTCTCAACTCACTTTTTATTTTCAATTTTCCCTGGTCTCTCAACTCACGCCTCCCTCTCTTGTTTGAAACCTTTTCTCATTTCTCTTTCAACCCTCCCCTCTTAGCTTATCTCTACAATGTTGCAGTAGATCTGAATCCCTCTCCCTTCCATCTTGGTTACCCCTACCTTATTCCAGTACAACCCACGAAGATAGGTGAAGATCCAAACAAAGAAGACCCGAAGAAGATTTGGACTCGAAGACCACGAAGATGGAGAAAAAGAAGAAAACCCATGATGTGAACCCGAAAGACCAACGAAGAAGAACACCACCGAATGAGCAGGTGGTGAAGGAGCAACCACTAAACCAAATGATTCACAATCTATTTCTACCTTTACTATTGATGGAATGGTTCTTTCTTTCTCTGTTTTCTAGTTTTTTGGTTTCCTTCTTTGCCTCTGCTATTGATGGAAATGTTTTTCTGGTTTTCTGGTTTTGATTCTGTTCTGATTCTAGTTCTGATTCTATTTTCGGAAGTTTAATTTTGATGACACTTTGTGGAATTTGTTTAGCTAATTATTGGCAACATAATCATGCCTTTATATAGATGTTGATGATGATTCCATTTAGTATAGAAGCTGATTATAGTTGACTTCAAAAGTCAACTATAATCGACTTTCATTCAGTGTGGGAGTCTACTATAGTCGACTTCAATAATAGCCTGACACACTTTGATAAGTCGATTATAATTGACTTTTGAACACAATTTCCATTATAAATAGAGTTCCCGGGTTTGCTTTGCTGTATGAGAAAAAAATTTTAGTGTGAAAGTTGATAGCGAGATGGCAGAGAGCATTCATATTTTGATACATTATAATGGTGAGATTATAAACACAATAGAGGGAAAGACATTTTGTAGTGACAATTAAGCTTGGTTGGTTGTCCGTCCACCAATTAGTTTGCTAGAGTTGCATAGTCGAATATTGGAAGAGTATGAAGGAAACAACGTGCAAGTCTCAAAAATCTTCTATAGGAAGCCAGTTGATATTGGTCCAAATGGAATCCGTTATAGAAGGTGGTAAATTCGGAAAGACGAGTACATTGATCACATGTCAAGTTATTTTAACCCATTTGCTGAAGCTCGCACAATAGAGCTACTTGTCGAACTCCAAGGTGGTCCTTTTGGCTTTGGAGGTTTAGCTCCGGATCTATCACTTCCTTTGTTTTTGGCTTCTATGAAATCACGTTATACTTAACCGATTCTTCTAATATATAAAAAGAATATATATACAAACATAAAGTTCTAAATGATGGAGTTTCATATATAATCTTTTTTTTGTTTTATTCTAGTAAAAAAGCCTCATATACAAAATTGCATTTAAATAAATAAATTATAACAAAACTATACTTAAATTAAATATCCCACACAATACATTTCTTGAAAAATAAAATTAAATACCCAATAATTTAATTTGTTATTCTTTCTTAAAATACTTTCTTAAATTAGATACTCCAAAAATAAATTTAACACAGACTACGTTTAAATTTATTAAAGTTTGTCAATTATAGCAACAAAGTGCTCCCAAACCATCTGGAGCTAACATCCCACTACGAACCAAACATGATATGTTAACAATGGATGATCTTAATGTATAAAGTTTTATTAGAATAAATAAATAAGTACTATAATATAAAATTTTAAAACCCTCAAATTTATTTAACATTAACTATATTAAATTATTGAAATTCACCAATTTAAACCATATGTTCGCTTAAATAGAATTATTTAATTTATTCCAACAAATAGTAAAATACATAACAAAAGCTATTATTTCCTAACAACAAATTGATCCTACTAGCTATTATTAAACTGAACCAATTCTAATTGTATCTGAAACATTCTATAAAATCATACTCAAATACAAATAAAAATACATAAACTACATATTGCCATAAATAAGAAATATACAACAAATAATTACCATGCATAACTAAATTTAAATCATATTGTATAATAAAATGATAAAATTGACTACAGTGAAAAAATTTAAAACTAAATAAAAGAACCTGCACTTCCAGATTGACTGCAATATAATCAACAACATTGAGACTATAGATATAGATTATTCTCCAAAAAAATCATTACAAAACGTGGTCCTCCTCCTTCCTTGAAAGATCCGCTGGTCCTCCTTTTTTCGTCCTTTGCGTTTGCGTCGTCCTCAATCGGGTGAAGAAAGATGCAGCTCTCGACTTCCTGATATAGGCAACCTGGGAACGGAAGTCGACTATAGTCGATTCCTTGAAGGCTCTGACAGATCTGCAGCACGCTGAGTAAACGACTGTAGTCGACTTCAATGCACAAGGAAAGTCAATTGTAATCGACTCTAACACCACACAAATATCAATTGTAGTCGACTTCTCTTACAGGTACTGACACATGCAGTGAGTGCAGTGAGGGACTATTTTTCTCAAACGAAAGTCGACTATATTCAACTTTAACACTTCAATAAAGTCGATTTTAGTCGACTTCTATTACACACAAAACAGGACATATATGTAAACAAACTCCAGTTGGTGCTATAATATTATACTTATATTAATTTATTTGTGTAAAAAACCCATGAAATGGTGCCAGGTATGAGTGTCTCCCAAAAGTGACCATGTGAATTTATAAGAGTACGTGCCTGGAGGAACGGTAACAAATTGGAATTGGAAGATTATTTGACCCATATTAAAGTGGATCAATTATCTACATACTATTTTTCTATTTATTTTAAGTCTTTACTTTTTTATTGAGAAATTATATAAATATAAATCATCTTATTAAATGAAAAAAATATTTTAAGCAACAATAATGAATTGATACACCGAATTCAAAAACAAAAATGCAAAGTATCTGTAAGAAATTTTTAACCCACATTAAGAAGATTACATATACATTCTATTATTATTTTAAAGCATTTATGTTTTTTTATTCTATTCTCATAATATGTTTAGGTAGAATTTGGAAAAAGAATCACGTGTAGAGATAATAAAAATATGGATTATTTGAACGAAGAATATTACTTAAAATAACAATTCTAGATGGGACTTCATTTGAATTCCATATATTCCCTCTATCTTAAAATTCTTTTATAAAAAATTATAATTATTTGGGTAAAGCTTCATTTCCGTCATTTATGTTTTATTACAGTTTGGGTTAATTCTCAAATGTCATTTTTGTTTTATTTACGTTCCTTATGTCTTCAAAACATTTCAACCTTGTTATTTTCATAGATTATATCCAAATTATAAATGGAAAAAATAAAGAAAACGTCAAATTACGATGTTAGAAAGTTATAATAAGACATAAAATATCATGTTACAGTATTAGGAATCACAATAACGCATAAACTGTCAAGTTTTCAAATACAATTTAGATTTCCTTTACATTTTAAAAATGTTAGGAATGTAAATAGAAAAATGTTTTGGGAATAAATTGAAACCCTGATAAATCTTGAAGAACATAATTGAAGTTTTAGCTAATTATTATTATGTTTATAAAAATATAAAATAACTTCTATATTTTAATTTGTTGATTTATGTATAATTAAATAATTTTCATAAAAATCATGTTATAATGAAAATATTAGTATATAATTTTTATTATATTAATATTTTATTATTTTTAAAATTTTGAATCACATATTTGCACAATATATTAGACTCACAATTCTTTAACAAGAGTTCGGTGATAAAATTTAAGATTTTAAGTTAATTCTAATCTTAAAGGAATTAGAATCATAATTAAAATCCTACATTATAGTTCGAAAATTCTAACGTCCAAGCAAACCTTATTATAAATGGCCCAATAAAAATGGAAGCGAGAGAATGGAGAACTAAATAAAGTTACCTTCCCAATTATTTGAGAAAGGATAAAGATATTCTAAACGCTCTAAAAGAGATAGATACCTAACACTTAAGGAATTAGAGTCATAATTAAAATTCTACATTATAGTTCCAAAATTCAATGTCTAAACAAACCTTATTATAAATGGTCCAAAAAAAAAGGAAGCGAAGGAATGGAGAACCAAACAAAATTACCTTCTCAATTATTTGAGAAAGGATAAAGATATTCTAAACACTCTAAAAGAGGTAGACACCCAAAATCTCAAGACAAATAGATGGAGAGATGCTGAGAGAATAAGTGGAGAATAAAAAGAGATATAAGTCTCATACTTTTTGTGTGAGGGTGTCTAAGAGGATCTATTTGGTTTAGATTTTAATATAATTGCTTTTAAAATAATCGGTGTTGAGAGAATTGATTTTGCAAAAAGTACTTTTAAAAGAATTGATTGCGTGTTAAAAAAGTGAGTTAAGAAAAAATAATGAGAGATAAAAATGAGAAGCTAATATTTCTAACTTTAATAAAAATTGATTTTGAACAAAGCATATCACTTCTTTCCACATCAATAAAGACAAACCAAACAAGAACAATTTTTCTCATAACAATTTTTGTGAACGCAACGTGACAACTGTGGTAAACCAAACAAGCTGTAAGGTGTTTGAGATTTTAGGTGTTAAAATAATATTGTTGTTTGAGAAATGAACAAGAAAACACAATGAAATCTTCTTTGGAAGTTTAATTTAAAAAAGAACAAAATGAAATATTTATATTATTTATATGTATTGATATGTTTTATAAATATTTGATACTTCAAATAAGTAGTGCACCGATAAATTAGTCCATAAAATTATATCAATGTTTTAATAAATTAGTCTTAAAAATTAATATATTGACAAATTAATATCCAATTTTTTTTTACATTAACAAAGTCCATTTGCAATAGCAAAATTAATCATTAGAGTACCATTGACTAATAAAATGCTTTTTAGGGACAAAATTTATTACCATATTATTTTTTTTAAGTGTTGAAATGATGATTTGCTCAAGGAGAGAGAATATATTTGATGCACTGATAAATTGTAAAATACATTTATATTATCATTTAATATTGAAAACATTTTATTTGCATGACTTTCTTAGTGTATAAGAGAATCAACTATCATAGTTGATGTGATGGTATATAATTAGATGATTGTATTAAAAACTTTTAAAATGTTAGTGCAAATTAAATCCTTTTTCGTGCATTTTATCACAAAATCTTAGTTAATATTGCTACAATTTTTGAAAATATTATTAAACACATAAATCATAAAAAATCTATCTAATCATAAAATAAATATATTGAATAAATACCTCTTAAAGTCACACATTTGTTAAGAATGAAAATTCTTAACACATACAAGATATATTTTTCTCATTTTGGTAAGTTTTAATTTTATTATATTCCATTATAATTTTTTTTATATTTATGAGATTTTGTTTAATATTATTTTTAATTCATTTTAAAATTTTTAATATTCAGTTTATATTACATGATTTTATATGTATGTATCATTCCATTTTATTTATATAATAATTAAATTTTATAATTTAAATTTAAAATATTTTATTCAATGAAATTTAAGATAAAAAACTTATCTTTTGGAAAAATATATTATATCTTTCAAATAAAATATGTTAAAATCAAGGTAGTGTAATTATCTCTTCCAAACAAAGTATTTTACAAATGAAGGAAATGTAATTATCTATCCAAATAAAAAATTTAAAAATTAAAAGAAATTTAATTAAAATATTTTAAATTCTCTTATATTTTAAAAATACTCTCTCCACATACAGTGAGTAATACGCAATATAAACGAACCCATAAATAAACTGTCTTAAAGTAATCATGTGATTTGTCAAGATATGGTTCCAACGCAATTATGCGATTTTCTCGGTTAGCCTATTATTTGAAACTCCTTAATATTGGGCTCTCAGTCCCAACACCTACTTGGCTCATGGGTCAGACAACTCGTGTATAGGCTTTGATCTGCGTGTTATAGTCCAAGTTCCAAAACCACTCACTTCGTGTACTTATGTGTGTGTGAGCGCACGCGCTGACCAATTACATTTTAACAACAATAACCATTTTAGTTGATTAAGAGAGAAACATTAATCACAATAAAATGAATCTTTATATATATATATATATCCAGTTTTTTTTGTTATATTTAGTGTATATTTAATAATTTTCTTATGCCTAGCATGTTTTAAATAATAATTAAACATTTAAAATAATATTTAATAGTAAATAATCCGAAAAAACTCTAGGATTCAAATCTCTTGTTCACTTAAAGGGTTAATTAGAACTAGTACTGTATGGAGTTTCTCGTGTAAAGTCGATTATTACTTATTTACCAAAAAAGAGTATGTTATTTTGCAAAAATTGATTCTATATATTCATGAAGATCAGAGATAATTAGTTACTACCCGAAACTGTAGATCACACAACAATCACATTATGTTATAAATCACACAATAGCTTTTCTATATATATTCACCAAAAACAAGGCAGTCGATGCAATTATAGGCCTGCTTGCTTTTAATTTTAATTTTCGGTTTCCATTTTCTATATTTTTGTTTTTATGATTTTATGACAAAAAAGCATAGTCAAAATGAAAAATAAAAATAAAAAAACATAAGAAATGAAAATGAAAAAAAAATTAAATCAAACCTAAAAAATTTGTGATGTTAACTTGATTCATCAATGATTGGAAAACATTTTTTAGAATACATATTTCTCATAATGTATTAAAAAATATTTATATTCTTTAAGAGTGATCATCTTTCAAACAAAAATATGAAATAATTTTATGTGCTCATGTTTTCTAGAGTGGCCATATTTAAATTTTCAGAAGATGCTTAGAGAAATGAGGATAGAAACAAAAATATGGATAAAGGTATAAAAAATGCCATTTAAAATTATTTTTCCAAAACAAATGATTAATCTTACATTTTCCACCTTGAAATGCATTTTCCAAAACAAATTATTAATCTTAGTTTCATATTTATGCACCCAAAAAAAAATATCTTAATTTTATATTTGACTTTCTTTGGGTTTCGAATAATACAATTGAAAATCAAAGTCATTCATTTCTCATTTTCAACGATTTTTTCTTATCCTTCTTTCTTCTTCGCACTCCAAGTGTAACTACAGAACAACGAAACTAGAAATCTACTCATTTCAAAATCTCAAGCTTTCTGTGAGTCTATCTTCTAGTTTTTCAGCCTTATCACAATTATCACCTCCTTTGCGCATGCATTTACTCCCTTCAACTTTTACCTTTTTTGCTTTGGCAAATCTTGCGACCAAATGGAAGGCTTTGAAACCATCCTTTAGATTGCATTTTCCAAATCCAATTTTTCTCGGATATGGTATCTACCCGATGCAGAATTTCTCACTTTCCATAATGCTCCTTTCCTTTCCAGTGATTTTGCTAATAATTGGTTGAAGGATGATTGATGCCTTATGTGGAAAAAAGCATTACACTTGTTTAATAATTCCCCCCTCATATGAATCCAAAAGAAGAATCTTTGCCCAGGAATTAATCATAAGATTAATGCTTCCTCATTTTGAGACCTTACCTTTTATTGAATTGGCATGTTTGGAGACGAATTCACACACGTACGTCTATATATATATATATATGGGCGAGGCATAATCTAATAGCATATAATAATAAATATTGTAATAAGAGTTCACAAATCATCTGAGTGTGTTTGTTAGGTACATTTGGTCACTAATTAAGGTTGAAATAATGGAATCTTCAGATGGATCATTTTCATCAGTTGGTGGTGATGAGCTTGGTCGTGCTCACAACTCACGCTCGCGAACGGCAAGAAGGTTGTACCGTCGTCACTCTTCCAATCAGATAGCTAGGCTTGAAGCGTAAGAACTTCCTCTCTTCTTGACAAGTTTTATGTTTTGTTTTTATTTATTATTGATTTCGATTTATTTTATTTTATTTTTCTGTTGCATTGGGTTGAATTACTTCCCTTGCTTTTTGTCGTTTGGCTAAATCTCTGTTTTTGCTTGTGTTTTGTTTCTCTTAAATCACACGGTCAGTTTTAAGCTTTCACAACTTGATCCTTTGGAAGCGGTTAAGATGCAACCGGAATTTACTTTTTCTCCTTTGTCATAATAGAGTTACCGAAATAATATAGTATTTAATTCATTCAAGCTTAAATAAATGAGTAGACTATATCACTTCATTTTATCGAACTAACCCTCATTTGTGACCTCTAAAATTTTTTCGCATCTCGATTTGCTCCCATTGAAAGTCCTTCCTTTTTTTCTTATCTCATGATGCGCGCCAAAGATCTTATTCGGACTAATATTAAGCCAGGGTTATTGGAGATCCGTCATAGTCGTTTAATCCATCCTCATATGAAGTTAATTATGTTGGGTCTTTGTTTAAACGAAAATACTTAATGGCTAGAAAACTTCGCTTACGAACTTCAACGCGAATAATTTAGGCCGTTGGTTTTTTTTGTTCAATTAATTTTTATTTGTTCCAACAAAAATTTACCACGTTTGATCATGTTCTTGTGTTCGACCAAAAAACATTCGATCCATGAAGCATGACTCCTGTTCAAAAGATAGGTAAGCTTTTGGATCATGTGGGGGTTAAACCCTTGGGCCGACCCGACCCAGCTTCCGAATCACGTATGTAGTTCTTTTAAAGTTATAGTTTTTTTTATTAAGTTATAAATATATATAAAAATATTTAAATTTAATTTTTTGCATATTGTGATAATTTTTTATATTGATCATATACTGTATTTTAAAATGAGTGATTTACACTCTCTTCGCATGAGTTTAGTGTAATTATATTCGGTATCTATCTATTTTGCAAATCTATCAACAATCTTTCCTGAGATTTATTAAAATTACACTGATGTCCTATGTGGATACTAGTTCATTGATTTAAACAGCAAAAAAAAAAAGTATAACATGTAATATGCATATAGTTTCATTTTCATGTAATAAAAAAGTATTTTATTCTATTAATGTGTTAAATATTGTTAAAATATTATAATTATTTCATTAATATATAATTTTGTATTTATGTGTGTGTGTATGTGTATATATATATATTATCTTTTTTTGTTACTTAAATCATCGAACTAATATCTACATGGGAGGTCAGTGTAATTTTAGTGAACCTTATGAGAGATCATTGATAGTTTTATAAAATAGAGATATGCTAAGTATAATTGCACTAAATTTTGAGAGAGATTAATGTAGTTTTCTCTTTTAAAATATATAATAGATTATTTTAAGTTGCTATATTTTCCATTTTACAATATTTGTCATTTTAGATTTTTTATTTTCATATTTTAAATTATTTGAATATTATGATTATCAAGATGATATTAATTGTTTTTCAATTTTATCTTTGCACTAATTATGATTGTCAACGGACTGAATAGAAAATAATAATAAATTTGTAATTTCAATATAAGGACAGTTTTATGAAAATGATTTACCTTTTATTATTATTTAAGTAATTTATCGACCTTCTTAATCTGTGTATAAATTTTAACATAATAGAAATTTTGAAAAGAAATGACTAATTAAAAAAAATTATTCCATGTGAAAAAACAATTATTTAATTCTGTATAATGCTCTTTTTTATGGCTTTGTCTAAATATTGAGTTAACTAAACTGGTCGTGTCAATTGACTTAGTTTGCCATTTGTATATTGATTACTCCGTCTATTTCAAAATACAAGTCGATTTTATATTTAAATAAATCATTGATTATTTTATATTTATTTTACCCGTACGAGAGAATGTGAAATTGAAGATAAAACGAGTGAAGGCGAGTTATGATTATTTAATTGTAAGAGAATATGTTATGACTTATGAGTGACAAAAGGGTGCGTATATGTTATGATTACTTATGTTATATTTTAGCGGCACCAAAACTAATTGAGACTTTCATCTTTAAAACAAAGAGCGTTCAAGTTATGTCCACACCCAAGTGAAAGCGTACGGCGCCAATTAGGCTCGGAACTTGGGCTTGAGCCAAGACAGGTCAAATTTTGGTTTCAAAATAAGAGGACCCAATCAAAGGTAATCTATATATATACATATCTCCTTTAGCATATATGATTATTCATTTTATTAATAATGACAATTCTTATACATTACGCTCAGCTACGTTACGCTGATCCATTTTGCACATTATATGCAATATCAATGTCGCAGACTCAAGTTGACCGAACAGATAACACCTCTCTTCGGCAAGAGAATGAGAGGATGGTAGCAGAAAACTTCGTAATCAGAGAGGCATTGAAGAATATACTTTGCTTATCTTGTGGAGGTCCAACCTTAGCAGACAAACGCAGCGAAATTCGTTTGCAAAAACTAAAGCAGGAAAATACATACCTAAAACTAGAGGCTAGTAGTCTAATATCTATATACATATTGATTGATTCTCCTTTGATAGATGTTAATCATGTTATGTATTTGATTAATTTTTGCGTGTTTTTTGGTTTTTTGAACAAAGTGACACAACACTGATTAATTCATATTTAAATTGATTTTTTCAGTATCAGAGAATGTCGCAGCTTCTTGAAAGTTACAACGTGATAAGTAGTTCAATGCTACAGCAACCTGTGCCGCTGTCTCCTCCAACAGAATCATCGTTTTCGAGAGCAAGTTTGCTGAACACGCAGATTGAAATCCCTTCTCTGTGTGAACGCATTCGCAATCTTTGTCAACAACACATGACAAGTACTCCTACTGCTCTTGAAGAACGTGAAGTTCCTACTCTCACTCTTGCTCATCACACTCATGCTCTGGGTGGCCATCACCACCAACATAATAACAATATTCCTTCCCTTGATCAACAAATCTTTCCTCCGCTTAATCATCAAGATGTTCCTGCTCTGGCTCCTGCGGCCATTGATCGTGATACGTGTCCTTCTCAACCTGCACCAATGGATCAAGAACACAATCACAATCACAACCGCAACGTTCCTTCTGTTGTTCATGATTTTGCTTCACTTATTGGAAATTCGAATGATGAAATGTTGCCTATGCCGGCGACTGCGTTTAAAGATGGTGAGAGAGGGAAAATGAAAGAGGCTGCAAATGATGCTATGGAAGAGTTAACAAGGCTTCTGCGGATGAATGAGCCTTTCTGGTTCAGGTCTACGGTCGATGGCAAGTTCATTCTTCAGCGTGAAAGCTACGAGAAGATATTTTACAAAGTTAATCGCTTAAAGGGTCCACGCGTGCGCAGAGAGTCATCTAAAGATTCACGATTGGTGATCGCGAATGGACCGGAAATAGTTGACATGTTCTTAGATTCGGTAACCACTTCTTAAATCTACTTATTAATTATTATTGCATTGACCATCTCTATATATAATGAAATTTTATATATAGGGATAAAGAGTATGTATGACATATAATATATTCTCACCTTAATAGGAAAAATGGGCTGCGCTTTTCCCAACAATTGTTAGGAGAGCATACACAATCGAAGTAATTGACAACGGTTTGCCGGAGAGCCGAAGTGGAGCCTTGCAGTTGGTATGATGAAAACCGGATTAAAATCTTCTTGATCTATTTTCTATCCCCTCTCCTAACTCTCAATCTAAAATTAAATACTTGGGAAAAAAAAACATTATGAATCTTATCGATTTTGAGATCCCTGAACTTTTTTTTAGGTGTGAAATTTAGGTGGAAGGAAAAGAGAAGGGCACAAGAAATAGGGTCATAGTATTTTAATGCATGAATTGAAAACCTTACTTTAATTTATATTATGAGTTTTTTTGGATTAGGTGATAAGTTAAGACGTACTCTTTGTACAGATGTATGCAGAAATGCATATTCTTTCACCTTTGGTTCCTTGTCGCGAGTTCTACTTCCTCCGCCATTGTATGCAAGTTGATGCAGGTGTATGGGTGATAGCGGATGTGTCGTTTAATTCCTCAAAGTTCAGCACCACCTCTTCTTCAGCTTGGAGGTTTCCATCTGGATGCTCAATTCACGACATGAATGATGGGTCCTGCAGGGTTAGTAACGTAACTTAGCAAATTACATTTCCTAAGAATAGAACGGCAAAATATATATACACACACGTGTGTTAGTCTCTACGTAAAAATAGTCCCATTGGAAGTAGTCTTTGATCCTCATATATTATATATATTATATGCTCTACTCATCAATTTCAATGCTATAAGTAAATTTTTCTATATATGTATTCCGATAGGTTACTTGGGTGGAACATGTGGAAGTGGATGACAAGATCCAAACTCACCGGATTTTCAGAGACCTTATTTGCGACGGTAATGCATTTGGAGCAGAAAGATGGGTTTTGACACTTGAAAGAATGTGTGAGAGATTTGCATTCGCCTCAATGGAACAAATACCTAGTTGTGATGCTGGAGGAGGTTATAAACACATTACTCTTAATTATTTGTTATATCTAATTACTCTCAGTTTACTCTTAGGTTATACACACATTACTCTTAGTTTACTCCAAATAACCCTGCAGCTTATTCATTTTATTTATTATTTACTTGCACTCTGATCCATATATAGTTAATCAATCGAGTAAATATAATAATGCTGTATATTCAATTCATTGGTTGGATCAGTGATCACTATACCTGAAGGAAGGAGGAATGTAATGCAACTTGCTTCGCGAATGGTAAAGCTGTTTTGTGGAGCATTGGAGATGTCAGATCACATGGAATTCCCCTATGTAAGGGTGAACAATTGCGGGGTTAGACTCTCTGTTCGAACTAGTTCGGCGCCAGGCGTGCCAAAGGGCATGGTTGTCAGTGCCACTACCTCCTTTTGGCTTCCTCTCATGCCTCACACCATTTTTGACTTCCTCAAAGACCCAACCACAAGAGATCAGGTTCACAACATATTTAAACATTCTCTCTCTCTGTTTTTTTTAATAGTTAGCGTATATTAATCTTGCATTACAGAATCATTAATAATTTTTTTTTTTGAAAAAAATAAATATTGTAGTGGGATGTTCTCTGCCATGGAAATCCAGTGAACCAGCTTCAACACATCTCAAATGGATCTTATCCAGACAACTTTACATCAATTATTCGGGTACTTACTATATTTTCGTTTCCAGTTTTATTTTTCAATTATATATAGAAATAATTAATTTGATTTTCTATCAGTTACATATATATATTATTAGGATAAAAATTATCGCTCAACACATGAATTAATTTTAACGTCATATTTGCTTTTGCTGAAGACATATATTGCTTAGTAATTTTTTTTATTCTGATAGACTTTGATATAAATTTATTTTATTAATCTTAGTGTATAGCATGCACAATTAAATTTATATTTCCACCTAATTATATATTATTATATGTTTGATTGAGTGTAAAAATTAAATATCTGTTTATGATGTCATAATTTATACTTTAGAAGAATTTGCATTTTAAATTAAATCCTAAATTCATCATTTCAATTAATTGGTGATGGTGCGGTGTGCACTGCAGCCTTTTATCCCGAACGAGAACAACATGCTGCTTCTACAAGAATGCTGCGTAGACCCATTGGGATGCATGGTGGTGTATGCTCCGGTGGATGTGTCAACCATCAATGCGGCAATCAACGGAGAAGACACATCCACGCTGCCAATCCTTCCCTCCGGCTTCACCGTAGCCGGAGCCGGTTGTCGACCAGATCCAGTTGCCGCTAATTGGCAATCATCAGGAGCATCAAGCCGCGGGGGGCATCATGGTACCAGCACCAGACTAGGAGGCTCGCTGCTGACTCTGGTCATTCAGGTACAACAAATGAAGATGTCCTTGCATACAATTAAGTTTAACAATAAGTGTGTCTAAGAATGACGTGTTAAATTTGTACTCAAGCGTTAATTTTTCGCCAGGTGCTCATTTGCAGTCCATCTTCATTGGACCAGCTCAATATGGACTCTGTCGCTGCTGTCAACACTCTCGTCACCTCAACCGTCGAGAACATTAAAATGGCTTTGAATTGTTCCCATTTGGATTGAATTATCCTTTTTTATTCTTTTTTAATTTCTCTATGTAGTTTGACTCCTAATTTGATTGAGGACAAGGTCTAAGGTTGTTTTTAAAAACTGTTGGTTGCTATTATTCGAACTTTTGTTTGCCAATATCATACACATGGTAAGTTTACATGTGGAACAACAAACTGGATCGAATCAATAAATATTTGCTGAATTACTTGAAGTTAAGCGTGAAAATCATTTCTCATGATCTTTGTATCTCTACCCAAAGTCTAACTGCTCTGCTCCATTGGTAACAGCATTGTAATTAGACCCAAGTGCAGAGCATTATTATCCCGGCATTTTGGATCTGGTCAGCTTCTGTTTTGTGCTTCGTTCATAAAATTATATCATGTATGTTTTTCCTAACACTTCGAAATATTGTCCCAGCAGCACTGGCCAAAAGGTAGTAGGATTCCAAACTTGATTTGCCAGTATATGGAAAATGTTTACTTTTCAATGAAACTGATTAGTTCCCTTTAGATCATTCAATGAAACTTTTGATCCATATGCAAATCAGGTAGCAATAGAGGAAACTCCTAAAAATTGCCACATTTTTTTATAAATAAAATAAACTTGATTCTCGGAGAGAAAATTAAAATCAAAAGATACATCAAGAAGTGATATAAAGACCAACACCACAACACAAAAACAATAGAAAGAACAAGCCCAAAGAAAGGACAAAGAAAGCACCACTACTACACAACCAAAAAAAAAAACATTAAGGCCCTATTTGGTTACTATACTTGGACAAAAACTACAGAGACATTGAGACAATAGAGATGGAAATTTCATATCTCCACTGTCACCATTTTTTTGGTGGATAGAAATTGAGACAAATTTTATTCTGAAATAGAGACATTTTTAATATTTTTATTCATGTCTCTTTCTCCAAACAGGTTTATATGTTTAATGTCTCTATATTTTGTTTCTTGAGATAGTTACCAAATACTACCTAAGCAACAACCATCTACATAGACAAGGCCCCTCAACGAGAAGCACACTAGGTGTTAGCCAAGGCTTTAAGAACATCGTCCTCGTCAACACAAGATAAGCCAGGACTTTTTCCCAACTCCCAAGCATGCTGAGCCTCAAGCATATCATATCAGGATAGGTGCGGCCATCATTAGAAGAATTAGGTTCATGAATTATGATGATTGTGCCTCTTAGAACACTTTCTTATCCTTATGAGACTTGACAAAACCCTTATACCTTTTATCCTTAGATTTCTTCACCTCCCTCTTTTTCTCAACCCCTTCCAAAACTTTGTCTTCCACAAAGTTGAAAATCATGGCCAAAGGCCTCCAAATAATCATCTCCTTCCTCAACAAAAAAGGCCAAGGTTCCATGCCCTACACCCACTATGGAAGATAAAGGATATAATTTTTCTTTTTTGGAACCGATAGAGGATCTTCAACACATGAATTTCTACAGTATTTCTCTTAGTTATTACCAACTTATGGCAAGGCTTACAGAAGAACCCTGAGGATTCAATAAAATATTAAACAAATAGGGGATGATTATAATGAGGGGGTAATTTAATATGAGAGTGGAAGGAGTAAATCTGAGTTGTATAACCATACATGGATGGTTAAGATTGAAAGTTAATTAATGATAATGAATGCTCATTTAAAAAATTCATATGATTTGTAATATAATTTTGACCATTCATATGAGATCCAATAGTCTAGATTTTCTCATCTCATTCTCACAATAAAAATTGTCCTCCCATTAGAGTCATCCCCTAAATAAATATATGAGAGATGCTTTTACATGTTATTAGAATAAAGAGAAAATTTTGCCCTTAACCATTCATCATCTAATATACCAGTTTAATGGACCATAGTTGTCTTTTATTCTCCTAACATTTTAAATGTTATTGTTCTTACCTAGAAGTCGAGGCAAGGATGCAAGTACTCCAACATCTATGGGAATGGGGGTCAGGTATTTGCAAAGACACTCAAATGCTCAAGCTAGTAGGTGAATGAGGAAGGGAGTGGTATAGTGAGTAAGTATGATGAATATTATGTGTCGTACCTAGGGGACGTTAGCCTCCTTATATAGTGTAAGGTCACTCATATTAAATCTGGAGGTAATCTTTCTTGAATGAGGGAGATACTCTTACAATTTAGTTAGTGCTAGATATATTTTGTATCAATAGGAGATATGATCCAATATAAAAAATGCTAAGAGATAATGAAAGATATATAGAGATCTTGTATGGGATTTAGGAGATTCTCTACTAAATCTTAGGCAAATTCATGGGAGACCTAGGCGCCATGTGGTCGGCCTCTAGGACCAATGTCCAAGTTATAATGGTCTAGGCTGAGATATCTAACCCATATTTCTAGTCCCGTACATAGCCCCTGAGCTTGGTTGAAGGCCGAGTACATGGGATGAGCATAAGTGAGCCACGCTAGTTAGGCCGAGGACTTCATGATTATCTCGATTAAAGATGCTGTCCTGAGCTGCGAGTCTTTTCAGTTGCTATGGTAGTAGTTGTGGGAGAACGTGTCATGACACGTGTCCTTACGCCAATGGTGGGCAATCATTTCTCATTAACATGGGATCATGCGTTTGCATGTCCATTGTTGGATTAAAGTGGCTAGCCCCTTACCGTTGGATGAAACGAACGTCTCAGATGTGTTGCTGAGTGGAAAAAATTGTTCTCAACCGTTGAATGAGCTCTGTTTAAGTGAAAGTGAGGGACAGGGATTTTCAGACTTCATTTCTGCAAAAACTTTTCATTCTCTTTTCGCATTTTCTGTGTCTTTTGCCATTTCCAACAATTGCAAACTTCAAATCTATCTTCCAAGTTTTGATTTCTTTCTTCTTCAATTGGTGAGTTTAATTTCTTTTCTTACGCTCTTTCGTTTGATTGGTTTATTTTGCTAGGAACTCTAAGGTAGAAGACTATATTTTGCCTGTTGTTTCTGTTGTTTTGGATTTGCTTTATTTTTCTTGAGCCCTATTTCTCCTCTACTTTGTTTAGCTATTCATTGATGGCTAAAGGAAAGGATGTTTCTACCTCTAGAAAGGGGAAAACTATGATAGATGAGAATGAGTATGACCCTTATGGTTGGGTCAACAATGAGGTTAGGGAGGCGGCCTTTGTTTTATATGATAGGTAGCCCATTTGTAGGGTTAGGGTGGCCTATTTGATATCGATTGTGTGGGGAGAAAAAGATAAAGTGTCTTCCCTGTGTTGCCATGGATAGGGTGTATAATTATAAGGAAGGGGATAGTAAAGGAGATTACATTTATGTCTATGTAGACTTTTTTGAGAAGCTAGATTTGAGTATGCCATTTGCTTGATTCGTAGAGGGATGTCTAAATAAGGTCAATGTTGTCCTTTCCTAACTTCATCTGAGCTTTCGAGAATATGTTCGATATGCTTAGTCACGAATTTAGCATAGGAGTGTTCTTTTATTTTCGTTTCAAGTTAAGGGGGTAGATAAGGGGAGTTGGATTTCATTTAATAGTGTCTTCAGAAGGAAGTTGTTAGCCCTACTAACCTTTAGCTTCAAGGGGTTCAAAGACAAGTTTGTAAAGTTAAAGTCCTTCGAGTCTGAGTTCCCATTCTTCTTAAATGTGAGCGGTTTAGAGAGGTTGCCATTATACTGGCAACATAACCCCTACCAGATCTTGAAGGTAAAGTACAGCTTCCTTTCCCTAGATGATCGGGCTATGATTGATTACTTAGAGGAGTATGTGAGTTCGAGCTCTCCTCTTTCATGTGGAGTCTTGTTGGAGTGGGGGTATAATAATGAAAAGGTCCTTAAGTATATAGGTAGCCCTTTGTTGAATTTTCTTCTTTTTAAGGTTGGGTTTTCCTGTGTATTTTACTTATTTGGTCTCACATTTTCTTTTGTAGGCGAAATGGCTCCCAGGCTTGCTCCCAAAGAATTGGATGCCTATATTTCTCAGAAAATGGGGATTGTCAACTTAAAGCGAGTTCTGCTGGTTTCACCTAGGGTTGGCTAGAGTTTGGGCACTCTTACTGACCCAACTCTACTATAAGCTCAGAAGAAGATGAGGGTGGAGACCGGTCCTTAACTGATTCCCTTCCTTTCTCCATCTACTCTTGTGAAGGTAGCAAAGATCAAAGACTTCCTTAACACCGTTAGCCGTTCCAATCTCTAGAGCATAGAGTTTCCTTTTTCTTGAGTTCGTTGACCAACAATTCTGCCACCCTGAGGATGTGGCCATGATGAGGGGGTGGGGATTCCTAGTCTCTGCCGCCACTTGGAGATCTAAGGTCTTCACCAAGCTATGATTTCTCGGCTCTTGGAGAGGGAATATGGAGCATCTACCCAAGGGCTCGAGATAGTGAGGTCTGTCCCGGCCAACCTCAAGGCTAAGAAAGGGGAAGTTAAGGCAAGGCTGATGAAGGAGATGAAGGATTAGGATGTGGCCAAGAAGGTTTTCAAAGATAACATCGCCAGCCTAGTGACCTATGTGAAGCTGGATGCAGAGGGTACCGAGCTGTGGGTCAACGAGCTTGAGGCTGAGAAAAAAGGAGTTCGGGGCCAAGAACCAGAGGCTGAAAAATGAGGTTGAGTCCTTGATAGGTGAGGCAGTAGTATAGTACATGGCTGACTTCGACCGAACTCTTGATTAGGTTCAGTTCTTCTATGGAGAGGCGAGTCTATCCCAGTGCCGTCATGTCAAAGAAGTCATGATTGGTGTGCTGATTGACCATTTTCCTGCCAATGAGGATGCTACGGAAGGGTCTCGGGCCGATGCTAAAGAAGGAGTCTGTGTTAAGGATGGAAGGGATCAGGACCCGGCTAGCTTGTGGAGCCCATTCAGGCTGTCTTCCCTGAAGAAGGTCCTATTGATGTTGACCCTTGATTTTATTCTTTCGTGTGGTTTTGCTTTATTTTCTTCAAGTTGTACTGGGATATTCATGTAATGCCTTGATGTTTGTGGATTTGAATGCTCATTTTTTGTCTTCGACTTTGTCTAAGTATCACTTTTGCTATTATGCTTGTAATGATTGTCTTTGACTCTGTCTAAGTGTCGCTTTTGGTATTATGCTTGTAACGATTTTGTTCCAAGGGTTGCTCCTTCTTGTGTGTCGAAGTATATACTTTGAGTGGCTCGAAATTGCTCGGCTGGGGCTGAGGCTATTATACTTGTACCTTGGAAGTTGGACTTCTTAAATGGTTTGGAGATGCACGGCCAGGGTCGAGGCTGTTCTATTAGCACTTCAGAAGTTAGACTTTTTGAGTGGTTTGGAGCTACTTGGCTGAGACCAAGGCTGTCCTACTTTTACCTCGAATGTTGGACTTTTTGAGTAGTTCGGAGCTACTTGGCCAGGGTTAAGATTGTCCTACTTTCACTTGAGTGGTTCGAAGTTGCTCTGCTGGGGCTGAGACTATCCTACTTTCACGTCAAAAGTTGAGCTCTTTGGACGTTCTGTTGCATGAAGATATGGCCAAGAAATGTGAAAACATGATGTATTATTAAAGAGTTAATTTGAATTACATTAATGACTTAGTGACTTGCCATCGAAATGTTGGCTCCCACACAATCATGTCCCATTAAAACCTTTGTTGGTAAAATCCAGTGGGATAAAACCCACGCAAAGGTAAAAGAGTGCATCAATTTTGTGTGATTTGAGACGTTACTCTAACTGTAGAATTTTCTTAGGGACGTGGCATTCCATGTCGTTGGAAGTTCTTCTCCCGAGAGTTTGGAAATCTTATACGCTCCTTAGCTAACTTTTTTAGTGACTTAGAATGGCCTTTCCCAGTTTGGGGTTAACTTCCCTTTTCTTGGGGGCTTCCCCTGCGGTTTTATCTTGTGCAGAACTAAGTCTCCGGGTTGGAAAGTTCTCGGGTCAAGTTTCTTGTTATAGACTTGGGATACTCTTTCCTTGGTTGCTTGTTCCTTGACATGAGCTAGTTCTCGGTCTTATTCAATGAGATTTAGCTCGACTCTTTGATTCTATATGTCTGATTCTTCAGTGAATGCCAACCGTCGAGTGCTTGGCTGGGAAACTTCTATTGGGAGCATGGCTTTATTACCGAAGACGAGTCTATATGGTGTTTCCTAGGTCAAGGATTGAGCAGTGGTGTGATATCCCCATAGGATCCCAGGAAAGTCCTCAGCCCAGAAACCATTAGCCCCGTCGAGCTTCTTCTTCAGGGCTGTGTTTGATTTGAAAATTTTTGTGGAACTCCTTCAGTCTTTGGTCTATGAATTGTGTCCTATTATCAGTGATTAGCTCCCTAAGGAGGCCAAATTTGCATATGATCATCCTCCAAATGAATTTCTAGACCTGTTTTGAGGTGATTGTTGCTAGGGGCTCGACTTCAATCTACTTGGTAAAGTAATCAATGCCCACTACTAGATGCTTGAGTTGTCCTGGTGCTAAAGGAAAAGGGCTAAGGAGATCGATTCCCCACCTGTGGAAAGTCCAGTTGGCCTCGAAAAAGTGTAGTGGCTTAAGGTGCCTCTTGGAGACTTCGAAGAACCTCTAACACTTTTCACACTTGCACATGAAGTCAATTCAGTCTATCTTCATGGTTGCGCATAAATACCTTACTTGGAGTATCTTTAAGGCTAGAGTCCGACCTCTGATGTGGTTTTCGCATACCCCTTCATGTACCTTGGCCATGACATCGCTGACTTCAAGGGGGCTAACAAATTTTACCAAGGGGAGGGAGTGGCTTCACCTGAAGAGTAGTCCTCCACATAGGGTGTAGCAACTTGCTAATAATTATAAATATATTTATTGTAATTACGAACTCATTTATCATTGAAAAATATACATGACTATTGGATAATAAGTGTAATATTAAAAGAAATTTATTTTTTATATATAGAGATAGTTTTACCAATTTATATATTTTTATATTTATGAAGATATTTTTTTCTTAATATTTGTTGTTGGATTTTTGGGTAGACGAAGGGATTAGTATTTTCATGGGATCCTTCGATCTAGTCAAATAAGGGTTTGGACAATTTTTCTCTTGTCTGAATTACATTCACTCATCTTCACATCAATAAGGATGTTTGCACCTTTCCTATAGCACTAATATTGGTTTGGTCAGCTTCTAGCTACCACAAGTTATAGGTTCGAGAAGGCACTTCCATTCTTAAATATGGATGAGTTCTTACACGAGCCAAACTAAGTTTGGGACTATGCAATGATGAAATCTTAGCCACACAAAACCTTATCCTATGAGTAACATGAAAAGTATTTCATAGTCTTTAATATTACAAATATTTCCCCAATATTCTAATCAATTTAAGATATGGTAATATTACTTTGGCTCACATTTTTTATTTATTAGGTTAGGTGCCTTAACCATATTTCTTTGCCAACCACCATCACACACCAGTGAACTCACGACGCTATTACAGTAATGTTGTCTACCTGATTATTATTTGTTTATTAAGTGAGATAAATCACATAAAAAAAACACTCCCAAACTATTACAGTTCAACATAAATCAAAGTAATTTGCTGCCATATTTTACATCATCTCCGTGTTTCATACACTCAAATTTCAAACAAGAATAATCTCCAATCAACAAACCATAGCCAAATTTGCAGACAAAATAACAAAAAAGGGAAATCCCAATGCACAGTAACCATCGCTTGAACCCATTGCCACTTCATCTCGCCACCATCAACCATCATTGCCGCCCCTTTGCCTCATCCTCAAAACTCCACCATGGCATATCACTACCGCAGCTTAACTACTTGAGAATCAAGTCCACCACTGCAAGCTCCACCACATTATACTTCTGACCTTCAATAGTTGCGCCTATGTTGCACACGGTTGTTGTCCCCATCATGAGAAGCTTCACATCCCCACACAACCACCACTCTCCACTGCTTACATTGTTGCAAGCTATCACAGAGATAAGGGGTGGTGGAGAGGTCAAGGTCAGGGGAGGACAAAGGGGAATGTGGCGGCAAAGGAAGGTGAAGATGATAGTGGCGAGGGTGTGAAGACCACCGATTGTTAAGCTAGTGGTGGTGGCATTGTTGTAACAATGTTGATTTATGCTCTAGGTTTATGGAGATGACTCTAGGAAAGCAACAAGCTTTAATGGTGGGTTCTTATTCCTTTGAACCAGATTTGAGTTAAAAAAAAAATGTAACCAGATCTAAGGAAAAAATGTTAGTTTTTTAATTGGTAATGACTCTATATTAATCAAGTAGATCAATGTATTGTTTTTCTCATATCTCTTGAATCCACCACTCACAACCACTTATGTACCTATTCGTGGTGTGAAGAACACTTTTTTTTTTCTTCTATGAGCTGGGTCTAAGTAATAAGTTTTGCAGATGATGTTTTTTAGTTTTCATTTGAAGGCTCATTTAATTTTTTTATTATTCCCATTTTCACTTGACTAAAAAATGCATTGATTTCTATCATTAAACTAACTTTTAAAATTATAACTTTATCCATATTCTTTTTCTATTAACAGTCGCCATGTGGTCCAAACTAAAAAGGGACCCCATAAGAATCCACCCTTTAATATTTTTCATATTGAAGCATTAATTAATGAGGTTGTTATCAGTACACTATTTTTTGGACTAGATAGATATCTAGATTTGGCGCACTTGAATTATTTTTGGGCTTAATAATTTTTGTTTAATCATAAAAATACGATTAGAATTATGCAATATGTTTAAAAGAGGTACTTTCATAATATTTAATTTTGCCTTCTCACCCACTATAGGTTATTTGCACACCATTTTTATCACATGATTCTTATCTTTTTCTTAATTAATAAAAATACAAATTCCAATATACATTCTCTTTAATTTATTTTCATTTTCCTAAATTAAAGAAGTGTCAAAGTGGTGTATGAAATGCGATGGATTTAATAACCAATTCTTTCTTTACACAGGTTTGCTGAAAATATAGGCGATCAAATTATACATAAACTTAATTATGTTTGCAATCATAATTTTTTTTAGAAACATAATTCCTTTACTTAGTAGTTCTGCATATACTTCCACGTAACTTTTCTGTTTAAAACATTTTATATAGTTTATACATAGGATGCTTAATACAATACAATAAATGAAAGATACAAGTTTTTTTAATTTGTATTAATTAATACTACTAAGAACTTCAAAATTTTAGATATTTTATGAATTGAATTTCAATGCACTGTGGATAAAAAAATATTTATACTATTTGACTTTTGAGAGAGTTATTTTTTTAAAATAAAAATTAAGTTTAGGTTAAATGGAAAGCTCGCTTACAGATTGCCCATCAATAAAGAAAAATTGAGAATCAAACTCAAGTCATGGTAGTGCATATGATTAGAAGGTCAACCAAGTGAACTAATTCATATTAGCTTTGATAGAGTTATTATTAGAGGTAAATTTTTTAATGTTGTGATTTATATTAATAGTATCAAAAATAGGTCCTATATTAAAAGATTAATTAGATATATTTACACTTTTAATTTAATATTTTTAAAAATTAGTAAATGATTGTTTTTTAAAAAAAAAGAGGAACCGCATGTTAGTAGCATAAAGCCACTTTGAATATTCAAACCGTGCATAGTAGAATTTCTACTGTGCACGCATGAAGCGGAGTATATCAGAGGTAAAATTTTCAAAGTTGCACAGTAAAATTTACTGTGCACAGGTTTGATTGCACAACAAAATTTTCAAATTTACAGTAAAATTTGCATTGATTGCACAGTAACTTCCAAGCGTCTATAAATAAAGGCCTATTCCTCAGTTCAAATCATTCCATCCCAGAGAGTGAAATATATATATATATATATATATATATATATATATATAGTGTGTTCTGAAAGTTTCTCCTATTTTTATAGAGAGATGTGTATTCTCCTTGTATAAGAGAAAGTGTTATTGTTCTCTCCTTATATTTAGAGAGAGGTGTAATTTTATCTTCTACATAGTGAAAATCTTTCTCGGTTCTTGCCTGTGGTTTTTCCCTCATCATTAGGGGGTTTTCCACGTAAATGTCTCGTGTCAGTTCCTATTCTCTCAACTCTATTTTAGTTGTGTTAATCTGTTTCCATAACTCTACTACCCAATAGTGGTATCAGAGCTTTGGTTCAATGAGATTTATTCTTAGTATGCTCTGTGGTTGCAGCTTGGTCTGATCTTCCATATCAAAAAAGAATTTTTCCTGGAGATTATCACAACCATTGATTATAGTCCGCTGCGGGTTACTACTTTTGGTCACTGTTTATATGTATAGTTATATACTTTTACAGTATTGTTAACATATATTGGATTTATTCCATATATAGTATAAATATATGGTACTGTTCACGTATACTATACTATTCACAGTAAAAGAAAAGGTGACCAGTCTTGTAGAGAAACAGATCCCGGTAAACACTATGGCAGTAAAATTTGAGATTGAGAAGTTCAATAAGAGTAATTTTTCCCTGTGAAAATTGAAGATGAAGGCAATCTTGAGAACAGACAATTGTTTATCAGCAATTGAAGGTAGACCTGCTGATATTACTAACGAAAGGTGGAAGGAGATGGATGATAATGCTGTTGCCAATCTGCATCTTGCAATGGCAGATTCAGTATTGTCCAATGTTGCAGAAGCAAAGGAAATATGGGATGCTCTTGTCAAACTGTACGAGGTCAGGTCACTTTACAATAGAAAATTTCTAAAACGGAGGCTGTATACTCTTCGGATGAGTGAGTCCACATCAGTGACGAACCACATTAACAATCTGAATACCTTATTCTCCCAGCTCACAGTATCAGATTATAAAATAGTGGAGAATGAACATGTAGAGCTTCTACTTCAAAGTCTACCTGATTCATATGATCAACTCATCATCAACATCACAAATAATAATATTACCAACTATCTATCATTTGATGATGTCGCCGGTGCTATTCTTGAAGAAGAGTCCAAGCGTAAGAATAAGGAAGATAAATTGGAAAGCTCAAAGCAAGCAGAGGCATTGTTGGTGACGAGAGGGAGATCAATGGAGCGTGACTCCAGTGGGAGTCATGGTAGGAGTAGATCAAAGTCAAGAAGAAGGAAGAACTTCAAATGCTACCAATGTGGCATGAGAGGGCACTTGAAGAGAGATTGTCGAAATAACAAGAAGAATGCAGACAAAGCTCCAAAAGCATCAACCTCTCAAGGATGTATTGCGAATACCTCTGAGGATGGAGAAATCCTGTGCAGCGAAGTAGCAATTAGTTCTAAAGGCGGTAAATGATTCACTGATATTTGGATCATGGATTCAAGAGCAACATGGCACATGACTCCACATCGTGACTGGTTTTATAGTTATAAACCTGTCTCGGAAGGATCTGTGTTCATGGGAGATGATCATGCCTTAGAAATTACTGGTGTTGGTACTGTCAAAATAAAAATGTTTAATGGTGTCATTCATACAATTCAAGGAGTACGACACGTGAAGGGCTCGAAGAAGAATATGTTGTCTATTGGGCAACTAGATGACCTCGAGTGCGAGACCCATATTGAAGGTGGGATCTTGAAAGTTGTTAAAGGTACTCTTGTAGTGATGAAAGCAGAAAAGATTGTGGCAAATCTATATAAGCTTCAAGGAGATACATTGCAGGAGGCAGATGCATCAGTTGCGTCAGCAAGTCAAGAAGAAACAATGATGATGTGGCACCGCAAACTAGGCCACATGTCGGAACATGGTTTGAAGGTTCTTGCGGAACGTAATCTCATTCCCAGGCTCAAATCGGTGAACTTACTGTTCTGTGAGTACTGTATTACAAGCAATCAGCATAGATTGAAATTTGGTAGATCAACTGCTCAGAGTAAGCACATTTTAGACTTAATTCATTCTGATGTGTGGGAGTTACCAGAAATGTCCCTAGGAGGAGCAAAGTATTTTGTTTCCTTCATCGATGATTACTCTAGGAGACTATGGGTATACCCAATCAAGAAGAAGTCAGGTGTGTTTCCAATATTCAAAGATTTCAAAGCAAGAGTGGAACTTGAATCTGGAAAGAGGATCAAGTGTTTGAGGACAAACAATGGAGGAGAATATACAGATGGAGATTTTGTAGCATTTTGCAAACATGAGGGTATTCAAAGGCAATTCACTGTTGCACATACACCTCAGTAAAATGTTATAGCAGAGCAGATGAACAGGACTCTCCTAGAAAGAACAAGAGCAATGCTGAGAACAACAGGTTTAGCTAAGTCTTTCTGGGCGGAAGCAGTCAAAACTGTCTGTTACGTGATTAACTGGTCGCCATCAACTGCAATTGGTCTGAAAACACCAATGGAGATATGGAATGGCAAGCCAACAGATTATTCTTCTCTGCAAGTGTTCGGATGTCTTACGTATGTGATGTATAACACCCAAGAATGAACTAAGTTGGACCCAAAGTCCAGGAAATGTATATTCTTGGGTTATGCTGACGGTGTAAAGGGGTATCGCTTGTGGGATCCCACTACCCACAAGGTTATTGTCAGTAGGGATGTTATATTTGCAGAAAATGAACTGCAAAGTGAAGAAAGAAATGACAGCACTGTCAAGGAGATAACTACGGTTCAGATAGATGAAAAATCTAAAGAAAAAGATTCTGAAGTAGAACCAGAGCATGATGAATAAGTACCAGATGAGGCCAATAATATAGCAGTTAGGCAATCATTACGCCAGACACAGCCACCAGTATGGCATTCAGACTATCTTATGGCAAGTCATGATGCATTTTGTCTTCTAAGAGAAGAAGGAGAGCCATCAACCTTTTAGGAGGCTTTGAGTTGTTCGAATGCATCTCCGTGGATGGTAGCAATGCAAGAAGAAATGAAGGTCTTGCAAAGGAACAAAACATAGGAACTTGTTGCACTTCCAAAAGGTTGAAAAGCCATTGGTAACAAATGGGTCTATAAGATCAAACGAGATGCAATGATCAGGTGGAATGATATCGTGCAAGACTGGTGGTAAAGGGATTTGCTCAGAAGAAAGGTATCGATTTCAATGAGATATTTTCTCCAGTTGTCAGACTTACCACTATCAGAGTAGTGCTGGCTATGTGTACTACATTTGATTTACATCTTGAGCAATTAGATGTGAAAACTACTTTTCTTCACGGAGAACTTCAAGAAGAGATATATATGCTCCAACCAGAAGGCTTTGAGGAAAAAGGAAAAGAAAACTTGATTTGTAGGTTGACCAAATCTCTGTACGGTTTAAAACAGGTGCCAAGGTGTTGGTACAGCAGATTTGATTCCTTCACAATTCACCTCGGATACAACAGACTGAGTTTAGACCACTGTACACACTACAAGCGGTTTGATAACAATGTTTTCATCATTCTGTTGTTATACATGGATGACATGTTGGTAGTAGGCCGCAACAAAGATCGAATCCAAAAATTAAAGGCACAGTTGGCTAGGGAATTTGATATGAAGGACTTGGGACCTGCAAACAAGATTTTAGGGATGGAAATTCACTGAGATAAAAAGGACAGGAAGATCTGGATTTCCTAGAAGAATTACTTGATGAAAATCTTGCAGCACTTCAACATGCAAGATTGCAAGCCAGTTTCAACCCCACTTCCTGTGAATTACAAATTATCCTCAGATATGTGTCCTACCAGTGAAGCAGAGAGGATGGAAATGTCTCGAGTACCATATGCATCAGCGGTGGGAAGTCTTATGTACGCCATGATTTGTACTAGGCCTGATATTGCTCAAGCAGTTGGTGTGGTCAGTCGGTTTATGGCAGATCCAAGAAATAAGCATTGGAATACTGTGAAAAGGATCCTTAGATACATTAAAGGAACCTCAGGTACTGCACTATGTTTTGGAGGATCAGAATTCATTGTCAGGGGATACGTTGATTCAGATTTTACAGGTGATCTTGATAAAAGAAAATCTATTACAGGCTATGTGTTCGTACTTACAGGAGGAGCTGTGAGCTGGTTATCCAAGTTACAAACTGTTGTAACTCTGTCTACTACAAAAGCTGAATATATGGCAGCTACACAAACTTGCAAGGAAGCTATTTGGATTCAAAGGTTAATGGAGGAACTTGGGCACAAACAGTCAAAGATTACTATGTATTGTGACAATCAAAGTGCCTTACACATTGCAAGGAATCCAACCTTTCATTACAGGACAAAGCACATAGGTGTTCAATATCATTTTGTTTGAGAAGTAGTAGAAGAAAGAAATACGGACATGCAGAAAATTTATACGAAAGACAACCTAGCAGATGTCATGACAAAACCGATCAACACTGACAAGTTTAAATGGTGTAGATCTTCCTATGGCCTATCAGAAACGTAAGCAACATGGAACTGGCAAGATGAGAAAAGGTTTTGAAAGTCCACCAAAAGTGGCTTTAAGTGGGAGATTGTTAGTGGCATAAAGCCACTTTGAATATTCAAATCGTGCACAGTAGAATTTCTATTGTTCATGCGTGAAGAGGAGCGTATCGAAGGCAAAATTTTCAAACTTGCATAGTAAAATTTATTGTGCATAGGTTTGGTGCACCTACCGAAATCACGAGAAGTTATTGTGTATTGATTGCACAGTAACTTCCAAGCGTCTATAAATAGAGGCCTCCTCCTCAGTTCAAATCATCTCATCCCAGAAGGAGAAATATATATATATAGTGTGTTCTGAAAGTTTTTCCCTTTTTATAGAGAGAGGTGCATTCTCCTTGTATAAGAGAGAGTGTTATTGTTCTCCTTGTATTTAGAGAGAGGTGTAATTTTATCTTCCACATAGTGAAAATCTTTCTCAGTTCTTACCCGTGGTTTTTCCCTCATCATTAGGGGGTTTTCCACGTAAATATCTCGTGTCAGTTTCTATTCTTTCAACTCTATTTTAGTTGCGTTGATCTATTTCCATAACTCTGGTACCCAACACCGCACACCTAATATTTCCAAATGATATAATTTTCCACACATTTTCTTTACGTATTTCTCTTTCAATATTGTCCAAGAATTTTGTTTTGTTGTTGTTACGGCTTGAATAAAACCCACGAAAATTCTCCATGCAGATGTTTGGCTGCAGCCCACGGGAGACCGTTGAAATTAACTAAAGTCGAAATGTCAAATGTTCTACTAGAGTTAAAGCCTGTGTTGAAAAATAATATCCTTCATATAAAAATACTGTCCTTGTCATATACTCTATTATCAGAGTTTTTTACTAATATAAAATGGATAAAATTATATATTATATATATACCCTGATATCAAATGTATTACACAATTTTTCTTTTTTATTTTTATTTTTATAGAAATTGGTTTAAACTTATTTCAGTGTAATAGATTACATAGTCACGGGAATTTGGTCAAGAATCGGCTAAAATCGATTTGCACAAATCGGTTTAAACTGATTACTGTAGCTTGTTAGTCCACGTCAGATTGTGTGAAGAATCGGTTTGAACTGATTTTTGACTCATTCTAACATGCACTGACATGTGCAGAGTGTAATCGGTTTAAACCGATTTGACAGTGTCAGAATTTCATAATCGGCTCAAATCGATTTGAAAATGTCTACACCATTATATAAAGATCGCCCCCGACACTTAGTAAAAGGGAACAGAAAAAAAAAGAGTGGTTACTGATGAGGTTTAGTGACAGTATGGCAGAGTGTAGTGTAAATATTTTTATTCATTATAATGGAGAGATTGTAAACACAATAGAGGGTGAAACATTCATAAGTGACGATCAAGTTTGGTTGTTTGTCAGTCCATCTATTAGTTTGTTAGAGTTACAAAGTAGAATACTGGAAGAGTTTGATGGAAACAACAAGCAAATTGTAAAAATATTTTATAGGATGCTGGTAGATTTTGGGCCGAATGAGATTCGATATAGGAGGTTTCGAATTCGGAAAAATAAGCATGGAAGTCACATATTTTCTTATTTTCAATCATTTTTTGATGTTCGTAGAATAGATCTATTTGTCAAACTCCAAGATGGTCCTTTCAGCTCTGGTGAGTCAGAGGTCGGCACATCATCATTTGTGGTAACACATCATGCATTCCCGTCTTTTGAAGTATCCCAGGATCATGATCAAAGTTCAGTATTTTACTCAAACATATTACAATATTTTAAAATTGCTAAAGAAGCCTACCTCATCACAATTAATATATTAAAGATTTAAACCAAATAAATTCAAATACTAACATAATAAACTAAGTAAATAATCTACTGACCTAGTGTGCCAATCTTCTAGCAATGTGATCAACTGCATTCAAGCGATATATAGTTTCAACTTCTATTTTTAACATAGTTTCAACTTCCATTTTTACTTCACTATCACTCTCACAAAAACCTCACAAAGAGGTGAAAGAACATATAAATGGGAATGAGTTTCGGCTGAAGCCGATTCTGTTTAAATAGGCAAATGGCATGTGCAAATCGGTTTCAACCGATTATGCACTGTTCCTGACACATGTTCAGCAAATTAGTTTAAAATGATTTCACCCCCACTCAAAAATCGGTTCCAACCGATTATTCAAAGCATCTGACACACCCAACAACAAATTGGTTTGACTCGATTTGGTTGCTTAGCAAAGGTGGCAGTGAGCAAATCGGTTTAACTCAATTTGTTGCATTTCAATTTTCAAAGATTCATCCTTTACACACAAATCGGTTTAACTCGATTACCATATACTACAAATCAAGATATTTGCGTAAATCTTTTCAGTTCCAGAAAAAATATATAATATCATCTTATTTTAATTTTATATATGTAAAAAAATCCTATTATCACTACATATCAAGTTTTAGTCCACATTCTTAATTAACGCAGTTGAAACGGACTAAAGTTTGAGATAGTCATAAGATAATGACCTATCCACAACTGGAAACGTAACCTACCTGCATACATTATCCAAATTCAACACTCAATGACATTAATCAAAATCCAAAAGTCAAGTATATTGAATAAAACGGTTTCTTTGAATTAATTAGTTTCTCTCTTTTTGTCAACTTATAAACCTTCTAATATCATACCATACTTTTCTTTTTTGACTTATTCCTCATCACTTGATGATATCTCCCTTGTGTATGCGAAGAGATTTGTTTATTCCAAGAACAAGTTTAGCACACAACATGTGTATTAGATATTATTCTAATGAGAAGAGTGGTTTATTATGATGTAAGAAAGCAAATTTGGACCATAATCACGTGATCATTTAAAACCATCACTTGATTTTATGTTCTTATATTAACTCTTTATGTAAGATATAATGACTCAAATTTGTTTATTTTACTTTTACAATAAATCATCCCTCTTATTTGAGTCGTTTCCCATGTGTGTGAATGTGTATGAATAACTTCCACATCAACATGAATGAACCAAATATCAAAGCACCAAACAACATCTAAAGGTAGCATGAAAAAAAACTACTAAAAAAAAAGCTCCCAGAGGTCTAAATTCTTCTTAATTTTGTTATATCCTCTTACCAATTTTCCTATAAATCCTCCTAATATTAAAATAAGTAAAAAAATAAATACAATTAATATCTTAAAAATTTTAAAAATGAGTAATATTAACTTTATTTACCATGTAGAAATATTTGTGGACATATTTAGTAGGAGGATCTGGAATAATTTGATTCTCCTTCTCATCATAAGGAATGGTGTGATCCCCCAAAAAATTCTAAGCATGCCCACTCTCCTTCCCCAAAAAATTCTAAGCACCTCCATTAATCATCACCATCAAAACTCCCCATAGTCCATCACAAGATTTTATTAACATTCAAACCACCATACAAAGTATTGTAGCGTAAGCCAAGCAGGCTTACATGCATTTTATGTGCAATAATATTCTTTGAACATCTGAAAATAGTGTCTCATTTAAATATCTATTTTATTACTATTAAATAATATAAATAAATGGGATAAGCACTAACCATTATTTTATCTAATAGTAATAAGATGAATATCTAAATAGGATCTCAAATAACATTTTTATTTTCTACGCCCTCGATGTAATATTCATCCATGCCAACCGCCTTTACACCTTTCGATATTATTCAAACTTGAATAATTTTCGCAAAAGGCTGCTCAAGGTCTCAATCTCGATGTAATATTTATCCATGCCAACCACCTTTACACCTTTCGATATTATTCAAAATTGAATAATTTTCGTTGCCGCAAAAGACAGCTCAAGGTCTCAATCACGGCCATAAGAAAAGCTAAAGTTGACTATTGCTTCCTCTTGCTGCTGGTTTAAAACAAGAAAGATAATTGCCAATGTAAGCATGCAAAGCTTTTACTCACTCCTCCTTCTATGTATAACGTGGTTGAGGTTTGTGTGCTTTTATCACTCTCAACATTATTACCGGAACTCAAAAATGATAAATTTTAAGGTATGCTACATACATCAAGACAGATCAATGAATAACTTTTTTTTTGTGGAATAAACATTTATCCAATCAAACTTTTGAATTATATGACCCTATTTTTAATGTGATGCATCTCAAATTTTAGCTACAATAAATTTCAAGTTTATAATCTGAGATTAACATTAGTATATATTTTTAGAAACCTATTATACATTAAAACAAAGCGATATAATAATGAATTACTAACTAATTTTTAAATTTAATAAAAGATTGTATCTTAAAGTTCCCTGTAAGAAATTTCAACCTAACATTTCAATTGATATAAATGACTCAAACTGCTGAAATTTCATACTAACTAATACTTGCTTCTGGAAGAAAGTGATGGAACACATACCTATTTTGTTTTGATGGGGAAAAACATGAAATTATACCCGTGGAGTAAAAATATGATCATTATTTGGGAAACACAAAATAAAAAGGTGTTTATAATTTGACCGTCTTATGTATTTTTTATCTGTATATTGTCATCAGTATAAAAAAAATCTACATGAACATTTAATCATTCATTATTATATAAGTAAATATGTTTGATTTAACCACACACTATATTAAAAATCTCACAAGTAGAAGCATATAATTTAATTACATTATAAAAATTAATTTCATATTTTTGTTTAAACTAAAAATAATCAAATTTTGACGTGAGTGACTAGAAAATATCTTTCCATGTTCTTTAAAGTAAGAAAATTTTTTCTATATGTCATTTATTAATTAATAGGCCAATTATTACAGAAAAATTGTTGAAAGAAGGAAGAGACAATATATGTCTTAATTAGGGAAAAGATTCCTCTAAAAATAAGGATTTCAATTTAAAAAATAAAATAAAAGATTCTATCTTTAAATGAATAAATTTAGAAAAATTTGTCCGCCACATCATGAGCACTCATCCAACGGCTTTGCGGAAGTGGAACTTTCTTCGAGGTTCTATGACATGACGTTCAACAACATCATGAGGATGATCTCAGGGAAGAGGTACTACGGTGATGACTGCGACACGGCGGACTTGGAAGAGGCAAAGCAGCTCAAGGCCATGGCGTCAGAGCTGCTGCAACTGTCTAGTGCCAACAACAAGAACCACTTTATGCCGATACTTAGGTTGTTCGATTTTGAGAACTTGGAGAAGAGGCTGAACAAGATCGGTAGCAGGACCGACACGTTCTCGAGAGGCCTCATTCAGGAACATCGCGACAAGAAAAAAGGTGCATATACCATGATAGACCATCTCCTAAGCATGCAACAATCCCAGCCTGAATACTACACTGATTAGATCATCAAAGGCCTTGCTTTGGTAATAATAATAATAATAATAATAATAATAATTAGTACTTAAATCTAGCAACTTCTCTTCTTATTATTCATTTCTCCCTTCTCGAAAGTAAACAAAAAAAAATCACAGATAGAACAAAACTTGTTAAATATAAACAGGTCGGTTAAGTTAAAAAACTGATAACTCACGAATCATAATTTGACTTAATATCAAGGGATCGTAAGAATAGAAGAAATTATACAAAATTTTGTTTTAATATATTATTGCTCTTAGAGTAAATATAGATTTTGGTGACTAAGAGGTATTTTAGGATTCACATATTGATCTTTAATGATTTGAAAGTCTCCTATCAGTCATTTATTATTCAAAAATGGATAAATAAATCCCTTTTATACAATTTCATAAAAAGTTTTTTAATTGTATAGATTTGTGTTGCTCACTTTTTAAATGATGATGGACTAATTTGTCTCTTTTTTTATATTTATGGAATTACATTAATTATGTTATGATATTTGAATCTCAGGCCTCATACATATTATCTAAATTCCATATCACTAGACCAATATTAGTGGTTTAATTTGTCCCATATTTTAAATGGGGAAAGACTAATTTGTTCTTCAAAATATTACTTAGGGAACATATTAAGAATTTAGTCTTGTAATAATAGTAATAATTATTAGTAATTCTCTATGGATATCATGAGATTGAATAATACCTTTGACTTTGTTTGATTGAGCTGAGTTGCATTGTAGGGCATGCTAGTTACTGGTACTGACTCATCAGCTGTAACTCTAGAATGGGCAATGTCTTGTTTATTGAACCATCTCGAAGTGATGAAGAAGGTGAGGGATGAATTGGAAATCCATGTGGGCCAAGACCGTATGCTAGAAGAGTTGGACCTTTCAAAACTCACTTGCTTTAAAAATATTGTTTATGAAACCCTTCGACTGTATACTTTTCTTCCTTTGTTATTACCACACTTTACTTCAAATGAATGCACTATTGAAGGGTACAAGGTTTCGCTGGACACTATAGTGTTGATTAATACTTGGTCCATTCATAGAGATCCTCAGATTTGGAGTGATGCCACAAATTTCAAGCTCGAGAGGTTCGAGAAAAAAGGAGAGGTAGACAAGTTGATAACATTCGAGAAGGGGAGAAGGGCTTGTCCAGGAGAAGGCTTGGCCATGCGTGCAATCAGCTTGACTTTGGGGTTGTTGATTCAATGCTTTGAATGGAAACGAATTGGTGATAAAGAGATTGATATGAGGGAGGCAAGTGGGTTCACCATGTTAAGGTTAATCCCATTAAAGGCCATGTCTAAAGGACGCCTAGGCATCAACAATCTACTTATAGAGTAATTTTGTAAAGCCTGGTGACAAGGGCAGGGAGTGATCGCCGATGCAAGAAAATACGGACAATGAGCGGCTCCTGTCAACTTCTAAGCAGAGGAGTATATGAATGAACTGATTACATGCCAGAATGAGAGGGATCCTAAAGCTGTATAGGTATGAGACTATACAATTGAGAATGACTTATATGAATTTATTTATATTATACATACCAACAAGATGCATATTCTTTTCAGTATTCTGTCACTAAAAAACTCCACGATTAAGCATGTTTAACTTGGAGTAATTTTTGGATGGGTGACTTCCTTGGAAGTTTTCCCAAGAAGCGTGTGAGTAAAGACAAAGCACGTTGAAAAGACCCTATGTTGATTTATGGGAACAGTCATCAATCCATAAAGCAGTAGGGGGATGTTACAGATTTGATACCTTATAATTAAGGTTAGTTCACATATTAATAAATGTAGGAAACTCATGTCAGTGCTAAAACATTAATGCTATTTTAACACCTAAAAGTGAGTGTCTAAGTGAGACATCTATTTTATTACCATTAGATCAGATGGTAATTTCCATTATCTTTACCCATCAATCACATCCAATGGCAATAAAATGAATATTTCACTTAAATATTCATTTTTGAGTGTTGAACTAGCAATGTTCATGCTAAAATTAGTATTTAAGGATCAGCATATCTATAAATGGTAATACTTGCTTCTAGAGGAAAGCGATGGAACGCACACCTATTTTGTTTTGATGGGGAAAAACTTGAAATTCTACCCGTAGAGTAAAAATTTGATAACTATTTGGGAAATCACAAAATAAAAAGGTGTTTATAATTTGATCGTCTTATATATTTTTGGTCTATATATTGTCATTAGTATAAGAAAATCTATACGAACATTTAATCATTTATTATTATATAAGTAAATATGTTTGACTTAATCACATGCTACATTAAAAGTCTCATAAGTAAAAGCATATAATTTATTTACATTATAAAAATTAATCTCATATTTTTGTTTAAACTAAAAATGATCAAATTTTGTCGTGAGTGACCGAAAATATCCTTCCATGTTCTTTAAAGTAAGGAATTTTTTTCTATATATCGTTTATTAATTAATAGGCCAATTACTACAGAAAAATTGTTGAAAGAAAGAAGACAATATGTGTTTGTTAGGGAAAAAGTTCCTCTAAAAGTGAGGATCTTACTTTAAAAAATAAAATAAAAAATTTTATTTTTAAATTAATAAATTTAGAAATGGAATATTTTTTATTCTATTAATCCAATCATAAAACATTTCACCTTACTGGTGAAATCTTTTACTTTAAAGGTCCATATCCACTTATATAAATACTGCACAACAAATCAGTTTTGCCGTCGGAGGGTGCACGCATTGTAGCTTAGGGGCACAGCGCGGCCCGGTTTTTAAAAAGGTTTGTGAATATAGATAATAGATTTAGTGATATGGGAGAGAAAAAAATCACTACTATATAATTATAAGTTTATGGATTTTTTATTCTCTAATTTGTGAGGTAAAAAAGGTTCACTACAATTTTTACTATGTTCTCCATATTGTCATTAAGAAATCATATTTACATATTAGTATTTTAAAATTTATTTGGCTAATGTATTTGTCAAAAAATAATAAATATTTCTAATAATTATGTATAAAAATCTTATTAATTTAAAATTATATATCCATCTTACATGTATTTAACAATTATTGAATATTGTACAAATTAAATTATAATTCATAATATAATCGGTGTAATTTAAAATTAAGAGAATATAATTGATATCGTGAAAGATGCACCATCACTCTGTAGCTTTTAGTCAATGTTGGCCCGCACTGAGTTCAAGCAAGTGTTTTGATTGTGAGTGACCGCCATAATCAAGCGCAGCCCATGGACCGCACTCTGCATGTATATAATAGCCATTAGGGAAGAATTATTGAAGGAGCAAGCATCAGAAAAATTAAAGCATGGAGATCCTTCCCTTGCTGTCCTACTCTCTCCTTTACCTTGCAATCTTCTTCATCTTCAGCCATGTCCTCCAAGCAAGAAGGTTCAGGAACCTTCCACCAGGCCCACCGTCCCTCCCCATAATAGGGAACCTCCACCACCTCAAGAGGCCACTCCACCGCACCTTCAAAGCACTCTCCCAAAAATACGGCCAAGTCTTCTCCCTTTGGTTCGGCTCACGCCTCGTCGTCGTAGTCTCATCGCACGCCGTCTTCCAGGAATGCTTCACCAAAAACGACGTCGTTTTGGCCAACAGGCCCCAGTTCCTCTCCGGGAAATACATCTTCTACGACCACACCAGCTTAGGCTCCAGCTCCTACGGCGAGCACTGGCGCAACCTCCGCCGCATCACCGCCCTCGACGTCTTCTCCACCCCCCGCCTCAACAACTTCTTGGGAATCCGGAGGGACGAGACCAGGAGGCTGATCCAGAAGCTTGCTGAGGACTCGTCCAACGGCTTTGCGGAAGTGGAACTCTCTTCGAGGTTCTACGACATGACGTTCAACAACATCATGAGGATGATCTCAGGGAAGAGGTACTACGGTGATGACTGCGACACGGCGGAAGTGGAAGAGGCGAAGCAGTTCAGGGCCATGGCGTCGGAGCTGCTGCAGCTAGTCGGTGCCAACAACAAGAACGACTTCATGCCGATACTTAGGCTGTTCGATTTTGAGAACTTGGAGAAGAGGCTGAAGAATATCGGTAGCAGGACCGACGCGTTCTTGAGAGGGCTCATTCAGGAACATCGCGACAGGAAGAAAGGTGCAAATACCATGATAGACCATCTCCTGAGCATGCAACAATCGCAGCCTGAGTACTACACTGATCAGATCATCAAAGGCCTTTGTTTGGTAATAATAATAACAATTAGTAGTACTTGAATCTAGCAACTTCTCTTCTTATTGTTCCGTTCTCCCCTCTCAAAACTTGTTAAAATTAAACAGGTTGGTTAAGTTAAAAAACTGATAACTCACGAGTCATAATTTGATTTAACAACAAGGGATAGTAAGAAAAACAAGAAACTATACTAAATTTTGTTTTAATATATTATTACTGTTACAGTAAATATAGATTTTGGTGACCGAGAAGTATTTTAGGATCGACATATTGATCTTTAGCGATTTGGAAGTCTCCGATCAGTTATTTACTATTCAAAAATGGATGAATTAGTTTCTCTGTACAAGTTTGTAAAAAGTTTTTTAAGTGTATAGATATGTATGAAGAGATCAATTTGCTCATTTTTTTAAATAGTGATAGACTAATTGATCCCATATTTTTTTGTACTTATTGAATTACATCAATTATTATAAGGTTTGAACCTCGGATCTCATACGTATTATTCAAATCCCTCATCATTAGACCAATATTAGTGGTTTAATTTGTCCCATATTTTAAATGGGGAGGGACTAATTATTCTTCAAAATATTACCCAAGGACCATATTGAGAATTTAGTGTTGTAATAATAATAATTATTATTATTTATAATTCTCTATAGATATCATTAGATTAAATAGTACCTTTGGCTTTATTTGATCAAGTTGAGTTGCATTGTAGGGTATGCTAGTTGCTGGAACTGACTCATCAGCTGTAACTCTAGAATGGGCAATATCTAGTTTATTGAATCATCCTGAAGTGATGAAAAAGGCGAGGGATGAACTGGAAATCCATGTAGGGCAAGACCGTTTGTTAGAAGAGTCAGACCTTTCAAAACTCCCTTACCTTAAAAATATTGTTTGTGAGACCCTTCGATTGTATACTCCTCCTCCTTTGTTATTACCACACTATACTTCAGATGAATGCACTATTGGAGGGTACAAGGTTCCACGGGACACTATATTGTTGATTAATGCTTGGTCCATTCATAGAGATCCTCAGATTTGGAGTGATGCCACAAGTTTCGAGCCCGAGAGGTTTGAGAAAGAAGGAGAGCTGGACAAGATGATAGCATTCGGGAAGGGGAGAAGGGCTTGTCCAGGAGAAGACTTGGCCATGCGTGCAATCAGCTTGGCTTTGGGGTTGTTGATTCAGTGCTTTGAATGGAAACGAATTGGTGATAAAGAGATTGATATGAGGGAGGCAAGTGGGTTCACCATGTCAAGGTTAATCCCATTAAAGGCCATGACTAAAGCACGCCCAGGCATCAACAAGCTGCTTAAGGAGTAATTTGATATAGCTTTTATTATATCTAGAAGATAAATTTGAATAAGTAATGTTCACATTACTAATTAAGGTTAGTACACATATTAATAAATGCAGGAAACTCATGTTGGTGTTAAAATTAGTGCTTAATAAGGATCAGCATATCTATGAAGAGTGAAGACTGATCAGCTCAGCTGTATGCATGAGCAATTTAATTAGCAGCATTAAATCTTATAAACATGAGTTTTGTCAGATAAATCTATTTGTGTGTAATTCATATTACTTGTGACAAAGATTTCCCTTTGGTTTCCCCATTATTATTGCAGCTTAATCGGTTGAATAAAAGTATAATAGTTGGTTGGTCCATGTATACGTAAAGCAGACCAGCTAATCCAGAATATGCAAGAATAATGCCGACATTTCTTTATTGATAATAAAATTCACGCATAAGGTCCCCAAATTTTTACTAGAGATTAGTTTTATTGAACAGTCCAATACATTAACTTAATTATATGCTGCAAAAGGATTTTTGTGCGTTGAAGAGAAAAAAATAAAATGGTGAGTTTCATATATTTGTGTGTTGGTATATCACCATCATATATTCTTTATAAAAAAGATATTTATACACAAATACAAGTCTAACATATCATATTTAGATACATTCATAATAAAAGTAGATCCAATTTTATTCAATATATATTCATTTATCTATGGATCCCACTTACTTTTTATGAGCGTACTTAGATATAGATTATTATATTTGTGTCTATACAAGAATTTTTCCTATAGAAAATACTGGTTATGTTATTCTTAATGCATAGCATTACTCGTGTAGTATATATAGCAGTGGACAAATTAAATCAATAACGAGTCACAATCATTTCCAGAGTCTTATATTTGTATTGTACCGTTATAAGTGAAAGACACACAATTTGTGTATATGACTTTTCAAAATATACTTGATATTTATTTTAGAAAACATAAGTGCGAGACTGTTCAATTAAAAAAAATCTTAACGAAGTTCACTACGGAGTTAAGTAAATTAATATTATGAGTATCTTTTAGAGACTACTAAACAAATATAAAAAATCTAACGCCTAAATTGATGTTCCGTGTATCTCTCTCTATATTGATAGTCTAGTACTTTAGTCGAAATAAAAACCTTACGTTCCATAAAATATATTCATTATATACTAATTTTCATTAATAGGTTCATAATGTCATGGATGCATTACTTTTTAATGATGTGTTCATACAGATTTGACCACTTTTTCTGCGTTGGTCATTTTTTTTTTTGATTTTTTTTCTCTAACAGCAATGACTAATTTTTTAGAGATAAGATCTATCATAAGAATAGTACGTAAATCTTTACTTTCTATAAATATTGCTATGAATTGAATCCTAAATAAGATATTTAAGAAACTCAACCAGATACGAATTGTGCTAGGCCTTATAATTTTGATCATACTAATAGTTTTTATTATTATTATTATATTATTATTATTATTCCTGTCAAAAGAGATATTTGATTCTCATAGTTTTTTTTTTTTAATTGAAGATTCCCATATAGGTTAGAACACATGAAAAAGATCAGCCCAACAGTAAGGCCAGGCAAATATGTTAAAAGCTTGGAAATATTAGTTAAAGCTGATTGGTCAGTGCCTTTGGAGTCAATACCTACCCTGACTAAGGAAGTGTGGAGTGCTTGCAATTGACACCTATAGGTAGAGGACCAGTATCATGACTGCGGTTGCTTTTAGCCATGTGACACGAATGTTGTTAAATGAATCAAACGATGTGGCTAAACGCTATTGTAGTCTTCGCCCTGGCGATCTCGCCGACAGCACGACACATCAGAGAGTGGAGCCCCCGCATCTGGAAGACTTGCGGTGGCTTGCAGTGAAGGGCGACGGAACACGATGGCAGTGCGATGGAGGAGAGTTCTCGAATTTCAGACGTAATGGTAGATAACGGCCATACCAAGACGCCGCGGGTAAGTCGCAGTGGCTGATGATGGGGAGCGATGACTATTGATGTCCGCTGTGGTGACCACCGGTTTAACGGCAGTGCAAAAATGGGCTTGCAGCGGAGGAAAAAGATGCACGACGGTGAGGCTTCTGTAGTCGCAGTTGAATATGGTGGCTGAAAGGGTTGTGGGCATGTGGGTGATAATGTTGAAGCTTAAAGAACGGCTACTGTGATGAGGTGTTATTTTTTATTGAGAGGAGTAGAAGACGGTGGTGGCTTGACGATATAGGAATATGAGTTTTTTTTTTTTTACAAAAAAGAAAAACTTACAATGATGAGATGAGATAAATGATGATCGATTAAAAAAAAAAATGGATAAAGATTTTTGCTTTAAGAAATACTGTTATGACATCCTCCAGATCCATCAAGTCATGGCCACCAAGATCCACCTCATCATCAAGTTTGCCACCGACGGTGAGCTCTTCTTCAAGATCCGCCAATGCGTCGTTAGCTCCTTCCAGCAACTTGCCTCCGTGCTTTGACTCTGCCATTGCAACAGCATCGCACACTGTAGCCTCATGTTTCACTGGTTCTGGTAGAAGCTGTAGATTCTGAGATTCTTGTCATCATTGAGGACCAATTTCCTGAAGTTGTTCTTGCCGTAATCGAAAGTAGAGGTGGAGATTATAGTGGCATTTAGCTGAATCCTTTATTTCGTTTAACAACATTTGCGAAATATGACTAAAAGCAACCGCATGTCGCCGGTCCTCTACCTATAGGTGTCAATTGCAAATCACTTCACATCACCTTAGACATGGGACCACCATAGACACATGGGCAACCACCCTAGTTAAATATAGGCCCGCATGTTAGACACTGCAGCCAACTAACCATTGACTATAAGGCAAACTAGACCACTTAAAGTGCTGATTGACTCTTTCCTTGGATCTGGGCGGTGCTGACACTAGTCCCACTGCTACGTATTTATTCTTTAGTAATATTTATTATACTGGACAAAAAAAAATGGGTCAAACACTTCAATTTGAACCATAAGAGCTCAGACACAAGTCTCAGGAATCTTGTGATGCTCAGATTTTTCATAGATTTATCCAATATTTAATTGAGACAATATATATATATATATATTCTTTTCGGGTTTGGGGCACGTGTTATATTTATAAGACTTTCATCGAGGGAGGATTCAAGATTCCAAAGTTGAACCAGGGTGGGCCCGGTGGGTGCACAAATTATATTATATTATAGATTCTCACATACTGCAAGACAACTAGTCACTCGACAGCTTTTGCACACTAACAATTTGATGATTCAGATTCTTGTGCCGTTTATACCATACAAACATTATCTATTTGCCCTTTAGTGTACCGTACAGATCCGGAAAGGACAACGTATATAATGCACTGTAGATTTTTACCCAACTTCGGTACTAGATGATTTTAACACAACTCGATCTTCTTGCTGATTGGTAGTGCTTTACACATAGCCTCCAACGGAATTAGCTTTGGCGTGGTAGCCCCGTTATTCTCCCTCATATCAATTTCTTCGTCATTTTGTCATTTCCATTCAAAGCACTGAATCAATAATCCCAAAGTTAATCCCATCGTACGATATGCTAGGTCTAATCCAGGACAAGCCCTTCTTCTCAATCCGGATGCAATTACCTTGTTTGCTTTCCCTTCTTTCTCAAATCTCTCAGGCTTAAAACATTCAGTATCACTCCAAATTTTTGGATCTCTATGAATAGCCCATGCATGAATCGGCACCGTAGTGTCACGTGGAATAGTGAATCCTCCAATGTTGCACGCATCTGAAGAAAAATGAGGTAATAGCTAGCAAAGGACCGGGAGTGTATAATTGAAGTGTCTCGTAGATAATATTTTGAAGGTAAGGGAGATTCAAAATGTCTGACTCATCTACCAAGCAATGTTTGCCTAGATGAGTATCCAATTCATTCTTTGCTTTCTTTAATACATCTGGATGATTCAATAAAGCAGACAATGCCCACTCTAAAGTTACAGCTATTGTGTGTGTTCCGCCGATTAACATATCCTCCAACTCAATACAAGTTTAAAAAACATTTAATTTATCAAGGTCAACTATATTTATTTAAAAGAACAATCACCATTTTTTCCTGAAAATCTTTCCCATGAAAATTTACCTGTAATAAGGCAAGGTATAAACAAAAAAAAAGTATAATTAAAAAAATTTAATTTGTCTGATGATAAATTTACTTTAAAACTCATGGTAAACGTCTATCTCCTTAAATAGACCTATAGTATGTGAAGGAATTAGTTATTACGTTCAGTAATGAATATTTTAGGACAATAAAACTGATAAATTTATTAGACAAAGTCCAATATCCTGACAAAAAAAGTCATATGGTGGCTTAAAATTCAGAAATAATATGAAAATAAAGCTTATTGTCATGTTATTTTTGCATGTTATGTCACTGAGTGATTCTTCCTGTTAGGATATTGGGCCCTAATAAAACTTTAGCTCTTGCATGTTGTTTGTGAAAGGTGGATATTAGATCGATAGAAAGACAAGGAAATGCATATTTTTCAGCTTTAAACTTTGATAGATTATACAAATATTTAGATGATAGAAAGATTTTATGGTAATCTGGTATTTTTTTATTTTAAAAATTGCAAATCTAAATATATTTTCTTAAAAAGAAAAACAAAAACTCCGTCCCCTTTCCTACCAAAACTCTCTTAGTTCTCAAACATATCCTTGAAAAGATCCTTGTTTAAAGCAAATAATTCCTTGGATTTTTTTTGTTTAATTATTCTACAAATCTCTATAGTTTCACTTTATAGTGTACGAGTGATATCTACTATTATAAAACTAAAATATTATTCATGAAATATTTGATTTCCATGAGAAGGTGAAGAGAAAGATAGAAATAGAAAATTTATAAAATATTCTATTTTTTAAACGACAAATACTTGATTGAAAAAAGTCTTATACACTCTAAAAATCTAATTATAAAATTTTAAATTATAAGGATCTATTTAAAAATTAAATGAAACTATAGGAATATATAGAATAATTTTTTCATTTTTGAAAAAATCTTAACAAATGCAAAACCATAACTTAATTACCTGAATAATCCCTTTGATAATATAATCTGAGTAGCACTCTGGCTCCACTTTTTATAAGCTTAAGAAATGGTCAATCATAGAATTGTTGCTGTGCTTCCCACTGCGATGTTCTTCAAGGAGTCGTTGCAGGAACGCATCAGCTCTCTCACTAATCTTCTTAACCCTTCTTACCCACCCATCAAAATCAAGCCACCGAAGCAAAGGCAAGGAATCACCTAGACTGTTAGCACCTGTCACGGATAGTATTTCCGCAATGATCTCCCTGAATTCTCTAGCTTCCTCAGCATCTGTTAATGTAAGGTTGCCGTCATCACCATAGTACTTCTTCCCAGAAACCATCCTCATGATGTTGTTGAACGACATCTCCGACAGCCTCGGCCTCAGTTGCCCCCCAGTGAACCCCATGCTTGTGTCCTCAACTAGCTTCCTCATCCCCCTCGTGATCACGTCTCTTTTAGTTTCCAAGAAGGAGTTTAAACGCTGCGTTGAGAAGACGTCGGTGGTGGTTGTGCGGCGGAGGTTGCGCCAGTGGTCTCCATAGGAAGAACAATTTCGTGTTTGGTGAAGCAATGTTGGGCTAGGGTTTCGGAGGAGATGATCACCACTAAGCGTGAGCCGAGCCAAAGGGAGAAGATGTGACCATAGGTTTGGGATAGAGCATGCAGGGAGCGGTGAAATGGTGGGGACTTCAAGAGGTGGAGGTTGCCCATTGTAGGAAGAGTTGGTGGACATGGTGGGAGGTTCTCGAACCTTCCTGTTTGGAGCAAGAGCTTGAGGGTGCTAAGGAGGATGAAAGCAAGTGAGAGGAGGGAGAGGAAGTAATACAACAAGGGTATCATTTGTTGATATACTTGATATATAATTGCTACTTGGTAGTTTAACTAGTGCTTTATAGTTGCTTATGTGCATACTCAGCTTAGAATAATGATCATGTTTTTATAGTTGAATATACAGAGAGTAATCTTATTTTGAGATAGAAAAAAAAATAGACACCTTAGAATAAGGTGAGATAAGAATTGTAATAATATTTTCATGATAGCTACCTTCATTCCATAACATGTCATGCTTTGCGTGGCTACTTCTGATATTCAGTTTTAATAGTTAAAAACATTACTCATGTACAAATTAATACACACACACATGTGTAACTTAGTGGAACTATTTTAAGATTGATATGAATATGATAGGTGTGGGGCTTGGGAGACACAGATCAGAAGAGTTGATACCAGTCGGGTTTGAGAGATAGTTGATATGAATATGATCTTTGTTTCTGCTTAATTTGTATGTAGTGGGCCAAAACAGGTTTTTGTTTTGTAAAGTTGCCAAAAACTGCGCTAGCCAACCAAAACTATTAAAGATGTGGCCCATTGATATCTTTTAAAAAAGTGAAAAAAAAATAAAGATGTCGGTTTTATAATGATCTTAAGAGACTAACAATCTATATAAAGGTAAGTTACACTAATCTTTTCTGATATTTGTGGAAATACAATTCACAACTTCTCTAATTTTTTAGCCTACACTCACATCCCTCTATTTATCAAATTTTAAGTATTTATATTATAGTCACACCCTCACTAATAAAGCACTGGTAATTAACTTAACAGAATGACATTTTGTGATATTAATTGTTACTAATTAATAAAATTATAAAAATAAATACTTTTAGACTTAACAGAGTGAGTAAGAATATTTTTATAATTTTGTTAATTAAAAACCATTAATATCCCAAAATGTCATTCTGCTAAATTTACTAACGGTGCTCTGTGAACGAGAGATATGACTGTAATATAAATACTTAAAATTTGACAAGTAGAGGGGGTGTGAATTGTATTTTCACAAATCTCATAAGAGACCAGTGTAATTTACCCTCTATATAACTATAATGAGTTTATGTTTTATTTTGTATAACTCTTGTCTTTTGATGATTTTTGTGTATTTTAATTATCTACTTTTAAGTGATGAACTTATCTTAATGATCCTTTTAACTAGTTCCAGTAGAAAATGTTTCCTTCAAGAGATAAATCCAATTTTTACGATGTTATAAATGTTCCTACGGTTAAATTGAACTTACTTTTTAAAAATCAACATTAATTCTCAAATTTTATTGTTGCTTTAAATTTTAGTCCATATAACTTTTACTTTTGCTAATCTAAGATATTAGGGGACAAGGGTTGAGGACGAAAAACGTATTCACGTCCTCCCATAACTCATTGAGATATGTAAGAGTCGATTACTAGACTGTAAACTCACTTGCCATATAATTGTTACCTTTAAAGGTATTAATCTTTATTTTTTATTTGAAAATGATTCTCACAATTTTTATTTATGTATGAAAGTTCGAAATCTAAAATTATAAAGACTAACATCCCAAACTGTTAACTATATGAAGATCAAAACCAAAGTTAACAAAAACTACATAAAAGAACTAATAATTTAATTTAATTATCAATGTTACAAATCGAACATTTTCTCTTTTTTAAGAGTGTATTTAGTTGGGGCTAATTGGTAAGAACAAGGAGAAAAATTTTAAATTACACATGGAGCTCACTCATAAAATTTTATTCTATACATATAGAATTTATCTATAAATTTTTTCTCCTCATTTTTACCATAATCAACTAATCAAGTGCACCCTAAATGCTAGATATTACTAATGAGAAGTAAGTTTATATGATGAACAGTGGGTTTTGGTTAGTGGCTTATTTGATATTTTAAATAGTTTATAATAAAAGTTTTATAAGATTTTTCAAAAAAAAATATTTCTCGCTAAAACACTAATACTTATGATTCGCATATTCCTCCACCAAGAAATTGATTCGAGTGAAATAGACTTTTGTCGTTTGAGATTCTGTATTTGATATTAGAATTTTATGTGTATGGAATAAATAGTTTTGGAAGATGTGTCTCATTTAAATGTCTATACTTCAGGAAACCAGTCCCTCGCATAACAGGTGAAGAAAAACTCCGAAGGAAAAATGAAAAAGTAATGCTCAATATTCTTTTGCTTTTGATCGCTAAACTGAAGTTTACACCAAAAAAAAAAACAGTTTTTTCGGACGCGAAAAAAAGGGTTAGTTATTAATGATGAAAAAGCTCATACTGTTTACCTTTTGAATTTTGATAGGATATTAAGTTACCACCCAAAAAATAGGTTAATTAATGATGAAAAGAAAACTCAACAATCACTAACGAACAAACTAAATTAAATAAGAAACAATTAAGAGGCTACAGCTGAGTTCGGTTTGTGTTAACATCAATCTGCTTGAATTATCGATGTGTTCTCATAGGCAGTGCTTAGTTTCTGCCTCCATATAAGAAACACACATTAGAGGCACAAAATTGTTTGGTTTTGAAGACAAGATCAGGAGACGAAAAAAATTTTGATCCCGGGATACAAAATGCAGAAAATTTCTATACCTTCAAAGTAAAAAGATAATGGAAACAAAATAGAAAGATAAAAATTTAATTTTTTTTTCCAATAATATCCCTATACATATTTTATATTTTTCAATTTGCCTTCACAACCATGGGTGGTCCAGTAGTGGCGGCCCGACAACCGGCGGCGGCAATCTGGCGATGATACATAATATCTTTTATCATATATTTTTTATCTTATTCTCTTATTTTCAAATAAAATATAGAGATAATTGGTATACTTTATACTCCACAATTAAATATGATACAAAAATAATATTTTTTATATCTACATCTCTTTTATCTCTACTGTCACCATCTCGTCGTCCTGGACAGAAACCAAATACCATATAGAGTGACAATTTAATGGCGTGTGAGTATACTTCTATCGCAAGAGTTTCCTTATTTAACCCCATGTATCCTGGGAAGTTAAAGGGATACGTCATCAAATTTGAGCACACACATGAAAATGGATGGGACCCATTAATAAGTGTTTTATGATAAATAAAGTTAGTAGATCCTATTTTTATTTTGAGTGTGTGTAAATTTGAGATGGTAAAGTTGTATATATATATATGTAAGAATGTATCCTACAATTTATGACTCAATTTACAGCACGAATTGGTGTAAGATTTTGGTCTTATACAATATGTAAGTCAAAATTTTAACCAAAAAAATGAAAATTTATTTATTTTTTTAAAGTATCTCAGATATATATATATATAGATATATGTGAGATATTAATCTTTGAGAATATATAGGCAAGCTAAACAGTAAATTTTTAATGATATATTTTCATTAACGTAAATTTCAAGATTGAAATCATTACCACATATATGTTTACGGAACCTAAGTTCCTTCATTTTAATCAACCCACTGTCAGCAAACGTAAAAAGAAAATATATGAATCCTATAAAACATATGAATTCTATAAAATATGAACACTTATATACCAAGCTATGTATCGCTACAAGAAATTTATTCCTAAAAAAATAGTTAGTTTTGGATACAAGTTAAAAGTGTTACTTACGCATATATAGATAACACTTTTTTTAAATGTATTGCTTTTGATATAGTAGAGGCTACACTTTATTAAGTTAAAGCATCACTTTTTGAAGAGTTGCTATATCATATATGGCTAATTGTTAAAAGCAACATTTTTTAATAAAATGGTACATTTTAAGCTAATGTATCACTTTTCATAGTGTTACTATAGTAAGTATGATCAATTATTTAAGACAATACTTTTAAATAAAGAAAATAATATTTTTTATATATCAAAGGTAACACATTTTAAAAAAGTGTTGCTTATATGTATAAAAAGTAATACTTTCCATATGGTTTAAAAAATAAGTGTTGTTTTATGCCAAATTTCTTATAGTGTATGTGATAATTTATTTTAAAATTTTAGTAACAACTATGGTTTCATATTTTATTTTCTTAAACATCTATCACATTTGGAAGACTTAAATCATACGTGCAAAGAGCAATCAAGATGAACCTTTGGATATTTTGAAAATATTAGTTATAGAGAATAATCAAATAGTTCCTTTTTGTCCTTCTGATGAACAAGGCTGCAGTATAAGTTTCAGCTGGATAATATGATTAGCCAGGTGGATTATGCTTCTTGTCATCTTACGGATGAGATTTAATAATATACCAATTGGCAATTGCTTCTGACATACTGTTAGATAAAAAATTACACATAAAAACATTTATGAAAATCTATCCTTTATTTTCACTTTATAACCATATTGAATTTTCCCTTCTCAAAGGCAAATATATATTTTTCTTTCCAAAGGTGAAGTAGACAGGTATGCACGAATCACATTATATCACAGATTCTTTTAACCACATAAATTTATTGCAAGGCATCACTTAACAACTTTACGCTCTAATTTGACAATTACACATACATATAATTGATTGACATAACAACACACTCTACTGCTTATTTGTGCTTGGGTCCGCATATTAAGAAGATAATTAATACTGCTTGACTTTCTCGCCGATTGGTCGGGCTTTACAGACAGCTTCTAATGGAATTAGCTTTTTCATGGTGAATCCTACATTCTCCGTCAGATCAATTTTTTCATCAGTTAGTCGTTTCCATTCGAAGCACTGAATCAATAATCCTAGAGTCACGCCCGCTATACAAAGTGCCAAGCTTGTTCCAGGGCAAACCCTTCTTCCCAGTCCGAATGAAAATGCAATTAACTTGTTTGCTTCTCCTTCTTTTTCAAATCTCTCGGGCTTAAAACATTCAGCATCACTACTCCAAGTTTCAGGATCTCTTCGAATGGCCCATCCATTAATCAACACTATTGTGTCACGTGGAACAGTGAACCCTTCAATGGTGCACTCTTCAGAAGAAAAATGAGGCAATAGCAATGGACTTGGAGAGTACAATCGAAGTGTCTCATAGATAATGTTTTGTAGATACGGAAGATTTGGAATATCTGACTCGTCTACCAGGCGATCTTGGCCTACACGAGTATCCAATTCATCCTTTGCTTTCTGCAGTACCTCTGGGTGATTCAATAAAGCGGACATTGCCCATTCAATAGTCATAGTTGTTGTGTTTGTTCCGGCAACAAGCAGATCCTACAAAGCAATTGAAATTTAATAGCATTTGATTTAGCAGGGTCTACTATATTTGTTTAAAGGAACATGTCACCCTTTTTTTGGAAAAAAAAAAACTTAGCCATGAAAATTTATTTGTGATAAGGAAAAATATAAATGAAGAAGTAATTTAGAAAGTTTGAGTCACTAATTAGACGAGAAATTCTAGCTCCTGCATATTATTTAAATGGAGGATTTTTGAGAGAAAAGAAGAACAGTTTAGTTCAGAGAGAGAGACATTTTTTTTATAAATTTGAAAATAGGATCATAGAAGAATTATACGATGATAAATTATTTAAATTTTTTAGTCTAAACAAATCTTAATTTAGAATATATTTTCTTAAAAAAACTAAAAAATTATTACACTCCCTTTGCACCCTTCCAGAATCCTCCCTCTCAAACATACCATTAATAGACCTTGTTTAAAACAAACAATAAACTAAAATATTTTGAAATTCTTAGCCATGAAAATTAATTTGTGATAATTAAGGCAAAATGAAAATGAAGAAGTCATAATTACAAATGTTTGAGTTATCAGTTGAAAAAGTATATATCTGTAAATACCCAACACATCCATTTACCCACCACAATTGCATGACAAAACAAATGAAGAAAAGATCCACTCAATACTACTTACACTGACATACATCAAAATGGCAAAATTATTGTCCCCTTCAAATAGGGGTGGAAACAGACATGTACTACAGTCATTCCACCTGAGTTTGGATTGTGAATTGCTTTGAGAGATTTTTTAAGTCCTAATCTAACTTGTCAATAATCTTTATCTGGCATGAAGTCCGTGTTTATGAAACCTGTAATTCTAAAAAGTTCATGAAGGCTGTGCCAAGATATTAAGCATGCCAAATACAGGCTTTTTGTTCCAAGAAGAGGCTTTCATATCAAGTACATAATAATGTTAAAAACTCCAAAAGTAGTTAAAAACTTTCTACGCGTATACCAAAAGTCCAAAAGAGTGTGGTAGTCAGTTGGTTAAGTGGCAACTCCTTTTGGTCGCTTGTACTAGCCTTAATTCTCATAATGGATTTTTAAAATAAATTATAAACATATATAGTATAAAACTTTAACAATCTCAGGCTAGCCGGGCCCGGTCTATTAATACAAATAGGCTTCTAATTAAGAGAGAGAAAAAAAAAGAAAAGAAAACATGTATTCATGATGGTGTATATTGTCGTAAGATTTTGTTAACACCAGTCGTTTTATGATAGCGATAAAGGTCTCTCTAAACTAGAAGGAAATCATCTATCATCTCCTACCTTTGCCCCAAATTTTGGCTCACTTCGCTCTAACAAAAATGACAAAAAAACTATAATGAACACAACAAAATCAAAACTCAATTACCTGAATAAGCCCTTTGATAACGCTGTCCGAGTAGTACTCAGGCTGTGTTTTCTGCAGAGTTAAGAGATGATCTATCACAGTATCATTACCATGCTTGCCATTGCGATGCTCTTCAAGGAGCCCTTGCCAGAACCGATCAGCTCTCTTACTAACTCGCTTCAGCTTCCTCACAAACCTATCAAAATCAAACCACCTAAGAAAAGGCAAGAAATCACTCTTGTCGATCGCATCCACCATGGACATTATCTCCGCGATGACCTCCCTGAATTCCCTCGCTTCCTCGACGTTCGTGACGTCGCCGTCATCGCCATAGTTCCTCTTCCCAGAAACCATCCTCATGATGTTGTTGGATGTCAACTCCGTTAGCCTCGACCTTAACTGCACCCTGGTGAAGAATCCCATGCACGTGTCCTCAACCAGCTTCCTTATGAACCTCATGACCTCATCCCTTCGCGTTTCTCCGAACGAGGTGAGGCGTTGCGTTGAGAGCACGTCGGTGGTGGCGATGCGGCGGAGGTTGCGCCAGCAGTCGCCGTAGGAAGTGAACGCCAAGCTGGTGTAGTTGTAAAAGAGGTGCTTACCGACGAGTACGGGTGGCCGGTTTGCCAAAACGGTGTCGTATTTGGTGAGGCACTGTCGGGCTAGGGCTTCAGAGGAGACAACTACCACCAGGCGTGAGGCGAGCCAGAGGGAGAAGATGGGGCCGTAGGTTTGTGAAAGGGCGTGGAGGGAACGGTGGAGACGGGGCTTGAGGTGGTGGAGGTTGCCTATTATGGGGAGGGTTGGTGGACATGGTGGAAGGTTCCTGAACCTTGTTGTTCGATGCAAGAGCTTGACGGTAAGGAGGATGAATACAAGGGAGAGGAGGGAGTAATACAACAATGGTGCCATCGATCTTAATATGCTTGCTAGTGGGTACCAGCTATAGTAAGAAAGAATGCCTTGTTTATGCAATTCCGTGGAGAAGAATATTGAGCTGCTTGATTTTATAGCTTAATAATCTATTTGTTATGTTAGAGAAACATTTTGGGTTGAAAGTTGACACCTACGTACAAATTCCGTTACTCTAGTTGTGTTAGCTAGAATATAATTTGAGGAAGAAAATACTTTGTGTACAACACAAACTTACAACATATTTACACCATGTATAAAAAGATAAAAAATATTGCAGTGCAACTATTTACTTTTTCTCGTGAGTCTCACAAATTTAATATCTTCTTGTGTATAGTATAAAAATATTATATGTTTGTGTTATGAGTACACATGACATTTCTCTTTGGGGCAGGATGCATAGAAGGCAGGAACCAATTACGTCCACACGAAAGTTTAATTCTTACATCTAATTTAGAACTATATAATTTAATAAAGAAAGAGAAAAATGAATTCACCAAATTAAATCTTTAATGGAGAAAGGGGAATAATAAACCTATTAATTTCTTAAGACAATTCGATCCTATGTGAGTTACAGGTTAAAAATAGGATTTTATTTTTATGCATTTGTACAATAATTTAATCATATATTATCATATCAATTATAATAATTATATTTATTTTATTTTTATTACCCTTTTGGTAAATATTAAAAGTATATTTTTATTAATATTTTTAATTCAATTTTTTCATTATTTAAAAATTGTAAACTTGGTTTATAAAATTTATTATGAAGCTATTGGTGCTTTTATAATTTTTAAAAAAATTAAAATTAAAATCTTTATTTTTTATTTTACTAGCTGTTGTTTTATTTATTTTTTATTATTTTATAATTGTTAGTTCATATAGTCAAATTCTCTTTCTGAACTATTAAATTTATTATTTCTCTTTCTTCATAAAAACTTTAGTTTGGTACCATTGTTCTCTTTTTTTCATTAAATTATATTATTTTAAACCGTTATATTAATACAAAATTAATGATTAAATATTCTTGTGAGAACAAAATTCTTATATCGGTTGGATTGGATCCCGCCTCATACATCATCATAATTATTATCCCCAATTCAAATTATTGATATATGGCCAAGATGCTAGTTCACTGGTTCAATTAATTAGTTGAGCCTGATATAATTAAATACATATACATAAATGTATTAAAATTTAAATAGTTACAATGACCAGGTAACTTAAATGATTAGCAATTTAACACACTTTAGGTATACAATGATTCTATTATTGGAATATCATAACATAGTCACACACATGGTGTATAAACATGATAAGGAATAAGTTGCATTATATCTTATGATTTTGTATTGATTATAATTAGAGTGGAGTCAATTTAATAAAATAATAGACACAAAAACAGGGAAAAAATAATAGAGACAAAAAATAAGATGTGGGTTTGCTTTCCTTAAGGTCTTGAATTAAAATTCCATAAGGAGTGATACACAATCATCGCTATACTTACATCACACACTTAGTTGAAAGTTATAAACCAGTGTATAAAAAATTGTAAATCGGTATATAAAAAATTGTAAATCAATATACAAAAAGTTATAAAAAAGTATGTAAAAACTTTTTACATATTGGTTTATAACTTTTTATATACTGGTTTACAAGTTTTTATATACTAATTTATAATTTTTAATTTGGTATAAGTGTATAGTGTAAGTACGGTGATCGATGTTTATCTTTTTTCAATTCCATTTGGACTATGTAACTGAACTTTTGAAAATGTTTTTGATTAGACCAACAAATCCGATGGTTCATGCCACTTCTATATATATTTATTGTCGGATAAATAGAATAAAATCATATTAGTGTTTTAAGTTTTAATTTTGAAAAAGCACCCAATACTCTCAAAAACACCCTAATTTTTCTATTTACCAAATAAAATCTTGGGTTCTATTTTTTATAAGTAGGGATTGGATTCCTTTACCTACCCAATGTTGAGGACTAACATTAGTCTCACATAGATAATTACATAATAGTCCGTCGGTGTATTTTTAAATCAGGGTAGCAGGTGTCTCAATTTGCAAATAGAGTAGGCTTGCATTTTCTGAGGGATAAAGGGAGAGGGGGGCAAGCAAGGGCCTTGGTCCCGTTCCCCTCAATATTTTATCAATATACATACAAATTTATAACTAAAAAACTTTAAAAAAATATATTTAAATTTATATACATATATAAAAAAAATTAGAAGATCTATCACAATTTTAATTTTATTTTTTTTAGATACACCCATCCAATTTTATTAGTTCATTTTAAATATATTAGTTAATTTATAAAATAAGATTTTAAATGCTATAAAAAATTGCATTATAACATCTTCGAGAAAAATATTTCATTTGTTACTTATTTATTGATAACTAAATTTATAATTAGTTTATGGCAGACGCATAGTACATTAGAAATACATAATTGAAATTTTCAAACAATAAAGACAAATATTTATAATTTACAATTTGACTTTCAGAATATATTTTATTACTGGTATAAGCTTATATATATTAAAAAATTATTTTATAATATAATTATAACTAAAGACTTTCGGCCCCTCCTTTGGATGATCGCTGGATCCGTCCCTGAATATCCCCTTCTCTGCATGCCCATCTCAACAACAACAACTTTTCTCTATTCATCGGCACAGGGGACCTCTCTCCTTATGTGGTTCTCTAGGTCCTCTCCTCCCTTCGCAGTAGGCCGATTCCACCATGGATTTTTTATTCAAAAACCAAAGGATCCATTTTTTACCATAACAAACACTTATTACTTTGAAAACTTGAAAAAGCTATAAGTCTTTGACTCAACACAAGACCTAGACTCATGTTTCGCAATACTCTTCAAATCCAAGGACTTTCAAGCGGCTATGCAAAATGAAGTGTTCTTGGTTCAGAAACTTGAATAAAAGGAAACTACTCCATTTTAGCAGCTCGTGATTGATGGAGGTGCAAAATTATGGAACGCTCTCACCACAACTCTTTCTCTTGTTTCTGTTTTGGATTTTTTTTCAATGAAAAAAAGTTGAACTTCACTGTGTTAATCGGCTCTCCTTTTTGGAGCTCGATGAGCAAAACAATTAAGGTTTTTTGGTATTATGAAATACATTGATTTTCGTACTTTGATATTCTTGTGGACCTTTTTGGGATGACGCCACAGTTAAGCGGAATGGGAATGCATGGCGAGGAAAAGGATTGAAGTGTATTGCGGTGGATAATCTTCCTATTTGAAATGTCTCAGCTTGTCGGTAGACGAATAATCAGTATAGATTTGATAGAATATGAAGAGGGACTCATCTATAAAATTTAGCATCACAAACACTTAAAAGTTAATATCATCGTTAAAAAGTACAGAGTGAATTATGTCCATCTGATCTTAATAAACTTTGATAACGGCTAGGAATGCATGGAGTAACCTTAGTCCCAATATAGAGCGGACGAAGGAATCCTCAAGATGAGTAACTCATGAAATAGTATTACTAAACCCAATGTAAATAAACACCAAAGTAAATGCTACTAATACCTAATTGCATTGACTTATGAGTTGGGAGATTTTAAGACGAGCCCCCACCACCTGGAGGATCAGATTGGGTGGTGGAAGAGATTTGGTTCCGCAGGACCGTGACTAGGTGGATTTAGCATTACTACTTAAATGACACGACCATCATTAATGACTCATTTAAATAAACATAATGCAGCCACCCTCATTTTATAATAGGGAAATTTTTAGGTGCTTTTAGAGTAAGATAAAAGATTTATTCTGTTTTATTTTATGATTGACAAATCAGTTATTGCATTAAAAATACAGGGGAGGTAGGAGACAATAATGACCCGCAAAACTTATATGCCAATTAATAAATAAATCAAAACAAGTATTATCTTTTGCTCTCGATATACCTAAGTACTTCTCTTTATAATATCCGCCTGCTAGGACTACAAGTAAAATAGCCAAATGTAGCTTACATAACGCATCAAAAATATTATTCTAACACCTAAAAGTAGGTGTTTAATTAAAATATTCACTCTATTATCATTGAATGTAATGGATAAGTGAAGAAAACTTCGGTCAATATCACATCCAATAATGATAGAATGCATGTTGTAATTAGACATCTATTTTTTTGTGTTTCTTTTGTTGTCCCCTCTTATTTTTTCTTTGAATAAAAATTATACAAATATAATTCCACGGCGGCATTCAACCTGGGCCTCGCTGTCATAGGACTACAATGGAGAATGCATTGAAAGTCGTTAGATTGTCATGGTTTATGAGGTTGTGTCAAGACACTAAACTTGTAACCGGCTAATCTGGGAAACATAAAAAGATTTCAGATTTTCTAAAGCCACCCCTTACTGCCACAGTTCTATATCTTTTAAATATGAAATTTTTATTATATTAGATACAATTTTTTTATATAATCATATTAAATGCAATTAAATATGACTAGTTTTGGATTTGCTTATATATAGTAAAATTAATGCACAGGTAATTGTATATAAATTAATAGAACTATTTATCACATTTGTAAAATTATTGATTATTATCATAACTAATACAGCAGTGTGAAGTTGATTATAACAGTTAACAATGTTTTAACGATCACTTATGCAAAATATATATATATAGTTCTTTTTGTCAGTATTGTAGAGATTAATTTATTGATAGTGTCTTGACTAGTGGGATAATTAATACTTATAATTGAAAATATCCAATATGAGTCGATCACTTCCTTTTCTCCTTGTATATTTAACACTTAAATTTTCAATTAACCAGGTAAATAAATCATGTCTCTTACTAGGGAGTTGTCACTCCCCTTTATCTATTGGCACTCTCCATTTATTGCAATTATTTGTAACATTCCTATAATATTCTTAATAAAAAAATTTATTTGTTCTTATTCTTATGTATAATATGTTATGGTTGACATGGTTGACATTCACTTTATTTCGTTAGAGTGTAAAAATATTTTTCACGAGAAAAACTAAGATTTATCTAATGATTTATATGAAATTTGAAGAAAGTTTTGTGAAATCAGTTTTTGCATATTATATAGGGTGTTCAGGACATTTGTCATATGGTTAGAACTGAAGAGAAATTCTTATATATTGTTAAAGTAAGAAAATGATATTTTAAAAATATAGAAAAATAAAAAAAATAATTATAAAATTAATAGAAAAATATTTTTGTGTGTGTGTATATACAATAATGAAATAATATTACAGTGAGAATTTACTTTTAACCTCAGTTTTAGTTAAAGTAACATTTTATTATTATTGAATATAAAATATATCTAATGACACTTCCTGCATGTAAGAATTTGTTCTCAAAATTGATGCATTGAGGTAAAATTTCTCCTCACTTGTAAGTGAAAGGCGTTGAAGACCCATTGCCATTTACCAGAGCTAATTGGATGACAAGTTTAAAGATGACACTGAGAGCAAGACTGAAATGAATGTCAATTTGTTAACCATCAAATATATAGTATATATAAGATTTGGAATAAAATAGATTTTTTATCACAGGCATTTTGGAAATATTATAAATGATTGCAATAAATAGCGAGCAGTAATAACCAAATAAAAGTGGCAATAACCACTCCCTTTTTACTACTAAAATTTTTATCTCTCTCTTGACTCTCTATATTTTATCCTCATTGATGTCCATTCCTCTTTTCCTCTTAGAATTTTTTCATGGTTGATAAAAACAAAAGTACTTGAGGTGCTTTTATTTTTGGTTTTTTTTTGAAAGTGTGCCTTTCAAAGTAGTAACTTATGCTCTCTGAATCTTAAAACACTAGTATAATCATATTCTAATTAATGATGATTAAAGTATAAATTACTCTATTTATTATCTATATATATTATAATCATCTTAGATTATAAGAACAGCTTCATAATCTACTAGTATGAAATTTGCGCTCTGTTCACGAGATTTCTAAGTTATATAGATATATCACATATCATAGGATAGGATATAATTTACCTATTCCTAAACTCCATATTTGATTTTTGAAAGCATAATGTGATTTAAACAAAATTGAATGGGATGATGATCTCATTGGATTCATGTAACTGCCTTAAGTATATTTCCAATTATTGATTAATTATACGGTGGACATAAAATTTCTCAATTCATTTAAATTATTAGGGAAATATGAAATTTGATTGATATAAGATTTACGTGAGCTGATGATTTTCCTTATTAGGTTGCATAATATACAATTTCATAAATGAATTAAAAAATAAATCAATAAATATATTAACCGTTTATATATATAAAAAATATAGTAACCGTTTACTTTTATTTCCTTATTACAATGGGAGCAATATGATTTTATTGCTACAATTAAATTTGACTTTTTGACAATTTTGTATTTGAAAGTTGAAATAAAGCTTAAATTAAGGGATATATCTGCAGTAATAGTTATTTAGAATAAATTTTGAAAAAAAAATTGTTGGACTTAATTATAAATTATTAAAGAATGAATAATTCAAATGCATGAGTAACACATGACATAAAATTAAATTATTCTAGACCTTAGTTGTATATATTATATAACATAGAATATTATAAACCATAGATAATGCGTGTAGTAATAGTTATCGTTGTTGTCTTACTAGTAGAGATTGGGTAGGTTAATATATAGGCTAAGGATAAAATTACCACTACCACAATTAGGGGTATAATCAGGTTGGCCCATCAGCTTGGTTTGGTTTTGAATAAAAATAAATCATAACTGAACAATTGTGATGGGTTTGATTTGGCTCAGACTCATATTTTCTGTGACAAAACCCAAACCAGGATTTGATTCGAGTAATCAAATTATCGGATTATTATTATTTTGTATTTGTTCCAATAAAAATGGAAACAAAAAAATCACAACAATTTTTTTAAAATAATCACAAACTTCAAATCTCCTAAAATCTTATTAATTTCATATACATATATATATATATATTATGAATTAATAATATCAATTGATATAACTAAAGTATGATTTACTAACTAAATATATTATATAAGGAAATAAAAAAATTATATATAATATATCACTAGGTCGGATCATTGTGTTATTTAGTTGAAATTTATGAAATCTAACACATGAATTGATATTATTTGATTTAATTAGTTTTTAATCAATTATTATGAGAGTGCAATTTATCTTTATTTTTAAAAGATAATATGTTTTAAAAATAAAAAATAGAAAAGTGTAATAAAATAACCGTTTTATTTTATTGGAAAAAAAAAATCTAAGGTCCAGTGGCCCTTTTCACTTTTGCGCTGCAGATCTTCATTTTTCAAGTGTTTGGTTCAAATCCTAGTTACAAGTGCTGATGCAAATAACATACTTAAGTAGGGTACCATTTGGGATTTTCGAGTCTCATGAGATAAAAGCAAAAACTACGTTGGTCCGTTTAGAGTCTTATGCTAAAAGTCAGCATAATTCCAGTCCACCTCTTCTTTTTTTGACCTTTTCCCAAAGTACTCCTTTTGTCCTACGTTGGTCTTTTCGTCAATTCTCCCGTGGTCCTTAACCGGACCAGGCCAGTGATTTAGATATGGACTAATTTGGGCCACCTTCTGAATTTGGGAAGTGGAGCATGTTAAATGGCTTTGAAATTCTCAACCAACAACAAAATTTGGGATAAAAGATTTAATTGAAGGTTGGGCAAGTATGACAAAAAAGAAAAAAAGATTGGGCACTGGTCCACTTCCTGTTTTTCTTGGAACAATTTATCCGTGTTGACTGAAAAAAAAGTAATTTCTTCTTCATTTATGTTCATTTTTTGTCGATTGATTGAAGCGAAATAAGCTGCTCACGCATTTTGCTAATTTTTTATACTTTTCATAGTTTTAGACTCAAAACTAGCCATAAACGTTTCTTTTACATGGAGAAAGGAGTTTATACGTGTCTATGCACGGTGTCCTATAAACGTTAAATTTGTATTGATTTTTATAATTTAATTTTACTTTTAATTAATTTCTTACATCATATAAATTCTTGCAATGAAGTCTCTAGAGCAATTTACTGTAACAAAATTTAAAGACAACAAACACTTAAAAAATCCGCGCAAGTGTTTGCTGTCCTTGGAACCCAGCAGAGGCAAGCTTCCCACGGAAGGCGTAGCAGGCCCTGAATCTCGACCAGAACCTCAGTTAGATCCTGTGCACGAGCAATGGTAACAGCATTCACAAGATGCACCGCCTCTGCATTGTCACACATTCACAAACAATTCTCAGAAACCTTTCATCCAGGCTCTTCTGACTCTTTTACACCAGTATGAAATCCACTCGTATTTTTTTATTCACTTGTTTTCTCTTCACATTATTTATCTCTCTATCTCCTTTTTTTTTTTTTAAGGTGTTCGATATGCACCGCTTTTAAGATGTTTAAATATCTTTTGTGAATATATAACTTTAACTGGACCCAGACCTTCAATTAATGGGACGTAAAGATCGTACGTTACAGGCAATCCCACTGGTTTGCCAAAAATCTTTTTTTTTTTTTTGGGGGGCTAACTAAAGATCTGTTTAATTATAAGTTGGCAGTAATCGCATGAGTTCAGGTTCCGTGTGCTATGGCAAACCCAAGCTAGTCGTGAATCATCGTGAAGGCTCTCAGGTTCTTGTAATTGCATGAGAGTGGAGAGGACTTGCATCAGTATCCGTATCCCCCTAACTTGCGGAGTGATGAATTTCCCTAGGTGGTAAAATTGATGTCGAGGGCCTTGTGATTAATGTGCGACATGAGGCCCATTATGCCGGGTACACTGGTAGTTCGAGCATGTGGTCTTGCACATTATTAACTACGCATTCATCAGGCCCTCAATAGCCACATCATTTCCATTCCTCACCATCACCTTGAATATGGGGCTCAGTTCAGAGTACGTATAACTTCAAGAACTTCTATTATTGGCTGAAAATTAAAAGAAGTTATTAGAGCTCCACCATCAACAAGCACTTGAATGCCAATGGTAACTCCTCTTAGTTGACATTAAAGCTTAGGATTGATCTATTGTGGTAGCTTTTTGAGAACTGTGGTTAAGCCCTCCCAGAACCGATTTTAAAAAGTTATAATAATATTGCTTGGTAAATAATATAAAAATTGCTTGTAACGAGGAAAAGTCATCATAATATAATTTGATAAATATATTATAATCAAAGTTACTTTTAAAATCCAAAATAATTATAATGAATATAGGTATTAAAGATAATAATTTTAACATTTATTATTATTAATTAAAATAAAATTATACTAATCTTTTGAGTTTTGTAGAGTATAAGCCAACTCCAAAAGGCACCTGTGAGGTGTCTTAAAAATCAAGAATAAAAATATCTAAAATTTTCTATTTATCAAACAAAACAAAATTACATGATGTTTTCCGTAAAAATGAATATCCCTTGAAGAGCACCACCAAACCAAGTCATAATAGTTTACACTCCATTAGATCTCTTCAATGCATGTAAGGACAAGTGACGGTGATGTGATTGTGGTACTTCGAGTTGGTCTATTGGTTTAGATTAGGGTTCAATTTCCACGTCCTATTCACAAGATCAATAAGTGTATGTTAGGATACTTATGATTAAAGGTGAGGATATTGTTACTGCCATTACGGTACACACAAGGGTGTAAATGGATTCATTCATATTAGATTTGGAGGAAAAATAAATTCAAAGGGATCAATATTTGATAGGTTCAAATTCTTTTTTATTTTCCATAATCCAAATCAAACCGATTCGATTAAATTCAAGTTAGTTCAATTTGGTTTATTGGATTTAGGTTTTTTTCCTAACAAATTATGTCCAAAATTTAATTAAAAAGTACTACAAAGGAGACGTAAGTCTGAGGACAATTCTACTTCTAATACCACAATACAACATCACAACTCAAACAATTCTAATATCAATTCATGGGATATCAACAACACGTAATAATGGGAAATGAAAACACGAATAGAAGAGAGGTTTTTGACTTCTATTAGTAGTAAGTTTAAGTTAACAATTAGTATAATAGGAATGAAAAATAATTATAAAGGACTAGGTAATTTAATTTTGAAAATGGAAATAAGATATTTGAACCAATGTATAATTGGTTCTAGTGATCCGAATCAATTGATTTAATCACCTGAGCTGAACCAATCCGATTGCATTGGTTCAATTTGAATCTATTGGATTCATCGAATCAATCCAATTCGCTCACACTTTTAATAATACACATGTAATGGACTAAATATATGGGTCCCATTGTCAGATCTAACAACTCTATAACTCAGCCCAAAATTAGTAAGCTTGGCCTACGGCCATAAATAGGTCGACTTTCATGCTAATGGAAACCAATTATTATCCCCAAATAAATGCATCACATAAGTTGTTAGGATATTCATGAGATCTTGTCATTCAGTATCTTATCCCAAAATTTATAGGAGGGAAATTATCATAACTAATTTATAGAAGGGAAAGTACTTCTCCTATTGAGAAATACTTAGATAATGAGAATAAAAAGAATATATTTATTTTATTCTATTTAATAAATGATATATTAATTTTATAGATCATTATTATCTCTTATTGTATATGTATATTTAATATAATAATTGATATATTATTTATTATAATAATTGATATATTATTTATTAAATAAAATAAAATAAATATATATTTTTCTTAAGTGCCCAAGAATTAATCTATTAGCTTTATTATCAAGGAAAGAATTAGACAATCTCATGTTACGTTATCAAAGAACGAGAAAGATCATAATCTTCTGATTTGTCTCATCATTATATTATCTTCTGAGTAATGCACAACTATTCTACTTGCATACTCACAGACTTAAGTGTATGTTAGCGTATATTCGCAAGTTCTCACCGGAGCCGTTTCCATTGTGGAGGAGGTATTCCCAGCTCGAAGGTGGCGACTTGTACCCACCCCGTTCTTCCATTTAAGAACAATACGTGTATTAGTTTATAATGATTCTAGTTTTAGTCCTTACAATTCTTCCTTTTAAAGGTATTGGTCTTCATTTAAAAATAATTCTCACCATTTAAATTTTGAAAGTATACATTTAGAAAAGTATAGTAAACGAACTAATAATTAAATTTCTCTAGTACATCACAATAAAATTTCTTTTTTTCTATAAATAAGAAAATGTCACATGTTACTAAGAAGAAGTTGAACAAATCATAGAGGTTGTGGTGAAATGGTAAGAGCTTTCTTATTTCTTAATTAAATATTGAGAATTTGATTTTCTCGTTGGGAATTGAGTAGTTTTAAAATTTGTGGCTATCATTTACTTCTTTAAATGAACCTACAGTACATGAAAAGATTAGTTATTGCGTTTAATAGTGGATACTATAGAAAACCAATTATTATCACTATTATTATTATTAGCCATAGTAGTAGGTTTAATTATTTTATAGGTCTCTATAATTTTACTTGATTCTTAATTAAATTTATATAGTTTAAAAGTTTATAATTAAGTTCTTATATTATATAAATATTTTCAATTAAGTCTTTATAATTTAAAAAGTAGTAAGCAAGTTTTTATACTGTACAAAAATTTTTAATTAAGTTCTTGTATTATACAAAAGTTTTCAACTAAATCTCTATATAGTAAAAATTATGGAGATTTGATCACAAAATTTTTAAGTTATAAGAACTCAATTAAAAATTTTTATATAATATAAAGACCTACTAAAAAATTATAAAATTATAGATATTTGATTACAAATTTTAATAAAGTATAAGAATTTAATTATAAATTTAAAATTATAGGATTTCAATTAAAAACTGAATAAAGCTACGTCAACAACCACCGTGATTAAATCACTTGTCATATAATAATAAGTGGGCCTAGGGCTGATTCAGGTTCCTGTTAATATCAATGTTGAATTATGACTGATCGATAACTGTCAATTCATGGGGGTCTCAACTCTGAACCACCCGGCTGCTAAGACAGCAGGGATTCGGATCACGCCTGCAATGTAATCACGGGGATATTATTACGTGACCATAAGGTTATCGTCTAATTTTTTTCAATATGATTTGTGACGATAAAATTTACTATAAAATAAGTTTGTTTGGTAATTTATATGAATATGATTTTTGAAATTTTGTCAATAACAGGATTTTATTAAAAAAAATATTATTTTTTTTCAAAAAATAAACCTCTTAAAATTATCGATCATATTTAATAAAATATAATTTTTTTTCAAATGAAATCTCGCTATTAACAAGATTTCATTAATAAAATATTATTTTTTTGAATAAAGTGGCTAAAATATTATTTTTTAATCCAAATGTCGCCAATGACAATATTTCACGAGTAAAATATAATTTTTTTCAAACGAAATCTTGCCATTGGCGAGATTTCATACCATAATAGTGTAATTTTTCCCTTAATGTAATACATAAAGTATTATTTACTTCGTACACCATAAAAAAAATAATTACCCTAAAGTTATCATGTAGTCTTTATATATACTTAATTTGTTTTTATTAGTGATCTTTTACATATTTATAATAATAAAATTGGTTCTCATTAATTTTATAAAAGATATATTTTTTATTTATGGATTTTATCAATCTTATTGTAATTACATATAAATATAATATGATAAATTTATGCTTACACAAAAGTATTTCACAATAATGACCTGGTGAAACAGAGCGACGGATTGGATGGTAGGCCAACTTACGTCACTTGTCAGTTATTTCAACACTATTTGCATGTGTTTGAGGAACTGGCCACCACATGATTGTCGGCAGGTTTATATTAATGACTGTCCACCAGAAAAGTATATATTTTTTTTTTCGAAAATACAAGTTTTATACTAAAAAATTAAATCCTTAATGCAGAAAATTTATTAAAAAACTAAAGATTTGTTTATTTTTTAATTTATTAATCAATAACCGTATCTAATTGAAAAAAAATCCAATCTATTTTGCTATATCAAAAGAAATAATTGGTTTGATCCACTCTCATCCTGCCTCAAGATATCTAAGCATGAAGTTAAGTATTTTTAGCAAATATAACCATAAATTGTTCAAATGGGGTCAAGCACTAGAATCAGAGCTAATGAGCTGTTTTCTTTTCTTCGCCACCAAAAAAAAAAATCCACAATTAAATATCAATAAAGTATTGTCAAAAAAAATTTATAATTATTTTTACTAGTTGTTTAATATTAAAATTGATTTTTTTTCACAATACCTTTTGACATTTTCAATATTTGAATAGTTGAAAATATTTTTTTTAGTGATTTCTCAAGGTATTAACTGCCAACAAGGAGTTAAATTTCTCACTAGATATTTAAAGAATTTAGCTAACCACTAATTGTTCTGGACCTCGTGCTTAATGACCTATTCTTTATTTATGGCTAAAGCTATTTTAATAAAAAAAAAATCACAATTTAGAATTTTATGAAACACGAATACTTTTTTGGTGACTATGAAACACGAATACTTAATAAATTAAATGAGATAATTTATATTTTTATTAACAATGTAAATTCTTACTTTATATTTTTTCTAAAATACTTATCGCATTTTGAAGAGTCAAATCATATAATAATATGAGCGATTAATGTGAGATAGGAGATTGAAAAGGCTATTTAAAAATGACCTGCATAGTGAGAAATACAAATATCTTAATATCTTATGTTATGGTTCATTGCCTCAAAAAAAAAAGAAAAAAGGTAGTAATAATAATAATAAATATTTGAATGTTTTATTGATCCCTCCATCCTCTCTTTCTGCTTACTTCGTGCTTGAGAGCCCCTGTTTTGGCTATTGTGAACCTTTTGTGTTCAGGTAGGCAAGTAGTCAGTAATTTATGGAAGATATTTTGTGCACAATTTTTTCTGTGTACAGGGCCTTTATGAAATTATGAAATTTTAAGCAGGGATCTTGATCATTACTTTCCCATATACTTCCTCTTGTTTCCTTTTCCTTTTCTTCAACGAACGAATGATATCCTCCTCAAGCTAAGTAAGAGAAATTATTCAAGATTATATGCTCCCTCCATTATTTTTATAATTATTTCCTTTGGACTTAAATAATTATTCAATTATAAATATTTTTTAGAATTAAAAAAATAACTAGTAAAATATTAATGTTAATAAAAATTAAAAATATTTTACTAAATTATACTTGTTTCTCTTTAATACTCTAATTTCCTCTTTTCTCCTTTACTAATGAGTCAATAGTATTTATTAGGAGTTAGTATCATCAGTAAAAAAAATAATTAATACTTTCTAAACTCTTGAAATGGACAATTATATCTAGAAAACATAAATGTTTAAATTGAACAATTATTCAAAAAAATATCTTTTAAAGTTTTGGTACATATAATTATTTTGTAACTTGGCTATAGCTCCTCCTGCTAGCCTGACTTGCTGCTCGTGGCTGATGCGCAGGGTGTCTCTTACTGTCGCGGCTAGGAGTTAGGTTGGGTTTTCAGGGCTCTTTTCTTTTTGTTATCTCCATTCAAAGGACAAAAAAAATAAAACACACACACACACACTCTCTCCTTATGCCTGAAAACCAGGTCGACCATGAGGGAACAGATTCAGAAATCAATTAATAAGGGGGCCAAAACTATATAAAACTTACAAACGATGAGTGAAGATAACCTCTTACCCAACTACGGTTAGAAAATGTCTTTTTTGGCCTTTATAATTATTGTGTTTCGGGAGTTCCTGTACTGTTATTGCTACTAACATAGTTCCTGGACACTTCAATGGCTAAATGAGATATTTATATTGTTATATGTCTAATTGAGACTTGGGTTAAGGAGTCATAGTTCTTTTAGGAGAAAAGAAAAAGAATTAATACTCATTTGGTCCATAATATTTTTCTTATGAATTATTTTAGTTATTGACTTTTAAAATGAGTAATTTTTATCCCTAATATAAATATTTATAAACATGAATCACACTTTAGTCCATCCATTTATATTCATTAAGTGATGACATGACCTATCAAATATGTAATAGCGATTTAAGTAGCTCATTTTAGTCCCTAACATTATATAAAATGAGTTATTTTAGGCCTCTTACATTGAGTTAGCAAAATTTAACAAAGCAAGCGACATTGAAAAAAAGGAAAGTTTCTCATTTTTTGTGAAGACATCAACCTTAGTAAAGATGTTCTTTATATGTCTGCTTTAATTTTTTTTTCCTATTTGTTGCCTTCGTACCGAAGCTCGTATGAAGCCAATAGCCAAAAAGGAAAAAATTGAAGTTTACCCTCTTCCAGCATATTTGCACTGGTTTGGGACAATAATTTGGTGAGTGGTGAGTGATGAGGGGTTGAGGGAGTGAATGATGAGTGCACTTGGATTGCATTTCTTCTTAGACTTAACTTGCCCTTTGTGTCAAAGGGACCAAGAAACTTTAGAACATCTTTTTTTTTTCCAATGCCCTCTGTCTCCATCCTCCTGGTTTAAATGCCTTAATTTGTGGGGATTATTATCATGGTGCTTCCTGTCATCTCCCTCTGATTTCTTTGATGCATGGTGTGGGGTGTCATTCAAGAATTTTGATAAAAAAAAAACTATGGATGTCACTTACGTACATTGTTTGCTTTGATGGGTAAGAAATATGATTATATTTGAATCCTTTAAACTAAATTGGGATGATACTTTTAGCTCAATAATAATGACGCTGATATATTAGGCAAAATGATCGAATGAGAACTTTCCTTTTATTCCCTCATCATTCTCTTAAAATTTAGAACAGATAAGAAGGTGGAAACCTGTTAATTAGCAACTGTCAGCGTTTGTTTTCCTCCTTGAACCTTGATGGCAATGTCGAAGGAGTTGTTAGGGAGACTGGGTACATAAGCCATGGAGGTTGATGTTATCTTGATATGCAACGATGGTATGGCTTTGTTGCCACTAGTTATTTTTCTGTTGCTGGCCTATTCTACTTTTTTGCTTGTCCTTTTCTATTATAGCTCATTTGCTGTGTTATGGGCTAGGCTTTGTTCAGAACTAATGTAATCTTATTCTGTTGTACTTTGCTTGCTCGCCTCCTGCTTAGGTAGCTTGAGCACTGGTTTATCCAAAAAAAATCGCATCACTATATTTTTATGTTCATCATAGAAGAAAATATTTAATTCCTTAAATCCATTGTGGTAGATACAACGACACTGAATTTTATCATCTTCCAAGATTTTATAGTTTTTTCTTTATATTTTGATTTAAGATCATCATTCTTATTACATCATCATTCTCATGTTTTCTTATGTTTCTTATTTATATATTAAAATCCAAAAAAGTTAAAATGCGACTTGACAGGTGAAAATTTAAAATGCGACTTGTTACTTAGGTAAAAAAATTTATTTTATAACATATATCTCCATTCTCATATATCAATAAAATATTTATGATTGACTTTTTTTATTTTACTTTTCATGATATTTTGAACATACCAATAATCGAGAAATATGTGACATTAATTAATTATAGTGATGTGTTAGTAAAAATTAAGTAAAGTTATTTTGGTAAACATATTGTATAATCAAATATTTAATTTTGGTTTCTTAATTTTTGTGCGAACGACAAATAATATAAAAAGGATGGAGTGTATTACAGAATCTCCGGGTGCTTTTTAAAAAAATAAAAAGGTTCTTTAAAATTGTTAGTGTCATTTGTTTGTACTTGTAAAAAAATAATTAAATTCACACAAAAAAATAAAAAATGGTAGTTTTTTGGTATCTCTATAAAATTCAAAAATACTTATATTTTTTAGCTAATTATTTGTGGGTAAAAATTTGTCACTTGTATTCAATTAATTTAAAAATTTAATTTCTATACACTGATAATATAATATATTTGTATGACATTTCTAATAATGGATGTTAGACATAACCATTTTTACTAATATGATAATATATGATTGGATGATAATATAAATTTTTTTTATTCTATCAGTACAAAAAATTAAATTCCAATTTAAATTATTAATATCCATAAAAATCGTGGTTAAATTCCACCCATTGAATTCACGAGAGTATCAATAATGCCCCAGAGGTATTGAGGAAAATCCCATAAAAATAATTAATTTTTCTTTTTTAAGGAATAAATAGAGAGATATTTCTCACGGAATCAGAAATAGTAGAACTAGATAAATTCACCCCCAAAATTTTGAAACCACAAACTTATTGTCTTATCCTTCGAAAATTAAAATATTACTCTCACTTTCTTACTTCTTTAATTCTAATTTTATAAAAGAAAATGCTTTCATATTTATCACATCTAAATATTTTAATTTTTTTATTCTAATAAAAAGTACTTTTGTAATTTTTTTTGGATGAATCAATGGTACCACATGGGAATGATTGAGTTTGTGACCATAGGGTCACTGAATTCAGCTACATAAAAACTATTCAGACATCCACTTTATAACCATTGAATGTGATAGTGATCCCCACTTATCCTTAACATTCATCACATCCAATAGTTATAAAGTGGGTATCTGAACAGACATCTACTTTTTGGGTGTCAAACTAGCATTACTCATCAAATAATATCATGTATAGTAGATTCTTATGCAATAATAGATAAGAGAAATTCTTAAATACTTTTAAAGCAAGACAAAATATTTACTTTGTTATTGTATTAAAAATATAGGGGAGGTGGGAGACAATAATGATCCACAAAATTTATGTGTCAATTAATAAACTGATCGGAGCAAATATTATCTCTTGCTCTCGATACTCATAAGTATTTTTTCACTAGATAATTAGTATTGCTTCACTTTCGTGCTAATTGGTTGTGCTTCACACATAGCCTCTAATGGAATTAGCTTTGCAAAGGTGAACCCTTTATCCTCCCTCATATCAATTTCTTCATTAGTGAGTCGTTTCCATTCAAAGCACTGAATCAATAATCCCAAAGTCAAGCCCATTATACGATATGCCAAGGTAAATCCAGGACAGGCTCTTCTTCCTAGTCCGAATGCAAATGCAATTAATTTGTTGGCTTCCCCTTCTGTTTCAAACCTCTCGGGCTTAAAACATTGAGCATCATTCCAAATTTCAGGATCTCTTCGAATGGCCCATGAATTAATCAACATTATAGTGTCACGTGGAATAGTGAATCCTCCAATAGTGCACTCATCAGAAGAAAAATGAGGCAACATCAATGGACTTGGAGAGTACAATCGAAGTGTCTCATAGATAATATTCTGGAGGTAGGGGAGATTCGGAATATCTGACTCATCTACCAAGCGATCTTTGCCTATTTGAGTATTCAGTTCATCCTTAGCTTTTTTAAGTATCTCTGGGTGATTCAATAGAGCAGACATTGCCCACTCGATAGCTAGAATTGTTGTATTTGTTCCAGCAAGGAGCATATCCTACAAATCATTTGAAGTTAAATATAATTACATTTAATTTTGCAAGGACCATAAATATTTGTTTAATTTAAAGTAACAGGATGACTATTTTTTTTTCAAAAATCTTAGCCATGGAGATTTATTTGTGATAAGGCAAAATATAAATAGGAAGTATAATTTAAAACGTTTTAGTAGTCATTAGATGAGAAACTGTGGCTCTTGCATGTTGTTTGGATGGAGAACTTTGGAGAGAAAAGAGAGATTTAATATCCTTTTCGTTTTAAATTTATGGACTCGTCCAATTCTAATTAACGAAGTAAAAAATAGGATGATAGAAAATTATATGATGATATATTATTTTATTATTTTTATTTTAAACTTTTTAAATTAAGATTATAATATATATTTTTTTGAAAATGAAAAAACTTACATTCCTTTCCTTCCAAAATGCCCTCCCTCTCAAACATACTATTAATAATCCTTGTCTAAAGCAAACAATTGCCTAATATATTTTGTGGATCTTAAATTAGTATATATATTTTTTAGGATGAAAAATTTACACTCGATCGGTCCCCTTTTCTTGTTTGAGGCAAACAGTTGCTAAAAATATTTTGTAGAGAAACTTAGCCATGAAACATTTTGTTATTTGGGAGATAATATATATGTACTTATTTAAGTTTTAAATTTTTTAAAATGCTTATTTTCCAAATAGCAATTTATAAATGGTGACATGATAAAGAAAGTTATTTATACTCATAAAGCGTAGAATCGTGAGATACTGTGTCGACACACTCATATATACCCTTGATGGGTTGTGGGCTCTATATAATTTGGGTCTCACATCTTATCTAAAAATAAATAGGAATATGTCGATAAAGTATCTCACAAATTATAAGTACAAATACCACTACTCAAAAAGAAAACAGACAAGCTTTAGAGGCAAAATTTTCCTTATCCATTTTGAAATAAGATGTGGTTTAAGATCCATCATTGTAGTTTTGGTCATAATATAGAGATCTCCTGAATTTCAAAAGAAAATCATCTATCCTATTCCACCTGACTGAAATTTGACTCCCTATATAAAAAATATTATTTATATTTATTATATATAGGATATTATGTCAATTTACAGCTCATTTATTATTAGATGAGGTGTAAAATTCTACTTGAATATGATTTACACTCCATCTAATGATAAATAAGATGTAATTCAACACAATATCACATACAATATCTACAAATATCATAACTCTAGTGTATAACAACATATGATGACAAATAGTATAATAAATAATATAGCTAGAACCATAGCTTAATTACCTGAATAAGCCCTTTGATAACATTATCCGAGTAGTACTCAGGCTGCGTTTTCTGCAAAGTTAAGAGATGCTCTATCATGCTATCATTACCATGCCTCCCACTGCGGTGCTCTTCAAGAAGCCCTTGCCAGAACGCATCAGCTCTCTTACCAACCCCCTTCAGCTTCCTCACAAACCCATCCAAATCAAACCACCTAAGCAAAGGCAAGAAATCACTCTTGTTGTTCGCATCCACCAAGGACAGTATTTGCTCGATGATCTCCTTGAATTGCCTCACTTCCTCGGCATCCTTGACATTGTTGTCATCGCCACAGCTCCTCTTTGCAGAGACCATCCTCATGATGTTGTTGAGTGACATCTCCGTTATCCTCGGCCTCAACTGCACCGTGGCGAACCCCATGCATGTGTCATCAGCTAGTTTCCTTATGAACCTCATGACCTCGTCCCTTCGGATTTCGAAGAAAGAGCTGAGACGCGGCATTGAAAGGACATCCGTGGTGGCGATGCGGCGAAGGTTGCGCCAGTGATCACCGTAGGAGGAGAACACCAAGCTGGTGCAGTTGTAAAAGAGGTACTTTCCGGCGAGAAAGCGTGGTCGATTTGCGAGAACGGTGTCGTATTTTGTGAGGCATTGTTGGGCTGGGTTTGGGGAGGAGATAACAACCACGAGGCGTGAGGCGAACCAGAGGGAGAAGATGTCGCCGTAGGTTCGGGAAAGGGCGTGGAGGGTACGATGGAGACGAGGCTTTAAGTGGTGGAGGTTGCCTATTATGGGAAGGGTTGGTGGGCATGGTGGAAGGTTCTTAAGCCTCGTTGTTATGAAGAGCTTGAGGGTGATGAGGACGAATGCGAGTGAGAGGAGAGAGTAATACAAGAAGGGTGCCATGTTGATGATACACTACTTGTGAGTTGCCACTATCGGCACATGTGCTTTACTATTTTATAACCGTAGATCTGCTTAGAATACTTGAAGTGATTTAATGATTTATGATTTTGTTGAGGGAAGATATTGTTGGGTGAGGTGACAGCGAGAAAAACAGATTTGCTATGCGCCGGTGATTGATTCACTTGTCAGACATTCCATTAAAAATATCAAAAAAATAAGAAATAATAATGGTTCATAATAATATATTTATTATTAAATAAAATTAAATAAATATTTCATTTTATTCTTGTAGCATCTAATAATTTTTTTCCATAAGGCATATATATCACTACAAAAATATTATTTGAACATTTAAAAATAATTATCCAATTGAATACACACTTCATCTATTATTTGTTGTGATTGTGGCCCCTACGATCCTCAATTATCAACTAGTCATAAAACACATGTTTCAATTAAATATCCACTTTTTAGTATTTAAATAACATTATTTATAATATTAACATACCCTAACTAACATAATTCGCTCAAAAACATCTACACACATTTATGGTAAGGGCGAATCTCTCAACTCCTTTATTTTTTTGGGTACAAACTTTATTTGAAATACATTTAGTTATTTATCAATGTAACTTGGACATTTTATTAGAATATCTATCATATTATCCTAGGATAACCCCATTCACCCCTACTAATTTATCTTCATCATCCTTAAATTTGATGGGTGTCAAATGATCAAATAATTACTTTTGGATGTTGAAATATCATTATTGCAACAAAAATGTGCAAATATATAAATTGATACACTTGTGGAACTTTTCTATAATCATTCCTATATCAACTGCTAGCATGTTTAGTTATGCATTTATCAAAATGATTATGTGTTATGACCAGATTTGGAAACGTGATTGGCACATGAAGGATTGGCATGTGAGGAATTGGTTTCCTACGTAAACCTTCTGAGTGACGTAGCTCATTGAATGCATGAATTATCATGATAATCACTCTAAAAACATAATTTCATCTAAATTATCATCTAATTGTTTATTCAAAACATGATGTCCGAATTCATAAAACTGATATATTTTAACATACAAAGATTTGAAAATATCTTAATCAAATATGCTATTGATGAAAACATATATTGTTTTATTTCATGATTTTAATCATAATCTAAAAATCGGTTTAATACTAGGAACTTGAATCATGGATACATATCTGGCTCGTTTATTCTAATTACAATTTACATCTCAAATTAATAATTGAAATCTGTGATCATGTAAGAATGCTCGTAACTCTAAAATAAATACATAATATTAAAATAGGATGCATGGTTTGGATCATACATGCACAACTACTGGAACATTCTAATCTAACATAAATCTAAACTAAGTCTTATTACAACGTAAAGCTCACCACTTGAATAGTTGCTATCTACTAGAACGGTGATTGAATAATAACTAGACCTGCAACTATAAGGAGAAAGGAAGAGAGGTAAACCATCGAACTCAATGAGTGGATTATCATCCATTACCCACATGGGAGAACCAACAAGATATATATGTAATATAGATGCCTAACAAAACCAGTTGATATTTACATACTTAGTAACATAGGAAAACTCTAAATTCATGGATTCATAGGAAAGCTTTTCTAAATTCATAGTCTATCATGAAATCATTTTAGCTTGTGGTACAGTAATTACTAGAGAAATAGTAATCTCTGGATATATATGTATATAAAACAATAATAATCTCTGAAATTATTTTGATCTTTATGGGTCTTCATAAGGCCTTGTATTAGACACCTAACTAGGTTCCATTCTCTAAATACTCTAGGGGTGAGATTGCCCTCTGGTAGACAATTTGGTACCAAGACTAATGATCTCTTACAACTGTTAACGCACTGTCTGTTTCTCTACAGTTATCGTCTAAAACTAGTTTGTACATAAATTGAATAATAACTTTGAAAAACTCTTAAATTTCTTAAAACTATGAAAAACTTTGGATTCATATATAACTCTGATAATCTGACTTTAGCATAATTGTGACTATGAAATCATGCCCAATGGATCATCAGTTTGTAGGTGTCTCGATTTCAAAGCCTACATAACATATATCTGACAATTGCTATAATTCATATTGAATTCCATACATTTTGATATCACGAAAATTGAAATTCTAAAGTCGTATTTCAAGTTAACATACTTTCATAAACTTGATAACTCTAATATCATATTTCAAAACAATGTGGTTCATAATCATGATAGATCTGAAACCATAATAACATATTTACTCTTGAAGCTAAATTATGCTCTATTCAATATTTTTCGAACATAACTTAAATTGATATTCCGAAAGCATAAATCTAAAATTCCAAGTCATGAAAAAATGGTAATATCATAAATCCATAAAACGCGTTTGGTGACTTTGCAAAACTTGCTAAGTGAAGTATTTTTCAACAAATCCTTTCATGAGCATATACAACAATCCAATCATGGTCCCATGGCTTTTCTAAAACCAATTTTTTATGTTATAAACAAAATCATAATTTTTTCTAGTTTGATATAGCATGTAAAATCATGTTCCATACATATTTTCATTTCAAATTTCATACTTAGCCATCATAATACTTGAACATATTCATAATGACTGGAAGTAAGGTTATGGGTTTAAATCTCATTCACCGTTTAGAGTCGACAGTGCACGCATAGGTGCTATCAACTTGACCTTAGAAGTTTGGAATGACACTAACAACTGCTATAGAATCACAAACAACTCATGAGCATACCATAAACACACTAGGGTAGCTCTAAAGACATTGAGGGAGTACCCAAACTTGACAAACAACTGAGAGCAACAACAACCAAACACAAGAAAGAGATGAAAAGGAAGGAACCTTAGCATAAACCATGTGTAATTCTTACCTTGATGTTTGAAGGAGGTAGGATTGATAGAGGATGAAAGTGAGAAGGTGGGAGAAGGAAGAGAGGATGTTAGGATTTAGGTTTTTGGGTGAAAAATGCGTGGTAAGGGATTTAAATAGGGGTAAGGGTCTTATTAAATGAAACTACACTGTTTTACATTGTTCTGGTAAGCACATGACCGTTATAGCGGTCTCCAGAGATTGCACCCAAAATGCCACCTACTGCCTGATAGCCTGACTGCACAACCACTATAGCAGTCCAACCTAACATCGCAACTCATTGCTAGAAACACGTGTGTTACTAGCGGATTTTTTCTGCAAGTAATATAAGCGGATTTACAAATAGATTATGTGTGAAAAGGAAAAAAAAAAATTTTGCGTGACCATTATAGATAGATTTTTCGTTGGTAAACCTTTTGGAGCTGAGAGTGTATGGGTGCTATCAACTTGACCTTAGGAGCTTGGAATGGCACCAACAACTACCATAGATCACAAACAACTCATGTGCATACCATAAACACACTAGGGTAGCTTTAAAGATATTAGAGGAGTACCCCAAACTTGACAATAATTAAGAGCAACAATAAACAAACACAAGAAAAAGAAGAAAAGAAAGGAACCTTACCATAAACTATGAATAGTCCTTACTTTGAAGCTTAAAGGAGGTACGATCGATGGAGAATGAAAGTGAGAAGGTCAAAGAAGGAGGAGAGGGAGTTAGGGTTCAGGTATTTGGGTGAAAAACGCGTGGTAGGGGGTTTAAATTGGGGTGAGGGTCTCATTAAACAAAACCATGTCATTTTGTACTGTTATGATAAACACATGACTGTTATAGCGGTTACCAGAGACCACGCCCAAAATGCTACCCACCACCTAATAGCCTGATCGCTATTAGGGTTCATAACCGCTATAGCGGTCCAACCTACCACTCTGACTAACTGCTAGAAACATGCGTGTTACCTGTAGATTTTTTCTTGCCAGTAATACTGGTGGATTTACCGATGGATTACATGTGAAAAGGGAAGTTTTTTTTGCACAATCATTATTGACAAATATTTCATCGATAATCCGTTGGAAATCATCGCATCATATGACGCCAGCCTATGCATGACAATTATCAATGGAAAAATCCATCAGTAATTTATGTGGGAAATTTTTTAAAAATATTATCATTACCAGTGGATTTTTTGGCCAGTAACTTAAAAGTTTTTAAAAATATTGTAGTTATTGGCGGATTTTTCACTAGTAGTTTAAATGGGACTTTTTTTTCAAATTTGATCATTACCAATGGAAAAATCTGCCAGTAATTTATAAATTCCAAAATGAATCATTGCATGAATTACCAGAGGAAAATCCATCGATAATGGCACAAAAATCCGTCGAAAATCTACTTTAATGAAACGCAGCATTGTTGCATAGTTGCTAGCAGATTTTTTCATAGATAATTGTTGGTCATAAATAGAATGTGTGCATTCCTTTCTTTATTTTCTCCGCCCCAATTCTCTTTCTTTCTCTTTCAGCCTATCATCACCGGTCAATTTTCTTGCCATATCTCCGCCTTGCTCCACCGTTTAAGGTGAGGAGACCACCATTATCATCCTCTTGTAGTTCCTTACACTTTAATCGGGTTAGTTATTTTGTTTCTCATTATTTTTTAGACCTACCTGTCGCTATTGTCATCCCCATTGCCATTGTCACCACCGTCGCTACTGGTAAGTGCATCTAGATCCCACACCCTACTCTCTCTCTCTTTCATTTATTCCATCATTTTCAGACTAGTTTGTGCTTAATATATATATATATATATATATATATATATATATATATATATATATATATATATATTATGTCTTCTTGCATTTAACTAGGATTTCACTAAATGTGTATATCATTTAAGTTCTATTCTCTAGGATGATCCATTATTTATTGGAATTTCACTTTTTCAAATATGCTTCTAGCTTGTTCATATTATTCTTTATTTTGTGATGGTGTAGTACTATTTAATATCTATTTGATTAAATGTGTGTTTTTATTTATTTATTTGGTAGATTGGTGCAGCATATGAATAAGTTATGTGTTAATTTTTAGAAAAATAAATAAATAAACAACTGATGGGTTTTTCTGTCAATAACATAAAAAATCTGTATCAATTAAGAAATAGAAATATTCCTTAAGAAACAAAAAAAATAATTAAAAATTTCTCATTTATCGCTGTAAGATCCTTCGGTAAGTTAAAAAAACTCCACCAGTAATGTGATTGACTGACGAATTTGTTGATGAATTTTTTCAGCCTATTTCTAATGGATTTTTTTTTCTAAAATTCATCAATAAATCCCACGGTAATAGTCACCGATGAAAATAATTTCTGATGATTTTTTTTAGTGTGACACAATCCGTTGAAAATTTCATCAGTAATAAAATTTTTCGTTTGAAACTCAAAAAATCTACCAGTAACAAGAATTTTTCTAATAGTGACTACTATAGCCATAATGAAAAGAATGATCTGCACTTCTTAGAGACTTTCTACATCCGAGGCCTTTTCAGCAATATCGATGGTCCTGGAGGATCCTAAAGCCCTACTAGATTTGTCTAGAGACATGTGGACCTAAGAGATCACATTATGTCAGAATTGATTAAGCTATAGAATTAATCTTCAATTAAATTGATCTATGATGTTAAAAGCAATTCTGATATAAAATAATAATTTTTCACTTATCTCAAAATCAATTCTAGAGAAAATGATTAGGGGTGCTTGCTTTAGATTTTAAAACAAACTATTATGGAACTTATATTTTTTTTATATAACTAAAGAACTTGAAAATTGATTTGTTTCGTAAGCTATTTTTTGAGGTTATACAAAAAAATTAAAAACTAAATTTTTATATTTTGATTATTTTTAAAAACTATCTAAATATATGCAAAGTGATTTTTTAAGGTAAAAAGTGATTTTCACCCCCCAAAAAAAACCCTAAACTAAAGCCCCTTTAATTTTTATGACTGCAAACCAAATAACTAAAATGAAAAAATTAATTTTAGGGTCTTAGATGTTAGAAGACATAATGGAAAATAGAACATGGAGATAAAAATTGAATAAAATGTATATTTTTGTGATTTTTGTGCATGATATGATGAGATAGGCTTATTTATAAGACAAAAATTATATCAAAATATAATGATAAAAGCAACCTAATATCAAACTAAATCGGTCTAAATCAATCCTGAATATACTTAAAATCAATATTAATCAATCCAAAATATACTAAGATATTATTTTATTTCTAACACCAAAATTGATTTTGAATGTACAAAATGTACATCCAAACACATGCATGCATGGCTTGGTGAATATTAACAAGAGCATTGTTATTTTAATACTTAAAAGTGGGCAACCTAAATGGGACATCCACTTTATGACCTTTGAATGTGATGATGATAGTTCTAACTTATCCTATTCATTGATTTCATAGGATTATGTCTTTTATGTTTGTTTGTATATGACTTGCTCTTTTTATTTATTTTCATCCCATTTGGTGATGTCTTGTTAATTATTTTTTCTGTTTCATATTAAGTGTCACTTTTAATTTGCACAAGAATTAAATAATAATTAAGCTTATTATTTTCTAAAAAAATAAAAGTAATTGACAAAAATATTTTTTACCTTTTCTCTCTTTTTTAAGTCAAATTCATTCATTCTCTCTCCAAAAAGAATAAAATAGACATAAAATAACTAAAATTTTATTAAAATTGAAAATGAAAATTAATTTTTTTAAAGAAAACACTTAATATAAACTGAAGGGAGTATAAAAAACACACATACACACACATGCGTCGTATTAGCTCGACCTCATTAAACTTCTAATCATTTACATAAAATTGGTAGGTAGTTGGTGGCTAGAGTGAATACATTAATTATATCACTTCAAGATATGTTTGATTAGAAGATAAGAATATCACTTCTCTCTCACCCACCATCCATCCAAAAACTTTCATTCTCTTTCTCAGTCACATTTTTCTCTATCTTGTTATTCATCATTCACATGAAGAAGATGAATGAGAATCAATATCTGTTAGCAGTGCACAAAACTAATCTTCACACATGAAGGCTTAGCTCATTCTATTTACTTTTCATGTGTTTGTAATTTATCTCTCAAGACATAGAAGTTTATTTTTTTTCCAATTTTTTCAGTAATAAAACAAATTGATAATGGCTCTGTCAGAAGTTGAGATTTGCTATTATTGTTGGAAACTAGAGTTAGAAAATTGTAAATGCATGTTATGAAAAGTTGTAAACTAATATGTAAAAAGTTGTAAACCATGTTCATAAAACATGTAAATCAGTTTTGAAAAATTGTAAGCCAATTGATGACAAATACTAATTAAAAAGGTTCAGGATAAAGTGTGAAACCATATGTAGAAAAGTTATAAACCAGCACGTAAAAAATTATAAACTATGTGCATAAAACATATAAATCGGTTCTGAAAAATTGTAAACCAACTGAGACAAATACTAAACAGGTTCGGGATGAATTGTAAACCATTTGAAAAAACTAGTTTTTCCTCACTTGGTTTATAATTTTTCAGAACTGGTTTATAGGTTTTATGAAAATGGTTTACATTTTTTTATGTATTGGTTTAAAACTTTTCTGCAATGGTTTTATATTTCATGTTGAACCCATTTATTATTTGTCCCCAATTGGTTTACAATTTTTTAGAACTGGTTTACATGTTTTGTGCACATGGTTTATAACTTTTTACATATTAGTTTACAATTTTTTTGTGTATGGTTTCACATTTTATGATAAACATGTTTAATATTTGTTCTCAATTGGTTTATAATTTTTTTCAGAATTGCTTTACAACTTTTCTGTATATAGTTTCATATTTTATCTTGAATCTATTTTGTATTTCTCCTCAATTGATTTACAATTTTTCAGAGCTGGTTTACATATTTTATGAACACGGTTTACAACTTTTTGCGTATTGATTTATAACTTTTCGTAACATGCATTTTCAATTTTCAAACTCCAATTTCCAACAATAACAACAAATCTTAGCTTCTATTAGAGTTGTTCTCAATTCGTTTTATTGTTGAAAAAATTGAAAAAAAATAATCATGTATTGAGACATAAATCACAAATACATGAAAAATCAATTCATTTTGTTGCCAATAGATCTTGATTCTTCTTTATCTTCTTCCTGTGAATGATGAAGAACGAGAAAGAGAAACGTGACATAGAGAGAGAGAATGAAAGATGAAGAATGAAAGAGAAACGTGACGAGATCTTGGTTCTATGCATATATCATGCCAACAGATTTTGATTTTCCTTCATCTTCTTCCTGTGAATGATAAAAAATGAGAGAGAGAAACGTGACGGAGAGAGAATGAACGCTTTTGGAAGGAAGGTGGGTGAGAAAGAGAAACAAGACAAAGAGAGAGAATGAGAAGGAAGCTTTTTCTTTTTACTGTTCCTATTTTATCCCTCCATGTGTCTTACTCCTATTTTATCTTGTTGTGAGGTATAAGTGTATGGTGGTTTTGTGGTGGTGTGCATGTATCATTCCTTTTTCACAACAAAGATTTGTTTTTCTCATTTGTATAATAAACACCCCTTTTATGTGATGTGGCCCCCTCTCTCTTTCTCCATATATATATATATATATATAATCAAATTACATTAGTATAACACTAAGCAAAATCACACCCTTAATCACTTTTTATAAGATAAATTTTTTGCTGATCCAACCATTGAGTTTTAGTTACTTATCATAAAGATTATTTATGTTAAATTTAAAAATATTTGAACTTAATAAGAATGTAATTACAAAACTCTTATTCCTTTTCATTTTAGGCATATATATTACATTGATTTTAATACATATATATATAAACTATGCAAAATGATTTTAGGTTAACTTGAAATTTTATAGGCATGATCTATATAATGTGGACTTCTAATCTAATGATAAGTTTTGTTAAAAATTAATCAAATAAAAAGTTATTCAAAGGTGTAATAGTTGCTTAAAGTTAGTGTAACTTTAAGCAAAATTATACCCTTTATAATTTCTATAAAATAATTTTTTTTATCAATCAAACTGTTGAGTTATAATTACCTATCATAAAGATTATTTGTGTCAAGTTTTATAAAAATTGAACATTAATAAGAATACAATTATGAAGCTCTTATTTTTATTCATTTCAAGTATATATAAAAATTGTAGTTGCAAATGAGTTTAGATTAATCTGAAATTTTATAAACATAACGTATATGACATGAACTTTTAATCTAATAGTGAATTTTGTTAAAAATTAATCCAAAAAAATTAGTCAACAATGTAACTCTTATTTAAAGTTACTATGCTGTAGCTTCACATACATACATACATATATACATACATATATATATATATATATATATATATATATATATATATATATATATATGTATGTATGTATGTATATGTCAGATTAATTTCTAAACAAGAATGCACAAAATAACATTTTTTTGAGTAACACTCACAAAATTCTGTAGAGCAATGCACTGCAAGTAACTAAAATCGGATTAGGCTGTCTGTATGTTGGAAAATTGCATGGCGGGCAACATCGTCTATCTTAATTACTTTGTACTCGCCTTTATTCACTTGGTAAGCCACAACCACATTGCTAACTTTAACATAGACACTGAGCACCAAAACTTCTGAATCCATCCAAATTATAGGAACAGAGAAATTTTTCCCTAGTGGAATTTCATCAGAAAACCTTATACTCTTAACCATGACCCATTCATTGCTGCGCAAATCCTTCAACTTCCATACCTTCATTTCCACATCCTTGCCACAACTCATACAGAAAATTTCCCTTCCCATCTGCACAAGTGTCCAATACTGACCATGACATTCTCTTGGAACCTTCAAATGGTGAGCAGTCTCATCACCAAGATCAATCGCAAGAACAGATTGATCAGTAATCCATGATGAGTTAGTCCAATAAACAACCCCATCAGCAGATAAAGACTGTACATATGATAAATATGATGCAGGGTCACATTCTTCAGGTACACTGCCACTAATTTTCCTCCATGACATTTCCTTGCCAACTGTAAGCACATACCATTTATACACTCCATTACTTGAGTCTTTTCCAAGGCTAACCACTTTAATCTCACCAGTGGAGGAAATCCTTGCAATGTTGTTGCAGTGGATACACAGCCTGCAGTTTGAGGGGAGAGTGGGGAGTTTCAAGAGTTGCATTGTGACATTATTTACCACATGTAAGTCCATAACAGAACCTGATTTGTTGATCAACAACACACCATCAGAACTGCCTCTTATCTTTCCATGAAATTTGGAATGTAAATTAGTCTCTTTAAGTTCCCAGTCACTTGCATGGAAGGAATGCACCTTGTACGGTCTGTGAGCATCTTGGATGAGAAAGCCACACTCAGAGTGGAGTAGGTGTGACTTGATGAAACAAGGGCGTTGTGATATTTCAGCCCATTTTCTGTTAACATACCTGGCAGAACTGTGCACAAATTGAGCCGGGAGTTTGAGAAGAATGTCTCCCACAATATCATTGGGAAGAGAATCAAAAGATGATGAGTCCTCTCCATCTTCTTTTTCAGAGAAAGCAACTATTTCTTGCTTTGAAAATCTCCTTTGAGCCATGTCCTTTCAAAGTGTCAAAATCACTGTTTTGTTTGTCTGTAACTGAAGAAGTGAAGACAGATACAAAGCTTAATTGATGACTCTAACAGTAAAACGTATATGGGTGTAATATGGTTGTCGCCTTATGTTTTAGTTTAGAGCAAAGATCTTATAATTATGTGTAGCTAAGAATGAACAAGGAAGCTCAATGTGGGCATGGTTTTCTGCCAAGAGTTCTAACTAAATATACGATATGATTTGCGACTATGCAAAGAACATTCAGAGAAACTCACAACTAAGATTAACTCGGAGAATCCTTTGACTTTAATTGCTCTCCGTACTTCCTTTATCTTCTTTACACATTCTTTAGTCACTTCCAAAGAAGTGAGAAACAGACACAAGACATGAGGCTCCACGTCCCAAATATTCTTTTCATTATTCAGACGTTGGAGTTTGGACATCACTATCTTGATGTATTTACCTAGAAGTTAAGCAACCATTTCTATGGAATCTTGCAACAGAATCCTTCCAGAATAGTCGTGGGCTCGTGGCTGTGGCTAACATAAGCCTAGTGATAGAGTGACCTTACACCGGAATGTTGACTATGAAATTGAGTACATTACTGGAACACAGAATATATTCGCCAAATACAAACGGAAAGTTATAGAAAAATATTTTAGCGATAATGAATGAGGCGAACCATATATATTGTCAATTGAATTTGGAGCATACTAAAAGAAACTAATCAAGCTCCTTGTAAGCTGCAGGATTAAATGTAGAAACAAATTCATACAGTGTTACCTTGAAACACTTTGCGTACTTGACTAGGAAATTATTGCAAACATTCAGCTACTCAGGCGTTACTGCAGTTGGTGCCTAAAGCTCGCAAAATTTGGAAATGTTAGAGAATTGATTTTTGTCTCAAAACCAGTTCAATATTTAAGAAACACGAATACAATTGGAATGTTGCTTCACATGTTGGTGCTTTAAGATGCACTTTAGTCTTTACGGGAAGGAAGGTAAGGGAGATTGTCAGGAGGGCAAAAAGGTGGTAGCAGGTGTTTTATTAAAATGTAAAGAAGCATGTCATGAAGCAAAAACATCAAGTTTATAATATCTGAGAACCTTAATCATCAAGTAATAATGGTGGAGTTTTAAGGCAACATAACACTCACATTTTAGTTAGACATGTTAAAGATGTGTGTTGTTACTCCATCGTGATAAAGTGAGTGTTTCAATAAACACCTATTTTTAGGGTGTTAAAATAATATTTTTGATTGAAGAAATGCAGTTCCACGTGCATAATGTCTTGGAAAGAGAAAAAATGAAATAAAAATAAAAAAAAGAATAGGAACAAAATGCTAAGGATGGTACGTTTTTTGTTTTCTACTTCATTTTCCCCCTCTTTTCTTCTTTTCCATTTTATCCATATTTAAAAACAACAAATAAGTCACTATTATCAGAATTCGAAAGCAGCATGAATTTTAAATTACTGACCTGATTTTTTTTTTTCAAATAGAGAACATACTAGTGGAAGACTGTCGTGTATTCAATATATAGTCTTCAACTAAATGAAAGTGAGTAGCGTATGAGAGAGGAAGAAACACAGAAAAGTGTATGTAGAGGAAAAGAATAGATTCTAAACGTGATAAATCAATAAATGAGGAAAGAAATGGAGAGCAAAAGGAAAAAGGAAAAGGTTTAAACATTTTATAATGGCTATTAAAGAAAGAAAAGGAAAAGAAAAGCTCTCTGAGCCACGTGATAGCCAAAAGTACTCACATCACATGCATAAGTGGAGTAATTATAAATTATTCGAGCTCTTTATTATCTTCCATGTTATCCTCTCCTGCCACCATTAGATTTGATAACAAATTAAGGAAACTTCTTCATTCATGATGGTAACTGAGTTTTGAACGTGACTCCAGTGGACAGTAGCAACCACTTATCCGACCATTTCACCAACACAAGCCATTTGAAATTACTGCCATAAAAGCATGATTCGGTCCAAAGATTAAGAAAATAAGAACATGGGGTATATTGCATGACTTGGTGCCATTTGAAGCTCTCTGTAATTGTGGATTACTTCCCGTATTGGTTTGTGACATTGTGTTCAATAGATGTGCTTAAAGCGTCACCAAGGTGAAGATTTTCTTTGTCATCGACAACGGTAATTTTATTGCTAAGGCAAGGAAACATGCCAAGCTTAATTTTATAAGAGGGAGAACATCAACAACTAAGAGCTTATTACTGGCAAGTTATGGATCAGCTAGAACTACTAGAAATTTAAGACACTTAACTTGTGAATATACAAAAGGAATATAAAAGAGGTAGTCTTCTTACATTCCAATCTTCTTGAAAATTCCATTGTGGTTTGAATTTTAAACCATTGCAAATGGGATCTAATTTGAAGTAAAATTACAAGAAGTAAAATCCAATCTGAATACTTCCTTGACATTGATAATGGTCAAAGGAAGTCAATGGAGTTCACTAGATTTAGCATAACAACTAGATTTAAGGTGGATCTAGTTTGAAGTGATTAGGATCAAGTTGATCAAGCATTAAATAATGTTTTTCATTTGTTATGCACCAAGAGCTCTATGAATAAAGGATGCATTGGAGCTTCTGAGATATTCCAAGTTCATTAGCTCTTTTGATGTTAGAGAAGTTTATTTGTCACGAGCTGATTTGGGAACATAACCGGCATGTGAGAAATCTCATCCCCACATAAGTCTTCTGGGTAACGTATATCTCTAAATGCATAATTTTAATTTCATACTTAAAATATGATTTTCTTCTAAATCATTATCATTTTCTCTAATAAAAATATAATATTCGAGTTCATAAAAACTAAAGTATTTAACTTTTATAACTTTGAAAACATCTTAATCAAATATGCTAATCCTGGAAGCATAAATTGTTTCATCACATGATCTTAATCTTAAATCTGAAAATTAGCTTAACACTTAAAAACTAAATTATAAATACATCTCTAGCTTATTACATAAATTCTAATTACAATGCATACCCTCAAATCAATATTTGAAATTTGAAAACACCTAATGATGTCCATAACTCTAAAATAAATACATAACTTTAAAATAAATGCATGGCTCAGATCATGCCTTTATATTTACTACATCAGTCTAATACTAATATGAATCTAAACTAAGCCTTACTTCAAACTAAGGCTCGCCACTAGGAACGGCTACGTTTACGGAACTGGAGGCTGAACAATATCTATACCTGCAACTATGAGGAGGAAGGGAAATGGTGAGTCATTGGACTCAGTGAGTGGATTTTCATCCACAACCCACATAAGACATCCAAGGGATATACATAATATAATATACATGCAACAAACATAAATCATTTGATATTTAAGTACATAACTGGCTAGGAAAAACACTTTTCATTCTATAGATTCATGAACAAGCATTTCTAAATTCATTGTTTTGCATGAATTCATTTAATTTGTGGTGCAATAACTCTTCGAAAAATAGTGATCTCTGGCTATATCTATATATAGTATAGTAATAATATTCTCTGAATTTCTCTAATATCTATGGGTACCTTAGAAGGTCTCGAAATTTCTTTGATCTCTATGGGTACCTTACAAGGTTTTGAAATTGGATACATAACTAGGTTCTATTCTCTAAATACTCTAGGGGTGAGATTGTCCTTTTGCAAATAACTTGGTATCAAGGCTAACGACCTCTCACAGCTATTAACTTACTGTCTGTTTCTTTATAGTTACTGTCGAAACTATTTTGTGCATAAAACAAATAAATCTAAAAACTCTTAAAAACTCTTAATACTTTGAAAGTTGTGAAAACTTTGGATTCATATAACTCTAATAATCTGACTTTAGCATAACTATGGCTATGAAATCATATCCAAAGGATCATCAGCTTGCAGGCATTTCAATTTCAAAAGCCCACAGAATATGTATTTGGCAATTGTTATAAATCATACTAAATTTCATACTTTTTAGTACCATAAAACTGAAATTCCAAAACCATATCTTTAGCTGACACACTTTTATAAAGCTTATAACTCTAATATCATATTTGAAACAACATAGTTCATAATCTTGATATGTCTAAAATCATAATAACACATTTATTCATGAAGGTACATCATACTTTGCACTATATATATCCACTATAACTCAATTATTTGATATTCTAAAAGCTTTCTAAAATCTCAAATCTTGAAAACATAGTGATGTCGAAAATTCATAAAAACATGTTTGGCAATTTGGCAAGATTGCTAAAATACATATTTCCCAAATAAACCCTTTCTTGAGCATATAAGACATTTTTGTATCATATCACATAACAATCATGGTCCCATGGTTTTTTTAAAACACATCTTTCATGCTGTAATAAAAAATCACAATTTTTGCTAGCTTGGCATCACTTGCAAATCCATATCTATACATATTTTCATCTCTAATTTCATGTTTAACAATCATCATACATAAATATACTCATAATGGCTAAAAATAAGGTCATGAATTTGAACACACTCACCATTTGGAGTTCAAAATATGTGGATACTACAAACTTGATCTCAAAAACTTGGAATGGTACCAAAAACTGACATGGAGCAACATAATACACATGAATAATCTCTAATAACTCTAAATCAACTCTAATAACATTGGAGGAGTATCCTCACTTAACAACAATGCGAAATAACAACACCCACTCAGGAACATAGAGGAATAGGAATAAAGAGAGCATAAACTAACATGATTCTCTTACCTTGAAGCTTGGAGTAGATAAAATTGAGTGAGATTGAGAGTGGGGAGGGTGGAAGTGAGATTTGGAGGCTAAAGATTGGAAATGGGGTGTTTCCTGAGTGGAAGGTGTATTTATAAGGGTAGGGATTACCTAATCAAAACTATATTATTTTGTACTGTTTTAACGTCGAGAGCACTACTATAGCAATTTATAGGGACACTAAATTTCCCCTACCCATGCATCTGACCGCTATAGCGGTCAACCACGAGGCAAGAACAACATCCTTGCCTTCTATCACTGCTATGGTAGTGTCAGAAATACCTACTCTATATGCTAAGTGTCCTTCAAGCATCCGGGGCCATCTTGGTCAACAGTGGTGGCTCCCAGGAAACCCTAAGGTTGTACTAGACTTATTTAGGGACACATGGACCCTAGATATCACATTATTCTTATTCTTTTATTACTTCTCTTTTATATGTTAAGTGTAAACACTGATAAGAAAATATTATCAGGTATTTTTGGTGTATTGAGGACTTAGGTTTGAGTGGAGTGTAAACACTTTAATATTCTTTATCATATTTCTATAATGCAATATTTGGATATCGTCTTTGCCCATGGACACAGGCTATTTGCCAAATCATATAAATTCCTTGTGTCATCTTTGTTTTATGCTTCTGCATATATATTTTTTGCCTCTTGGGGCTGCTAATTTTTATAACAAATTGGTATCAGAACTCTTCCAGAATTCTAGGCAAATTTCTTTAAAGATGTCATCTTTAAAATTCGATATTCAACAATTTGATGATCATATTAACTTTGGGATGTGGAAGGTCCGGATGATGCTTGTTCATGTACAACAAGACTTGAAAGTAGCATTTCTAGTAAAGATCATAAACCCAACACAATGAAGGATTCGAAGTGGGAAGATATTAATCAAAAAGCTCTTACCACTATTTAGTTATGCATTACAGATAAGGTATTGTACAAGGTCCTTTCAGAGAAAATAGCAGCTACTTTGTGGACCAAATTAGAGTCATTATACATGACTAAAATGGCGGCCAATCATCTCGATATAGTGCAACATCTGTATATACTTCATATGGTAAAGGGGACATTGATGAGAATTCAAATAACTAGGTTCACATCACTTGTGATAGAGTTAAGAAATATGGATAAGACATTCTTTAGTGAGCAATAGACAATGATGTTGCTTTGCTCTTTACTTTATTTCTATAGGCATTTTCGTAAAACACTCATCTATAGGTGTAAGCATCTTGCCATTGATAAGGTCTAGTCCTCACTTTTATGTTGTGAAAAGATGGAGAATGATGGCAATAATCTTATTGGTACCACATCTGGCTTAGTAGCTACAGGTAATTGGAAGGATATTGGTTCAAGTAATAGCAGAAGAAAAGAAAAATGTAGATATTGTAAGCAAGAAGGGCATTGAAAACAAATTGGCTAAAGCTCAAAAAAAAAAAGAAAGAAAGAAAGAGAAAGATTCAAGTGATGTAACAAGTGTTGCTGAAGGTGTAAGAAATGTTCTCTCAGTATCAACTAGTTAAGTTGGTGATACTTGCGTTCTTAATTCAAGCAGCGTTTACCACATTTGTCCAAACCAAGATTGGTTCACTTCTTACCGGTTAGTTAATGGTGGTATTATTCTTATGGGAAATAATACATCCTATAAGGTTATCGACATTGGTACAATCTAAATCATGTCACATGATGAAACTGTGAGAACTCTGTCTAATGTTCGATATATTCCCAACTTAAAAAGAAATCTTATTTCATTTGAGCACTCTTGATTCCCAAGGGTATAAGTGTTCTATTGAAGGTGGAGTTCTGAAATCTCTCAAGGTGCTTTTATGGTGATTAGAGGTAGATTGGTAAATGGTCCTTTTCAACTTCAGGTTAGTATGGTTATTGGTGCTACATTAAGATCATGTTTATCTGATTTGCATACTACTTGCATGTGTTGTATGCGTGAGGCAAGGATGCCAATGGTGAGCAAACATGACTTACTAATCAAAAATTTATTTTGCCTAACCTCTGTAAACATTGTGTTTGTGGGAAACAAACTAGTGTCATGTTTAGTCCTACCATTTTCAGGATCAAGGGTGTTAATCTTGATTTACAAAACCCTATGCCTAGTCTGTCATGAGTTAGTATTTGTTTGTTAGTTTTCCCTTATGGGCATATTGGAGCAAAAGACTTCAAAAGTTGAATGAAAATTATAACCAAGGTGGATATTTCTGATATGTGGTTTGAATTTTCAAACCATTGCAAGTGGGATCTAGTTTGATATAAAATTACAAGAAGTAAAATCCAATTTGAAGACTTCCTCAACATTGATAATGGTCAAAGGAAGTCAATATGGACTTCACTAGGACTATCATGACAACTAGATCTAAGGCGGATTTAGTTGGAAGTGATTAGGATCAAGCTAATCAAGCATTAAATGTTTTTGTTTATTATGCACTAAGAGCTCTATAAATAGAGCGTGCATTGGAGCTTCAGAGATATTCCAAGTCTATTAGCACTTTTGGTGTTAGAGAAGTTTGTTCTTATTCTTTTATTACTTCTCTTTTGTATATTAAGTGTATACAATGGTGAGAAAATATTATGAGATATTTTGGGTGTATTAGGGACTTGGATTTGATTGGAGTGCACGCATAAGTCTTCTTCTCTTCTCTTGGATTTTTTTAAAAAAAGTCCAAACTTATTGTTCCACATGAACTTCTAACTAAACAAAACAAAACAACTAAATATACGTAATGAATACGCAAATAAAACAACTAAAAAACATACGTTTTAATAAACCATTGCTAACATAGGTTGTTGATTCAATCATCTTTCATAACACATCACTCTTAAAAGGCCACCAAAAGTGCAAACAACCATAAGAAAATCCGGATATAAACTTTGTTATACTTCCTACAATTCAAGAACTATTACTCTCAAGAGAAACTCGTCGGAGCAAAATAAAAAACAGACCCAGTGAGATTTTGTGACAAAAAGATGTTATTTTTGGGGACGTTTTGAGTTCAGAAGGGAAAAGGAACAAGAGGGTGGCGCCAAGTTTCTTTTTTCCTTTTTTTTTTTGTTGACCAAGGTGATTTTTTTATTGGTCAGAAGTGAAAACCATTCGAACAAACACAAAACCTAACGGACTGCAGGCACTAATGGTAATTTTTGCGTGAATTATGAGATATGGACTTGCTGTTATGCTCCCCATGTCCCTTGCTCCGACAATCACTTACCTTTTTTTGGGTCCAACCAATCGGACCATCGGTCATGGTGAAGAGTCATATTAGTTGGGCTGATGATGTCAACTCTCTTGGTCCAATAACTGGACCGTCCGAGGTGGGCCTACCTCTGAAATGAATGGCCCACTGTCCAAGGCTTGGTTTTGGCATGACCAATAAAATAAATCCAGACCAAAAAACAAATCCAATAAAATAAGTTCTTTGACCAAAAAGAAATAAAACAAAATGAAATTTCATTAAGTACTATATTAAGATATCAGTACCATTTATATTTAATTACTGTAATTTAATCATAAATTTATATCTCAGTAACTTGAACTAATAGGTTACTTGATTAATTTTTAATCATAAATAACCAAAAGATACATATACTTTTAAATATAATAGAACTATGGAAAAAAAAAAACACTCAAGTCACAACAAAAAAAAGCCTTGGTCATGAAGGTAGCTGCCATATGTCCCACTGTTGGTGATGATGTGGAAGGCGGCGAATGGTTTGTTGGTGATCGCCAGTCTACCTACCGCTTTTGTTTTTGTTATAAACAGTAAGAATACATATGCTATTAGGTACACATTTTATTTTATTTTTTTATTGGGTTAGCTATACATTTTTTGAATAATTAATTATGTGTGTTACACATAACAAATTGAAAAATTACAGAAGATAATCTATCGATATTTTTCGTTCAAAGATTCTAAAAAATTATGAAAACATTATGTTTAACTCATACAAACATGGATACAATCTCCTTCCTTACTGTTCTGATGTAGTATACCTGAGGTATGGAGAGACCAGGGAACATGATCGCTGTATCATCATTTTCCATGCTTTGGTCTATGACCCAACGGGGGTAGGGGTAGCATACCAGCAAGGACTCCGATACTTTAGTCAAAGAGTGTTCAAGAAATGTAATATATAATAGGAAAAATGCGTATTTTTCTATGGTTACTCATTGCTTTAAATAGAAATATGATGATAGTAATGGGCCTTAAGCCATTAATCAGCCCACTTGGTATTAGACCCATATATTTTTCTCATAACACTAACATTTTATTTAATTTATGAGTCATGCTAGCTAGTCTGCTAGAATAATTGCCCGAATTGAAATCACGAAACCTAGTACAATTAATAGCTAGTTAGGTTTCTTAAGTACATAATCAAGGGTTCAATTTTAGCCGTATATATCAAAAGGGCTTTGTGGCTAGAGGTTTACCGCTTTAAGATAGCTTTTACCTCAGAGGAATTAGTCACCACTATTGAATACCGTCGGAAACCAAACAAAAAAAAATAAAAAGAATAATTGCCTGAATTGAATATCCATAATGATATGAAAACCCACATATCTAACTAATATTTTTGTGTACCAATTAAATTATTTTGAAAAAGGTATCACCAAAATCTATTTTAAGAAAATAAGCACGGTATATTTCTAATAGTATTGCTATGTCTCCTATGATGCGATTCCCATTCTCACGGATATTCACACCAAGCAATATATTTATGATGTATAGCTCCGCCCTGACGCCATGGAACCTGCCCTTCTCTGGGGACGAATAGAATAAAAGAAAGGTTGAAGAACAATGAAATGGGTTAAAACACATACCATAATTTCGATCATATTCAATGAACGCTGCCAGAAATGCAGTAATTGTTTGTAGTCAACTTTGAAACAAGAGTTGGTGGATAAGAGCTGACGAAGACTAAGGCCTCTTTTTGACGTGATTTTCAGAAAAGATTTGTTTTTAATTAATCTTTTTAATTAAGATATTTTGAAAATGTAAAAGTTGATTTATATTTGGATGTAATACCAAAGGATTTTTATTTATTCTCAAATATCTTTTTTATGTTATAATTTTTTTTAGAAGATGAAAATCTAGTTTCTCAAAAATAAGTTTTTTTAATGATTCTGCTTTTACTTAAAAGAATTATCTAAATATATAAAAGAACTAAAAAGATTTTTTTTAATTAAATTTTGTTTATAGAAAGAAAAAATATATCCAAACGAGCTCTAAGCAGTGTGTTTCAATAATAGGGGATGGCAGAAAGAGAAGAAATAATTATGAGAAATGAAACTTATTCTCTTGGAAGTTCAATAATAGGCAGGTAGGGAAGGAAAATCAAGAGCAATTATTTTCATTCTTTCACATCAAAAGCCAATTATTTTCTCCCTCAAAATTGGGGTGAAATAAGGAGAACTGACATCTTAAAAAAAGTTTATAACTACAAATGTTTCGTTTAGTTCCCTTTACAACCTCTTTTAATTTTTACTAATTCTGATATGTTTTGTTAATGAAAAAATATCCAAACACTGCAACAGAAAAATAGAGTAACAAGAGGTTCAGACTACAGCATGCACATATACATTCTAGCTAATATATATGCCAATTTTTAATATCGGGTAATTTTTTGGACATTATAGTATTTCTTTTAATTTATTCTTGTGGGGATTTATAAATTCTTGTTGGGTTTAAAATTAATTTTAGTTTAGGGTATTGAAAATATTCTTTTTCACTTGTATGAAAAAAGAAGATAATTATGTTGTTTCAACACTTGATGTAATTATACTTTTATTTCTTAGAGTCGACCAATTTCTACTTGTTCAAAGACAAAATGAAGAAAAAAAGGATAATTTTTCACACGTGGTTTTCTGTAAGTATGGATTTCTATTATTATACATGTTTCTTTATCATTAAGATAATAGTTATGTACTTATTACTTGTTCTTTTAGTTTGTTGTAACATTTTATTTTAGTGAGCTTTACATAAATATCTAAATTTAAGCAGCATTGAATACTCAATTTTTTTTTTTATTTTGTATAAGAATCTTGAACGAGAGGTATTTTAAAATAGAAGAAATAAATGTCAAATAAAAATTTAATATAATTTTTCATATTAAAAATTTATTAGTATCAAATTTATCATTTTATTGATAAAAAACCACACTAAATTTAGTAATTAGATTTGCGCACTATACTTAACACTGAGAATAAAAAACAATGTAATTAAAGCACAATGGATTTAATTTTACTGTATTGATATATAATAAATTTTATATTATCATCTAATCAATTTATTTTTAGAAGAGTCATAACAGTTGATTTTATATTTACTATATGAAAAATCATGTAAATGAACATATTTTTCTGGATGATAATATAAAAATTAATATATTAAAATTAAATTCTAAATTAGTATATGCAATAATACATTTTAAATGTGTTAATAAGGTATCAAAGTTAAGCTTATTGTGTACACGGAAAAATAAGTATTAGCTTAATAAATTGTATTTTGTTTGCGTGTGTATGTGAGTATTGTATTTGACTTGCAAATTAATTGAATGAAAATTGAAATCCAATGTCCATACTGACAGTAACAGTTCAGAATATTAATATAATAATGATGTTTGTATGTGTGCGCTGCATAAATATGACTGAAACACTAGAAAATGAAAACGGCGTCACTAAATAATAGGAGAAGTATTTTAATAAAGCTGAAGATAAATTTCGCAGCCTAAGAATTTGCCTTTTTGCTTTCAAGAATGTGCATGTTGGTAATTAAATAATAAAAAAAGGTCCAACATGAGAGAAACAGGAAATTGAATGTATAGTATTCTCTCCCCTCTCTCTTTCCTTCGTGTGTTGAATGAATATTAAACTATACTTCTCACACCTTTCTTTTCCCTTAATCACTTGTATTAAAAATTTATAGAATTCTAATTGATCTGTTAATTTATTATAGGATAGGTTCTTTAATTTTATTACTATTTAATTCATTTATATAACTGAAACTAATACCGAATTATTTCCCAAAAATAAAAATGAAAACTAATACCTAATCAAATAAAACCGACATGTATCGGACTATTTAATTCGAAGTGTACGTTTAACCAACCAAGGCGATGCCTACTTTTCCACTCTGTCTCCTCCCAAAGGGGTCTTCCTAATATACAATGTTTTTAAACACTAATACAAAATGTCAATGTTACTGTGATATATACGCTTCAGACAAGTTTGAAAGCAGCGGCACCCTTAAATATTATGGAATTATCTATACATAAATTATTATCATTATTATTATTTTTTTTATCGTTATGCTAAAAAGTCCATGCACGTGGTCTTTAAACTGTAAATATTGGCGTTCTGATTTAAAAGGTATTGCATACTTAAATTAATAATGTTTTGAATTTTTTTTTGGGTTCATAGTAATGTTTTGATTGAGATTACGTACTTTTCAGTTTGTATTTTTTAATTTTTAGTTATGATATGAAAAATGACTGATGATGAAAAGTCTGGTATATTTCACCCCAAAAAAAGTAATTATAGAATAAAAGTTTAATGAATATTTAAAATTTGTTAAAACATATTATATACAAACAACTTGATATTAATTAAATGTACATGATTAAAAATGAAATTATATGATTGAAACTAAATAAAAACAATTGTCTTACGTAATTATGCATCACATTTAATTTTCTTTCGATTGTTTTTATCACTTGCGTCTTCTTTTCTTCTATTTATTTCTCTGTTTTTTTTTTGTTCAAATAATTCAGAATAGGAGATGGCTCACCCAACCCACAAAAGGGGGAGCAAATAACAGTACAAAGAAAACGAAAACAGGTAGCAAAATAAAGAGTTAATGTTGATTTTAGTAGCTCACACTTTACTATTAAATTATTTTAATTCTTGACTTTTAAAATGAGTCAAATTAGTCCTTAATATTATAAAATATGAGTCATATTAGTCTCTCAATTCACTCTTACTTAATATTCTATTAATTAAATAATGATAGGTAACATTAAATGAAATCTTGACATACCATATGTTATCAAAAGTAAAATAAAATTTAAATAACTTATTTTGATATTTAAAATTATATAAAATGAGTTATTTAAATATTTATTCTAAATCATAAAATAACTAATTTTATACAATTCTAGATATGAAAATAAGTTATTTTAAACTTCATTATAGTTCAAATGACATATTATATGATAAGATATTATTTAACATTACGTATAATCATTTAATTAATAAAATATTAAATAAAAGTAAAATAAGAAATTATTTTAACTTATATTTTATAATATTAAAAATTAATTTAACTCATTTTAAAAATTAAAAATTAAAATAATTTAAAAATATAAAATTAGAAATTAAAATCAGCATCAACTCCGGAGGAAACAAGCCACGCACGCAATATTACATGGATATGAATAACCCCATCATCCATTTCGCTAAAAACATATGATCACTCTGACAGCATGGTTATATCGGCGCTGCCTGTCCTGGAACATGCCTGCCATCTTGAACCTCGAACACCCACCGCCTGCAGGAACAACTCTCTGACGAAAGCCTCTCAAAATGTTAAGCTTTTGCAATTAATCTGTCACGTGTGCTTAATCTGTTCTCTGATTATCATTGTTAATTTTTTAAGTTTTTTGAATTCAAACTTATTCCACTGAGAGTATAATTAAGTCAGAGAGATGCTAACAGATTAGCATACTTGGTCAACCTTCACTTATTTGTTTGCTGAAAGATTTGGATTTGATTTTTATATTCTTTTATTAATGGTAAGGAATTCTCTATCTCTAAATTTAGGTACGTGAATGGTTCAGATAGTTCTCTTATATATTTTAGAAAGAAGTCCAAATAATATTAAAATAATATAAATTCAAGTAATTTAATTTGATGTTTCTTTTATAATTCATATATAAGTACAAAAACTACAAATGATGTTCCGTGTACTGTTTATACAATTTCAATTTAATATTATTTTAACACGGTGCAAACTTTATAATAATATTTAATTAAGATAGAATTAAATATACTGATTCTGTAATTGGCGTAAAGCCACTTTGAATTTTCAAATCGTGCACAGTAGAAAAATTTCTACTGTGCATGCGTGAAGGCAAAATTTTCAAATTTGCATAGTAAAATTACTGTACACATGGTTGGTGCACCTACTGTGTCACGAGAAGTTACTGTGCATTGATTGCACAGTAACTTCCAAGCACCTATAAATAGAGGCATTCTCCTCAGTTCATTTCATCTCATTCCAAAGAGAGAAATACATATATAGTGTGTTCTGAAAGTTTCTCTTATTTTTATAGAGAGAGGTGTATTCTTCTTGTATAAGAGAGGGTGTTATTGTTCTCTCTTTATATTTAGAGAGAGGTGTAATTTTATCTTCCACATAGTGAAAATCTTTCTCGGTTCTTGCCCGTGGTTTTTCCCTCATCATTAGGGGGTTTTCCACGAAAATATTTTGTGTCAGTTCCTATTCTCTCAACTCTATTTTAGTTGCGTTGATCTGTTTCCATAACTCTGGTACCCAACAGTGGTATCAGAGCTCTTTGGTTCAGTGAGATTTATTCTTAATATGCTCTGTGGTTGCAGCTTGGTCTGATCTTCCACATCAGAAAAGAATTTTTTCCTGGAGATTATCACAACCATTAATTATAGTCCGTTGCGGGTTACTACTTTTTGGTCACTGTTTATACGTATAGTTGTATACTTTTACAGTATTGTTAACGTATATTGAATTTATTCGATATACAGTATAATATACATATTGTTCACGTATATGATATTAGTACGTATAAGGCACTATTTACGTATATGGTACTATTCACAGTAAAAAAAAAAGGTGACTAGTCTAGTAGAGAAACAGATCCCGATAAACACTATGGCAGCGAAATTTGAGATTGAGAAGTTCAATGGGAGTAATTTTTCCCTATGGAAATTGAAGATGAAGGCAATCTTGAGAAAGGACAATTGCTTATCAACAATTGAAGGCAGACCTGCTGATATTACTAATGAAAAATGGAAGGAGATGGATGATAATGTTGTTACCAATCTACATCTTGCAATGGCAGATTCAGTATTGTCCAGCGTTGCAGAAAAGAAGACAGCAAAGGAAATCTGGGATGCTCTTGTCAAACTGTACGAGGTCAAGTCACTTCACAATAGAATATTTCTAAAACGAAGGCTGTATACTCTTCGGATGAGTGAGTCCACATCAGTGACGGACCACATTAACAATCTGAACACCTTATTCTCCCAGCTCACAGCATCAGATTATAAAATAGTGGAGAATGAACGTGCAGAGCTTCTACTTCAAAGTCTACTTGATTCATATGATCAACTCATTATCAACATCACAAATAATAATATTGCCAACTATCTATCCTTTGATGATGTCGCCAGTGCTATTCTTGAAGAAGAGTCCAGGCGTAAAATAAGGAAGATAGATTGGAAAGCTCAAAGCAAGCAGAGGCATTGTTGGTGACGAGAGGGAGATCAATGGAGCGTGACTTCAGTGGGAGTCATGGTCGGAGTAGATCAAAGTCAAGAAGAAGGAAGAACTTCAAATGCTACCAATGTGGCATGAGAGGGCACTTGAAGAGAGATTGTCGGAATAACAAGAAGAATGCAGATAAAGCTCCAGAGGCATCAACCTCTCAAGGATGTGTTGCGAATACCTCTGAGGATGGAGAAATCCTGTGCAGTGAGGCAGCAATTAGTTCTAAAGGCGGTAAACGGCTCGCTGATATTTGGATCATGGATTCAGGAGCAACATGGCATATGACTCCACATCGTGACTGGTTTTTTATGAACCTGTCTCGGAAGGATCTGTGTTCATGGGAGATGATCATGCCTTAGAAATTGCTGGTGTTGGTACTGTCAAGATAAAAATGTTTGATGGTGTTATTCGTACAATTCAAGGAGTACGACATGTGAAAGGCTTGAAGAAGAATATGTTGTCTATTGGGCAACTGGATGACCTAGGGTGCAAGACCCATATTGAAGGTGGGATCTTAAAAGTTGTTAAAGGTGCTCTTGTAGTGATAAAGGCAGAAAAGATCATGGCAAATCTATACAAGCTTCAAGGAGATACTTTGCAAGAGGCAAATGCATCAGTTGCATCAGCAAGTCAAGAAGAAACGATAATGATGTGACATCGCAAACTAGGCCACATGTCGGAACGTGGTTTGAAGGTTCTTGCAGAACGTAATCTCATTCCTAGGCTCAAATCGGTGAACTTACCGTTCTGTGAGCATTGTATTACAAGCAAGCAGCATAGATTGGCATTTGGTAGATCAACTGCTCGGAGTAAGCACATTCTAGACTTGATTCATTCTGATGTGTAGGAGTCACCAGAAATGTCCTTAGGAGGAGCAAAGTATTTTGTATCCTTCATCGATGATTACTCCAGGAGACTATGGGTATACCCAATCAAGAAGAAGTCAAATGTGTTTCCAATATTCAAAGACTTCAAAGCAAGAGTGGAACTTGAATCTGGAAAGAGGATAAAGTGTTTAAGGACAGACAATGGAGGAGAATATATAGATGGAGATTTTGTAGCATTTTGCAAGCATGAGGGTATTCAAAGGCAATTCACTGTTGCATATACACCTCAGCAAAATGGTATAGCAGAGCGGATGAACAGGACTCTCCTAGAAAGAACAAGAGCAATGCTGAGAACAAAGAGTTTAGCCAAGTCTTTCGCGTAAGGCGATCAAAATCGCTCGTTACGTGATTAATCGGTCGCCATCAACTGCAATTGGTCTGAAGACACCAATGGAGATGTGGAATGGCAAGCCGGCAAATTATTCTTCTTTGCAAGTGTTCGGATGTCCTACATATGTGATGTACAACACCCAAGAAAGATCTAAGTTGGACCCAAAGTCCAGGAAATGTATATTCTTGGGTTATGTTGACGGTGTAAAGGGGTATCGCTTGTGGGATCCCACTGCTCGCAAGATTATTGTCAGCAGGGATGTTATATTTGTAGAAAATGAACTGCAAAGTGAAGAAAGTAATGACAGCACTGTCAAGGAAACAACTACGGTTCAGATAGATGAGAAATCTGGAGGAAAAGATTCTGAAGCAGAACTAGAGCATGATGAACAAGTACCAGATGAGGTCAATAATACAGCAATCAGGCGATCATCACGCCAGACACAGTCACCAGCATGACATTCAAACTATGTTATGGCAAGTCATGATGCATTTTGTCTTCTAACAGAAGAAGGAGAGCCATCAACCTTTCAGGAAGCTTTGAGTAGTCCGGATGCATCTCTGTGGATGGCAGCAATGCAAGAAGAAATGGAGGCCTTGCATAGGAACAAAACATGGGAACTTGTTGCACTTTCAAAAGGTCGTAAAGCCATTGGCAACAAATGGGTCTATAAGATCAAACGAGATGGCAATGATCGGGTGGAACGATATCGTGCAAGACTGGTGGTAAAGGGATTTGCTCAGAAGGAAGGTATCGATTTCAATGAGATATTTTCTCCAGTTGTCAGACTTACCACTATCGAGTAGTGTCTGGCTATGTGTGCTACATTTGATTTACATCTTGAGCGCTTAGATGTGAAACCGCTTTCTTCACGGAGAACTTGAAGAGGAGATATATATGCCCCAACCAGAAGGCTTTGAGGAAAAAGGAAAAGAAAACTTGATTTGTAGATTGACCAAATCTCTGTACGCTTTAAAACAGGCGCCAAGGTGTTGGTACAGGAGATTTGATTCCTTCATAATTCGCCTCGGGTACAACAGACTGAGTTCAGACCATTGTACATACTACAAGCGGTTTGATAACAATGTTTTCATCATTCTGTTGTTGTATGTGGATGACATGTTGGTAGTAGGCCCCAACAAAGATCGAATCCAAGAATTAAAGGCACAGTTGGCTAAGGAATTTGATATGAAGGACTTGGGACCCGCAAACAAGATTTTAGGGATGCAAATTCACCGAGACAAAAGGGACAGGAAGATCTGGCTTTCCAAGAAGAATTACTTGATAAAAATCTTGCGGTGCTTCAACATGCAAGATTGTAAGCCAGTTTCAACCCCACTTCCTGTGAATTACAAATTATCCTCAGATATGTGTCCTAGCAGTGAAGCAGAGAGGATGGAAATGTCTCGAGTGCCGTATGCATCAACGGTGGGAAGCCTTATGTATGCCATGATTTGTACTAGGCCTGATATTGCTCAAGCAGTTGGTGTGGTCAGTCGATTTATGGCAGATCCAGGAAATGAGCATTGGAATGCTGTAAAGAGGATCCTTAGATACATTAAAGGAACCTCAGGTGCTGCACTATGTTTTGGAAGATCAGAGTTCATTGTCAGGGGATACGTTGATTCAGATTTTGCAGGTGATCTTGATAAAAGGAAATCTACTACTGGCTATGTGTTCATACTTGCAGGTGGAGCTTTGAGTTGGTTATCAAAGTTACAAATTGTTGTAGCTCTATCTACTACAAAAGCTGAATATATGGCAGCTACACAAGCTTGCAAGGAAGCTATTTGGATTCAAAGGTTAATGGAGGAACTCAGGCACAAACAGTTAAAGATTACTGTGTATTGTGACAGTCAGAGTGCCTTACACATTGCAAGGAATCCAGCCTTTCATTCCAGGACAAAGCACATAGGTGTTCAATATCATTTTGTTCGAGAAATAGTAGAAGAAGGAAATGTGGATATGCAGAAAATTCATACGAAAGATAACCTAGCAGATGTTATGACAAAACCGATCAACACTGACAAGTTTAAATGGTGTAGGTCTTCCTATGGCCTATCAGAAACGTAAGCAGCATGAAACTGGCAAGATGAGAAAAGGTTTTGAAAGCTCACCAAAAGTGGCTTTAAGTGGGAGATTGTAAGTGGCGTAAAGCCACTTTGAATTTTCAAACCGTGCACAGTAGAATTTCTACTGTGCATGCGTGAAGATTAGCGTATCAGAGGCAAAATTTTCAAACTTGCACAATAAAATTACTGTACACATGGTTGGTGCACCTACCATGTCACGAGAAGTTACTGTGCATTGATTGCACAGTAACTTCCAAGCGCCTATAAATAGAAGCCTCCTCCTCAGTTCATTTCATCCCATTTCAGAAAGAGAAATACATATATAGTGTGTTCTGAAAGTTTTTCTTATTTTTATAGAGAGAGGTGTATTCTCCTTGTATAAGAGGGGGTGTTATTGTTCTCTCCTTATATTTAGATAGAGGTGTAATTTTATCTTCCACATAGTGAAAATCTTTCTCGGTTCTTGCCCGTGGTTTTTCCTTCATCATTAGGGGGTTTTCCACGAAAATATTTTGTGTCAGTTCCTATTCTCTCAACTCTATTTTAGTTGCGTTGATCTGTTTCCATAACTCTGGTACCCAACAGATTCAACATATGATATTATTATGTAAATTTTTATGATTCACGTGTTATATAAATAAGTTTTTAAAAAAATGAATGTTAATAAGACCGTATAAGGAAAAAAGTGAAAACAATGAAAAAAAAGTAATATCATTCGCATAGAACTGTTGTTTTAGAGAGTGAATATTAAATAGGAAAGAGAAAAATTATTGTAGTGATTAATACAAATAAAATGAAATGATAAATCTGTCTAGAAATATAAATTGATTTAGAAAGGAGATACATCATTCCTTGCAAAATATCATTCCTGATAAATATCTATTAAATTTGGATAAACATAGATATTAAAAAAAAAGTATTTGGTCGCATGTCAGGATTAAAGAAGGAAAAAAAACACAACGTGCTTGACTTTTGACCAAGCTAATTACCATTAAGTCGTCTTGTGTAAAGAGAGGCAGGTCACTCATGAATCGTAATTGCGCGCAATATTAATAGGAGTATTTGTGTTCAAAGAAACCTTTGTCGACCAAGTGCGGAATTCATTGGTTATTAATTCTAATTCCGTCTCTATTTCTCTGCAAACAGGATTATTCATGGCTATGAATCAAAATGGTTAGTAGAAATGATCCTTTTTAGATTACTTTACTCGGTGGTACAGTTATGAGATATACTTTTGGTTACAAAAGTTATGAGATGTATGCATACAGAGCATGTGATTTTGAATAATCGCAACTGCACTTAATATGTTCTGTTTTCTATCGCCTTTCTCTTTCACTGGGCACGTGGGTTGTTTTTAATGCTCAATGCAGCCATAGCTCCTTCGATTGAAAAAATATAAGGAGTGGTCGTTGGGTACTGGTTGCCCTCACTCCCGGTTAGCTGAAGCTGAATCAATCAGTTCAGAGCCTCCATAGTAGACTAGCAGTGGCTTATTATATTCTTTTTATAATAATATTATTTATACATATAAAGTAGATATTAAAAAATAAATACTTATAAAAAGACCACTTTTATTTCACACGTTATCTCTAAATATATTTCTTTATCTCTCATTGTAGCGATTACTTTTTATGTTAGCGCTAAATAATATTATTTTCACGTGAAAATAAACATTATAAACATTACAAGTTGACGCAATTAAGAGAAACAGTGTATAATTTTTTTTTAATGTCAAAGTAATATTATCCATAAAATAATTGCAAGTTGCACCTGGATATTACCGTTCCCTTCCTCCGATAATGCCTTCAAATAAATAAACGGATATAAGTAAACATGTTAGCTATAAAATTATCTAATAAATAAAAATTACAGTTATAAACCGCATAACTAAACTAAAATAACTATGCTCCACTAAGTAAAATGTCGTGATTAAAAATAATCATATACTGTCATTCAAAAAATAGTGTGTTATAGTGCTGTAGTAGCATTCTAATTGTTTGTTGAAAATCCTTATCAATTGCTTTTAATCGCATTTCTTAAGTTGGCATCAAAAAAATTAAGTGGAGCATATTATATTTTTGATAGAGATTAATTTTGATACACTATAATGTAAAGTATTTTTTACAATCAACCAATTAAATATCATATATTATATGCAACTTTTAAATTAGTTATTGCAAGACTCAGACTGTTTTAATGATAGTCATATGATTAGATTATTGAAATTTTGAAAATAAATCCTATGTTTTATATATTCGTAATTAAATTATTTATATATATGTATAACTCTTTCGATGCTTAAAATGCTAGGTAAGTTGAGGAATGACTTTTAACATCTAACATTCTAAAGTCGTCATAATACTATAAGACGTGTGTAATGCATGTCCACTTATCATATGCTTAAACTTATATTTTTCTTTGGATTTAAATATATTTTTATCCTGAAAAAATATTGAATTTTGGTTTTGGACTGTATTTTTGTATCCATATTTTTTTAAAGAAAATTTGGTTTTAGTCCTTTTTATTTATCTTTGGTCCATATAAGTATTTAATACTATGCATATTTATTAAAAAAAAAGTAGATTTGATCCTTGTAACTATTTTGGTTATTATTACTTTCACCACTTAATAACTGAGCTAATACAGAGCAAAATCAAACATTTTTAAAAATATTCAATAGAAACAATTTTTCTTTATAAGAACCATATTAAACCCTAGATTTGTAAACCACTTGATCACAAAAGATCGTACGTATTGATGTTAACAACAAATTGTTAAGGTTAAGTGCCCGCTAATAATATGAACAAAGTACCCTTCTCTGATGATATAAGAGCCCATGCCACCCGCAAAATGGCATAAGCCGTCTTTTATCACTTAATGCCGTAAGTCTTAATACGTGTTAACAATGGTATTTGTATATAAGTTTATATATATGTTTTTTGAAGTGGCTTTTATAGGAGATAAATATTTTGAATGATGTGTCAATATATCATTGGTAGAAAATATTTAAAAAATTGTATACTAACAACATATTAAAATAGTTGCCTTTCATATATTCAGTATACTGTATTTAATTTTAGTAGCAATTACTAGCAAAAGATATTGTTAAAACTTTTTAATAATATTTAAAAATTGTTGTTGAAAATATAAAAAATGTTATTAAAATTCTTCTATAATATTTCTATAAGTGCTGTACAGACTACACTATTACAAAGAGTTTTATTAATACTTTTATACAATTTAATAATTTTTTAAAATATTATTGAATCTCAACTGTGTCACCATAATTACTTTTATTGCGGGCGAATAAGATCAATTTGCAAGTGTTAGAAGCAAAGTACGTCAGCATCGAGAAGCCACGTGTCCTTCTCTCTCTCTTCATTCTGGAAGCTGGCGGCCACGACAAGGAATTAAAACTTAAAATCATCAAAACCAGTGCCAGTCAATAGCGGAGACTTATTGTTTTTCGCAGTATTCTATAGACCTATTGTTTTCAGTATTTGGACCATTTTCGCTTTACTTGTTCATAGTCCAAGAGTCAAACTTGACGTAGTGTGATAATTTTTTATAAGGATGAGAATCACTATAAAGACCCATTGTTAAAGGTTTCCTCGTTTATGATTTGCGGAGCGAAAATTTTGACGGGTTTCCTTGTGTGAGCACAGAGCGATATAGATCGACCAGGGCAATGAGATTAATTAGTTCTTCGTTTGTGCAGAAATAATTAAGTGACGAACACGGCGTGGTCAATCTAACCAGTCACTCTTACACCAGCATATCGAAAATTAACTAGCCACTATATGCTATCATTATTTTTCTAAAAGCTATATCGACTTAATTTTTGGTTTGAAATTTACGATATATAGGAAAGTTGCTTCACAATATAAAGCAAGATGCACTTCAATTAATAGATGCTAACAAATGAGAAGTTATATCCATCAAAAAAAAAGAAGAGAGAGAGAAGTTATATCAAGAAAAGATACATAAACTTTTTGAGAAATTTATTGAACCACTTAAAGTAAAACAAAATATTTACTCTGTGTTATTCATTGATTGATATAACGGTTATTGCATTAAAAAATAAAAAATAATAATAACCCATAAAAATAATCTATTAATTAATGAATGAGATAGAGAAAATTTTTGCTTGCTCTCAGAATACCTAAGATTTTTCCTAAACTATTTACTTATGACACAATTGAATCTTATTAATTGACTCAAATCTCATTAATCTTAATTGATTTTTAAGTGAAAAGTTAAAGAGTTATGGATCTTGAAAATTAATATGAAGGACTGTTAATAATAAATACTTTTAAATGATTAATTATATTAATTAGTTAATATGTAATCATACTAACTACTGAAAGATAACAGTGTTCTTCAAAAAAAAAAAAAAGAATTAAGGACACTAGGAAAATATCTATTTAGTTCAAATAGATAAGTTTGAATTATAAACTACCTTTGGGTGAAATTGTTATGAAGGCTCAAATAACCAGTCATGGAAAACATGTAAGTTGAAGAAAGAGAAAATCAACAACCCATAAAACGCAATCAACCATTTTTTTTTACTGTTTCACATGTCGTTTTGGAGGACAAATGATTTTGTACTGATATAACGAATATTTTTTGTGACATTAAGCAATTTTCTTAGTATAAAAGGCAACATCTCGTAGACAATACAAAGTAATTTGAAGACAATAAAAAGAAAGCATTAACAAGCAACGTGAGTTGGAGTTAAAATTGAGAAAATCACTGCCTTTTTCTGGAAAAATGTACCAATGTTAATTTGTACGTAATAAAATTGAATATAGTTTATATGTATTGAAAATATAGAATAACTATATACCACTAATTAATAGAATTCCACTACAGTGACAAGTCATATAAAATAATTAATATTTATTATCACAATTATTTCTATTATAATTTATCATTTTTGTGTGATTTTATTGGTTGAACATATAAAATTATTTTACATTTTAAAGGTAGAAAAATTAAACCCAATAATACTACTTTCCTATTGAATTTAAAGAGATTTGCAGCATCAACAACGTGGACAAACTGGAAATCCAGAAAACATGAGAAGTGTCAACAACGATTTTGAGCATCATCGTCAAGCGTAATAACTCAGGTTCCTATTACGGTACCCAAGGCTATCAACGTCCTTTTAATTCAAGAGTTATAATTTAATTATAAATATTAAAAAAATTAATAAATTTTATTAGTTAGATACATGATAAATTTTTATCCACAAGTTAATGAAAAAATACATATAACCATAAATTTTATAAGATAAAAAAAAAAAATCCCCGCTAACTTGTCAATCAGAGCAGACTCAAACGAAAAGTAAGTAGGTAGAACCGGGCAACAAGGGCGTCTCCCTTGGTGAGTGTTTACCTGGATAATTAATCAAATATAGTTAACCTTACGACACGAATTTGAATTTTTTCCACTTCCCACACAAACCTAACCTACCCATGCAATAATGCATGTATTTTCAAAATTAAAGCCATTTAGCCGCGGTTGGTAACTTAATTCCCCGTCTAAGCCTTTTTTTTTTAAAAAAAAAATTAAGGCAGCAAAGTAGAATGCCATTGTTTAATCTATGACAATTTCAGAGCGGCATTGACGCCCCAGTTTGGCGATTTCAGTTTTTCTTTTTTTTCCTTCTTCAAGAGAGATGAACCGGAGACTCTCTTATCACTTGTAAATTTTATTTTCAAATGTGACTTATTGAGTATAACGCAGTTACATTTCTAAAAAAATTTTAAAAAGCATTTTCTTACTAGCTATAAGTTAATATTTTGTCTATGGCATATATACCAAGTGAAATATTGTATATCACACGTCAACTTAAGAGTAAACATATAAATTTAGCCATATTTATTGAAAAATGCAGCTAAATTCATTTATTATACTTTTAAATACTTTGTAAATATTGTTAAATGCATACCGTTGACCACACGTTAAAGGTTTCAACCTAACAAAACATACTTATGTAGGCTGAATTGGAAAAATAAGGGTCTGTTTGATTTGAGTTTCCAGTTTTCAGTTTTCATTTTCAGTTTTTTAATTTTCTAGAATTTGTAAAAGTCTGTTTGATTTGAGTTTTCAGTTTTTATTTTCAGTTTTTCAATTTTTCAGAATTTATAAAAGAAAAATTAAAAATTCTGAAAACTACAATTTTCAGTTTTTAGAATTTTTAGTTTTTCTTTAATAAATTATGAAAAACTAGAAAATTGAAAATGAAAATTGAAAATTGAAAATTCAAACCAAACAAACCCTAAAGTTTTCATTCGAGCTAAATAAATTGGATCATAACAAAACCTACATTGCAGAATCCATCATGTTTTGATCTGATGTCTGATACAAAATATCAGGTGTTAGGAGTTGTTTTATACGGGTAGTAGTAGTATTAAGAGAACTTCATAATAGTTTCACATTGTTTATTTGCATTATAAGAAAATTGTCATATACCCATGGTAATTTTTAGCCACAAATATATGGTACCATGCACTTTAAGTTTTAGAGACAGATATTAATACAATGGGTGTTGGACATTTATACTTACACTTACACTTTTATGTCACTATAAATTTTTTTATTGTGAGTATAAGTAGCATATACCTAATATAAAGAATATATACCCACACTCATATTTTGTTGTCGCTATAAAACTTTTTCAACATGGGTATAGAAGATATATACATACACTTATTCTATTATCACCATAGCCTTTTTTTTCAGCTACAATTGTTTTAAGTGCCAATCTGAAAAAAGAAATCCCTCTAAACTTTAGCTTTCATCATTTTTGTTTTTGGTTTTCCCTGACTCCACACAAAGAAGAGAGCTTGAAAACCTATCCCTGTACTTGTAATACCCGAGGTACACATGTCGTAGGCAGGTTCCATACAGTCGTCTTAGAGTCCCCTGGGGCCCACTCAAGTAGAAGATCGGTCCCAGATGTAGAAACCAAGTTGTAGCATTAAGTGTTGTAGAATTATGTAGAACATGTTTGCTGCACCGAGTATTCCCGCTGCAGCAAACCAGGGAGCCTTTCCGTGTTCGATTGGTGGCACAGGCTTACTATAGTGAGCCCTTCTCTCAGCAGCAAGTGGTGATGTTTCCAAGCTCATTGCAGCAAGCTTTATTCGTTGCTGTGAGCATCCCATATCCGCACAGTATTAGAAAAACTATGCCGTTTCATTTATGCCCTCTTTTAAAACCTACCCGGCTCCCTTTCTTTCCCTCACAGAAGAAGAAATCATGGCACACACCCCCCAAACCCTCATTCTCTCTTTTTTTCTCAATCCAATCTTAATCTAGCTCTCCTAAATCATCAAGGTATGCATATGTTGTTAGTTTATGTCTCTATTTCTCTCTATTTTTTTCATGATCTTGAGTTGGGTCTTATTATTTCTCTCATTATTGTCAAGTGGGGGTCCTCCCCTAAAGTTGTTAGTATATGTTTAGAGTAATCTAGAGTTTCCTATCTGTTATTTATGAGTTTTATTATTTCAATGGCAGACATTAGTGTCATCCTTCCTCCTTGGAATTTCCATGGTGTTGGTGCTTCACAATCTATCCCTCCAGGTGAGTGGAGTTGATTTCATGACCTTAGTTTGGTCATTATATTATTATTCTCTAGCATTACAGAGTATTTAGAGATTTGAAAAATGAATTCTTACATGATATGGCTTTTTGTAAAAATTGTGCTTTAGTTAAAAATGCTCCGTTTGAACTTATACATGAAATTGTGATTTTAGAAAATGCATGGGACCATAATTGTTCTATAAAAGGTTTGGTAAAATTTAATCCATGATTTGAATGATTATACATGAAAAATGTTTTTTTTATTACATTCTAATTTTACATTGCTTATGATATTCAAACTAGTTTGATTGTTTTTGATTTATTTTATCTATGTATTGCACGGAGGTTATATAGAGTCGGTACAACCATCTATGGCCCACATGGACTGACATCCCAGTAGATGTCAAGGAGTCATGATGGAAGGAGTAGAAGATAATTTTATGATTTATTCGCTTTTGTTAAAATATGTTTATATTATTTAATTATATGCTTATATATAATTACTTATGTGCTAAGAATTTGTTTATGCAGAAAACCTTTTACATTCAGCCTGGGTATGAGCTCGTAATTAAGAGGGCTTGGAGGATTAGGTCTATCAAGCGAATGTGGGATATGTTTCATGATTTTCGTAAGGGACACATGAATAGCTCATGGCTAAATGATGCCACCTTTAGTGAGTTGCAGCGCCACTAGGCCAACGACCCGACCTTCAAGGATAGGTCAGATAAGGGAAAAATAAATCGAGCCTTACAAAAAGATAGGTCGCTGCACACAGGTGGGTCGAGCACCCAAGAGGGGACCTGGAAGAGTTTTTTTCTACATTTTATAATAACATTTACTATATTTAAATTGTGGCAAAAACTATATTTTTATGACTTTATTGTGCTTATTTGTGCAGGCGAAGGAGTTAAGCTGCCCTTCAAAACAGGGTGAACTATTTCGAGAGACCTACACCTAAATGGGTAAGCATAGGTGGAGTTTAGAGAGGTCTGAGTAGACCCTCGCTTTGAGGTGACCTATGTAAGTTTGAATTTAGACATTTATTATTATTTTCATTTATCTTATAATTATTACTTATAATGTGTTTTATTTTATTTTTTCCTTTGCAGCCTGAGTTTACAGACCTCTAAGCAGGCACAGACCGAGACCCTGATGGTTGAAGTTGGGCCCGATGTTGACCTTCTGCTCCTTTAAACGAGAAGGATGTCTGGACCCAGGTGGTTGGCGATCCTTACAAGGGTCACATATATAGGATGAGGTACTACCCTGAGAGTAGATCCCCATCTTCCACCCTAGGTCAGCTATTGGGGATGATGCCCTGAGGGAGCGTGTGCATGCCCTCAACTAGGAGCTGCAGCAGCAAGAATAGTTGATCTAGCAAGAGCAAGAGTACCAGGCACAGCTCTTTCAGCAGCTCCAGGAGTAGCAGGCAGGGCGAGCTGCTATGGAGCAGGAGTTGATGGAGATCTGAGAGCTGAAGCTCTCCTTGGAGTGGCAACAGCAGGAGAAAGCAAAGAAAGAAAAGGCTAGGTTCCGGAAGATATAGTAGAAGATCACTGCAAATGTGATGACCTTCTTCTGAGACATGCAAGTTTCGGGATCCTCGACTCCGGCAAGATGCTGCCCCCGATCCCATTCCCTTATACTCCACTCCCCTCCATTTCTGAGGGTTACTCATAGTTGGATGGCGTAGATGACGACGATGGTTTAGATGATGATGATGATGCCGCTGATGCCCAGAAGTTCAGCTAATTTTAACTAGCTTCATTTATTTTCATTCTAGATTTTTTTACATTTATTATATTGTAATATCTATATATTTTATTGTAATAATTTGCTATTTTATTTAATCAGCTTAATTTATTCATTTTTTATTTTCTTATTTAATATCAATTTAATTAATAATTAGGTTATTATATAAATAAATAGTAAATTACCAATCACTTCATAGTCAAATAATAAAATTTAAAAGAAATTATTAATTTTTACCGATGGGTACGACCGTCAGTAATACGTAATATTTTTAAAATAAATTGTTTTTCATAATTCAAACTGTCGTCGATACACCGGTCAATAAAAGATTAAAAAATTATTTTATTTATTTAAATTTCCATTGGTAAAATTAAATAAACCATCGGTATAATTATGTCTCTGATGGCCATGGTGACGCTTTTTATCTAATTGTACTGACGGCTAAATATTTTGTTACCGGTTGGTACACGCGTTGAAAAAGATCGACGAGCTTTTTTCTACCATCAATACACTCGTTGGTATAAATCCTACCAATCGAAACACCTGTTGGTAATGACGTTGGTTACTCGCCCATTTTTGGTAGTGAATGTTGATACCTATTACTTTAACACATACTTTACTTTTAGTATAATTAGAGTCTTTTTTTTATATGATTGTTCTTCTTATCAGTGTTTTAAATTGTGGTCACGGTTGCGAATGCAGTTACGAAAAATGTGGCGGTCACAATGCGTATTGTGACTAATGTAGTGTAAATTTTTTGCGCATCTTCAAATTGAAAAAGAGCCCATTGAGGCCCTAATGTGATCTGATGCGGCCTGGATGAGGTCCAATGCTATCCGTTATGACCCTAATACAGTTGTGTTGCAGTTACATTATGATCAATTTATGTGAAAATGCATCACACCACAATTGCGGTCCGATACGATTGCGCTGCGGACCGTAATTGCAATATTGCAGCCGCATCACATGATGCGGTTCACAATTTAAAGCCATTTTTGCTCTAAAAGTATATAGTGAAAGAATTGTTTCGTGGGTAATTACCTGGTGATTTTTGATGATGGTTTTTAGTTTTATCACTAAAACCTATAGTGGCACAATGAAAGCTGTAGGTATGAGTCAAGATATTTTCTTATAGTAATGGGTATCGTCACTATATATTATACTGATGGCAAAAAAATCATGGGTAATGACATTGCAAAATGGTAGAGTAGACGTCCGTGCTATAAGTTTTTTAGGCTACACCAACTATTTTTATACTTTTATCTACGATTTTTTGCTGTCAGGCAATTTTCTTGTAGGATTGTCAGGAGTAGTTGTTTTTATGTACTGCTGTAATTATGGATCCTCTCTTTTTATTCAGTTTTGATGTATTTCTCTTATCAAAGAATTAAAACTCTGAAATAGAGTCCATACTTTACTTTGCCATCGTTTGAAGTAAAGCTGAATCCATGGACTTTGCACTGCGAAACAGAAGCTGCTAAGCAATTTACTGAAGCAGACCTACTAAATCAAAACATGACTCTTCTGTAAACTTTCGTCCAACTCTGTGTCAAAAAGGTAACAGTAATTATAACAGTCCCGTTATTGAAGGTATGTTTGAATGTAGGAATTTAGAAGTAAAAAGAAAGTTGAGCTTGATAAATTTGATACACAATTAGATATCACTCTAATATAATTAATTAATTATACATTTAAAATATTAGACTTTTTATATAATAATTGTGTTAATTAAATTGTATTAATAATCTATTAGATGACATTATAATAAAAGCTTTATAATTTATTAAATCGTCCAAACACTCTTCATTATGCATATTGGTGTAAGTCTCGAATTGATGACGTGTTCATACCATTACTAGTATCAATTTCAGCGATAGAAACCAAGAAGCTCCCCATCCTCCAACTTACGGACACTCTGCATCATCTTAATTTGAACTTGCCTGAGTCTCAGAATTCGCTTGTGGTACAACATAGTAATTTGGGTGTTGAAAGCGCGTATGGCAGAATAAATGGTTTAAGATGCTTATTTCCATCGCTTCAGCATTGCCATCAAGACTAAAATAGAGGTTGTTGGAGAAACCCTGCCATTGGTTTAAGATGCATATCTTCGCCTTTTGTTGAAATATTTTTCAATTTGTAAATTGTAAATGCGTGTCATGAAAAATTATAGACCAATATATAAAATGTCATAAATCAGTATACAAAAAGTTATAAATAATTATGCAAAAAGTTATAAACTAATTAAGGACACATATTAAATAGGTTCATGATTAAATGTGAAAACTATATGTAGAAAAGTTATAAATTAGTATGCAAAAAATTATAAATTAGTAGGCAAAAAATTGTAAACTTGTTTACAATTAATCATAAACTTGTTTAGTATTTATCCTCAATTGGTTTATAATTAATTATAAACTTATTTATAACTTTTTGCATAGTAATTTATAACTTTTCTGTATATGGTTTCACATTTAATCAAAAACTTGTTTAGTATGTGTCCTCAATTAGTTTACGACCTTTTACATATTGATTTATAACTTTTTGCATACTGATTTATAACTTTTTGTAACACTCATTTGCAATTTTCTAACTCCATTTTCTAGCAATAATAACAAATCTCAACTTCTAGCAAAGTCATTCCCAATTCATTTTGTTGCTAAAAAAAAATTATTCATGTATTGAGACATAAACAACAAACATAAAAAATTAAATGGAATGAGCTAAACCTTGGTGCATAACTCATAAAATTCTTGTCTAGGCAAAAATATAATAATTTATACTTAGGTGTACTTATAAAAAGTAAGTGGGACCTATAAATAAATAAATATATATTGAATAAAGTTGATAGGACTTACTTTTATTGTGAGTGTATCTAAATGTAATGTGTTAAACTTGTCCTCATGTAAAACTCTTTCTTTTATATAGAATATATGATGGTAACATACCAATACACAAAAATATATGGAACCACCATTATTTGCTTGCGTATTCTTGATTAGCTGGTCTATTTCATACGTACATGGACCAACCAACTATTATACTTTTATTCAACCAATTAAGCTGCAATAATAATGGGAAACCAAAGAGAAAATCATTGTGACAAGTAATATGAATTACATACAAATAGATTTATTTGACAAAACACAGGTTTACAAGATTTAATGCTGCTAATTAAATTGCTCATGCATACAGCTGAGCAGTCTTCACTCTTTATAGATATGCTGATCCTTAAACACTAATTTTAGCACGAGGAGTATTTGGTTCACAACAAAAGCTGACAACAAACATACGCTGTACAACTTATCACAATTGGATGTGATGAGCGAGTGGAATAAATGGAGATTACTCATCACATTTAATGGTAATGAGGTGTATAGTATATATTTATTGTTAGATTTTGTTATGAACCAAATATTTTTCTTTTAGCACCAACATGAGTTTCCTGCACTTATATGTATGTGTACTAACCTTCAATAGTAATGTGAACATTACGTATTCAATTTTATTATTTAGATATAATATAAGCGATATCAAATTACTCCATAAGCAGCTTGTTGATGCCTGGGCGTGCTTTACACATGGCCTTTAATGGGATTAACCTTGACAAGGTGAACCCACTTTCCTCCCCCATATCAATCTCTTTATCACCAATTCGTTTCCATTCAAAGCACTGAATTAACAACCCCAAAGTCAAGCTAATTGCACGGATGGCCAATCCTCCTCCTGGACAAGCCCTTCTCCCCATCCCAAATGCTATCAACTTATCTAGCTCTCCTTCTTTCTCAAACCTCTCAGGCTTGAAACTTGTGGCATCGCTCCAAATCTGAGGATCTCTATGAATGGACCAAGCGTTAACCAACACTATAGTGTCCCGCGGAACCTTGTACCCTCCAATAGTGCATTCATCTGAAGTAGAGTGTGGTAATGATAAAGGAGCAGGAGTATACAATCGAAGGGTCTCATAAACGATATTTTTAAGGCAAGGGAGTTTTGAAAGATCTGACTCTTCCAGCAAACGGTCTTGGCCTACATGGATTTCCAATTCATCCCTCACCTTCTTCATCACTTCGGGATGGTTCAATAAACAAGACGTTGCCCATTCTAGAGTTACAGCTGATGAGTCAGTTCCAGCAAGTAGCATACCCTATAGTGCAACTCAATTATCAAATAAAGCCAAAAGTAATATTTAATCTCATGATATCCATAGAGGATTACTAATTATAATAATAATAATTATTATTATTATTACAAGACTAAATTCTTAATATGGTCTCGAAGAAATATTTTAAAGAATAATTAGTCCCTCACCATTTAAAATATGGGACAAATTAAGTCACTAAAATTAGTCTATTGGTGAGAAATTTGGATAATATGTATGAGGTTTGAAGTTTAACCCTCATAACAATTAATATAATTCTATAAATACTTAAAAAAGATATGGGAAAAATTGGTCCATCACTATTTAAAAAAGGAGCCACACATATCTATATAATTAAAAGCATTTTTATGAACCTGTATAGACGGATTAATTTATCTATTTTTTAATAGTAAATGATTAATAGTGGACTTTCAAATAATTAAAGATCAATATGTCAATCCCAAAATATTTCTCAGTCACCAAAATGTATATTTACTCTAACAATAATAATGTATTAAACCAAAATTTAGAATAATTTCTTCTATTCTTTCTATCCCTTGTTATTAAATCATGACTCGTGACCGGATCCAAAAAAAAAAAAATCATAACTCGTGAGTTATCAGTTTTTTAACTCAACCAACCTGTTTTAGTTTTAGGTTTTGCTATTTTAATACTTAACTTCTTTAAACACCCAATTATCTAGGTATAGGTTTCACTATTTATTTTTTTCCAAATTTATTCTCTTTTCATCACTCATTTTACATCATATCGGACCAATATGAATGTCTAACACCCATATGAGTGTTAAAACATCATTTCTATTAATTTTAACAACTTTTGTGTGGGCTTTTTTTTTTCACTTTTGAAAGGAAAATGATAACTTGACACCCACATGGGTGTAGACACCCATGTGGGTCCTATACAATGTGAGAGGAGTGATGGAGAGAGAATAAGTTAGAAAAAAAAGTAAGTGGTGGGACCTATATGTATTGTGAGTGGGGTGTTTGGGTGTTTGAGAAAATTGGGTGTTGAGATAGCAAAATCCTTTTCACACAGAGGCAGAACTGAACAGTAAGAACAGAAGTTGCTAGATTCAAGTACTAATTATTATTATTATTATTACCAAAGCAAGGCCTTTGATGATCTGATCAGTGTAGTACTCAGGCTGCGATTGTTGCAGGCTCAGGAGATGGTCTATCATGGTATTTGCACCTTTCTTCTTGTCGCGATGTTCCCGAATGAGCCCTCTCAAGAACGCGTCGGTCCTGCTACCGATCTTCTTCAGCCTCTTCTCCAAGTTCTCAAAATCGAACAGCCTAAGTATCGGCATGAAGTCGTTCTTGTTGTTGGCACCAGACAGCTTGAGCAGCTCCGACACCATGGCCCTGAACTGCTTCGCCTCTTCCACGTCCGCCATGTCGCAGTCATCACCGTAGTACCTCTTCCCTGAGATCATCCTCATGATGTTGTTGAACGTCATGTCGTAGAACCTCGAAGTGAGTTCCACTTCCGCAAAGCCGTTGGACGAGTCCTCAGCAAGCTTCTGGATCAGCCTCCTGGTCTCGTCCCTCCGGATTCCCGAGAAGTTGTTGATGCGGTGGGTGGAGAGGACGTCGAGGGCGGTGATGCGGCGGAGGTTGCGCCAGTGGTCGCCGTAGGCGGTGGAGCCTAAGGTTGTGTAGTTGTAGAAGATGTATTTCCCGGAGAGGAACCGGGGCCTGTTGGCCAAAACGACGTCGTTTTTGGTGAAGCATTCTTGGAAGACGGTGTGCGATGAGACGACGACGACGAGGCGTGAGCCGAACCAGAGGGAGATGACTTCGCCGTATTTTTGGGCGAGGCCTTTGAAGGTGTGGTGGAGTGGCCTCTTGAGGTGGTGGAGGTTCCCTATTATGGGGAGGGACGGTGGGCCTGGTGGAAGGTTCTTGAACCTTCTTGCTTGGAGGACATGGCTGAAGATGAAGAAGATTGCAAGGTAAAGGAGAGAGTAGGACAGCAAGGGAAGGATCTCCATGCTTTAATTTTTCTGATGTTTGCTCCTTCAATAATTCTACCTTAATGAGATTAGAGTAGAGTAGGAAGACCCTTGGTGCATGCATTTGTGACTACTAGGTTGCGTGTATATATACATGCAGAGTGCAGTCCATGGGCTAGCTGCGCTTGATGATGACGGTCACTCACAAACACTTGCTTGATAATTTTAAATTAGCAAGATTTTTATACACAATTATTAGAAATATTTATTATTTTTTGACAAATTTATTAACCAAATAAATTTTAAAATACTAATATGTAAATAAGATGTCTTAATGACGATAAGGAGAACATAGAAAAAAATTGTAGTGAACCTTTTTAACCTCACAAATTACACAATAAAAAGAAACATAAACTTATAATTATTATATACTGGTGATTTTTTTTCTCCCACATAAAACAAAATCTATTGTCTATATTCACACGCCTTTTGAAAAAATGGGCCGCGCTGTGCCCCTACGCTACAATGCGTGTACCCTCCGACAGAAAAAAAAAAAAAACTTTGTTGTGTAATATTTATATTTATTATTAAACAGATTTGAATCCCCTAAAGTGAAATATCTCACTTTAGAGAGTAAAGTGAAAAGTTTTATGCTTGGATTAATAGAGTGAAAAAGACTTCACTTATAAATTTATTAATCCAAAGATAAAATTATTAGTTTCAGAACTTTTCAGAAAACACAAGTGCTAAATGTTTTGAGTGATAATGATATCTAATCAGCAAATGCACCGAATCATTCAAGTAGTACAACACGGTGAGTGAGTATTGTCTCACGAGGATTGAGTTTACCATATGACAGTTCACTAGTTCAATTCCTAATTAGAATATTGTAAACATTTTTATGACAAAGAATAGAGTGGAAGAACAAGAAAAAAGAAATTAATATAGTCAAGGGTAAGATTTCATTTGACTCTTCCAATAAAACTAAGATTTCATTTGACTCTTCCAATAAAACTTTAGCTTTTTATTTAACCAAGTTTTAATACCTCATTTGATGGTTGAATTTCCAATTTGATCAATACCTAATTCCTTACCTTATTAATCCTCTTCTATCTTCTTGAAATTCCCAAATTCCTAAGATCAATTCCAATAAGTAAAAGGACATATAATAAGCAAAATGAAATTCTCAACAACCACACTATCAACATCATATATTCCTAGATAGATACAAATAATGGCATTTATCACATAAGCCAACACACATATGAATCTCCCAATCCAATACATGAGCCCTAAATCAAGGTTTGAGTTTTCACTTCATACAAATCATGAAATTAGTGATAATCATTCAAATGTAGAAAAAGAAACTTGAATCAAACAAAGAAACAAAGATAACATCATCCAAGTCAAGTTACATTATCACCCCAACAAAAACATTTAACTACTCGTGATAGAAAAGAAAACAAAATAGCAAAATAAAGAGAAGAGTGCACCAGAAATCCAAGATTTGGAGTGATGATTCCTTAGTCTCTTTTCCTCTAATTGTTCTTTGCCTCCTCTCTAGAGTTGGAAAGTATTTTTCCCTAATTCTAATCTAAAAAACTCCTCCAAAAAGACTGTGTCTCAGTGTTTAAAACGTGAAAATATCAAACAAATTGCATCACGGGCATTGGGATGGCAGGATTGGGCATTGGAACGCCCAAATTCAGCTGACAACATCAATTTGGATGGACCTGTGGACGTTGCGATGCTGGGTTTGACCGTTATGACGCCAAGACACATCTGAAGATTTTTTCTGTGGGCACTGGAACCCCAAAAGTTGGCGGTGAGACACCAGATTCTGAACCTTCACTCTCTTTTTGTGATTTTTTCATGAACCTGAAAATAAAATGACAAATTATACCAAAATCATGATAAGTTCTAAAATATACTAAACTATGCAAAACATGCTAAAACTCTTAAAACTCCAACAAAAGGCGATCATCAAAGGTTAATTTGGATGCTTAAAACACTTTAAATATCAACAAATTGATAGAACATCAGATAACGAAGCTAATTTTGTGAAAATATTTTGAAGAAGGACTAATGGTTTCCTTGAGTTTCTTGATGCAACAAAAAGGTTTTTAATGTTAGTATATTTGTTCTTAAAGCTAGAATATTTTCACAATAACATGTGCAAACATATTTAATCTCATTTGAAGAGATTGAGACATAATGAAAATGAAAAACATATCGTGGAATGATGTATATATGCTCAACGGATAAAAGAAAACTCTTAAGTATAAGAAACCAAGACTCAGATCTTTAGAAAGTAGCACATGACTTTAAAAAGTGCAATTCAAGTGAAGATTTCAATCAAACTCTGAAGGAAGTGCATATTACCATCTTCAATCATCATGATCATAATCATATCATTAATAACAAGCTCTGATTGAAGAGTAGTAAATCAAAGAAAAACCCATAAACTAAGACGGCACTTCAGAAAGCGCGTTTCACTATAAAAAGTGCACTTTACAGGAATATGAGGGAAATTTGAAATTCAAATTTAAAGTCAAACCCAGTTAAGGATTGACATGACATCTTTTCTGCCAACTTGGCCAACTGTCCGAACTTCTAGAGGGAAAAGTTTAGAAACCTCATTCAAAAAGTAAAAAGTAGTTTCTAAAGGTGGACTTAGAATCCTCTATTACACAACAGCCTCTGCAACTACTCCGACACACCGAGCTGCTCCTCTAGATTGCATTTCCAAAACATAAGAAAAAAAAATCAACACGTGTCATTGGGAAAACAGATTAAGGGCAACGGTCATAAATGAAGACCAAGTATAACAGGAGATGTTGTGCTTACAATGAGGAGACTTTTGCTCATCAAAGAGTTAAAGTGTTAAAAAATTTTCCTCTCATTATCTGTAAAGATTATTTTTGCTTGTAATTAATTTCACCTTTGTAAAAATCTTCTTTCTACGTTCTTCCTAGGAATAATAGATAGAAAGAAGTCATTCAAGTTTTCCATCTCTGTTATTGTTTATCATACGGAAACTTGAGTGTTGGTTAGTTTGAGTGATTCAACCTAAATATAAACATTTGTAACCTTGATCCAGTAGTGATCATTGTGAATTAGCTTGAAGTGACTAAGCAAAGACTAATTTTAAGGTAGTAGTAAAGCGAGCTACAAGTCACCGAGTTAGCTTAGAGATGTTGGTCCAAGACTACTCAGGTGTGACAGTAGAGTGGGCTACTGGTCATGGAGTTAGCTTAGAGAGGCTAGACAAAGACTACTCAAGTATGACAATAGAGTGAGCTACTAGTCACTGGTAAGAACTTGAGAAGGCTACTGTAAAGACTATTTAACTTTCTCGAGTTGAGAAAGGTTTTAGTAGAACTTAATGATAGTTGGGAACTGGATGTAGTCAAATTGGCCGAGCAAGTATGAAACCTCTTATGCAGTATCTTCTCCTTCCTTAACTCTCCTTTATTTACTACTTTGTGTTGTTTGTATTGTGTTTTCTGAAAACCATCTTTTATGCATTTTCATATTTTTTACGTTGTTCATAAAGTTACTTTCTAACATATACTAACATTGTTTCCATTGCATTTCAAGTATAGACTTGATAGTATTTGTTCCAGAATTTTCAGAAACAGAAAACGAAAGAAAAAGAAAATCACGATTTAACCCCCCTTCTCGTGCACTTTTCAACCTACAATTGACATCAGAGCTCAAGCCTTTAAGGGGTTCAGCATTTTAATGACTGCAGAGGACAAAGATCTTAAAGATAAATGACACAAAACATCCACATAGCAGAAGGACACTCCATAAATAGATCACCATTCTTTGATGGTGGAGACTATGCATATTGAAGAGATAGAATGGAGCTGTTCATCAAATACACAAGCCTTGACTTGGGGAAGATCATACAAGGAAAAGATTATTTTCCAATGGATAAAGTTCCTAAAACTGATGATGCACTTTAAACCTCCAGAGAAGCCCTTGGGAGTAGGTGGACAGAGCAACATAAAGCTAAAGTTCAGTTGAAGTCCAAAACTAAGTACCTACTCACGTGTACACTAAGCAAAGCTGAATATGATAAAATCATTGCTTGTGACATGGCCAAGGAGATCTGGGATAGACTACACATGCTGCATGAAGTCACTAATCAAGTCAAAGAGACAAGGATTAGTATGCTAGTACATTAATACGAGATGTTCAAAATGATAAAGCAAGAAAGTATTGATGATATAACTACAAGGTTTATGCATATTGTAAACTAACTAAAGGGATTAAGCAAAAAGTATTCTAACTCAGATATGGTTAGAAAAATTCTAAGTCTCCCTGCTAAATGGCTACCCAAGGTCGCAGCCATTATAGAAGCCAAAGACCTTTAAACTCTTAACTTGGATGCACTCAGTGGGCAACCCAAAACCTATAAGGCTGTGCTCTCTAAATTTCATGATGAATCCATAAAGAAGAGCAAGCCCAAGGTCCTAAAGTCATCATATTATAAACAAAATAAGGGTAAAACAATGAAAGTTGCTGAAACCTATGATGACGAAGAAGAATCTGATGAAGGGTCCGAAGAAAAGGATGGAGATGAGATCTTCATGCTTGTGAGGAAGATATCCAAAGCTTGGAGAAATAGAACAAAGAAGAAAAGAGACATCAACCTCAAAAAGGACAAAAAAGGCAAGGAAAAGCTAGAAAGCATTACTTGCTATAACTATAGAGAGAAGGGTCACTTCAAAACTTACTATCTCAAGCTCAAAGTTCCACAGAAGAAGTTTCTTTTGAAGAAAAAGGAATACTAGCAACCTGGAGTGACTCAAAGGAGGAGAATGATGGTGTAGAAAGCCAGGATGGGCTAGAAGATGTTGCAAGCCTATGCTTTATGGCAGGCTATACTTCAGAAGGAGAACTTGAAGTTAATAACACTTTTGAACCCAATCCTTCTTGTGATGAGTTATTAACTTTATATGAGAAATTGCTTAAAAATTCTCAAACTCATTCCTTTTCCTATCTCAACATGAAAACCAATCATCATAAGTTGTTTTAGAACTTGAAAATCCAAATCAAATGCTGAGAATCTAAGACTTGAAAGGAAAGAAGAAAAAGGAGAAAATAAATTCTTAAATATTAAGCTCAGAACCTTAGAAGTTGAAGCCACTGCAAAAGATCAAAAGGCTCAAAAAGTTATTTCTGAACTTGAAGGACTTCAAAACTTCTCAGATCTGACCTTGAAAAAAATAGTAAATAGTTCGAAAATCTTGAACTAATGCTTGGAAGTCAAAGACCATATTTTCAAAAAATAGGGTTAGGATATGAGAGTGAAATGGATGAGAAAGGAAAAACAATCTCATTAAAGAAAGTCAAGAACAGAGTCTCTTGTACCTTCTGTCAAAAGAAATGACATCCACCTAACAAGTGTTTCATGCGAAAGAAATCTATGAAACAGGTTGGGAAAATTCTCCCATGAAAAACTAACCCAAAGGAATTAAGAAAGTCTGGGTACCTAAAGTAAAAATTGTCTTTGTTGTAGGTGTGTCTAAGAATGCACATTGACAGGGATGACAATTGGTACATGGATAGTAATTGCTCAGGATGCATGTTTGGATTCAGAAAGTAGTTCAGAAACCTCAAGCCAAAAAACTCTGGATGAGTCAAATTTGCTGATGGAGGTATGGCCAAGTTCACAAGTATAGGAAATGTTGGTAAAGATAACTTTCACCAAATTTCTAATATTTTACTTATTGATGGTCTGACTGACAATCTGCTGAGCATCAGCCAATTCTATGACAAAGGCTTTAATGTTTTATTTAATGCTCATGCTTGCAAAATTATAAATCCTACTTTCAAACACATCATTTTATTTGGAAAGAGACGTGATAACACTTATGTGTTATTCTTGGATGACCTTTTAGATCAAGATGTAAAATTTCTTGCATCTTTCATAGATAATAAGTGGTTGTGGCATAAGAAGCTTAGACATGCTCATATGAAGCTTATTTCTTAGCTATTTCAGAAAGAACTAGTTAAAGGCCTCTCAAAAATCAGATTTGACAAGGATTCAACTTGTAATTTTTGTGAGAAAGACAAGCAAACCAAAGCTTCTTTCTACAACAAATATGTGGTTTCAACCACTAAGTCACTTGAGCTTTTATACATGGATATCTTTGGACTAACCAAGACTATAAGTCTTGCTGGGAAAAAAATATTACCTTGTCATAGGGGATGATTTCTCTAGATTCACATGGGTTATCTTTCTAACTTCTAAGGATGAGGTGGTTGACAAATTCAAGGCTTTTGCAAAATGAGTTTGTATTGAAAAAGATTCTCAAATTACCTTTATAAGATCATATCATAAAGGAAAATTTGAAAATCATGTTTTCAAAGAATTTTGTGAAAAATATGGCATTTCTCACGAGTTCTCTGCACCTAGAACTCCCCAACAAAATGGGGTTTCTGGAAGGAAGAAGAAAAAAGCTTACAAGAAATGGCCAAAACCATGCTTTTAGAGAGTGATTTGTCAAAAGGTTTTTGAGCAGATGATGTAAATATCTTGTGCTATATTCAAAATAGAATCTTTCTAAGGTCAATCCTCAAGAAAACTCCTTATGAGCTTTGAAAGGGTAGAAAACCCAACATATCTTATTTCCATATATTTGGCTCATCTTATTTTATTCTTAACACCAAGGACAAACTCATAAAGTTTGATCCTACATCTGATGATGGAATTTTCTTAGGATACTCTTCGGTCTCCAAAGCTTATAGGGTGTATAACAAGATAATGCTATGCATTAAAGACACTATCCACATCAAATTCAAAGAGCTAAATAAGAACTTTGGTGATGATCTTGAAGAGCTAGAAGAGAGTCTTGATAAGTTAAACCTCAAAGAACTCTTAGAAAGCAAGTAAATGAAAGTACAATCTTTAGAAAGTAAGCTTCAGAACATGGACTCTTTAGAATGCTTACTTTAGACTCTAATGCCCTTAGAAAGTGACATTTCTGAGCATGAAGAAGAGTAATCTAAAGAAGAAAGAAAAGCTAAAGAACATAAAGGTTACAGGAACTACAAATAAGTTTCTAATCTAAAAGCAGTTTTTTGAAGCAAAGTTCTAGGAAACATTTCTACGGGTGTAAGAACAAGATCCTCCCTCAGAAATATGTTCAACTTTACTTTCATTTCCACCATCGAGCCCGATTGCATTGAAGATACGTTGAACGATCAAATTTTGGTGGATGTTATTCAAGAGGAACTAGACCAGCTTAAGAGAACCAAAATCTGGACACTCGTGGAAAAGCCCAAAAAGAAAATCATCATTGGAACCAAATGGGTGTTTAGAAACAAGCTAGATGAAGCTGGCAAGGTTATTAGAAACAAAGCAAGGTTAGTTCCACAAGGTTATAATCACCAAGATGGAATTGATTATGATAAAACATATGCCCCAGTAGCTAGGCTTGAAGCCATACGAATGCTACTTGTTTTTGCTGCCTTCAAAGGATTCACTTTTTATTAAATAGATGTTAAGTCTGCGCTCCTAAATGGATTCTTCTATGAGGAAGTGTATGCGAAGCAGCCTCCTGGTTTTGAGAGTGAAAACCTTCTCAACCATGTTTTCAAGGTAACAAAGGCGCTTTATGGTCTAAAACATGCTCCTCGAGCTTAGTATAAAAAGTTAAGTACCTTTTTACTGAAGAATGGGTTCAAGAGAGGTGAAGTTAACACAACCCTATTTACTCTTGAGCAAAATAATCACTTTATGATAGTTTAAATATATGTTAATAACATTATATTTAGCGCCACTTATCATTCTTTAAATGAAAAGTTTTAAAATTATTGCAAAGTGAATTTGAGATAAGCATGATAGGTGAACGCAAGTTTTTCCTTGGACTTCAGGTAAAATAACAAAAGAAAGGAACCTTGATCTATCAAGAAAAGTATATAAAAGAGCTTTTGAAAAATTTTAATATAGATCAAGCCAAACCTAGTACCCTATGCATCCATCTCAAGTCATCGATACTGACGAGAATAGTGAAAAGGTATCAGAAAGCATTTATAGATGAATGATTGGTTCACTTCTATATCTTACAGTAAATAGACCAGACATTCAATTAAGTGTGGGAATTTGTGCTAGATTTCAATCTAACTCAAAGAAATCACACTTAAATTCTGTTAAAAGGATTTTTAGATACTTATTCGGTACTACTAATCTTGGTTTATGGTATGAGAAATGTACATCTTATGGGATTGTATGGTATTGTGGTGCTAACTTTGCTAGAGATAGAGTAGAAAGACAAGGTACAAATGGATACTGCTATGTCTTTGGAAAGAGTCTCATCACTTAGTCATGCAAGAAGCAGAACACCATTGTTCTCTATTGTAGAAGTTGAATATGTAGCTTTTACAAACTGCTGCACCCAGATATTGTGGATAAGGAATTAACATTTAAGATTATCAGATTATCACCTAAGATATTCCAAAATTCCTATCTTCTATGATATTACAAGTGCTATTAATCTTGCTAAGAATTGTATCCAGTATTCTAGATCCAAGCATATTGATGTTAAATATAATTTTATTAGAGATCATGTTCAAAAAGGAGATGTTGAGTTAATCTTTGTGAATATTGAAGATCAAGTGTATGATATATTCACAAAACCATTAGCTGAAGATCATTTTTGTTGCTTGAAAATGCTTTTGAATCTTAAAAGTTTTTTACCTGTATAAGCATTCATGTATAAACATCTCTAGACTCTCTTTATCATGGCTCTGAATTGAAGACCAAACGAAGTATCAATTTGCAAGAGTCGAAGATCAATTTACAAGATTAGAAAGTCAGTTTGCAAGCTCAGAAAGAAGATGGGTTATATGCTCTCACAAGATTCAGAATCTGAAGATGGATGAGTTGTGAGAAAGCAATGTTATCTTGATGGTTCAAAAAGGTGACAAGGTTCAGAAAGAGGTTCCAAGTTTCAAAAACCACTCATTCTAGAAGAATGAAAAAAGCAAGATAATTCTCACTCTTTTTGAGTTTCTCTCTCTCATGTCGCCTCACCTTCAGTCTTTATGTCTCATCACTTAAATAACTCCCTACTTCCCGTACGTTACACCTTACTCCCTTGCCTTCAACCTCAAGCACTCTCACCTTCATCCAAAATCGTTTCATCTAATCTCATACAAATCTTCCTTCCCTATAATCTTACCATTTCTTCAAACCCTCAATTTTTCTTTTCTTATCCTCTCAAATCTTACTTTATCATGGCTAAAGGAAAATTCTTTCACTAAAGCACTACACATATGGGAACCTTCCTTATGTACTGAGAACTTCTTCAGCAGCAGCATTACGTTGACCACTACTCTCAGAGGAGAATGGCCCTTGGGAAAAGATTAAACCGAGAACTAATGAACTAGGTTCTTATTCTGTTGGAACTTCTTGCTTTTTAAGGAAGGGAAGGGTTCCTAGATATCTTTGATCGAGTCTTTATTGGGATGCTGATTGCTATCTACTCCCAGTTAAAGCAGATGTCTGAATCCATGTTGACGGCGTCGATCAGGGGGATTAACATAGAAATAGGGATAAATGACATCTCTAACATTATCCAAGCATCTCTACTGAGGAAGTCTCCAGATGTTTCATTGACTCTCCTAGATACAAACCTGGTGAGATTACAACTCCTCTATTGAGTTATAGGGCATAATATATCGTTGTCTAGTTCTCTCTTCTCCCAAGACTAGAAAACACCAACTTGTTAGTTGGGATGGACTGCATGTTGTTTTATTGTCTATTACCAAAGAGGAAGGTAAATCTGCCTAGACATATTTTTGACTACATGCTTAATGCCATCTCCAGAGAAAAGAGGAGAACTGCTATTGTCCCCTATGGGGTTTTGCTGACTAGAATCTTCTAATATTTGAACCACCCTCTGTCTAATGAGTGGTTTGAGTACATGGAAGGTACTGTGTATATCCTAAACTTCTTTAAGACTCTAAGAAGAACCACTAGAGCACCCACAACCAATGTCAGGAGACAATGCATGAGAATTAGAGATGCAATCCTTGAAAAAGCGATTGTGGATGTTGAGAAAAGAGAAAAAAAAAGAAAGAAAGGTGATCCTTATTGAGAGTAGCTCAAAGGACACTCAAGAGTCTGAGGAAAAGTTAGAATCATCTAAGATTGAGCTTGGATTGATAATAAGAATCTGTCCAGAAAGATATAGCAAGCAGAGGCAAGATAGAGACCATAGAGAAGCAGAATCTTCCTCTTTATCCAAGTCTTTAGACTCTGAAATAGATTCCTTAGAGGATAAGCAGTCGAATAAAGATTCTGAGACTGGTTCACATCATCCTTTTATTCCTATCTCTACTCCTATTGATGAGCCTCCTATCCTTGCTCTAGCTATTATTTCTGCATCATCCTTTGCTCCACATGTCAAACCCATAATAGCAAGGGCTACCTTTTCATTAAGCCAACGTGCACCTCCTCCAAGCCTCTTTAAATTGTAGATATTGTTACAAAATCAATGCAACATGACTGAGACTAGACAGAATGGAAGCTCAGTCGTGAAGACATGAAGCATTGCTATTGGAGATTCTTTGCGAAGTAAGGCGAAAGGGCTAATGATGGTGTCACTTGGATTTCAACACTTCCTCTTTTTGTTGATGACAAAAGAGGGAGAAGAAAAGAAAATGACTTGTACTAAGGAATTCAAGGTGAGCAAAGCTGAGAGGCAGCTTAGAGATTTTTTTTTTCTATTTCAACATTAGCATTTTTTTTCTCATACTTTGTTGATTGAACATGTTTTTGTTTTTATTATGGCTCTGGTAACATGAACTATTCTTTTGGTACATATATAATCAATTTTTTTTTCTTTGTTCACAAGGTATTTAGTTCTGGTATATATTGCTTGAGTAGTTAATCAGTTATCTTGATTGTGGTGTATGTGTTATAAGTCTTAGGGATATGGTCTTTTTTAGCACGCCCTGATACTTAGCTACATCCAACATATGCTCAGTTTCTTTTTGTATGATTAGCTCTAATACATATTTGTTAATGCTTTGACATATACATAGCTCTGATACATGTCTTTATAAATGCTTTGATATGTATACCATGATACTCGATCTTGAAGTTTTTCTAATAAAAACATATATGCTCTGATACATGGATATAAAGTTTTCTCATATATTTCGCAAGCTCTGATACATGTGCTTTGATACAACTGTGATTAGTTTCTTTTGAGCTTCAGAAACTTCCTTTATGTGCTAAGTTTATACGCTACATGTTTTTATGCACAAAATATTGCATTGTGTTTCAAAAATATATGTGGAAAAAAATGCGTTGAATATGGATTCAAGATCAAGAGTAAACCATCATGACTATTATTCTCTTTTTGCAAACATGCTTATTTTCAAAAAAGTCAACATGGCTAAAAATCAAGCTCTCGAAACTTGCTCTGATTCTTGTCAAAAAGCATTCTGATTAACTTCAGAAACCGTAATTGAAATAAAACAGCTCTAATTTTAGTCACTTAAGGTAATGAAATGTTTTGATTCTATCTATATCTTACCTTAAGAATAAGACTTTCTGAAAATCATATCATATGTCTTTTTGAAAGAATATGGGTTTATCATGTTCAATATCTAGTCATATATTTCTTTCAAAGTCTCTTCAAAAGATTTTCTAAGAATTGGTTTGTTATCATAAAAAAGGGAAAGATTGTTAGCTCCAAAACCCTTCAAAAAGCACAAGTGCTAAATGTTTTGAGTGACGACGAAACCAATTTTCCAAAAACATTTTGAAGAAGGGCTACTTGTTTCCTTGAATTTCTTGAACCAACGAACAAATCTTTTCACATTAGCATAGTTTCTCTTAAAACAAGAATATTTTCACAATGATATATGTAAACATGTTTAATCTCATTTGAAGAGATTGAGACCTAATGAAAGTTAAAAATATACCGTGGAATGAACACATATATGCTTAACAGATAAAAGAAAACTTTCAAGTACAATAAACCAAGGCTCAGATCTTTATAAAATAGCATGTGACTTTAGAAAGTATAATTCAATTGAAAATTTCAATCCAACTCTGAAGCAAGTGAGTACTACCATCTTCAATCATCATGATTGTAATCATATCATTAACAACAAGCTCTTATGAAAGAGTTGAAGATCAAAGAAAAACCCATAAATTGAGATGACATTTCAAAAAGCACGTTTCACTATAAATGGTGCACTTTACAGGAATAGGAGGAAATTTGAAAATCAAATTTAAAGTTTAATCAAGTCAAGGACTGATGTAACATCTTTTCTTCCAACTTGGTCAACTGCCCGAGCTTCAAGAAGGAGAAGTTCAGAAGCTTCGTTCAGATAGTTTCTGAAGGTGGACTCAAAAATCTTTATTACACAACGGCTTCTGCAACTGCTCTAACACGTCAAGCTACTCCTCTAGACTGCATTTGCAAGACACAAAAAGAGGATCAACATATGTCACTAGGAAAACAGATCAGAAGCAACGGTTATAAATGAGGACCAAGTATAAAAGGATATGTTATGCTTATAATGAGAGCAACTTTTGCTTATCAAAGTGTTGAAATCCTGAAAAAATTTTCTCTCATCATTGTAAAGATTATTACTGCTTGTAATCAGTTTTACCCTTGTAAAAATCTTAGTATATCATACATTCTCCCCAGGAAGAATAGATAGAAAGAAATCATTTAAATTTTCCAACTCTGTTGTTGTTTATCATATGAAAACTTAAGTGTTGGTTAGTTTGAGTGAATCAATCCAAACACAAACCTTTGTAACTCCGATCCAGCAGTGATCATTGTAAGTTAGCTTGAAGAGGCTAAGCAAAGACTACTTGTACAATAACAGTAGTGTGAGCTACTAGTCATGGAGTTAGCTTGGAGAGGCTGGTCAAAAACTACTCAAGTGTGACAGTAGAGTGGGCTACTAGTCACTGATAAGAGCTTGAGAAGGCTACTGTAAAGACTATCTAACTTTCTTGGGTTGAGAAATGTTTTAATGGTACTCAACAGTGGTTGAAAACTGGATGTAAGAAGGTTGGCTGAACTAATATAAAAACTCTTATGCAGTATCTTCTCCTTCCTTAACTCTCCTTTAATTTATTTATTGTTTGGTGCTGTTCGTATTATGTTTGCTGAAAACCATCTTCAATGCATTTTTTATGTCTTTTACATAGTTCAAAAAGTTATTTTCTGACATTTATTAACGTTATTTCCATTGTAATTCAAGTTTACACTTGATATAGTATTTGTTCTAGATTTTCAAAAACAAAAAAGGAAAAAAAAAACAAAGCATGATTCAGCCCCTTCTTATGCACTTTTCAACCTACAAAAATCTCTTAATTTATTTTATAAAGTCAAATCCTCACTTTAGAGGAACCTTATCTCTAATAAACACATATATTATCTTTTTTTTTCAACAAATTTTTTGTAATAATTGGCCTATTGATGAATAAATGATATATAGAAAAAATTTTCTTACTTTCAAGAACATGGAAAGATATTTTCGGTCACTCACATCAAAATTTGATTATTTTTAGTTAAAACAAAAATATGGGATTAATTTTTATAATGTAATTAAATTATATGCTTCTACTTGTGAGACTTTTAATGTAGTGTGTGGTTAAATCAAACATATTTACTTATATAATAATGAATGATTAAATGTTTGTGTAGATTTTTTCATACTGATCACAATATGTAGATAAAAAATGTGTTAGACGATCAAATTACAAACACCTTTTTATTTTGTGTTTCCCAAATAGTTATCAAAAGTTTTACTCTACGGGTATAATTTCATGTTTTTCCCCATCAAAACAAAATAGGTTTGTGTTCCATCACTTTCCTCCAAAAGCAAGTATTAATTGGTATGAAATTTCAGCAGTTTGAATCATTGATATCAATTGAAATGTTATGTTGAAATTTCTTACAGGGAACTTTAAGATACAATCTTTTATTAAATTTAAAAATTAGTTCGTAATTCATTATTATATCACTTTATTTTAATGTATAATAGGTTTTTAAAAATATATACTAATGTTAATCTCAGATTATAAACTCGAAATTTATTGTAGCTAAAATTTGAGATGCATCACATTAAAAATAGTGTCATATAAGTCAAAAGTTTGACTGGATAAATGTTGATTCCACACAAAAAAAAAAAAATTGTTATTCACTGATATGTGTTGATATATGTAGCATACCTTAAAATTTAATCATCTTTGCGTTCCGGTAATAATGTTGAGAGTGATAAAAGCACACAAACCTCAACCACGTTATACATAGGAGGAGGAGTGAGTAAAAAGTTTTGCTTGCTTACATTGGGAATTATCTTTCATGTTTTAAACCAGCAGCAAGAGGAAGCAATAGTTAACTTTAGCACCAACATGGGGTAGTTCAACTGGTCAGACCCTCCGCTCCTGCAATCCGCTCCTGCAAGCCAGGACTTGAGTTTGATTCCAGACAACACGTTTGGTAGGCGATCTATAAATTCATTGTAAACCCTATGTGAGATTGGTAGTCTATCCATGTCTTGCATGGGGTGAACCTTCACCTAATCTAAACTTTTTTATCAAAAAAAAGAAGAAGTTAACTTTAGCTTTTCTTATGACCGTGTGATTGAGACCTCGAGGAGTCTTTTCCAGCAACTAAAATTATTTGAGTTTGAGTAATATCGAAAGGTGTAAACGTGGTTGGCATGGATGAATTTTCGAGTTTGAATAATATCGAAAGGTGTAAACGTGGTTTGAATAATATCGAAAGGTGTAAACGTGGTTGGCATGGATGAATATTATGTCTGGAGGGCATAGAAAACAATAATGTTGTTTGAATATTTAATTATAAATGTCTCATTTGGATATCCACTTTATCACTATTGGATAAGATAGTGGCCTCTACTCTGTTATTTAATGGTGATAAAATAAATTTTTAAATGAGACACTATTTATTTTCAGATGTTCAAATAATATTATTGCACATGAAATGTATGTAAGTCTGTTTGGCTTATGCTACAATATTTATGGTGGTTTGAATGTTAATAAAATCTTGTTAAGGACTATGGGGAGTTTTGATGGTGGTAGTTAATGGAGGTGCTTAGAATTTTTTGGGGAAGGAGAGTGGGAGTGCTTAGAATTTTTTGGGAGATCGCACAGTTCCTTAAGAGAAGGAAAATTGAATAATTCTAGATCTTTCTATTATATATATCTACAAATCTTTCTACATACTACATGAAGTGAATATGATTCACTTTTTAAGTTTTTAAGATATTGATTGCATTTATTTTTTTACTTGTTTTAATATTAGGAGGATTTGTATGAAAATTGGTAGGAGGTAAGAGCAAAATTAAGGAGAATTTAGACCTTGGAGGGGTTTTATTTTTTTATAGTTTTTGTTCATGCTACCTTTAGATGTTGTCTGGTGCTTTATATTTGAAAAGAGTATGTATATATATATATATATATATATATATATATATATATATATATATATATATATACACACACATATGGGAAATGACTCATGTAAGAAGGATGGTTTATTGTGAGAGTGAGATAAACAAATTTAAATCATTAGATCTTACATGAATAGTTAATATTAAAATATAAAATCACATGATTATTTTAAATGATCACGTAGTCATTAATTATTATTAATAACTTTTAATCATAATTATCCATATGTGATTCTATGGTCCAAATTTATCCCCTCACTATCGTAATAAACCACTTTTTTCATTGGAGTCTATTTCAATACATATGTTGTGTGCTAAACTTGTTCTTGGAATAAACAAATCTCTTCGCATACACAATGGAGATATCGTCAAGTGATGAGGAATAAGTCAAAAAAGAAAAGTATGATCTGATATTAGAAGGTTTATAAGATGATAAAAAGAGAGAAACTAATTGATTCAAAGAAATTGTTAAAAAGATAACTTAAACTGAGCGATTTTATTAAATATACTTGACTTTTGGATTTTTATTAAGGTCATTGAGTTTGGAATTTAGATGATGTATGCAGGTAGCTAACCTCGCCAGTTGCAAATAGGTACCGGTCATTATTTTATAATAATAATACAAGAAAATTGTTTGATGTACAATATTTTTTCATAAAAATTTTATAGCTTTAGCAGATAGAGGTGCATGGACCTCACATTTATTTTGTCTTTGTGTACCTCTATACATTAAAGGTATTATTATAAAAAAATATTATACACTAAATATTTTTCATAATATAATTAACTGTCGTTTAATTTGATTTCGAGTTATTTAATTTGGGTAGCAGTAGCACTCAACAAAAGAAAACCCCACACTTGAGTTTGCGAGGAGGTGAGGTGAGACGAGGGTAACATTAGCTGCGGTTATCATTTAGTTATGACAGATTGGCATTATATTGTGATAACCTATATCGGACTGTATACAAACAACCCTCAGCGTATCATTTAGATAATCTAATCATATAATTAATCTCATCACTTCCCAAACTCTCTAAACCTTTTCTCTCTAGGTCACTCAGTTCTCCTCCTCGGAACTCTTCCCTGAGCCCTTACGTGCAGCCTTCATAATAAAAACTGGTGAAAGAGGAGCTATGACTTTCTCAAACTTTAATTCGTTTCAACTGCACTAATTAAGAATGTGGACTAAAACTTGATGTAGTGATAATAGATTATATGACAAGGACGGTATTTTTCTATTTTTATATGAAGGATATTATTTTTCAACACAGGCTTTAGTTTCAGTAGAACATTTGACATTTCGACTCTAATTAATTTCAATGGTCTCCACATGTGCTGCAGCCAAAATTCAGGATGGAGAATTTTCGTGGGTTATATTCAAGCAGTAACAACAAAACAAAATTCTTGGACAACATTGAAAGAGAAATACGTAAAGATAATGTGTGGAAAATTATATCATTTGGAAATATTAGAGTGCGTTTGGTTTCACTATTTTCCCTTTTCATTTTTATTGAAAACAGGAAACACGAGTGAAAATATGTTTGGTTTCATTTCATTAAAAATATTTTTAGGAAACATTTTCTGAAATAAGTGAAAATGTGAAAACACCATATTGTCATTTCAGTTTTTCTTTGTTAGCCGATGAAAATGCGGTAGCAAGACAGTAAATAAGAGAGAGTATATTTTGTTTTTCCTCAACATAACTTATTTGATCCAAATTTCAGATTACTTTTCACTAACTACTAACAATTTAACTAGCGTGAATTACCCTTTCCTAGTTGAAGTGATTATAATTTGGAAGTGCAAATAACCACGTGTTGAACACCCATGCTCCTTTCTCAAATTCTTTTTTTTTTTAATCATTAATACTAAAAGAATGTCACTAAGCTAACACGATTGTGTTTCACTAACTCTTTCAAGTTAACATTATTTTATTAAATTTAATATTCTATATATAAATATTTTATTGTTTATTATTATTTATGAAAGCTCATTGATTAAATTCATTTATATCGTATATAAGATTTCTTTTTGACGTGAATTTGTGGTTGTTTTATTACGTATACATTTAAATAAAGGGACATATTATATAATTAGGATAAAGAGATATATTATATAACATGCATATTATAATAAACATTTTTCTATTTAAAATATAATATTTTCATAATAAATTTTTGTCCTTTTTGGAATAGTGATAGGTTAAAGTACAATAATATCATAATTAATGATAATACTGATTATCATTTGGTTTAATTGTGTCTTTTTCAAAATCAAATATGTTTCAGATAAAATTTGTCATTAGAAAACAAATTTGATAACCACATATATACTATTTTTATTATTTAAAATCAAATATAATTTTATTGTTTTAAATTTTAGTTTGAGAGTTACATTTTAAAAATAGACAAATCAAATATATTTTTATTTTTTTCACTTTCTGAAACTAAAATCTATTTTTTAAATCAATCAGATTTTCTAATTTTAAAAATATAAAAATAAAAATCCTTTTAAGAAAGTGAAAATAGCAAATATTTTCACAAACTAAATGCACATTTAGGTATGCAGTTCCTTGTTTTGAAAAAAATCATTTAATAATTTTTTAAAAATATTAAATTAAAAGCGTAAATATATCTAATTAATATTTTACTATAGGACCTATTTCTTATACTATTAATATAAATCACAACATTAAAAAATTTATCTCTAATAATAACTCCCTCAAAGCTCCATGGATTAGTTCATATGGTTGACCTTCTATTCATCATATGCACTATCATGATTTAGGTTCGATTCTCAAGTTTCTTCTATTGATGGGTAATTTGTAAGAAATACCTTTGTATCTTAGACCTAGGCGAGCTTTTCACTCAACCTAAACTTAATTTTTATTTTTAAAAAATAACTCTCTCAAAAGTCATATATATATAATATGAGTAGTATAAATTTTTTTTATTCACAGTATATTGAAATTCAATTCATAAAGTATCTAAAAATTTGAAGTTATTATTAGAGTTAATTAATACAAATTAAAAAATACTCGTCTATTTCATTTATTGCATTGTATTAAGCATCCTATATATAAACTATATAAAATGTTTTAAACAGAAAAGTTACGTGGAAGTATATGCGGAACTGCAAAGCAAAGGAATTATGTTCCTAAAAAAATTATGATTGCAAACATAATTAAGTTGATCTATAATTTGATCGCCTACATTTAAGCAAACCCCTGTGTAAAGAAAGGATCGGTTATTAAACACATCGCATTTCATACACTACTTTGACACTTCTTTAATTTAGGAAAATGAAAATAAATTAAATTAGAGAATGTATATTGGAATGTGTATTTTTATTAATTAAGAAAAAAGATAAGAATCATTTGATAAAAATGGTGTACAAATTACCTATAATGGGTGAGAAGGAAAAATCAAATATTATGAAAGTAACTAATGTAAACATATTGCATAATTCTAATTGTATTTTTATGATTAAAAAAAATTATTAAGTCCAAAAATAATTCAAGTGCGCCAAATCTAGATATCTCCAGTTCAAAAAATTGTGTACTGATAACATCCTCATTAATTAATGATTGGATATATACATTCAAGAACGGAAGCGCCTTCGCGGACCTGTAAAGCGCGGTAGCCAGAAGCTGACCAAACCAATACTAATACTAGTGCTGTAGGAAGGGTGGCAAATATCCTCATTAATGTGAAGAGGAGTAAATGGAATTCAGACACGAGAAAAATTGTTCAATCCCTTATTTGAGTGGATCGGAGGATCCCACGAAAATACTACTTCCTTCATATACCCAAAAATCAAACAAAAAATATGAAGAAAAAGATATCTTAATAAATATAGAAAAAAATATAAGTTGATAAAACTATCTCGATATATAAAAAATAAATTTCTATTAATACTGTACTTATTATCCAATATTCATGTACATTGTTCAATAATCGATGAGTTTATAATTACAATAAAGATATTTATGATTATTAAGAATAAAAACAGGAAAGAGAAAATAAATTTCAGCAAAATATTATAAGTGGATAATAAATATTTTAAAATGTAAAAAATAAAAGAAAAATAATTATTATTCTGAAATGAAGAGTGGTCCTTGCTCCATACCTTAGTCATCGGAAATCGAATCAACAAAATCCAACCCCTTAAGAGTGGTCCTCGCACCTTCAGATTACATGAAAAGACTAATACCCAAGCTAAAATTCAACAAAATCCAACCCCTTGAGGCTTGTCCACTCGCTGGTATACTGTCTAGATAACTATTTGTCAAGAATCCACTCAAAATAAATAAAAAAAAAAGTATCCAAGATAAAGCATCTGCTCAATATGAGATATCATAATTAATTAGCAAAGTGTCAGAATGAATCTATATTAAATATATATTTAAAAATAAAAAATAAAATAAATTTTCTTAATTATTATGGGATATCAATTATATTCATCAGACTTAATCAACAAATATCAATCATAATAATATCATAATTAGTTAGTAGATATCAATTATATATATCAATCATAAATTATAAATGAGTTTTTTTTTTAATTTTTTGTGCATAAACCAGTTTCAATTAGTTTTGGTATGTAATTTAAACTTTTTTTTGTTCAAAAATCAATTTTAGATATATGACAAAAAATTATAATTAATTATTTGATATCAATTATATCAATCATCAATAACAAAAAAGTATTTTTTTTATTTTTTGTCCATAAAAAATTGATTAAATCATATTTAAGAACCACTGACAATAAATACTGCCACATGTCATTTTCTTAAAATTTATATTTTTAAAAAATTATTTTGAAACCTTACTACAAAATCTTCAGAAAAGAATTACAAAATTGTAAATTTTCAATTCCAAATCAAATTTTAAATTTCTAATTACGTGAAATCAATTTTATTTTCATATTTTGAATTTGAATTTAACAATCACAATTTGGTGCCTTCATATCCTATAATCCTATCATATAATAATAATAATAATAATACAATCATAAATTTTTCTAGGGAAAGCTTTGCCACATAGCAAATTTTCTTTCAACAAGAATTTAATACGTGATTATTTTTATGAAAAAATCTAAACATTCATATCCTATATATTTTTTTTTTTGTACACATATCATTCATGAAGATTTAAATCAATTTATTATCATATTTAATCAAATCATTTTATTATGACATAATATTATTATAATTAATAAATATAATCAATTTACACATAAATAGGATCAAGCAATCACAGTCTAATAAATTAATCATTTTCAAAATAAATTTAAATTGAAAAATATATATGTTGATGAATAGTTACAAGCAATGCCTATTATATGGAAACAGTAGTAAGTTTGAAATTCAGATAGTTACTTATTATCACACTATAACTTCATTATTGTTAATTATTATTGATGAGAAAATTATGTTGTGTCTAAATGAAATTTATTCCCCATTAATTGTAATTTTCTTTCACATTCTCTCATTTTAGATGTCTATATAAAAAATAGTTTATTTTATTCTCTGTCATTTTCTTCACTAACTATGCTACTTCCTCTTTTTTCTTGTCTTCATTCATGAAATGGTGGCAATGAGGCGGTTTCATGAACGATGATGAAGGAGGTCTGGCTCAAGTTCTTCATTTTTCAAAAAAAATTAATTTGATAGCTTTTCTTTATGCTTCTTTTTTTTTGTTTTGGAATATTTTACCCCTAAATTGGGATGCTTTTATTATCTTCTAAGGTATACTCTAGAACTTCTAATTACTGTTCTTAGTTATAAAAAAGAAAAAAGCTTCTATTACCTTAAATCCACTATGATGTAATTGTATTAAGATGATTTCTACTTTTATAAAATATTATACCTATTGTTTTGAAGCAAATCACTTAATGGAGACCTGCTAGGTCATGATCCCATGTTGTGACTAACTTTGTTGATGATAGTTGCTTTCTCATGAGGAAGTTTAGGGATATGTTGTTAAGACAGATTGCAAACAAAACAAGGTGCCATGTAGGTCGAGGAGTTGATGTTATGGCAATACCCACAGCTTGGATATCAACACTTGCTTTTTTGAGTGATAAAATATAAAATATGACAATCATAATTAAAAATTGGAAGTCAATTACAGATATAACTATGCTATCAAACAATTATTGCTCAAATTATCAATCGTAAATCTTATGCTATCGAGGGATAATAATGTGGATTGGAAATCAATATTTGTGTTAGTTTTTCTATTTTTGTCTTTATATTTTAATTTTAATCTTCATATTCTTATTAATCCTTTTTAACATCTTAGTGTTCTTTGTTTTCAAGTCTTAATGGTTGTTGTCATGTACCACTACCATGTTGCATAGATAAATTCTGTAAAAGAGTCATAGTGTCTGCATGTTAAGATTGTTTGGTAGTGACATATTCTTAATTTTGGAAATTCAAAACTTCCATATTGAAATGGGTTTTGATTGACGAATATGTAAGTATCATTGGTTTTGTTCATTTCTATTATATCTATGTACTGATTTATCTATATCACTTTTTTTTTCTGAGGGAAGGAACGATTCATGCCTCGGTCAAAAAAGGACATTGATTTTTAAATTTTTCAATAAGCTAGAAGAAGATGAGGCATATCAAAGGCCTCAATTTGGTATTGCTTTAAATGATAGTGATTTTGATATTACCAAACATCAATACTAGCTTAATTTTAAGCATAGAACTGCCACCAGAAAGCTCAAAACGTCAAACATCTCATATTTAAATATAAAAAATAAAATAAAAAATCATAAGTATTGTGAGAAATCAATTATATTAATCAGATTTAATTAATAAATATCAATCACATTGATTATAATTAATTATTTGATATCAATTATATCAATCATCAATGATAAATAAGCATTTTTTTTCAACTTGTTTTTTTCATAAATCAATTTCAATTTTTTTTGTATGCAATTTAATCCTTTTTTGTATGAAAATCGGTTTTGTATATATCACAACAATCACAAATCATTTTTTTTGCTTAAAAAAAATTGACTCTATGATATTTAAGAACCAATAAATGCTCTGCATTTTCTTAAAACTTATATTTTTAAAAAATTTATTTTCAAAAACTAATTACAAAATTGTCACAAAAAATTTCAATACTGTAAGCTTTCAATTCAAAATCAGATATTAAATTTCTAATTAAGTGCTTTCAATTTTGTTTTCATATTCTAAATATTTTGAATTTAATATATATTCCTAAATACCATAAATAATATATGTTCCTTTTCAATTTGAATAGCTACATGGTTGAATTTAATGGGAGAGGGACATGAAACAAAATCATTAATTAAAAAGGGGTAAGAGAAAAAATGAGGTTGATTTTTCTTCAATTGTTTAATCATCATTTAAAAATAAAAAAACAATTACATTTTATTATTATCTGCAAATATTAATTATCAAATATTTATGAATTATTCATAAATTAAATTTATCAATTTAGAATAAATTTTATTTATAGTTTAAGATTTTTTTAAAAATTATTAGTGCACTGTACAAGTTAAAAAATTATTAGGAGAATATTATGAATATACTTTACTTTGGTTTATAAATCTAATATTTGTATATTAAAGAACATACAACACAAGAAAAAGCATATGGTTTTTATTTCAATTATTGAAATTCTGTTAAATTTTGTAAAAATATATTATAAATAAATTTTATTTTTATCATTTATGCATATTTGCTTCAATTTGAATTTGTTAAACCACTGTTAGGAGGTCAAATTAAGGGGATAAAAAGGGACATATGATTTTGTTTCTTTAATTAGTTAATCCTTAGTTTCTCAAAAAATGTTAAATAAGAAAAATAATACTTTCAAGTTGATTCTAATTAACTATGTTTAGTATAAAATGATAAAATAATATAAAAATTTCTATTTTAAATTATTGTTATATGATTCTTATTATTATTTAAATATAAAATTTTTAAACATGTATCAAAAAAATTATATTTTACCTAGATTTTAAAATATTTGTATATATTAATTTAATATAAAATAAGTCTCATGCATTGTACAGATAAAAAACTTTGCCTCTTCTTTTTAAAAGAAAAAAACTATGTCTTTTTTGAGGATAAAACATTGCTCGCATTAACTTTGAGGTAGTTGAAATGGTCAATGAATTTGTTCTTTCTTAGATTATTGGTGAGAAAAATGAGTATCTGAGTTCAAATTCATATTGTTGAGTTTTTAAATGAGATAAAGTATTCTGACTTCCAAATCATAGATTAATTACTTTTGAAGAAGAGAATCTCAATTATGATGTTAAGAAACATTGATCAATCTTCTAGATTGCAATGAAACATGGTTAATATAGTTGAAAATTTAGGAAATAATGTCATTGGAGCAATTGTAGTTATTATAGGTAATAAAATTGGAGAAAAGATTTACATACCTCGAATGAATCTAATATCTTTTGATCTAGGCATGCCTCTCAAGTTTCAAAAGAGACAAATCACGGTCATCACTCTATGCTTTGTTATAACTATTAATAAAAGTCAAAGGTAATCTTTGTGATTTGTTGGATTATTTATACCCAAACCTATCTTCATTCATGGATAATTTTATATGTTTATCTCACAAGTAAAATCAAGAAATGATTTTAAAATATTAATATTGGATGACAATGGACAACCTTACAATATTACCAAAAATGTTATTTATCTAGATATGTTTCAAAAGATTTAAAGTTCAAGTACAAATTTGCATTTTATATTTTTTATTTATTTTAGTTTATTATATAGCACATTCATTACTTTTTGTTGTCAAGTCTTTGCATACTTTAGTACTAATATGTATTTATATTGAGAAATACTTAGATACATCAAGAGCAAGAGAAAATACTTGCTCTTATTTATTTATTAATTGACACGTCAGTTTTGTAGGCCATTATTATCTCCTATTTTTCCTATGTTTTTAATGCAATTGTTGATTTATCAATTAATAAATAGAGCAGAGTAAATAATTTGTCTTACTATAAGAGACTTAAGAATTTCTCATTTATATTATATAATTGAGGGCGATATATTATGAAATCAAAATTTGAACAAAGATACTATATAATTAATCCTTTGTAAAATTTACTCTTAATTGTGAACATCATTGTTAATTATTTATTATTGTTGGTTAACTTGAAAATTGTCTAAAATAATTTTATTATTTATTAATTTTTAAATTATTTTTCACTTATCATCCCATCCATCGTATATGAGATAGTGTGTGTGTATATGTGTGTGTATATATATATATAGTCCGAGACAGAGAGAAGGGGAGTTCGTTACCATATATGCATGGAATGCGACAACACGAAAATATCCGCTTTCATATCAAGATGAGAAAAAAAAACACACACACACACACACACAATGTGCTTGACTTTTGACCAAGCTAATTACCATTAAGTCGTCCTGTGTGTAAAGAGAGGCAGATCACTCAAGAATCGTAATTGCGCGCGTATTTGTGTTCAAAGAAACCTTTGTTGACCAAGTGCGGAATTTATTGGCTATTAATTCTAATTCCGTCTCTATTTCTCTGCAAACAGCATTATTCATGACTATGATGAATCAAAATGGTTAGCAGTAATGGTCCTTTTTGGATTAATTTACTCGGTGGTAAAGTTAGAGATTTGCATGCAGAGCATGTGATTTTAAAATTTAAATAATTGCAAGTGCACTTAATATGTTCTGTTTTCTGTCGCCCTTCTCTTTCCCTGGACCCATGAGGTGTTGTTCATGCTTAATACATCCATAGCTCCTTCAATTAAAAAAATATAAGGAGTGGCAGTTGGGTACTGGTTGCCCCGAATCAATCAGTTCAGAGCCTCCATAGTAGACTAGCAGTGGTTTATTATATTCTTTTTATAATAATATTATTTATACATTTAAAGTAGGTATTAAAAAATAAATACTTATAAAAAGACAACTTTTATTTCACACGTCATCTCTAAATATATTTGCGATTATTTTTTTATTTTAGCGCTAAATAATATTATTTGGAGGATTTTTTATATCTCTAAATAATATTATTTTCACCTGAAAATAAAAATTATAAACATTAAGAGTTGACGCAATTAAGAGAAACACAAAACATCTTGTGATAAAAGCATCTTCTGGTGATGTTCTCTGTTTCCTTATATATAGTGGATACTTTTTTTTCAATGTCAAAATAATATTATCCATAAAATAATTGTAAGTTGCAGCTGGATATTACCGTTCCCTTCCTCCGATAATACCTTCAAATAAATAAACCTATTGCCAAACGGATATAAGTATACATGTTAGCTATAAAATTATCTAATAAATAAAAATTACCGTTATAAACCGCATAACTAAACCAAACTAACTATGCTCCACTAAGCAAAATGTCGTGATTAAAAATAATCATATAATGTCAGTCAAAAAATAGTGTGTTATAATGCTGTAGTAGCATTCTAATTGTTTGCTGAAAATCCTTAACAATTACTTTTAATCGCATTTCTTAAGTTGGCATCAAAAAAATAATTGTAACTCAGAAGTAAGTTGAAATCATTTTTAACTAGAGTGCGATTAAGAGGGAAACAGTATCTACTGAGTTGAATAAATACATATATAATAACTGAAGCTGTAAAGTCAAATGGTCCCTGGCGAACAAGTTGTGGGTACCTAACTAGGTCTCGTTATCTGTATCTGCTGTAGAGCGATATTGTCCTTTGATGGACAACTTGGTACCAAGGTTAACGATCTTATACAGCCATTAACTAACTTTTTGTTTTCTAATCTCTACCATTTAAACTAGTTTGACAAAATCCATAGCTGAAAAATGGGTACTCTGTCCCTGGCGAACAAAGCCCCTAAACTCTTAGTACATTGGGAGTTTTAGATTCACATAACTTTAACAATCTGAATTTAGCATAACTTTGGCCATGAAAATCATGCCCAAGGGATCAACAGTTTGTAGGCAACCCGATCTCAAGCCCACAGAATATGTATCTGACTGTTGCTAGGAATCATACTGAATTTCGTACCTCTTGGTACCTTAAATCTGAAGTTTTAAATTTAAATCTTAAACTATCATAACTTTCCATATACTTGATAATCTAAAATCATAGCTCAAAGCACTAGAGTTCATAATCATTAGACTCGAAAATCATTTAATGTATTTATCTGTAAAGCTGGGTCATACTCTTGTTCACATTTCTGTAACATATATATAACTATCTGAACTGAATATTCAAAACATAGCTTGAAATCTAAATCTTGAAAACATAATGAGGTCATAAACTCATAAAACACATTTGAATAAAAAGAAACTAGATAAAATCATATATTCTTCCAACAATCATTTCATTAGCACATAAAACATTTTCCATACACACAACACAGTAATCATAATCCCATGGTTTTGTAAAACTTTTCTTTCATGCTATCATCATAAATCATGGTTTTTCTAGCTTAGCATAATCGTGTAAAATCATATTCTCTACTTTTGCTTATCTCAAATATCATATTTCACAAATATCTTGCATCAAACATAATCATAATGGTTAAAATAAGGTCATGAGTTTGAACCCATTCACCGTATGGAGCCGGCAGTATGTGGGCACCACCAACTTGACTTCTGAAGCATGGAATGGCACCAGCAACTGCCACAGAGCAACATTGACTCAAGATTAGTCTCCGCTAATCTCTAAACAACTTTAATCCAGCTCTAACAATATTAGGGGAGCACTCCCACTTGATAAAAACAAGGGAGAAACAACAAGACTAACTCAAGATCATGAAAGAATAGAGAGAATGGAGACATAACCTAACAACATAAACTTACCTTGATGATTTGGGGGATCTAGATTGGAGAAAAATGAGAGAAAAAGAGATGAAAATGGAGAAGGGAAGGTTTCTGGTCGCAAAAATGGGGGAGGAAGAAAGTGGGGAAGGATTTATAATGTTAGGGGCTCTCAGTAAGTGAAACGACGTCGTTCTGTACTGTTTCTAGCCTACTGACACCGCTGCTATAGCAGTATAGCTGCTTCCCGTGTCCCCGGATGATACACTTGTGATCACTATAGCGGTTCTAGACAGCTATAGCAGTACCCAGACCCCAAAACTGCCTTACTGCACACACTGTAGCGGTCTTGGACCACTATAGCGGTGACAGTAAAACTATTGTCATCACCTCTGGTTGCTCCTGGCATCTGAGTTGTCTCACTACTCATTTACATTTATTAATTGTAAGTTAATGTCCTCATTTATTTTACTGTCCTCATTTATTTTACTTTTCATTAACTTTAAATGTCCTCATTTATTTTGCTGTCTTCATTTATTTTACTCTCTATTAACTTTAAAACATAAAAATAAATAAATAAAAATAAGGAAATACCCCCCATTTGGATTCAAATAAAATATCATAAAAATCAAAATCCCAACAAATCAAAATTCAAAATTTGGGGTTTAGTTCAAATCCGAGAAACTTCATGATTTTCTAAACTTGTGGGCTAAAAATGCAACGTTTGGAGGCTTCATAAAATTCATTAAAAATCACTTTTTAACTTATTTTGCCATTGGGAACCATTACCGAGACTTTTGATCCCAAAGAAGTGGCTCTAACATATAACCCTCCAAGGAGGTGTAAGATCCAGACTTAGCGAAATTTAAGACCTGACAGCATGGGTAGGTCCTAGGGGATCTTAAGGTCATATGGAACTCGTCCACTGACAAGTGTACATCAGGCATTACATGTCTACATCAGGCCATGCTCAAATCTACATCCAGGCTGTCCGTAGAGCACAATTAAGGCCAACCTATCCTTGGCACTCAAAATGTAAAGTAGACAGATCGACCTCGCACATCGACTTCGGTTCGCCCCTATTGCAGTCAATAAGCCTTACGCTTCATAAACCCTGTGGCAATCCCAACCAGGTACTATGGTGTTCTCGGCTAACTTCTAATCAACATAAAACTTGGCAAGCCTTGAACCGATACCTTGGCCAGGCACTCTGCCATTGTCGGCAAAGGTCAGCAACCCGATTAAGTGCTTTAATCACCTGTTAACACAGGAAAAAATGTGCCTCGTTATCCGACATATATCATACGAACATTCGTGACTAGTACCACTCGTTAGCCGAAGACAAATAGCTTGGAGCAATCAATACAAGCTCGGACCTTGACTCATTTAGGTCACCCTCAAGTCACCCTTAAGTAGACACCCTATCTAGTCAAGGGCTGGGGGCTCGCCACTTTGATTTAATGGCTCACAGCAGCTGAGAAGACATGCCATATATAACCATGTTTGCATAATCAGGCAATTCAAGCTCGCCGAATGTCCTCGGCACTCATCGCCAGGCCTATCACTAAATGCAATAAATTTGAGCCACCCTTTGTATTGAATTTCTAGGGGCTGGTCACTTAAAATTCAATGATTATCAGTACAGTAACTGAAAAGGCGCACAACAGGTCGACTAATTCAAGCTCGGCATGCAGTCTTAAGTAGACACACTTTGGTCATCATGACACCTTGTTCCAGCTCCTCGGCCTACGACCAAGTTACGGGGCTATGTACTGGACTAGAAATATGTGCTGGATAGCTCAGCTTGAACTACTAAAGCTCAGCCATGGGTCCCAGAGATTAGCCACGTGGCGCCGAGGTCTCCTACAGATTTACCCCAGATTTAGTAAATGATATCTTCTAAATCCTATACAAGATCTCTCTATATCTCTCATTATCTCCTATCATTATTATATCATATCTCATATATTATAGCATATCTCCTATACATATGGAATATATCTAGCATCTACTAAATCTCAAGAATATCTCTATTTTCCAAGGAAGATTATCTCCTAACTTTTGATGGGGTCACCTCACATTATATAAGGGGCTCAATGCCCCAGGTATCACAAACTTATTACATGCTACTCTTTTACTACGCTACGCCTCTTTCATCTACTGAATCAAGTGTTCGAGTGCCGTTGCAGGTACCCCACCCACCATTTACATGGACATTGGAGCTACTTTTATTCTTGTTGCACTTCTAGGTAAGAACAATATATATATATATATATATATATATATATATATATATATATATATATATATATATATTGAAGTGGCTTTAATAAGAGATAAATATTTTAAATGATGTGTTAATATATCATTGATAGAAAATATCTACAAAACTTTATACTAACAACATTAGAGTCTGTGAAATGATATAAGTGATCCTGGAGTTTCTTTTGATTGAATGAAAAATTTGGGATAGGGTTATTGATGGTAGATTAGTGTGGTTAGGTGCTGTGTAATGGTTATGTGTTGGTGTGTTATTTTTCAGTTTTTCTTATTGTATATTTTCTCTCCACTTATCTTGATAAGTGTTGAGTACTTCAATAATTATTGAAAAAAAATATTAAAATAGTTGTCTTTCATATATTCAGTATACTATATTTAATTTTAGTAGCAATTACCGACAAAAGATATTGTTAAAACTTTTTAATAACATTTAAAATTGTTGTTGAAAATGTAAAAAATGCTATTAAAATTCTTCAATAATATTTCTATAAGTGATGTATAGACTACACTATTATAAAGAGTTTAGTTAATACTTTTATACAATTTAATAATTTTTTAAAATATTATTGAATCTCAATTATGTCACCATAATTACTTATTAAAGAAATATATATTGCTAACGAATAAGATCGATTTTTAAGTGTTAGAAGCAGAATACATCAGTTCTTAAAGTTGTACAAAAACTGTACGTCAGCATCGAGAAGCCATGTGTCCTTCCAGTTATGGTAAGAAGTTCTGGAAGCTGGCGGCCACGGCAAGGAATTAAAATCATCAAAACCAGTGCCGGTCAATAGCGGTGACCCGGTGACTATAGACCTACTGTTTTCAGTATTTGCACCTTCCGCTTTGCTTGTCCATAGTCCAAGTGTCAAACTTGACGGAGTGTGAGAATTTTTTATAAGGATGAGAATATTTCATTAAGAAAAATATTATTTTAACATCTATATAAATATAAATATTTATATAGTATGAGAGAAATAATAGAGAAAAAATAAATTGAGAGTATAAATAAGTGGTGAATTTCATATGTTTTATGAGTAAAATATTTAAGTGTTTGAAAAAATTGAGTATTAAAATAGTATTATTATTTCACTAAAGACTAAAGATCTTTTATGAAATGCATGATTGAGAGCATAAAAATTAAGGGGATGAAATGAAAAGATAAAGACACTTAAATAAAATATATGTTAGGAAGTTGTTTATTGGAGGGAACGAAATTGCTGATTATAAAGGACATGACCTCTTCCTCCCTTTGAATGTTGCATAGAAAGTGACCCCAAACTGAGAGATATTGGAGGGACTCAAAATTATTAGTAAATAAATTTTTTTTTAAGCTAGATATATTTATCATTTTATCTGAAACTTCTTTTACAAGAATAAAATATAAAAAAAATACACTTATAAATAAAGGATAAAATTAAAAAATAAATTTAATTGTTATTCTATTCCGTTCATTAATATTACAACTCACAATCAAAAGTACTATAACTGTCTTCTCTTCCTTCATTAAACTTCCAATAACTATGGGATGATGTCATAGGATCATTCCATTCCCTACTTTTCTATTTCTTTCTATTAAAGATCATTCTGTTTCCTCCATGTTAAATCTTCTATTCATAGCCTCAAGGTTTCGTCGTTTATGATCTGCGGAGCGAAAATTTTGACGGGTTTTCTTCTGTGAGCACTGAGCGATATAGATAGATTAGGGCAATGTGATTAATTGGTTATTCGTTTGTGCGTAATTAATTAAGTGACGAATACGGCCTCGGTCAATCTAGCCAGTCACGGTTAATTTGATCTTTTACCAGCATATCGAAAATTAACCACTATCTGCTATCATTATTTTTCTGAAGGCTATGTTGACTTAATTTTTGGTTTGAAATTTACGATGTATAGGAAAGTTGCTTCCCAATATAAAGCAAGATGCACGTCAAATGAGATGTTATATCAAGAAAAGATACATAAACTTTTGAGAAATTCTTTAAAACTCCGAGAGTAAAATAAAATATTTATTGAGTTATTTATTGATCGATATAATAGTTATTGTATTAAAAATATTTAAAAAAAGAGATAATAATGACTCACAAAACTAATATGTCAATTAATGAATGAAACAGAATAAATATTTTACCTTACTTTCAAAACATCTAAATTTTTTTCTAAACAATTTACTTATGACAGAATTGAATCTTATTAATTGAGTCAAATCTAATTAATATTAATTATTTTTTAGTGAGAAATTAAAGAGTTATGGATCTTGAAAAATTAATATGAAGGACTGTTAATAATAAATACTTTATAATGATTAATTATATTAATTAATTAATATGTAGTCATACTAACTACTGAAAGATAACAGTATTCTTAAAAAAAAAAATTAAGGACACTAGGAAAATATCTACCTAGTTCAAAAGTTTGAATTATAAACAATCTTTGGGTGAAATTGTTATGAAGGTTCAAATAACCAATCACGGAAAAGGGTAAACATGTAAGTTGAAGAAAGGGAAAATCAATAACCAATAAAACGCAATCAACCAAATTTTTTACTGTTCCACATGTCGTTTTGGTGACAAATGATTTTGTTATGATATAACGAATATTTTTTGTGACATTGAGTACAAATGGCAACATCTCGTAGACAGTACAAAGTAATTTGAAGACAATAAAAAGAAAGCATTAACAACAAGCAACGTGAGTTGGAGTTAAAATTGAGAAAATCACTGTGTCCTTTTTTCTGAAAAAATGTACCAATGCTAATCTGTACATAATAAAATTGTGTTGAATTTATATGGATTAAAAATATAGAATAACCGTGGACCATTAACTAATAGAATTCCACGTCGTATAAAATAATTAGTATTTATTATCACAATTATTTCCATTAAAATTTGCCACTTTTGTGTGATTTCTCTGGTTGAATGTATAAAATTATTTTACACTTTAAACGCAGAAAAATTGAGCTCAATAATACTACTTTCCTACTAAATTTAAAGAGATTTGCAGCATCAACAACCTGGACAAACTGGAAATCCGAAAAACACGGAAACTGTCAACAACGATTTTGAACACCATCGTCATGAATACTAACTTAGGTTTTTATTATGCTACTATAAGAGTATTGATATCTTTTTAATTTAAGAGTTATGATTTAAATTAAAAATATTAATAAATTTAATTAGTAAGACATGTGATAAATTTTTATTTATAAATTAATTAAAAAATATTAATACTTATAAATTTTATAAGATATCAAAAAAATTCCAACTAAATTATCAATCGGAGTAGACTCAATTGAAAAGTAGGTAGAACCGGGCAATACGGGCGGCTCCCTTGGTGAGTGTTTACCTGGATAATTAATCAAATACAATTAACCTTACTATGCGAATTTGAATTTTTTCCACTTCCCACACAAACCCAACCTACCCATGCAATAATGTATGTATTTTTAAAATTAAAGCCATTTAGCAGCGGTTGGTAACGTAATTCCGCCTAACCGATTTTTTTTTTTTTTTAAATAAGGCAGCAAAGTAGAATGCCATTGTTTAATCTCTATGACAATTTCAGAGCGGCATTGACGCCCCAATTTGGCGATTTCAGTTTTTTTTTTTTTTTCCTTCAAGAAAGATGCACCGGAGACTCTCTTATCACTTGTAAATTTTATTTTCAAATGAGACTTATTGAGTATAACGCATATACATTTCCAAAAGGATTCAAAAAAGCATTTTCTTACTAGCTATAAGTTAATATTTTGTCTCTGACATATATACCAAGTGAAATATAGTATATCGCAAGGCAGCTTAAGAGTGCACATATAGATTTAGCCATATTTATTGAAAAATGCGGCTAAATTCATTTTTTATGCTTTCAACTACATTTAGTTATACTTTGTGAATACAGTTAAATGCATACCCTTGACCACACGTTAAAGGTTTCAACCTAACAAAACATACTTATGTAGGTCGAATTGGAAAAATAAAGTTTTTATTCGAGCTAAATAAACTGGATCCTAACAAAACCTACATTGTAGAATCCACCGTATTTTGATCTGATGTCTGATACAAAATATCAGCTGTTAGGAGTTATTTTATACAGCTTGCAGCAGTTTTAAGAGACCTTCATAATAGTTTCGGATTGTTTAACTGTCAGGAGTTGTTGTTTTTGTGAACTGCTGTAATTATGGCTCCTCTCTTTTTATTCAGTTTAAACCCTAAAATAGAGTTCATACTTTACTTTGCCATCGTTTGAAAATAAAGTTGAAAACTCAAAATATCAATGGACTTTGCACTGCGAAACAGAACGGAAGCTATTAAGTAATTTACTGAAGCAGACCTACTAAATCAAAACATGACTCTTCTGGAAACTTTCCACCAACTCTACGTCAAAAAGACAATAGTAATTATAAAGTCTCCATTGTTGAAGGTATGTTTGAATGTAGGAATTTAAAATAAAAAGAAAGTTGAGCTTGATAAAGTTGAAACAGTTAGATATCACTCTAATATAATTAATTAATTATACATTTAAAATATTAGACTTTTTACGTAATAATTGTGTTAATTAAATTTTATTAATAATTTATTACATGACATTCTAATAAAAGCTTTATAATTCATCTACAATTCTCCAAACACTCTTCATTATGGATATTGGTGTAAGTCTCGAATTGATGACGTGTTCATACTACTATAAGTATCAATTTCAGCGATAAAAATCAAGATGCTCCTCATCCTCCAACTTACGGCCACTCTGCATCATCTTATTTTGAAACTTGACTTATTCTCTGAATTCACTTGTAGTACAACATAGTAACTTGGGTATTGAAAGCATGTATGGCAGAATAAATAGTTTAAGATGCTTATTTCCATCCCTTCAGCAAGACTGAAATAAAGGTTGTTGGAGAAACCCTACTATTGGTTTAAGATGCATATCTTCACCTTTTGTTGAAATATTTTTCAATTTAATTAGTATTGACAGTATAGTTATCAAATATTTAGCAGGATATTGTAGCAATGTAGACCGAAATTTTCCTTGATGTAGACCGAAATTTTCCTTGATAGTAAAACCAAGAAAATGTGAATTAATGGTTTGTAACTTCTAAGCTTTGTGACTCTCTTGTTAATAAAATTCAGCAGTACAATACTCCAATAGCTGCAAATTAGAATCAGGGACAAATACATGGGTCAAATAAGAGGAATATTAATTGCACACCTCCACATTTATATTATACTCTTTCACCTCACTGCATAACAAAATAGGAGTATGACATATGGAGGCATAAAATGGGAAGGAAAAAAATAAAAAGCTTTCCTCCCTTTTAAAGTTTTATTCTCTCTCTCTTATTTCTCTTTCACACCCATTATCCCACCAAAAGTTTCATTCTCTTTCTTATTTTCACGTTTCTCACTTTCGCTCTTCATCATTCAAAGGAAGAAAAAGATGGAGAATCAAGAGCTATTAGAAGTGCACAAACTAATCCTCATGCATAAAGGTTTAACTCATTCCATTTGATTTTTTGTATTTGTGGTTTATAGACATAAATAATTTTTTTTCAATTTTTTCAGCAGCAAAATAAATTAAGAATGACTCTGTTAAAAGTTGAGATTTGTTATTATTGTTCAAAATTAGAGTTAGAAAATTGTAAATATGTGTTAAAAAAAGTTGTAAACTAATACACAAAATATCATATAAATCAGTACGCAAAAAGTTATAAACCAATTGAGGACACATATTAAACAAATTAAGGATTAAATATGAAACCATGCATATACAGAAAAGTTATAAATCAATATTAAAAAAGATATAAACCAGTACACAAAAAGTTATACACTGATTTATAATTAATCGTGAACATGTTTAGTATTTGTTCTCAATTAGTTTACAACTCTTTGCTCGTTGATTTATAACTTTTTATATATTGATTTATAACTTATCTGCATATAGTTTTACATTTAATTCTGAACTTGTTTAATATATGTCGTCAATTGGTTTACAACACGTACTGATTTATAGCTTTTCGTTATATGCATTTATAATTTTTCAATTCCAATTTCTAACAATAACAGCAAATCTCAACTTCTAGCACAATCATTCTCAATTTGTTTTGTTCTTGAAATACTAGAAAAAAAAATCATTCATGAAAAATTAAATGAAATGAGCTAAACCTTCACACGCATGAAGATTAGTTTTGTGTGCTGGTAAAAAATCTTAATTCTCCTTCTTCTTATTCTTTTGAATGAGAGAGAGAATGAAAGCTTTTGAAGGGATAGTGGGTAAGAGAGATAAACGAGACAAAGAGAGAGAGAATGAAACTTTGATAGGGGGAGGTTTTTTCTTTTTTCTCTTCTCATTTTATCCCTTCATATGTCATACTCGTATATATTTTGTCATGTAATGATGTGGAAGAATATGGTGTAAGCGTGAAGGTGTGCAAGTAACATTTCTCATGGAATAAATAGATAAAGATTTTGTCGGTGGCATATTAGGTGAGGTGTGGTGTAACATACACAGATCATTTAGCCATATATATAAAGTATATCCGGGTGTTGAAAAGTGCGGTTAAACATACGGAAACTTAGCCATACCTATTGAAAAATGAGGCTAATTCATTCATTGCTTTAAAGTAATAAACGCATATTACCGATATATTCAGCGTAAAAAATATGACATTGAAGAATCATCATCATTAAATACTTGGAAAGATAAAAAAATCGAAGTGCAATTAGCGTTATATATAGGTAAGTCAAAGAAGAATTATATACCATCATCCATTACCATCTTCATGGCATAATTCACGGAGGGTAATTTATCATCAAATTTAGAGCATATTATCATTTTTACAAATCTCACGATAGTTGAATCGAATCCTTAATCTATTCAAGCAAATTAATAGTAGTATTCAAGAATATAATCATTCATTGACAAAATTAAGTCACAAAATAAGCTTGGGAAAGGTTTTAAGCCCTGATAATTAACGTTTTTCATTTTTCACATGTTTTGATCACCACCGTTAATTTCTTCTTCTCTCCCTTGTTATATGCATATATACCTTTTCCCAATAAAACTTCATCTTCAAGGGAACAACAAGAGAAAGTGCCATATTATTTTAGTATAAACTCGGTTTTATTGTGTGTAATTTTCTTCTTCAACCATGACTTCTTGTGTCATGAAATATTATTCAAGGCAAAACAATTTATTAAATATTAATTAACACTTAGATGGCCAAGTTCTTATGCAGTTCGTAGAACTACAGAAGATCCACTCTGGAAAACAAGAGATGCACAGTAGATGTGGCTTGCTACTCTTCAAGTGGATTGATATGATTTGGAATTTATTATATTCTAAATATTAGTCATGTTTAGACAACAAAAAAGATTACACATGCATTTTCTTCCTTGTAATATTTCTTAAACAGCATTTAGAGAATAAAAAAACAATATATTAGAGCGGTTTTTTTTTTTTACTTTGCTATGCAAGAAAGTTGTCAAAAAATTCACACAACGGAAAAAGAAAATATGATGTTATTCTAACATTTCAAAAGTGGATATTAATTGAAATATCCACTTTATAATAATTGAATATGATAAATATTAAGAATGAATGAAAATTATTACAGTATTAAATGATAATAAAATGGGTAGCACCAATTTTTTGTATTAAAATAATATTTTTGATTAAAAAAAAAAAGTGTGGTAGCAGTTTGACCATTAAACCCAGTTGAACTCGTGCGTTGATTTTGGGGCATTATGTCGAGCGCAGCCCCAGACTACAATTCTCCCTATAAATACTCGGGCATATAACTCAAATGCATGCAAGGTGATTCATCAATATAAGAATCAACTCAATTAAGCATTTCAGCATAGCAGCATAGCCAAGAACAAAACCAAGAGAAACACTATACAGTATACCCACATCTTCACCAACCATGGAGACCCTTTCCTTCTTGTCCTATTCCCTCCTCTACCTTGCAATCCTCCTCATATTTAACCTCGTCCTCCGATCTAGAAGGTTCAAAAGCCTTCCACCCGGGCCACCATCACTCCCCATAATAGGTAACCTCCACCACCTTAAAAGGCCACTCCACCGAACCTTCAAAGGCCTCTCCGAAAAATACGGCAACGTCTTCTCCCTCTGGTTCGGGTCACGCCTGGTGGTCGTGGTTTCTTCACCCACCGTGTTCCAAGAATGCTTCACCAAGAACGACGTCGTCCTGGCCAACAGGCCCAAGTTCCTCTCCGGGAAATACATCTTCTACAACTACACCACCGTTGGGTCCAGCGAGTACGGCGAGCACTGGCGCAACCTCCGCCGCATCACCGCCCTCGACGTCCTCTCCAACCACCGCATTAACAGCTTCTCCGGCATCCGGAGGGACGAGACCACCAGGCTGATCGGCAAGCTCGCCGAGGTCTCGTCCAAGAGCTTCGCCGAGGTGGAACTCTCTTCAAGATTCTACGACATGACGTTCAACAACATCATGAGGATGATCTCAGGGAAGAGGTACTACGGTGAGGACTGTGACATGGCGGATCTTCAGGAAGCGAGCCAGTTCAGGGCATTGGTTTCGGAGCTGCTGCAGCTGTCTGGGGCCAACAACAAGAACGACTTCATGCCGCTTCTGAGGCTGCTTGACTTTGAGAACTTGGAGAAGAGGCTCAAGAGGATTGGTGGCTTGACTGATGCGTTCCTGAAAGGGCTCATTCAGGAGATTCGCTCCAAGAATCAGCATCAGAATACCATGATAGATCATCTCCTCACCCTGCAAGATTCACAGCCTGAGTACTACACCGATCAAATCATCAAAGGCCTTGCTTTGGTAAGAATATTATAGAGTAAACAATCATTTTGTTCATAAGATTTTCAAGTCAATTTGACCTAAACAAAGTTTTTGACATCAATTTGATCCCAGTGCTGGTCAATTTTTTATGTCACTTTGCTAACAATTTTTTTATGTCAATTTTATTCTAAAATTTTTGATTTGACCATCAATTTAGTCATGACATTTTTAATTTTGATATTAATTTATTTATTTTATCCAAGTAAAAATCTAATAAAATGATTAAATTAATATCAAAATTAAAAATATTGTGACTAAATTAATATAAAAAATATTATGACTAAAATAATTATTTACCCAATATTATATTATATTTGAAGTTATATTATTTGAACTCATGTCATTTAATATATCATATCGATTTATTTGTTATCTAATATTTGTCATTGAAAATAATTATAAAATATTTTCAATAGGTAAATAATGAATGAATTGACACATTCCTCCACTCTCGATTGAAATGAATATATCTAAGGTTTCATGTATAAATAACATAACATTAATCTAACATATATTTTGGATATATAAATAACCATGTGACTGGCTGTGTTTTTAAATTGTGTACTATTTTATACCTGACCAGGCTATGCTTCTGGCTGGAACCGACTCATCTGCGGTGACTTTGGAGTGGGCCATGTCAAATTTGCTGAACCATCCACATGTACTGAAGAAGGTGAGGGAAGAATTGGACACCCATGTGGGCCAAGATCGAGTGGTGGACGAAACAGACATTCCAAAACTCACCTACCTTAGAAATGTCATCAATGAGACCCTGCGCTTGTACACCCCAGCTCCTTTGTTGTTACCTCACTCATCTGCAGACGACTGCGTCATTGGAGGATTCAAGGTCCCAAAAGACACCATAGTGTTGATTAACGGTTGGGCAATTCACAGGGACCCTGAGAATTGGACCGAGGCAACAACATTCAAGCCAGAAAGGTTCGACAAGAAAGGGGAGACAGAGAAGTTGATCGCATTTGGGATGGGAAGAAGGGCGTGCCCCGGAGAAGCCTTGGCTCTTCGTGCAATCAGCTTGACCCTGGCGTTGTTGGTTCAGTGCTTTGACTGGAAGCGCGTTGGTGATGAGAAGATTGACATGTCAGAGACCGATGGGTTCACCTTAACTAAAGCCGTTCCGTTGAAGGCAATGTGTAAAACACGTCCAATCATCGATCAGATTATAGGCCAGTAATTCGCGAAAGATGTTTACTGTGCTGATGTATGAAGTATTACGTTGACTTATACTCTATTCAAATATTATGTCAACTTATACTCTATTCACTATTGGATGGGATATGGACCCAGGTCCACACCCAATATAATAATAAATAAGGTATGAGTCGATACAATATTCCATATAAAATGAGTACAAATAACACAACTCAAAATTCAACCATTCTCTTTGTTAATTAATGAAATTTGTAAGCCAAGCAGTATATATATATATATGCTGATATGTACAAGCACCAGCTAGCCATATTTGTGCTCAAAATAAGTGTAAAAGGGGTCACCTATGTTGTCAACTGGCCATGAATTGGCGTCATTTTGTACAATAGGGTGTTTTCAAATAAGTTTTTTTTGCTCGGTATTACTTTGTAATTCTTATGTATTAAATGTTACAAAGATTTTCCCTTTATTCAGCTTTTTTTTCTCCCCTTCAATGGATCATAAAACATGAAGTCTCACACACTCATCACAAAGTGCAGCAGCTGATTCGGAATATAATAGCAAAATGGATTAGAAAAAAAAAAAAAAGAAGCTAAAGTCCCCCCTAACAAATAAACCCCTCTTGGCTAATTGCATTCATTGTCATTATTCCAACACCTAAAATAGGTATCTAAATGAGACACTTATTTCATTATTATTTAACGTGATAAATAAATGAAGATAGTGCAGATCATTATCATATCAACGGATAATAAAATAGATCTTATTTAATTACTTATTTTTAGATATTAAAATAATATTTTTACTCTCTAGTTTAAATTGGCCGAACACTCAACAGATATGTGAACAATCCAAGTACAAATTCCTCTAAAACTGCCACGCCACCCCATCCAATTACATTATCTCATTCATGACAAATGTCTTCGATTTTAACCCTCAACCAAATATTCCTTAAACCCATCATTCAATTTTGCATCACTAGTATTGCTACGCCCCGTTGCGCCCTTCATATATGTGTGTGTGTGTGTGAAGCAGAGCAACTAACAATAACAGAGGAATATCAATTTTTATTTCTTCTTTCCATTTTTGTTTTTGGTTTAGTTTTGATTCAGTTTTTAGGGAATAAATTTTCCTTCTGATCGAGCACAATATAATCATGTGGTAAACAAATAATTAAAAAAGTTTACATTTCAGGCAATTATTGTCCAAGTCTCACCTTTTAAATAATATAATAATATGCTTATGCGCGATACAGTGTTAATATGAAAAATTGTATATTGATAACTAATTGAAATTGAAAAACTTTGACTTTTGTAAAGACTACGTAAAAATTCATATAAAAGTTTTAGTTGACAGTACAAAACATTCTAGGTTGATAGTGTGCCAAAATTATTAACAGATTTATTTTTAATCCATGGCACAACTAACTATACTATAGAAAGAATAATATTATTTTGACTCATATTTTATGAAATATCATATTGATACACTCTCATTTATTATTAAATTATGTGTAAATTTCACTTAATTTAAATTTTATATTATTCTATAATAAATATAAATATGTTAACATAATATATCATAAAATATGAGTTAAAATAATATTTCTTTAAATTATAAAGTCTAGAAGAGAAAACGATACACAGCAAAAGTGAAAGTTTTTTTTTTTTGTAATAGAAAAGTATAACCTTTAAGTTTCTGATACATTGAATGTATTAAAAACTTCTAAATCTTTGTGTTTTTGGTCCGTATCTTATGACCACCCGTTGATAAAACCCAAAATATAATCGCTTGGTTATGATCCCGCCGCACCATTATTGTGGATGTGTATAATAAATATGACTCGTTAGACTTGTCTATCTACGGGAGTTTTTCAGAGCCGCGCTGTCAAAACCTTAGTGAAGGATGTTTCTTACTTTTTCGTTTTTTCTGGGTCAGGAGTTTCTTGCTTGGTTAAATTTCGGAACGTGACCACGTGAGCCCAGTGTACAAATTAACCTGCCCAGGTCACTTGTGGCTATGGCGAATGGGTATAGAAAGTGATGTTGTTTGCTGTTTAAGGCTATGTTAGGGGTGTTATTCTAATATTAAAAAATAAATATTTAATTAGATTATCTATTTTATTATAATTAAATGTGATAATAATTTTAATTTTTTTATTTATTTATTATATTTAATAATAATAGATTGAATATTTTAATTAAATATTCACTTTTAAATATTAAAATAATATTTTTTATTATATATGTGGGTTGGTGAGCAGGGCCTCATGCTACTAGGCATGTATGCTATAATCAAATTCAATTACTACTCATGGGAAACTTCGAAGAAGACGAGGCTTGGTCATTCTTGTACCACGAAAAGACAATGGTTGGCAAAATTTAAATTCCGCTGGTGGTGTGCCGCGAATTATAAATGGAACCTCTTAGTATTTGAATTTATTATTGTCCCTATTATTAATTATTAAATAATTATTATTTTTCTTAGATAATTTAATTTAATAACTTATAAATAAGTGGTTTATGATGGGCTCAAATATAAAAGATTCACTATAAAATTCGCATGTGGTATACATTTATATTGAGTAAATATTGATTTTAGTTTATGAAATTATATGTATGTATCATTTTAGTCCTCAAAATTCAAAAAGTGTCAATTTAGTCTTTGAAATTGAAAAAAAAAATTTAAATTAGTCTCTATAATAATATTCATAAGAACTAACCTGAATCATTTAAAGGATCAATTTGAATTTTTTTTACAATTTCAAGAGTTAAATCAATACTTTATGAATTTCAAAATCTAAAGTAAAATATACATACAATTTCATAGGTCAAAGTAAAAATTTACTCCATTTATATTTAGGGTGAGTTTCTTTTGGCTTTTAAAAAATAATTATAAATTTAAATTTTATATATACCTAAAAATGTTGAAATATATTTTTTATAAATTATTTTTTTTAGTTTTTTGGAAAAATATGCAAAGGATTTTTTTGAAAAAATGATTCAAATATATGAAAATTACCTTTTAAAAAAATTTTACCCTAAGAAATCTATCCAAACACACCTTTGAATTGATTCAGATTATTGGATGGATACAAGTTTAATATCTAATATATTTAAACAAATTTGTAATACAAATATATACTATTAATTTTATTCAAAATATACCAACTAATTTATCAGTCTGATAATATTTATTGTGAATTTGAATGAGTTTTTGCCTATAAAAAAAAAATAAATTGATTGATGTGCTTCAAGCTTTTTGTTTTTTTTCGGTCAACGACGTGCTTCAAGTTTCATCATCTTAAAATGATGGAAAGTCTCGTTTCCCGTGTTCTTATCTATCAGGCTGGCTTCAGACAAAACTAATAAATATGGTGAGGACGTATCCAATAAAAAAATCTTCACACGTCAAAAGTTGTCACCGGATTCTTATTAATCAATCTTTTGGCATATAAAATAATATGGGCTATATCAAAAGATTTTCTTTCTTTTTTGCACAACTTTATACAGGCCAAAAAAATTGCATGAAGAAAATTCCGTTTAAGACTATATTTAGTTATGTAGTAAAATACAGGTAAATATTTTTTAAATAAATTTTATATATAAAATTATATATAAAATTGATCTTTCAGAGAAATTTTATTCGCATTTTTACCCGAATCATTTATGCTCTTAATATTTTCCATCCAATAGAGTCTTCGTGAAAAAGGACATGCACATGACAGTCGTCGAATTGGACTTCAGATGATGATGAATGAAGACCCTTAAACGTCTTCCCTATAGCCTAGTAGCCCAGTTAGTATATTTAAATTTACCTAGACAAAAATAGAATAAATAGTTATGTTAAGAATTGTAATTGTCAACCAATATGTTAAATGTGATTTCTCTTCTTCTAAAAAATAGGTTGATAAAGTATAAATTTTAGTAAAAATGATTAACCCCTTACTTGATTTTATATGGTCATTTTTTTCAATATGGTGGGGAGAGTCAAAAGTTGCCATGAAATGGGTTAGATTGGATAATTACGTGGTTATGGGCTATGAAATGCCATCAATGACAAGATTTTATAAAAAAAAATTAGAACTTTTTTTAAAACCAACCCTTCGATACATCAATCATATATAATACAATATAATTTTTCTAAACAAAATCTCGCCAATGGCAAGATTTTATTTTTAAAATATTATTTTTTAAATTCAAAAGTCGCCAATGACAACATTTCAAAAATAGAATATATATATTTTAAACAAAATATTACCAATGGCAAGATTTTATTAATAAAATATTAATTTCTTAAATTAAAGCGACCAGAATTTCAAAAATAATAATTATTTAATACAAAAGTTGCTAATGACGAGATTTCATCAATTAAAAATTGTTTTTTAACTCATCTGCCCGCAATGGCTCGTTGAGAGCTCTATATAAAGGGATGCAACTTCTTTCATTGTGACACAAGTTTTGTGAGTGGAAAAATAGTTCATTCTACTACCATGGTAACCTTATTAAGAGAGAAAGCGTAGTGGTTTTTTTTTCCTATAACTGTGAGTGTGAGGACAAAAAAGAGTATTCTGGTTGTAAAAAAAATAGAGAGAAAAAATTAGTGATATGGCAAATATAATAGTATATTCCAATGGTGATCTTCTTATACACACAAGTGAGGATATGACATTTACATGTCAAAATCCAACATATTTTTCTATTCCATACACAATGTCGTATATGGAGGTAGTGGATGACTCTGTCAGTCAATAGATATTGGCACACCAAAAATAGTATCTGCAATAAGATATAGGTCCAGTCTCCATCTTTGGTGGCTTCATATGATATAAAGCAATTCCAGTAAATAACGACAATAGCATGCAACAGATGTTTGTGGCACATCAGCGATATCATACAAATTCTTCTTCTCCCATTGAGCCATATATTGATTTTGAAGAAGTTGCTCGAAATGAAGAACCCAATTGGTGCCTATTTCCGGACAGAGATTTAGTAGAATTGGAAGAAATTGATGAAGACAACCATGAAAGTGGCGAAGATGGTGTGGAGGATGAAGTAGGCAATAATGCAGATGGTGAAGGCATCTCAAGCAATATGGCTAGGTAGCATCTAAATGAGGAGTCGTCTATCATGCGTGTCTTGGATTTGGATGCTATGCATGCACCTGAGTTTCTTGAGTATGCAAACATTGGTATGTGGTACTAACTTTGAAATTTTTAATTTGTTACTTGTTTTATTATCTAAATTTCAAAGTATTTTTTATTATAATAAATAAGTAGTAATAACTAAATCTTAATTATGATATTACTAAAGTATGTAGAAATTTTTTTTTATTAAAATTCACTAGCAATAACGAGTGTTCTATTATTGACATAAAGGATTGTAGTTTATTTTTTTCAATTATTACATATATTTTTATTTTGCTCATATCCAAATTTTCATAATAAATACTTTGTAGGTGTATCTACTACTGATAGGGAATTTCAAGTTGGAATGAAGTTTAATAGTAAGGAGGATGCTGTAAGAGCAATTAAAAAGTATAGTATAGACAAAGCAGTGGATTACAAGGTATGCGAGTAAGAATCGAAGACATTTTATTACAGATGCATACACCATGAGAGAGGTTATGGATGGCTTCTTAGAGTTAGTCTAAGGAAGTATAAAGATTTCTAGGAAATTAGAAAGTACAATAGACCTCATACTTGCACTTTAGAGGGGAATTCACAAGATCACTCAGTTGGATTCAGACACGATTACACAATTGATTGAACCCATGATACAATTTGACCCATATTTTAAAGTGAAAACTGTGATTGTAGAGGTTAAGTCTCGATATGGGTACATGACAACATATTGAAAAGCATGAGCAGCAAAGAAAAAAGCAATCGAAAAAGCTTTTGGTAATTGGAAGTATTCATATGCAGAGCTCCCAGAATGGTGTGGAGCACTATGTGCTGCTGTTCCTAGGTCATTTGTCATGTTTACTGTTATAGAGGGCTACCGTGCTAATTTAGATGATCTAGTGCCACATGTTCGGCTATTTTGTCGAGTGTTTTGGACCTTTAGTTCTTACATTGAAGCGTTTAAACACTACAAACCACTTGTGCAGGTAGATGAGACACATTTGTATAGGAAATATAAAGGAATACTCTTCTAGTTGTAGTGGCACAGGATGGAAATCAAAATATATTGCCAATTGGTTTTTCAATTATTGAGGGTGAGACTGTAAATGCATGGTATTCTTTTCCAAGACCATATACGCAGATATGTAGTGACCTGTGATGGAGTTGGAATTATTTCTGATCGTCATGAATCGATTAAAGTAGTAATAGTTCGCAGCAATGGTCAGTGGGAACCTCCAAGAGCATTCCACATGTATTGTATTAGGCACATCGCCGCCAATTTCTTGCGCAGATTCAAGGTGCCATTCTTGCACAGGCTTGCAGTGAGCATATATAATTTACATTTTGCTCTCACTTTTGTCTGAAATAAAGGTTTGATAATGATATTCAATAATGCTCATATCAAACACATTAACTTTTGCAAGGTACTCAAGGATGAAACATGAATTTAATTATCGCTATGAGCAGATGTGCGAACGTAGCTCAAATTATATTGATTGGCTTGATGAAATTCCTCGAGAAAAATGGGTTTAGGCATTTGATAGTGGACATCAGTGGGGGCATATGATCACTAACCTAGTTGAGTGCATCAATTCTACTCTAAAGGGTGCTCATAATTTACCCATTACAACATTTGTTAGAGCAACATACTTCCGTCTAGCTGAGTTGTTTGCTTGAAAAGGGCGGGATGCATTTACCGGGCAAAGTACTGGTGATGAATTCCGATGAATTCTCAGAATTCATCACTACACAACTTTGAGAAAACAAACAAGCAAGAAGAAAGATGGACATTCTTACCTTTGACAGATATTATGAGTCTTTCCTTGTTAGAGAGAGGTCTAGCAAGCAAGAAATAGGGTTGATTTGAGGCACGTATTTTGTGACTGTGGTGATTTCCAGGCAGATCAATTTCCTTGTCACAATGTGATTGCTTGTGGTAATAGCGAGAGGTTTGATTGGCACCGATATGTTGATGATGTCTATAGGACGAGACAAAATTTGCTAAGTGTACTAAACACAATTTGGGGTGGTAGGACACGAAAGTTCATGCCCCAGTATAGGTGTCCAAAGATTTGTCTTAACCCAGCCTTAAAGCCAATAGTGAAGGTCGACCTAAATCTACCCGTTACTTGAATGAAATGGATTCTCGTGAGATGCGAAGACCATGATGTTGTGGCCTTTGTCGTGGTGAAGGACATAGTCGTAGCCATTGTCCATACGCTGTTGGTCTTAGTTCGTAGTGATGTGCTTGTGTTATTTTTTATTATCGATGTGTTGAGCTCGTATTATCTTAGGTTGGTTACTATATCTTTTATTACTGATGAATTGTGCTTTTGTTATTTTTATTATGATATGTTGTACTTGCATTAATTTTATTTCCGATGTGTTGTACTTGTGTTATCAAGTTGTTCCTTTTCATCTACTTCTATTTTAGGGAGTGACTATTATCACTTCTTTTTGTCTAATGTCATTCCCACTTAATTACTCTTGTCATATAATGCTCTTCTTTCTCTTTTATAATTAAATCAATAATTTGTTATTGGTTTAAAATTATTTTTATTATTTTTTATATAAAAAATGTAGTCTTTTAATATTTATTGATTGTGCTTCTTTAACATTATTATTTTATGAAGAAAATTTTAATTTTAACTGCTTTTCTAGTAAGACATATAAAATTCAAATTTTCACATTCAAATAACAAAATATAATTATGTTTTGATTATCTTAATCTTAAAAATAGTTTATAAATTGAATTAAACTATTTTACTATACAAAGTTTTCTTTGAGGAATAATGTATACTTTCTATTCTACTATTTTGTAAATATGGTACAAAATAAAAATAAACTGCACAAATTATTCTTGACATAAAAAATTTGAATTACAAATAATTTTTGACAAATTTTTTTTATAAAAGATATTCAAAATTTATTAGTTAATCACAATTCTAAAAAAACTTGAATGTCGTATATATTCCATGTTAAAACTCGAATTCCAATGGATAATTTTTAATAATTAGAATATCTAATTATAAAATATATTCAAAATTTATTAGCCGCTCCTCTATTTTAAAAGTCAATTCATAATAGTTCATACTCACCTAAATTAATACTAAATATAAACATAGTAAATAAATACAAATACTAGTTCAGTTTCAAATGAGAAAAGATACACAACTATAATTAATTAAATGGCCTGCGCGGACGTGGGTTCTTGACTTGTCGATGAGGGGTTGGGGAGTATCTATCGAGGGATTTTGGAGCAGCTCGCAATTGCTTGCCACGTTCATATAGTTTAGTAGTCACCGATACAGTCGTTCCAAATGGCTTACCTATTATGCTCCGCTTTTATATTCCTGTTTCTCTATTTAGATCAATTTTGCCTTGGTCACCTCCCCCTGATCACCCCCACCCTCATCGCCATCTCCCACATCATCCTCACATTAATCACCCCCACCCTTATCTCTATCTTCCACATCATCGTCACCTTGATCACCCTACCCTCATGGCCATCTCCTATATCATCCTTACCTTGATCACCCCTACCCTTATCTTCATCCTCATATCCTTGTCTCTCACTCTCCCACTCTCTCAACCTCTTGTATATCTCCATGATATCCTCTATCTTGAGATGGCATGTTGGGATCAGTATACATATCAAACGGCGTTACTGTTTGTGGAAATGTCCAGCTGAGAGCTTCTGTCTCCATCTGAGGTACGTACACATTTTGTTGCTCGAAAGGCTATTCATTTAGATCAAGTTATGTCCAATAAGAAAATTGACCAGCCTCTCCTTGAGTAGATGATTGACCAACATCTCTAGAAGGTTGGCCTAAATCCAAGTCAAACTGATTGATAAACCCCAACCATGAAGGAGGTGCTCTGGGAATCCTATTGTGGAAAACTTTTATATTGACAGAGTGTTGTCGTGGCTCCATATGCCTTGATCTATAACCACCTTGAAAGAAAGAAGTATCAATAGAGCGTCGTGATGGTGCCACCTGGGTCTAGGCCATTTATGTCTCCAGTCAGTTGTCCCCCCTCATCCTTGAAGACCTTTATTATGCACACCATCAGGCTTTTCAAGTTTTACGGGAATAGGTTGCTGCAAGCAAAATTGCCGCATTATGTGGTTAGTATTGTGCCACTCAACTATCTCAAAGCATATAAGTGGAACAACACACCCAAAACAAATTTTGATTGAGGATGTCTCTCCGTATTATTATTTTTTTAAATAGCCCTGATTGACCTCATTTCTTTTACGGTCCAAGAAAAGAGTTAATCAACACTTTAAGTAGTCTAATCTGCCTTATGGTCAGAGTGGTTAGTAGCCTACAATGTCTAACACGAGGGTCTGTATTTAACAGTGGCATTTATAACCTGCCTATCATAATCGGAACATTGAAAGTTCCTCCTAAATTCTAACCATAAGTTTAACACAAGATTGGATCCAATTGTTAATATTGATAAAAGTTTATTATGGCAGTTGTTTATAGCAGAATTTGACATTTATATGTCAACAACAAATAATTAACAATCTCTTTGTGCAGGAAACCAAATTGCTCTAAACCAGGCGTTAATCGTGTTAATCGACAAGTGTAAGAGTTTGTACCAATTTGTTTATAGCATAATTTGGCACTTATATGTCAACAACAAATAATTGACAATCTCCTTTTGCAGGAGGCCAAATTGCTCCAAACTAGGTGTTAATCGACAAACTTAGAGTTTAGATGACAGCCTTTGTTTTTCAAGATCTTGATTCGGGGAGGGAAAAGCTATTCCTCTTGGGTTCTCTACCAAAAAGAATCGGGTGTCAAACTATTTTAATTGAGTGAGGATGGAATGAAGTGAAATGTGATGTGATTTGTGTTGTGATAGTACAAATGTAATGTTTGATGGATTAAAGAAGAAGTTGTAGAATGTAAATTGATTGACAAATATAAATGAGTACAAAATTAGTAAAGAAATTAAAGACAGAAATTGAAGACAATCTAGTCCTAAGAAAGCAAGAAAGTGGGTTAAAAGCAATTACTTCGTGAACTCAGGGCTCTGTGTGTCCATTGGAGATATTTTAAGAGTGAGTATGTGATTAAAAATTCTAACCCTTTACAATTTGTATAGAACTAGTATTTATAAACAACCTAAGACTCTAGGATTTTGATGCTTATCCTTGGCTGTCTTTAGATGTTGCCCACGTGGCTTTGAAAATTTTTTGGTTTGTTATTCGTTCTTTATCACCACTTCATCATGTCTCTATTAAGCTTCTATCAATAATTGCTAAAAACCATCTATAACCGTCAATTGATGAACATTTGTATTGGAGTCATTATGACATTCTCTTTAGGACCTTCAAAATTTTCTAAGTCTTCCAGTAAGAAACTGCCACTTCGATTTGTCGAGCCTCAAGCATAAAAATTAATCGTCATTAGCTTATAGTTGTCTTATCAATCTCCCTTTAATAAAAATTCTGTAAGTCTCAAAGGACAAACTTCAACTTTGACTTGTCAACCATTGAATATAAGAACTTTGTCAATGTTGATTTGCCAACTTTGTCCATGAGTTTCGACATGTCGCTTGACAACTCAAAATCTTTGTCCATCTTGCACAGTTTTGTCAGTTCTAACTTGCCAACCTCTTGACTAACCTTTAGGCTGTCCAAGGGCGAATGCCAGTTTGACAATCTAACACTTGGTAAAATTTGGTGCCAACAATAGTATATATCATATTCAGAGTATGGATGCTCTAAGTAACCAAATAATCTTGGTTAATAATAATAAAAATTATATAGAGGTAAAATTACATAAATGCCTATGCCATTACCATCTTCCTCCCCACTCTCAAACCATTGCCAACAAGTGGTGGAGCTTCTCTTCCCCCATGCCACTGCTAATCCTACAAAATCTGCTGCACAAACTCCAATACCACCCTTGTTTTCGACACCAACAACAACACCTACTTGATCAAGTCCATAAACCCCCAATTCCAATGCCTCGTTATTAAGTAAAAATGCTATTTAAACACCTTTGGGCATCCACTCTATCATCATTGCATATGATGATGACCTCAACTTTCTCAAATTATCTATCACATTCAATAGTGATAGAGTAAGTGTCCTAATTAGATACCCACTTTTGAGTGTTAGAATAACAATGCTAGTCGTTAAGCCCACACCCCTTGTGCCTGACATGTGCGTAACCACTAACAAGATCTACCAAGGGATCATGCTAAACAGCACCCTCCCTTCAACATCACGAGCTCCAACACTATCGTGTACCTCAATTGTCGAGCAAGATTCCAGGGAGTCCTTGGCCAAACCTATAGAGCCTCGTCCAGCTTGACCTCTCCGTGGACCTTGTAGAAGGGGAAGTCGCTAGGGAAGCTTCCTCTACATTGAGCTTTTGATTTCACCAACGATGACCGCACGCTTCACTTATTGACTCGCATGGAGTGAAGGGGGATATTGGTGTGGTAGTGGAGGACAACGAAGGTTGTGCAGTGATGGGGTTGATTGTCATAGAGGAGCTGCAGATTAGTGTGGCGGAGGAGGAAGATGGCAGTAGCAGAAAATTTGATTTAGAATGAAGGACGGAATTGTATTTTCATATTTATTAAATGAAAATAAAAAAGTGAGAGACCACAGGAGGAAGTTTCTACATAGGAACATTGAATGTACCATTTTAGTTGGGTACATTGTAAACTTGACCGTATTCAACTAATATTTCTAGGCTTTTAACTTATTTGCCTCTTTCTATACTTAGAGTTGGGTATGCAAACTGGTTTGTTCCGTTTAGCTTGGTCCCCGACGGACCAACATTAAATAGACCAGAACGAACCGGTCCGCTTCATAAATGGACTAGCCTTTTGCCCGGTCCGTATCTGCCCCGCCTAAGCCTACAAGTTCTCGAGCCAGTCCGCATTTTTGGCCCAATAAGAAGCCTGTGTACAAGATTGCGGACCGACCCGAGGTCCAGTTTTTTCCCTTTCATTTTTTTACTTTTTCAAACACCCTATATTATATATTTATACAAATTACAAGCCAATCCCTCCAATCATAAAAAATATTAAAACTATTAAAAATATTGAAACCAATCAGCAGCTCTTCTTGGAGTGCAAGTCACCCTAAGTGTGACATTACCCTAACCCCCATTACTCACAGTGCTACATCATCTTCTCTCGTCCATGGTGTTGTTCTTCTAGTTCCATCCAAAGTGGTGCGTTGAGAACATGGTCCTTCTCCTTTTTCGCTTGTATCCGCGGCCATTATCATCACAAACCACGGCGTCGCGGCTCCCTCACCACTCTTCTGTATCCGTCACCAACTGTAAGGACTTTAGCCGTGAAGCCTGCAACAAACATCTCCATCTTTCACGGCCGCATCCTCCGCGATCTTCCTCTTTCCCCCAAAGTTAAAAAAGCCGCGTGAACCACCCTCACCCGCCGATCTCCTTCGGATCTGCCAGCTACCACCACACGACCAGCATCCCTTTCTCGATAAATCACCGCATCCACAAAGCTAAGGCAGACGCGAAGATCCTCTGTGAAATTAGGCACCGCTGTCCTTTCCTCTTTCGCCGCACGGTGGCGTCTGCTCTTTGCCTCCGCCAAGCTCGCAACCACCGTCGTGAGCCCTTCAAAAGCTAGATCCACCTCCACGGCTCCTTCCCACAGCCTTGCAAGCACCGCGGTGCGGTCGAACTCCCCTTTCTCTGTGTTGGGTGAGTTGAGAATGAGAGTCTGTAGACTAAAGAGATGGCGCCGCAGTGCCGGTAATTACTTATGACTTGTGAGTTGTGAATTTGTGATTTGGAATGGGTGAGTTAAAGCCTGAAGGCAACCCTAATATCTTCCACTTTTGGTTTGGGCCACTAAACGTCCCTTGGCTTGGGCTTGGATGTTATCACAGCCTAGTATAGTATGGTCCATGGACTGGGCTTAAGGAATTGATTGGTTCATTAATAGTTTTATGCGGGTTAGGCGGGCTGGTCCGCAAATCGACGGGCCAGGCCCGTTCAATCTGCCGGCTAGGTAGAGCAGGTCAAAAAAGTCCATGGGTTGGCAGGCTAAAAATTTCTGGTATATTTTCGTGTGGGTTGCGAGTTAAACAGGTTGGTCTGCGAATTGTAGTCCATATACCTAGCTCTAGCTATACTGTTGGGCTGGTCTTTTTCGTGAGTTACAACCTATATGGAATCTCCAAGCAAAAAAAATAAAAATGAGAATCGAATATCTCTTTCCACAAAAAAAAACTACGAAAGACCACAATCAGAAAAAAAATGGCCAAAACCACGAGGCCTAGTATATTTATTAAATAGTTGAGTTTCTTAAACATTTAGTTAAGGGTTCAATTTATAGCAATATATATGGAAAGCAAAGGTTTGCATACTACCCCTTAAAATAGCTCTTGTCTCTAAGGAATTAATTACCACTACTAGTGATAAAAGGGAGGAAAAGAAAGAGAAATAATGACCAAAGCAGAAAAAGTGGTCAAATCTGAATGAATACATAATTAAAAAGTAATGTATCCATGATATTATGAACCTATTAATGAAAAATAGTATATAATGAATATATTTCATGAAGGTAAGATTTTTATTTCGACTAAAGTACTAAACTATCAATATAGAAATACACTGAACATCAATTTAGGTGTTAGAATTTTTACATTTGTTTAGTAGTCTCCAAAAGATGCACATAATATCAATTTATTTAACTCTGCGGTGAACTTTTTTAAGATTCTTTTTTTAATTGAACAATCTCGCACTTATGTTTTCTAAAATAAATATCAAGTATATTTTGAAAAGTCATGCATAAATTGTCTGTCATTCACTTATATGGGTGCAAAACAAAATATAAGACTTTGGAAATGATTGTGACTCATTATTGATTTAATTTGTCCACTACTATATGTACTACACCACTAATGCTACACATTAAGAATAACATAACCAGGATTTTCTACGGGAAAAATTGTTATGCAGGCACAAATCAAATAATTTATACTTATGCTTACTCATCAAAAAAAAGTGGGACCTATAGATGAATAAATATATATTGAATAAAGTTGGTGCAATATACTCTTATTATGAGTGTGTCTAAATGTGATGTGGTAAATTTGTGCTCATCTTAAAATCTATTTTTTATACAGAATATATGATGGTGACATACCATCAACACACAAAAATATACAAAACCCACCGCTTTATGTTTTTCTCTTCAACTTCTCTCTCTAACGCGCAAAAATCCTTTTGCAGCATGTAATTAAGTTAATGTGTTGAACTATTCAAGAAAAATAATCTCTAGCAAAAATTTGGGGACCTTATGCGTGAATGCTATTATCAATAAAGAAATGTCGGCATTATTCTTCCGTATTCTTGATTAGCTGGTCTACTTCATATGTACATGGACCAACCAACTATTATGCTTTTATTCAACTAATTAAGCTACAATAATAATGGGGAAACCAAAGGGAAAGTCTTTGTCACAAGTAATATGAATTACATACAAGTAGATTTATTTGACAAAACTCAGGTTTACAAGATTTAATGTTGCTAATTAAATTGCTCATGCATACAGCTGATCAGTCTTCACTCTTCATAGATATGCTGATCCTTAAACACTAATATTAGCACCAATATGAGTTTCCTCCATTTATTAATATGTGTACTAACCTCAATTAGTAATGTGAACATTACTTATTCAAATTTATTTTTTAGATATAATATAAGCTATATCAAATTACTCCATAAGCAGCTTGTTGATGCCTGGGCATGCTTTACACATGGCCTCTACTGGGATTAACCTTGAAAAGGTGACCCACTTTCCTCCCTCATATCAATCTCTTTGTCATCAATTCGTTTCCATTCAAAGCACTGAATTAACACCCCCAAAGTCAAGCTGCTTGCACGCATGGCCAAGCCCCCTTCTGGACAAGCCCTTCTCCCCATCCCGAATGCTATCAACTTATCTAGCTCTCCTTTTTTCTCAAACCTCTCAGGCTTGATACTTGTGGCATTACTCCAAATCTGAGGATCTCTATGAATAAACCAAGCGTTAATCAACACTATAGTGTCCCGCAGAACCTTGTACCCTCCAATAGTGCATTCATCTGAAGTAGAGTTTGGTAATAATAAAGGAGCAGGAGTGTACAATTGAAGGGTCTCATAAATGATATTTTTAAGGCAAGGGAGTTTTGAAAGGTTCGACTCTTCTAGCAAACGATCTTGGCCTACATGGATTTCCAATTCATCCCTTACCTTCTTCACTACTTCAGGATGGTTCAATAAACAAGATGTTGCCCATTCTAGAGTTACAGGTGATGAGTCAGTCCCAGCAAGTAGCATACCCTACAATGCAACTCAGCTATCAAATAAAGCCAAAAGGACTATTTAATCTCATGATATCCATAGAGAATTACTAATAATAATTATTATTATTATTAAATGACTAAATTCTCAATACGGTCTCTAAGAAATATTTTGAAGAACGAATTAGTTCCTTACGATTTAAAATGTAGGACAAATTAAGCTACTATGATTAGTCTAGTGGTGAGAGATTTGGATAATATGTATAGGATCTAAGATTCAAATCTCATAACAATTAATGTAATTCCATAAATACCAAAAAAAAAGGACAAATCAGTCCATCACCATTTAAAAAAGGAGCAAGTTGATCCCTCCATACATATCTATACAATTGAAAAACTTTTTATGAAACTGCATGAAGAGATCAATACATTTTTGAATAGTAAATGACAAAAGAGGACTTTCAAATCATTAAGATCAATACATCAATCCCAAAGTATTTCTCAGTCACCAAAATGTATATTAACAATAATAATATATTAAAACAAAATTTAGTATAATTTCTTCTATTCTTACTTTCCCTTGTTATTAGATCAAATTATGACTTATGAGTTATCATTTTTAGCTTACCCAACCCGTTTAATTTTAACAAGTTTTGTTCTATGTGTAGTTTTTTTTTTCACTTTTGAGAAGAGAGAACTGAATAGTAAGAAGAGAAATTGCTAGATTCCAGTACTAATTATTATTATTATTATTACCAAAGCAAGGCCTTTGATGATTTGATCAGTGTAGTACTCAGGCTGCGATTGTTACAGGCTCAAGAGATGGTCTATCATGGTATTTGCAATTTTCTTCTTGTCGTGATGTTCCTAAATGAGGACTCTCAAGAACGTGTCGGTCCTGCTACTGATCTTGAGAACATTACATGCTTTTGATTTCTGCTTTAAAAAATACACTCAAGTCTTTGTACTAAAGTCATCAATAAAAGTAATGAAATATCTGCTTCTACTATGTGATGGAACATCAATGGTGCATTAGATCTGAATGCTCAATCTCCAACAACCTTTTTGTTCTCTAAGATTTTCCAACAGGAAATGATTCTCTATGATTCCTTTGCAATTGACAAGTTTCACAATACAATTAGGAATTTGAACAACTGGAAAACGAAAAACAAGTTTTTTCCTTGACATATAATGTAATCCAGAAAAATGATAATGCCCAAAATGCATGTGCCATAGCCAATTATCATCAGATATCACTGAACTCAAGCAAGAAATTTTTCATGTTGAATTTTCAATGGGAAAAGTCTATTTGGAGTCATTTTTACCTTAGCCATAAATCTTCTATTCTTGTCAAATATTGTGTAGTATTCTTGATAAATTTGGATAGTATAGCCTTTCTCTGACAACTATCCCAAACTCAATAAATTGTGATGAAGACCAGGAGTATAAAACACATCATAAATGAAATTATGAGAACCATCTTTCAATTTTATTTTTATTTGACCTTTTCCTGAAATAAGAATATTTGATTTGTTGTCCACAGATAATTTTACAATTTTATCTAGCGAAGAAAATAACTCCTTTTTTCCACACATGTAATTGTTACAACCAGTATGTAAATACCACATATTTTCTTCCACATCAAAAGAATTGCTTGCCAAAAATAGACTTTGTGGATTAGAATTCTCATCAATATCTTGACACTAGTTTTCAGCAACATTTGCTTAAGAATTGTTGCTTTGATTCATTGGTCTAAATATGCAATCTACAACTCGATGCCCAAATTTTCCACAGTGAAAAAAATTAAAATTGGTTCTTTCTTGATAAAAGTTATCTCTTCCTCTTGCTCGATTAGCAGGGCCGAAATTATTTCCTCCTCTTCCTTGATTGTGTGGTATGAAATTATTGCCCTTTCCTTGATTGTAACTAGTGCCATGACCTTTTCCTCTAAAATTTTCTCTGTCTCTACCTCTAAATTTTCCTCTACCTTGACCATAACTTCTTTCTTCTCCTTCGTGGCTTAATTCAGCAAATTTGTTTAAATTCACTGACTCTTCAAGGCTTCCTTCATTGATTTTTCTATCTTCTCCAAGATCCTGGTAACGTGACTTTCAATGCTTCCCCTACAATTCTGAAATTGTCATTTTGTCTATGTCATGTGACTCAATTATTGTAGTCACCACATAATCAAATTTGATTAGCATAGTGCGAAGGATTTTCTCAACCACCTTACTGTTTTCTATATTCTATCCATATACTATCATCTTATTGACAAAGTCAGTGACATGAGAAAATATTATTCAATAGATACTGAAAAGAACATTTAACACCTTTCATATTCTTTGTACAAAGATTGTAGTTTGGATTTTTACGCCTTATCTACACCTTTGTAAGATAGCTTCAAAGTATTCCATGCTTCCTTGGCAGTTTTGGCATTAGTAATTTTGCCAAATATTGAATAGTCCACTCCTTGATGGATTTGTGACAACGCCAATTGGTCTCTCCTTCGAGTTGATTGATCTGCTCCTTCTTGAATTTCTGGTTCAATAAAGGTCTAAATATTGTGAGCCTTTAAATGAGTGCACATTAAAGTTTTCCAATAATAATAATCAAGAAAAATTAAATGACTGAGACCACTCTCCTTTGGGTTGATTGATCTACTCTTTCTTGAATGTCTGGTTCAATAAAGCTCCAAATATTACTATACTAACTCTAGAAAAATTAATTGTATGAGACCACTTTTGTTTTTCATAAGCTCTCTAAAATTTGGCATTGGATTTAACCAACTTTGACACAATATAATATCATATACATACAATCACTCACAAATATTATGATAACGGAAGCTTAAGAGGAAGAGAATTAAATGAAACTTATCGTAGCTTTTCTTATTTCATCACTTGACATAACATACAACATCCAAAGTTTTCTTCTTGTAGATTAAAAATATGGAATAAGTCATGACTCAACAACCACATTTAATGAAAAGCAAGCATGAAAAAAAAAATCATTAATGATAATGTTGATTATATGGCCGCTATGTATATTGTAGGGTAGCTATAATAAATGTCATATATTTACAAGCATGTTGAGCATTTAAGCTTAAAATTTTGTTAACAACTCCTTCAATAATAATTCTTCCTTAATGACGTTAAAGTAAAGTAGGAGGACCCTTGCCGAATGTGGCACCTTACTGCATGCATTTGTGACTCTTAGGTTGCATGTGTGTGTGTATATATACCCCAAAAGTGGGTATTTATTGGGATACACATTTTATCATCATTGAATGTGATGGCAGTCTTCACTTATCTCATTTACCCATGGGCTAGTTGTTCTTGATGATGACAATCACTCACAAACCACTTGCTTGAACTCATCAGTGACGACCAACATTGACATTTAAGGAAGCTACAGAGTGATGATACATCTTTCGCAATATCATTTCTCTAAATTTTAAATTATACCTGCTATATTATGAATTATAATTTATTTTGCACGGTATGCAATAATTATTTAGAACATTTAAGACAGATATATAGTTTTAAATTAAGAAGATTTTTATACACAATTATTAAAACACATTGTTTTTCAATAAATATATTAACTAAATAAATTTTAAAATACTAATATGCAAATTAGATGTCTTAATGACAATATGGAGAGCATAGAAAATTTGTGGTGAACCTTTTCTTCCTCACAAATTAGAGAACAAAAAAACATAATTTATATATATACACACACCTTTTTCAAAAATTGGCCGCGCAGTGCCCCTAAGCTTGCAATGCGTGTACCCTCCCACGAAAAATATGTTTTGTTGTGTAGTATGAATTTGGATTTTCTAAAGTAAAATATCTCACTTTAGAGAATAAAGTGAAGAGTGTTACGGTTGGATTAATAGAGTGAAAACAACTCCATTGTTAAATTTATTGATCCAAAGATGAAATCCCTTACTTTGTTTTCACAGTGAGATCCTCACTTTAGAAGAATTTTATCCTTAATAAATACATATTATATCTCTTTTTTTTTCCAACAATTTCTTTGTTGTAATAATTGGCCTATTAATTAATAGATGATATATAGAAAAAAAAATTCTTACTTTAAAGAACATGGAAAGATATTTTCGGTTGCTCACATCAAAATTTGATTATTTTTAGTTAAAACAAAAATATGAGATTAATTCTTATAATGTAATTAAATTATATACTTCTACTTGTAAGACTTTTAATGTAGTGTGTGGTTGAATCAAACATAGTTACTTAAATAATAATGAATGATTAAATGTTTGTGTAGATATTTTTTATACTGACGGCAATATGTAGATCAAAAATATATAAGATGATCAAATTATAAACACCTTTTTATTTTGTGTTTCCGAAATAGTTATCAAATTTTCACTCTATGGGTATAATTTCATGTTTTTCCCCATCAAAACAAAATAGGTATGTGTTCCATCACTTTCCTCTAAAAGCAAGTATTAATTAGTATGAAATTTCAGCAGTTTGAATCATTTATATCAATTGAAATGTTAGGTTGAAATTTCTCACAGGGAACTTTAAGATACAGTCTTTTATTAAATTTTTAAAATTAGTTAGTAATTCATTATTATATCACTTTATTTTGATGTGTGATAGGTTTTTAAAAATATATACTAATGTTAATGTCAGATTATAAACCTGAAATTTCTTGTAGCTAAAATTTGAGATGCGTTACATTAAAAATAGTGTCATATAATTTAAAAGTGTGATTGGATAAATGTTGATTCCACAAAAAAAAAAAAAGTTATTCATTGATATCTGTTGATATATGTAGCATACCTTAAAATTTAATCATCTTTGTGTTCCAATAATAATGTTGAGAGTATAGTTATTAAAACTGGACTTGACCGGCTGCGATTCGAATCGGAAACCAATGATTCGGTCACTGATCCGGTCCAATTCTCGCATTGGATCGGTCAAGTTATTGACTCGGTTAAACTTGATCAAACTCGGGTTAAACTGGCCGAGCCACCACACCGAGCCTAACCGACCGAGTCGGAAGTGAACCGCTCACCCAAGCCTAAACAAGTGGCAATCCATGATAAATCCTTGACAACCCAAAAATCATCAAAGGCTGGATTCAAACTTGTGACAGTTTGGGAAGGAAAGCATGGCTACCATTGAGCCATGTTCCTGCTTCTTTATTAATATATCATTAAATATATATTACATATTAAAATGCATTAAACTATAATTTTGTATATTTATTTAATTAAATCTGGTTTAACCGGTTGAATCAGTGACCCAGTAACTCAATGCCTTGACTGAGTCGATTACCAGTTCGGTTTTGATAACTATGGTTGAGAGTGATAAAAGCACACAAACCTCAACCATGTTATATATCGAAGGAGGAGTGGGTAAAAGCTTTGCTTGCTTAGTTGTAAAGGTGGTTGGCATGGATGAATATTATATTACATCAAGAGGGCATAGAAAAAAAAATAATGTTATGTGAATATCCAATAGTAGAGATGTCCTATTTTGACATTTATTTTATTACTATTGGATAAAATACTGGTCTCTACTAATCACATTTATTTATCTTATTCAATAATGATAAAATAAATATTTAAATGAGACACCATTTTTAGACGTTTAAATAATATTATTGCACATAAAATGTATGTAAGTTTGTTTGGCTTATGCTACAATATTTTGTATGGTGGTTTGAATGTTAATAAAATCTTGTGAAGAACTATGGGGAGTTTTGATTGTGGTGATTAATGGAGGCGCTTAGAATTTTTGGGGAAAGAGTGTGGGCGTGCTTAGAATTTTTGGGGAATCACACTGTTCCTTATGAGAATGAGAATAGAATAATTCTAGATTCTCCTAGTAAATATATCTACAAATTTTTCTACATGCTAAATGAAGTGAATATTACTCACTTTTTAAGTTTTCAAGATACTAATTGCATTTATTTTTTTGTTTGTTTTAATATTAGGAGGATTTATAGAAAAATTGGTAGGAGGATATAGCAAAATTAAGGAGAATTTAGACCTTTAGGAGCTATTTTTTTGTATAGTTTTTGTTCATGCTACCTTTAGATGTTGTTTGGTGCTTTGATATTTGGCTCCTTCATGTTGCTTTGGAAGTTATTGAGCTTGCAATATTTATGGAAAAGAATATACATCCAGACACAAATATGGCAAACAATCCAAGTGAGATGGATAGTTTATTGTAAGAGTTAGATAAATAAATCTGAATCATTGAATCTTATATGAATAGTTAATATTAAAATATAAAATCATGTGATAGTTTTAAATAATCACATGATCATTAATTATTATTAATAATTTTCAATCATGATCTATTCATATATAATCATACAGTCTAAATTTATTCTCTCCATGTCATTGGCTGTCAGCATGGTTATCATTTTGTTATGACAGATTGGCATTATATTGTGATAAGCTACATCGGGCTGTATATAAACAACTCTCAGCGTATCATTTAGATCATCAAATCATATAATTAATCTCATCACTTCCCAGACTCACTAAACCTTTTCTCTCTAGCTCACTCAGTTCTTCTTCTCGGAACTCTTCTCTGAGCCCTTACGTGCGGCCTTCATAATAAAAACTGGTGAAAGAGGAGCTATGACTTTCTCAAACTTTAATTCGTTTCAACTGCGCTAATTAAGAATGTGGACTAAAACTTGATGTAGTGATAATAGAGTATATGACAAGGACGGTATTTTACTATTTTTACACGGAGGATATTATTTTTCAACACAGCCTTTTTAATTTCAGTAGAACATTTGACAATTCGACTCTAATTAATTTCAATGATCTCCACATGTGCTGCAGCCAAACTTCAGGATGGAGAATTTTCGTGGGTTTTATTCAAGCAGTAACAAAAAAACAAAATTCTTGGACAATATTGAAAGAGAAATACGTAAAGATAATGTGTGGAAAATTATATCATTTGGAAATATTGCGTTTGGTTTCACCATTTTCCCTTTTCATTTTTATGGAAAACAGGAAACACGAGTGAAAATATGTTTGTTTTCATTTCATTGAAAACATTTTTAGAAAATATTTTCTGAAATAAGTGAAAGTATGAAAACACCATATTATCATTTTCAGTTTTTCTTTGTTAGCCGATGAAAACATTTTCAGATGAAAATGTGGGGGCAAGATGGTAAATAAGAGAGAGTGTGTTTTGTTTTTCCTCAACATAACTTATTTGATCCTGCTGAAGGCAAATTTCAGATTATTTTTCATTAACTATTAACAATTTAACTAGCGTGAATTACCCTTTCCTAGTTGAAGTGATTAGAATTTGGAAGTGCAAATCACGATGTGTTGAACACCCATGCTCCTTTCTTAAATTCTTTTTTTTTTTTATTAATAACTAAAGAATGTCACTAGGCCAACGCTACTGTGTTTCACTAACTCTTTCAAGTTAACATTATTTTATTAAATTTAATATTCTATATATAAATATTTTATTGTTTACTATTATTTATATAAGCTCATTAATTAAATTCATTTATATTGTTTATAACATTTCTTTTTGACGTGAATTTGTGTTTCTTTGTTACGCATACATTTGAAAAAAAGAGACATATTATATAATTAAGGTAAAGAGATACATTATATAACATTCATATTATAAAAAACAATTTTCTATTTAAATATAACATTTGTAATGATAAATTTTTGTCGTTTTTGGTATAGTGATAGGTTAAAGTACAATAATATCATAATTAATAATAATACTGATTATCATTTGGTTTAATTGTGTCTTTTTCAAAATCAAATAAGTTTCGGATAAAATTTGTCATTAGAAAACAAATTTGAGAACCAAATATATACTATTTTTATTATTTAAAATCAAATATATTTTTATTATCTTAAATTTTAGTTTCACAGTTACATTTTGAAAGTAGACAAATCAAATATATTTTCATTATTTTCACTTTTCGAAAACAAAATTTACTTTTTAAATCAAATGCATTTTTTGATTTTAAAAATCTGAAAATGAAAATCTTTTTCAGAAAATGAAAATAAAAATTATTTTCACAAACTAAACACACTCTTAGATGTGCAGTTCCTTTTTTTGAAAAAAAAATGTATAATAATTTTTTAAAAACATAAAATCAAAAGTGTAAATATAACTAATTAATCTTTTAATATAGGACCTATTTTTGATACTATTAATATAAATTACAACATTAAAAAATTTACCTCTAATAATAACTCTCTCAAAGCTAACATGGATTAATTCACCTGGTTGACTTTTCATTCATATACATTATCATAACTTGAGTTTGATTATCAAGTTTTCTCTATTGATGGGTGGTTTCTAAGAAATATTTTTGTATCTTAGACCAGAATGAACTTTCCACTCAACCTAAACTTAATTTTTATTTAAAAAAAAATAACACTGTCTCAAAAGTCATATATATATATATATATATAATATTAATAGTATAAATATTTTTTTATTAACAGTGTATTGAAATTCAATTCATAAAATATAAAAATGATAAATTCAATGATCATGAAATAGATGTCCTAATTATACATCTATTTTTAAGTGTTAAAATAATGTTTGTCCTTTTTAATAGTCTCATATTTTATAAAGCTAAAGCTTTTTCAATTAAATTGGTGATGTGGAAGTATCCCCTCAATAGTTCAATGCCGAGCCATTATCAGGGATATATGAGGGAAAGATAGGATCTGATAATGTCTGACTAATGATCATATCAATGCATGAATAAATATAATAAAAACCTGTGTAATGACTAGATAATAATTAGGTCAATATGATCGGATAAACAAAAAATACATTATACCAAATTTTTTTTCTTTTGGTCAACGAATTTTTTGTTTTTAACCTGATACAATATGTTTTGAAATACACTGAATTATCGGGCCGAACCGAGTCTTAAACACCTCTAACCATTATGCCGTTCTATGTGAAGACTTGATCATTTTAGAATAGGAGATAATCTCATCCTTTATATTTAGGAGGAATGTAATTACACTTAATTTCTATTGAACTTCGTTTATTTTTTATTTCATTTTAAGATAATGTCTAAATAATAACATAAAATGAAATAGATTTATTAATCCCTTTCCTCAATTCGATTTTTCAATCTGATCCCTTATCTTTTTTTTTTTTCCGTAATTTGATTTCGTATACTTCATATCGATTTTAATTTGGTCCAAAACCACTCATCCATCTTATAAGTAATGAAAAACATTGACATGTCACAAGCATGGATTTGAAGTGGATTGTGCCAAGCAAGTAATTTGACAAAACAATGCTTTGTCATCAAATTCAAAACAGTTTGACATATAAGAGATTAAGAACCTATCTTGTAAAAAACATTTCTCTTTTATAAGCCACTTGTCGCCTTCAATATTACTCAGGCACAGGCTCTTGAGATACTCACTGTCGCGCATCATGTGCGCAAAACTCAAGCAAATAAACTTGAATTTCTGGAGGGTATTATGTATGATTACAGATTAAATCATCATAATACTTGCTGTAAGGTCCTGCCCCATCACGTACTGGTGGCAGAGTCATCTACTATAACAGGGTGAGGAGTTGACCTGACTTGAACATCCTATCAGCCAGCTAGTGGTACATCGAAAAAATGAGCCTCGAAAGTTCATACATAGCCTTTGTTGATTACCAACAAGATATCAATTATAAGCTTTGAAGCCACAAGAAAAGCCAGTTGAATCCCAACTAATCATAATACATTAACAGGTTATTGACATCAGGAACTCCAAACTCATCGAGATTGATGATATTGGAACCTTCAAAGGCAATCAAATTTCTCATAAAAACACATTTTGATCTTCTCGAAGGCCAAAGCTACTACTATCTTCAATAAAACACTCAAAATTATCGACAGATACCTTTAAACCGACATAACACGGGCAGGTTCTTGCAGAGTTCTAGATGACATTCATAAAGGAACAAAATACTAAAGACAGTAGAAGTAAACACTAAAATTCCACGTTCAAGAACATGATGGTATAAAATTTAAACATCCTATTCCTATCTCAATGAACAAGTCTTCAACATTAACACCTTCTCCAATCTAAATTTTGTTGTTCCTCAATATCTTAGTCTAGTTAATAAAAGGTCTTCATGCTTGTTCGATCAAAATTTATCAGTCTTCATGAATAGACAGCAACTCTAACTAGCCCACAGCAATCTGCAATAGCAAATACCATAATCATGGCATCGAAGCATTAAGTCAAACAGTCTATCCTTGCAGAGATAGCTCATATTAAAAAAGGAGCAAGGACAAAAAAAAGCATTAATGAGTATAAAGTACAAGGTTCAAAACTGCAACATCTCACTCATTAATCACCAATATTAAGTAGGATAATATGGAAAGATGCTAGCAAAAGATGAACCAAATAATAAAGGCAATTAGGAGGCTCTTAAAGTGATACTTTCGAAGTATATAGCATTACTCCACTAGAAATTTTTTTGGTGACATGACTCATCTAAAATGAGTTCGCCTTTAAAGTAAGCAAGCATATGTACATTTTAATCTAATAAAGTGCATTGTGATCTTAACCAACCAAATGATTTAAGGTAAATATACCCCATACTTGGAAACTTCAAAGACAAATTCACTTTAGAGGAGTTTTTCTCTTATTTCAGATAGGCAACTTTCATTGATAAGGAATGGCAACAAAGCCAACTCCAGTACAATTAGGAAACATTGGAAGTTCCAAGAGCTTGTAACTACATCATACACACTGTAAGCAAGCACTACTGCCAGATATTGGAAGGATGATGTCTGTCAAACACTTCTGCTAAGCAGTTTCAAGGTGTTAATACCAGCAAACTGCAGTCAAAGTAGACACTTGACTATTTCCAGGTCTGGGGCTCATAGCCTGTTGGAATCTGGGCTACTAGGCTTTAGCTGTTATGAAAAGCCATCAAAGGTCTAAGAATGACATCCTCAGCTATATCAATTTCTGGAATTTAATATTAATATGTATTGGACATTGTAATGGCCATAACTTACTTATTTTGCTACTTAATGGATAAAGATGTTTATTACTATATTTGCTTTCTTAAATCACAATGTTAATTATTAAAAACTTACTATTTGAAGAACCGGATATTTTCAAGTATAACCAAAGAAGGAAAAGACCAAAAAAAAAAAAAAAGTGTGTATGCAAATGGTAAGATACAATATAAAAATGAGGTAAATGAGATACCATTACCGTTCTCCATTGGAGTCATATGTTACGCTTTCTCTTGGGCTTACCCTTGCCACGACGCTTGTTCTTGGCCAGCTTCAATTTCTTTTTGGATTTCTTCCCTATCCCACCAACAGGCTTCAAGGAAGCCGTGCTTTGACTGCCATCAGCCATCTCCACATCTGGCAAATTGAAAAGCAAATACAAGACATTAGATTGTGCATGCAATACTGCAATCAAATACCAATGCACAATTATTATTTTCAGAAAAAAAAAAGGGAATTCTTCTTTAACATGACAATTTCATTGTGCAACAGAGTCTTCACAAGAATCTCTTAGTTGATGACTTGATGCTCTGCGAAATGGAGAATGATAAGCAGGGTAAAGAAATGCCATCTATTAAAATTAGTTACAATCAGCATGTGAGTGGCAGTTCACCAATTAGCTCAGCTCCTTCGGAGTTCGGAAGGTCCACACCACAGACCCAATTCCAGGCTAAGTGGTGTATTATTGCATATAAGAGAAAGACACTCGCAATCACAAATAGTGTTCAAGCTCATTTCCAAGCTTATCAATTTCACTCCATTTAATGCATTTTAACACTTACATACTCAAAACGTGTAAGTCCTTTCACAAACCACCATAAGTTGGAACTTCACGACATCAATTCTACAGACGCAAAACCAAACATGCTAGTACATCAATCAGTAATCAACAGATTCATCACAGACAATGTGACAGACAAGATATGATACCCATAGTGGTGGTGTTGATAGCGGCGGAGGTGGAGGCATCCATGGCAGTGTTAGATGGGAGGCGAACGGGCAGCTTAGGGGCAGCAAGCGCGGCTTCTTGGGCAGCCAGCTTGGCAGCTTCTTTCTTGTCATAGAAAGGCTCGACGATCTCCCTCCGAATAGCCCTCAGCCTCTTCTCCCTCTTTGATCTCAATGACTTCGCCATTCTCTTCTGATCTGAATCAAAGTATATATATTATTTAGCGAAAAGAGAAAAAAACAAAAAATTTAACCTTGCGAAGCTTCCTGGCTACGAAAAACCAAAAAACGAAAACAAAAAGATAAGGTTGTTAGGGTACCTTACCTGATTTGGGGATGTAAAACAAATGAATGCAGAATTAGGGCTATCGAGTGTGAGGCGTATGACTACGAATTGAAGCGCGCCGCGAGGGAGACGGTGGTTTGATAGCTAGCTAGGTTACTTACACAGAACAAAATAGAAAGAGGGGCAGTTTGTGAAAATATGATCGAAGCCGAGGGCGGAATAGTCTTTTTGAATCTAATGGATTTTTTTTCTTCAAACTATTTAAAATAAAAAACATTTGGGTTGGGCTACTTGTATGGGACGGATCTGTCCCTTAACGTATAAACGGATTAACGACCCAGAAAAATCTAAACGGATCCCAAGTACGATAAAATGAGCTTCAAAAATTTTTAAAGGCCGAAAATAATACAGTATTGTCAAATTATCCTCGATCGACTGTGGTATTGATGCTGAAGGTCTCGTTTGATTTTCAATTGAACTATTTGTCTCCTCTCTCGTATAAATTTCTGCAACTCTTATGCTAAAAAATAATATAAATTTATTTTAACTATATGAATTTTTATCTTTCAGCCGAAACTGATTATACACATATCAGTACTCCTTTTTATGCACATACCATTTCTTGTTTAAGATTGTTTCGGCCATAATTTACTATGGATCGAATTGGAATGAGAATTAGAATCAGACTATGGTGACCGATGAATTGAAGTGGGCCAAGGCCATCTTAGAGGCTAATTTGCAGTTGCAAATAATGGAAACCATCAGCAGCCACAGGGGAGGGGGTTACTTTGGGTTTGAACCACAACATAATTCCTAGTTCCTACCCAAACCCATGCATACCCTATCCTAGATTTGGTGGAGATGAGTTCACTGGCACCATACTCAGTTGGCACCTGCCTCTGTTCCCTGCAACCCCAAAAAAGCAGCAACTCATCATCACCACCACCACCTGTTGTATTCTCTTCCACTTCCACTAATCAATATCATCATCACAAAACATATGCTGTCCATCCACATCCACCATTAGCTGTTGCACTCCTTCCGCAAAGTGAGAGTGAGAGTAAGAGCAACCCCAGCACCCACTTCAAGAGGAGAGACGCATTAAGCCTTGCCTTGAGTTTTGGCCTTCTTCATCCCTTCTTTCAACCACCACAGCCCTCATCAGCAGCAACTGATACCACAGATCCATGTGAATTCACAGTAGCTCCTTCAGGCCTTGCATTTTGTGATAAACTTGTTGGAACCGGTCCTCAGGCTCTCAAGGGACAGCTTATTAAGGTAACCAAACCATTTCTTTCTTTCTTTCTTATCTTTTGCATACACCCCTTTACTTTGTTGAATCCATTATCATTCATGGTGTGTGTCTAATTAGATAGTTGTGGAGTTCTGGCTTTAGCATTTTGGTCACTTGATGTCATCACTGTCCACCCCTTTGGGCCAAGTGAACTAAAGTAGTACCAAGCTTGACTTTAATCCTATGTTTCCTTCCCAGGCACATTATGTTGGCAGATTGGAGAATGGGAAAATTTTCGACAGCAGCTATAATCGTGGCAAGCCGCTCACATTCCGTGTCGGTGTTGGAGAGGTATATGATGTTGAATATGATAAAGTGTTTCGTAATTTCATACATTAACAGCAGCAATATATTATACTATGGAAATTGTGTTTGGTTTTTTTATTTGTGCATTTTTACATCATTATTATTTTAGAACCAAAGATCTGAGATTGGCATGCCCCTGAGTCTAAAAAGTAGCATTTTGATTGAAGAGTGACATTGTAAGCAATCTCAAAGAAAGCTCTTTTGGGAATATAATTGGTGAAATCGCAGAAGGCATTGCTTCTGAAGTTCTGAAGAATTGTTAATTCATAATAATTAAAAAAAAACATGGAGTAAATTTTCATGTTTAATTAAAGAGCCCTTCACTGCAAGGCACACCCATAGTAGTCATGTTATAGAGTAGTACAGTTCTTTACTGTTATAATCAGGATTTAAAATTATTCATGTCTCTCGTAGGTCATCAAAGGATGGGATGAAGGCATTTTAGGTGGCGATGGAGTTCCTCCCATGCTTGCAGGTACTTCTTTTTAATTAACATTATAAATTCATTGTTTCATATAACAATCAAAAGGTAAAAAAAGTTACATTTTCTTTAAAAACATAGGAGGGAAACGTACATTGAAGCTTCCCCCGGATCTCGGATATGGCTCGAGAGGGGCTGGTTGTAGGGGAGGCAAGTTCTCTTTGTTCTTTATTTTTTCTTCTTGGTGTATGTATATGTGTGCTCTGTGCTGCTAAACAATACTTTGACATTATTAACACTAATTTACCGATGTATATGTGTGGCAAATAAAGATGAAATGTTGTTTGCTCTTGGTTCTTTTTTACTGCTTCCATGTATGGCTTATCCAGCATTACTTGCAGTTTAGAAAGTGGCAATCTTTCTGAGTGGTTATCTGAATAGGTAATGTGTGAAACTCAATCTGAGTGTTTTATCTTTAACTGATATTAGTAGTATCACTCTAGGGAGAAGTATTGGCCACTATTGTTTCGAATCTGCCTCTCTTTCAACATATGAAAATTGAGCGTGAGCCAATGAGTTGTAGGTTGAGCGGCACCTCTCCTCGTTGTCATGACTAAGGGGTTGATGTGGTTTGGATTAGTGGTTCAATCCCCATTTACACATACCCTTCTCCCTCCCCTGCTAGCCCTTGTAGGGTCTCCTTACTATCAAAAAAAGAAAAGAAAAGAAGTTGACTTGATGGTTGTGTCATTATTCGAATTTGCTACGAGTTACATAACAAAGGCAAATCGGAGAAGGGAATGAACTCATGGGAGCCCTATTTCTCTGTTTTTATCCTGTTCACTTACAAATGCAGGAGAAGAAAAATAAAAGCTGACTCAGTATGTGGGAAAGGATAATTTGTTAGGATGCAGTTGCAGTCAAAGTTGTTGTGTAATAATATTGCTAGCTATTTCTTGATTATACAAAGAAATTGGTGAAAGGACATTTGTACGAAAATCAAGCCAAGACATACTCATCACTTGATCATACCATGGACACTGTAAAAAGACTATTTATAAAACAATTTTGAAATATATAGCAAATTCTGTAGAGAAGCTTGAACCAAGGAAAGCACGTGAATGCTCTGTTTCAATAATGAATCTAAAATAGTACTGTACTCGTACTGTTTAGCAGTTATTTAGAATAGTGGTCATCTAAAGAATTATTTATGTATTACCATTGCCTTACATCTGTTGGGTAGTTTTTACATGTTTCTTAGCATGACTTTTTCTTTTACAATTTTGCCTAGCCAAGCAGAAATTTATACTTAGTTTGATGCAGGTTCATGTATCATTCCTCCTGATTCAGTCCTCTTATTCGATGTGGAGTTCATTAGCAAAGCATGATTAGCAGTCAGATTACATTCATTTTGTGGAGACTGAGGCTTAGATGTAAATTTTTTTTTTGTAACTTTTTCAAATTTATACATATTTGTGTGTGTTGTTGTATCTCTATTTTCAATCATAATCATTTCTCCAATCAAAGTGCTAGATAATATTTGCTTACAATGCAAAGTGATAATAGGTTCAGCTTTCTAATTCATCTATGGATCTCATGGATGAGCAATTCCAAAACTAATCATTGAAGTAAAAGTTGCCTCATAAGTTCAAAACTGAGTGATTAATATACTCGTGTATGTTTACAGTTTTTATTTCATAAACATTAGAAATTGTAACCCAAAGTTGAACAGTTATAAGCACCAGCAAATCAAGGACTAGACAACCACTCCTCCAAAGTTCAAACGAAGAGGGAGAATAGTAAATGGTAATAACCAAATAAAGAAAACAGTCGGTAAAAGGAAAGCTGTCAAAGCACTTTGATTGCTTTTGGCAAAGCATGCAACCTGTTATACTTGCTTCTTTTACTTTTTTTTTTTCTTTTTTTTTTCAGTTTGACAAACATTCTAGTCTATTAGTCTTACAATGCAGAGAAGTTGAGTCCTGATAACAAATTAAAGTAACACACTAAAGCGACAAGACCCCTTGAACCCAAAAGTGAAGGCCTAATCATGCCTCAGTGTCTATAGAGAACTAGCTTGCCTCCTCTTCTGGTTCTTTGTTATTTACTTGAACCTAAATTTTGGGTTCAACCACCACTCCCCTAGAAAAAAAAGGGTTCAAAGTTTTAAAGTGATGGGAATTGGGATGTGGTCGAAAATGTCCTTCCTTCCATGCACTGCATCCATTGCCTTCAACATTGAATTTAGTGAGTGGAACTGTGACACAGTGTTACATATGAGAATGTACTTCACACCAAAATTTGCAAAAGGACAATTTATGATGATTAGCACTTTGGAATCTTGGTAGCTTTATCCCAAATTTTGAAATCCTGATCAAAGAGTACAATTTAGCAACCAAAAATCCAGAACACACAGTATCTACTATACAAGCAAAGCAATGGAAAAATACCCAATAATTTTTCCAATTAGGCTTGTCAGTTTGTAATGATAAACACAGAAAAAAGGGTTATGTACTAGCACTATCCAACACGAAGAGACACTGCTGAAGACATGCATAAGAATTGAGTCAATGGTTTGCTTCAGTTTTAAAGGAAAGGGACAAAGGGTACTATGGTAGTTCCAGAGAGAGTGATGAGGTTATTTTGGGATATTGAGGGAGAAGGATATTGACCCTTCAACACTACTTTGGATGCCAAATCCTTATGAACTTTTTCACGCAAAACAATGGCGTTTGATGGGGGTTTTCTGGCTCCTTTACTTCAACTCCGTTTCTCTTTTCATTATTTTGTGCTGTAAGCAACCTCCTCGTCTAAAACAAAAGCACCAAAAACGTTCATTGCAAATTTGAATCATCATGAGTCATGACCCTCCCCTCATTGCTTTTTATCCAATAACATAACACAACATAATGATGACTGCAAGTATAGAATCTCATATATGCACATATCCTCTCATGCATGTTTAAATGATTGGTACATGATCATGCTAACAATTTCAGAAAAAACAATGTGAACACAGACTTCACTGATATCAAACTTCTCTGAAGCCATACAACAATTCCATATTAATCCTTTCCAAATAGGAAAAACAAAAACTCAAAAGGAAGAATGAAAAATAAAATAAAACAAAATAAAAAAGAAAACCTGATCAAAGCCAATATAAGCCATAAACCACCCGGGTGCTAATATTATTCTTTTTTTCTCCTTTTGTGTGTCTTCATTCTTCTGTTACTGAATTTAATTACTTGTTTGAAATGGGGTTTGGACCACTGGGGACTTCATGTTCACTGGGACTGAAAAACCTCTTTTGCCATTGCAATGGTGGCCGGGGAGCTCGAGAACCTCCTCTCTTTGGAACCTGCAGTTGAAGGCCTTTGCCACTTCCTCTCAGTGCCATATCCTTCTTGGAATTTTGTTTACTACTGCTACCTTCTCTTGCTGAAGCAGCAGCTACCATTGTGTTCCTCTTCTTGTCACCCTCTTCGTCAGAAGTTGAAGGAGAGAAGCTGTGTTCTAGCACGGCCAGAGTGAAGTGATGAGAAACTAGGAGCAAAGAGAAGAAGAGGGCCATGCAAGTGGACGAGGGAGATATTGCATCACCAGCCATAAAAAACGAACTTCCTTATAAAAATCATCCAAGAAGTGTTGCTGGCTTTTTAGTTGAGTGTGAAAGAAAGGATTAAAATTAAGGGGGCAAAGATTGGTGGTATGTGAATATATATGGTGAATCTTTTTGAAGCTCAATGTGACTAAGAGAAGGTAAATAAGTAGTGTTATGAAGGAAGATATATGGTGTGGTGTTTATATAGTGAGAAAGAAGTCAAGCGACGTGCATATATAAAAGAGAGAAAGTCTTCCTAATATATGAAAAGGGGAAGCGGGGATTGATGAAAATCTCTGCATGGATATATATTCAACTTCTTTGTGACGATTGGTGAATGGCATCTAAAAAAATAATATTTTGTGTACAACAAAATTATACAATAATACTCATAATGTTGTTTTACCTTTTAATGAGAGTAAATATTATGCACTACAAGATAAAAAAATATTGGGAGTGTTGTTGTAATATTACTGTGCAACTTTGTTATACATATAACACTGCTCCACGTAAAAAATCTAAAGAATGCTCCTCAGCAAGTGCGTGGGAACAACTAAATGGTGCCTGCCTGGACTTTTGTATTTTCTGCTTGAAATTCTAAAATCATGTTCTAGCTAGGTAAAAACCACAAGAAATAATCTCTTGCACGTATCTTAATTCAGAAGTTTTAAAGGCCAATCCAATCGGGATATTTTTTAATGGCAAATTACATTGCTCTTTTCTAAAGTATCGTAAAATTCACTTTCAACTACTCTATATTTGTAAAATTTGACCAGGGGTGTTTATAAAATCATTATATTGTTGTCCTTTATATTGTACATTGAATAATGTATTCATGGGATATCAATGTCACCCGAACAAATAGAGGATAATTGTAATGAATTTCATAAAATCTCAAAAAATATAGGTCTGATTTGACAAATTTTCATATAAAAAGTAAATATCATATGTTAGGCATAAAAATTATTTTTTTGTTTGGGATCTAACTCCACTAAATTAAGCTCATAAGTCATATCATTGAATTTATATTTTCTTTGAGAATTATCTTAAAATATGAGTTTAAATAACAAAAATAAAATATTTCCAAGGGAATTGTTTTTTGAACATCAAACCTCTAAGGTAACGTTTGGTTTATGTCCAGGGATAGAAAATACAGAGACAATAGAGATACAAACCTGTTCAATTGTGGAGACAGGGATAAAATACAAAAAAAAAATTGTTTCGAGACAAAAAGTATAGAAAATTTTTGTATCTCCAAAATGAAAAGATAGCAGAGATAGAATACGGGGACAGAAATTTAATATTTTTTTCAATAATATCCATATATATTATAATTCCCTCCTTATCCTTGTTATATGGGTGGTCCGGTGGTGGTGGGTACGAGGTAAAATTGTTTTTATAATATTTTTTATTTTGTCCCATATTTCTAAATAAGATACAAAGATAGTTATTATTATGTCTTGTATTTCACGATCAAATACGATACAGAGATATTTTTTATATCTTTTTCTCTATTGTCTCTCTTGTTTCTGTCTCCATTGTTTTGGGACAAAAACCAAACACCACCCAAGGGACACCAAAGTTGTTTGTCTCTATTCAGTCAAAAAAATTGGAAGTTTTTCTTTGTAAATCTCGGTATAAGTACAGTGCCCCAAAATGTGTATCAATGGTTCTCACTCCTTAGCACAGATAAAAAAATTTTTACTACTTACAAAAAAAATATAAAGAATTATTACTCCTTAATAATAGGGCTGGCAAAACAGGTTTAGATTGCTGGATTGGCTTGCCAGCCCCTTACTTTTTGGTAGGGTGGATTGAAACTTTGAACCTGCCCCACCCCATTGTATCGGGTTGAGGCGAGTTTAGTAAAAATAGATAAAATCTAATTAAAATCGGATTAGCCTGTCAATCCATTATTTTTTAATGGGGTGGGTTGATACTTTCAATCCAAATAACTAAAATTGGTCGACCTATCCCAACTCATTTTATGCCAACCCATAGCAAACTGGGGACCCGTCATTGCCACCCGTCGACTACTCTTTAGCATGCACCATTAAATGAAAGATGGTGGGACCTATACTTTGAAAGTGATTAATCATGATTCTTCTTTCTTTCACACTAATTCATGTAGGTTGGTTCACACTTCACATGTTTGGATTTCGGCTGATGAATTGCTATAACTGAGAATTGATTCTTTTCTATGAGCATGGAGACATGCTATCCTAGAGAAAGACAATTATTTTCCTCAGCCTACACTTCTAAAAAAAATTCACATAGTTATCACAGCTTAAATTTTACCTTCTTTTGGTTAAATGGTCTCTGTAGTCATATTTTTACGCCATGAGAAGGAAAAGTAGAGCAATTTGACGTAACAATTTCAGGTGTTAGTGTGCATGAAAGAAGAAAATATTATAACAAGAGCCAAGTACAAATGAAAACTTGTTTGAATCCAAACAGAGAAAACATCAATCAATAAGCATTGACATAGTTACAGTTGGTCCGAATTTCCCCTTCATCCTGGCCCGTGAGAACTTCGACATTGCCAAGCTTTGCCATGGGCACTGCAAACTGGTGCTTGAAAATGTAGGGTGCGGCAGCTAATGCAGAAACAATGGGAGAAGTCCTTGGATCAGAGTATAATAACTGATCGGTGGATAACAACCCCATATTCTTCTTGAGATTTCTATAATACACAAAATCAAAGTCCCTTGGCGTTGTAGCATCAAGGTCTACATAATCTGAAGCCCATCTACACTTTCTTTGTAGGAAGTTGAGATACTTGGGATCTATGGATGGGTCCGGTTTCCCAGTTCCTTGGTAGTTGTATAGCCTAACTGGCGGCGTAAAGCCACTTTTGAAAATTTAACGCGTGAAGAGAAGTGTATTAGAGGCAAAATTTTCAAACTTGTACAGTAAAATTTATTGTGCACAGGTTTGGTTCACCTACCGAAATCATGAGAAGTTACTGTGCATTGATTGCACAGTAACTTCCAAGTATTTATAAATAGAGGTCTCCTCCTCAGTTCAAATCATCCCATCTCAGAGAGAGAAATATATGTATAGTGTGTTTTGAAAGTTTCTCCTATTTTTGTAGAGAGAGGTGTATTCTCTTTGTATAAGAGAGAGTGTTGTTGTTCTCTCCTTATATTCAGAGAGAGATGTAATTTTATCTTCCACATAGTGAAAATCTTTCTCGATTCTTGCCCGTGGTTTTTCCCTCATCATTAGGGGGTTTTCATGTAAATATTTTATGTCAGTTTCTATTCTCTCAACTTTATTTTAGTTGCGTTGATTTGTTTTCATAACTCTGGTACCCAATATATATTGGATAGATCCACATGAAGTCCTTCCAATAGTATGAGCCCCTGGACACCACATCATATATAGTAACAACTTTTAGAGTCACATTTGAAAGTAAAAAAGAAAAAAAGAAAATGAGAAAAGTTGGTGCCAATGCATGTAATTGTAGATTGTAGTTGCAGTCGCAGTTGCTATTGTGTTATGATGACGCAGCCGCAATTGTTGTAGTAATGGGGTTGCGGAAGGCATTTTCATTTCTATTTTTCATTATTTCCTTCACAAAATTCTAAAGACTAAAAGTTAAAACTGAAAACTAAAGACTCAAACCAAATACGCCGGATAACTTCTCTCAAGACTACCCACATTAGTTATAGCAGAATATCTATATATAGAATGCATATTTACCCTGACAGAGCAATCATGAAAATGCAACCTCAGAAGACTGGCAGCTGAAGCATAATCCATTTGAATCCATCGTTTGACCTTGCTGTGAAGGATGGATTCGAATTGTGGACAGCTTTTCTGGTAGTAACCAAAGGATAAGAGACTGTCTAAGATGCTTTCCTCTAACGTTGGGACTTTGAGAGTGTGGACAGTATCCCCTGGGGAGGGGGAAGGAAATGGAGGCTCATCATGATCTTCAGGAGGATGTGCTGAGGCTAAAATGGTGTAAAGAAGCAGGAGAATGAGTAATGAATAGGAATAGTTGGACATGTTCACTGAGGCAACTTAGATGTGTGTAGAGATTTAGATAGCTTATATATATAGAGGAGGATTTTGACGAGGCCAAGTTATTTGGGTGCACAATCGTGGGATACGCACATGAAACACATATGACATGCTAGCATGTAGCAAACAGGTTGAGATCATTCAGGTTATCATATGACTAACCATACTTTTAACACTATTTTTCAATGGTTATCATGACTAGGAAAGACTGTTTAATCATCATCTGCTCAAAAAAAAAAAAAGTCAAAAGATTTTAACGGTTTTGCTTTGCCCCTTGTGTGTGTGTGTGTGTGTGTGTGTATAGGGCTTGGTTGACATGGACTCAGTTTTGGTCAATTCTGGCAGATTCTTGATGGCCTTAATACATAGAAATATAAAGGGCCAAGGAAGAAAAAGCCCAACAAAATAGTCAACATCCTTGATGCATTTTTCGCAGCCTAGCCACAAGGCAATTGCCCGCCATAACCTCTGAAATCTGACCCCAAAAACCAAAAATCCAGCTGAGTCTTGGGCCATTTATTTTTTAGCTTGTGTACCAAAACTTTTTTCCCACAAAACAGATATTTTTTTTAATATCCAGTATTATTTTGAATCAAATATTGAAAGTATTATTTGTGAATTGGGTTCGAAGAAGGGTCAAAACATGTACTATAAATTAGTTATTTATATATCATGATGAGAATTTAAAATCGTTGATTTTTTTTTTTCAGTTTTTAATTTTTAATTTTTAATTTTTTTTTTTAAAACTGTTTTCAGCAAATCAAAAATGCCCTAAGTCTTCGCATCTAATCATACTCCGATTCCTTATTTTGAGAAAGGATTTGTCATCTTCTCTTGTATAAGCATCCACACCGTACAGCTTGTTATCTTGAACTATACGTGTAATACGACCCAAAACTGCAAACGTTTTTTTGTTTGGCCATGTTCTCTTGGACTAGTCAAATTGCGCGTAAAATATTGACATTACCCTACACAGTACTAAATCGAGCGTATACATCCTTATTGAAAATTAATCATATAAAATCTTCTAACATCTCAATGATGGCCGAATCAACTCGAGCTTTAACTATTGAGATGTCCAACAAGTCTTTCAGCGTGTATAGTTCCATTTGGAGAATTGATTCCGGATATCATTGATTCTATCATAATTGATTTAGCATGTGTTTATATTAGATTTTTTTGGGAAAAAATTATTTTTTTAATATTTTTTTATATTTCAATAAATTTTTAAAAATAATCAAAATTTTTTAAAAAAATCACTTTTCAGCCTCTTGGAAGAAGATGAAAAGAGAAACTTATGAAAAAAATTAATTTTCAGCTTTTTCTATTATATATAAAATTTAAATTGTAAAATCATTTTTTTAAAATTTGAAATAAATGCACCCTTAGTTATAATTGATTTTAAAGTAAAATATTTATATTTGATAGTTTCTTTAGAATTAATTCTAACTAGAATTGTCAAAAAATGACTGATTTGACCCATTTAAGCCGAGCCATGTCAAAAGGTTATTTTGAGTCTGGCTTGGTCGAGTTAAGTTAATTTTGGGCTAATATTTTACTGTCCCAACCCAATCCTTTGCGAGTCATGGGCCCAATCTTTTAATTTTTTAAAACTTGATACAAATATTTTTAAACAATTAAAATAAAGTGAAAAAAAGCCCAAAACATAAAGATCTCCGATTTTAGCGTCCTCTTGCAGTTTTCGCTTCGGATGTATGTTTTATCGTGTGCACTGTGCACATAGGTTTACCTATACTAGTGCAAGCATAACTTATGATTCTCGAGGGAAATGGAAGCAAAAAGACAATGGGCCGAAATGCTCTTTTTCTTTCAAGGAACAAGAAATTGGGTCACTGGCAGGATACTTCGACTTTCATGGAAGCTGAGAAATGTGATGAAAAAATATTTGATCTAAGGCACCTATATCACAATTAATTATTTAATAAATTATCTTCAGGTATTTGGGCAGATTAAACTGGGCTATAAATATTTTTTACTCTTACTTTTTAAGCCCAATCGATACGTTTTTGAGCTATTCGGACTGGCCCATCAGACCTTACCCATTTCACAGATTCTAATTTTGATATAAAATAATAATCTTTCACTTTTCAGCTAAAATTGATTCTGAGATATGAAAACAAAACAATATAAAAAACTTGCTAAATCAATTTTGGAGAGTCAAAATCAATTCTGACCCACCAAAATGTAAATCCAAACACGCTATTTGTCTCTAATAATCACATTTATACTATCACATATAATGTAAAATTTTGTTTTGTTGTTTAGAGCTTCTTGTCTTTCGAAGTTTATGTTTAAACATGCAAGAGTAAGATAATAATCTTTTTGAATAAATAAAAAATGGTAGTTAAATTTATCATATAAATTTGATGTTATGTCAGTGTAAAAAAAAAAATACACTATTGTCTAGTTAAATTGTTTAATTTTAATAACATTTCAAATAGTAAACATGAGAGTCAATCATATTTATTAATGCAATAGCATATGATTAGATATCAATGTAAAACTTTATTATACTATAAATAAATCAAAATTTAACTCAATTAATTATTTGAATTTTTCTATATTAATTTCATAGAACAAAAACAAACCCTGAATTTCAAATATAGAAATACAAATATGACAATGATAACTAAAAAATATAATTTCACTTATCTTTTAGTTGTCGGTCACGGGAGATCTCAATTTGGGGCGAGTTGCTATGATCAACCATAATATTCCAATAACATCCTTTATTGCGAAATGCTGCAATGACATTGTGGAACTTGATTGGTTATTGGTGAACCATACCTGAGAAAGACTAAACAAATTCGGAGAACTACTTGACAATTAAGAAATTGAATGGTATCAACCAGGAAATAAAAAAGGTTCACGTGCAATAAGCAGATATTATACAGGCGAATGAAAGGCCATACATGATATGAAACAGGGTTACAGGGTCCCATACTTTAATCTGTTAGTTGCTGATTGGTAGTTAGGCAGTCACTGTTGGCGTCATATATTTATTCATATTGATGATGGATATAGCCTGTATATAGGATAAGCTGTGAAGAAAAGGTGCTATATATTTTGTTGTAATATAGGCCTTATCATCTTTCATATATCATAATAATTGTTATCCTTTGCTCATGCTCATTTTTGTAGAATGGTTGCATAAAACAACAAATGCACCTGATTTATGAATTATGATGATTAGACTTGATTGATGGGGAGATCAATGGAATCATCATCATGAGTGTTCTACAACACGACCATATTAGTTTTTACCACCCATAAAAAGATGGAAAATGCTGAAAGGCACGAATAAGATCACCTATATATGTTCCATTTTGCGGAAACGATAGTTGTTTTTCACGTTGTTAACATTGGTTTCGTTTATTATAACATATTGGGAATTTCAATCTGATTTGATTTCGTGAGTATTGATTATGTATTTTATTAACCCGTATAAGGCTCAATCTCCTGCATTATTGAAACCCACGCATATATCTTAGTGTCAAACTCGAATAACAAAGTTCAAACCCAATAGGCAGATACACTCCAAGAGATGGAATAAAGAAGCAAATGTTTGACTAATCCATCCAAATCACATTTAAAATTTCTGGGTAGCTTGCGGATTGGCATGGAGTTATACACATCAACAAAGCATACGAGTATAAGAAACACTGATTAGCAATTTTTTTATCAGTTGTTAGGACAACAGTAACATTATTGAGTGTAAAAAAAATAAAAGCAAAGCTTTTGGAGTAGGCAAAGGGGGGTTCCGTGTAACCAATTAAAAAGACAAAACACTAAATAAGGACATAGTGATTTGGTAACTCAAACCAAAAAGATTGACCAGAAAACAGTGCTGCATATAAGTATAGAATAAAATTGATTTGTTTTGACCTTGAATAAACTAAACAGAATCCTTTTTATTTTTTGGGTATAAAACAGAAACAGAGTTAGTTGAAAGAATCAATTTTCCTAGCTTGCGTAGGAACGATAATGCTTTGTGGGGACTTCATTGACTTTGTAAAGCATGCAAAGTACAATTTCAAATTCCTAAACTCAAATCAACAAGTTTAGAAAAGGGAATTGAACCACTCACTTTCTCAACAGGGTCTCATTCATGTTCAGCAACGACACTAAAGGTAGCAAATAGCAAACCCACTTCAACTATTCCTCCGTGAGTAATCAACTACTGTATCCTTTTCTTCTAACCCCATATCTTCATGACTTCATGAGTATAATATTTTTCAATTCATCTTCTTCTATTTCTTTCGAGAGTCTCAATCTCTGACCACTGTTGCATTGCATCCTCCTCTCTCTATGATACACTTATTGGACCTTTTTCTGCTCCCTTATATTTCCCATGCTTTTTTTTTTTTTTTTTACTAACTCATCCATGTTGACCTTCTCAAATACTATCAACTAACCTTTTCTTCATTTAAGGCTCTTCCATCTGTCTCTGACTGACTGAACATTAACATCAATTGTAGTGCTTGACTTCAGAGTGTTATGTTCTCATTTTGTCGCTCATTTTGAGGCTCTACACAGCAAATACCAACCCATCTCCAACGCATGCCATGCCAATGCCATGCACCTATCAACCTGCTCAGCCTACAAATACACACTTCACTATAGCATAGCCCCCTCAAATGCAACAGCATCCCACTATCAAGTTATCAGCCACCCCATCTTCCAACTCCACATCCAACACCATAATTCTACACTTCTTTCCTTAAGATCATCCTGACTTTGGTCAAGTCTGTGAGTGTTTTGAAAGTTGCAAACTTCCACAATGAGGGTTTCAACACTTGCACTAGTTTTGCTCCTCTTGTGCTTTTCTTCTCCCATGATCATAATAGCCCTTGGCCATGGCAACATGGACAGTGACACAGCTTTGAGAGTGCTTTTGGAAGTGAAGAACTCTTTTGATCAAGACCCACAAAACGTTTTGAGTGATTGGTCAGAGACCAACACAGAATACTGTAGTTGGAGAGGTGTATCATGTGGATCATTGAACTCGGACTCAAACTCAGTGCAAGTGGTGGGCCTCAACCTTTCTGACTCGTCACTCACCGGGTTAATATCACCCTCACTCGGTCTCTTGCAAAACCTGCTCCACCTTGATCTCTCCTCCAACAGCCTCACGGGTCCCATTCCACCTAACCTCTCCACCCTCACTTTATTGGAATCTTTGCTTCTCTTCTCTAACCAACTCACAGGTCACGTCCCCACTGAGTTTGGCTCACTCACGAGTCTCCGAGTCATGCGACTCGGTGACAACGAACTAACTGGTACGATTCCCGCGTCTCTTGGGAACCTTGTCAACCTGGTCAACCTTGGTTTGGCTTCATGCAGACTCACCGGGTCGATTCCACCTCAACTCGGTCGACTCAGCCGCATGCAGAATCTGATACTGCAGGACAATGAGTTGATGGGACCGATTCCGAGCGAGTTGGGGAACTGCACAAGCCTTAATGTCTTCACTGCAGCTAACAACATGCTCAATGGCTCAGTCCCGAGTGAACTGAGTCAACTCAAGAGCCTCCAAATCTTCAACCTCGCCAACAACAACCTGTTGGGGGAGATTCCGAGTCAACTCGGCGAGATGAGTGAACTAGTTTACCTGAATTTCATGGGGAACCAACTTGACGGTGCTGTTCCGCCGTCTCTAGCTCAGCTGGGTAACCTTCAAAATCTGGACTTGTCCATGAACAAGCTCAGTGGAGGTGTTCCAGAGGAGTTTGGAAACATGGGTCAGTTAGCTTTCATGGTTCTGTCTGGTAACAACCTTAATGGTGTCATACCGAGAAACATATGTTCCAATGCAACAAGTTTGGAGCATATGATGCTGTCAGATTGTGGACTACATGGTGAGATTCCAGCTGAGCTGAGCCAATGCCAGTCACTGAAACAACTTGATTTGTCCAACAACTCACTCAATGGGTCCATTCCTCTTGAGCTTTATGGGTTGCTGGGGTTAACTGATCTCTTGCTCAACAACAACAGCTTGGTTGCTTCCATCTCTCCATTCATTGGAAACCTCAGTAACTTGCAGACACTTGCTTTGTTTCACAACAATTTGCAGGGTGCTCTGCCTAAAGAGATTGGAATGCTTGGCCAGTTGGAAATTTTGTATCTTTATGATAATCAGTTGTCAGCAGCTATACCTATGGAGATTGGTAATTGTTCTAGCTTGCAGATGATTGATTTCTTTGGAAACCATTTCAGTGGGGAAATTCCTAGCACTATTGGAAGGCTGAAAGAGTTGAATTTCCTTCACCTTAGGCAGAATGAGCTTGTGGGTGAAATCCCTGCCACACTGGGTAACTGCCTTAAGCTGAATATCCTGGATTTGGCAGACAATCAGATCTCAGGTGGCATTCCTGCAACATTTGGATTCCTTGAGGCCTTGCAGCAGCTCATGCTCTACAATAATTCTCTTGAAGGTAACCTCCCTCAGCAACTGGTAAATGTAGCAAACTTGACCAGAGTGAATCTTTCAAAGAACAGATTGAATGGTAGTATAGCTGCATTGTGTAGCTCTCGATCGTTTCTCTCTTTCGATGTCACGAACAATGCTTTTGATGGAGAAATTCCTCCCGAGTTAGGAAATTCATTCTCACTTGAGAGGCTAAGATTAGGTGACAACAAATTTTATGGTGATATTCCAAGGACATTGGGAAAAATCCATGAATTGACATTGTTAGACCTCTCAGGAAATTCACTCACCGGACCAATACCAGGTGAGCTTTCTTTGTGCAATAAACTGGCTTACATTGATTTACACAATAACTTCCTTTCTGGACAAATACCACCATGGCTTGGAAGTTTGCCTCAGCTGGGAGAACTTGAGCTTTCCTTCAATAGCTTTTCTGGTCCTCTCCCATTAGGCCTGTTCAAATGTTCCAAATTGCTAGTTCTCAACCTAAATGACAATTCTCTCAATGGAAGTCTCCCAGCCGATATTGGTGATCTTGCATCCCTTAATGTCCTAAGACTTGGCCATAATAACTTATCTGGACCAATCCCTGAGGCAATAAGTAAGTTGAGCAAGCTTTATGAGCTCCAGCTATCAAGAAATAGCTTTAATGGTGAGGTGCCAACTGAGATTGGAAAACTCCAAAATCTCCAAATCATTTTAGACCTCAGTTACAATAATCTCTCAGGTCAAATCCCACCTTCTCTTGGGTCATTGTCAAAATTAGAAGCACTAGATCTTTCCCACAATCAACTCAGTGGAGAAGTCCCTCCACAAGTTGGTGAAATGAGCAGCTTGGGAAAGCTTGATCTCTCTTACAACAACCTTGAGGGAAAATTGGACAAGAAATTCTCTCGCTGGCCAGATGAGGCATTTGAAGGGAACCTACAACTTTGTGGAAGTCCTCTTGGGCGTTGCAACGGCAGCGATGCTTCTGGAAGTGAAAAATCAGGCCTAAGTGAGTCGTCAGTAGTGATTATCTCTGCAACTTCAACTCTAGCTGTCATTGCGCTAATAATACTTGCATTGAGAATCTTCAAAAACAAGCAAGAATTTTCCAGGAAAGGCAGTGGAGTGAATTATACATACTCCTCCTCTTCATCACAAGTACAGCGAAGGCCACTGTTTCTACCAAATGCCGCTGGAAAGAGAGATTTCCGATGGGAAGATATCATGGAAGCCACGAACAATCTAAGTGATAACTTCAAGATTGGTTCAGGAGGCTCAGGGACAATCTATAAAGCTGAATTGGCCACTGGAGAGACAGTGGCTGTCAAGAAGATTTCGTCAAAAGATGATTTTCTGCTAAATAAAAGCTTCATAAGAGAAGTAAAGACACTTGGGAGGACCAGGCATAGACATCTGGTGAAGCTGATTGGTTATTGTAGCAATGCAAACAAAGGAGCAGGTTGGAATCTGTTGATATATGAGTACATGGAGAATGGGAGTGTATGGGACTGGCTTCATGGGAAACCAGCCAAGGCCAGTAAAGTAAAGAGGAGCCTTGATTGGGAGACAAGGTTCAAAATTGCTGTGGGATTAGCTCAGGGAGTGGAGTACCTCCATCATGATTGTGTGCCAAAGATCATTCACAGGGACATCAAATCCAGCAACATATTGCTAGATTCCAAAATGGAGGCACACTTGGGAGATTTTGGACTGGCAAAACCACTAATTGAGAATTATGACTCCAATACGGAGTCTAATTCTTGGTTTGCTGGCTCTTATGGCTACATAGCTCCAGGTATTCATCGAACTGCAGATTTGAATTGACCTTGATTCTTTTCCTTTCTTTTCTTTCTTACTGTTAAGTTCTGGCACTTAACAAACTTGGTTGACATTGGCTTATTTCAGAGTATGCATACTCTCTACATGCAACAGAGAAAAGTGATGTTTACAGCATGGGAATTGTGCTCATGGAAGTTGTTAGTGGCAAAATGCCAACAGATGACACTTTCGGAGCAGAGATGGACATGGTGAGATGGGTGGAGATGCACATTGATAGGCATGGCGCTGCACGTGAGGAATTGATAGATCCTGAGCTGAAAACTCTTTTGCCTGGTGAAGAGTTTGCTGCATTCCAAGTGCTTGAGATAGCCTTACAGTGCACCAAAACTACACCCCAGGAGAGGCCAACTTCGAGAAAAGTCTGCGATCTTCTCCTTCATGTATTCAACAACAGAATGGCGGGGTTCGATAAAATGAATTTGGACCATTACAGGTGAACTTAATTCCAAAGAATTGAAACAAATTCCAATGTAATAGCAGAGTATGACAATGATCCTTCAGCACCTTTTTTGCTTTGTTTCTTTTTTTTCATATTATTTAGATTGTGTAAATTTTACCATTATGTGAGAGTTCTAACAGCCGGCTAGAATTGGCGGCACGTAACACTAATTTTTAATGGTTTATGCTCCTAATTGCACGCAGCAAGGATGCTGATAAAATCTTATTATAATTTTAAAGCCATCATTTAGTTTGCGTGGTTTTAGCACTTCAAACAGCATGTGTTATTCCAAAAGTGTAAAGGTGAAATTGGAAACTGTGCATTTTCTCATAACCTCATATTTTCCTATTGTGCATCCTTAACGTCAATTTTGGAAGCAGAAAAGTCTTCAATTAATCAAAGTTTAATTGCCAAAATGACATTGCGGAATGAATTTTGCTGGGCCAACATCTGCCCGTCGGTCAAACAAAGAGAGAGAGAGAGAGAGAAATTAACAGTGAATCTCAATGTGGTAGAATAAAAATAAAAAGTGTTTGTATCCACAACTACTTTGACATCGAAGACAGGTTGCAAATGAGAAATGATGTGTACATCTTTTGTATAACATATTTACAACATGGACAAAAAAAATAATAATAAGATGGTGGCTCAGGAAAATAAAAAATTGAAATGACCGCACCTTTGTTTCTTTACCTATGGTATAAGTTTATTGTATAGAAATCTTACACACGTCATTTTTTGCTGCGAATTTCATGGATTAAAAACATACTGGTGGTTCGACCAAAAACCCTGCTGGATCAAAGGACTTGTGCGTCCTTAAACCACCTCTATCGCCCTACCCGTTCCAGCCTCAAGAAAACCAAAATAAATTAGCTTGACAGACAAAGGAGATTTGCAGAAGGGTGTAACATAAACAAGCATATAAACAGCATAACCAAAATCGGAACCACCCCCATAAAAAAAAAAAAAAAAAACAACAACAACAACAAAGGAGAGGAAAAAAAAGATATATCCAAAAGTGCCTTCGCAACATTTGAGATGTTCTTCGGCTATTACGGATTTAGAAAAGAAGAGAAGTGTCATTCAAAAAGTATAACTTCTAGGAACATTTAATGCAATAGAAAACTAGAAGAGTTATATTATTTATATTTATAATGCATATAACAATGTGCCAACTCTCATCTCATTCATCATTGAATAGGGTATAAACCCATCTTAAATGGAATCCACACTACATCCAATGGCAGGTAAGATGTGAATCAGCACGGTATTGCACACATCATGAATACAAATAATATTTTTCAAAACCAAAAACTATACTCTTGATCTAATACTTTCCTTTTTCCCAAATCCGTAACAAGCGCCCAACACTTTGTGGCAAAACATTTTAAACAATTCATCAAAAAGAGTCACAAGTTAGCTTTTATTTCAAAATACAGGAATAACTCAATCACAAGGCATTAATTCATTTCACAGCGGCAGAGAAAATTACATGAGATCACAAAAACCCCACCCATCAAAAGGCATCACACCAATTCGGTGTCAGGCTGTAGTTAATATTTAACCAAATGCCTATTTTAAGGGACTGTAATAGTCTTCGAAGCATCACCAAACTCCTGGCGTGAATACGTTCATAGAAGTCATAGTTATTGTGATCTTACAGCAAAGAGTTTTTCCAATTGAATTTATTATTAAGGAAACCATCATACAGATTGACTGCTTCACGCAGCCTCTACTCGGAATAGGTATATCAGCACAAAAGACCGTAACAGCCCTACAAAATATAGCAACATGGAATCATAAGACAAAGGGAACAAGTTCAATACATTTCATGATTATCTTCACAAAAATGCTGCAATCCTTCAAGACCCACTAGTCGTCATCTCCATCTGCAAGGCAATACCACAAATAAATAAAACGCATTAGGGAAGTAAAGTATATGACAATCCAAAAACAACACATATTCAAAGCATTCATCTAAAGAGGCAGCAGGCAATCCAAAAACACCAAGTGAATAAATAATTCAGTTGTTGACAGGAAATATACTGCAGAGTTTACCATAAAATTCTAAACATCAAACAAGCTGAGTTGAAAATCTAAAATTAAAGTATTCACAAATCAAATAGTAGCGCAAGGAAGGAGGGGATCCAAAAAATCAATACTACAGTAGGAAAAAGCGTGAAATGAATTGAATTTCTTGCTGAATTAATCAGTTCTATAAAATTTTAGTAGGATTACATCAACTGGTGGGAGTAGTCTCCAAAATCCAAATTTTCTCCATGTGTTGCAATAAATTGGAAGTCACATCACTGCACTATGATAATAGTTGCTTGTCTTGCTTTACTATAGTGTTCTAATATTAAGTCTATAACAAAACACAAACTTCATTCCTCAGCATTCAAGCTACAATAACACTTAGAGGAATCAGATTATTCAGCAAAGATAGCTTAATGTTTCATAAGGAACTACATATTGCTACTTCAAAATCACATCATTTGTGATGGCTTTTAGGATTTGTATTGGTTACGTTATCCTCTTCCTTAGTCTACTATCCTCAAAACACTGGGGTAATCTAGGATTGTCTCCAACAGCAATCTCTTCCTCATAACCGATTCCTCAACACCCTGTAAGTGAAACTAATGCGCAAAAAAGATATCCCCTACACGAGTATTTAATATCTCTAAAATCTAAAAAGCATTTCATACTACCTTCTATAACAAACTAGAAGGATTATGAGGCAGATTCATTAGGAAGATTTAGAATTTTTGTCACAGTTAACAAGGGGCGGACTTATTCCATTCCAAACAAAGCCAAAGGAAATAGCAACGAATTTATCACTAGAATTCACGAATTCTCAGGTAACATCATCGGTAGTTCCCACAAATTCAAGGCAAACAACAGGCAAAGGGAACATATATATCAGAAAAACAGGTAAACCCCAAATCTGAAAAAAATCGGAAAAACAAGAGGGAAGAGGAACGAATTAATCAGGAAAATACCAATGTAACGTCTTTCGTTAGCGGCCTTGGCCTTTTCGAGCATCTTGCCGCGGTCTTCCTCGGCCTTTGCCCCCCACTTCACGAGGTGGTGCACGAACACAACGCCCAGCCCCATTCCCACCACGTGCTCCCACGGATCTACATAAACAACAAGAACAACAGAGAGTGAGGGAGTGTGCGAGTGAGTGGAATGAAAATTTCCCGAGAAACAAACAGAAAGTTACAGAGAAAGAGAGAGAAAATGAAAAGATAATTAATTTAATTTACGGCGCATGTAAGGGAGCTTGCGGAGAGCATTGGAGTACATCTGAGTGCCCAAACCCAATAGGGCTCCGACCGCCGTCGCGCTTAGTGGCATCGTCTCTCTACCTCTTCTTCCCTTTCCTTCCCCTTTGTGTTCTTTTTTTTTTTTTTTTATTCTCACCCGCTGTATTTACAGGTGCCCCGTTTCTATCAGAATTGTCTTGCAAGCCTTGCCACATATATATATATATATATACACACACGAGTGAATTAACAGGTACCCCCAATCCACATTTTTGTATTTTTATAATTTTTTTATTTTTAATTTATTTTATTTGTTTCTATAACTTTATCTGACTTTTTATGCATTAAGAGCAATTTATAAAATTGAAATTTTATACATCAAAAGGACTATTTCTTTTATACATAGGTTTAATTTTGATGTAAAAAAAATTTACATAATTATATTAATAATGTGCTTAACTTTCATTTTATTACTTGAAAAGTTTTGCAAATAAAGAAAATTGATTGAATGCATCAAAACTAAATCATTTTTTTTTATTGTGTTTGTTTAACAAAAATTGCTAAATGACTAGAATTGCCTATTACATGAGAATACACCAAATGAGAAGTTACACCTAAAGCGATTATTACCATACAATTGAAGGTCAATTCCTATGTTGCAGTCACCATATAGTCATGTGTCCATGACACGTTACACCTTATTATGAGACACGGGAATCACTAATGAAATGATTAATATTTCTAAAGGATTAATTAGTTGTTATGTGTCTTTTTCTTAATATTGTTGAAAATATCATTTTTTTAAAAAAGTAAATAACTTGAACCCATTTAAAAAAAATTAAAAAGAACTGCAATAAATGATAAGAAGCAGCGGGCACCCCTGAAATTTCATCACCCTCATCTAAGAACCACCCGATTTTGTCAAGCTAGGTTTTTTGGTGATGGACCAGTTGATGCCCAACCAGCCCAAATCTGCATTACTTCTTGAGCTTGTAAGTTCAGCTCAATCGGCTGGACGAAGCTCATTGGGCTCTCAATTGAATTCTCTACTAAGACCAAGGAGTAGAAAATCACCTTAACTGCCCCCTCAACTGGAATGCCCGGATACCCTGCCTCGAGACCCAACTGGCCTCACAAGGAGGAAACGGTCGACACATTGACGACGGATAACGGATCCTTCAGAGGGGTGACACAAATACTCCCAGTACGAAGGAAGATGGCAGGACCTTTCTGGACACACATGGCCTAACCTAAACCGGAGCAAAGACTGCAACCGGTGAGCAACGTGGTGTGTTGAGATGGTTGGCCATCATTGGCAAAGATCATTCTGGGGCAGTAGGGCTCTTTTTCGTTTAGGCCGACACATCATTTTGGGTACGGGTCGGGCTGCTAACCCGGCTGCCTATATCATCTACCTTGTGCAACTAAGACTAGGGACGAAGGATGGTTCTGCAAAAAAGGGTGCAATTAGGAATTTGGTCTACGCGTTTAACTTCTTTGAAGGCAATGTTGGTCTTAATGTAAGATTGATTGCAACCATGATGAAGAAGGAGTGATTATTTGTATGTGGTCTACTTGTAGGGATCGGAAGGATGAACAACATGTCAATTTTCTTAGCCTTTGCCATCAGGATGGCAACTTAGGAATTTTCATTGTATTTCTTTAATTTTTTTTTCAAAATTTAACAATAACTTAAAATAATGAATGGGTTTAATTTTTAAAACTATTTTCAATATTGAAGCACATAATTGGTTTTAATTTTTTTTTTCCAAAAATGGCCCAAATTAATCGTATTATTAACGGTGTGATTTTGAGAATATGTTTGTAAGTTTGAATTTTGGAGGAAAAGAGAGAGAAATGAAGGACTTATAATATAATTTTACATTAAAAGTCCTTCCCTCCCCTATTTTTTCCTTAAAAATCTAAACTCATAAACATGCTCTCACTCGTTACCTACCCAGTACCCACGTGCTGTTGATACCTGGACTGGTACTCTTGTCTCCTTCCCATTGGGTTGTTGAAGACAACTGGATTGACTCTCAATTGTACCTGAGAATCTGCTCATGCCCAATTGTTTTGTGTTGTGTCTTCAACGATTTTATCTCTCCTCACCGTTTATTTTTAATCTTATTTTTTATTGGTTGTTGGGTGATTTGCACTACTTCGATGAAAGTGAATTCTTAGCGGTGTTTGTTTTCTGTCACAGGACATAAATACGGGGACAGATTGTCCCTGTATTATGTTTGGTAGCAGAGACGAAGTAGGGGGATAGAAAATTTTTCTCACTAGAGAGAAATTTTCAGATATTCTGTCCTCCAAAAAGTAAGCAGTGAAGGCGGATCTGAAGGCAAATTTAACTCCTTTGTGGAAAAAGTGGAGAAAATAATTTTTATGTCTCTGTCTCCACTATCCCTGTATTTCTGTCCCAGGATCCTAACCAAACACTACCTTATACAAAACTACTTTTGTGCCGGTGAGTATGGTGAGAGTCATGGATACCTGTTCTCAAGGAAAAAAAAATGGTTATAAATACAAATTAAAGTTATTAGATTATTAAAATTTATAACAAAAATTAGATTAAAAAAAAGAAAATAAATGAACATAATAGTTAATTACTTGTTGCGTTATTTATGTAAACATTTTCAAAAACGTGTACCCAATATTATGTTTGATGATTTTAAATATTCAATTTTTGTTAACTTTAATTATTTAAAATCAAATTTAGTTTCATCCAAAGAAATATATAATTAATTAATTATTTTTTATTCTACCTACAGGCTACAGAGTACAGACCCAACCGAAGGCCGAATGTCTCAAAGGCTAGCCTTGTGATAAACTACCAAACTATGAAACTAATAATAGGTTATTAGTTCTTTAACCAATTTATATTTATTGTTAACTAGTGGTTTATTTAGTGATGGTTACTTCGAGGAAAAAAGGATAGAAGTTTCAAATTTTGTTTCTTACTGAAACGTCCAACAGTTCCTTTCCTCCAATTTTAGCCTTGCCCCTCTCTTCCTCAATTGCCACCGAAACATAAAGGAAGCAAAACAACCAAAAGAAAATAAGCTAAAATATAAAAACAGATTAACGTAACTAGTCTCCTTTCTACTCTCTCTCTTAGCTCATCTCCGTAACGCATGACAACTAAATATAGACAAAGTAAACAAGAATGAGTTGATGAGCTCTAAATATAAGGTTTGAACAACAACAATGCTTTTGTGCTACAAAGATCCCTTCACCATCACATTTTGTTCTTCGACCTTTGTTGTGTTTTGAGAAGAAAATTTTGAGGTTGAACTTTCAATCTCACCACCCTTTATCTTGAAATGGGTTACTCCTCTCTTTTTTTATTTGTCCTTGGAAAATTTACATAGCCACATCACACTCCTCAGTGAAGGCTTGAGTAGAGAGATCAAAGAAAAGGAGAGGGAAAAATGGCATCGTCCCAAGTTGAAATGGTTTCATCTATGGCATTTGATAGTGCTTTGAAGGACCATAATCCTCATGATTCATGCAAGGAAAACATCGAAACTTTTGTCGAAGACAACCTTAACACGTGCAACATTGTCCCCATCTCCTTTGATTCTTTACCAAACCGCATCAACACTCAAAGACCAATCAACAACAATGCTGATACTCGGGTCTCGAGAGTTGCCAAGAACAATCTTGGAACTCCAAGTTTCACCAGAAGAAATCACAATAACATCAAAGATGATTCTTCATCACTGCCTGCACTGGTGAGCCCAAGGCACTCGAGAATCATTGGTCGATGGGCGGCGAGACAGGCTCAAGAAACACTACTGGAGAATCATCATCTGGACAACAAGGTGTTGGAGGATGTTCCTTCAAGGTCATCTAGTTTCAATGCAAGGAAGGAATTAGAGCCCCCATCTTGTGTTGAGGATATCTCAAACCTTGGTGCCTCTTCCCTTGTTCAGATATGGGAAAAGAGGCTCAACCATTTTTCGGACTGCACCGAACCAAATTCACCAGCCTCCCCTGCTGGAAGGTTTAGTAATGAGAATGCATGGGCTCAGGTCAGAAAATGCATTAGGGGGCGCCGTGCATTCAATGATTTGCTTATGCAACTTGTGAGTGACCGGTATAGAGAGCTCAACAGTCTTGCACAGCATGGTGCTGTTTCCAAGTTCAGACACAGAGGTCGTATTCAGGTAACAAGGGTGCTTGTTTCTTCTCTTTTCTGGCGAGTAATAATATTATAGTCTCAGATTCACGTGAATCATACACATGGCAATATATTAACCATTCAAGACATAATTTAAAGTTATATAAATATATAGATATTATAAAAGTACGGATTGATATCATGTAGGATTGACCATAAACTCGAGCATGTATTAACACACCTTTTTCAATAACTTATTTTGTTTCAAGAGTCCCCTTTGATTTCCTTTGCAATTCATTCTCTTTTTGTATATGCATGCAGTCATTGCTTCGACTTAAATTATTACAACGTGGAGTAACTGTTTTTGATCAATCCTGCCATAAATCAGCAACAACAAAGGTGAATAGCCAAACACAAGGATCTGCAATTATGCAACCAAAGTATGACAATTTCTCATCAAATGTGAATTGAGTTGTTATGGAAGACATCTTTTATAGTTCTTTTGTCTTATCTTTTGCTTCTGTGAATTGTGATAATTAATATAGTGTTACTACTACCCTTTTAACTTAACATGCCTACTAGTTTTAAAAGGAACAAAGATAGCTACACAATAGTCCTGACCTGTTAAAAATTCATTCTATATTAATATAATGTGAAATTTGGGCGAGAAAATTAGAAGCATATAAATTTAGGCAACCCAAGTGGCAACTATATTTAGATTTTCACAAACACTGTTGGATCAATATTTACTTATGTAAATATTCGTAGTAAATGCAGGGAAAGATCAAGTACGGAAATTGAACATAAATCTTCAGCCCCGGTAGAAGTATCTGATCACTGGAGGCCTCATAGGGATATAGCAAAAAACATCACACAATCAGATAACTCTGACACTATTAATCAACTCAACAAAGACAGCCATTGCAACACTATTTTTGGCACTAGCATTTACAGTACAGAAACTACAAAGAACTCAATGGTGCAGGTTACTATTGCCAAAAATAGAGAAGAATCACATCCAAGTTCATATGTGGCATTCCAAGGAACATTCTTTGAACCTCAAAGAGATGATGTTCCAAAAGAAATTATTGGAGCCTCTTCATCCATTATTGATTCAAATGCAAATGAGATGTTCAATGAGGTAGATGCAAGTGACCAACAGTATATTACTACCGAAACTGGTTACAACGATATAGCAGCCATGGAAAATACAAGTAACCAACAGTATGCAGAAAGCAATTACTACAATGATATAGCAGAAGAGGAAGAGGTGGATGACCAGAATTATGATGAAGCTAGTTATGACTGGATCAGTCCTATTTCTCGGCCAAGAAGCTATTGGGAAAAACTTAGGCAAGAATGGTATAGGAAGATCCTGGACATTGGTTCAGACAATGATGAGATACGTAATCTCCTTCAAAGGTAAAACACTATATATGTTTTCTTTGTTAAACAAAAAATTATTCATGTGTAGAGGCTTAACATGGTATCAGAGTCTCCATCACCAAATGGCTTATTAGAGGTTCAATCCTTGTTATTCTCCATTATGATAAAATATTCATAATTCAGGCCCAAAAAAAACATTTGTGTGAGGGTGCGTATGTGTTAGATATAAAATTATTTATATGTCTTCACCCACCACCACCAGTATACAAGAATGATGAGCAATTGAAAATGAAATGACTGGTATTTAGGGAAAATATTTTCATTCTATAATTCAATGGTCTAAATATAGGTGCATCCTGTGTTTGCAGAAGAGCAGTGTCGACTTTTCTTTCTAGTGACTTCCGGGAAAGGATGGATAGATTGATGGAGTCTCGTATAGGATCATCACAGACACATGTTATTAGTAGTCAGGATGATGTGGAAGAGAGGCAAGAGAGTAGGAACAAGTTGGTGGCATTTTTTCATGACCGAATGAATTTCAACGGCATCCCTCCAGATGGTGGAAGGGACAAAGAGAGAGAAGAGGAAGAGAAGGTGGAGGAGATCAGAATAAATGAGGAACAACGAGAAAAGGTAGAGGAGCAAGAAGAGGAGAGCATCATCAATGATTCTGATCATGAAACAGGTTATTTTTGTAGCCAATCCTCACCATCAATGCATACACCTTCTCCCTCCACTCTTTTGAGGACATGGAGTTACAAAGACAATGAAGTTGCGGATGATTATGATGATAGAGTTGCATACGTATCGTCACAGCCACCACCTCAGTCAGAGTCTTTCTATCAGCATAGCCGGCAATACTCTTCATCTACCAATCATCAATCAATTGTGAGTCTTATATTAGTCTTACTATTACACAGTTATATCTATACAAGGCCAAATCTCTTCTTAATGACAGAGGATAATGTTGTCACCTACAGGAAATGGAATTCCTATACGATTTGCGAGGGCAAATGGATCTACTTTTTCATGAGATGTCTGAGCTAAGGAAATTACTTAAGAGTTGCATGGATGTGCAGATGCAGTTTCAACAACTCAAGAACCAAGAGGTTTACACAGGTTTGTGCTTAATTAATAAACTAGACTCCGATCCTCTATGCATAACAAATTCTGATGATTGTTTTTGCAACATGTTCCTCCTTTGGTCACTTCTTAAATAAGATCCTCTAAAGTCTAAATTCACATGGCAATGACCAATTTACTTTATCTCACTTAGTGCCCTCTGCATTCTCAACACCATCACCTATGTTGAAGTTGAGTTTTCAACTCATGCAATGTTGTTTTATATGAAACACGAATACAGTTAAAGAAGAAGAGAAGAAGTTCCATGACAAGACATCGAAGAGAGGCAAATGTCGCATTTGCTATGAGAAGGAAGTTGCCGCAGTTTTATACAGGTATTTGAATCAGCTTAATGCTTATGATGAATGGATTAATCTGGTAAGAAATTATGGTATTCATTTATCTATTTTTCAAAGAACAGCGGTATCATCATCTCTTCCTCTAAATTCCTTGCAGATGTGGGCACATGTGCACTTGTTTCAAGTGTGCGAACGAGTTGCAATGGAAGGGAGAAAATTGTCCAATATGTAAGGCTCCAATTATAGATGTTGTGCGAGTACATGGTGACTAATAGGCATACAGTCTGATGTAGTGTATAGTGTCTAGCTCGAGGACGAAACACCTTAGATGTTAGCAATCTTCAACAACAATTTGATATTTTTTGTCATCATTAATGTTATCTTACCATCATCAAGAGAATTTGTTTCATTTGGATACCCAATCTATTAACATTAATTACATAGGATGATAGTTTTCATTCATTTTATTCAAATGAGATACTCACTTTTAAATGTTCAAAATAATATTATTATTTTTTCATTTCACATATACACTATGTATATGATTTTTTTTTTGCTTTTTTCAGAGGAGATACACATTTCACACCTTTCTAATATACATTCAATAGTTTAAAATCTAGCCCTCTTTTTTCCCCTTCATCTTTATATGTGTTCAGTCTTAGGTGTTTGGTATAGGATAATCTTTCTCAATTGTTAATAATATGACTTTAAATTATCTGAATCAATAGCATATTGTCTTATTTAGTTGGATACTATTACTGACAATCCAAATTATCAAGACAATTTGGATTGCCTCCATGAGTGTCTACGAGAATTTCCTCCCATCATCATTATTATTATTATTGTTAAAAACATACGTTATGATGTACAAATGATAGGCTAGACCAAATCTGAATCAATATTTAGAACTGAATCCAACTTGATAGTGACTTAACTATTGACCGAGGTTAAATAGGGTCAACTTAATCTTCAATCAATATATAAGAATTTAAACATTATTTATGAATTATAATGAAGTTATAAAATTTTATAAATAAAAAACCAAACTTAAGATATATTATTTTAACTATAAAATTTTATAATTTTCATTAAAGAATTATTTGACTTTAAGTCTCATCACGATAACTTAAAGCATAACCCAAAAGATATATCGGATCAAATTTTAAGACTTGAATCTGATCCAATAAAATTTGAGTTAAGCCGGGTTATGCACATTCCTATATCATCTAGTAATTTTTTTTATACACCAAGAACCAAACATGATAATGGGAAATGCTACTTTGATTATATGTACATATCAAACAATGCATTGTCAACCCAAAAGAAAAAGAAGAAAAAAAATGCATTGTATTATTATAAATAATTTAAAAGTTTACAATCTTTTAAATGATAATCTAAATCATCATTAATCTTATTAGGCATATGCAAAATGTCACCTAAAAAGAGTAGTGAATCGAGGATTCCGTTATTTAAATCACAGGGAGACAACAAAATTGAAATTGCGAGACAACGCTATATATATGGTTAAAAACAGTAGCTTTTTTAGGTATCGACGATCAGATCCTTTCAACTATATGTATGTTTCAAGCAGTGTGAGAATTTATCATATTTATTGATACAACCATATATGATAAGATATAATATAAAATATATCTACATCAAAATTAAATCAAAGAATAATTACCAACGAGACAAACCAAATAGGATGCATTTATAAAAACTCGGGATATCATTTCATATTTTCAGAGCTAGCGCAACGTAGGATTGTGTTTAATTTTCTTTGTTTTTGAAATCCTATAGGATTTGAGTAAAATTCAATCAATTTTAGAAATTAAACATAAATTAAATTAATTCTTGTTTTAATCATTCTAAATATAATTTATTGTGTTTGGAACATAAAAAGGTGATTTTTCAATTAATTAAATTCATATTTCATTTAATTTTTTTAAACATAATATTTAACTTATAAATTAAATCAATTTAACTAGCTGATGCGGGACGTATTTTGATTCATAAAGAAAACATAAGTCTTAATCAACATAAAATAAAATTATTTTTTTTTGGCTTCCCAAGATATTTATTGTTAATAGTGGTGACTAAACCCTTCAAGTCAGGGCTTCCTAAGACCCCGTTTGATACAGAGGGTAAGACTTAATGTTAATTTTAGTCCTTGATTTTATACTTGCAAATTATTTTAGTTTTTAACTTTTAAAATAAGTCAAATTAATCTCTCACATTGCAAATTATAAGTCATATTAGTCATCAGCTTACTTTTATTGAATATTCTATTAATTAAATGATAATGTATAATATTAAATGATATTTTGACATACTTTATATATCATCTCAAATAGAATTAGGTTTAAAATGACTTATTTTGGTGTCTAAAATCATATAAAATAAGTCATTAAATGAATCATTTTATTTAATTTTAGATATTAAAATGAGTCATTTTAAACTTTATTATATTCATATGATACATAGTATGTCACGGTATCACTTAATACCATACATTATTATTTAATTGATAAAATATTAAATAAAAGTGGGATGAAAGACTAATTTGACTCACTTTTTGAAATATGAGGGACTAATTTGATTCATTTTAAAATCAAGAACTACAATGACTCAAGGGTGTAAAGTCACGGACTAAAATGATCATTAGCTCCAATTTTTATCACATATTTGGTAGTACATATGATAGTATAATGTTACACGATTAAACCATTGTTATTCTATAATTATGGTATTGAGTTACTGGATTTCAAAAGGCCTAATAACACTTGATAATATTAGTTTTACAAATCCATTCTAAATTAACTATAGTTTACTCTTCTACGTTAATGCTTGCCACCCACTGATCAATGCTAACCTCCTGTCACCCGCCGGTCGCCGCCCATCCACCCAGTCCATCGTCGCTCATATATAACGTCCCAAACGATAGATATGATAAAAACTTATACAATAAATTCCTTATGCTATACTATCAAACCTTGTATTATTATATTCAGTACTATTAAGTCTTATTCTATATGATACACTAAATAGAACTTAAGAAATAAATCTCTGGCAATAAGACTCTTTCCCTAAACACTGACGGAGATCGAAACATGAAACAATATATTCCTTTTAACTAGCTAGATGCAACAAAAGGAAACTTGCATTTTGAAAAGAAAAAAAAGTTAATACTCGTTTCATTATCTAAAATTATATATGTGAGTTATTTTGATCTTTAAAGTTTAAAATTTGACCTATTATATTAGTCTTGAGTAGTCCTAGATGAACAAATTATGACAAATCATTTGACTAATTGGAGTAAAAATTATTATTTTCAGAGATTAATTTGATTTAACAAGGGAGGAAACATATATAAATTATTTATGCTTTTGAGGATAATGATTTACGATTATCAAATTAGAAATCAACTAGTCAAATTTTAAAATTTAGCGACTAAAGTGATTCTTAACTGCAATTTCAATCACAAAACTCAAAAGTGGGCATCAACTTAAAAAAAAGGGAAAAAATAAAAAACTTGCAATAGAAAACATATAATTATATAAAAGAAAAGTTATAGAAAAAATAACTATTGAGTAATTTTACGGATTAAAAAAAATTTAAAAAAAAAAGAAAAAAGACAGTAGCGTGGAGGTTACGGATAAAAAAAAAAGAGACAATAGCGTGACGTTCGCGGAATAACCGCCAACTTGAGTAAGCTACATATAACTCACCTTGGTATGCCTTTTGATGCGCACCAATTCGTTTTCCTTATTCAGGTAAGCTCCTTCATAATGAAGATCAGCCGCAGTAGTAGTCCTGCAGAGCGAGCGAGAATGACGAACCTGTTTTAGATTTGTAGTGTAATTGTGCAGGATTTCATTATTCTCTCCTCCTGATGAGTTAATCAAAACTGGGAATCTCGGCGTTTCTATATAATATATATGTGTAGTGAGGTTCGTCACAAAAGGGATGCATGCCCCGGTAGGTATATGTAGCCCTTATGTATCCCTGAAGAACAGGTTTAGTGCAGTACGGTTCATTTGATTGCTTCTTAATTAACATCTCGGTCATTTGATTCAAGCTAAGGGTGCCAATCTTGAATACATGTGAATCAAGAACTCGTCCAAGATTCAAGAAAGAAAAGACAGTAGAACTGACCAAACTAGATTCAAGGATTTAAATCACAGGTCAAAAAATAAAGAACCTGCTGAAGTGAATTGAGACATTAATCAATCCAAAATCTTGCTCATTTTGATCTGCGGATACATCAGCCTCTTAATTATCACACGGATCAGAAATGCTAAAAGTTCGGTTTCGCATGTGGTAGTTTTTGATGATGTTGTTTTGGGTGTGTCTTTTTCCAAGATTAATGCTGTGGTTTCTTGTAAGAACCCTCATTTGATGATGCCAATAATTCTGGGTATGTGTCCCCAGCTTAAAGTTAGAAGCACAGTGTTATTCATGCTGTTCAAATAGCAAATGAGTCATGCTGGGACATGGAAGATTGAATGAAAATGATTAAACAAGACCAACAACATATCATTTACACTTTCATCTCCAACATTTTGAGTACGGCCATTTGTGAAGAGACCCAAATCAAGATTCACTCCAAGGTTCAGCTGGATAATTGAAAAATTAAAGCACAACAACGCCATCAATTTATTGTCTTCAACATCTTGGTGAATATAATTTGATACGACAATTAATGCAATTTTGAAATACAGCGCGTAATCAGCAACTCCTCCTCCAACATTCCAACAAAAGGGAAGAACCCTGACCATACAATTAGATTCAAGGCACTTGGGTTCAACTTGATGACGGCAACTTTGGAGTATACTAGGTTCAACATTGGATGTAAAGCATTTCAATAAATTTGAACATAAAAGTTGCAAGAATTCTTTAACAAAGACTAATTGAGTGTTTGAGAGTTGTCTTGAGATGAAGTTGTACAAATATCATTGCCCTTTCATATGACAAATAGCTGCCCAGAGAATTCAGTCGCTTGGAGTCAACAAAATTTCAACTCAAATCGGCTGAAAAGAAGGTTCTTATTCTCATTTGAATATCTCTTCTGCCTTTATTTTCTTTTCTTTTTTTTTTTCCTTTTCACAAATTACGTGATTTTAAAAGTTCCCACATTGGATACTTGTAATTCAAAGTCTTGTAACGATTATAATTTATATTTCTAATATAAAAATCATCAAATGACTCTCCTTTTATCTTTATTTGCAAATTAAAGTTTCGATGGTTGGTGGCTCCAAATTAATTTACAGGTGCTTTCCTTTACTAGAGATACCCAAGATCATGGCTTAATTCTCAGATAAGTAGACTTAAAAAATTTTATTATTCACAGGAAATATTTTTTAAAATAATTGAACTAATGCCACATGATTGGTTATATAATTATTTTATGTTTAAGAATAATCAGAAAGAGAAGTCCCCTAATTAGTTGTTTTCCAAATAATCATAAATTCAAAATAGTGACTAACATTCAAAGGAAAATAAAAAGTAAAGGGTATTTCAACACCCAAAAAGTGGCTATTCATAGACACCCAATGAAATTTAAAGATAAAAAATTAAAGTTTATTTTTTTAAGTAGGGATCACAGAAAATTTAAATTTGATAGATTGCATGTCGATATAGTGTTTAAGGTATGGGTGGTCGAAAAAACAATTTTAAACAGTAAAATAGTATGTGGTGTTTAAGTGCATAAATAACAAGACTTATTAAAAATACCGCCCTGTGCAACGTATAAATATAACTCACCTTGTTGCACTTTTATGTTGTCTCTCATTCAGGCTTGTTCTTTTACATGGTCAGACTCGATCAACAAAGCGAGCAGGATCAGTGTCTCATAGATTTTGCAAGAATTTATATAAGTTAGAGCTCTTCTGTACCACTCTAGCGTTTGTTTACTATTTTGGGACTAGGAATACAATGGCAGAGACAGAAATACATGGACAGTAGAGATAGATATAAAAATAATAAATATATATAAGAGTATTATTGAAAGAAAAAATTATTAAATTTCTGTCTCCGTATCCTGTCTCCACCGTCCTCACATTTTAGAGGTATAAAAATTTTGTATTTTTTTGTCTCAGGGATAGAAAATTTTTCTGTCCCCTAGTTCTGTCTTCACCATCAAATAAGTTTATGTCTTCAATATCTCTGTATTTCTATCCGTAGACAATAAACAAATGCTACCTACCAGAACTACACAACCATTCACTTGATTTATTATTTCTCTTTTTCTTTGATGGCTAGCCATGATTCCACTAAAATACTAGTATTTTTCTTTCATTTTGCTTAGATAGCAGGCATTGACGCTTTTGTCTCTGACATCTTGAGTGAGGCGATTTTTTGAATAGGCTAACGTCAAGGCTTGTTCCAGGGTTCAGGATAATGGAAGAAGCACAGCAATGCTGGCCATTAATTAATGTCTTCGTCTTTAACATATTGGTCATTTGATTCAACTATGCGAATTATGAAGACATTGGATGAAGGTCAGCACAAGTTCTACAAGATTCTAGTGCACTAAAAGCATTATGAATGGACTCCAGAAGTTTCTTGTCTCTGGCATTTATAAAGAAGTGTGTAGAAGCTAGTGTAAGTAACTACGTATGCTAGAAAATTCTAGCTATAGAGGTTGGCTGTTTTCACCGACATATATACCTATATATAAAGAATTATACGCGATGTAAAGCATTGAGATCAAGAATTTAATATTTTGACTCATTTATGCGTTTCTCTCTTTTAAGCAAGAACTTGGAAGAAAAGTTATTTCCAGGGCCAAGGAGGACTTAGTTGAATAGTTAATTGCAATGACCTAACTAATGAGACAATGCATGAAGCTTCAAATTGTGTTACAGAGTACTTATACTTCCATAGATATTTCGGGTAATTAATTTCCAGCTGCTTTAACTTGGTACCAGCTAATTTCAATTGTTTTGTATAGCACAAAATATAGTGCAGGTACCAAGACAGAAAATGTACGTAGAAGAAACGAAAACAGCAAGTGGATTATGGCCACACACAGTTTTGAATTTTTGAGCCCGACTAGTAAGCTTTTGTATGCACTAGCTTGAAGGCCTTGTAGGAGAGAGACGCATGTTCCTTCTAGGCATATGCTCAAAACCGGTATGATGATGAACTTCATAATAAATTATTGATATTGACATCAGAAAATGATACAGTTCAAAGGATAAATCATGAATTTAACAATAATGTATGTGACTGAATTTCAAAAGGTCTTCAATTCTACCATAGCTTGACACGTCAAATAGCTGCTTCAAGGAAGTCAAAGAACCCAAGAGTTTGGAGTCAGCAAGATTTTAACTCAGGAAAGGCAAAAGAAAGATTCTAGGGTATGTTTGGTTTAGGTTTTTATTTTTCAATTTTCTGGTTTTTAAGATTTTGTGGAGGAAAAATTTTTAGTTTTTCCTTCACAAAATTTGAAAAACTGGAAACTGGAAATGAAAACTAAAAACTGGATTTTGTAGTTTTCAAAATTTTCAGTATTTCCTTCACAAATCTAAAAAACTGAAAAACTGAAAACTAAAAACTTAAATCAAACGGGTCGTTAATTTCCAACTAAAGCTGGTGTCGACAAAACCCCTATTGGGAAACTTAAGGGTCCGTTTGGTTTGATTTTCCAGTTTTCAGTTTTTAGTTTTTTAGAATTTATAAAGGAAAAACTGAAAATTCTGAAAACTACCTTCAGTTTTTTAGAATTTATGAAGGAAAAACTGAAAATTCTGAAAATTGGTAGTTTTCAAAATTTTTGAAAAATTAAAAACTTGAAATTGAAAACTGAAAACTTAAACTAAACAGGCCTAAGAATTTTGATACTCACAAAACCAAACTCCCCTTCATTCATGCCTGTGCTGCCTCACCACTCACCTTGGGCTCCAATCAGGTAATTGTGGTAAGGATACTTCTCATACAAAATTTATAACTATATTAATATATACTAATAATACAACAATTATAAAACAAGTGTTTGAAAATTGAAGTTTGTGGTTCAAAATTTTAGGGGGAACCCATGGCCTTATAGCGTTAGTCGCCTCACAACGGATAAAACAAGACCATGGCTTTTCAAAGCGAGTAAACTTCAAATTTTGATTATTTATTGGAAATTCCACTTATTTTTAAAATGATTAAACTAATGCCACATGATTAGTTATGTAGTACTTAAAAGAAAATAAAAAGTTTAGAGAAAAAACTCAATCCTTTCTTGGTGAAAAGGTTTCCAATCTAGGTTTTTTTACGAAAATAAATGAAAAAAAATAATACACGGTTTGTCACTTTTTAAATCTTAAGTATGTAACATTTGTTGCATCTGTGCATGCTACGTATTGTTATTCCTAATGTGAGTGTAACACATGGCAAGCAAATATTATCTGCTTTGGGGCCTAACTAGGTGCTTCTCAAAGATTTATTTTTCCCCTTCTCAAGGGGAAAGTGTGTCTATATAGGGGAGGTATTCACACCTTTGCACACTGATTCCGAGACCGGCTCTAATATCATCTATAACATCTGTCACATCTAGATGCATATTTGTCACATTTGGGCGCGCTATGTATCGCTATCCCCAGTGTGAGTGCAACACATGACAAGCGGATATTGTCAGCTTTGGGGCCTAACTAGGTGCTCTTCATGGATTTTCTAAGATTAGACGAAGATTGGACTAATTCAATTAATGTATTTTATTTAGATTATCAAATTTGTATTTTTAATTAGATCAGTCTAGTCTTAATTAGATTAGTGCACTTTAAACCTATTTTAGTTGTATAATTTAATTAAATTAGTAAAAATTGTAGTTAGATTATACTATAATCATGTTTAGTAAATGATATGTGTTAATTAGTGTGGTGAAATATTTTAGTTAAGTAAATATATTTTATTTAGATTAGCAAATTTGTAGTTTTAATTAGACTAGTCTAATCCTAGTTAGATTAGTGCACCTTAAATCTATTTTAGGTGTATAATTAAATTGGGCACAAAAATCGGTTGATAATTTACCGATTTTTGACAAATGTCAGTGCACGGAAATCTTCTGATGATTAATCAATTTTTGCATGAAAAAATAATAAAATAATGAAATCTACTGAGTATTAACTTATTTCAATGTATTTTGATTTTTTGAAATCTTGTGATACTTAACTAATTTCTTATAGATATAAAATCAATGCATATGCGTATTTAAAGTTCAAAAAGTGATAAAATCATATATGACATTTTTTTTTCATTTCATTTCCATAAGAAAACCTTCAATCTATCCATTTTTAGATAATACATTGACGAATCTATACTATTATATAAAAAGTATTAAGGTTAATAACAACTTTTAATGTCTCCTTATCTTATTTAATATTTTTTAAGTTCGTAATATATTTTGAAAATTATCATTCTCATATTCACTCCACCTTCTCAAAACCACCCACGTTATTTATATCCATACCACTTGATTTATTTTATAGTTATACTTCTCTATCCACTAATCTCAACAGACCACTTTTTTTACTTATATCCATATTTCTCTTTTTATTTTTATAAATCAACATCAATAAAAAAGGCCATTCAGGCATGATCGTGCCTATTGAGTTGCTAGTGGTAATAATTTTTATGTCAAAGTGAAGGAAAAGCAAAATAAATAAAAGAAAAAAAAGTTATAAAAAAAGGGTGGCAACATTTTCATCCATTGTGCAAAAGATGCAAAGGTTTGTTTTCCGTGCAAACAGCTTGTCTCTTTTTTTTTTTTTTTGGGTCTGGCAATAGGCATGCCTTTATATTTGTCGTTTAGTGTGTTTGGCTTAGATTGGGCTTGGGCAATCCCCGAAATAAATAGAGGGGGACTGTGGTCGCAGCAAATCTACAGTATCAAGGAACAGCAGAGACGACAGTTCTTGTGTAGTAATAAATACACTACGCCACTCCACTCCTATGATCACTTTTCCCTTTTCCTTGTCTTTTTCTCTGAGAAAAATAAGGAAATATTTTATCTTTAATAGTATCATTCAATGATGATTTTTAAAAAACCAAAATGGTTTTCCTCAAAAAGTTACTATTTTTAATTATAGAGTAAATTAATTAATGTTGTGAAAATTTTCTCGTTTTACCTTTTTTAGCTAGCTAAAGGCATGCACAGGGGTGATTGTATTGACTTCAAACAGCTAAAGGCATGCACAGGATGTCAATGTTCATAATCTCATGCTTTGTTGTTCTTCTGGAAAGCGCGCTTGCTAGTGCATGTGTACGATAATAACTACGAGGATTCTTTGGCTGCCCTTTAACTTTTTAGCCAAGGGCATATTTGAGTTATCAATTTTTATTTTTAATTTTTGAGATTTTATAAAAAAAATATTAAAATTTTAAAAACTGTAAATTTTGATTTTTAATTTTCAGTGATTTTTTCATAAAACTGGATTTTGATAATCAAATTCTTAGTTTTCACAAGGTTGCTGAAAGTCAATATAAAACTTTTTAGAACAGTAATAAGTATAAGGTTTAATCAATTTTATCAAAATAATAATTTATAAAATAGTAGTATAAAAAAATTTATATTATAGGAATCAGATTCTAAAATTAAAAAAGAAAAGCTTGCGGATAAAATAAAATAAAATAAAAGTGCTTGGAGTTTACAATTGCGTGGAGTTAACGGATTATATAAAAAAGCGTTGAGTTTGCGGAATCAGGAGTCACAACAACAAGCGAGCTAAGGTAGGAACAGAAGAGACGACAGTTTCTGTGTAGTAGTAATAAACACATTACGCCACTCCACCCCTATAATCTGTTTTCCTTTTTACCTTTTATTTTTCTTTGAGAAAGAAAAAAGGAAATACTTTATCTTTGATTGTATCATTCAAAGATGATTTTTAAAAGCCAAAATGGTTTCCCTCAAAATGTTACTAATTTTTATTATATAGAAAATTAATTAATGTTGTGAAAATCTTCTCGTTTTTTCTTTTTTAGCAAGCTAAAGACATGCACACGGGTGACGCTGTTGACTTCAAGTCTTGTGAATTCTCAGGCGCATATGTATGATATTCATATTCATATTATGCTTTGTTGTTCTTCTGGAAAGCACGCTTGCTAGTGGCTGGTGCATGTGTACGATAACAACTGTACGAGGATTCTTTGGGTGCCCTTTTCCTTGCTAGCTAAGAAATCCATTTCTTTCTTACTTTTCCTCACTATAATGCTGTGCATTTTTTTATTTTAAGGGTCTTAGTCAAAATTGGATTTTGATCATCAAACTGTTAGATACTACAAGCTTGCTGAAAGTGAACTGCTTGGCTGGTTGGAAAGCATGATGAATCGGAGTTCAAGCAGGAAGAAGACTTATGGTGGTTATCAGGACTTCACAGACATCATATTTTCATGGTCCCTTCAAGACATTTTCAATGAAGTTCTTTACAAGGACAAGGTTAACAATTGAATGTTGCACTATTACCATCTTCATTTGGATATTTGGTGAAAAAAAGTTTATTTTTATTCGCATAATAATCACCATTACTTTGCTTGCCTTACTGTTCAATGACTTGAATTGCATGAAGGAGTTAATTGTGGGTTTAGCATTATACTAGTGCTGTTATCCCCTAATTGTTGATGGTTTTGCATCACATGCAGGGTTCGGTGTTGGTATCCTGTTTTTGGCATTTGTACTAGATGTCACACTTGATATTTACTTTCAAGAGTTTTATATTCTAGTCAAACCAAAGCATGTTACTTGAGCATCCATATTAACGTAATATCCTTGCTTTTTAAACTTCACAGGTGAAAAACATTGATCCAGCGTTCCGATCCGTTGGTCATTATTTTGGGTCATATGTGTACCCCTTATTGGAAGAAACCCGAGCACAGTTATGCTCAAGTATGGAAATCCTGTCCAGTGCACCTTTTGCGGAAGTAAGCTCTATTAAGGAAGCCAGATCAAGTGGTAAGAAACTCTATGTCATTAAGGCAAGCAACTGGAAGAACAGGTCCTCTGGTCATGGAAAAGCGCTATACAAAACATTGTTCGGAGATATTTTTGTCTTGGCTGATTTTAAACCTCAAACTCCAAGTGATTTACAAAGGGTTGGAAGGACGTGGACCTTGATATTGTCTGCTGGCATCCTAGAGGAGGAGAGTAAGGAAGATACGGATATTGGGTCTACTTTTAAATTTATTGCATCTAAAGATATTGATCTCAATGAAGTAAGAGGAAAAGCTTTGTTTGTGGTATTTCTGACAAATATAATCCCTAACAGAAGAATTTGGAATGCACTGCACATGTCAGGAAACTCAAATCTAATAGAGAAAATTTTATGTGCTGGTGATGTGGTAAGAATTTCATCTCATTGCTTTGTCAGTGTTTTATGCTTGCTATTTATTGGAATATATTGTAAGAAAAAGGTAAATTGTTGCCATCAAACATTGATATTGTGATAATCTGTAGCAAAGCATAACACTGCAACAATACTCAAGTCACTTTAATATTTAGTAATGATTGTCTGTGGTAGTTAATTGCATCACTTTTTCAGAAAGCCTATGGAGGGAAGCTGTGTTGCTATTTATATATGAGAAGATTCACACCGACTAGCTAATTGTTTATAAAAATGTGAAGACATTTTCTTGTTAATTGTTACATAGACTGTGTTTCATCTCTAAAACAGAACTTATTTTAAAATCTGATTTATTGCAACGACTGATGAATGTAAGCTGGAAGCAGGTTGAAGAAATTTATGATCACTGCTCTCCACAGATGGATGATCTAAGAAATGACAGAAAATATGAAAGTTTATTATCTGAGCTGAATGAGTCCCAAAATAAGGCAATTTGTGCATGCCTTTATTCCTCTCATTGCGATCATAAGTCTACTGTGGATCTCATTTGGGGTCCACCAGGAACTGGAAAAACCAAAACTTTGGGCACACTTCTCTTTGCTCTATGGAAAATGAACTTTAGGACTCTTGTCTGTGCCCCAACAAATGTTGCCATTAAAAAAGTGGCATCACAATTCTTGAGCATCGTGCGAGAATCATTTGATAGACAACCTGATGCTTTGTTCTGTGCATTAGGAGACATCCTCTTATTTGGCAATCATGAGCGGCTTAAAGTTGGTGAAGACATTCAAGACATATATTTGGATCATCGTGTCAAGAAGCTCATAACATGTAGAGATTGTTTTGCTTCAATGATTGATCTTCTTGAAAATTGTGTTTCAAATTATCATATGTTTATTGAGAATGAGTTGAGAAAGGAGCAAGAGAACATTGATAAAACAAAAGAAGAAAACTCTTCAGATTGCGGTGAGGGGATGTGCAAATCTTTTCTTGAGTTTGTGAGAGAAAGGTTTCTTTCTTTAGCATCACCACTGAGAAACTGTATTTCCGTCTTATGTACTCATGTGACCACAAGTTACATTGAACATAACTTAGAAAATATGGACTGCCTTATTCATTTGCTTGATTCATTTCAAGCTTTGTTGTTTCAAAGTTATATTGACAGTGAAGTGTTGGAAGAGTTTTTTTCTACTTCAGAAAGGCGAGATAGTTCTTCTGAGCCATTTGTGGGTGCTGAATACTCATTGTACAAGAGCAGAACTGAATGCCTGTCTTCTTTAAGAATGCTTAAAGGTTCACTTGGTATACTCAACCTGCCAACTTTTGTGCCCGACGAAACAATTAAACAAGCTGAACAGTTCTGTTTGCAAACGTCCTCAATAATATTTTCCACTGCTTCTAGTTCCTTTAAGTTGCATTTTGTTGCGATGGAGCCACTGAAGATTTTGGTGATTGATGAAGCTGCACAATTAAAGGAATGTGAATCAATTATTCCTCTGCTACTTCAGAGCATAAACCATGCTATTCTTGTTGGAGATGAATGCCAGCTTCCAGCAATGGTTGAAAGTAAAGTATGTTCATGCATCTATGTTTTCATGCATATTGAATAAAAATTCATTTGCTAAATTTAATATCTCTGTATCTCCTCTCCACCTTTTGAATCGTAGAAAGTTTACCGCACTAATAAATATTTATGATTGTCACTGTTCTAAGGTTTCTTATGAAGTTGGTTTTGGAAGAAGCTTATTTGAGAGGCTGAGCTTATTGGGTTATCCAAATCACCTTCTCAATATACAATATAGGATGCATCCAGCGATAAGTTCCTTTCCAAATTCACACTTCTATTTGAACCAAATTCTTGATGCTCCAAATGTTAAGAGGAAGAACTATAGAAAGCAATATCTACAAGGGCCAATGTTTGGTCCTTATTCCTTTATAAACATAATTGGTGGCAGAGAAGAGTTTGATGATGCTGAACGAAGCCGGAAAAATATGGTTGAGGTTGCTGTTGTGATGAAGATACTTAACAATTGTTTCAAAGGTTTGTGATTTTTTATTTAATTCTCGGCAGTAATGTATAATATTATTACATTTTCTTTTTTCTTGCATGGAGTATACTAGTCAGAAGTGAAAGATTTGTTGATCTAAAGGCTTGATGTTTGTTAGTAGGTTAGTAGGTAATATTTCAATTTGAAATTTTACTTATGAGTTGTTAATATTAACAATTTAGTATTTGTATCATGAGTAACATTGTTGGAAGAAACAATGTCTTTGTTTTTTTAAATTGTTTCTACGATGACAATTTGCCCAAAGAAAATCACAGAAAAGAGCATGGGGAAATGTGAAATATACAAGACACATGAGTCTTTTTAAAAACAATTGCTTTGTTAGTGTGCAATTTTGTCTGAATTTGGATTTGTTTTCTTTTGCTTGGTATGCAGCCTGGCTTGAGTCGAAGGAGAACCTTAGCATAGGCATAGTGTCTCCATATGCTGCCCAAGTTTTTGCGATTCAGTATGTACTTGGACAGATGTATGATATGCATGATGGATTTTCTGTGAATGTGAAGACAGTTGATGGCTTCCAGGGTGGGGAGCAAGACATTATTATATTATCAACTGTTAGAACTAATGAAAGCTCCTCACTTAAGTTCATTTCCAGTCCCCAGAGGACTAATGTTGCTCTTACAAGGGCTAGGTAGAGCTTAGTATTTAATATTCTTTTAAGTTTGCACTATTTTTTTGGCTTTTTTCTTATGGAAGAGTAATTGTTGCTTTGATATCCAACAGGCACTGTCTATGGATCTTGGGCAGTGAAAAAACACTAATAAGTCAGGAAAATGTTTGGAAAGCTTTGATGCTTGATGCTAAAAGGCGTCAATGTTTCTTTAATGCTGATGAAGACAAGGATTTGGCAAAAACTATCCGGGATGTGAAAAAAGAGCTGGACCAATTAGATGATTTGCTTAATGCTGATAGTGTCCTTTTCAGGAATTCCATATGGAAGGTATTTGATGTTTCTCAATCTTGTAGCTTGACTCATTATTCCTGCTGTTGATATTCTCATCATCTGCTTGATTGGTTCGGATGCCAGGTTCATTTCAGCAATAACTTCTTTACATCATTTAAAAAGCTGCGATCAGAGCAGAAAAAGAAGTCCGTTATTAACCTCTTGCTCAAACTTTCCAATGGGTGGAGACCTAAAAGGATGAAGATGGACTTGCTTTGTGGGAATTCATCGCAGATGTTGAAGCAATTTAAGGTTGAAGGTCTCTATGTCCTTTGTTCAAGGGAAATTGTAAAAGAATCAACGTATACTCAAGTTTTAAAGATATGGGATGTACTGCCTCCGGAGGATATCCCTAAACTAGTGAAGCGTCTCGATAATGTATTTGGAAGCTATACGGACGATTTTATAAGTCGTTGCAAGGAGAACTGCTTTGAGGGGTAAGTGCTTTAAGTTGCATTTCATTATGCCTAGGATATTACAGATAGCTGATGTCATTTGTTTTGCTTCTTTTATAGGAGTAAGGAGATTCCGATGAGTTGGGAAAAATCTGTAGAGATTGTAAGATTTAAGAATCTTGAAAATAATGTAAATGATTCTGAATCAAGTCCGCGTGCTGATCAACGAATTTATGTTGAGAATTCAAAGGTTGAGGAGAGTTTGCTATTGATGAAATTCTACTCTTTGTCATCAGTTACGGTTAGTCACTTGCTTTCTGATCGTAACAACAATGAATTGGACCTCCCATTTGAAGTAACAGACGAGGAACGAGAGGTAATCCTCCTTCCTAACAGCACGTTTGTGGTGGGTCGGTCGGGTACTGGAAAGACCACTATTTTGACCATGAAGTTATTTGAAAAGGAGCGTTTGCACCACGTGGCTGTTGAAGAGGCATATGGAGCTAACAGTGCTGTAGTTCCCTGTTTGAATGAGGAATATAAAGAGAGTTCTACTGTGAATGATAGGCCTGTTTTACGTCAGCTATTTGTAACAGTGAGTCCTACATTATGTCAAGCAGTAAAACATCATGTTGTTCGATTGAAAAGGTACTTCTTCTTCGATAAACTAACCGCTTTTCTTTCTCCATTTCAAATGAATGACAGGCTTAGGGTTTGTTTGTATTTATAATATTTTTCTGATTTTGTTTCCTATTTTTAAAATTAAATTATGTGCCACTTTATTCTCAACATGTTTCCTGTTTTATATTTTCTGGCTCTCACAAAATATTGTTGTTTTAAGTTATTCCTTTAAAAATCCAAATATTGAAAACTAGGTAGCCTTTTTTTAATCAACTGTGAAAACAGGAAATTTTCTGAGACCAAATAAGCTCTAAATGTCCTATTGAATTTGACATATGCCTGCTATTTTGCTGTAATCTATTTTAGAGTCCATCTTACCATTATCTTTTCGTGTTCTATCTCTATCACCTTTTATACATGTGGAAAGAAAACTGTAATGAAACTATTGAAATCTGGTAACTCAAGAACAACTTTCTCTTAATTTTTGTTATCCATTATTTTTAAATAAAATTATCAGCTTTTGCTGGCATCAAAAGTAGCTTCTGTTAATGTCAATATCTTCATAAATTGTTTAGTGGTACTAATGGTGGAAATGTGGGGTTGCAAGAGCAATGGACCCTTTTTAAATTTCATATTTTTAGCTATTATAAGTAATAATATTTTACATACATTATATTTACATAGTAAATTAAGAAATTAAATGCAGTTCTCCGTGGTCATTTCCAGAACTTTTAAATGGAATTTACTTTATCCTCTGATCAATGTGTTTTCTTTTTTTTTTTTTTTGATCATGGATATTTGTTGATTTAATTACTTTTTACGAACACGTACTTTTCAGATCGAAGGATTTTTTTTTCGAGAAAAAAACTTTCACTTATTATTTAAGTCTAAAGCTGGAATGTTTGATAAAATATACCAACTAATGTCCTTTTCTGATCGGATATGATAATATGTATGGTCCTGCTCCAGTTTTGATAATAGCACACCAAGAAACATAATTGTTATTTTGGTTGTGAATTGCATGATAAGGAATATGGAAAGTTTCTTCTATCAATTTATAATTTTCATCTTGTTTTCTATCCAAGAAACTATGAAATGGTGAAAATTTAACACTGTCCACCTCCTTGACTGTAGTACCCTTTATAAGTCTGCATGTCCAAGTCCTTAATATTAACTTGTTTGTCATGTACTTTTACTGAGTTCTCCTTTAAATTTCACTTATGCCATAGATTTTATGCATGATTTGGATCGTATCTAATACTATTAGACATTATGCTTACAGATCTATGTGTGGTGGCAATGTCTCTGCGGACAACAGTTCTATGGAGGAAGATATTTATGTTGATACATCAGTGCAGTTCAAGAATATTTCAAATTCTTTCATCGATCTGCCTGCCAACTCCTACCCACTTGTGATAACATTTCAGAAGTTTCTAATGATGCTTGATGGAACTATGGGGAATTCTTTTTTTGAAAGATTCGGTGACCTAGCTTCCAATAATCAAAACCTGGGTGTAAGATCTGTTGCTTTGGAGACCTTCATAAGAAATAAGGAGGTGACTTATGATAGGTTCGATTCAGTATATTGGCCTCATTTCAATTCCCAATACACTAAGAAGCTAGATTGCTCCAAAGTGTTCATTGAAATCATATCACATATAAAAGGTGGTATAAAAGCTATGGAGCATGGTGGTGATGGCAACCTAAGCCGTGATGATTATCTTTCCTTGTCTGAAAATCGAGCTTCAAGTTTAACCAAACAGAAAAGAGAGATGATATATGATATTTATCTCAGTTACGAAAGAATGAAGACAGTTAAAGGGGAATTTGATTTGGCAGATATTGTAATTGACCTCCATCGTAGACTCAGAATTAAAAGATATGAGGGTGATGAAATGCACTATGTATATATTGATGAGGTGCAGGATCTAACAATGAGTCAAATTGCTTTATTTAAATATGTGTGCCAAAATGTAGATGAGGGTTTTGTTTTTTGTGGTGATACAGCACAAACGATAGCGAGGGGAGTTGATTTTAGATTCCAGGATATAAGGTCTCTCTTCTACAAGAAATTTGTGTTAGAACCAAGAAGCAAATATAATCAAGGAAAGGAAAAAGGGAAAATTTCAGATATTTTCTTGTTGAATCAAAACTTTCGTACACATGCTGGAGTGCTAAAACTATCTCAAAGCACCATTGAGCTTCTTTTTCACTTTTTCCCTCATTCTATTGATGTCTTGAAGCCCGAGACCAGTTTGATATATGGTGAAGCTCCAGTTGTCCTTGAATGTGGAAATACAGAAAATGCAATTATAACTATTTTTGGAAATAGTGGTCATATAGGTGGGAAAATTGTTGGCTTTGGAGCAGAACAAGTAATTTTGGTACGAGATGATCTTGCTCGACAGAAAATTTTAGAATATGTTGGGAAACAAGCACTTGTGTTAACCATTTTGGAGTGCAAGGGTCTGGAATTTCAGGTTGTCATATACTTATCTTATTTAATTTATTTATATTGTGTATGTTATATCTTTTTTATGGTCTTCTGTGTCCTTTTCCAGGACGTATTGCTCTACAATTTTTTTGGCTCTTCACCTTTGAAAAATCAATGGAGGGTGTTATATGGGTACATGAAGGAACAAGATATGCTGGACGCTAAGGAACTTAAGCCTTATCCAAGTTTTAATAAGTCTAAACACAATATTTTGTGTTCTGAACTTAAGCATCTGTATGTGGCCATAACTCGTACAAGACAGAGATTGTGGATTTGTGAGAACACAGAAGAATTCTTTAGGCCTATGTTTGACTATTGGAAAAAGAAACGTCTTGTACAATTCAAAGAGTTGGATGATTCGCTTGCTCAAGAAATGAAAGTTGCCAGTAGTCCAGAAGAATGGAAGTCACGCGGCAAAAAGGTTATCTCTGTAACCAAGCATCATATTCATTATGCTTTCAAAATAAAGAATTGTCATATCAGTATAACTTATTTTTAAAAAATAGATTGACTCATTGGTTATTGGTGTCTTGTCAAATTGTTCACTATAATTTGCTTACCTAATGAATGATGTCATGGCGTATCACAGATAGCTCTATAGTTTGTGAACCAGTTCGGTGTGGCAGTTCTTTTTCCTAACTGATACCATGTCATTCTGACTTTCCTCTGCAGCTGTACAGTCAAAATAACTATGAGATGGCATCAATGTGTTTTGCAAGAGCCGGGGACTCTTACCGGGAGAAAATGTCTAAGGCTGCTGGTCTTAGGGCAAATGCATGCCGTTTGCGTGCTCGGAATCCTGAGCATGCAAATGCAATCCTTAGGGAAGCTGCTGAAATTTTCGAAGGAATAGGAATGGTTGATATTGCTGCTCAGTGTTTTTCTGATTTGGGGGATCATGAAAGAGCTGGTATGGATATGAAGTTTAGCATCTATGTATATAATTTTATGTCATCTGCTATAAATTGTTTTTAGCTTCTTGAATTTGAAGGATTTGCTAATCAAGCATTATAAAATTAATTACTACATAGACGGCTGGTTTATCCTACATGGTCATGTCCACTGTCCTGGGCTGAGTTACCCAGGTTGCAAATTTGAACCCACTTGAAACAGGGTAAGACAGAATGTTCATTTTACTAATATAGTGCTAAGAGTTGAAACCCAACATATGTGTCACATTTTTATGTAATTATGTCCCATATTCAACTAGCATTATTGTGTGTTAAAATAAATTTTTGCCTTGGGTCATAAGTACTGTCCCTAAATTATTTAACTCATCTTTAATGTGTAATTTTGTACTGCTGCTAGAGATAGCTTGCCCTTTCTTTTGTACATTTATGGTAAGTTATGTCTCATTTGCACAAAAATGAATTTGGATTAATGCTTATTGTTCTGTATCTGCAAAAAAAGTAACTTTCTATCAATGTTAGATGCATGCCAGTTTCTTTTAATACTTCTCAAAGTTTCACAATCAGCCAAACTTTTGATTGTTGTTTAATTTTTTTTTTAAAAAAAATCTTACCTTGAAATCTTAGGGTTTTATTAAGTCTCAGTAACTTTCTTTTTACGCATTATTGAGAAAGAATGGAAGCTAAATTAATATGATGGTTTAACAAGTGTGGAATTAACACCTATCATGTGTGAAAGGGAATTAAATATTTTGTCATGTGCTTAGCTTGAAATTCATTTGGCTTTTTTGTTTGCTTATGAATTTCAGTCAAACTAAGATCAATTATGCTACTAATAACTTCTATTAAGACAAAGCTCCTATTGCAGCCGCTCACAATTTTCTTCTTGGCAATCCTTCATATTAATTATGGTATTTAGCATCACCGCAGATAAATTTATGCGCTTTTTTACTTTTTAATTTTTTATTTATAAATTTGTATATCATCAAAAGCCTGTGTGATCAGTATTTTAGTACAGAACTACTCACAACTTGGAGAATTGAAGCTGTTAATGACATTCTAGTTATGGTCAAACCATTAATGAGCACTTGTTTCAAGCATAGCATGCAAATCTACATCTAAGTAAACAACATTTGATGGACATGATGATGAGGAGGGAATAAACAAACCTAAGTCTATACCACAGAACTCATCATGTTTTTGTCCTTTATTTATTTATGATTTGAATAGAGAAGAGAGAGAAAATAAAAAATTGAAGTGAAGATAAAGTTGGATAATTAGATGTCAACTTAGCTCCTATCTTCCTTTTGCATTCCCTTAAAAGATTTGTGAACTCCTACTCTAAAAGATTAATTTTGTTTCTGCTTACAGGGGAGCTTTATTTGGAGAAATTTGAGGAGCCTGATTTCAAAAGAGCAGGGGATTGCTTCTATCTAGCTAGATGTTTTGAAACTGCAGCTCAAGTGTATGCTAGAGGCAGGTTCTTCTCAGATTGTTTGACTGTTTGTGCAGAAGGACGGTTGTTTGACATTGGTTTAGATTACATTCAACGCTGGAAACATAGTGAAACTGCTGACCATAGTATGGTTGGAAGTCATGAATTATACACAGTGGAACAGAAGTTTCTGGAACGTTGTGCTCATCATTATTTTGGTCGTAAAGATACTAGATCCATGATGAAATTTGTTCGAGCTTTTCATTCAATGGAATTCAAACGTGAGTTCTTACGATCATTAAGTTTACTTGATGAGCTCCTCTTGTTAGAAGAGGAATTAGGGAATTTCATTGAGGCAGCAAATATTGCTAAGATGATGGGTGACGTTCTGCGCGAGGTTGATCTGCTGGCAAAAGCTGGTAAGTTCATTGAAGCTTATGATCGTATTCTTTTCTATGTATTTGCCAATTCTCTTTGGTCTGCGGGGGATAAAGGATGGCCATTAAAGCAGTTTTCGCAGAAGGCCGAGCTCCTGAAAAGAGCCTTATCATGTGCAAAGGAAGAGTCAAGCAGCTTTTATGAGTTTGCTTCCACTGAAGCTGAAATATTATCAAATGAGAATAATAATATTTTCAAGATAATGATTCATTTGAAATCTTCTCGCATGTATGGAAGTATAAGAGGTGAAATATTGTGTTTGTGGAAACTTCTGGATTTTCATTTTCAGCTCAACTCCTCAAGGTATGTCTGGCAAGACAATGTGTTTGATGATTCTGTGGAAGCAATGATGTTGAATAATCAGCTTTCTGTGGAGACTCTGTTTTACTGTTGGACATGTTGGAAGGATAACATGGTTCGCATATTAGAGTATCTTCCAAGTTTCAAATCCCAAGATATTCATCAGCATAGTAGTCATGGAATGTTTGCATTGAATTATTTGGGTGTCCAAAAGCAAACTTCTAATCTAAATGACATTTACGTTTTGCTCATCCCGGATGCTAATTGGGTGATAACAATGGGTGATGGATTTCTGAAGAAGAATGGAAGGCTTGTTTCTGTTGATGTTCATTGTTTAGTCTCTGCTGCCCAGAGCTATTGGTGTTCAGAATTGTGTTCTGTTGGCATGGTTGCATTGGGCAAACTTGATGCATTGTACAAGTTTTCGGCTAGTAATATTACTTCCAAATTCAGGTCTTTAATGGTTATCTATGAGGTCTCCAAATTCCTGTGTGAATCCAAATGTTTCAGCCACAGCCAAGTTAACCTGAAACCAGTGGAGAAATTTCTCAGACTTCCAGTTGATTGTTTCTCTCGTTACGTTCCTCTAGACTGGAAGGATTCCCTGACCAAAGACATGATTTCTCTTAGGATGACTGAGACATATCAGGATTTGGTGAAAAAGGTCATCCATGAGAACATTAAAAAGGACAGTTTGACTTATGGTCAAATTGGACGGGTGGCAGTTATGATTCTTGGAACAGCTAATCCAAAAAAGGAACTATTTGAAAAAATTGTAGCAAGATTTGAAGATAATCCAGCCTGGAAAGAGTTCATTCGGTGGACAGAATTCATTCAGAGCTTGCTTTGGAATCCAACAGAGGAAACTTCACAGGGCAATGAAGCACATAAAGAGCTGGATTGCTTGTTCAAGTTTCATGATGCTTTGCATTCTACTTACATAGCAGATTGGAAAATGGAAGTTGACTACATTTCTCCTAGTTGTTTTATCTATCTTATTGAACGCCTTCTGCTCCTAACATCCTGCTGGATGGGGTACATTTTTGCCACAAAGTCATCTTTCGTTGAATGGCTCATTTACCAGGATGGAAACTCCGTTCCAAATTTGAGTGTGACGGCTAATGCACAGCCATATGTAGAAGATGTCCACACGTTCATAGCTCAAGTCATTTGTGAGCTTCTTAATGATGCAAATGCTACCAAAAACTGGATTAGAAAGTCGGACATAAATGGGAAAGATTATTTCACATCGTTTGTTCTTAGATTGGTTGTTTCATTGTGTTTGCTTCATCTAATCTCTGGGAAGCATTTTGCTATACTACATGATTTGTTGTGGAAGGACAAGAGACATGTAACTGCACAACTGCCACTGGAATTTTATAGTGTTCTTTGCAAAGGCAGGAATCACCTGGGCTTGAAAGTATATGCTGAGGCATTTAAGGTGATAGACAATCCCCTGGTAATAGCCAGGTTATGGAACAATTCTTCAAAAATCATGTTTCCAGATGCTGTGATTGTTGATTTAACGATATGCCAGCAAAAAGAGCAAATATTGCAAGTATTGTTTCCAAATAGATTTGACAGTGTGGTTGTGGAAACTGCGGCAGTTACAGCAGAGGCAGCAACATGTAATGTATTTCCTTCAACTAATTCTTCCAAACTTCCAAATAGTTCAGATCAGGCATTGAATAGTGACATTAAACATGAAACTAACAAGAATGCTCTTGGCTTCTGGGATGTGTTGGAAAAGTTACAGTTGCCAGTTGATGAATCACGCCTTGATAGGCTGTCGCACTATTCCATTATGTTGAAGGTATGCTGTTTTTGTTTTTTTCGTTCCTTTTTTTTTCGCCGCATTGTGTTTGAAGTCAAAGTAAAAAATGCATTTCTATCAAGGGCCAAGTGTCTACTATAAATGCATTTCTTTAGCATAATTATATTCTGCTCACTTTTTTCTATTTTTTTCTAACTCTTTGTTCAGGATTTTGTGGATCCTTGCATTGAACTTCTAATTTCTTCGATATGTGGAAGCTTACCACAAAACCCCCTTAACCTTGAAGACAAAAATGAAATGGGGGAGGTGTTGAGGTTGCTTGATGAAATGAAGCAACTTTCTTCAGCATTGGGTGTGAGGTAAGTTATAAAAGTAACTTTGCCCATGTCATATATTTTCGTATGCAATTTAATTTTGGGTTTCCTCTGCCAAAGCAGCAACTTTAGTACAGTAACACATGTTGAAGTATTTTTTCAAAAAAAAAGAAAAAAAAAACTTTGCTCACTATTATTAACCTTATGTTCTTGCCTCTTCTCCAGTGATACATTGATGAAGAACCAAATTCCAGTTATTGATGAACTCTCGTATAAAATCCTTTCAAGAAAACCAAAAGCAGTGCACATCTTGAATCAGCTGTTTTTGCTGTGCAAGAAAACTACCATAGTTGATAGTGATTCATGAGAAGCCAGCACTGCTGCAGTAGTAGTCTATGATGAGCACGTGCAAAATGATTGGGAGGAAACAAAAGAAAACATGTCCAAGATTTCTCAAGTTGGCATCAACTCCGGACCCGGAAACACCAAGGAAAATGTTAAAGGGAAGAGAAACAAATCAACGAAAGGCGAGGCAAGGAAAAAGGGTAAAAAGGGAAAAATGCACTTGTGAAAATCTTGTGAGGTTTTTTGTAGATACAGATGTAGTAACGAATATGTTGGAACTGTCTGTTTTGGCTTGTTCTGATTGTGTTTTTCCTTTGCTGTAAACCTTACCCAAGTATTTTAAGGTATATGAATTTAAAAATATTGTCTCCTTTTATGAAAACGTAGGTTATGCTAATCCTATAGTGTAGGATCACACTGAGGGGCCAGTAATACTCAAAAGGCCATTATAATCAAACCTCAACAATTATGTTGCATTGAAAAAATAAGGGCAAATATCACTAAGCGCCCATAAGATTTCAAGGTATTACCCCCACCCCACCCCATTTTACAAACAGCATTGCAGTCTGCGGTCTGCCCCATTGTATGCAGCAACTAACGGTAAAGTCACGGAATATTCTGCAATAAACTCTGGTTTGTTTTGATGAATTATTAAAAAAAAAGAGAGAGAGACAATATTATCGTTAAAATTAAAAACAGGAGAACCCTCTGGTTATTAATTTTGATATGGCCTTTGAGGATGCTTAACATCAAAATACGGGAGTGAAGCCAAAATAACAAGGGATGTGGGAAAAGGAACATAATTTGCTAGAAGCGGATAATACCCCGAAAACCCAAAAAAATAAAAAAAGGAAGGTACATTATTTGCTTTAAGTGGTTGCTCTCCTTCACAAAAAAATTTAAAAAACAAACAAATTGGGTACATTTTCCCGATAGAAACCTTCTCCTGATCGTTTATTCCTTCAAGTTTGCAAATAGTGGGCATCTCTGATGCATTTGCTGAGGTGAAGGCATTGTTTTTCTTTAAGTTCCCTTCTTTAGTTTTTGTTAGAAAGAAGAAAATAGTTTATAATATCTCCATTATATCTTATAGAGTATTTCATTTCATATCCTAGATTGATTTAGATATATCTAGATTGATTCTATCATTATGATTAGATTTTATCTTTAGCTTATAAATAGGATTACCTCATTGTATTATCACATCATAATTTATCAAATATACTTTCATATTATTGAGTCTCTATTTTTTCTCTTTTCTTCTTCCACCATCTGAAACCTCAATTTCAACATGGTATCAGAGTGGTACCATCCATCATGATTTGTGTCCATTATTCCGCTATAGAAATTCCACTAATTTAGAACTCATTTATCTTGTGTCGCTCACTATCATTACTTTTCTTTCTATCCCATCATTGTTCTGCTTGTCAAGCCCTTCAATTCTTTTTCTTTAGGGTTGACAATGTTCTTGTTTTCAGAAAATTAACATCAAACCACTGCTATTTCTACTTCTGGCCATTTTTCCAGCGATCTTTCTAGTCCCCTTCCCACTGTGTCAACCCTTTTAGGAGTGTGTCACTTCCCTCTGCTGTATGTCAATTCCAGGAGTTAGAAAACCATCATCCACCACATAGCATTACCTCTAGTGGCTTTTCCCAGCGCTGATCTTGGTTAAAGAGCTCACCACAGTGCTCGCCTCCTCCTACGCAGCCTATTCCTGAAAGCCGTGGATGAAAACAATCAAAAGCCACCGTCCGTCGTTCTCCACCGCTCCTTTTTCCCTGCCGACGAGTTTTCTAGCATCGACTCCGACCGCTGACCCCACCCCCAGCGTCGCCCTTCCCTACGCGACCCAACCGTGGTGGTCCAGTCTCGATTTGACCGTTGACACACCGCCACATGCCTTTACTGCTTTCTACGACACTGTTCACCCACCACTCTTCGCCACCCGTGTAGGCGCATCCGGCGACCTCTCTAGCTACTTCCACCGCCGCGGTGCTTACAACGCCCTACCCTTTCTGAATTTACTTACCTTTTTGCCATTCATGCGCTTTGCAGACATCGTATTTTGAAAATACTGCTTCTGCCCTTGTCCTTTTATGATCCACGACTGTGAGTAATGAATATTTGCTTGTTCTTCCTACCATCCTACTATTGTGAAACATACCAATGGGGATATTTGTCTTCACTCAATCATGATGGTGATATGCTTTTTTGGCTTTGGATCTCCAATCTTTCAATTATTCAAGGCTTCCATATGTTGTTCTTATGATCTATTATTGCATGTATAGGGAATTTCCACAACTTTCATTTCGTCTCTTCCAGCGCTAATAGCTATGTGTGTCTCTTCTTTTCCTAGTTGTACAATTATCCAACAAGCTGTTCAAGCTGATGTTCACTCCAATTGCCTTGTTATGTTATCTTTTTCGGCCATATTCAGCATCTTTGAGTTACCTTGCTAGTCTTCAATAGAGATCAGTTTTATATTTCAAGGCTTTAATTGTAACAAGCTTAAAGTTTAGTAAGCTTTAGCTTGAGGAGGGTGTTAAATATTTAGTAATATCTTCATTATATCTTAGAATATTTCACATCATATATATCTTAGATTGATTTAGATTTATTTAAGTTGATTCTATCATTATGATTAGATTTTATCTTTAGCTTATAAATAGGATTAGAGGAGTGATACACAACTTTCACCACACTTACACCATACACTTACATCAAGTTAAAAGTTGTAAACTAGTGTGTAAAAAATTATAAATCAGCATGTAAAAAGTTGTAAACCAGTATGCAAAACCTTTTTATATATTGATTTACAACTTTTTGTATATTGGTTTATAATTTTTTGCATATTAATTTACAACTTTTAACTTGATATAAGTGTATGGTGTAAGTTTGGTGATGATTGTTTATCATTTCTCATAGGATTATTTCATTGTACTATCACATCACAATATATCAAATATACTTTCGTATTGTTGGGTATCTATTCTATCTATTTTTTTCTTCCACTATCTAAAACCTTCAATTTCAACAAGTTTGATTCAAGAAATGTTGTAGGCATCATGTGTTTTGTTCTATTCTATGTGCTTTTTTTTTTCTTTTTTGGTATCTATTGTGTCCTTTCTCAAATCTCTCCTCTTTGTCGTTTCCCATCTTAGCTGAGCCCATTTCTAATTATCCCTGCTAATATCATCTATTTCGTCATTCTTATTATCAAGTGGTGTTGATTGTGTTACTCTCAGATTGGAAGTGTGGATGGAACTCTATGATTTTGTACTTCGCCTTGCTGATATTCAATTACTTACTGTTATTGATATAGTCCTTACTTGAACACATCATACTTGTTGAGAGTCCATGGCATCACAGGCACCACATAAGATAAAGGTTGTAATATGTAGATTAGGAACAATTTCCATTTCGTATTAAATGGTTTTAGATTATTGATTCAATGTGTGTTAGTATTTGTTTTAGATTGGAATAAGGTTCAAGAATGAAGGGTCCAAAAGGGCTTGCACTGATATTATATAAGTAAATGAGGGGAGTCAATTGAAATTTGGAACAATAAAAAGACAACTTAGTATGACTAAGGAGAAGATGGAAATGTTGAATTTTGTGAATAGGACCATTTATCTATTAGGAACGGCAAATGTTGCCCTTTGTTTATGTGTTTGTTTGCTTCTTTTCATTTGCTTGATTTAGTTGTTAGCAAGTGAAAAGATTGTAATTTACTTGCTTAGAGACATGTTAAAGACCCCTACTAAGGCCCCTATTGCTAGAAATGGCAATGAATGTACTGAGGCTTTCTATGTGTGATGAGACTTTCCAAAAGAAATACGTATGGACATGTTATATAATTCAAGATGATGTTCTGTGTAAAATATGGATGATGTTATTTAAATATCCTAGTTATATTCTTCATTATACTGAAGATGTGAGATGATAGTAAAAATGTAATGTCACAACCCGCCTAGACAACTTAACGGGCACGTGAGGGATTGGATCCCCACGAAAGCCTTTGATAATATGATTGATTGATATATATAAATAAATTAAAATATATTCAAAATATCTCAAGTTCAATTAAAATTTCATAATCTGAAAATGTTTCAAATTATAAATATTGAACACAAAACTGCATAAAATCCATAATCTGGACCAAACCCAAACATAATTAAATAAATGACTAAAATTATGAAAATAATCACAACAATATAATGCATGTTCGGGAACTTGCCTACACAATTATTGGAGTATTACTAAACTGACATAACCAATAGTAAGCTCCACTCCAAAGAGAAGCTTACCAAAAGAAGCTGCAAAACTATTGAGGATGATCCTGTGGTGCAACTGAACTTGTAGCTATACTTGTTGAAGAGGAAAAAAGAGGGGTGAGTTCATCAAAATTCAATAAGTGAGCCGTTACTCACAATCCACATGGGACAGCAACAAAAATACATAACATATACATGCAACTTGATATAAAACATTTTATATATAAGTACATATAACTATACTGGAAACAATAAGTTAACTAAATCCATGACAATAACTAATAAAGAAACAAGAGTTGTTTTGTATATAAATAGTTGAGCCGAATAGCTAAATCTAAGCCAATGGCTAATCTGATAAGCACCTAACTAGGTTCCATAAATGGACACCACACTGGGTTCCTTACCATGGGTGAGCTAGTCCTCTAGCAGACCATTTGGTACCAAGGTTAATAATCAATCATACAGTTATTAACTCGTTGATCTATTTCTCACTATTTATTGGCTAAAAACTAATAGAAATAAAATTTATTATTCCTATTATTCATATAAAACTGGGATTCATGAAATCTTCTAGTTGATAAAATAAATCTAAATTATACATACAACAAATATGGTCCCATGAGTTTTTTAAAATAATAATTTGCCATAATAACTTCAAAAAAATTTTAAAAAAAATTTCTATAATCCATAAAGCATATTTATTGGCATAAATCATTCTAAATTTCATAAATAATTTATATAATATGGGAAAATAATAATAATGATGAAAAGTATAATCATGAGCTTAACTCACTCATCATTGGTAGTTGGGAGTGTACTTCCACTAATAATTTGACTCTGAGGAGATGGAATGACACGGTAACTGCTAAACAATATAATGAAAATATAAATAATTTAACTTTATTACCCAAACTAAGTTTGGGATGGTAGAGGGAAAGAATGTTGAGAGAAAACCGTGCTTGTCAGTATCTAAATTCACAAACTAGATAAAAGGGAAGAAACTGACTAAATTCCATGAAGATCACTTACTAGACAATATTAATCAGAGAAAAATTGAGAGAAACCACGTTTCTCTCTCTAGAAAAAATTCCTTTGACGGATAAGATTCTTAAAAAAATATTTAGGGGTATTATAATACCAAATACATACTAACGGATAACATAGAATTGAAAAACGAAACTATAATGCGTCTTGTGCACTTAGCGACTCTTTACTACATCCATAAAACTAAAACTGTGCGCTTTGTGGCTTCATTTGACACACACACACACACACACACACACACACATATAGTGATAGTAATAATAATTTAAAATGTCAATCGTGTAACACACGATATATTATTAAAATAATAATACGTTATAATATTAATAAAACTTACAACCGTGCATCTCGTTTTCATAAAATAATACTATTAAATTGATAGTACGTTATAATATTAATAAAACAATAACCCATTAATAATAATAATAATAATAATAATAATAATAATTACACCAATAATAATAGTGAAAATAAGTAATGATGATGATAATATAGGTACTAACAAATTCTATATTTGGGGTATTAATAATAACAATAATAATTACACCAATAATAATAGTGAATAATGATAATAATTTAGGTACTAACAAATTTCGTATTTGGGGTATTATATGTAAAATGAATGTTATGCTAGAAGAATTGCATTTTTTGTAAAATGAATTATTTGCAAAACTATATTCCGTTAAAGGATACTGTGAACACCATATTTTGTCCAATCTTTTTATTTTTATTATTATTGTTATTATTATTATTATTTTATTTGCATAAAAGAGTTCAGCCCATATCACTGGTCCAAGCCCATCATTTTTTTTTCATTCATTACAGCCCACACTTAGTTAATTAAAAACAAAAAAAATAAAAAAACAAAATATTATTTTATTACCCTTTTTGCCCGTTCCTGCTACAATCGAAAAATAAAAAGGGACATTGGATCCTTTCTCATTTTGACCGTTTCTCAAAGGGGGAGAGGAAACAGACAGCATCATGAGTTCCTCTCCCCAACAACATTATTCCTTCCCTTTGTAATGATCATGGGTTTACCAGCCAGTTGTAAATGAATTCAACCACAATTTCATTTGACCAATAACATGATAAATCATCCAAAATCAGCAAGAAGAGGGGATCAAAAATTTTCCAGAGCACTCATCAGCAAAGAAATTCAAAACCAAACAAAAAAATCAAAAAATACATTCCAATACACCAATTGTTCAGCAAACGAGAACCTGCAAGCAAATTTCAAACACAGAAGCAGATTCCTAGCAATACAACCCAGTAGCAACAAGAGAGAAAGAACAAGGTAAATCCAGCAATAGCAACAACAACAACAACAGCAATAGCATCATCATCATCATTTAAAAAAATTTTAATAAAAATTTAAAAGGAATTGAGAGGAGGCCGCGGCGGCCTCCACCCCCAGTCGCGGCCTCCATGCCACTTTCATCATCATCAAACACATCACCATCACAATATCTTCCACCGCCACTCATCCCCACCGTGTAGCCCGTGACCGCAGCCTCCATGAACTCCAGCAACCATTGCCTTGCTCCTCCGCCCCTCACATCATCGTCATCATCATCACACCGCCCCCATGCTCCGATCTGCAACCGCTGCTCCCAAGCCTCCGCTTACGGCCGAGACACCGCGAACCAGATCGCAAAGCTTTGCGAAACTCTGCTGACCCACTTCTCCAAAATCGTCAGCAAACACCCCCTCTTTGCCCAATCGCGACCTCAACCAAACCGGATCGTGACCTCCACCCAAGCCCCTCACCCGCGAAACCACCTTCAACCTCCGCCTTCCACCGATCTGAAGCCCACCGCGCGAACTCCTCCCCCTCAGCCGAATGCATCGCTGCGGCTCTTCCCAAGCTCTGATCTCCTTCCTCCGCGTAAACCACCACGACCTCTCTGACCGGATCTTCCGCGCTGCACCTCCGCATGACCACGAACCACCACGTTGAAGCCGCGGTGACACTGTACCCTTTTCCTCCTCTTCAACGGTGGTGTTCTTCCCTCATCGGCCATCATGACTGCATCCCTCACCATCCCATCCTCTCCGTCTCACTCGCTCTCCCTCTTTCTTCTCCTCCTTCTCTCTCTCTGTCTTTCTCTCTCTGAGTTAAAACGTGTGTGTTGGTGTGTGAAGAAGAGAGGAAAGAATGTGAGCGTGTATGTGTGTGAGCATGTAAATGTGTGCGTGAGAGTGGAGAGAGGGGTGTAAATTGTGTATTTTTTTTTTAAGTTCTTTTTTGTTTTTGTTTGGGTTGGTTCGTTCTGGTTCTATGGGCTGGTTGGGCTTAGAGTTAGAGATCTTATTTTCTTGTTCTTTTTTTTAATGTTTTTGTTTGGGACTGGGTTTTTTTTTTCTTCTTCTTGCAAAAAAAAATATGGGCTAATATTTTTAGGATCTTAGGTTTTGATGTGTAAAAAATACATGTTAATTAAAAAAAAACAAAAAAACCAAAAATACAAAAAATGAATTTCCTTTTAATGTGTTAAATCTTTCTTTAAATTTAAAATCAATCAACACATGTTTTCAAAATTCTTTCAAAAATTAAAAATCAATTACATTTTTTTTCTCTAATTAAAATCCATTCAACACACAATTATTTTCTATAGAACGATGTGGCTTTGAGTTCCTCATTGCACTAGAGGATACATCAGCGTAGCCAACAACTATCAAGCCAAAATTCTTTTTTATAAAATTTATTCTTTATTTCTTGTTCTAATTTTAGCTTTATTTCTTTGTAAATATGCAATTGTCATAAGTTTTGGGGGGAAATAAATATTACAAAATATAATCAATTTGCATAATAAGCTCTAGGGTAACCGTATTTGTACGGATGTATTAGGGGTGTAGTGGGATTAAGTTTCCACCCTTCCCTAATCATAATCAGACTTCCGGATTCAAATCTCACTTAAAAGACCAGTTTGCAAATCAAAAGGTTTTCCAGTTTTAACCAAAATTAAAATTGGTGGCAACTCCCTGTTTTTATTTTAAAAATCGGTTGTTATCCTCGTCGCGGCGCCCTCCGGGCACGTTGTGATAGATACATAAACACCATACCTATAAGCCAATCAAGTTCGAATGTTATGAAACCAACTAGAGGCTATGAAATCAAGCAATAAACCAGTAGTAAACATAGTAAATACATTCCACTAAATGACAATAAAAATACGATTTCATTTATAGCACCAATTTGCTAATCATTGCATTACGCTAACAAGCAATTCATATTCCTACTGTACATAGTAATGCGTTAACAAAAAGAAGTGTAAACCTACTGGGAATTCACAAAAACAAAAAATCCAAACCAAGCTTCGCTTGTATAAATAACTAAGGGTGGTTCTCCCTATACAAAATCTCTAGAAACAGGATGAATAATCCCTTGAACAAATAATCTAGACGAAATATAGGAGCCTTTGATCTTTGGAATTCATCACTAGTGCCTACTTGATTAGTATCTGAAGCAGTAGAAGCCCCTATAGGACTAATAGATACAACAATATAAACCCCAACAGGAGTGGCATTTGCATTAGTAGTTGTTAGCATATTTCTTTCCAATCCAGGTAGAGACCATTGTGAAGCTATGAAGTGGATCTTGAGATATCTAAAGGGTAGTTCAAGAATGTGCTTGAGTTTTGAAGGATCACGACCAGTTTTGGAAGGGTATGCAGATGCTGATATGATAGGTGATCTAGACAATAGAAAATCTACTTGTTGATTTGTGTTTACTTTTGAAAGTGAAGCTGTGTTTTAGCAGTCAAAATGCAGAAGTGTATTTCTTTGTCCACTACTAAGGCAAAATATGTTGCTATGACTGAAGTTGGGTGAGAAATGCTTTGGTTGAAAAGATTCGTTGAACAATTGGGAATGGAGCAGAATAGGTCCGTTATCCATTGTGACAGTCAAAGTGCTTTGGATTTGAGCAAAAATGCGATGTATCATTCGCAAACAAAGCACATTGATATTAGGTATCATTGGTTGCATGAAGCGGTAGAAGAAAAGCAATTCAAGTTGGAAAAGATTCACATTGATGAAAACCTTGCTGATATGATGATAAAAGTTATAGCACAAGATAAACTTCAACTTTGTGCCAAATTGATCGACATGGATCCTAAATGATTGCTCGTAGATTATTTTTCCCATCGCCTGGAGGGGAGAATTGTGGGGTCTAACCGATGGGCCCCACCATGTAAAATGAAAGAAAAAAAGAAGAAGGGAGATGAGAGAATTTTCAGCATATGAATAATAAAAATTACTGTGCATGCGTGAAGAATTTCGATGCCATGAGACGCGCGAATAAGATTTTCTCCTACAGTTGTAATACACAAATCGCGTTTACACTGCAGGATGCCTCTATAATTAGGGGCATTTTGCTCATTTGAAGATGCAAGTGAAGCAGTGGAGAAACAAGAGTTGCAGAAAGAAGAAAAATGCATAGAGTGTGTTATTTTCTGAGAGTGAGAGAAAAAAATAGAAAGTTTGAGTAAATCCCAAAAAGTGTAGGGTGTGGGTAAATACATTGGGAATATTTTTGGGTATCATCTCTATTACTCCTTGGTACTGCAAAAGTGTAGTATTTAAATATGAGAGTTCTCGGCGAGAAACACTATATTTACCTCTTTGATTGGAGAGTGTGGAAAGGATATTGTGTAATTATCCTGAATATAGTAAAATATTTTTTCAAAGTCTATCTTGTTTTTTTTCCTTCGATATTTGGGAGTTTCCATGTTCAAAATTCGGTGTACAGATTTCTTCATCTGTTTTGTTGGCATGAATAGTGACATGGGTCCTACTCCAGTGAATAATAATGCAGATAGTTTTATTCACGAGAATAGTGACACGATTCCATTGTTAAGTATTGTTCACGTGATTAGTGAATAGTGACAAGTGGGTCTAGCCGTGAATTACTTTTCACCCTGATATTTATTATTGTTGCGCTGCGCTGATTAGTATATTTAATTATATCATTTATTTTGATGCTCGTTATCACATATTAATATTATTTAATTACATTGTGAATCACTTTCTAAACCCAATAAACCATTCACTTGATTTATTATTTCTCTCTTGTCTTTTCTTTTTATGTTTGATGCCTAGCTATGATTCTACTAAAATACAAGTATTTTTCTTTCATTCTGTCGAGATAGCAAGCATTGACTCTTGTCTTTGACATCTTTTGAGTGAAGCGATTTTTTGAAGAGACCTAAATCTAGGCTTGATTCAACAATGTGAATTTTGAAGACATTGGATGAATGTCAGCATAAGTTCTAGAGCACTAAAAGTATCATGAATAGACTCCATAAGTTTCTTGTCTCTGACATTTATAAAGAAATGTGTAGAAGCTAGTGTAAGTAACTATGTATGCTAGAAAATTCTAGCTATAGAGGTTAGTTGTTTTCACTGACATATACACATATATATAGAGAATAATGTAAAGCATTGATTGGAGCAAGTGCACTTGTATGCACAAGGAGAAGTGCCAAGCGTGAAGTGGGTGCCTTAGAAAGTAAATCCTTAGTGAGACAGAGAGTTGGTAAGCAAGATAATAGTGAATGTTAGTGTGTGCATAGCATACTAAGGTCTAACCGTAGTCCATTGCTTTGTAAATAGGTGTTTGTGTGTGCATACACTTTTCTCAAGTAATAGAAGAAGCTTATCTTTTCAGTGCCTGTCTGCTCTACATTGGAATCAAGAACTCGTCAGAGATTCAAGGAAAAAAGATAGAGCAAACAAGATTCAAGAAAAGATTAGGGTTGAAGGAACCTATGTTTAGGAAGTGTTTTTGTTGAAAGGAGTTACAGCAAGGAACAAGTATAGTTCCCTTGTATGTCATGATGTATCAAGCTATATAAATCAAGAATTTAATATTTTAACTTATTTGTGCGTTTTTCTCTTTTAAGCAGGGACTTGGAAGGAAAGTTATTTTCAGGGCCCAGGAGGACTTAGTTGAATAGTTATTTGTAATAACCTAATTAATGAGACAATGCATGAAGCTTCTACTTGTGTTTTCATAGTACTTATACCTCCATACATTTTCGGCTACTTAATTTCCAGCTCCTTTAACTTGGTACCGGCTAATTTCAATTATTTTATGTAACACAAACTATTGTGTTGGTACCAAGACAAAGAATGTAGAAGATACAAAAACAGCTAGTGGATTATAGCCATGGAGAGTTTTGAACTTTTGAGCGAGACTGATAAGCTTTTGTATGTTCTAGCTTGAAGGTCTTGCAGGAGAAAGACGCATGTTCCTTCTAGGCATATGCTCAAAACCAGAATGATGATGAACATCATAATAAATTATTGATATTGACATCAGAAAATGATACAGGTCAAATGAGAAATCATGAATTTAACAATAATGTATGTGACTAAACTTCATAAGGTCTTCAATTCTACCATACCTTGACATGTCAAATAGCTACTTCTAAGAAGTCAAAGAACCTAAGAGTTTGGAGTAAACAAAGCTTTAACTCAGGAAAGGCGAAAGGAAGATTCTTAATTTCTAACTGAAAGCTAGTGTCAACAAAACCTTTATTGGGAAACTTCAGAATTTTGATCATCAAAAAACCAAACTCCCTTTCATTCATGCTTGTGCTACCTCACCATTGTTGGCAATTAAAATAAAGTTGCCTTGTTGAAATTTAGATGCTATGGGAAGAAAAAAAAAACACTCAGAAAATAAAATTTAATCTCAGAAAATGTTTGTATTGAAAGAACAATAATACACTCAAAGCTTGGCTTTTGTTAGTAGCCAATTTTACAAAATGCATAACACTCAAATATGAAATTAGTTGGAGTTTTTGTACTTGTCTTTCTCTATTTCTTCTTCTTATGCTCACTAGTACATAGGTATGGCCTTTATATAGGTAAATTAACATAATATAATAATAATAATAAAACCTTGCTTAATCTATAAGGAAAGTAGTAGCAAATTTCAAATAAAACTTTTCTTCTGACTAGTCAAATATGACAACTAGATGAATACGGATTCAACTTGAATTCTACTTCATCCAAGTAATCTTCTGGAAGTAAAGTTTAATTTGAATTCTTCAACCTTAGTGATGATGTGGATAAGCTTGGTTTATCTCTTAACATTTGTCTCCCTTAAACCATGCTTGTAGAATTTAACATTCTAGGCATTTTCTTCAACTTCAAAAACAAATTGGTTTTGAGCGGCTTTGTAAAAATATCTGTTACTTGATTTTGCTCCACCACAATTTCTTTGTCTCTGATCAACTCACGAATGTAGTGATGCTTGATGTCAATATGTTTGCTGCGACTATGAAAGACTACTTTCTTTGTCAAAGCAATAGTTGATTTATTATCACATAATATTTTCGTCAGACCATCTTGTTGGTATAGCAACTCACTCTATTCTCTGCAACCAAATTGCTTGAGTAGCACAATTTATTACTGCAATGTACTTTTCCTTTGCTGTTGACAAAGCAACTACTTGTTGTTTCTTGGAGGACCAAGAAAATACACCTGTACTAAGATAAAAAGCATAACCCAAAGTGCTTTTTCGAGTTTTAGTTTCACCAGCCCAATCACTGTCTGTGTATCCAATCAACCCTGGCTTCTTAGAACTTGAATAAAAGATGCCTTCATCAATTGTACCTTTGACATATCTCAAAATTCGCTTTGCAGCTTGCCAATGGGGTTATCTTGGTGATTCCATGAATCTGCTTATGAGCCCAACTCCATAAACTAGGTTAGGTCTTGTTGCTATCAAGTGCCCGAGACTTCCCACTAATATTCTGAAATTAAGGAAATTGACAAGATCACCACCACTTTCTTTTCCAAGCTTCAATCTCACTTCAACTGATGTCAGATTGGTTTGCAAGCCTCCATTTTGAATTTCTTCAAAATATCTATTGCATATTTCTTTTGAAAAATAAAAATCCCTTCATTTGTTTGCTTCACTTCAATATGTAGAAAATAAAATATTAGGCCCATATCTGTCATTTCAAATTGAGTGGACATATTTTCCCTAATTCAGCTAGCAAATTTGAATTATTGCCAGTGAAGATCAAATCATCCATGTACAGACAAACAACAATGATATCTCCAGCCTAGTTTGTTTTGACATTATGATATCTATTGTTCATGAAGTATGTGCCAATACATGTGTACCAAGCTCTTGGTGCTTGCTTCAATCCATATAGTGCTTTCTTCGACTTGCAGACTTTGTCTTCTTTTCCTTGTTGCTAATAACTTGGTGGTTGCTCTATATAGACTTCTTCAAGTACACCATTCAAGAAAGCACTCTTGACATCCATTTGAAAAATCTTCCATTTAATGAAAAAGCTCTATTTTTGATATATTAATCTATAGAGCTGTTTGTTCTTAAGAAAATTTTCCATGCTAAAACAGTAAAAGAGGATTGGGAAATTTTGCTCAAAACATATGAAGGTACTGACTCAGTCAAACGAACGAGGTTGCCAGGCTTAAAATGGCAGTTTGAGCTGATGGAGCAAGGAAAAGATGAAAGCATTTGTGATTATTTCTCATGAATGGACAAGCTCGTCAAAGATATGAAAAATAACGGTGACGAAATAAAGGAAAAAGAAATCATGGAGAAAATTATGCGTATACTTTCAACTCATTTTGATTACGTAGTAGCAGCTATTAAAGAAGCAAAAGATCTCAACACAATGACTCTAAATGATTTGCAAACATCTTTAGAGTCACATGAGATGTGGATGAATGAAAGGTCAAATGGGATAGTTGAGCAAGCATTAAAAGCTCAAACAAATGTGAGAAATAAGGGACCTGTGCAAAGAAAGGGAAACCACTATCAAAGAGGTCAGAATTTCAAAGTAAAAGGGAGGAATCCTCATTCTGACTCAAGCCAAGGCACACAAGGTAATGACTCATTTCAAAATAAATCTAATATTTAATGTCACAAATGTCAAAAGTATAGACATTTTTAATCTGAATGCCAATCTCAAATTCAGTGCCATAACTGTAATAAGTATAGTCACTATAGTCGAGAATGTTGTGATAAAGCATCGAATAGTAGAGAAAGCCATGCCCAAGTTGCAGAAAGTGAAGAAGGTATGAAGATGGTGCTTACAACAAGACTTGCAATGGCTGATAAAAATGGTAACTAGTGGTTGTTAGATACAGGGTGTAGTAATCATCTAAGTGGTACAAAGGAACTATTTTCTGACTTAGATGAGAGTTATCACATCTCAGTCAAGCTTGATGACAATTCAAAACTTGAAGTCTTGGGGAAAGGAAAGACTGCCATCAAATTGAAAGATGGATCTTTGAATTACATTTTTGATGTATTCTACACACCCGGTATATGTCAGAATCTCTTAAGTGTGGGACATTTTGCTAAAAAAGGCTATGATTTAAATTTTAACAAGAAAGGCTGCACCATAAATGATGCTGAGATGGGCTTGATAGCAAAGACAAACATATCAAAGAATCGTTTATTTCCAATGAAAATAAGTTATGATGCTGGTTTATGTTGCAAAGCTGCAGCTGTTGATGATAATTGGCTTTGGCGAATGTGGTTTGGACATTTCAATTTCGAAAGCATCAGATTTCTTGCAACTAAAAAAATGGGTTACTGGCTTGCTATTATCCAAGCTCCTAATCAATTATGTGAAGCTTGCGTAGTAGGGAAAAAGCATCGAGATCTTTTCCTAAAGGACGTGCCTGGAGAGCTTCAAAACCACTTGAGCTAGTACGCTCTGATACCAGATGTTGGCAATTAAAATAAAATTGCCTTGTTGAAATTTGGATGATATGGGAAGAAAATATAAACACTCAGAGAACAAAATTTAATCTCATAAAATGTTTAAATTGAAAGAACAATAATATACTCAAAGCTTCTCTTTCTTAGTAGCTAATTTTACAAAACATACAACGCTCAAATATGGAACTCATTGGAGTTCTTGTGCTTGTCTCTCTCTCTCTTTGTTTTTTCTTCTTATGCTCACTAGTACATAGGTGTGGCCTTTTTATAGCCAAATTATCATAATAATAATAATAATAATAAAACCTTGCTTAGTAGCAAAGTTCAAATAAAACTCTTTTTCTGACAAGTCAAATATGACAACTAAATAAATACAGATATAACTTGAATTCTACTTTATTCAAGAATCTTCTAGAAGTAAAGTTTAACTTGATTCTTCAACACCGGTGATGATGTGGATAAATTTGGTTTATCTCTTAACAACCATTCACCTTTTACCTTGGGTTCCAATGTGGTAAGGATACTCTTCATACAAAATCTTACAACTATATTAATATATACTAATAATACAACAATTATCAAACAAGTGTTTGAAAATTGAAGTTCATGGTTCAAAATTAACAGTACCTTCATAGGGGGAAGCCATGGCCTTATAGCGGTAGTAACCTCACAACGGATCAAACAAGACCATGGCTTTTCAAAGCGAGTAAACTTCAAATTTTGATTATTTATTGGAAATTCCACTTAATTTTAAAATGATCAAACTAATGCCACATGATTAGCTATGCAATATTTAAAAGAAAATAAAAAGTTTAAAAAACACCTCAATCTTTTTTTGGTGACAAAACCGTATATAAAGTTTATTTTTTCATTTTATTTCCTCAGAAAAGCTTCCAATCTATTAATTTTCAGATAATACATTGATGAATGGTAATCATTTTCATGTCACAGTGAAGGAAAAGCAAATAAATAAAAGAAAAAAAAGGCAGCAACATCGTCACCCATAGTGCAAAAGATGCAAAGGTCTTTTTTACATGCAAAAGGCATGCCTTCTTTTTTTGTGTTGGGTCTGGCAATTGGCATGCCTTTATATTTGTCGTTTCGTTTCTTGGGCTTGGGCTCGGCTTCCCTGAAATAAATAGAGGAGGACTTTGGTCGCAGCAAGTCTAGACTCTGGAGTCGCAAGGAATAGTAGAGAAAATAGTTCTTGTGCAGTAGTAAACACAGTACACCACCCCACTCCTTATAATCAGTTTTCCCTTTTCCTTGTCTTTTTCTTTTAGTAAAAAAAAAAAAAAAGGAACGATTTTATCTTTGATTGTGTCATTCAATGATGATTTTTTAAAAAACCAAAATGGTTTCCCTCAAAAAGTTACTATTTTTAATTACAGAGTAAATTAATTAATGTTGTGAAAATTTTCTCGTTTTACCATTTTTAGCTAGCTAAAGGCATGCACAGGGGTGACTGTATTGACTGTATTATCATGCATATATATATATATATATATAATCATTTTTAGATTGCCTTGAATCCTAAAGTGCTCATATATATTATCATGCCAATATTCAAATTCTCATGCTTTGTTCTTCTTCTGGAAAGCGCGCTCGCTAGTGCATGTGTGCGATAATAACTACGAGGATTCTTTGGTTGCCCTTGTCCTTTCTAGCTAAGAAATCTATTCCTTTCTTACCTGTCCTCATTATCATGCTGTGCATTTTTTTATTTTAAGGGTCTTAGTCAAAATTGGATTTTGATCATCAAACTGTTAGTTACCACAAGCTTGCTGAAAGTCAATATAAAACTTTTTAGATAGGATAAGATTTAATTACTCTTATTATGATAATTTATAATTGAATAATAATGAAAAAAAAATTATATCATAGGAATCAGATTCTAAAATGAAAAAAGGACAAACTCGCGCATAAAATAGAACAAAAATGTTTGGAGTTTACAAGTGCGTGGGGTTTACGGATTGTATAAAAAAGCGCGAAGTTTGCTGAATCAAGAGTCACATCAACAAGCGAGCTAAGGAAGGAACAGAAGAGACGACTTTCTGTGTAGTGGTAGTAAACACAGTGCACCACTGCACTCCTATAATCTGTTTTCCTTTTTTCCTTATCTTTTTCTTTGAGAAAGAAAAAAAGGAAATACTTTATCTTTGATTGTGTCATTCAATGATGATTTTTAAAAGCCAAAATGGTTTCCCTCAAAGTGTTACTAATTTTTATTATAGAGTAAATTAATTTAAAAGCATTTGGAAATCCCTAAATTCAATTTTAATTAGAATTGAAATTCAATAAAATTAACGAATTGAAATCAGATCCAAATGGATATAATTTGATATGGAAATTGAATTACAACAAATGAAAATACCAAAATAACTTTTCTTGAATACAATGTTTTGTTCCTAACTTATTAATAAAAAATAAAACAGTAAAAATAATTAAATTCATTCACTCATTCCAAATCAAAGAAATAAATTTAATTCTTTAATTTATTAGCTCATTATACACATAAAAATTTAATTCAATTTTATCTCAGTTTACGGACGCCTCTTAATGTTTTGAAAATCGTGTTTTTATCTTTTTTAGCAAGCTAAAGGCATGCACAGGGGTGACACTGTTGACTTCAAGTCTTGTGAATCCTCAGGTGCATATGTATGATATTCATATTCATCTTATGCTTTGTTGTTCTTCTGGAAAGCACGCTTGCTAGTGGCTAATGCATGTGGCTAGTGCATGTGTACGATAATAACTGTACGAGGATTCTTTGGCTGCCCTCTTCCTTTCTAGCTAAGAAATCCATTTCTTTCTTACTTTTCCTCATTATAATGCTGTGCATTTTTTCATTTTAAGGGTCTTAGTCAAGATTGGATTTTGATCATCAAACTGTTAGTTACTACAAGCTTGCTGAAAGTGAAATGCTTCACTGGTTGGGAAGCATGATGAATCGGAGTTCAAGCAGGGAAAAGACTTATGGTGGTGATCAGGACTTCACAGACATCATATTTTCATGGTCCCTTCAAGACATTTTCAATGAAAATCTTTACAAGGACAAGGTTAAGAATTGAATGTTGCTCTATTACCATCTTTATTTGGATATTTGGGAAAAAGACTGTGTATATTTGTTCGCATAATAATCACCATTACTTTGCTTGCGTTTCCCGTGTTCAATGACTTGAATTGCATGAAGGAATTAATAGTGCGTTTAGCATTATACTAGTGCTGTTATCACCTAATTGTTGATAGTTTTGCTTCAAAATGCAGAGTTTAGTGTTGGTATCCTGTTTATGGCATTTGACCTAGATGTCACACTTGATATTTACTTTCAAGAGTTTTGCATTCTAGTAAAACCAAAGCATGTTACTTGAGCATCCATTTAACATAGTATCCTTTACAGGTGAAAAAAATTGATCCAACGTTCCAATCCGTTGGTCATTATTTTGGGTCATATGTGTACCCCTTATTGGAAGAAACCCGAGCACAGTTATGCTCAAGTATGGAAATCCTGTCCAGTGCACCTTTTGCAGAAGTAATCTCTATTAAGGAGATCAGTTCACGTGGTAAGAAACTCTATGGTGTTAAGACAAGCAGCTGGAAAAACAGGTCCTCTGGTCATGGAAAAGAGCTATACAAAACATTGTCCGGAGATGTTTTTGTCTTGGCTGATTTTAAACCGGAAACTCCAAGTGATTTACAAAGGGTTGGAAGGACGTGGACCTTGGTATTGTCTGTTGGCATCCCAGAGGAGGAGCTTGAGGAAGATACTGATATTGTTGTGTCTACTTCTTTTAAACTTACTGCATCTGAAGATATTGATCTCAGTGAAGTAGGAGGAAAAACTTTCTTTGTGGTATTTCTGACAAATATAATCCCAAACAGAAGAATATGGAGAGCACTGCACATGTCGGCAAACTCAAATCTAATAGAGAAAATTTTATGTGCTGGTGATGTGGTAAGACACTTAATTTCATGTCATGGCTTTGTCAGTGTTTTATGCTTGCTATTTATAGGAATATACTGTAAGAAAAAGGTAAATTGTTGCCATCAAACATTGATAGTGTTAAACTGTAGCAAAGCATAACACTGCAATGATACTCAAGTCACTTTAATATTTACTGATGATTGTCTGTAGTAGTTAATTGCATCACTTTTTAAGAAAGCATATAGAGGGAAGCTGTTTTGCTATTTATATATGAGAAGATTCACACCAACTAGCTAATTGTTTATAAAATTATGAAGACATTTTCTTGTTAACTGTTACATAGACTGTTTCATCTCTCAAATAGAACTTATTTTAAAATCTGATTATTGCAACGACTGATGAATGTAAGCTGGGAAGCAGGTTGAAGAAATCTGTGATCACTGCTCTCCACAGATGGATGATCTAAGAAATGACAGAAAATATGAAAGTTTATTATCTGAGCTGAATGAGTCCCAAAATAAGGCAATTTCTGCGTGCCTTTATTCCTCTCATTGCAATCATAAGTCTACTGTGGATCTCATTTGGGGTCCACCAGGAACTGGAAAAACCAAAACTTTGGCCACACTTCTCTTTGCTCTATGGAAAATGAACTTTAGGACTCTTGTGTGTGCCCCAACAAATGTTGCCATTAAAGAAGTGGCATCGCGATTCTTGAGCATGGTGAGAGAAGCATTTGATAGACAAGCTGATACTTTGTTCTGTGCATTAGGAGACATGCTCTTATTTGGCAATCATGAGCGGCTTAAAGTTGGTGAAGACATTCAAGACATATATTTGGATCATCGTGTCAAGCAGCTCATAACATGCCATAATTGGAGATATGTTTTTGCTTCAATGATTGACCTTCTTGAAAATTGTGTTTCAAATTATCATATATTTATTGAGAATGAGTTGCAAAAGGAGCGAGGGAACATTGATGATGAAACTACTGATAAAACAAAAGAAGAAAACTCTTCAGATTGTGGTGAGGGGGCGTGCAAATCGTTTCTTGAGTTTGTGAGAGAAAGGTTTCTCTCTTTAGCTTCACCACTGAGAAACTGTATTTCCGTGTTATATACTCATGTGGCCACAAGTTACATTGAACATAACTTAGAAAATATGGGCTGCCTTATTCATTTGCTTGATTCATTTCAAGCTTTGTTGTTTCAAAGTAATATTGACAGTGAAGTGTTGGAAGAGTTTTTTTCTCATTCAGAAAGGCGAGATAGTTCTTCTGAGCCATTTGTGGGTGCTGAATACTCAATGTACAAGAGCAGAACTGAATGCCTGTCTTCTTTAAGAATGCTTAAAAATTCACTTGGTGTACTCAACCTGCCAACTTTTGTGTGCGAAGAAACAATTAAACAGTTCTGTTTGCAATCATCCTCAATAATATTTTCCACTGCTTCTAGCTCCTTTAAGTTGCATTCTGTTGTCATGGAGCCACTAAGCATTTTGGTGATTGATGAAGCTGCACAGTTGAAGGAATGTGAATCAATTATTCCTCTGCTACTTCCAAACATAAACCATGCTATTCTTGTTGGAGATGAACGCCAGCTTCCGGCGATGGTTGAAAGTAAAGTATGTTCATGCTTCTATGTTCTCATGCATATTGAATAAATATTTCGTTTGCTATATTTAATATCCCTGTATCTCCTCTCTGCCTTTTGAATCCTAGAAAGTTTCCAGCACTAATTAATATTTATGATTGTCATTGTTCTATCTAAGGTTTCTTATGAAGTTGGTTTTGGAATAAGCTTATTTGGGAGGCTGAGCTCATTGGGTCATCCAAATTACTTGCTCAATATACAATATAGGATGCATCCAGCGATAAGTTCCTTTCCAAATTCACACTTCTATTTAAACCAAATTCTTGATGCTCCAAATGTTGAGAGGAAGAACTATAGAAAGCAATATCTACCAGGGCCAATGTTTGGTCCTTATTCCTTTATAAACATAGTTGGTGGCAGAGAAGAGTTTGATGATGCTGGACAAAGCCGGAAAAATATGGTTGAGGCTGCTGTTGTGATGCAGATACTTAAAAATTGTTTCGAAGGTTTGTGATTTTTTATTTAATTCTCGATAATAATCTATATTATTACATTTTCTTATTTCTTGTAAGGAGTATACTAGCCAGAAAAGAAAGATTTGTTGATCTTAAGGCTTGATGTTTGTTAGTAGGTTAGTAGGTAATATGTCAATTTGAAATTTTGATTATTAGTTGCACCAACAATTTTGTATTTATATCATGAGTAACATTGTTGGAAGAAACAATGTCTTTGTGTTTTTAAATTGTTTCAACGATGACAATTTGCTCAAAGAAAATCACAGAAAAAAAGCATGGTGAAATGTGAAATATACAAGACATATGAGTCTTTATTAAAAATAATTGCTTTGTTAGTGTGAAATTTTTCCTGAATTTGGATTTGTTTTCTTTTTCTTTGTATGCAGTGTGGCTTGACTCGACAGAGAACCTTAGCATAGGCATAGTGTCTCCATATGCTGCCCAAGTTGTTGCGATTCAGGATGTACTTGGACAGAAGTATGATATGCATGATGGATTTTCTGTGAATGTGAAGACAGTTGATGGCTTCCAGGGTGGGGAGCAAGACATTATTATATTATCAACTGTTAGAACTAATGGAAACTCCTCACTTGAGTTCATTTCCAGTCCCCAGAGGACTAATGTTGCTCTTACAAGGGCTAGGTAGAGCTCAGTATTTAATATTCTTTTAAGTTTGCACTATTTTTTTGGCCTTTTTCTTATGGAAGAGTAATTGTTGCTTTGATATCCAACAGGCACTGTCTATGGATCTTGGGCAGTGAAAGAACCCTAATAAGTCAGGAAAATGTTTGGAAAGCTTTGATGCTTGATGCTAAAAGGCGTCAATGTTTCTTTAATGCTGATGAAGACAAGGATTTGGCAAAAGCTATCTGGAAAGCTAAGAAAGAGCTGAACCAATTAGATGATTTGCTTAATGCTGATAGTGTCCTTTTCAGGAATTCCATATGGAAGGTATTTGATGTTTCTCAATCTTGTAGCTTGACTCATTATTCCTGCTGTTGATATTCTCATCATCTGCTTGATTGGTTCGGATGCCAGGTTCATTTCAGCAATAACTTCTTTACATCATTTAAAAAGCTGCGATCAGAGCAGAAAAAGAAGTCCGTTATTAACCTCTTGCTCAAACTTTCCAGTGGGTGGAGACCTAAAAGGATGAAAATAGACGTGCTTTGTGGGAATTCATCACAAATGTTGAAGCAATTTAAGGTTGAAGGTCTCTATGTCCTTTGTTCAAGGGACATTGTAAAAGAATCAACGTATATGCAAGTTTTAAAAATATGGGATGTACTGCCTTTGGAGGATATCCCAAAACTAGTGAAGCGTCTTGATAATATATTTGGAAGCTATACCGACGATTTTATAAGTCGTTGCAAGGAGAACTGCTTTGAAGGGTAAGTGCTTTAAGTTGCATTTCATTATGCCTAAGATATTACAGATGGCTGATGTCATTCGTTTTGCTTCCTTTATAGGAGTAAGGAGATTCCACTGAGTTGGGAAAAGTCTGTAGAGATCATAAGATTTAAGAATCTTGAAAATAATGTAAATGATTCTGAATCAAGTGTTCGTGCTGATCAACGAATTTATGTTGAGAATTCGAAGGTTGAGGAGAGTTTGCTATTGATGAAATTCTACTCTTTGTCATCAGTTGCGGTTAGCCACTTGCTTTCTGATCATAACAACAATGAATTGGACCTCCCATTTGAAGTAACAGACGAGGAACGGGAGATAATCCTCTTTCCTAATAGCACTTTTGTGCTGGGTCGGTCGGGTACTGGAAAGACCACTATTTTGACCATGAAGTTATTTCAAAATGAGCGTTTGCACCGCATGGCTGTTGAAGAGGCATATGGAGCTAACAGTGCTGTAGTTCCCTGTTTGAATGAGGAATGTAAAGAGAGTTCTACTGTGAATGATAGGCCTGTTTTACGTCAGCTATTTGTAACAGTGAGTCCTAAATTATGTCAAGCAGTAAAACATCATGTTGTTCGATTGAAAAGGTGCGTCTTCTTCGATAAACCAACTGCTTTTCCTTCTCCATTTCAAAATGAAAGACAGGCTTAGGGTTTGTTTGTTTTTATAATATTTTTCTGATTTTGTTTCCTACTTTTAAAATTAAATTATGTGCCACTTTATTTTCAACGTGTTTCCTGTTTTATATTTTCTGGCTTGCACAAAATATTGTTGTTTTAAGTTATTCCTTAAAAAATCCAAAAATTGATGACGGGGTAGCCTTTTTTTAATTAAATGTGAAAACAGAAAATAGAAATAGGAAATATTCTGGGACCTAATAAGCTCTAAATGTCCTATTGGATTTGACATATGCTTACTATTTTGCTGTAACCTATTTTAGAGTCCATCTTATCATTATGGTATTATCTACTCGTGTTCTATCTCTATCACCTTTTATACATGTGGAAAGAAAACTGTAGTGAAACTAATGAAATCTGGTAACTCAAGAACAACTTTCTTTTAATTTTTGTTGTACATTATTTTATAAAAAAATTATTAGCTTTTGTTGGCATCAAAAGTAGCTTCTGTTAATGTCAATATCTTCACAAATTGTTTTGTGGTACTAATGGTGGAAATGTGGGATTGCAAGAGCAATGGACACTTTTTAAATTTCATATTTTTAGCTATTATAAGTAATAATATTTTAAATACACTACATTTACATAATAACTTAAATAAGAAATCAAATGCAGTCCCCAGTGGTCATTTCCAGAACTTTTAAATGGAATTTACTTTATCCTCTGCTCAATGTGTTTTCTTTTTTTTGTCATGCATATTTGTTGATTTAATTACGTTTTACAAACACGTAGTTTTCAGATCGAAGGATTGTTCTTTCAAGAGAAAAGCTTTCACTTATTATTTAAGTCTAAAGGGGGAATGTTTGATGAAATATACCAACTAATGCCCCTTTCTGATCAGATATGATAATATGTATGGTCCTGCTCCAGTTTTAACAATGGCACACCAAGAAACATAATTGTTGTTTTGGTTGTGAATTGCATGATAAGGAATATGGAATTTTTCTTCTATCAATTTATAATTTTCATCTTGTTTTCTATTTAAGAAACTATGAAATGGTGAAAATTTCACACCATCCCACCTCCTTGACTGTAGTCCCCCTTATAAGCCTGCATGTTCAAGTCCTTAATATTAATTTGGTTGTCATGTACTTTTACTGAGTTCTCCTTTAAGTTTCATTTATGCCATAGATTTTATGCGTGATTTGGATCCTGTCTAATATTATTAGACATTATGCTTACAGATCTATATGTGGTGGCAATGTCTCTGCCGACAACAGCTCTATGGATGAAGATATTTATGTTGATACATCAGTGCAGTTCAAGAATATTTCAGATTCTTTCATTGATCTGCCTGCCAACTCCTATCCACTTGTGATAACATTTCAGAAGTTTCTAATGATGCTTGATGGAACTATGGGGAATTCCTTTTTTGAAAGATTCGGTGACCTAGCTTCCAATAATCAAAACCTTGGTTTAAGATCTGTTGCTTTGGAGACCTTCATAAGAAATAAGGAGGTGACTTATGATAGGTTTGATTCAGTATATTGGCCTCGTTTCAATTCCCAATACACTAAGAAGCTAGATTGCTCCAAAGTGTTCATTGAAATCATATCACATATAAAAGGTGGTATAAAAGCTATGGAGCATGGTGGTGATGGCAAGCTAAGCCGTGATAATTATCTTTCCTTGTCTGAAAATCGAGCTTCAAGTTTAACCAAACAGAAAAGAGAGATGATATATGATATTTATCTCAGTTATGAAAGAATGAAGATGGTTAAAGGGGAATTTGACTTGGCAGATATTGTAATTGACCTCCATCGTAGACTCAGAATTAAAAGATACGAGGGTGATGAAATGCACTATGTATATATTGATGAGGTGCAAGATCTAACAATGAGTCAAATTGCTTTATTCAAATATGTGTGTCAGAATGTAGAAGAGGGTTTTGTTTTTTGTGGTGATACAGCACAAACGATAGCTAGAGGAATTGGTTTTAGATTCCAGGATATAAGGTCTCTCTTCTACAAGAAATTTGTGTTAGAATCAAGAAGCACATATAATCAAGGAAAGGAGAAAGGGAAAATTTCAGATATTTTCTTACTGAATCAAAACTTTCGTACACATGCTGGAGTGCTAAAACTATCCCAAAGCACCATTGAGCTTCTTTTTCGCTTTTTCCCTCATTCTATTGATTTCTTGAAGCCCGAGACCAGTTTGATATATGGTGATGCTCCAGTTGTTCTTGAATGTGGAAATGGAGAAAATGCAATTGTAACTATTTTTGGAAATAGTGGAAATGTAGGTGGGAAAATTGTTGGCTTTGGAGCAGAACAAGTAATTTTGGTACGAGATGATCTTGCTCGAAAGGAAATTTTAGAGTATGTAGGGAAACAAGCACTTGTGTTAACCATTTTGGAGTGCAAGGGTCTGGAATTTCAGGTGGTCATTTAATTATCTTAATTTATTTATATTGTGTATGTTATTTCTTTTTTATGGTCTTCTGTAACCTTTTCCAGGATGTATTGCTCTACAACTTTTTTGGCTCTTCACCGTTGAAAAATCAATGGAGGGTGTTATATGGGTACCTGAAGGAACAAGATATGCTGGAACCTATGGAACTTAAGCCTTATCCAAATTTTAATGAGTCTAAACACAATATTTTGTGTTCTGAACTTAAGCAGTTGTATGTGGCCATAACTCGTACAAGACAGAGATTGTGGATTTGTGAGAACACAGAAGAATTCTCTAGGCCTATGTTTGACTATTGGAAAAAGAAATGTCTTGTACAATTCAAAGAATTGGATGATTCACTTGCTCAAGCAATGAAAGTTACAAGTAGTCCAGAAGAATGGAAGTCACGCGGCATAAAGGTTATTTCTGTAACCAAGCGTCATATTCGTTATCCTTCCAAAATAAAGAATTGATATATCAGTATAAATTTTTTTAAAAATAGATTGACTTATTGGTTATTGGTGTCTTGCCAAGTTCTTCATTATAATTTGCTTGCCTAATGAATGATGTCAAGGCATATCACAAATAGGTCTATAGTTTACGAACCATTTCTGTGTGGCAGTTCTTTTTCCTAACCGATATCATGTCATTCTGACTTTCCTTTGCAGCTCTATAATGAAAATAACTATGAGATGGCGACAATGTGTTTTGCAAGAGCCGGGGACTCTTACTGGGAGAAAATGTCTAAGGCTGCTGGTCTTAGGGCAAAAGCAAACCGTTTGTGTGCTCGGAATCCTGAGGATGCAAATGCAATCCTTAGGGAAGCTGCTGAAATTTTTGAAGGAATAGGAATGGTTGATATTGCTGCTCAGTGTTTTTCTGATTTGGGGGATCATGAAAGAGCTGGTATGAATTTGAAGTTTAGCATCTATGTCTATAATTTTATGTCATCTGCTATGAATTGTTTTTAGCTTCTTGAATTTGAAGGATTTGCTAACTAGGCATTATAAAATTAATTACTGCACAGACGGCAGGTTTATCCTCCATGTTCATTTCCACTGTCCTGGGCTGAGTTACCCAGGTTGCAGATTTGAACCCACTTGAAAACAGGATAAGACAAAGAATGTTCATTTTACTAATATGGTGCTAAGAGTTGAAACCCAACATAGGTGTCGCTCTTTTATGTCCCATGTTCAACTAGCATTATTGTGTGTTAAAATAAATGTTTGCCTTGGGTCGTAAGTACTGTCCCTAAATTTTTTAACTCATCTTTAATGTGTAATTTTGTACTGCCGCTAGAGACAGCTTGCCCTTTCTTTTGTACATTTATGGTAAGTTATGTCTCATTTGCACACAAATGAATTTGGATAAATGCTTGTTGTTCTGTATCAGCAAAAACGTAACTTTATATCAATGTTAGATGAATGCTGATTTCTTTTAATACTTCTCAAAGTTTCATAATCAGCCAAACTTTTGATTGTTGTTCAATTGAAAAAGAAAAAACCTTACCTTGAAATCTTAGGGTTTTATTAAGTCTGATTAATTTTCTTTTTACGCATTAGTGAGAAACAATTGAAGCTAACTTAACATGATGGTTTAACAAGTGTGGAATTAACACCTATCATATGTGAAAGGGAATTAAATATTTTGCCATGTGCTTAGCTTGAAATTCATTTGGCTTTCTTGTTTGATTATGAATTGCAATCAAACTAAGATCAATCATGCTATTAATAACTTCTATTAAGACAAAAGCTACTATTGCAGCTGCTCACAATTTTCTTCTTGGCAATCCTTCATATTAATTTTGGTATTTTGTGTCACCGTAGATAAATTTATGCATTTTTTGACTTTTTGCTTAATTTTTTATATATAAATTTGTATATCATCAAAAGCTTATGTGATCAATATTTTAGTACAGAACTACTGATAACTTGGAGAATTGAAGCTGTTAATGACGTTCTAGTTATGGTGAAACCATTAATGAGCACTTGTTTCAAGCATACCATGCAAATCTAAATCTAAATAAACAACATTTGATGGACATGATGAGGAGGAGGGAGTAAACAAACCTAAGTCTATACCATAGAGCTCATCATGTTGTTGTCCTTTTATTTATTTATGATTTGAATGGAGAAGAGAGATAAAAGAAAAAATTGAAGTGAAGATAAAGTTGGATAATTAAATGTTAACTTAGCTCCTAACTTCCCTTTGCATTCCCTTAAAAGATTTGTGAACTTCTACTCCAAAAGATTAATTTTGTTTCTGCTTACAGGGGAGCTTTATTTGGAGAAATTTGAGGAACCTGATTTCAAACGAGCAGGGGATTGCTTTTATCTAGCTAGATGTTTTCAAACTGCAGCTCAAGTGTATGCTAGAGGCGGGTTCTACTCAGATTGTTTGACTGTTTGTACAAAAGGACGAATGTTTGACATTGGTTTGGATTACATTCGCCACTGGAAACATACTGAAACTGCTGACCATAGGATGGTTGGCAGTCATGAATTATACACAACAGAACAGAAGTTTCTGGAAAGTTGTGCTCGTCATTATTATGATCGTAAAGATGCCAGATCCATGATGAAATATGTTCGAGCTTTTCATTCAATGGAATTAAAACGTGAGTTCTTACGGTCATTAAGTTTACTTGATGAGCTCCTCTTGTTAGAAGAGGAACTAGGGAATTTCATTGAGGCAGCAAATATTGCTAAGATGATGGGTGATGTTCTGCGTGAGGCTGATCTGCTGTCAAAAGCTGGTAAGTTCATTGAAGCTTATGAACGTATTCTTTTCTATGTATTTGCCAGTTCTCTTTGGTCTGCGGGGAGTAAAGGATGGCCATTGAAGCAGTTTTCACAGAAGGCTGAGCTTTTGAAAAGAGCCTTATCATGTGCAAAGGAAGAGTCAAGCAGCAGCTTTTATGAGCTTGCTTCTACTGAAGCTGAAATATTATCAAATGAGAACAGTAATATTTTCAAGATAATGATTCTTTTGAAATCTTCTCGCATGTATGGAAGTATGAGAGGTGAAATATTGTGTTTGTGGAAACTTCTGGATTTTCATTTTCAGCTTAAGTCCTCAAAGTATGTCTGGCAAGACAATGCCTTTGATGATTCTGTGGAAGGAATGATGTTGAAGAATCAGCTTTCTGTGGAGACCCTGTTTTACTGTTGGACACGTTGGAAGGATAACATGGTTTGCATATTAGAGTATCTTCCAAGTTTCAAATCCCAAGATATTCATCAGCATAGTAGTCATGGAATGTTTGCATTGAATTATTTGGGTGTCCGAAAGGAGACTGCTAATCTAAATGACTTTTACCATTTGCTCATCCCAGATGCTAATTGGGTGATAAAAATGGGTGATAGATTTCTGAAGAAGAATGGAAGGCTTGTTTCTGTTGATGTTCATTGTTTAGTCTCGGCTGCCCAGAGCTATTGGTGTTCAGAATTGTTTTCTGTTGGCATGGCTGTCTTGCGCCAACTTAATGCACTTTACAAGTTTTCAGCTGACAAAGTCATTTCCGAACGTTGTCAATTCAGGTCTTTAATGCTTATCTATGAGGTCTCCAAATTTCTGTGTGAATCCAAATGTTTTAGCCACAGCCAAGTTAACTTGCAACCATTGGAGAAATTTCTGAGACTCCCAGTTGACGCTTTCTCTCGCTACGTTCCTCTAGACTGGAAGAATTCCCTGACCAAAGACATGATTTCTCTTAGGGCGACTGAGACATATCAGGATTTGGTGAAAAAGGTCATCTATGAGAACATCAAAAAGGATAGGTTGACTTATGGTCAAATTGGCCGGGTGGCAGTTTTGATTCTTGGTTCTGCTAATCCACGAAAGGAACTATTTGAAAAAATTGTAACAAGATTTGAAGGTAATCCACCTTGGAAAGAGTTCATTCAGAGCTTGCTTAGGAATTCAACAGAGGAAACTTCACAGGCCAATGAAGCTCATAAAGAGCTGGATTGCTTGTTCAAGTTCCATGATGCTCTGAGGTCTATTTACATTGTAGATTGGACGATGGAAGTTGACTACATTTCTCCTAGATGCGTTATCTATCTTATTGAACGCCTTCTGCTCTTAACATCCTGCTGGAAGGGGTTCATTTTTGCCACAAAGTCATCTTTCGTTGAGTGGCTCATTTACCAGGATGGAAACTCCCTTCCAAATTTAACGACTAATGCACAGCCATATTTAGAAGGTGTCCACAGTTTCATTGCTCAAGTCATTTGTAAGCTTCTTAATGATCCAAATGGTACCAAAAACTGGATTAGAAAGTCAGACATAAATGGGAAAGATTATTTCACATCGTTTGTTCTTAGATTGGTTGTTTCGATGTGTTTGCTTCATCTCATTTCTGGGAAGCATTTTGCTATACTTCATGATTTGTTGTGGAAGGACAAGAGCCATGTGACTGCACAACTGCCACTGGAATTTTATAATGTTCTTTGCAAAGGCAGGAATCACCTGGGCTTGAAAGTATATGCTGAGGCATTTAAGGTGATGGACAATCCCCTGGTAATAGCCAGGTTATGGAACAATTCTTCAAAAATCGTGTGTCCAGATGCTGTGGTTGTTGATTTAACGATATGCCAGCAAAAAGAGCAAATGTTGCAAGTATTGTTTCCAAATAGAGTTGACAGTGTGGTTGTGGAAACTGCTGCAGTTACAGCAGAGGCAGCAACATGTAATGCATTTCCTTCAACAAATTCTTCCAGACTTCCAAATAGTTCAGATCAGGCATCGAATAGTGGCATTAAACATAAAACTGACAAGAATGCTCTTGGCTTCTGGGATGTCTTGGAAAAGTTACAGTTGGCAGTTGATGAATCACGTCTTGATAGGGTGTCTCACTATTCCATTATGTTGAAGGTATGCTGTTTTTGTTTTTTTTGTTCCTTTTTTTTTTTTTTTTGCATTGTGTTTAAAGTCAAAGTTAGAAATGCAGTTCTATCAAGGGTCTAGTATCTACTATAAATCCATTTCTTTAGCATAATTATATTCTGTTAACTTTTTTCTTGTTTTTTTTCTAACTCTTTATTCAGGATTTTGTGGATCCTTGCATTGAACTTTTAATTTCTTCGATATGTGGAAGCTTACCACAAAACCCCGTTAACCTTGAAAACAAAAATGAAATGGGGGAGGTGTTGAGGTTGCTTGATGAAATGAAGCAACTTTCGTCAGCATTGGGTGTGAGGTAAGTTATAAAAGTAACTTTGCCCATGTCATATATTTTCGTATGCAATTTAATTTTGGGTTTCCTCTGCCAAAGCAGCAACTTTAGTACAGTAACACATGTTGAAGTATTTTTTCAAAAAAAAGAAAAAAAAAAACTTTGCTCACTATTATTAACCATATGTTCTTGCCTCTTCTCCAGTGATACATTGATGAAGAACCAAATTCCAGTTATTGATGAACTCTCGTGTAAAATCCTTTCAAGAAAACCAAAAGCAGTGCACATCTTGAATCAGCTGTTTTTGCTGTGCAAGAAAACTACCATAGTTGATAATGATTCATGAGAAGCCAGCACTGCTGCAGTAGTAGTCTATGATGAGCACGTGCAAAATGATTTGGAGGAAACAAAAGAAAACATGTCCAAGATTTCTCAAGTTGGCATCAACTCCGGACCCGGAAACACCAAGGAAAATGTTAAAGGGAAGAGAAACAAATCAACGAAAGGCAAGGCAGGGAAAAAGGGTAAGAAGTGAAAAATGCACTTGTGAAAATCTTGTCAGGTTTTTTGTAGATACAGATGTAGTAACGAATATGTTGGAACTGTTTGTTTTGGCTTGTTCTGATTGTGTTTTTCCTTTGCTGTAAACCTTACACAAGTATTTTAAGATATATGAATTTAAAAATATTGTCTCCTTTTATAAAAACGTAGGTTATGCTAATCCTGTAGTGTAGGATCACACTGAGGGGCCAGTAATACTCAAAAGGCCATTATAATTTAACCTGAACAATTATGTCGCATTGAAAAAATAACGGCAAATATCACTAAGCGCCCATAAGATTTCAAGGTATCACCCCCACCCCACCCCATTTTACAGACAGCATTGCAGTCTGCCCCATTGTATGCAGCAACTAACGGTAAAGTCACGGAATATTCTGCGATAAACTCAGGTTTGTTTTGATGAATTATTAAAACGAAAAAAAAAGACAAAACATTATCGTTAAAATTAAAAACAGGAGAACCCTCTGATTATTAATTTTGATATGGACTTTGAGGATGCTTAACATCAAAAAACGGGAGTTAAGACAAAATAACAAGGGATGTGGGGATGTGGGAAAAGGAACATAATATGCTGGGAGCAGATTATACTCTGAAATCCAAAAAAAAAACAAGTATGGTACATTATTTGCTTTAAGCAGTTCCTTTCCTTCACCAAAAAAAAAAAAAAAAAAACAAATTGGGTACATTTTCCAAGAGGCCATCATGGAGTAACTCATTGTATGCTGAACCATTGGACTGGATAATATTAATCACATAAAGTAGAACAGACAAATTGATTGATTTTTTTTTTTTGAAAAATTTGGAATATAATCCACTACTAGCTAGCAAATTCTATTCCTTTATTATTATTATTATTATTATTATTATTATTTTGTAACATTATCCGATAAAAATAGATTCCCTTCCTAGTGTCAAAAAAAATTTGAAACATAATTCGCTATTGACAGATTCTATTCCTTTAACCTTTTTGTTGTTGTTGGTGTTTTAGTAACATTATCTGTTGAAAACAGATTCCTTTCCGAGTGCCACCCCAGGATAATTTTAGTGAAAACTTAATGGGTCTGCTTGGTTTCAATTTTTATTTTCAGTTTCTCAGTTTTTAGGATTTTATGAAGGAAATACTGAAAACTAGAAATGAAAACTGAAAACTGAAATTTATTATTTTCAGAATTTGCAGTATTTCCTTAATAAAATCTAAAAAAACTGGAAAATTGAGAATGAAAACTGGAAACTCAAACTAAACATGCCCTATGGAAAAAAAAATTGACCCAGAACCCTCTCCCCGATTGAAACCTTCTCCTGATCATTTATTCCTTCAAGTTCGCAAATACATCTCTAATGCATTTGCTGACGTGAAGGCATTGTTTTTCTTCAAGTTCTCTTCCTTAGTTTTGTTAGAAATAATATTTAGTAATATCTTCATTATATCTTATAATATTTCATATCATATCTTACATTGATTTTGATTTATTTAGGTTGATTATATTATTATGATTAGATTTTATCTTTAGCTTATAAATAAGATTATCTCATTGTATTATCACATCACAATATATCAAATATACTTTTATATTATTGAGTTTCTATTCTCTCTATTTTCTTTTTTTATTATCTAAAATTCTCAATTTCAATATGGTATCAATGCGGTACCATCCACATGACTTGTGTCCATTATTGTGCTGTAGAGATTCCACTAATTTAGAACTCAATTATTCTATGTCCCCCACTATCTTTGCTTTTCTTTCTGTCCCACCATTGCTATACCTGTTAAGCCCTTCAATTCCTTTTTTTTTTCTTTTTAGGGTTGACAATATTCTTGCTTTTCAAAAGATTAACATCAAACCACTGTTATTTCTACTTTCGGCCATTTTTCTGGCGACCTTTCCAGTCTCCTTCCTACTATGTCAACTCCTTCGGCAGTGTGTCACTTCCCCTTGCTGTGTGTCAATTCCAAGAGTTAGAAAAGCATTGTCCACCACCTACCACTGCCTTTGGCTACTTTTCCCGGTGCCGATCACTACTAAGAGCCCACCAAAGATACTCGCCGTCTCAAGGCAAATTTATACCGAAGTCAGACATGAAAACAGTCAAAAGCCATTGTTCGTCATTCTCCGCCTTCTTCCCTACTGGCAAGTTTTTCTGGCAATGACTCCACCCTTCGACCCCACCCCCGGTGTTGCCTTTCCTTGTGCGACCCAACTGCGGTGGTCTGGTCTCGATCTGACCATTGATGCGCCGCCACGCGCCTTTATTGCTCTCCATGAAACTATTCACTTGCGTCTATCTCCGCCACCCGTGCAGGCACATTTGGCAGCCTTTTCGGCCACCTCCACCATTACGGTACTCGCGATGCCCTACCCTTTCTGGATCTGCCCGCCTTTTTGCCATCCGTGCACTTTGCAGACGTTGTATTTTGAAAATACCATTTCTGCCTTTGTCCTTTTATAACCTGTGACTGTGAGTAATAAATATTTGGTTGTGCTTCCCACCTTCCTACTGTTGTGAATCATACCAGTGGAGATATTTGTCTTCACTCACTCATGACGGCGATATGCTCTTTTAGCTTTGGATCTTTAATCTTTCAATTATTCAAGGCTTCCATATGTTGTTTTTGCAATCTATTGTTGCATGTATAGGGAATTTCCATTGCCTTCATTACATCTTTTCTAGAGCTTATAGCTGTTTGTGTCTCTTCTTTTCCTAGTCGTGCAATTATCCAACAAGTTGTTCAAGCTGATGTTCACTCCAACTGCCTTGTTGTGTTATCTTTTTCGGACGTATTCAGCATCTCTGAGTTGCCTCACTAGTCTTCAATAGAGATCAGTTTTATATTTCAAGGCTTTAATTGTAACAAACTTAAATCTTAGTAAGCTTTAGGTTGAGGGGGAGTGTTAAAAATAAGGAAATATTTAGTAATATCTCCATTATATCTTAGAATATTTCGTATCATATTTTAGATTGATTTAGATTTATTTAGGTTGATTCTATCATTATGATTAGATTTTATCTTTAGCTTATAAATAGGATTATCTCATTGTATTATCACATCACAATATATCAAATATGCTTTCATATTATTGAGTCTCCATTCTCTCTCTTTGCTTCTTCCTCTATCTAAAACCCTCAATTTCAACAAGTTTGATTCAGGAAATGTTGTCGGCATCATGTGTTTTGTCCTATTGTGTGCTTTCTTCTTTTGTTTTTTTGGCTTTTTTGGTATCTATTGTGTCCTTTCTCAATTCTCTCCTCTTTGACGTTTCCCATCCCAGCTGAGCCCATTTCTAATTTTCCCCTGCTAATATCATGTCTTTCGTCATTCTTATTATCAAGTGGTCTTGGTTGTGTCGCTCTCAGATTGGAAGTGTGGTTGGAACTCATGATTTTGTACTTCACCTTGCTGATACTCAATTACTTATTGTTATTGATATTGTCCTTACTTGAACACATCATACTTGTTGAGAGTCCATGGCATCACAGGCACCACATAAGATAAAGGTTGTAATATGTAGATTAGGAACAATTTCCATTTCTTATTAAAAGGTTTTAGATTATTGATTCAATGCGTGTTAGTATTTGTTTTAGGTCGGAACAAGGTTCAAGAATGAACAGTGCAAAAGGGCTTGCACTGATACTATACAAGTAAATGAGGGGAGTCAACTAAAATTTGGAACAATAAAAAGACAGCTTAGTATGACTAAGGAGAAGATGGAAACGTTGCATTTTGTGAATAGGAGGACCATTTATCTATTAGGAATGGCAAATGTTGCCCTTTGTTTTTGTGTTTGTTTGCTTCTTTTCATTTGTTTGATCTAGTTGTTCACAAGTGAAAAGATTGTAATTTACTTGCTTAGAGACACGTTAAAGACGCCTGCTAAGGCCCTTATTGTTAGAAATGACAATGAATGTAATGAGGCTTTCCAAGAGAAATATGTATGAGCATGTTATATAATTCAAGATGATGTTCTCTGTAAAATATGAATAATGCTATTTTAATATTAAGTTATATTCTTCATTATACTAAAGATGTGAGATGATAGTAAAAATGTAAAATGAATGCTATGTCAGATGAATTGCCTTTTTTGTAAAATGAATTATTTGCAAAACTATATTTCGTTGAAGGATACATAAACACAGTACCTATAAGCCAATCAATTTTGAATGCTATGAAATCAAGCAATAAACCAGTAAACATAATAAATACATTCCAATAAATGACAGTAAAACTACCATTTCGTTGATAGCACCAGTTTGTTAATCATTGCATCATGTTAATAAGAACTTCACATTCCCACTTTACATAGTAATGTGTTAACAAAAAGAAGTGTGAGCCTACTGGGAATTCACAAAAAAAAAAAAATCTAAACCAAGCGTCTCTAACTAAGCTTGGTTCACCCTATACAAAAACTCTAGAAACAGGATGAATAATCCCCTGAACAAATAAACTAGACGAAATACAGGAGCCTATGCTTTTTGGGATTCATCACTAGCACCCACTTAATTAGTATCTGAAGCAGTAGAAGCCCCTAAGAGAAATGATATGTTGAGGCACGTGAACGACACATATGAGCGGCACATACATACGGAAGGGGGTTATGGTTAATGTGCTCCATCACTTTAAAAGCATATGGTCGGCTGAGGATATTAAAAGGTAATAAAAAAATGAATAAAAGAAAGATTTGAAAAAATTTAAAATGAAACCACTAACCCTTCCCTAGGGCCAAACTCTCTCCATCCGAACTCTCCCTCAAACCTAATGACGACTTCCCCTTTCGCCACCTATTACACCAAACTCTCTCAACCTTACCTAGGAGTGGGAGCATGTGGCCTTGTGCAAGAAAGGGGAACACTAGGATGTGAGGCTTGGACATGGGGAGGATTGTTTGGGTGGACTTGCTATTTAGAGTGAAGACTGAAGAGTGAGTATGGGTTGTCTTAAGTGGAAGGAGTTGCTATGAGAGTAGATATCATGTGGAGGACTTGCGGTGAAGTCAATCAAGCATGTGCTACATTATACTTGAGGCTTTGATAAGTTCTAGTGTCCGAGAAAAAAAAAATTATGTTATCATGCCTATTGTAAAAGCAGATCTTTGGTTGAAAACTTTTTTCTGAAGGTGTATTTTAATTGTTAAGTTGAAAACTAGAAATTCTGCCGATTATTGATAATTCAGTGATTTGTTTAGAAGATCTAAGTTATTTTCTAAGTTCTACAAGAATTGGAACTTCATTGCTCTATCTAGTGCTATTGGGAATCACTACCATACACAAATTATTAAGACTCAATTTGTCCATTTATAAAACCCATGAGTCTTCTAGATCAATCCTCTAACTCAATTTCACAAAACAATTTTGTCCAGAGTACTCATAGACTTTATAGATTGATAAATTGAGGGTTAATACGACATTCAATTTGCAATTCACCACAAATGTGATTTGAAATTTTTTTTTTCTGAAATACACTGGTAAATGCTTTTAATAGGCTGATAATTCCCTATTAATTTGTTGATGATCTTTACAAAGAGTTGGTTGCTTATCATTTTTCGTTTGAAAAATTAAAGGAGATAAAATTTTTATGATAAATTGAGTTATAAAACTAGTCTAAAGGACTCATGAACTCTATAGCTTGATAAATTGAGCCATAACATGACATTCAATTCATGACCTAACGTTAAAATGATCTGAATTTTTTTTTTGAAATATGTTGGTACGTATTTTCAATATGTTGGTGATTCCTTGTCAAATTATTGGTGATTTTCGAAAAAAGTTGGTATCTTTTATTAGTTTTTGTTTATGTATTAAAGAAGATGAGAATTTTATGAAAAATTGACTTAAACGACTAGTTTAAAGGACTCATAGACTCTATCTATTGATAAATTGATACTCAACACAATATCCAATATATGCTCCGAGACTAAAAAGTTTTCAAATTTTTCCTGATATACATTAGTAAGTGCTGCTAATATATTGATGATTTATTATCAATTTGTTAGTGATCATTCTAAAAAGTGGCATTTTTGTCAATTTTTATTTATAATTAAGGAAATGTATTGTTTTTTTTTTTTTGAGAAATTGAGTTAGAGAATGAGTCTAAAGGATTCATGGACTCTATGGATTAATAAATTGATACTCAATATAACACCCCTTCTATGTCATGTTGTATCAAGCTATATAAATCAAGAATTTAATATTTTTATTCATTTATGGGTTTCTTTCTTCTAAGCAAGAACTTGGAAGGGAAGTTATTTTCAAGGCCACGGAGGACTTAGTTGAATAGTTATTTGCAATAACCTAATTAATGAGACAATGCATGAAGCTTCTAATCGTGTTACGGAATACTTATACCTCCATAGATTTTTGGCAAATTAATTTCCCGCACCTTTAACTCGGTACCAGCTAATTTCAATTGTTTTGTGTAAGACAAAATATTGTGCAGGCACCAGTACCAAGACAGACAATGTAGAAGACACGAACCTAGTGGATTATAGCCACACAGAATTTTGAACTTTTGAGCGAGACTGATAAGCCTTTGTATGCACTAGCTTGAAGGTCTTGCAGGAGAAAGATGCATGTTCCTTCTAGGCATATGATCAAAACCAGTGTGATGATGAACTTAAAAAATTACTGATATTGACATCAGAAAATGATACAGTTCAAATGATAAATGATGAATTTAGCAATGATGTATGTGACTCAACTTCATAATGTCTTCAATTCTACCATAGCTTGACATGTCAAATAGCTGCTTCAAAGAAGTCAAAAAACCCAAGAGTTTAGAGTCAACAAAATTTCAACTCAGGAAAGGCAATAGGAAAATTCTTGATTTCCAACTGAAAGTTGGTGTTGACAAAACCCCTGTTGGGAAACTTCAGAATTTTGATCATCAGAAAACCAAACTCCCCTTCATTCATGCTCGTGCTCCCTCACGACTCACCACTCACCTTGGGCTCCAATGTGGTAAGGATACTCCTCTTATAAAATCTTATAACTATATTAATATATACTAATAATACAACAATTATCAAACCAGTATTTGAAAATTGAAGTTTGTGATTCAAAATTAACAATTCCTTCATGTATAGGGGGAACCCATGGCCTCATAGCGTTAGTAACCTCACGACGGATTAAACAAGACCATGGCTTTTTTGATTATTTATTGGAAATTCCACTTATTTTTAAATTGATTAAACTAATGCCACATGATTAGTTATGCAATACTTAAAAGAAAATAAATAGTTAAAAGGAAAAACTCAATCCTCTTTTGGTGAAAAAGTTTCCAATCTATTAATTTTCAGATAATACATTGATGAATGATAATAATTTTCATGTCACAGTGAAGGAAAAGCAAAAAAAAAAAAAAAAAGGTGGCAACATCGTCATCCATTGTGCAAAAGATGCAAATGCTTGTCTTCCATGCAATTCTAAATAAATGGAGGACGACTTTGGTCGCAGCAAGTCTAGAGTCACAAGTCACAACAACAAGCGTGCGTGCTAAGGAAGGAACAGTAGAGAACAGCAGAGACGACACTTCTTGTGTAGTAATAAGCATAGTACGCAACTCCACTACTGAAATCAGTTTTTCCTTTTCCTTGTCTTCTTCTTTGAGGAAAAAAAAAAGGGAAATACTTTATCTTTGATTGTGTCATTCAGTGATGATTTTTAAAAGACCAAAATGGTTCCCTCAAAAAGTTACTATTTTTAATTATAGAGTAAATTAATTAATATTGTGAAAATTTTCTCGTTTTATCATTTTTAGCTAGCTAAAGGCATGCACAGTAGCGCCTGTATTGACTTCAAGCCTTGAATCCTAAAGTGCATATATATACACATTATCAGGCCAATATTCATATTATCATGCTTCCTTGTTCTTCTGGAAAGCGCGCTTGCAGTTGCATGTGTACGTAATAAGTACGAGGATTCTTTGGTTGCCCTTCTCCCTTCTAGCTAAGAAATCCATTTCTTTCTTACTTTTCCCTCATTACAATGCTGTGCACTTTTTTTTTTTTCAGTGTTAAGGGTCTTATTCAAAATTGGATTTTGATCATCAAACTGTTAGTTACCACAAGCTCGCTGAAAGTCAATATAAAACTTTTTAGATGATAGTGAGCATAAAATTTAATCACTTTTACTTAATTTACAATTAAATAATAGTATAAAAAATTTTATACCATTCGCACGTATGAATCAAACTCAAAAATAAAAAAAGAGAAAGCTTGCGGATAAAATAAAATAAAGATGCTTGGAATTTACAATTACGTGGAGTTTGCGGAATCAAGAGTCACAACAACAAGCGAGCTAAGGAAGGAACAGAAGAGACGACAGTTTCTGTGAAGTAGTAGTAAACACAGTACACCACTCCACTCCTATAATCTGTTTTCCTCATCTTTTTCTTTGAGAAAGAAAAAAGGAAATACTTTATCTTTGGTTCTGTCATTCAATGATGATTTTTAAAAGCCAAAATGATTTCCCTCAAAGTGTTACTAATTTTTATTATAGAGTAAATTAATTAATGTAGTGAAAATCTTCTCCTTTTATCTTTTTTAGCAAGCTAAAGACATGCACAGGGGTGACACTGTTGACTTCAAGTCTTGTGAATCCTCTGGTGCATATGTATGATATTCATATTCATATTATGCTTTGTTGTTCTTCTGGAAAGCACGCTTGCTAGTGGCTAGTGCATGTGTACGGTAATAACTGTGCGAGGATTCTTTGGCTGCTCTTTTCCTTTCTAGCTAAGAAATCCATTTCTTTCTTGCTTTTCCTCATTATAATGCTGTGCATTATTTTATTTTAAGGGTCTTAGTCAAAATTGCATTTTGATCATCAAACTGTTAGTTACTACAGGCTTGCTGAAAGTGAAATGCTTGGCTGGTTGGGAAGCATGATGAATCGGAGTTCAAGCATGAAGAAGACTCATAGTGGTGATCAGGACTTCATAGACATCATATTTTCATGGTCCCTTGAAGACATTTTCAATGAAGATCTTTACAAGGACAAGGTTAAGAATTAAATGTTGCACTATTACCATCTTTATTTGGATATTTGGGAAAAAAATGTTTATATTTATTCGCATAATAATCACCATTACTTTGCTTGCCTTACCCCTGTATAGTGTTCAATGTCTTGAATTGCATGAAGGAGTTATTAGTGGGTTTAGCATTATACTAGTGCTGTTATCACCTAATTGTTGACGGTTTTGATTCACATGCAGGGTTTGGTGTTGGTATCCTGTTTATGGCATTTGTACTAGATGTCACACTTGATATTTACTTTCAAGAGTTTTGCATTCTAGTCAAACCAAAGCATGTTACTTGAGCATCCATTTTAAAGTAATATCCTTGGCTTTTAAACTTGACAGGTGAAAAATATTGATCCAATGTTCCGATCCGTTGGTCACTATTTTGGGTCATATGTGTACCCCTTATTGGAAGAAACCCGAGCACAGTTATGCTCAAGTATGGAAATCCTGTCCAGTGCACCTTTTGCGGAAGTAATCTCTATTACGGAAGCCAGTTCAAGTGGTAAGAAACTCTATGTCATTAAGGCAAGCAGCTGGAAAAACAGGTCCTCTGGTCATGGAAAAGCGCTATACAAAACATTGTTCGGAGATATTTTTGTCTTGGCTGATTTTAAACCTCAAACTCCAAGTGATTTACAAAGGGTTGGAAGGACGTGGACCTTGATATTGTCTGCTGGCATCCTAGAGGAGGAGCGTGAGGAAGATACCAATATTGGGTCTACTTTTAAATTTATTGCATCTAAAGATATTGATGTCAATGAAGTAAGAGGAAAAGCTTTGTTTGTGGTGTTTCTGACAAATATAATCCCTAACAGAAGAATATGGAATGCACTGCACATGTCAGGAAACTCAAATCTAATAGAGAAAATTTTATGTGCTGGTGATGTGGTAAGAATTTCATCTCATGGCTTTGTCAGTGTTTTATGCTTGCTATTTATTGGAATATATTGTAAGAAAAAGGTAAATTGTTGCCATCAAACATTGATATTGTGTTAATCTGTAGCAAAGCATAACACTGCAATAATACTCAAGTCACTTTAATATTTAGTAATGATTGTCTGTAGTAGTTAATTGCATCACTTTTTCAGAAAGCATATAGGAAGCTGTGTTGCTATTTATATATGAGAAGATTCACACCGACTAGCTAATTGTTTATAAAAATGTGAAGACATTTTCTTGTTAATTGTTACATAGACTGTGTTTCATCTCTAAAACAGAACTTATTTTAAAGTCTGATTATTGCAACAACTGATGAATGTAAGTTGGGAAACAGGTTGAAGAAATTTGTGATCACTGCTCTCCACAGATGGATGAGGTAAGAAATGACAGAGAATATGAAAGTTTATTATCTGAACTAAATGAGTCCCAAAATAAGGCAATTTGTGCATGCCTTTATTCCTCTCGTTGCAATCATAAGTCTACTGTGGATCTCATTTGGGGTCCACCAGGAACTGGAAAAACCAAGACTTTAGGTACACTTCTCTTTGCTCTATGGAAAATGAAGTTTAGGACACTTGTCTGTGCCCCAACAAATGTTGCCATTAAAGAAGTCGCATCACGATTCTTGAGCATGGTGAGAGAATCATTTGATAGACAACCTGATGCTTTGTTCTGTGCATTAGGAGACATGGTCTTATTTGGCAATCATGAGCGGCTTAAAGTTGGTGAAGACATTGAAGACATATATTTGGATCATCGTGTCAAGCAGCTCATAACATGTAGTAATTGGGGATATTGTTTTGATTCAATGATTGATCTTCTTGAAAATTGCGTTTCAAATTATCAGATATTTATTAAGAATGAGCTGAGGAAGGAGCAAGAGAACATTGATAATGAAACTATAGATAAAATAAAAGAAGAAAACTCTTTGGATTGTAGTGAGGAGATGTGCACATCATTTCTTGACTTTGTGAGAGTAAGTTTTCTTTCTATAGCATCACCATTGAGAAACCGTATTTCCGTCTTATGTACTCATGTGGCCAGAAGTTACATTGAACATAACTTAGAAAACATGGGCTGCCTTATTCATTTGCTTGATTCATTTCAAGCTTTGTTGTTTCAAAGCAATATTGACAGTGAAGTGTTGGAAGAATTTTTTTCTCCCTCAGAAAGCCAAGGTAGTTCTTCTGAGCCATTTGTGGGTACTGAATACTCATTGTACAAGAGCAGAATTGAATGCCTGTCTTCTTTAAGAATGCTTAAAAATTCACTCGACGTACTCAACCTGCCAACTTCTGTGGACGAAGAAACAGTTAAACTGTTCTGTTTGCAAACATCCTCAATAATATTTTCCACTGCTTCTAGTTCCTTTAAGTTGCATTCTGTTGCCATGGAGCCGCTGAAGATTTTGGTGATTGATGAAGCTGCACAACTAAGGGAATGTGAATCAATTATTCCTCTGCTACTTCCGAACATAAACCATGCTATTCTTGTTGGAGACGAACGCCAGCTTCCAGCGGTGGTTGAAAGTAAAGTATGTTCATGCTTCTATGTTTTCATGCATATTGAATAAAAGTTTCATTTGCTAAATTTAATATCCCTGTATCTCCTCTCCACCTTTTGAATCATAGAAAGTTTACAGCACTAATTAATATTTATGATTGTCACTGTTCTATCTAAGGTTTCTTATGAAGTTGGTTTTGGAAGAAGCTTATTTGAGAGGCTGAGCTCATTGGGTTATCCAAATCACTTTCTCAATATACAATATAGGATGCATCCAGCAATAAGTTCCTTTCCAAATTCACACTTCTATTTAAACCAAATTTTTGATGCTCCAAATGTTGGGAGGAAGAACTATAGAAAGCAATATCTACTGGGGCCAATGTTTGGTCCTTATTCCTTTATAAACATAGTTGGTGGGAGAGAAGAGTTTGATGATGCCGGACGAAGCCGGAAAAATATGGTTGAGGTTGCTGTTGTGATGAAGATACTTAAAAATTGTTTCAAAGGTTTGTGATTTTTAATTTAATTCTCGGCAGTAATCTACAATATTATTACATTTTCTTATTTCCAGCAAGGAGTATACTGGTCAGAAAAGAAAGATTTGTTGATCTTAAGGCTTGATGTTTGTTAGTAGGTTAGTAGGTAATATTTCAATTTGAAATTTTAATTACTAGTTTTATTAAAAATTTTGTATTTATATCGTGAGTAACATTGTTGGAAGAAACAATGTCTTTGTGTTTTTAAATTGTTTCTACGATGACAATTTGCTCGAAGAAAATCGCAAAAAAGACCATGGTGAAATGTGAAATATACAAGACATGCGTCTTTTTTAAAAACAATTGCTTTGATAGTGTGCAATTTTTTCTGAATTTGGATTTGTTTTTCTTTTTCTTGGAATGCAGCGTGGCTTGACTTGAAGGAGAACCTTCGCATAGGCATAGTGTCTCCATATGCTGCCCAGGTTGTTGCTATTCAGGATGTACTTGGACAGAAGTATGAAAAGCATGGATTTTCTGTGAATGTGAAGACAATTGATGGCTTCCAGGGTGGGGAGCAAGACATTATTATATTATCAACTGTTAGAACTAATGGAAGCACTTCACTTGAGTTCATTTCTAGTCCCCAGAGGACTAATGTTGCTCTTACAAGGGCTAGGTAGAGCTTAATATTTAATATTCTTTTAAGTTTGCACTATTTTTTGGCTTCTTTCTAAGGAGTAATTGCTGCTTTGATATCCAACAGGCACTGTCTATGGATTTTGGGCAGTGAAAGAACCCTTATAAGTCAGGAAAATGTTTGGAAGGCTTTGGTGCTTGATGCTAAAAGGCGTCAATGTTTCTTTAACGCTGACAAAGACAAGGATTTGGCAAAAGCCATCTGGGATGCTAAGAAAGAGCTGGACCAATTAGATGATTTGCTTAATGCTGATAGTGTCCTTTTCAGGAATTCCATATGGAAGGTATTGCTGCTTGTCATTCTTGTAGCTTGACTCATTATTCCTGCTGTTGATATTCTCATCATCTGCTTGATTGGTTCGGATGCCCATTCTTCCACTTTTTTGCAGGTTCTTTTCAGTGATAACTTCCTTAAATCATTTAAAAAGCTGCGATCAGAGTGGAGAAAGAAGTCCGTTATTAACCTCTTGCTCAAACTTTCCAGTGGGTGGAGACCGAAAAGGATGAAAATGGACTTGCTTTGTGGGAATTCATCACAGATGTTGAAGCAATTTAAGGTTGAAGGTCTCTATGTCCTTTGTTCGAGGGACATTGTAAAAGAATCAAGGTATATGCAAGTTTTAAAGATATGGGATGTACTACCTCCGGAGGATATCCCCAAACTAGTAAAGCGTCTTGATAATATATTTGGAAGCTATACCGACGATTTTATAAGCCGTTGCAATGAGAAATGTTTTCAGGGGTAAGTGCTTTAAGTTGCATTTCATTATGCCTAAGATATTACAGATGGCTGATGTCATTTGTTTTGCTTCTTTTATAGGATTAAGGAGATTCCAATGTGTTGGGAAAACTCTGTAGAGATCATAAAATTTAAGAATCTTGAAAATAATGTAAATGATTCTGAATCAAGTCTTCTTGCTGATCAACGAATTTATGTCGAGAATTCAAAGGTTGAGGAGAGTTTGCTATTGATGAAATTCTATTCTTTGTCATCAGTTGTGGTTAGCCACTTGCTTTCTGATCGTAACTACAATGAATTGGATCTCCCATTTGAAGTAACAGACAAGGAACGAGAGATAATCCTCTTTCCTAACAGCACGTTTGTGCTGGGTAGGTCAGGTACTGGAAAGACCACTATTTTGACCATGAAGTTATTTCAAAAGGAGAATTTGCACCACATGGCTGTTGAAGCGGCATATGGAACTACCAGTGCTGCAGTTCCTTGTTTGAATGAGGATTATACAGAGAGTTCTACTGTGAATGATAGGCCTGTTTTACGTCAGCTCTTTGTAACAGTGAGTTCTAAATTATGTCAAGCAGTTAAACATCATGTTGTTCGATTGAAAAGGTTTGTCTTATTTGATAAACTAACTGCTTTTCTTTCTCCATTTCAAATGATTGACAGGCTTAGGGTTTGTTTGATTTTATAAAAAATTTCTGATTTTGTTTCCTATTTTAAAATTAAATTATGTGCCACTTTATTCTCAACATGTTTCCTGTTTTATAGTTTCTGGCTTTCACAAAATATTGTTGTTTTAAGTTGTTCCTTAAAAAATCCAAAAATTGAAAACTAGGTAGCCTTTTTTTAATTAACTGTGAAAACAGGAAATATTCTGAGACCAAATAAGCTCTAAATGTCCCATTGAATTTGACATATGCTTGCTATTTTACTGTAATATATTTTAGAGTCCATCTTACCATTATCTACTCGTGTTCTATCTCAATCACCTTTTATACATGTGGAAAGAAAACTGTAATGAAACTAATGGAATCTGGTAACTCAAGAACAACTTTCTTTTAATTTTTGTTATCCATTATTTTTAAATAAAATTATTAGCTTTTGTTGGCATCAAGAGTAGCTTCTGTTAATATCAATATCTTCACAAGAGCAATGGACCCTTTTTAAATTTCATATTTTTAGCTATTTTAAGTAATAATATTTTACATACATTATATTTACATAGTAAAAAAAGAAATTAAATGCAGTCCCCCGTGGTCATTTCCAGAACTTTTAAATGGAATTTACTTTATCCTCTGATCAATGTGTTTTCTTTTTTTTTTTTTGACCATGGATATTTGTTGATTTAATTACTTTTTACGAACACGTACTTTTCAGATCGAAGGATTGTTTTTTTCGAGAAAAAAACTTTCACTTATTATTTAAGTCTAAAGCTGGAATGTTTGATAAAATATACCAACTAATGTCCTTTTCTGATCAGATATGATAATATGTATGGTCCTGCTCCAGTTTTGATGATGGCACACCAAGAAACATAATTGTTATTTTGGTTGTGAATTGCATGATAAGGAATATGAAATGTTTCTTCTATCAATTTACAATTTTCATCTTGTTTTCTATCCAAGAAACTATGAAATGGTGAAAATTTAACACTGTCCACCTCCTTGACTGTAGTACCCTTTATAAGTCTGCATGTCCAAGTCCTTAATATTAACTTGTTTGTCATGTACTTTTACTGAGTTCTCCTTTAAATTTCATTTATGCCATAGATTTTATGCATGATTTGGATCGTACCTAATACTATTAGACATCATGCTTACAGATCTATATGTGGTGGCAATGTCTCTGCGGACAACAGTTCTATGGAGGAAGATATTTATGTTGATACATTAGTGCAGTTCAAGAATATTGCAGATTCTCTCATTGATCTGCCTGCCAACTCCTATCCACTTGTGATAACATTTCAGAAGTTTCTAATGATGCTTGATGGAACTATGGGGAATTCTTTTTTTGAAAGATTTGGTGACCTAGCTTCCAATAATCAAAACCTTGGTGTAAGATCTGTTGCTTTGGAGACCTTCATAAGAAATAAGGAGGTGACTTATGACAGGTTTGATTCAGTATATTGGCCTCATTTCAATTCCCAATACACTAAGAAGCTAGATTGCTCCAAAGTGTTCATTGAAATCATATCATATATAAAAGGTGGTATAAAAGCTATGGAGCATGGTGGTGATGGCAAGCTAAGCCGTGATGATTATCTTTCCTTGTCTGAAAATCAAGCTTCAAGTTTAACCAAACAGAAAAGAGAGATGATATATGATATTTATCTCAGTTATGAAAGAATGAAGATGGTTAAAGGGGAATTTGACTTGGCAGATATTGTAATTGACCTCCATCGTAGACTCAGAATTAAAAGATACGAGGGTGATGAAATGCACTTTGTATATATTGATGAGGTGCAAGATCTAACAATGAGTCAAATTGCTTTATTTAAATATGTGTGCCAAAATGTAGATGAGGGTTTTGTTTTTTGTGGTGATACAGCACAAACGATAGCTAGGGGAGTTGATTTTAGATTCCAGGATATAAGGTCTCTCTTCTACAAGAAATTCGTGTTAGAATCAAGAAGCACAAATAATCAAGGAAAGGAGAAAGGGAAAATTTCAGATATTTTCTTGTTGAATCAAAACTTTCGTACACATGCTGGAGTGCTAAAACTATCCCAAAGCACCATTGAGCTTCTTTTTCGCTTTTTCCCTCATTCTATTGATGTCTTGAAGCCCGAGACCAGTTTGATATATGGTGAAGCTCCAGTGGTTCTTGAATGTGGAAATAGAGACAATGCAATTATAACTATTTTTGGAAATAGTGGACATATAGGTGGGAAAATCATTGGCTTTGGAGCAGAACAAGTAATTTTGGTACGAGATGATCTTGCTCGAAAGGAAATATTAGAATATGTAGGGAAACAAGCACTTGTGTTAACCATTTTGGAGTGCAAGGGTCTGGAATTTCAGGTTGTCATATACTTATTTAATTTAATTTATTTATATTGTGTATGTTATGTCCTTTTTATTGTCTTCTGTGTTTTCCAGGATGTATTGCTCTACAATTTTTTTGGCTCTTCACCTTTGAAAAATCAATGGAGGGTGTTATATGGGTACATGAAGGAACAAGATATGCTGGAACCTAAGGAACTCAGGCCTTATCCAAGTTTTAATGAGTCCAAACACAATATTTTGTGTTCTGAACTTAAGCAGTTGTATGTGGCCATAACTCGTACAAGACAGAGATTGTGGATTTGTGAGAACACAGAAGAATTCTCTAGGCCTATGTTTGACTATTGGAAAAAGAAATGTCTTGTACAATTCAAAGAATTGGATGATTCGCTTGCTCAAGCAATGAAAGTTGCAAGTAGTCCAGAAGACTGGAAGTCACGTGGCATAAAGGTTGTTTCTGTAACCAAGCATCACATTCATTGTGCTTCCAAGATAAAGAATGGAACATATTAGTATAATTTTTTGAAAAAATAGATTGACTCATTGGTTATTGGTGTCTTGTCAAGTTGTTCATTATAATTTGCTTACCTAATGAATGATGTCATGGCATATCATAAATAGGTCTATAGTTTGTGAACCAGTTCTGTGTGGCAGTTCTTTTTCCTAATCGATTTGACTTTCCTTTGCAGCTCTACAATCAAAATAACTATGAGATGGCGACAATGTGTTTTGCAAGAGCTGGGGAATCTTACTGGGAGAAAATGTCTAAGGCCGCTGATCTTAGGTCAAATGCAAACCGTTTGCATGCTCGGAATCCTGAGGATGCAAATGCAATCCTTAAGGAAGCTGCTGAAATTTTTGAAGGAATAGGAATGGTTGATATTGCTGCTCAGTGTTTTTCTGATTTGGGGGATCATGAAAGGGCAGGTATGAATTTGAAGTTTAGCATCTATGTCTATAATTTTATGTCATGTGCGATGAATTGTTTTCAGCTTCTTGAATTTGAAGGATTTGCTAATTAGGCATAATAAAATTAATTGCTACACAGACGGCAGGTTTATTCTACATGGTCATGTCCACTGTCCTGGGCTGAGTTGCCCGGGTTGCAGATTTGAGTCCACTTGAAAACAGGAGAAGACAAAGAATGTTCATTTTACTAATGTGGTGCTTAGAGTTGAAACCCATCATAGGTGTTGCACTTTTATGTCCCATGTTCAACTAGCATTATTGTGTGTTAAAATAAATGTTTGCCTTGGGTCATAAGTACTGTCTCTGAATTATTTAACTCATCTTTACTGTGTAATTTTGTACTGCCGCCAGAGTCAGCGTGCCCTTTCTTTTGTCCATTTATGGGAAGTTATGTCTCATTTGCACGCAAATGAATTTGGATAAATGCTTATTGTTCTGTATCCGCAAAAAAGTAACTTTCTGTTAATGTTAGATGCATGCCGATTTCTTTTAATACTTCTCAAAGTTTCACAATCAGCCAAATTTTTTGTTGTTGTTTAATTAAAAAAAATCTTACCCTGAAATCTTAGGGTTTTATTAAGTCTGAGTAATTTTCTTTTTACGCATTAGTGAGAAAGAATTGAAGCTAACTTACTATGATGGTTTAACAAGTGTGGAATCAACACCTATCATGTGTGAAAGGGAATTAAATATTTTGTCATGTGCTTAGCCTGAAATTCATTTGGCTCTCTTGTTTGATTATGAATTTCAATCAAACTAAGATCAATTATGCTACTAATAACTTCTATTCAGACAAAGCTACTATTGCAGCTGCTTTTCTTCTTGGCAATCCTTCATATTGATTATGGTATTTTGCATAACTGTAGATAAATTTATGTGTTTTTCAACTTTTTGTTTAATTTTTTTATATATAAAGTTGTGTATCATCAAAAGCTTATATGATCAATATTTTAGTATATAAAGTTGTATATGATCAAAAGCTTCTATGATCAATATTTTAGTATAGAACTACTGATAACTTAAAGAATTGAAGCTGTTAATGACGTTCTAGTTATGGTCAAACCATTAATGAGCATTTGTTTCAAGCATAGCATGTATCTAAATAAACAACATCTGATGGACATGATGAGGAGGAGGGTATAAACAAACCTAAGTCTATACCATAGAGCTCATCATTTTGTTGTCGTTTATTTATTTATGATTTGAATAGAGAAGAGAGATAAAAGAAAAAATTGAAGTGAAGAAAGAGTTGGATAAATATACGATCAACTTAGCTCCTAACTTCCCTTTGCATTCTTTTAAAAGATTTGTGAACTTCTACTCAAAAAGATTAATTTTGTTTCTGCTTACAGGGAAGCTTTATTTGGAGAGATGTGAGGAGCCTGACTTCAAAAGAGCAGGGGATTGCTTTTATCTAGCTGGATGTTTTGAAACTGCAGCTCAAGTGTATGCTAGAGGCAGGTTCTTCTCAGATTGTTTGACTGTTTGTGCAAAAGGACGGTTGTTTGACATTGGTTTAGATTATATTCAATGCTGGAAAGATAGTGAAACTGCTGACCATAGTATGGTTGGAAGCCATGAATTATACACAAAGGAACAGAAGTTTCTGGAAAGTTGTGCTCGTCATTATTATGATCGTAAAGATGCCCGATCCATGATGAAATTTGTTCGAGCTTTTCATTCAATGGAATTAAAACGTGAGTTCTTACGATCATTAAGTTTGCTTGATGAGCTACTCTTGTTAGAAGAGGAATTAGGGAATTTCATTGAGGCAGCAAATATTGCTAAGATGATGGGTGACGTTCTGCGCGAGGCTGATCTACTGGCAAAAGCTGGTAAGTTCATTGAAGCTTATGAACGTATTCTTTTCTATGTATTTGCCAATTCTCTTTGGTCTGCGGGGGGTAAAGGATGGCCATTAAAGCAGTTTTCGCAGAAGGCCGAGCTCTTGAAAAGAGCCTTATCATGTGCAAAGGAAGAGTCAAGCAGCTTTTATGAGTTTGCTTCCACTGAAGCTGAAATATTATCAAATGAGAATAATAATATTTTCAAGATAATGATTCATTTGAAATCTTCTCGCATGTATGGAAGTATGAGAGGTGAAATATTGTGTTTGTGGAAACTTCTGGATTTTCATTTTCAGCTTAACTCCTCAAGGTATGTCTGGCAAGACAATGTGTTTGATGATTCTGTGGAAGGAATGATGTTGAAGAATCAGCTTTCTGTGGAGACTCTCTTTTACTGTTGGACATGTTGGAAGGATAACATGGTTTGCATATTAGAGTATCTTCCAAGTTTCAAATCCCAAGATATTCATCAGCATAGTAGTCGTGGAATGTTTGCATTGAATTATTTGGGTGCCGGAAAGCTGACTTCTAATCTAAATGACATTTATCTTTTGCTCATCCCGGATGCTAATTGGGTGATAAAAATGGGTGATGGATTTCTGAAGAAGAATGGAAGGCTTGTTTCTGTTGATGTTCATTGTTTGGTCTCTGCTGCCCAGAGCTATTGGTGTTCGGAGTTGTTTTCCGTTGGCATGGTTGTCTTGAGTAAACTTCATGCATTTTACAAGTTTTCAACTAATAAAGTTATTTCTGAACGTTGTCAATTCAGGTCTTTGATGCTTATCTATGAGGTCTCCAAATTTCTGTGTGAATCCAAATGTTTTAGCCACAGCCAAGTTAACTTGAAACCATTGGAGAAATTTCTCAGACTTCCAGTTGACTGTTTCTCCCGTTATGTTCCTCTAAACTGGAAGAATTCCCTGACCAAAGACATGATTTCTCTTAGGGCGACTGAGACATATCAGGATTTGGTGGAAGAGATCGTCTATGAGAACATTAAAAAGGATAGGTTGACTTGTCAAATTGGACGGGTGGCAGTTTTGATCCTTGGTACAGCTAATCCAAAAAAGGAACTATTTGAAAAAATTGTAACAAGATTTGAAGATAATCCACCCTGGAATGAGTTCATTCGGAGCTTGCTTTGGAATTCAAGAGAGGAAACTTCACCGGGCAATGAAGCACATAAAGAGTTGGATTGCTTGTTCAAGTTTCATGATGCTTTGCGATCTATGTACATTGTAGATTGGAGGATGGAAGTTGACTACATTTCTCCCAGTTGTTTTATCTATCTTATTGAACGCCTTCTGCTCTTAACATCCTGCTGGAAGGGGTTCATTTTTGCCGCAAAGTCGTCTATCGTTGAATGGCTCATTTACCAGGATGGAAACTCCGTTCCAAATTTGAGTTTGACGACTAATGCACAGCCATATGTAGAAGGTGTCCACAGTTTCATTGCTCAAGTCATTAGTGAGCTTCTTAATGATCCAAATGGTACCAAAAACTGGATTAAAAAGTTGGACATAACTGGGAAAGATGATTTCACGTCGTTTGTTCTTAGATTGGTTGTTTCAATGTGCTTGCTTCATGTCATCTCTGGGAAGCATTTTGCTATACTTCATGATTTGTTGTGGAAGGACAAGAGCCATGTGACTGCACAACTGCCACTGGAATTTTATAATGTTCTTTGCAAAGGCAGGAATCAGCTGGGCTTGAAATTATATGCTGAGGCATTTAAGGCGATAGACAATCCCCTGGTGATAGCCAGGTTATGGAACAATTCTTCAAAAATCGTGTGTCCAGATGCTGTGGTTGTTGATTTAACGATATGCCAGCAAAAAGAGCAAGTATTGCAAGTCTTGTTTCCAAATAGAGTTGACAGTGTGGTTGTGGAAACTGCAGCTGTTACAGCAGAGGCAGCAACATGTAATGCATTTCCTTCAACAAATTCTTCCAGACTTCCAAATAGTTCAGATCAGGCATCAAATAGTGGCATTAAACATGAAACTAACAAGAATGCTCTTGGCTTCTGGGATGTGTTGGAAAAGTTACAGATGGCAGTTGATGAATTACGCCTTGATAGGGTGTCTCACTATTCCATTATGTTGAAGGTATGCTGTTTTTGTTTTTTTTTTGGTTCCTTTTTTTTTCGCAGTGTTTAAAGTCAAAGTTAAAAATGCATTTCTACCTAGGGTCTAGTGTCTACTATAAACCCATTTCTTTAGCATAATTATATTCTGCTCACTTTTTTCTTTTCTTTTTTTCTTATTCAGGATTTTGTGGATCCTTGCATTGAACTTTTAATTTCTTCGATATGTGGAAGCTTACCACAAAACCCCGTTAACCTTGAAAACAAAAATGAAATGGGGGAAGTGTTGAGGTTGCTTGATGAAATGAAGCAACTTTCTTCAACATTGGGTGTGAGGTAAGTTATAAAAGTAACTTTGCCCATGTAATATATTTTCGTATGCAATTTTATTTTGGGTTTCCTCTGCCAAAGCAGCAACTTTAGTAGAGTAACAAATATTGAAGTATTTGTTTTAAAAAAAAAAAAACTTTGCTGATTATTATTAACCTCATGTTCTTGCCTCTTCTCCAGTGATACAGTGATCAAGAACCAAATTCCAGTTATTGATGAACTCTCGAATAAAATTCTTTCAAGAAAACCGAAAGTAGTGCACATCTTGAATAAGCTATTTTTGCTGTGCATGAAGACTACCATTGTTGATAAGGATCCATAAGAAGCCAGCACTGCTGCAGTAGTGGGCTATGATGAGCACGTGCAAAATGATTTGGAGGAATCAAAATGTCACGACCTAACTTTGGCCATGACCAGCGCGTAAGGAGCACGCTCCCCTGCAAGCCTAAACACTCAGGTTTTAATAGAAAAGCGAACAGAGTTTCCTCTGTTCTTCGGACATTTCCCAAATACAAGACCTGTATCGTGTTACAATCACAGTCCAACACAAGATAATATATAGGTATTTATACATTCATGCATATACAAGTCCATACTTAGGGAGTTCACATACTCTCCACCCATAATTTATATAAAATGTAAGATAACTATAAACATGATCATAAACTTGAACACCACTAATCTGGTCCCTACCTGTGATAAAATGGAGCACCTAAGCATAAACAATTTGTCATAGAAGTAAGAGAAAAAGAAGCCACAAAATAACGGCCTATACACCATTGTTGGGCTCACCAAAAAGGTAGTGACTCAATCCTACTAAGTAGGAGGAGTGGAACTCGGGGTTGCACTCATATCTATAATAGAGGAAACAATCAGAGGGTGAGTTATGAAACTCAATGAGGAATAACACGTTTACAGTTAATTGGAACAAGTCTCAAAATAATAATGGATGCTCAAAAATAAATAATATAAGATATTAACCAAACTAAGTGAGTATAGAATCAACATACAAATTTTGTATAGTGATGATATAAAATTATGGAATTTATGCATTAAAAAGAAGTTCAAGGAGGTCTCTATGTCAAAACAATGTCCAAATCGATCCCACAACTGAGTGGCCCTCACACACATCCCCATTGTGTTCACCGCACTTTTAGGCGGTCCTCACACACATCCCCATTGCCTAATAATACCAGTATGCTGGCCTAACATGCCGGGCTAGCAACCCCCTGCTAGTTGAGGTCTATCTCAAAGCGCACCAAGCTAACGCCGCCGCCGTTAGCTATGATTTCTGTCAATGATACCTCCTTTAAACAGAATTGTTCACATAAAATAAAACTCAAGTTTCACTCATCTAATTTCCTTTCAATAAACCAATCACCTCAGTAAAACATAAAGAATGCAATTGTTTTCAATCTCCTTCAGGCGTAAAAGAATAAATTGAATCATAAGGTCACAAGATAAAGCTATGTTTGGTTCTCAATTCGCCTTGCTTAAGAATCCCAAAAATATACTTGTCTCACAATCTAATTCCAATATAACAATACATAACATTGTATCAAATCATGTAGAGTGTTTATTCCAATATCACTAGTAGTTATTAAATCTCATTCCATATTCTTCTTAAGATATAACAAATTTAAGGGTACTTGGACTAATAAATGCAACTTTCAAGACATGAACACAATAAGAAAATCATTTTACTTGCTAATGCAAAATAGATAATGGATATGCAATAAGATATTTAAATACATGGAACTAAATACCAATTAACCATAAACACATTATTCACTCACAACACAATCCAAGAATGTGGTGCTCCAAGCCTACGTCATGGTAGAGTAGACAGGATGCCTCTCCAGAGCATCTGACGCACTCCAGAGCATCTGACGCCACATGCATCATCCGACAACCACTAATTAGCATATAGAACCAGAATTTTCTGCACTATTAGTCTAAGCACCATAAATCCCCAATTAGATAACCTAGGTTTTAAAGATTAGAGTTCTAATCCCATACCCATAACATAACATAGCTAATCCATGAAATTGGAAATGAGATTGAGCTTTACTATACCTTTAATGGCTAAGGAAAGGAAGATGGAGGAGTAGGTGTTGCTATCTCTTCAAGAGATTGAAGCAACAACCCTTGAACCACCAAAAGAGAGGGAGAGGATGTTGTTGTTCGCATCACAGCAGCGGAGGAGTCGCGCACGGTGGCTGACGGTGCGGTGGTGCGGTGGTGGCTGAAGGGAGAGGGAAGACCGAGAAGAAGAGAGGGAGGATGGGTGGGTGTGTGGGCATGTATTGATATATATATTGGGTTGAGTTATCTCAATACTCACTTATTTACATTTTCTCATTTTAAGTTAATGAACTCTTCATTAACTTTAAAACATAAATATAAATAAGGAAGTACCCCCTATTTGGATTCAAATAAAATATCACAAAAATTAAAATCCCAACAAATTAAAATCCAAATTTTGGGTTTTAGTTCAAATTCGAGAATCTTTAAGATTTTATAAACTTATGGACTTAAAACGAAATGTTTAAAGATTTCATAAAATTTATTAAAAATTATTCTTTAACTTATTTCCCTCTAGGAAACAATTACCGAAACTTTTGATCCCATAAATGTGGTCCTATCATATAACCCTCTAAGGACGTGTATGATCCAGACTTAGTAAAATTCAGGACCCGAAATGACAGATAAGAGTAACTAGTACCCTCGTGGCTCAGAAAAATTTTTCTAGCCTTTTTATTTAAAATTGGGTTATTACACAAAAGAAAGCATGTCCAAGATTTCTCAAGTTGGCATCAACTCAGGACCCGGCAATGTTTGTGAGTTGGGATTTTGGAGGGGAGGGAATGGGAAGGAAGGATTTGCAGTATAACTTTACACTACAAACCCTTCATTCCCCTCCCCTCCCCTCTAAAATCCCAACTTACAAACATACCCGGAAACACCAAGGAAAATGTTAAAGGGAAGAGAAACAAATCAACGAAAGGCAAGGCAGGGAAAAAGGGTAAGAAGTGAAAAATGCACTTGTGAAAATCTTGTCAGGTTTTTTGTAGATACAGACGTAGTAATGAATATGTTGGAACTGTCTGTTTTGGCTTGTTCTGATTGTGTTTTTCCTTTGCTGTAAACCTTAATAACAAGTATTTTAAGGGTATATGAATTTAAAAATATTGTCTCCTTTTATAAAAACGTAGGTTATGCTAATCCTCTGGTGTAGGATCACAGTAAGGGGCCAGTAATACTCACAAGGCCATTATAACTTCCTGAAGAAATAAGGGCAAATATCACTAACCACCCATAAGATTTCAAGGTATTACACCCCACCCCATTTTACACACAGCATTGCAGTCTGCCCCATTGTATGCAGCAACTAACGGTAAAGTCACAGAATATTCTACCATAAACCCTGGTTTGTTTTGATGAATTATTAAAAAAGTACATATTATCGTTAAAATTAAAAACAGGAGAACCCTCTCCCTGATAGAAACCTTCTCCTGATCATTTATTCCTTCAAGTTCGCAAATAGTGGGCATCTCTGATGCATTTGCTGAGGCGAAGGCATTGTTTTTCTTCAAGTTCTCTTCTTTAGTTTGATTCTGTTAATGTTGCAGGCATCATGTGTTTTGTTCCATTCTATGGGCCTTTTTTTTTTTTTTTGGTATCTATTGTGTCCTTTCTCAATTCTCTCCTCTTTGTCGTTTCCCATCTCAGCTGAACCCATTTCTAATTTTTCGCTTCTAATATAATCTCTTTTGTCATTCTTATTATCAAGTGGTCTTGGTTGGGTTGCTCTCAGATTGGAAGAGTGGTTGGAACTCTTGATTTTGTACTTCACCTTGCTGATACTCAATTACTTATTGTAATTGATATTGTCCTTACTTGAACACTTCATACTTGTTGAGAGTCCATGGCATCACAGGCACCAAATAAGATAAAGGTTGTAACATGTAGATTAGGAACAATTTCCATTTCGTATTAAAAGGTTTTAGATTGTTGATCATTGTGTGTTAGTATTTGTTGAGGTTATCTACTTCATCTAATTTGAAATTTTCAATTATTTAATAGAATCACTTTTAATTCCTTGTAACTACAAGAAATTGGTCCACACAATAAACAGGGTTTGTTACAGGAAAAGTGGAAGTGATTGTTGCCAACTGGGGGAGTGGAGGAAAAGTGGAAGTGATTGTTCCGAACAAGGTTCAAGAATAAAGGGCGCAAAAGGGCTAGCACTGATTCTATACAAGTAAGTGTGGGGAATCAACTGAAATTTGGAACAATAAAATGAAGCTTAGTATGACTGAAGAGAAGATGGAAATGTTGCATTTTGTGAATAGGATCTGTAAACACCTGATTTTGTCTGATCTTTTAACAATAAAATCCAAAAATTTGCACTTAATTTACCTTTTTTATTTTATTATAGTTTCATTGATTGTTTCTTTTGAAAAATAAAAAGAGATTTGCTGTTTGTTTTTGTATTTGCAAAATAAAAAAGCCCATCTCATTTTATTTCGGTCCAGTTTTTATCAACCTGATACCCAATTTGGTTTTAAGTTCATTTGTGTTTTGTATATTCTTCTCAGCCCGTTACCCCGTTATTGTTCAGCCCATATAAGGGCTTAACCCGTTTCAGCCCATTTTCACTTCTTAAAATAAATAAATAAAAATAAAATTGGGAGAAGAGTTCACAGACTCTTGTTTTCTCCTTTCCCCCACCCCTCGAGGCATACCCGTGAGGCATAGGGATGGAAAAGTTTTTTTTTATAAAAAAAATAATAATAAAAAGGGATAAAAAAATCATAATGAGTTTTTTGACTCCACGGGCAAGGGGTGAATTTTTCTTTGGGTGGAGCTATGAGTATCCAAAGAAGTGATATAGATATAAAAAGAAGAGTACATTGATTAAAAAAAAAAAAAGGAACACGAAAGGAAGATTCAATCAGAGGGACAGAAACATCAGAGAATCAATTTGAGAATCTGCAAGAAATCAACCAGTCCAGTAATACAACTCAGCAAGAACGAAAAATCAGAGACAACAGCAGTAGTCTAGGTATTTTTATTTTCAGAACTAATTCTAAATTTGTAAAAAAAAAAAAGAAAAAAGGATAGTGAGGCCGCGGCCTCCTTGCTCCGCCGCGGCCTCCCCTCTCTTTTCCCCATCCCCATCATCTTCTTCTTCCTCAGTCTCCCATCATCTTCATCGCCACTCTTTATCTCCTCTCCTCCTCCATGAGCCTCCACCATTACAGCCACACTTCCATGATCATCAACACAATCACCCATCTCCCTACCATCGCGGATCAGCCTCCTCCTCCCCTTGAACTCCTCCCTCCATAGCTTAACCATTATCACCAACAGCTTTCAACTACCTCCGCCGCGCAACCTCCCCTCAAGCCACCGTGACACCGCCACTCACAGCCCTCCCACAACCGTGATCAGCCACCAACTGCGCCTCCGTCCATGGTGGATCGGTCTTCCAAAGCTCGCAGCCGGCTTCCCCTCACGAAATCACAAGCCCACCTCCGTTGCGAACCCCTCCTCCCTTATGCTCCGATCTCATCGCCACCACTCCTCCGCTTCCTCGTGTGGCCTAGATCTGAGAGCTACCGCACTCCGCCTTGCATTTTCGTCTCCTCCTCTGATCCGCGAACGCTGATGCACCATGGTGGTCGTGCTCCCTTCGACACGGTGGCTTCCTTTCCCAGCTTTCCCATGTCTGCCTCACGCGTGCGCAGTGGTGGCCTTCATGCGCCACCGCCTCTTTTTTTTTCATCCCCCATGGCCGCAGACCTTACCCCATTTCTCCCTCTCTGCCCGCATTTCTCACTCTCATTCTGCCGATCTGCTTTTTTTTTCCTTTTCTCTTCAGTGTGTGTTTGGTTTTTGTTTAGTGGATGAGTGCCTGTGTGTGAGTGTCCATGAGTGAGTGAAAGAGAGAGTTATGTGTTAGTGTGAGAGAGTGTTGTGCCCATGTGTGTATGAGAGAAAGAGAGGTCTGTGTGTGTGTGTATGCGTGTGTGTGTGTGGAATAGAGAGAGGGAGAGGGTTCAGTGTGCGCGTGTGTAAGAGCGTATATACGCGTGTGTGTAAAAGAGAAGATCATAGGTATGTGTGGGTGTTTGTTAGAAAAGGAAATTAATCAGTTGATGAAAAATTAAGGGAATTAGGAATTTTAGATTTTATTTTTGGTCAAGAATGTTTTATTCTTTTTTGGCTCAAATTTTGGGTTTGTTTGTTTGGGTTTAGGTCAGTTTGGGCCTAAAAATTAAAAATGGAGTTTCTTTACTTTAAGTTTTTTTTTTAAATAAAATAAAAAGGAATGATTTATTTCTTTGATTTTCTTTGATTTAGTGTCAATGTTTCCTTTAATTAAAAAGGTAAAAAAAGAAGAAGAAAATAGTAATTAAGACCTTTGTTTTTTTTAGTTTAATTACTTTATATGTTTTGTTAAATTGTATGTTTATGTCTATGCTTATGAATTAATTTTATTTTTTATGTTTTGATTAGATTAATTGCTTAATTGTATTTATTTTACTTTTTAGGCTTAAATATTTTGTGTTTACATATTTTAATTAAATTAATTGCATATTTGTAATAATTTTGCATTTGTAGTATAATTATTTTACCGGTTTTGTGTATTTGTATATGAATTATTGTAATTTAATTATTTATGTGTTTTGGTTAAGTTAATTGCGTAATTTTTTTTTACTCAAATTTTTTTAGTTTTGTTATTTTATATATTTAGGTGTTTTGCTTGAATTAATTATATATTTGTATTCATGAACTTTTTTAGTATATTTATGTGTTTTATTCGAATTAATTGTGTGATTATGGTCATGTATTCTTTTTTTTATGCAATTTTGTATTTTTGTTATATTTATAAATAATTTCTTTTTTAGAATATTTTATTTAATATTCATTTATGTGAGTAATTGAGGAATTTTAGATAAAGGTGTTAATTTAGCCGTGACGGCTTATTAACTCAAAATTTCGGGTATTTGAGTTGTGACAACTTAATGACCTGAAAATTTCTTTAAAAAATATTTGTTCTTCTTTTGTATTTGTTTCTTTTTATAAAAATATAAAAAATAAATTTCTTTTTATCTTATTTGCAAATATTTATAATTTATAATTTCATTTTCGATTTAAATTTATTCATTTATCTATCAAAAATTTTATTTCAAATAAAGAGGTTAATTTAGCCGTGACGGCTTGTTAACTTGATATTTGAACATCTCAGTTGTGACAACTTGATGTTCCAAATATCTCACGTAAAGTTTTTTATATTTTCTCTTACAAAAAATACCAAAAATAACTCTTCGCTTCTTTTTAGATTTATTTGCAAATTTTCTTTATTTAGAAGAATTCCTTTTTAAAATTATATGCTTATTGTCAAATGGTTCGTTTCAAATAAAAAAGGTTAACTTAGTCGTGACGGCTTGTTAACCTATCATTTAGAATACCTGAACTGTGACAGTTTGGTTCTCTAAAAATTTCTTTTCTTTTAAGAAAAAAAACCAAATTCCTTTTAGTTTTCTTGTAATGAAAAATAAATATTTAAAAGGGGGTTATTATTTAATTTGCATAGTTAATTTAAGGTACCGTCAAAGGACGGGTGTATTAGGGGTGCGTAGGATTAAGTTCTTACCCTTCCCTATGCATAACCGACTCCCGAATTCAAATCTGGTTTCAAAGACCATTTTCAAAATGAATGGGTTTTTTCCATGTTTTCCCAAATTCTAATAAACTTGGTGGCGACTCCATTATTTTCAAAATAAGAATTTCTTTTTTCGCCGTCCCCGTTGCGATCTCGGTTGCGACAGGATCATTTATCTAGTAGGAATGGCAAATGTTGCCCTTTGTTTATGTGTTTGTTTGCTTCTTTTCATTTGTTTGATTTGGCTGTTATCAAGTGAAAAGATTGTAATTTACTTGCTTAGAGACATGTTAAAGATACCTGCTAAGGGCCCTATTGTTAGAAATGGCAATGAATGTAACGAGGCTTTCTATGTGTAATGGGGCTTTCCAAGAGAAATATGTATTTGTTATAGAATTCAAGATGATGTTCTCTGTAAAAAATGGATGATGCTATTTTAATATGCTAGTTATATTCTTCATTATACTAAATATGTGAGATGATAGTAAAAATGTAAAATGAATGCTATGCCAGATGAATTGCATTTTTTGTAAAATGAATTATTTGCAAAACTATATTCCGTTGAAGTATACATAAACACCATAGCAATAAGCCAATCAATTTTGAATGCTATGAAACCAACTGGAGGCTATGATATCAAGCAAAAAACGGTAAACGTATACCGGTAAATATAGTAAATGCATTCCAATAAATGACAATTAAATTACCATTTCATTGATAGCACCAGTTTGTTAATCATTGCATCATGTTATTAGGCACTTCACCTTCCCACTTTACATAGTGATGTGTTTTAACAAAAAGAAGTGTAAACCTACTGTGTTAATCATTACACAGTGTACACACACACACAAGTCAAGCTTTTACATTGCTAACATTGATATAATTTCCTTTTGTTTAAATATAAAAGCACAGGTCTTATGTAGTTTGTTGAATTCATTTGTGAGAGTCCTTGATCACGAATGTAACTATAAGACTCTTGACATTTTTTTTTTTCTGTTCTAGAAATTGTTCATGTAACTCTTAAGACTCCTGAGTGATTGCAATTCACTTCTATTGCCATCAATCATTTTAAGATTACATATCCCACGATTCCATAGAAAATATAATTATTACACCTAAATAATTAAAAAATACATGTCGTGAATAAGTTAATTTTTTTCCTTACGAAAAAAAAAAGATTGTTGCACTTACAAGAATGATTGATTAATTTATATTTAGATATGTAATTAAGAATAGATGATATTTATACAATTTATCAATGATATATTAATATAGTATATTACTTTATACAAATTATAATAATGCTTTTATTAATAATTATTCATTTATTAAAATTAAAACTGTGGACCTACTTCAAAGTCTCTACATAAAGAATACCTTAAATCAACTTTCAAATTAGACCAAATTTGATGATATTTTATAAACAAGCCACAATAAACCCAATAAGAACTTATAATAATAGATTATGTTCTAATCAGCATTTTAGAACATGAGCAAGGCTCCCCATTGGGAATTCCGTCCCCCGATAGGCGGCATTGGTAGATGCGGCAGGAACTATAAGCTTTGCAGTGAAATACTAACTTCGTAAATACTACATGCATATAAATCACCACAAGAAAAAAGTGTATACATAATAATTTTTCATAGAAAATCCATAATAAAAAAATAGATGAAAATTTATACTAATGTCCTGCTTCTCACATTAGATGCTTAAAATAATATATATTCAGAATGAACTCTCCATCATTACTTACATCTGCTTATCTTTTTTTTTTTTTAATATTTCAAAAGTTACATTGTTCACGGTAAGATTTTAATCAAGGACCTTATACTTTCTACCCAAATCGAACACCACTAAATCAATCATAGTAGCTTACATTTTGCTTAACTTAACTAAGAATAAAAGCAAATTGAGAAGCATGTAAGTAATACCATGGGCTTTTGTACATAAAATTACTAACTACCAAAACAGACAGCAAGCCTTGAATTTTCTTTTGTAAATTTTTTTCATCATTTTTTGGCATTTAAGTTCCACATATTAACGAACACTAAACCTTTGCAAGTTGTCTCAAAATATTTCTACACATTGTTCGGATGTATAGTATGTTTGAAATTGATGAGTAAATATGAAAAACATTGTGTGGTGAGGTTGGCTTATTGATCACCCACAATGTGAAACCCAAAACGAGAACACAGGAATCATGAAGCACGGAGTAAAGTTTTACTTTTCAAATCACAAAATATCATGAAGAAGTTAGATCTAATCACTTGTCAAAGCACGCGAGATCAATTCGTATACTGATAGAATAAGTTGATAGTACCAATGATGATCAAGTTAGGTTTTGACAAACTCTCCCTCTCATTTTATTGTCTCATCTTTGTGAGGATGCTTTAGGGAGTGGATATTTGTGTGATAAGCACCTGTTGGTTTTCTTTATTTTTTTTTTCCTTTCATATGTAACCAAAAAAAAAAGAAGACAAAAGAAACTTAAAGCCGCGCTTTATGTTCATGAAAGGTGCATGAGATGTCCATAACAAGCTTGAAATTTTTGACATAATATAAAGACGCCATTTTCAAGTACCAAATAAAACACATGAAAAGAAACACGAGTGTTGGTTCAGCAGGTAATATCGAGGATACCCTTTTAAAATGTTTTCCATTTTCCAACCGACGAGCTATGGCCTTCGATTGGATGGGTGTTCTCTGTCCTGTTCTGTAGACAACTTTCGATAAGGAAACTATTTCTTAAGCCTCAAAAGAAATTTACAAGGGAAAATTCAGTTATCCTGCACATAATAAGATGTGGGAAGGCAAGAATCATTAATGATAAACCAGCAACATGATGCATTTGATAAGTCATACGGGCAAAAGCAGAAGTGCAAAACAACATCCAACATTTACACAGGGAAGCATGCAAAAGAAATTCCAATGGCATGAAGCTTACTTCACCTAACAGAGTTTAAGTCAGACAAAGGGAGGCCATAGCCACCCCAAAATTTTTCAAATGTTTTATACATATATGTATATATATGTATGACAATGAGACATATATATGTGCTACTGGTTTTGTCAGTAATTGTGGCTTGATTTTTCCGTCCTGAGTCAAGAAGGGGTGGCTTGCATTTAATGAGGAAGAAAATCTTCCTTGTCCAAGAACTCCACCGAAAGCACGGTTTGCAACTGTTTCGCCTAAAAACAGTTGTTGGAATTGTAATGTGGATTTAATGCACAATGGCTTCAACTCCTCTATTTATATAGAGAGGGAGCAAATCATGGAGATGCATCAAGAGCTGAAGCATTATTCAGATGTATTAGAAGAAGCAGTATTAGCTTCTTATAGTGAGAGAAAAAATAAAGAGTGTTACACTAGGAATTTTGGGTATATTCTCTAAATTTCTTTAATACTACAAATTATAATAGAAGAGAATCTCACTGAGAATACATTATATTATAATTACTTTTTAAATATAGTGAAGTATTTTTCAAAATTTGACCCGTGATTTTTCCCTCAAAATTATAGAAGGGTTTTCTAAGTTAAAAATTTGGTATATGGTTCGTGTCAATAGTAATGAGGTACTATTCATAAATAATGACATAGACCCCACTGAAGTAATATTTATGTAGTTTCACTATACAATATTATTTACATAGATAGTGACATATGGATTCTATTGTGAATCACTATTCATCATATTTCATTTATCCATTAGTTTCCATAAATTTGGAAAGCTTACACTCATATCCATAAGTATTTATTGCATTTGGAGTTTATTCAACTCTAATATTTCCTAACTAAGTTTAAATGTGACAAACGTGGCATGGCGTTGTTTTATGCTAATGGGCCTACTTTAAGGCCTATCCAAAATAAAAGTAAATAGAGGGAATAAAATAAAAGATTGGATGGCCAACCAAACTTACCAACAAGCAAGTCTCTATTAAATCTTCTTCTACACGCCACTTTGCCACATTCCAAATTCCCTTCTTTAGCAGTTCAGCCTTTCTCTATTCTCTCTCGCTGTAAGTTCAAAAAATTTCAAAAGAAAAAGTGAGGGTGCGAATTCTATCTCGCTGCTACTTGTTGGAAGAGTGAACCAGTTGACTTGAGGACTTTAGCAAGTGCAACGTGCAAGTGTGCTGTGTGCAACGCATAAACAAAGGTGAGGTTTTGTTTGTGTTCCTTATTTTTTATTGGCAAGCGATTACGGTACCTTATGTATATATATATATATATAGTCTTTCTACTCATTTTAGCGAAGTAACTTGAGAAACAAATTTTAATATAAATGTGACAGTAAAATAATTAAATTAATCATTTTTATTACTTAATCACAATTACTCGTCTTGTTAAATATTATGTATAATATTAGTTTGATTTCTTTACATATCAATTGATTACTTATCAAAGATAGCTAAAAGTCTATCATTTCAAGAAAATAGAGACATCATAAAATCAATGGCTTTTGCTTATTAAGAGCAACTTTTATATTATTTTAATAAATTGTACTATTATGACTTTTTGAGAATAGCTTTTTGAGAATCCAAAGATCTAATCTAAGCAGCTTTTTAAGAGTTACAATAATACCAAACTAAGCTTTAGTGTTAGGTTTGGTGAACTAAGCATAGTGTGCTCTAGTGTGAGGAGTATAATATAATCTTTGGTTAATTAGTGTAGAGTGTATTTGTTAGTTCATTCTCAAATAATAAAAAGAAGAGTTTACTTTTAGTGTCTTCTTACTCTGCAATTTGGCATCAAAGCTTGACAGTCTAAAATTGCTTCAAGTGGAAGGATGGGAAAGCTTTTGCAAAATCGTAGTCTGGGATCAAAGCATTAGCGAGAGAATTTCATTCACTCACTAGACAAATATCTAAGTGATTGGTGGAATTAAGGAGCTTATCAACACCTAGAATTATCATACATGAAAAACATATATGGAGTCGTACCTCTAAGGCCAAGACTTGTAGGAGCATTGAGGAAATGAAGGATTAATGTAGGGAAGGCAATGTTTACAATCAAGGCCACAGTGGAGGATAATATGCTAGAGCATATAAGGAAAACGTCAGCATTGAAGGAAGTATGGGACACATTTTCAACATTGTTTTCCAAGAGGAACGACACAAGGTTGCAACTCTTGGAGAACAAGCTCTTATCAACTACTCAAGGCGACATGATGATCTATCAATACCTTATTAAGGTAAAAACTCTTTGCCAAGAAATTTCAAATTAGATCATGATAGTAATATAATATACGATCAATGCATGAAAAGAATTATTATTCATGGTCTGAGACCAAAATATAGAGGTTTTATTGCTGTACTTCAAGGTTGGTCTACCTGGCCTTTACTTTTACAATTAAAAAATTTGTTGGCTTACCAAAAGGCATTAGCCAAACAAATGACCGAAATATCAGTGAAGAATGAAGAAGAATCATTCTTCACTAGTAGAAGAAAGGGAAGGGGAAGCCACCTTTAAGTAAAAGTTTAAACAAAAGTGAAAAGTTAGGGAAGGAGCAATGAGAAGATTTTCAACTTGGAAAGACAAAGAAACAAGATATTGTCTGCTTCAACTGTGGGAAGCGAGGACACTTTGTATGAGATTATTGATTTAAGAAGAACTCAGCAAAGAGTAACGTTGCAAGTTCAAGTCATCTGGAGGAAAAAAAGAATTGCGTCAAAGAAGATTGGGACGGTTCCGCTTCACTAGCAGTTGAAGAAATCTTATCATTTGAACAAAATTAAACATGGGAGTTAGTGCCAAAATCAAAAGATGTAAAGCTCATTTCTTGTAAATGGGTTTATAAGATCAAGACCCGTTCAAATGGCTCAATAGGAAGGTACAAGGCTTGCTTAGTTGCACGAGGCTTCTCCCAGTAGTAACGGTTGGATTATGATGAGATCACAAAGATTAATTACTATGCATTGGCAACATGAAAATCATGGACATTGGCAAAATTGAATCTATTTAAAGAGAAGGTTGAAAAAGAAGTTGGAAAGAGGATTCGATGCCTTTGCATAGACAATAGGGGGAAAACACATCAAAAGAATTCTACTATTTCTTGAAGAAGTGTAAAATACGAAGACGGATAACGTGTTTGAACACTCCTTAACAAAATGGCATAGTAGAGAGAAAGAACCATCATCTGACAAAGATTTGTTGGAGCATGTTACATGCCAAAAGTGTCGTGTATGAAGACTACAGCACATATGATAAACCGACTTACACAAGCCTAGTTGAGGTTTCGTCCAAGAAGTTATGGAAGCTCAAATCCATGTTTAGTCATTTCCAAGTATTTTGTTGCGTGTGCTTTGTCTTCATTCCAGATCACTTGAGAAGCAAAATGGACAAAAAGGTGATCTATTACATCTTTGTGGGGGTATGATAGTCAGAGAAAAGGTTGAAGATGTTGTGATCACACAACTGGGAAATGTTATGCATAAAGAAATGTGGTGTTTGATGAAGCATCCTCTTGGTAGTCATCACAAGTAGTGATTTTACCGGATTTTAAAAATATTGAAGGCATATGATAGAAGAAAAAAATAGGGGAGCAACAAGGAGAAAAAGTACAATCTACAAGTCCAAGTAAGGTGGAGAGACACAAACAAAGCCCTTGGAAAACTGGAGTTCATCAAAGGGAATAGGAAGAGCCTAAACAAGAGGAAGAAGGAAAAGCTGATGAACAACCACAACTCAAGAGATCCACAAAGTGAAAAAACCCAATCCGAAATATGCAAACGTTGCAGTAGCTATGGAAGGAGAGGAGCATGTAACATATGAAGATATCGCATAGAAGAGAGAATGTAGCAGATCAACACTGGTAGATAGTGAATATCTTCATCAAGGGGCTAAACATCATCAAATTTTCATAGTTTCACAAACAACATGGAATATGAAGAAGATCTAGTGCTAAGGGGGAGAAATGAAAATCAGCACGGGAAGTTTCTAGCATTGGAAGCTGCAAGAACTACAAGATGCCAAAATTTTCTATATGCAGAAACTATACTAAGCTAACATGATCCTAGAATTTTCTAGCCACTGTTAGTCACCGACATTGTGGCCTATAAATACTAGAGTGGAAGCTATAATGTGTGTAGTTAACAAAGTGCACTGAGTGAGTGAGCAAGTGTTCGTGTGTACAATGAGATGGTGCTCCTACGTAAGAGAGTCAGTAGGTAAGTGTGAGAGTTGGCGAGCCAAGCATAGTGTGCTCTAGTGTGAGGAGTATAATATAGTCCTTGGTTAATTAGTGTAGTGAGTATTTGTTAGTTCATTCTCATATAACAAAAAAGAAGAGTTCATTTTTAAAGCACAACCATGCATGCCATCAATTTATTCGTCTTTAACATCTTGGTCAATATAATTTGATTCATCAATTAATGCAATTTTTGAATACAGCGCAATCAACATCTCCAAGATTCCAATAAAAGGGGAGAACCTGGCCAGCCATATAAATCAAAGAATTTCTATTTATTTAATTTGAAATCATAACTCATTTATGTGTTTATCTCCTTTGTGTTTTCTTTCTTTTTTATTTAATTTTTAATTTTGGTACGACTGTTTAATTCTTTCTTTTACAGTAGGAAGAAAGATGTTCTCAGGATTAACGAGGACAGTTGAACAGTTATTTGCATGGCCTAAGGAAGATGTTGCGAGGCCTTCTTATCAAGTCATCACAGTGCTCACCTCTAGACTTTTTTGACTAATTTCTATTATCTTTAACTTGCCGTACTATTTCAATCGTTTATGTAACATAAAATTTGTATGCAGAAATCTTTAAAAAAAAAAAAAAGTTATGCAGATTCCACGATATAACGGAAACAGCTAGTGGATTGGCCATTAGAGTGTTCGGACTTATATATGATGAGCAATTTTCTCATGGGCTGATGTGATGATGTATGAGCAATTTGTATGCAAATGTATGCTTCTTCCTTAGTTTCATGTTGCACTAAATAGCTGTGGAGAGAATCCAAGAGTTTGGAATCGGCAAACTTTGAACTCGAGTCAGCCTGCAAGGTTATTATTCTCATTTGAACATCTGTGCCTTTCTTTTTGATCCTATATATATATATATAGATGCTTTCCTTTATTGGAGATGATCTAAGATTATGGCATAAGTCTCAAAATAAGTAGATTTAAAGAAATTTATTATCCACTGGAAATATTTTCCAAAAAAATAATTGGACAAATTAATGCCACGTTATTAGTTATATAATGATTTTTTTCTATTTTAAGAATAATCATAAAGAGAAGTCCCCTAGTTAATTGTTTACAAGATAATCAAAATAGTGACCAACAGGTAAAGGACAATAAAACGTAAAACAATAACAATTGTTAGTGGGCGGAGCTTAAGTGCATAAATAAAACGAGAGGAGAGTTACTCTAACACCCAAAGTGAGTGCCTCTCGTATGATGGTGATTTTTATTTATTTTACCTATCCATCATATTCAATTATTAAAAAATAATTGTCCCAATAAACACTCATTCTTTTTGAATGGCAACATAACATTTTTTATATAAAACAATAGCAATTGCTAGTCGATGGAGTTTAAGTCCATAAATAATAGGGCTAAACACGCCCCTTTGCGCAACCTATAAGTATACCTCACCTCGTTGCACTTTTGTATTGTTTTATCATTGAGTTATATTAATTGTGTTTACTATATATGGGATAATATATTGATTCATTATATATGAGATAATATATTGACTCACATTTCATATACTATTGGATGAAATGTAAATCCTATTCAAATGAAGTTCATATTTAATCTAATGATAAATGAAATATGAGGTAACATTGTGTCTCATATACAATGAGTGCAAATAATATTTTTCTCTCTCACTCACACTTGTTCTTTTACATGGTCAGAGTCAGTCACAAAGTGAGCAAGACCAGCGACTCTTAGATTTTGCAAAAATTTATGTTGGAGCTCTTCTATAATACTCTTTGAGAACAACACAACCATTTACTTGATTTATTATTTCTCTTTTTCTTTTTCTTTTTCTTTTTTCCTCATGTTTGATAGCTAGGTATGATTCTACTAAAATTCAAGGATTTTTCTTTCATTCTGTTGTGATGGCAGGCATGCACTCTTTTGTCTCTGACAGCCTGAGTGAGGCGATTTTTTGGGGCGACCAAAATCAAGACTAGTTGTAAGGCAATGGAAGAAGCGCTGCAATGGTGGCTGTTAAGATTTTGATGGGATAAATAATTTATTTAAATACTTATAAAAATATAATTTTTAAAATATAATTTAAGAATAAGTTATTTTATATTTAAATATATAATAATAAAAGTAGTTATTTTTAGTATTTTAGAAAGTGCTTATTAAGAAGTTAGATATTTTAACTTCTTAAAATATTTTAAAAAAGTAATAAGTTATTCAGTTAAACAAGATAAAAAGTAAAAATATAACTTTAAAATTTTAGAAAGTTAAAAAAAGTTATAAGTTGCACTATCTAAACAGACCCTAAATAATGTCTTAGGGGTTGTTTCAGAGATATTTTACAGACTAATTTTAAATTTTTAAAAATAAATAACTCAAAAAAATTTGTTTGGTTGGTTATTTTTTTAGATTGATTTTAAAAATAAAAAATAGTTTTTAATTGCTACTAAAAATAATTTTTAAAATATTATATTATTTTCAAAATAATTTTAAAAAATACAAAAATAAAAATAATTCCAAACAACTCCTTAGTTTTTACTACCTCTATTCCTTAATAATGTCACGGTTCCACTATTATTATTATTAAGAAATGGAGGTAGTAATATATGTTGGGTTCAGGATTGGTTCACAGTATAATTAAATGATGTTAATATATGTCAATAAACACCAAAATAAATCTGATAAAATCAAATCTACTAATCAGTATAGTGTAGCACAATAATAATAAATATGTGCAAAGCTAAAAGAAAATAGATCCTAAAATTTAACGTGAAAAGCCCAAATCCTGGAGAAAAAATCATGGGATAGATTCCAAAAAATATTTCACTGTATTCATAATGATTAAAAAATATTTTTTTATACTCTCAAATCCAAGAGATAAACATAGTGTTTCCCAATAAAAAATTTTCTATTCAAATATTACAATTTTATAGTATCAAAAAATAATAGAAATAATATCAAAAATATTTCTGATATATTTATCCACGCATTACCCTCTCTAAAATTTACTCACAGTCTCACTCTATTGTTCCATGAATAACACACTGTGTATCTCTTTTACTATGCAGCTTTTTTTTTTTTCCTTTTGATGCTTTGTGTTGTTGTGCTCCTGAAACTGAACAAACGCTTCTATTTATAAAAGCAATGGGCAGTGTGAATATCATCTACGCGTTGCGGCACAGAAAATTTCTTCACGCGTATACAGATTTTCCGATCACTGTATTTGCTATCTTCACGTTGCAATGTTTTCTTCTTGCAACCAATTTCAATCTTTTGCATCTAATGCATTGCCATCCATTTAATTACTTCTTTGACAAAAGCATCCACAGCTGGACCCCACAACATGTTGGTCATTTGATTCAACTATGCGAATTTTGAAGACATCGGAATCAAGAACTCGTCCAAGATTCAAGGGAAAAAGATAAGAACTGAGCAAACAAGATTCAAGAAAAGATTAGAGGTGGAAAGAACCGGTGCTGAAGAAATGCTTTTGTTGAAGGGAGTTGATACATTAAACAAGCAAAAGATGTACAGTGAAGGTGGGAACAGGTATAGTTCCCTTCATGTCATGTTGTACCAAGCTATATAAATGAACAATTTACAATTCTAACTCATTTATGCGTTTCCCTCTTTTATAGTAGGAACTAGGAAGAAAAGTTATTTTTAGGGCCAAGGAGGACTTCGTTGAATAGTTATTTGCAATGACCTAATGGATGAAACATTGCATGAAGCTTCTAATTGTGTTGCTATATTTATACCTCCATAGATTTTTGGCTAATTAATTTCCAGCTCCTTCAACTTGGTACTAAGCTAATTTCAATTGCTTTGGGTAACACAAAATTGTGTGCAGGTACCAAGACAAAGAATGTAGAAGACATGAAAACAGCTGGTGGGTTATATAGCCAGTAGCCGCAGAGAGTTTGTACTTTTGAGCTAGTGTGATGAGCTCAATTATTGTTTGTATGACTAGCTTGAAGGTCTAGCAGGAGAAAGATGCATGCTCCCTGTAGGCAGATATGCTCATAACCAGCATGATGATTAATTTCATAACAAATTCTTGATATTGACATCATTTGTTCAAATGGTAAATCATTAATTCAACAATAATGTACGTGAATGAACTTTATAACGTCTTCAATTCTACTATAACTTTGACGTGTCAAATAGCTGCTCGAGAGAACTCTAAGAGGTTGGAGTCAACAAAATTTTAACTCAAAAGGAAGCTTCTTAATTTCCAAATTGCAAGTTGGTGAAAAACTTTAGAATTTTGATCATAAAAAAAACCGAACTCTCCTTCATTCATGCTTGTGCTGCCTCACCAGTCACCTTGGGCCCCAATTTGGCAAGGATACTCCACACGGAAAATCTTATAACTATATTAATATGTAATAATAATACAACAAATATCAAATAAGTGTTTGAAAATTGATGTTTGTGGTTCAATATTAACAATATGCTATCCTTTGTATGGGGGGAACCATGGCCTTAGCGTTAGTAAGCTCACAACGGATTAAATAAGACCATGGCTTTTCAAAGAAAGTAAACTTAAAATTTAGATTATTTATTGGAAATTCCACTTGTTTTAAAAATGATTAAACTAGTGCCACATGATAAGTAGTTATATACTTAAAAGGAAAATAAAAAGTTAAAAAAAATTCAATCCTTTTTTGTTGAAAAAGTTTCCAATCTATTATTTTCCGGATATACAATATGAGTAATAATAATTTTCATGACAGAATGATGAAAAAAAAAATAGCAACGTGATGCGAAGGATTGTTTTGGAAGTTAATAATATTTGGGGTATAATAAAATTATACAATAGATATATATTATTTTTGATTAAACAATAAATATACACTATATATCTTATCATCATTTGATGTGATGTATGGACTCTTCTTATTTCATTCACTCATCACATTCAATAATAATAAAGTGTATAATATATATATATATATATACACACACGATATAATTATATTATATACCAAGCTCTTTCAAGGCAAAAGGCATGCAAAAAAAAAAAGGGCGGCAAAGTGGTCATCCATGGAGCCTGGTCCCCTCTATGTACCAACTAAAGAGTTACACCCAAAAAAAAAAAGGCGCATGCAAAATAAATAGAGGAGGACATAGGTCATTACCAAAAAAAAAAAAGGAGGACATGGGTCACAGAAAGTCAAGAGTCACTACAGGAAGCGTACCAAGGAAGGAACCGAATACGCCTGTAATCTGTTTCCTTTTTCCCTTTTATTTTTCTTTGAGAAAGAAAAAAAAGGAAATACTTTATCCTTGATTGTGTCAATCAATGATGATTTTTAAAAACCAATATGGTTTCCCTCAAGATGTTACCAATTTTTATTATAGAGTAAATTAATTAATGTTGTGAGAATCTTCTCGGTTTATCTTTTTTAGCAAGCTGAAGGCATGCACAGGGTGTCTTGAGAATTGACTTCAAGTCTTGTGTCCAAAAGTGCAAATATATAATATAATCATATTATCATGCTTTGTTGTTCTTCTGAAAAGCGCACTTGCTAATGCGCGTGTACGATAATAACTGTACGAGGATTCTTTGGTTGCCCTTTTCCTCTCTAGCTAAGAAATCCATTGCTTTCTTACTTGTCCTCATTATAATGCTGTGCATTTTTTTTTTATATCAAGGGTCTTAGTCAAAATTGGATTTTGATCATCAAACTGTTAGTTACTACAAGCTTGCTGAAAGTGAAATGCTTCGCTGGTTGGGAAGCATGATGAATCGGAGTTCAAGCAGGAAGGAGACTTACAATGGTAACCAGGACTTCATAGACATCATATTTTCATGGTCCCTTCAAGACATTTTCAATGAAGATCTTTACAAGGACAAGGTTAAGAATTGAATGTTGCAGTATTACCATCTTTATTTGGATATTTGGGAAAAAGACTGTGTATATTTGTTCGCATAATAATCACCATTACTTTGCTTGCGTTACCCGTGTTCAATGACTTGAATTGCATGAAGGAATTAATAGTGCGTTTAGCATTGTACTAGACGTCACATTTGATATTTACTTTCAAGAGTTTTGCATTCAAGTCAAACCAAAGCATGTTACTTGAGCATCCATATTAACATAATATCCTTGCTTTTTAAACTTCACAGGTGAAAAATATTGATCAAACGTTCCAATCCGTTGGTCATTATTTTGGGTCATATGTGTACCCCTTATTGGAAGAAACCCGAGCACAGTTACGCTCAAGTATGGAAATCCTGTCCAGTGCACCTTTTGCGGAAGTAATCTCTATTACGGAAGCTAGTTCAAGTGGTAAGAAACTCTATGTTGTTAAGGCAAGCAACTGGAAAAACAGGTCCTCTGGTCATGGAAAAGAGCTATACAAAACATTGTTCGGAGATATTTTTGTCTTGGCTGATTTTAAACCTGAAACTCCAAGTGATTTACAAAGGGTTGGAAGGACGTGGACCTTGGTATCGTCTGCTGGTATCCTAGAGGAGGAGCGTGAGGAAGATACCGATATTGTGTCTACTTTTAAATTTATTGCATCTAAAGATATTGATCTCAGTGAAGTAGGAGGAAAAAATTTGTTTCTGGTATTTCTGACAAATATAATCCCTAACAGAAGAATATGGAGTGCACTGCACATGTCAGGAAACTCAAATCTAATAGAGAAAATTTTATGTGCTGGTGATGTGGTAAGACACTTAATTTCATGTCATGGCTTTGTCAGTGTTTTATTCTTGCTATTATAGGAATATACTGTAAGAAAAAGGTAAATTATTGCCATCAAACATTGATATTGTGTTAATCTGTAGCAAAGCATAACACTGCAATGATACTCTTAAGTCACTTCAATATTTAGTGATGATTGTCTGTAGTAGTTAATTGCATCACCCTTTTAGAAAGCATATAGAAGGAAGCTGTGTTGCTGTTTATATATGAGAAGATTCACACCAACTAGCTAATTGTTTATGAAAATGTGAAGACATTTTCTTGTTAATTGTTACATAGACTGTGTTTCATCTCTAAAGTTGAACTTATTTTAAATTCTGATTATTGCAATGACTGATGAATGTAAGCTGGGAAGCAGGTTGAAGAAATTTGTGATCACTGCTCTCCACAGATGGATGATCTGAGAAATGACAGAAAATATGAAAATTTATTATCTGGGCTGAATGAATCCCAAAATAAGGCAATTTGTGCATGCCTTTATTCCTCTCATTGCGATCATAAGTCTACTGTGGATCTCATTTGGGGTCCACCAGGAACTGGAAAGACCAAAACTTTGGGCACACTTCTCTTTGCTTTATGGAAAATGAACTTTAGGACTCTTGTCTGTGCGCCAACAAATGTTGCCATTAAAGAAGTGGCATCGCGATTCTTGAGCATGGTGAGAGAATCATTTGATAGACAATCTGATGCTTTGTTCTATGCATTAGGAGACATGCTCTTGTTTGGCAATCATGAGCGGCTTAAAGTAGGTGAAGACATTCGAGACATATATTTGGATCATCGTGTCGAGCAGCTCAAAACATGTAGTACTTGGAGATATTCTTTTGCTTCAATGATTGATCTTCTTGAAAATTGCGTTTTAAAGTATCATATATTTATTGAGAATGAGTTGAGAAAGGAGCAAGAGAACATTGATGATGAAACTATTGATCGAACAAAAGAAGAAAACTCTTCAGATTGTAGTGAGGGGATGTGCAAATCTTTTCTTGAGTTTGTGAGAGAAGGGTTTCTTTCTTTAGCATCGCCACTGAGAGACTGTATTTCCATCTTATTTACTCATGTGCCCACAAGTTACATTGAACAGAACTTAGAAAATATGGGCTGCCTTATTCATTTGCTTGATTCATTTCAAGCTTTGTTGTTTCAAGGTAATATTGACAGTGAAGTGTTGGAAGAGTTTTTTTCTCCTTCAGAAAGGCGAGACAGTTCTTCTGAGCCTTTTGTGCATGCTGAATACTCATTGAACAAGAGCAGATCTGAATGCCTGTCTTCTTTAAGAATGCTTAAAGATTCACTTGGAGTACTCAACCTGCCAACTTTTGTGAACGAAGAAAGAACTAAACAGTTCTGTTTGCAAACATCCTCAATAATATTTTCCACTGCTTCTAGCTCCTTTAAGTTGCATTCTGTTGATGATATGGAGCCGCTAAACATTTTGGTGATTGATGAAGCTGCACAGTTAAAGGAATGTGAATCAGTTATTCCTCTGCTACTTCCAAACATAAACCATGCTATTCTTGTTGGAGATGAACGCCAGCTTCCGGCAATGGTTGAAAGTAAAGTATGTTCATGCTTCTATGTTTTCATGCATATTGAATAAACATTTCATTTGCTATATTTAATATCCCTGTATCTCCTCTCCCCCTTTTGAATCCTAGAAAGTTTCCAGCACTAATTAATATTTATGATTGTCATTGGTCTATCTAAGGTTTCTCGTGAAGTTGGTTTTGGAATAAGCTTATTTGGGAGGCTGAGCTCACTAGGTCATCCAAATCACTTTCTCAACATACAATATAGGATGCATCCAGCAATAAGTTCCTTTCCAAATTCACACTTCTATTTAAACCAAATTCTTGATGCTCCAAATGTTGCGAGGAAGAACTATAGAAAGCAATATCTACCAGGGCCAATGTTTGGTCCGTATTCCTTTATAAACATAGTTGGTGGCAAAGAAGAGTTTGATGATGCTGGGCGAAGCCGGAAAAATATGGTTGAGGTTGCTGTTGTGATGAAGATACTTGAAAATTGCTTGAAAGGTTTGTGATTTTTTATTTAATTCTCACAGTAATATATAATATTATTACATTTTCTTATTTCTTGTGGGTATACTAGTCAGAAAAGAAAGATTTGTTGATCTTGAGTCTTGATGTTTGTTAGTAGGTTAGTAGGTAATATTTCAATTTGAAATTTTAATTGTTAGTTGTATTAACAATTTTGTATTTATATCATGAGTAACATTGTTGGAAGAAACAATGTCTTCGTGTTTTTAAATTGTTTCTATGATGACAATTTGCCCAAAAAATATTACAGAAAAGAGCATGCTGAAATGTGAAATATACAAGACATATGAGTCTTTTTTGAAAACAATTACTTTGTTAGTGTGCAATTTTTTCTGAATTTGGATTCGTTTTTGTAAAGTGCTTGTCTTTTCTTTGTTTAGCCACAAAAGTCAAAGCTACCTATGTGCTACATGCAGCTAGTAGGCGTGCATTGCATTTATTGCAATGTTTAGAGGTGCATTTTTTTCAACCCACCAGATAACGTAATATAGGCGTGGGAGGCAAATTTTGGCTTATATGCATATTTTCATTTACAAACGGCAACTCATTAATTGCATATGAGGCATATCTCCTCTATATAAAGCACTTGTAGGCATAGTATTAAAAACCGGCTCGGACTGGCCAATTTGATTGGAAAACTGGTGAACAGGTCATGAAACCGATCCGAGTCAGTATTTGGATCGGTCTTGCATCGAAACCGGTGCGACCGGTTTAACTCGGCCGGGTTTGTATCAAAACCGGTGACTCGGCTGGTTGAATAGGGTTTGACCGGGTTGAGTTTTTTTTTTTTTTGCTTTTTTTTTTTTTGCTAAATGATGACTATTTTAAAAACCTTTAAAAAAAAGTCTAATTTGACTTATAGAAAAATGCAATAACTTTGTTTGTATTGTCATAACTTGTGAGTTTGTGATGTAAAACTTTGTGAGTTTGCTTATGTAATTATGTTTTGAACTTGCCATTTGTAATTCATAATTGTGAAATGTGAACAATATTTTGGAATTTATGTTATTTATTTATATTTTTATATTTGAACCCTTTAAAGAGTGTCAAATTGTTAATTAGTTATTATTTTATTGTATTTTATTTAAATGTTTATATATTTTTTTATATAAATCCGGTTTGACCAGTGACCCACCGGTTGAACTAGTGACCCGATGCCTCAACCGAGTCAATCACCGGTCCAAGTCTAAAAACTATACTTGTAGGAACAGAACAAGAACAGAGAAAACCAACAAAAATAAAAAATCATCTCCTCATTCTTGTGTGATAGAGTAGAGTTATTTGATACTTATAAATTCTTCTCTTTTATGAGTTGAGAGTATATACTAGTGAGAAAAATACTGTGGGGTATTCTGCATGTATTTGGGATTTGGGTCGGGTGGAGTGTGTCCATCTTTTGTATCTCCATCATATTTCTATAGTGAAATATTTGGTTGTTGTCTTTGCCCGTAGACGTAGGTTTTAAGTCGAGTTACGTAAATTCCTGGTGTCATTTATTTTACATATTTGCATAATTATTTTGTGCCACTCTGCTTCTACCTTTTGGGCCTGCCATTTCACAACAATTTTCTTTTTCTTGGTGTGCAGCGTGGCTTGACTCCAAGGAGAACCTTAGCATAGGCATAGTGTCTCCATATGCTGCCCAGGTTGTTGCGATTCAGGATGTACTTGGACAGAAGTATGATAAGCATGGTGGATTTTCTGTGAATGTGAAGACAATTGATGGCTTCCAGGGTGGGGAGCAAGACATTATTATATTATCAACTGTTAGAACTGATGGAAGCACTTCACTTGAGTTCATTTCCAGTCCCCAAAGGACTAATGTTGCTCTTACAAGGGCTAGGTAGAGCTTAATATTTAATATTCTTATAAGTTTGCACTATTTTTTTGGCTTTTTATTATGGAGTGATTGTTGCTTTGATATCCAACAGGCACTGTCTATGGATTTTGGGCAGTGAAAAAACCCTTATAAGTCAGGAAAATGTTTGGAAAGCTATGGTGCTTGATGCTAAAAGGCGTCAATGTTTCTTTAATGCTGACGAAGACAAGGATTTGGCAAAAGCCATCTGGGATGCTAAGAAAGAGCTGGACCAATTAGATGATTTGCTTAATGCTGATAGTGTCCTTTTCAGGAATTCCATATGGAAGGTATTTGGTGCTTCTCAATCTTGTAGCTTGACTTATTATTCCTGCTGTTGATGTTCTCATCATCTGCTTGATTGGTTCGGATGCCAGGTTCTTTTCAGCGATAACTTCCTTAAATCATTTAAAAAGCTGCGATCGGAGCAGAAAAAGAAGTCCATTATCAACCTCTTGCTCAAACTTTCCAGTGGGTGGAGACCTAAAAGGATGAAGATGGATGTGCTTTGTGGGAATTCATCACAGATGTTGAAGCAATTTAAGGTTGAAGGTCTCTATGTCCTTTGTTCAAGGGACATTGTAAAAGAATCAACGTATACTCAAGTTTTAAAGATATGGGATGTACTGCCTCCAGAGGATATCGCTAAACTAGTGAAGCGTCTTGATAATATATTTGGAAGCTATACTGATGATTTTATCGGTCGTTGCAACGAGAGATGCTTTGAGGGGTAAGTGCTTTAAGTTGCATTTCATTATGCCCAAGATATTACAGATGGCTGATGTCATTCATTTTGCTTCTTTTATAGGACTAAGGAGATTCCAATGAGTTGGGAAAAGTCTGTAGAGATCATAAGATTTAAGAATCTTGAAAATAATGTAAATGAGTCAGAATCAAGTCTTCGTGCTGATCAACGAATTTATGTTGAGAATTCAAAGGTTGAGGAGAGTTTGCTATTGATGAAATTCTACTCTCTGTCATTAGTTGTGGTTAGCCACTTGCTTTCTGATCGTAACAACAATGAATTGGACCTCCCATTTGAAGTAACAGACGAGGAACGAGAGATAATCCTCTTTCCTAAGAGCACGTTTGTGCTGGGTAGGTCGGGTACTGGAAAGACCACTATTTTGACCATGAAGTTATTTCAGAAGGAGAATTTGCACCACATGGCTGTTGAAGCGGCATACGGAGCTACCAGTGCTGCAGTTCCTTGTTTGAATGAGGATTATAAAGAGAGTTCTACTGTGACTGATAGGCCTGTTTTACGTCAGTTATTTGTAACAGTGAGTCCTAAATTATGTCAAGCAGTAAAACATCATGTTGTTCGATTGAAAAGGTTCGTCTTCTTCGATATACTAACTGCTTTTCTTTCTCCATTTCAAAATAAATGACAGGCTTAGGGTTTGTTTGTTTTTATAAAATTTTTCTGATTTTGTTTCCTATTTTTCAAATTAAATTATGTGCCACTTTATTTTCAGTGTGTTTCCTGTTTTATATTTTCTGGCTTTCACAAAATATTGTTGTTTTAAGTTATTCCTTAAAAAATCTAAAAATCTAAAACTAGGTAGCTTTTTTTTTAATTAACTGTGAAAACAGGAAGTAGAAAAAGGAAATATTCTGAGTGACCAAATTAGAGTCCACCTTACCATTATCTATTCGTGTTCTATCTCTGTCACCTTTTATACATGTGGAAAGAAAACTGTAGTGAAACTAATGAAATCTAGTAATTCAAGAATAACTTTCTTTTAATTTTTGTTATCCATTATTTTTTAATAAAATTATTGGCTTTTGTTGGCATCAAAAGTAGCTTCTATTATAAGTAATAATATTTTACATACACTATATTTACATAATAAATTAAATAAGAAATCAAATGTAGTCCCTAGTGGTCATGTCTAGAACTTTGAAATGGAATTTACTTTATCCTTTGAGCAATGTGTTTTTTTTTTTTATCATGCATATTTGTTGATTTAAATACTTTTTACAAACACGTAGTTTTCAGGTTGAAGGATTGTTTTTTATAGGGAAAAGCTTTCACTTATTATTTAAGTCTAAAGATGGAATGTTTGAATACCAACTATTATCCCTTTCTGATCTGATATGATAATATGTATGGTCCTGCTCTAGTTTTGACAATGACAGACCAAGAAACATAATTGTTGTTTTGGTTGCGAATTGCATGATAATAAATTTATAATTTTCATCTTGTTTTCTAATTAAGAAACTATGAAACGATGAAAATTTTACACCATCCCACCTCCTTAACTGTAGTCCCTCTTATAAGTCTGCATGTCCAAGTTCTTAATATAAATTTGGTCATCATGTCCTTTTACTGAGTTCTCTTTTAAATTTCATTTATGCCATAGATTTTATGCTTGATTTGGATAGTATATAATATTATTAGACATTATGCGTACAGATCTATATGCGGTGGGAATTTCTCTGCCAACAACAGTTCTATGGACGAAGATATTGATGTTGATACATTAATGCAGTTCAAGAATATTTCAGATTCTTTCATTGATCTACCTGCCAACTGCTATCCACTTGTGATAACTTTTCAGAAGTTTCTAATGATGCTTGATGGAACTATGGGGAATTCCTTTTTTGAAAGATTCAGTGATCTAGCTTCCAATAATCTAAACCTTGGTGTAAGATCTGTTGCTTTGGAGACCTTCATAAGAAATAAGGAGGTGACTTATGATAGGTTTGATTCAGTATATTGGCCGCATTTCAATTCCCAATACACTAAGAAGCTAGATTGCTCCAAAGTGTTCATTGAAATCATATCACATATAAAAGGTGGTATAAAAGCTATGGAGCATGGTGGTGATGGCAAGCTAAGCCGTGATGATTATCTTTCCTTGTCTGAAAATCGAGCTTCAAGTTTAACCAAACAGAAAAGAGAGATGATATATGATATTTATCTCAATTATGAAAGAATGAAGATGGATAAAGGGGAATTTGACTTGGCTGATATTGTAATTGACCTCCATCGTAGACTCAAAATTAAAAGATACGGGGGTGATGAAATGCACTATGTATATATTGATGAAGTGCAAGATCTAACAATGAGTCAAATTGCTTTATTTAAATATGTGTGTCAAAATGTAGAAGAGGGTTTTGTTTTTTGTGGTGATACAGCACAAACGATAGCTAGGGGAATTGATTTTAGATTCCAAGATATAAGGTCTCTCTTCTACAAGAAATTTGTGTTAGAATCAAGTAGCACATATAATCAAGGAAAGGAGAAAGGAAAAATTTCAGATATTTTCTTGTTGAATCAAAACTTTCGTACACATGCTGGAGTGCTAAAACTATCCCAAAGCACCATTGAGCTTCTTTTTCGCTTTTTCCCTCATTCTATTGATGTCTTGAAGCCCGAGACCAGTTTGATATATGGTGAAGCTCCAATTGTTCTTGAATGCGGAAATAGAGAAAATGCAATTGTAACTATTTTTGGAAATAGTGGACATATAGGGGGGAAAATTGTTGGCTTTGGAGCAGAACAAGTAATTTTGGTACGAGATGATCTTGCTCGAAAGGAGATTTTAGAATATGTAGGGAAACAAGCACTTGTGTTAACCATTTTGGAGTGCAAGGGTCTGGAATTTCAGGTTGTCATATACTTATCTTATTTAATTTATATATATTGTGTATGTTATGTCTTTTTTATGGTCTTCTGTGTTTTTTTCCAGGATGTATTGCTCTACAATTTTTTTGGCTCTTCACCTTTGAAAAATCAATGGAGGGTGTTATATGGGTACATGAAGGAACAAGATATGCTGGAACCTAAGGAACTTAAGCCTTATCCAAGCTTTAATGAGTCTAAACACAATATTTTGTGTTCTGAACTTAAGCAGTTGTATGTGGCCATAACTCGTACAAGACAGAGATTGTGGATTTGTGAGAATACAGAAGAATTCTCTAGGCCTATGTTCGACTATTGGAAAAAGAAATGTCTTGTACAATTCAAAGAATTGGATGATTCGCTTGCACAAGCAATGAAAGTTGCAAGTAGTCCAGAAGAATGGAAGTCACGCGGCCTTAAGGTTGTTTCTGTAACCACGCATCATATTCATTGTGCTTCCAAGATAAAGACTTGAAATAATTTTTTAAAAAATAGATTGACTCATTGGTTATTGGTGTCTTGTCATGTTGTTCTTATAATTTTCTTACCTAATGAATGATGTCATGGCATATCACAAATAGGTCTATAGTTTGTGAACCAGTTCTGTGTGGCAGTTCTTTTTCCTAACCAATATCATGTCATTCTTACTTTCCTTTGCAGCTCTATAATCAAAATAACTATGAGATGGCGACAATGTGTTTTGAGAGAGCCAGGGACTCTTACTGGGAGAAAAAGTCTAAGGCTGCGGGTCTTAGGGCAGCTGCAAACCGTTTGCATGATCTGAATCCTGAGGATGCAAATGCAATCCTTAGGGAAGCTGCTGAAATTTTTGAAGGAATAGGAATGGTTGATATTGCTGCTCAGTGTTTTTCTGATTTGGGGGATCACGAAAGAGCTGGTATGAATTTGAAGTTTAGCATCCACGTCTATAATTTTATGTCATCTGCTATTAATTGTTTTTAGCTTCTTCAATTTGAAGGATTTGCTAATTAGGCATTATAAAATTTATTACTACAAAGATGGCAGGTTTATCCTGCATGGTCATGTTCACTGTCCTGGGCTGAGTTACCCATGTTGCAGATTTGAACCCACTTGAAAACAGCAGAACAAAGAATGTTCATTTTACTAATGTGGGGCTGAGAGTTGAAACCCAACATTGATGTTGCATTTGTATGTCCCATGTTCAACAAGCATTATTGTGTGTTAAATGTTTGCCTTGGGCCATAAGTATTGTCCTTAAATTATTTAACTCATCTTTAATATGTAATTTTGTACTGCCACTGGAGACAGCTTGCCCATTCTTTTGTACATTTATGCTTAGTTATGTCTCATTCTCACACAAGTGAATTTGGACAAATGCTTATTGTTCTGTATTGGCAAAAAGTAACTTTCTATCAAGGCTGGATCCATGCCAATTTCTTTTAATACTTCTCAAAGTTTCACAATAATCAGTCAAATTTTGATTTTTGTTTAATTTTTCAAAAAAATAAATCTTACCTTGAAATATTGTGGTTTTACTAAGTTTGTGTTAGTGAGAAAGAATTGAAGCTAACTTAACATGATGGTTTAACAGGTGTGGAATTAACACCTATCATGTGTGAAAAGGAATTAAATATTTTGCCATGTGCTTAGCTTGAAATTCATTTGGCTTTCTTGTTTGATTATGGATTTCAATCAAACTAAGATCAATTATGCTACTAACTACAACTGTTCAGAGAAAGCTTCTATTGCAGCTGCTCACAATTTTCTTCTTGGCAATCCTCCGTTTTTATATATAAATTTGTATATCATCAAAAGCTTAAATGATCAATATTTAAGTACAGAACTACTGTTAACTTGGATAATTGAAGCTGTTAATGACGTTCTAGTTATGGTCAAACCATTAATGAGCACTTGTTTCAAGCATAGCATGCAAATCTAAATAAAAAACATTTGATGGATGTGATGAGGAGGAGGGAATAAACAAACCTGAGTCTATACCATAGAGCTCATCATGTTGTTGTCCTTTATTTATTTATGATTTGAATAGAGAAGAGAGACAAAAAATTGAAGTGAAGATACAGTTGGATAATTAAATGTCAACTTAGCTCCTAACTTTCCTTTGCATCCTCTTAAAAGATTTGTGAACTTCTACGCTAACAGATTAATTTTGTTTCTGCTTACAGGGAAGCTTTATTTGGAGAAATGTGAGGAGCCAGATTTCAAAAGAGCAGGGGATTGCTTTCATCTAGCTGGATGTTTTGAAACTGCAGCTCAAGTGTATGCTAGAGGCAGGTTCTTCTCAGATTGTTTGACTGTTTGTGCAAAAGGAGGGTTGTTTGACATTGGTTTAGATTACATTCAACGCTGGAAACATAGTGAAACTGCTGACCATAGTATGGTTGTAAGTCAGGCATTATACATAATGGAACAGAAGTTTCTTGAAAGTTGTGCTCGTCATTATTATGATCGTAAAGATACCAGATCCATGATGAAATTTGTTCGAGCTTTTCATTCAATGGAATTGAAACGTGAGTTCTTACGATCATTAAGTTTACTTGATGAGCTCCTCTTGTTAGAAGAGGAATTAGGGAATTTCATTGAGGCAGCCAATATTGCTAAGATGATGGGTGACATTCTGCGTGAGGCTGATCTGCTTGCAAAAGCTGGTAAGTTCATTGAAGCTTATGAACATATTCTTTTCTATGCATTTGCCAATTCTCTTTGGTCTGCGGGGAGTAAAGGATGGCCTTTGAAGCACTTTTCACAGAAGGCTGAGCTTTTGAAAAGAGCCTTATCATGTGCAAAGGAAGAGTCAAGCAGCTTTTATGAGCTTGCTTCTACTGAAGCTGAAATATTATCAAATGAGAATAGTAATATTTTCAAGGTGATGATTCATTTGAAATCTTCTCGCATGTATGGAAGTATCAGAGGTGAAATATTGTGTTTGTGGAAACTTCTGGATTTTCATTTTCAGCTTAACTCCTCAAAGTATGTCTGGCAAGACAATGCGTTTGATGATTCTGTGGAAGGAATGATGTTGAAGAATCAGCTTTCTGTAGAGACCCTGTTTTACTGTTGGACATGTTGGAAGGATAACATGGTTCGCATGTTGGAGTATCTTCCATGTTTCAAATCCCAAGATATTCATCAGCATAGTAGTCATGGAATGTTTGCATTGAATTATTTGGGTGTCCGAAAGCAGACTTCTAATCTAAATGACATTTACCTTTTGCTCATCCCCGATGCTAATTGGGTGATAAAAATGGGTGACAGATTTCTGAAGAAGAATGGAAGGCTTGTTTCTGTTGATGTTCATTGTTTGGTCTCTGCTGCCCAGAGCTATTGGTGTTCAGAATTGTTTTCTGTTGGCATGGTTGTCTTGCGCAACCTTGATGCACTTTACAAGTTCTCAGCTAATAAAGTTATTTCTGAATGCTGTCAATTCAGGTCTTTAATGCTTATCTATGAGGTCTCCAAATTTCTCTGTGAATCCAAATGCTTTAGCCACAGCCAAGTTAACTTGAAACCATTGGAGAGATTTCTCAGACTTCCAGTTGACTGTTTCTCTCGTTACATTCCTCTAGACTGGAAGAATTCCCTGACCAAAGACATGGTTTCTCTTAGGGCGACTGAGACATATCAGGATTTGGTGAAAGAGGTCATCTATGAGAACATTAGAAAGGACAGGTTGACTAATGGTCAAATTGGACGGGTGGCATGTCTGATTCTTGGTACAGCTAATCCAAAAAAGGAAGTATTTGAAAAAATTGTAACAAGATTTGAAGATAATCCACCCTGGAATGAGTTCATTCAGAGCTTGCTTTGGAATTCAACAGAGGAAAATTCACAGGGCAATGAAGCACTTAAAGAGCAGCATTGCTTGTTCAAGTTTCATGAAGCGTTGCAGTATACTTACAATGTAGATTGGACGGTGGAAGTTGACTACATTTCTCCCAGTTGTTTTATCTATCTTATTGAACGCCTTCTGCTCTTAACATCCTGCTGGAAGGGGTTCATTTTTGCCACAAAGTCATCCTTCGTTGAATGGCTCATTTACCAGGATGGAAACTCCGTTCCAAATTTGAGTTTAACGGCTAATGCACAGCCATATGTAGAAGATGTCCTCAGGTTCATTGCTCAAGTCATTTGTGAGCTTCTTAATGATCCAAATGGTACCAAAAACTGGATAAGAAAGTCGAACATAAATGGGAAAGATTATTTCACATCGTTTGTTCTTAGATTGGTTGTTTCAATGTGTTTGCTTCACCTCATCTCTGGGAAGCATTCTGCTATACTTCGTGATTTGTTGTGGAAGGACAAGAGCCATGTGACTGCACAACTGCCACTGGAATTTTATAATGTTCTTTGCAAAGGCAGGAATCACCTGGGCTTGAAAGTATATGCTGAGGCATTTAAGGTGATAGACAATCCCCTGGTAATAGCCAGGTTATGGAACAATTCTTCAAAAATTGTGTGCCCAGATGCTGTGTTTATTGATTTAACAATATGCCAGCAACAAGAGCAAATATTGCAAGTATTGTTTCCAAATAGAGTTGACAGTGTGGGTCTGGAAACTGCAGCAGTTACAGCAGAGGCAGCAACTTCAAATGCGGTTCCTTCAACAAATTGTTCCAGACTTCCAAACAGTTCAGATCAGGCATCGAATAGTGGCATTAAACATGAAACTAACAAGAATGTTCTTGGTTTCTGGGATGTGTTGGAAAAGTTACAGTTGGCAGTTGATGAATCACGCCTTGATAGGGTGTCTCAGTATTCCATTATGTTGAAGGTATATTGTTTTTGTTTTTGCTTTTTCCCACATTGTGTTTAAAGTCAAAGCTAAAAATGCACTTCTATCAAGGATCCAGTATCTACTATAAATCCATTTCTTTTGCATAATATATTCTTCTGACTTTTTTTTTAACTCATCATTCAGGATTTTTTGGATCCTTGCATTGAACTTTTAATTTCTTCAATATGTGGAAGCTTACCCCAAAACCCTGTTAACCTTGAAAATAAAAATGAAATGGGGGAGGTATTGAGGTTGCTTGATGAAATGAAGCAACTTTCTTCAACATTGAGTGCGAGGTAAGTTACAAAAAGTAACTTTGCCCATTTCATATATTTTCTTATGCAATTTTATTTTGGGTTTCCTCTGTCAAAGCAGCAAATTTAGTACATTAATAAATATTGCGGTATTTAAAAAATAAAAATTTGCTCATTATTATTAACCTTGTATTTTTGCGTCTTCTCCAGTGATACAGTGATGAAGAACCAAATTCCAGTTATTGATGAACTCTGTAAGAAAATTCTTTCAAGACAACCAAAAGTAGTGCACATCTTGAATCAGCTTTTTTTGCTGTGCAAGAAGACTACCGTTGTTGATAATGAGCCATCAGAACCCTGCACTGCTGCAGCAATAGGCTATGATGAGCACGTGCAAACTGATTTGGAGGAATCAGAACAAAACATCTCCAAGAATTCTCAAGTTGGCATCAACTCAGGACCTGGAAACACCAAGGAAAATGTCAAAGGGAAGAAAAACAAATCCAAGAAAGCCAAGGGAGGGAAAAAGGGTAAGAACTGAAACTGCACTTTTGAAAATCTTGTCAGGTTTTTTGTAGATACAGATGTAGTAATGAATATGTTTGAACTGTCTGTATTTGGCTTGTTCTGATCGTGTTTTCTCTTGCTGTAAACCTTAAACAAGTAATTAAGGGTATATAAATTTAAAAATATTTTCTCCTTTTATAAAAACGTAGGTTATGCTAATCTTCTAGTGTAGGATCACAGTAAGGGGAAAGTATTAGTCACAAGGCCATTATAATTTCCCAAACAATTATGTTGCATCAGAAAAAAATATGTGAAAAGGATGTTATATGAAAAAGATCTATATGCTAACCAACAGTCAAGCTTTACATTGTTAGCATTGATATAATCTGTGTGTGTTTAAATATAGAATCACAGATCAGATGTATTTTGTTGAATTCATTTGTGACGGTCATTGATCACGAATGTACCTGTAAGACTCTTGACATTTTTTTGTGTGCTCTGGAAATTGTTCCTGTTACTGTAAGACACTTGACATTACAGTCGAACTTAGTGATTATAATTCACTTCTATTGCCATCAATCATTTCAAGATCACATATCCCACGATTCCATACAAAATATAATTATTACACCTTAAAAAAAAATATAAACATACATGTCGTGAAAATGTTACATTTTTCAAAAAAAAAAAAAGGAGAAAGTTCTGTTGTACTTACGAAAATGATTGATCAATTTATATAATTTATCAATGATATATTAATATAGCATATTATTTTATACGAATTATGATAATGGTTTTATTAAAAATACTAATTTGTTAATATTAGAAATTTTAAAATTGGAGTAAGCATATAAATTAGTCCCTGATAATTTTATTGATAGGTAAATTAATTCCTAAAAAAAAAAATAGTGTTGAGATTCTTCATAATTATAAAAATAGGACACTGTAAGTCCTAAATAAAAAATTAGTGTTGAGATCTTCATAAGTGCAAAAATAAGGAACTATAGATCACTGACAAAAGAATATTAGTGTTAGAACCCCTCAAAATTGTAAAATTATGATACTATAGGTTTCTCACTCAATTGTAACTTATTAAATGCTAGATGAACTTTAGTTATTGATGTACATGGCATCCACTAATTCTAATAACCATAAATTTACTAAAATGCACTCTTTTCATTTCTGTGAATATCTCTCTAATTATTTCAAAATTTAATAAAACATCTCATACCAAGTATAGTGATATTGTGTTATTTTATAATATGCAATCATTATACTCTAGTAGATAGCTCTTTTGGGGAAATAATTATGAATTTATGATATTGATACTATAGTGTGATGTTGATAAAACATTATAAATTTGATTCCAAATCTGATTCATTTCTAGGAAGAGAAAGCTTGGGACAAGGGTTTCTTTCTTGATAATGGGAATAGTGAAATATTAAAACGTTTGAAGAGGAATTTATAAAAATAAAAATAAAAATAAAAATAAAAGGTATGTTTAAGTTATAGGGCATTTAGAAACTTTTGATGAGATGAAATTAAATTAAAACTTATTAAGAATTGAATTATGTCAAAAATTGAATTGAATTTTTATATTTGGAATGAGTTAATAAATTAAGAAATTGAGTTCAAATCCTTAATTTGGAATAGGTTGAAAATGAATTGATTTAATTAATTTTACTATTTTATCTTTCATGAATAGATTATAAATAAAATATTATATTTAAGTAAGATTATTTTAGTATTTTTATTTATTGAAATTCAATTCTCATACCAAATCACATTTATTTGAGTTTAATTTCAATTCCTTAGTTTGTTGAATTTTAATTCCCATGAAAATTCATTTCATCCACTTAAATTGCTTCTAAACCATAGAATTCTATTCAATTTCTTAATAGAATTGAATTTCATGAATTTCCAAATGCCCTGTTAGTGTTGATTGAGATTAGTGGGTGACGCAAACCAATAATTAAAAGTCATAGCATTTAATAGATTACAAGCAATCATGGATCTATATGGTCTATTTTCACAACTATTAGGGACTTTAACATTAATTTTTTATTATCAATGATCAATTTCTCTATCAATAAAATTATTAGAAATATATAGTATCTTGTTTTTGTAATTGTAAAGGACCTTAACACTAATATTTTTTTATTAAGGACTAATTTATCCACAATAAAATTTTCAGGCACCAATTTAAGTGTTACTCTTAAAATTGTTAAGCTACTTCAAAATCTCTACATTGAATACCTTAAATCAACTTTCAATTAGACCAAATTTGATGATATTTTATAAACAAGTCATAATAAACCCAATAAAAACTTATAAAAGGTTATGTTCTAATCAGCATTTTCGAACATAAGCATGGCTGCCCAACAGGCGGCCACGGTAGATGCGGCAGGTAATATATAAGCTTTGCAGTAAAATATTAACTTCATAAATATAACATGCATATAAATCACCACAAGAAAATGTGTATACATAGTAATTTTTCATAGAAAAACCATAATAAAAAATAGATGAAAGTTTATACTAACGAACCACTTCTCACATTAGGTGCTTAAAATATTTATTCAGAAAGAAATCTTCACCATTACTTAAGTTTGTTTATCTTAACTAAGAATAAAAGCAAATTGATAAACATGCGGCACCATGGGCTGTTGTATATAAAATAATTAGCTACCAAGACAGAAATCAAGCCGTGAATGTTCTTTTGTAATTTTTCTTTTGTTTTTTTTTTTTGGCATTTAAGTTCCATATAATGACGAACACAACCTTTAAAATTTGTCTCAAAATATTTCTATACATTGTTCGGATGTATAGTATGCTTGAAATTGATGGGTAAATGTGAAACATTGTGTAATGAGGTTGGCTTACTGATCACCCATAATGTCAACCCCAAAAAGAAAACACAGGAATTATGATGCACGGACTAAAGTATCACTTTTCAAATCACAAAGTTCATAACTAATCACTGGGCAGACTATAATATACCTTTATTTTATGAAATAATAAAGAAGACAAGAGAAACTTAAAGCCTCGCTTTATGTTCATGAAAGGTACACGAGATTTCATAACAAGCTTGAAATTTTTCACATAATATAAAGAGGCCATTTTCAAGTAACAAATATAACAAATGAAAGGAAACATGAGTGTTGGTTCACCAGGTAATATCGGGATACCCTTTTAAAATGTTTTCCATTTTCCAACCGATGAGCTATGGCCTTCGATTGGCTGGGTGCTCTCTGTCCTGTTCTGAAGATAACTTTCGATAAGGAAACTATTTCTTATGCCTCAAAAGAAATTTACAAATAAAAATTCAGTTATCCTGAACACAATAAGATGTGGGAAGGCAAGAATCATTAATGATAAACCAGCAACATGATGCAATTGATAAGTGCTACGGGCAAAAACAGAAGTGCAAAACAATATCCAACATTTACACAGGGAAGCATGCAAAAGAAATTCCAATGGCATGAAGTTTACTTCACGAGTCATGTTATTTTTACTCACCATACATGGGTCATCATCATGCCGCGGGTTATCATGCCGCCCCACATTTCATTTTCCATCGGATGGAATACAGATCCCATTCAATCCAATGGTAGATAATATGTAAATCCACATAGTATTCATGCATAGTGAGAATAAATAACATTTTTCATACTTTACCTAACAGTGAGTTTGGCAATAAAGCAAGTCAATGGTACCACCCATGTAATAAGTGCCGATCAAATTTCAGGCAGCATCAATTATGTTATCAACTATAGAGTGCTCTCATTCACAAGTCACTAGCTTACGCAAGTTCCCAACTTACACTTACCCATCCGAAGCAGCACAGATTTATAAATTACAGCAAAACCAGAAGGAAATTACATACATCTAAGGAACATGAAAAAAAGCACAAGCAAGTGCGGAGTTACTGCAAAAGTGAAGTAGAGCTCAATTCCACCGTCATCCTTATTAGTAATACTCTATCATTCTCAAGCAAAACGTACAAATAAGTTACACCCAAAGATCATCTTAGGAGTGCTTATATATATAATGAGTAAAGGAATTTAACTTAGGGGCATGCCGGTGACAATACTCACCCGAAAAAGAATCAGACACCAAAACACTGATTCGTTTCGTTTTAGTTTTCATTTTCTGTTTTTATTTTCTATGTTTACTATCTTCAGAACTTTCCGAAAGAAACGGTGAAATCCCGTTTTACCCTTTCCTTCACAAAAAATCCTGAAAACAGAAATAGCAGAAAATAAAAGCAAATGAAAACGAAAACTCAAACTCAAACCAACCATGCTTGTTTATGTCTGTATCCATTACCCATCCTTATTATTTCAATTGCCAAAAAGACCTCAACTTTCTTCCTCGGAAACTTCCATTACTTCTAGCTCTCATCTGAACCAAACAATTTCATCCTAGACAAAGGGGTCCTCAAATACCCATCAACCTCGAATTTTTTTGGCGACAACTCCCTATACTTTGCAAACTGCTCCTTGGCCTCATCGTTCCTATCAAGCAAGCTATAAATCATTCCCTTACAAAAATACGGCCTGAAATCCTTAGCGTCCTCTCTAATCAGCTCCTCATAAATCCCCAAAGCCTCATCAACATTCTTCTGCAAGAACTGAATCTGCGCCATTATCAACCTCACATCCCTGGCTTCCTTCGCCTTGTTCTTCTCCTCGGCCACCACAAGCGCCTCCTCCAGCCTCCTCATCACCGCTTCACCCTCCCCACACCGATCCATCAGCAACGCGTTCTCGAACAGAGCCTCGAAGGACAGCGGATTCGTGGCGAGGATTTCTTCATACACGTGGCGCGCGTTTTCGGCGTCGCCGGTTTCGTTCATCAGCCTTGCGGTTAGGAACTTCCAGTCCGTTACGTCGGGTTGGGCGGAGCATAACCGTTTGAGGATGGTTAGGGCTTCTTCGTCCTCTCCGGCCTCGAGCTTCCGCTGCAGGAGAGACTTGAGCGCGCCGACGGCTTCCTCGTTCGTTTCGAGGAACTCCGATAACGGGGAAGATGATGAGGTTGTTGTTGTGGTGGATTCTTCGAGGGACTGAGGGGAATGTTGTTCGGTGTTGGTGGCTGGAGGAGGCTCGGCGCGGGCGGGGAGGGAGGAGAATTTGACGGCGACGGCGGCGGCGAAGACGGCGGCTCCGGCTAGGGTTTTGAGGTTGCGGAGAATGGGGTTGGTTGTGGCGGAGGTTGTGGAGGGGGGATTGGAGGAGTGGGCTCTGACGGTGAGGCGAGGGAGGGAGCGGCGAATTGGGATTTGGAAACGGAGGTCTGGGGGTGGGTGAGTGGGCTTGGAGGAGAAGGTTAAGAAGGAGGGCGGTGCGGTGGCTAGTGTGGAAGAAGACATGGTGGAATTAGGGTTTATGGGAGTGGGTGGAGAAGGTGGAGGATCCCCAAGGAGTTAGGTTTTGAGTTGTGTTCCTTTTTTTTAGAGGGGTTTTGAAGTTGAATTTAAAATTTAAGGTCTATGTTTTCACGTTTGGTAAGTGGGTGGGTACTGGGTAGGTGTGTGTGGCTTTCTGGGTGCATTTATTTTGTGGAATTTTTTTTTAGTAGTTCACTCAAATCAAATGTGTACTAGTGGGGGGTGGGGCTGTCTAGGGCTAGTGTACCCTAGGTTTATTCATTTTTTTTCTTTTCCAATTTATTCATTTTTAATTTTCATTTAGTTATGAACTGTCGACAGAACTTACCTTCTCATCAAACGAAACATTTTTCTGATTTGAAATTTCTAATAGGTTAGGGATTTAATTAAGATATACCGGTCGATAATATAATTTTATTTATATTGTTACCCAATTAAATTTTTCTGGATGCATGATTTTTGAATTAATATGATAAGGGTTAACTTATTTTACTGATAGGATAATATATAATTAAATAATTATATAAAAGATAATTTATCTCACTTCTTTATTCTGTGTAGAATAAAAAATAATTTAAAGTCAAAATTTTTCTTTCGATCGAGGAGCTATGACATAAGAGAAGATAAAGGAGAAGGTCTAAATGACCTATTTAAAGAAGTGAGACAAGTTATCATTCGTCATATAAATTAACAGTACACGTAAATAAATTAACAAAATATAACTTAGATAAAAATTTGACGGATAGGCTAATTGATCCTCATTTATAAAATTGAAGGGACCACAATAGCATTTTTCTAATTTTGAGGGATTAATTTATTCTCGACTATAAATTTGAGAGACTAAATTGAGATTTAAGTCTTTGTTTTATTTGGACGTATGCAGATTATTTCACCAAAAAATAAAAAGAAAAGGAAAAACATAATAATGTATTCTTTTTCATTTTTTGGGTGCTGCATAAGAATGTCTTTTGGTGAGACTTAAAAGCATAGTTTTTAAATTCGAACCAGTAATTGATGGTTACATCACTGGGTCACTAGTTTAATCGGTGGGTTACGGGTTTAACCGAATTTAATTAAATAAATATATAAATATATATTAAGTATGTAATATATTTAAGTATTGGCATTACCCAACACAACATGTTAAGTGGCCTAGTGGTTATGTGCGCTATCCTCCTTCCCAACATGCTGAGTTTGATCCCAAAGGAGAGCATTTTGGATAATATATTAGGTATATGATATATATAGTTATTGGTACATAATAGGCTAACAAGCAAGTCAGCTTATATGGCAAGTGCACACACCTTGTTTCTCAAGGGACAAGGTTCGAACTTATTTTGAATTTATTCATTAAAATCCATGTGTGACAATTTGATAGGCTGGCGGCCCGGTTGACTCACTCGGTTCACCTTGGTTTTGACCGAGTTTGACCAGTGTTGATCAGGTTGCATGCAGAACTGGTTTAAATGATGAACCGAACTGGTCAGGTGGCCTATTCATTGGTTTCTGGTTTGAACAGGCCAGTCCGTCCTGACTTTTAGTACTATGCTTAAAAGACTCATTAGATGAATTTCTAGAAAAATATATATGTTTTCTTATAGTATGTTTAATTGAGGATTAAAAATGTGGCGAAATAAAAAATGATATAATTTTGATCGATCAACTACATAAAAATTATGCGGTTATGTATTCATATATTGGTAACGTATGTATGGATGGTTTTCATACTGACTATTAAGAAATTTATGAAAATGCAAGAATTTAATTAAAAGACAATGTTAACAATTTGCACACTATCCAAAAAAAAAAAACAAAGAAATATGCAAACTAACAATATATTTGAACTTCGAGAAATTTTGGGTTGAGTATTACAAACACATCACTATTGTTCATATTTTTGCATATGCAAGTGAAGTGCCCATAACTTTTTGACGAATTTAACTTCGTGTAAAAGCTGTTTTTAATTAAATTTTTTTTACTTATGAAATTATATTTTTTGGAATGGGTTTTATTCATAAAATTTTATGCATACTACTCAAACCCCTTACTATTAGATCAATTATAATAACTTAATTAAATCATTTTATTCCTTTTATATGATCAATTTTGAGAATTAATCACTATGATTGACAATCAAAATTAATTTATTTATATGGTAATTGATATTGAAATATTTTTTTATTGAGCTAATTGATGCTAAAATATCAATTTTGAAAAAGAATAATTATTTCACCGAATCGTATAGCAGACTAACGAAATAAAAAACGTAATTGAAAATTTTCAATATCTGCATCATAATAAGAAGGAAAAACACTAATAACAAAATAAGAAGGAAAGACCGAGGCTTTTTTACCCCCAAAAAATGACAAAATTGGTTATTTACATATTCAATCACATTTAATATTATTTATCAATCTACACCAATTTTTTTTTTTAAATACCAATACATTGCATAGCCAAACAAAAATATGGGCTTATCACGCATGCAATACTTCAAACTATCAGCCGTATTATATGAGGAATACGACTGACGGCTAGCCGTATTATGCAAGAAATAAAACGTCCAACAATTTGACGTATTGCATACGGAGACTCTCTGTATAAACACTCTGGCCCAAAGGAATTTTTTGTGAGTGTCTTTGGAAAAAAAAAAAAAAAGCTAGGAGATATTATATAATTGCTCATTATAATTGTGAGATTATCCAAAATTTACAAGATGGAATTCAATTTTGCTATCAAAATCCAGTACTTTTTAGTATATATTCATCTACGAGTCTTAATGAGTTTTATGCCAAAATTCTTCACAAGTTACGTGAAGAAAATAAACAAATAATCTTAATGATGTATTGGCTACCCATGCCAATCATTCAAAGTGCAGTATGGGATGAACAAATTATTTAACTAGAATAATACTAAGAAACAAAATTAAAACATTAAATTATTTGTGTATCGAGATTTATCGAGATGTGTCCACACAGGTTTATGTAGTAACGATTTTTCTTCTTAGTTATTTTACACTTTTAATGGTACTCTCCACTTTTACCCTCTATTCCCTTCAACTCTCAATACTTTTCTCTAAATCATCTCTAATTTCTCTCTAACAATTCACCCTCTCTATAAAAAAAAAAAATGCTGCTTGCAGTCCATGCCTCAACCTCGTATTGCTTTTATCAAGGTTCTAAAAATCGAACCGGATATCGAACCGGTCAGGGTAAAGGTTCAGAGGTTCAATCGGGGGTCCAATCGGAATGTAACCGGTATATAATAAAACATATATTTATATAAATATATAAATATATAAAATAAAATATATTTCATAAAATAACTAAAAATTAAATTAGGTATCAACAAAATCATATAACATAACATAATTCAACTCTTACTCAAAATAAACATTATCCATATGGATCAAATCTCTCAAGTTACTTCTTTCCATATTAGAAAAGAAAAAAAAATAGGAAATATGATATTTTAGGCTTTTTAAAAAAAAATCCAAAACATGCAATTTTGCATTTTTTTGCCAAAAAAAAAGTTCGAATCGGTTTTTTGGCCAGACCGGTTTGTCCGGTTTACCGGTTCTTGGCAGTTATTGAGCGGTTTTTTATAAGGTAGTTTTCAGATTCAACTCGGACCGGATAGGCGCCAGCTTCTGCTCAACTCGTCCAACGGCCACCCAATCTGATTTTCAGAAAAGTGGCTTTTATACACTTCTAGGCACACAATACATTTCACTGTCCAATGTATTAAGCGCAATAATTTTGCATATAATATGTCTGATTGTCAGACGTATGTAATAGGTTTAATTGTCAAATGCTGCGTGTCAGTGGTCAAACAATGTGTCAGTCAACCTTATAAATTGGAAACAAAGTAATGCGTTGCACTGTTTGAACTATTATATTCTTAATATGTTGAATTGTTAAACATAATGATGTTATTAAAAAAGGAGTGTATATTGGTGAATATACTAGCATTGTGTAAAGGACGGGTTGGGCCGGCTTGGATAAAATCTAAACACAGCTCGATTTTTAAAGTGGGTCAATTTTTGAAACTCGAATCCAACTCGATAATGACCCGATTATGTTTCAGGTTGTACTGGGTCAACCCGATATTCGAACAATATATGAGAATTTAGATATTGTACATAGTAAAATTATAAAATTTTACAAGTAAAAAATAAAATTTTAGAGATATTTTACAATATAGGTTTCAAAATAAAACATATCAAAGTCGAAATAATATCACTTATGTAAATATATTAATTGAACTTTAAAACCTTATAATTTTTCATAAATTATTATAAAAATATATATCTATTAAAGGTTTATTTGACTTTGGATCGAATTGAGCCAACCCAATATATAATTTGAATTTGACTCAAAAAGTATACTGGTTTAAATTTTAAGGTTTGAACTCGTCCTAATGAGGCTCGGGCCCGGCCGGGCCGAGTTGGTGGGAGGGGATGGGACAGGACGGGTCGGACTCATAAATAACTATTTTTTTATGCGTTGGAAAAAAAAAAGGCAAAAAACCGATATCATTGAAATAAAAAAAAGGATAAAAAAAGACAATTAAAATAATAATAATAAGAACAATGCAAGAGAAAGAGTTCCTGTGAACATACCCGAATAGCACGTTGCCCCAAACCAGACCAGACACCTCCCAACCTCCCTCGTCTTCCGCCAATCATTCCTGTCGGCCACGCGCCGCCGTACGCCTCTCAACTCTTCCGTCGTGCCCGCTGGCCCCGTTTCCGCCCTTCCGATCTGGTGAGTTCTAATCTCTTATATTCTGAGCTGTGAAAATTTTGCGGTTTAGTTCTTTTGATGATGATGCTGGTTACTTCGATCTTCTTGTATGGAGTTCCTATTCACGATTTGCTATATCACTTTTGACAGCTAACAGATTGTTGACCCGTGCTTCAATTCGTATTCCGTTTATCAATTTATACAGCTTAATTTTTTTTTTATTCCATGGTTGTGATTGGGAGAAATGAAAAGTATGGGTCGTAAGGCCGGTTTGGTTTGAGTTTTTAATTTTTAGTTTTTTATTTTTCAAATTTTGTGAAGAAAATACTAAGAATTATGGAAATTATAAATTCTAATTTTCAGTATTTACTTTACAAAATCCTGAAAATTGAAAAATTGAAAACTGAAAATTGAAACTAAACAGACCTTAATATTTTCGATGAGTCACATGTAAAGGTTATAAGATCTGTGGTTGTTGACTGAGAATTGAAATTTTCAAGCTGGGGTCTGTTTAGTATTCCATGAATGAAAAAACCCATTGTTGAAAATTTCCCCAGTTTTAAGAGGGTTCCAAATTGATTCATAGTGATGAATGGATAGTATGATATAATTGTGTATAACATGTTTTAGAAATGAATTGCATTTTCTTGTTCAATACCATTCACTGTCTAATACCTATGGGTGCTTAAGTTTTTTAACAGTCTCTCCGTCCTTTGGTTGTTTCTCGTTTGTCATGTTCAGTCATACCAATGGCCAACAGAGTTCAGATTCCTACAAGCAATTCAGCACTAATTGCCATGATTGCAGATGAGGTAAGGGTGCAGCAATGCTTCGGTATAGTCTTCACTGCAGGGCAACAGCTATGTGATTGTTCATGCTACATGCCTTTTAGATTTTGTTCAACAATTTTGAATTTCAGTTTGCGAAGGTTGAAATAATTACTTAGGCAATTAATTTTGACATGTTCACTACCTCTACTTCAATAATTCAAATTGTAACTCAGAAAATAGAGTATGTCTGATCTCTAAATCATGAGATAAGAATGACGACTATCTTGTATTTTATATGAGTTTTTTTGTTCTTGCACTGTCTGATCACATGGTCTGAAAGATGGCTGTTAAAGCAAGTGATAAATTGATTTAGGGTCCATTTACACTGAATGATGAAAGAATTATATTTGAAGTTTCTAGCTGTCTTGTCTGTACACTATAAAGTGTCAACACCCTGACTAATCTGTTTATAAGTCGGCTGCAAGAGAAATTTGCAATATTCTTGGAGATCTTTATTTTTTCACCATCAGCATAAAGTGATTTACTGCCTAATTAATAAGTATACTATTATATGTGTTCTTGGTCTAGAACAGCAAAGGGCTTAGGAATTACTAGGTTAAGGCTTAGGGTTTTTGAAAGATTCAGGCCTGACAATTAGATAATCAGTGGATTGAAAGGTGTTTGAGGATATACGAGGGCAAGTCTTGTTTGCAAGCCATAAGATGGGTGAAGAGGTCAAATTGAAACCTACTAGTGAGACATTTTATTCTTTAAGCTTGTGTTTTTTGGGAATGTATTGCTACCACCATTCCATTTTGGTGTATTTTTTCTTGATTGGTTTTCATTCTGATTGAAATAATAAAATATCTTAAATGCTTATGATATCTACTTTATTTTACACAGGATACTGTAGTTGGGTTTCTGCTGGCTGGAGTGGGAAATGTTGACTTACGTAGAAAGACAAATTACCTCATTGTGGATTCGAGTATGTGATTGAACTATATTTTACTCACTGAAACTCTCCTCAACTACAATGTTTTTTCTTGTTAAATTGTACATGGTGAAGTCAGCCCCTACCTGTTTAACTACTTCCCAGATTGTGATAGATATTAGATGCCTAAGAAAAAATATGCCTATGTTCTTATAAATGCTTATAACAATTTATTGAATAAGAATACCAATGGTACCCCTCCAAAGTAGGATACAATATATACAAAGGTCAAATTTCTACATGAAACTCCTTGTTCCTTTTCCTAAGTACATATAAAGGATATAGAATATATTTCATTAGTCTAGAAACTCCTAAGCTGAGAAACTTGCATATTGTACTTTTGTTGATTTTGTTGCGCATGGATAATTTTTATTTCCTTCTCACTAGTTATAAGTATATATCCTTAAACTAGGAGGTTGATCAGGATACTAGGGTTAATACAGATCTCCAAGGGAGCATCAATTTTTTGTTTTTTGGGGAATTTTTGGCCTTTATATAGTGTCAGCTATTGAAGAATTAGTATTCCAGCTTACTCTAATGTCAATTTGAAATCAAGTTGATTTTATTGTAAGTTTATGTTTTATCTCATCGCTTGGTTTTTCAGAAACAACTGTAAAACAAATTGAGGATGCGTTCAAAGAATTCACAACAAGGGAGGATATTGCAATTGTGCTGATTAGCCAATATGTAAGTCATATTACATTGCTATAAAAATATCAGTGAGCTTGTGTTATGACTCAGCTATTTCTTCCCCCTCCCTAGTTTATCTGCATATTTCGATCAAATTAAAAGATCTTATATACTCTTTTTCATTGTGCAGGTTGCGAACATGATAAGGTTTCTGGTTGATAGTTATAACAAGCCCGTTCCTGCAATACTTGAAATCCCTTCTAAAGACCATCCTTATGATCCTGCCCATGATTCAGTTCTTTCCCGAGTAAAGTATCTCTTTTCTGCCGAATCAGTGGCATCTGGGAGACGCTGAATTCACCATTTTCAGTTGCGGCTTTTTTTGATATTTCTTGTTATACTTTGTACATTATGGTTAGTAATCTTTTCGTAAAAATATTCATGAGTTCTATGTAGCTTAAATAATTTGTGTTGTCTAGTGAATGGTGATAATTTTAAAGGCCGGTCATAGAACTTCAAGATGGGCGAATATTTTGTGGTGTCATGAGCAGACTCGGATGAAATATTTGCATGAAATATTTGCTTATATCGACTATCGTTGCTAACTCACTTATTTCAACCGCTTGATTGAAGTTTGCATATTGTGGCGTGATTAGGTTAAAGCGTAGTTTGTTGAATGATGATTGATATAATCTTCTAGATATGGGCGAAAAAAATTCTGTTTCACAGCAATATGTGATTCTGCTAGTTAATGAGAGGCGAATCAATCTATTCATTTAAATATGGTTGAATTGACCTGGCCTATAACATATAGGCTCAAACAAGCCACAACCTAATCTGATTAGTACTTCTATAACTAAAACTTCAACTTAATCCCTCAAGTTTTTGATAAGGAATAAATTAGCCTGTCAGATTTAAAAAAATCTCATTCTATTCTCTCAAATTTCACAAATAGAGACAAGTTAATCTTTCTATAAAATTATTATCTGAATTGTATCCTGTTAATTTATTTATGTGTACTGTTAACTTGTTTATGTACATTGTTAATTTTTATAGTGATCATAATTTACTCTACTCCTCTAAACGAAGTCGTTTAGATCTTCTTTTTTATCCTTTGTCTCGCTATAATTCTCAGCTTAGAAGAAATATTTTGGCTTTAAGTTGTCATTTATTCTGCGCAGAACAAAGAAGTGCTGTAAATTAGAACCCGTCGTAAAAATTAACAAAGACATCGTAGTTAAAGCTAATAAGTGAATATTTCATTATCATTGCATAACAATTTGGTGGAAGGATTAATTTGTCCCCTTTTGTAAAATTTGAAAGACTAAAATGGAAAATTTCAAACCTGAGGGACTAATTTGTTCTTCACCGTAAACTTGAGGGACTGATTTGGGTATTTAGTCTAATTCTATTTAGTATAATTGAAAGCGATGCTAATTTAACTTATAGCGTGTTTAGAATTCTGTTTACAAAATCAAAATCATGATTTGGACAAAAAACTTCTAAGAGAGTAGCTTTTATTTAAATTATGGTTTTGATTTTGGACTTTGGAGCATTTTGAATGAAAAATTTCCTGGGTAAAATACATGTAAGTATTGTTTTATGAGTTTAGACGCTTTTTCTATTTTGAATTGGGGAACTATCCTCTCATCATGAATTTCTTTACCACAAAAAAAAAAAAAAAAGTGTAGAGCATTTATTTCTTGAAATTTATGGTGTTCCATGAGAGTTATTTAGTCAACCATTTTTAGATGACATTGACAAAATAAGTGTTTTCAGATAATAAAAGATAAAAAGATTTGAAGTATATTCTGGAGTACGGAAGTAAATGTTGTTTTTTCTTCTTTTGGAAAAAAAAAACTTGAGAATTTATTTGAAGTTAATATTTATTTTAATTGTTGACTTTTAAAATGAGTCAAATGAATCTATAACATTACAAAATATAAGTTAAGTTAGCTCTTATTTAACATTTTATTAATTAAATAATGATATGTAATCTGAAGTGGTAGATTGACGTACTCTGTGTGGTTTGAAGCATAATAAAGTTTAAAATGACTTATTTTAGAGTATAAAATTGTATAAAATGAGTCATTTTATGATGTAAAAAAATTTGAATGAATTATTTATGTAATTTTAAACATCAATATGAGTCATTTTAAACTTAATTCTATTTCAGATAATATAATAAATATTAAAGTATCACTTAATATTATACATTATTATTTAATTGAAAAAATATTAAATAAAAATAGACCAAATGACTAATATAATTCATGTCTTACAATATTATGAATTAATTTGATTTTTTTTAAAGAATAGATTAAAATGAGTCGTGACTATAAAGTCAAGTATTAAAATAAATATTACCTCAATTTTTTTTTCAGCCGCAAGACGGTGATTTGATATTGGAGGCTTGGATGCTGAAGCTACAGTTCGAACTTGGGTCATAGAACCGAGCCTGAGGTCAGTGAGGGGAACACAAGGGAAAAAAAAGATGAACCGAGCCTGTGCTATTATTTATCCTCAATTTTATTTTATTTTTTCAAAACAAAAAAAAGCAAGGGAAGGGAGGTGGAGGCCAGAGCAGAGTCAACGGTGCGTCTCCAACTAAAGGGATGGGTGGTGCGGAGACGAAAGTTTGGTTTGGGTACTGCTTCGAGCGTCGAAAACCTCAGGTACGGTCTCAACCTTAGCTTTGGACTTCCCCTTCTCTTGTCTCTCTCCGTATATCCGTTTAAATCTTCCCACTCCCTCGTTCTCACACTACTCTTTCACTCTCCTGTCTCCATGACTGACTATGGCGTGGCTTCTTTCAAACGCATTTGCAGTGACACCACCGAGCAGCTTCATCAGCACACTGAAGAATCTCTTTCTCTCTCTCTCGACTTTGGCTGAAACAACCAACTCCTCCATTTTCCCCCGCCAATCAATCACTCCAAAATAAAATTATTGATTATTATTAATAAAAATAGAAAATGGGGACTAGGGTTCCGGTGCAGCACTACAACCTGAACTCCCCCTCTTCCTTCATCGAGAGCCCTCTCCACGTTCTCAGCGCCGTCGACGCCAGGGCTGCTCCCTCCCCCATCGACCACATCGCCTCCGCCGCCGAAGTCCACCGCGACTCCGTCGCCGACGCCACTCTCGACAACGCCGCCGTCGTGAGTCCCACTCCCGCACACACTATTTCAATTCCTCTAGTGCGTTAAACTCGTCAATTTTTCAAAATATATTTGTATGATTTTTTTTTCCTTGTAGGACTGTATGAACGAGCCCCATAGGAGTTGCATGCCACTTCACAGCGTGGAGGTTGACGAGGATCGCTCAAGCCTCGAAACCAACGAGTCTTCGAGGGGCCCTTATGATATCTTAACCATTGAGGGTAAGATTCTGTTAGCTTTTTTTTGGTCAATTGAGCATTTGAGCTTCTGGAAGCTGTTCTTGGTGTGATAAAAATTGAGTTTGAGGTGAAACTAATTTTAGTTCAAATTGGATTCTGATAGATGTTTCACCCATTGAGACTGCGAGGGCGAGGTTTCTGCATATTGTTGTGGATAATTTCATTGAAGATCATGTGATTGAATTGGCTGATCCGGAGGGTGAGTATGTGGGGCAAGATAAGCTGAACAAGAGGAGGTCGAGGGAGATACAGTATGAAGGGAACCCGAATTTTGCTTTGCCTTTAATGTATGTGGCCAATATGTATGAAAGTTTAGTGAATGATGTTAATATTAGGCTTGCTTCCTTGAATGGTATTCGGGAGAAGACAATTGGGGTAGCCCTTGAAGCGGCCGGTGGTTTGTATAGAAGGCTGGCTAAGAAATTTCCTAAAAAAGGTAAAATATTTTTAAGTTTGTACCCTTTGTGTTTAGAAGAGATCTGGCCAATTTTTCCTATTTTGTTTTAATTAGAATTTGTGTGTGATGCCTAGATTGTAACATTTAATGTCTTTTATCTGAGTTGGCGCTTGACAGGACAACATACATATAAGAGAAGAGAACTGGCAACTTCTATGGAGACAAGGACAAGGTTCCCAGAACTAGTTATACAAGAAGAGAAGCGAGTTCGATTTGTGGTAGTCAATGGTTTAAAAATTGTTGAAAAACCAAATACCATGCCAATTGATGATGCTGAGTGGTAAGTTGAGTCTTGCAGGGTTCATTGTTGCCTTTCCTTTTATACTCGTTCAATTGTGGTGTGGCTTTTCTGATTGGCAAGGTCTGTTTGGGTAAAAGAGTTCAATAACATTTTTCCCTTTAATAGAAGACCTGATTTTAGTTCATTGAAGTGTTAATGTGATTTTCCTTCACTCTAATTCCACATGTGTAAAACTATATGCATAGAACAATGGGAATGGACCAAGGTTGAAAGTGCAAAGAGTAGTGTTAAGTGTACACCAAATTTGTACAGCAATATTACAACAACACTCTCAATGTTTTGTCCTTTAGTGAGAGTGAATATTGATGCACTAGAAGACAAAGAACATTGTGAGTATTAGTGTAATATTGTTGTACAACTTTGTTATACATCAAACATTATTCTATGGTGGCATTCATCTTGTTGCAAACATAGTTTTGCCAGTGCAATTTTAAGGAGGTATATTTACAAAGATATTTGATCTGTTGATGATTTGCGTTATGTTATCACAAGCCCCGTATTACTTTATTCTCAACCTGCTGATGAATCTAACATGAGAAATAGTTTTGATAAGATTGAGATGGGGTATTTATTTGAATTTGCAAGGGGTACATGCTTGATCTGACTTGCTTTTGTTCTTGCTTTTAGGTTTAAGAGATTGACAGGTCGGAGCGAAGTAGCTATCTCACCTAGTGACTATAAGTTTTACTCTCCAAGACACAAGTTTAGGCGTAATGCATCAATCTCACTTTCGAATATCCCTGATATCCCTGTAAGTGTTTACGTGCCTCATTTTTCCAAATAAAGTGCTTCTTTTCAAGATGCCTAAAATGATGAGCTACTGCAGTTTTTTGTGTGCAATTTCTAAATTTGGGCCATTACACAATACACAAAAGTTTAACAAGCTTGCTCTGATTATGAATATGATGTGCTTTGTCATCTGTTGCCTCTATGATACTGATTGATATGAAATGAAACTAGCTATGCTAAGTGTGATAATTTAGAGGTTGAAAAAATTGTAATTGCTGCAGTTCTTTGTATCCAAACTCCATCTAGTGTTTCATTGTTTGACTTTTTTTTTTTTTAACAGAGTTTTCCTGGAGCAGACAACTCTTCTACATTGGCTACTACTCAAGGATTTCGCTCAGTAAGTGATATATAAGTTAATATATATATTTTTGTTCTTGGTTTGTCATCAGATGGGATGATCTGTGACTGCTGATTTTGTTGAGTTAGTACATTTTATAGCATGTGGGTGTGGGCTGCAGCTGATATCAGTAATACCATTTTGCATCAAATATAAACATGTCATCTGACATATTATGATGATTCGTGCCACTCTTGCCCTACAAACAATCAAAATGAAAATTATAATCAAGCTCTGGACTAGGTTTTTTTTTTTTTCTTTCCTTCCCCCTTTATTCCAGCACTTAGTGATAGTTGGGTTTGTGTACCCTTTTCTCATGCCATTATCTTGATTATGCTATATGTTGCTTTGATTGTGCTTGGGATGGATCTTGATTCTTGGGACATTTTTTCGTTGTCACTTCCTTTTAAATATATTTCAAGTGCATTAACATTACACGGGAACTTTGTTCTCCCAGCCACAAAATCAGCAGCAAACTCCTTGCAAACATCCCTTGCAATCGATGCCACAGCAACCTCAGTTTCACCCAGTTCTCCAGAATAATCAAACTATGCACCAAAGTCAGCATGCAGGGCCCTATTCTCATAACCATCAAAGTGGTCCCACTTCTCACCTATCTGAAATTTCTCATGCTCACCACCCGACATCAATGTCTCAACACATGACTTGCTTACAACCACTCACAGGTGGCCATGTTGGAGGACGCTTGCACATGTTGGTAAGTTTATTTGGTGAAAACCATTTTTTATCAAATGAGGATAATGTTTTTTGCAATTCAATTTACATCTGCAAAAGTATGGGAGACAAACTTACGTATGCCATTTTATGTCACATCTCTAATATTGCTGGGCGAGTACTCAGCTGCTATATTGTTTTCTGAGTTCTATCCCTTGCAAGTTGTTTCAACATTGGAATATAGCTCTGCAAGTAGATAGTTGTTTTGGGTTCCTCAATAGGACTGCAAGTACCAAGGTTAACTATGGTCTGCCTTATTTTGTGTCTGTAGTAGTCAATGTGGGACATCATAAAGTTAACAGAATAAATAAGATTTCTCTATAATGCTCTATATGAGACACTTGAGCAGATTAATTGGATTTTATGATTTTAGTAGTTTTATATTTCATATAAATGCTTCAGAATTTGCTGATTATATCATGTTGCTTACAATACAGCCACCAAATCCAGCAAAGTTTTGTGATGAATGTGGAGCTCCATATTTGAGGGAAACATCTAAGTTCTGCTCGGAATGTGGTTCAAAGAGGTTAGGAATCTGAACAAGTTTTGCTAGTCCATCCTCTTATTGCTTTTGTCCTCGTCTTTCTTTTGATTACAGGTGTATTTTGATAGCATTTTTATGTTCTTAGAAATATATTTAGCCTGGTAAATAGAAAAGATGCAGATTACACTTGAAAGGTGTAATCTGGGTATATATTTGTAGATATTTGTATGGGGATTGCACTCTTGGCAGGTTTGGCCTTTTACTGTTAGAGAATGTTCAAACTGACTACATTTGAACTAATTGATGACATGGGAAGTTGGGTCATGATTCATGGGCGTTATTTCTGACCCTTGATTGTACAAATGCAAAGAAATCCAAGCGTACTCCTGAATGTATTGTAGATTGAATTGGAAGATTTTGTGCTAATATGCAGTTCAATTCTAGTTCAATCAAGATTTATTTTGATTCTTTTGACATCAAGATTTTATTTTTGTGTTTTCTTTTAATAAAAGAACTCTATTATGGATTACTTTATACTGGTTACAATAGTGGACAGACAATGTGATGGCCGCCTACAAGAGCGGGTAAAATACCGCAAGTGCACGGGTCGTTCAAGCAATATAATGTGAGTTAAGAGTATCGTCTCCACAGGGATTAGGAATAGATATGCTATCGATTTACTAAACTACCACGTTCAGGCCTAAGCAAAACAAGTTAATGGAGTTAAGAAGAAATTTTAAGGAACAAGTAACTAGAAAACACTAATGCAAATTAAAGTTGAGAAACAACCAAGGTTAAAAGGCCTAGGGGACCTTTTTCACCCTCTACTTCACTTGGATGTGCAAAATACTTAAATGAACATTAAGGAATTGGTTTTGTTAGCATGCCAATTATAGTTAAAGTTCTATGCAGGTCAATTAACTGTGTCTTTTTCACCTAAAACACTAAGTGTCCTTGTGAGTTAGTGTGAAATCAACCCATTGAGAACTAACATCAAACATCTACTATGCAAGGTCAATGGGTATGTTTCCATCCCATTGACTAATCCCCACACCTAAGCCAATTAAGTGTAAAAGAACAAGCATTACCCATACCAAGGTCCAATATCTCTATTCCTATGTCTAGTTCAAGAGAATCCCCCAAATCAACTTAGATGGTGGCCAAACATATAAGAGCATTAAGAATAGAAATGGGTAACCAAAATCAATATCATCAACATTCAAATAAGCAACATTACAAAAATCCAAGATCCATAGAGGGATTCAAAGGACCCCCTAGCTACAAGTTTAGCTATCCATAACAATGAACAAAACACAAACTAGTTCAAGAAGCATAATGAATATTAAAGACATAAAGAGAGAGGAAGAGATGAACAAAATGGGGCTTCAATCCCTCTCCTAGCCCTTGGTCTTCAATCTTCAAGATGAATCTTTCTCTAGTGTTGGCTCCTCCAAAACCTAGGGTTCTTCCCTCAGAAACTGCTCCAAAAAGGCAAAGAAACCGAGCTTCATCGATCTTTGTCTTACGGGTAAATGTTTACTAAAAATGGGCCTGCGCCGGTCATGGTTCTAAGACAAATTGTCGGTCGCGACTTGACTTACAAAATCGATCCAATGTTTAGGCGCCAAGAGGTTGCAACTCAAAGAAAATTCAGGTCGCGACCCAACAACAAAAACTTCAATTTAATGGCTTTTTCTTCTTGCTTTGCTTCCCTCCTCTTGACTTCAACTTGAATTCTCTTCAAGCTCCAAAATTCTACAATTTTCCCTGTCAAAAATCATTCAATGAAACTTTAACTTGAATTATGCAATTCATCCCAATAGTCTTGATTTATGACATCAAATTTTTCAACAAAAGTTCTAAAATAAATATGAGCCAATTCTTCCTATTTTTAAGTGTTTCACTTAGAAAATGAAGGACAAATCATGCAATTTCAATTCCAATTAGAGGCTAAATAACTCCATAAACTGGAGTTATCACAATGTTTAACTCAGCTGGAAATATGAGAATTTGGTTGGTTGATTTGGTTCCAAAGAACACTCAGCAGAGGCAAACCTCCTAAGCATGGCAGTTTGAACAGAAATATACGGGAAAATGACCGTAAAGTTCTGTTCGGGTGATGTTTTTCATTTTGGTGCATTTTTTTTAACCAATTATGTGACTCGAAAGTCAGAAATATGTTACTGGCGAATAACCATTGGTACAAGAGGATCACTATGCTTTCCAAAATAAATAAGCTAAATAACCAAAGAACGTAAACATAACAAATATTCTTTATCTTAGTTTTTATCATTATATGTTTGGTTGAAGAGTAAAAATAATAGTAAAAATTATATGAATAAGTTCATGTATCACTTTATATATTAAATTTATTTATATAATTTTTACCTTGTGTTTACTTTTTAACCAAACACATGAAAAAAAAAATCAATAAAAGATTATTTGCTTGGTCAATTTTTTACTCATATATTATCATAATTTAGATTTGATTTTCAAAACATGGATTGATTTTCCTTCTACTTAAATTTTCAATTATTTAAAAGAAAACTTCAAAGAAAAAAAAAAAAGGGAATTGTACCAAGGTGTCCACTCCTCTACAGTCGAGAGTCAATGCAAATGTTTGCAGATAAAAAATGTAGCTAATTGCATATCAGACGTTTAACCACATTTTACATTTAAACACTAATAAAAGTGTGGCCAAATTCACATCAATGTTGTGTGGACTATACAAATAATTGAATTTGGACTATCTGAACTTAGGTAAAAATTCAACTGCCTTTAACCACATTTTGTATATGTGGTTAAACGCTAATAGTGTGGCAAGTTGCAATTAACTACATTTTTAAAATGTGGTTAAATGAAATTAATTTTGTGGCTAAATAACCACACACACTCTACCTCCTTCCATTCCCCCGCAACCTCCTCTTGGTCAAGAAAAAGAGCAAAACCCCTCAAATTGTTAGGGTAAAAATCCAACAAAATCAAACCAACAACATAGGGTGTGAAATTTTTAACATTTACACATTAATTTTCAAAAAAATTCATAATAATAGATGAATGAAAAAGAAAACAAATAAAAAAGGAAGGCCCCATAAGGCAATCGCTATCATCAAAACCATCATCTTCGAATTTGACCACTTCTTTCCCCATCTTACATGCCATATTAGCTAGCACGCTGTATCCATTTAGGGCACTGGTCTTCATCTCTAGAAAGAAACCAACCATCCTAACCTTTAACACGATTAGCTACCTTGGCAGAAGCAAAAGTTGAATTCATTATAGTCTACACGAGCATTCTGGAAATGGATGTGAAAGGAACATCATTGGCTTTGATTGATGAGAGCATAAACCACCATTGATGACCCATCCCCCTCGTAGCTACCACCATCACTCGACTTCTCTACTTTTGCCGATTTGTTCTTTGTCCTCCGCTAATGATGTGGCATCATATGCGCTCTTCTCAATGGCCCAAGTTTTCTAACATCATTTTTCAAAGATTTGTCAGATCTAGGGAGTTTAAGTTGTTGGAGGGTGTGGCAAAGGTGGGGAATGCCGATGGAAGTGGAGGAGTAAAACTGAGAGAGGACGAAAGAGGGCTGAGTTTGTTGGCATTTTATCACACAATAAATTTTATTTAACCATTTTTATGAAATGTGACTAAATGTAACTGCATGGGAAGGTATTGACCAATGAATATAAGTGAGAAACCGCCTTGTACTGAAATCCCTGTATGCAGTCTTAAGGGCTTATGCCTCCACAACAGTGTGAAAATTATTTTAGGAGAATATATAATTTATATTTTGACCCCTATAATTTATTATGTTAGATGTCACATCAAGATAAAAATTATATAAAACATGCTATGTTTATATATTATTTTTAGAGAAAATCACACCAATCAGCATCCTTCTATTTTATAAAATTATTATTGATCTTCTCTGACATTTATTAAAATTACATTGACATTTTTTGTATATACTAGTTCATTAATTTAAGTGGTAAAAATAGATAATATATGATATATATATATATATATATATATATATATATATATATATATTAATGATAAAATTATAATATTTTAGCAATGTTTGGTGTATATATATATATATATATTAACTAGAATATTTTTTTTATCATTAGTTATAATTATAAGTATTTTACATATAATTAGAAAGTATTTTATTCATCTGATATGTTAAATATTATCAAAATATTATAATTTTTCATCAATAATTATGTATATATTCTATATTATCTTTCTTTCTCACTTAAATTAATAAACTAATATCTACAAGGACAGTCAATGTAATTATAGTGAATTTCAGAAGAGGTCAGTAATAATTTTATAAAATAAAAAATTGCTAAGTATAATTATACTGTTCCTTGAGAAAAAGATGATTATAAATTGGCCTTATTTTTATCCTTACAACCTAAATTTTCTGGATTCGTGAGTACTCAAGGTTGACAATAACCCGCCATGGCTGCCGCAACTATAATTATTGTCCCACTCTTCAATTGTCATTGTTATCTATCGTCCAATCTACCATAGCCGTGCAGTTATCTCCACCTTGTCATCATTATCGCTCCCGCCTTTGTCACCTCATATGCCAGTATCAGTATGCCACCATCTTCCAGCCATTTTCATCACCCTATTCAATGCCATCTATTACTACCACCACCGCCCACCGTTACTGTCCAGTGTCATCATGCGTATTATTGTTAGTGTTTTATTAGGATATGTTGAAAATGAAAATTATTGAATATAAATAGAATTTAATTTTTGTACACTTTACACTACCAATCAATAGAACTTCTTTAAAATATCAAACCATATAAAATAACTACTTACCATCATAATTGCCCATGATAATTTGTCATTTTAATGGAATTCTATTTTATAGTCACTATATAGAAATTAAACTCAAATAAAAATTTAATATTTTTAAAAAGTTAAGCTATAGTTGATTTTTTCAAAGTAATTAAGACTAATAAAAGAACTTAATTTTGATACATTATTGATACAAAATAATTTTACACTTTCATTCAATATTATTTTATGGTGATTAAGTTAAACATTCAAACCAATATAACTATATGAATTCTGTTTAAAATATTTTCAAAGCATGTTAGTAATTTTCAATACAATACTAGGTTGTAGGCATAGTATTATTTGACAAAATAATTTAAATAATAATTAAATTAACTTCAAGAACACCCTCAATCTTTACATCATTAATGCCAAATTGCAAATAAGAAAGTTAGGAACTTTGCCATTTGATTTCATTCTTGATCATACCAAGCAAGACAGAAAGGGCAGACTTCGTTTGATTTTCCATTCCCGTATTGAAAGAAATATAAACACAACAACTGAGGCCCCCACTTCATTTGTTGGCAATCTTTTATTGGTTAGTTACTTGTAAGTAACTTAAGCTTCTATCATGTCCTCAGCTTGAAATGAAGCAACCTCCCCTCTTTATTAATACCCAGAATGTATGTGTCCACCCATTTGAATGGCACACCACCAATTTTGTGAGGCCTTAAATCTGTGTGTCTTTGCTAGACACAAGATTGGGAAGAGAACTTGGGAACCCTGAATCTGTCCACCAATAGGGAAGGTCCACCACAAATTTCTTGCAAGAGCCATTTTGACCCACTCAATGTAACCAGCCTTGTCCATGGCATCAAGATGAAAAGTGACCATGCAAGGTGAATAAAGAAGCTCCTCAGCTTCCAAGTGAGTGAACACTTCTGAAGTGTAACAAAGAAAACAAAACTGTTGGGCATTAGAGAAAAAATGAGAGATCAATCTCTTAGTTGAAAAATAAAGAGATTCCTGACAATCACAAGTAGATTCACTACTTTGACACCGCATTTATCTCATGAATTTCAATATAATAATGTTAAACTGATTTGATAAGCCATGTCTTCCCGCTATCTGTAGTCATTTCCCAGTCAATCCTATGCAATTTTACTTCTTGACAGAAGACATGAAATGGCAGAGCTTTACTCCAGTCGTAATTACAAAACTATCAATAAAATTTTCATTTAAAAAGTGTGCCAGTGAATGGAAGACTCTTCCCCTAGAACCCTTCTTATGCAGATAGCACAATCTTAAGAAACATTTACTAACAAATAAATTCAAGTTTGTGAATAACATGCATAGTTCATCAAATTTTCTGAAGTAGAAGTTTGTAACTATATTAGCCAATCTTAACCTAAAGATTTGAATGTTATGGCATTAGAGGAATTTATTCTCCAGGAAAAAAATATAAAACAAAGGTGTAAGCAACAGCATGTGAGTCTCTCACCTCATAAGTCAACTGAAGGAGCCATCTCATGCTGACTTTTAACATTAAAACATCAGCCTTCACTGAAATAACTGATAAGTAATGAATAACTGTTTTTAAGTGGATAAAAGGTGAACAAAGGCATGATGCTTCCACTGCAAATTTTTCAAATTTATCAAGTTCAGAAATACAGATCTGTAGAAGAAGGGTAAGTGTTAATCCTTGTCACCCTAAATGCAGCACCCATGTTATATACTGTCTCCTACCAATTCCATCTCTTATTGTGGCTTTGAATTCCTGCCCATCACCTATACCTGATAAAGAAATTTATGTAGAGGGCGTCATGACCAACATCTAGCGAAGATACTTGAGATCATTACTATGGTTCATAAGTTATTATAATCACTAACATGCCAAGAAAGTATCATGAACCTTGTATGTGCAAGTGGTGAAAAGAGATCCACCATGGCTGAACTCCTCTGCATCTTCTGAAAAAAAGATTTGTTGTAATGATGATTGATCCTATGAGGATCGATTCTTGATTGGGAAGCACTCAATTTGTAGCCTTGTACAATTTCAGAACACAGGTCTAGAAGTAAATGCACTGTAACAAAATGAGCAAGACTATATGACAAACTGCATCAAGCAATTAAAGTAACAAGAAAAAACAAATCTAAGTAAATACAAGAAAAGAGTCCAATACCCATAATTATAATCTTTATCACTTGCTGAAGGGGAAAAAAATCTTTTCAAACTAGGAAAGCATCATGTTACAGTCAGCTTGATGATCACATGAGAATAGGCATACTGAAATGCAAGTCCCAGAAGCTGCAGGATTTACATCATGAATGAGTGGCTTAAGAATGCATCAATTGGATTTGGTCATTTCCATTTTGAAATTATGCATCAAATTCATTTCAATAAAGCTGTTGAACTCTGGCAGAAATGAAAATCTAGATTGTGGGCTGCTCACATACAGAACTGTAAACCAATTATGTAAGACATGTTTTCCCTCTCAAGTGCGTACAGAGGGAACTTTTATATCAAGAGTCCCAGCAACTAGACCCTTCCCTGTCATATCATTATGAAGTTCCTGAGCTTCATTCATATCTCCTATCTCGTAATATTTCGTCAGTAGACAAATACATAGAACCTCATCAGGAATGATGCCCTTTTCAACCATCTCATAAAGAAATGACTTTGCTACTTGTACTTGACCACAGTGAGAAAAGCCCCAGACTAGTGAAGTATAAGCATGAAGGTCTAGATCCATACCCATTTCAACCATTCTATTACGCAATCTCAAAGCTTCTTGAGGATTTCCATGCTTCAGGTTCCCATCAATCAAAGCAGTGTAAACTAATTTATCTGGACTGATTCCTTTATCTAGCATTTCATTGAACAGCTTCTTTGCTGCTTCAACTAAATTTTTTTTACAAAGGCCATCAATTAGAGCAGTATATATCATTATATTCGGTTGCAGACCAGCACTCGTCATGCCTTCAAAGTAACTCATAGCCTGTTGGACTAATCCCTTTTTGCACAGGCCATTTATTAGCGCACCAAAAGTTACAACTGTTGCTTCGACACCCAGTTCCTCCATTTCTTGTAATACATTAACTGCTTCCGTGGTTTTCCCAATCTTAAAATATCCATCCATAAGGATTGTGTGTATATAACTATTTGCACTCAGACCAGCATCCATCATCTCTCGTATGATGGCCTCAGATTCTAGTATCTTGTTCTGGCTGCAAAGACCCCATATTTTGGTTCCATACAGCAACAGATCTGGTTTGAAATTTTTCTTGTTCATTTCCTCTAAAATATCCATGGCATTCCCTATCATCTTAGCCTTGATGTATCCATGAACAAGGGCAGTATAGATTTGCTGATTGGGAGCCACTCCAGCTTTCAACAATGCCCTAAATAATTCCTCTGCTTCTCTCATTCTACCATCTTCACAAAGGCCATCCAGTAATGCAGTGTAGGTGACAATATTGAGCCCAAGTCCAGCCTGCAACATATCTCTTGCCAGTTTGAATGCTTCCTCCAGATCACCTATTTTACAATTTGCATCAATCAGAGATGTATAGGTAAACTCATTGGGTGAGAGACCAACACGTATCATATCCACGAAAAATTTCATTGCTTCCAGCATCATGCCTGCCTTGCAAAACGCATCAATTAGTGTACTGTAAGTTACAACATTTGGTCTTAGCCCTCTTTCCTTCATCTCATGCAGGTACCCAAAAGCTTGAGGAATCCTTTCAAATTTGCAGAAACAATTAATTAAAGAATTGTATGTTATCACATCCGGCTCACATCCTGAATCTTTCATTTCTTCAAATATGACAATTGCTTCAGTTAAAAATCCTGCCTTTCCATACCCATCAATGAGAGAATTATATGTGACTGTGTCTGGTGTAAGACCTATCTGTTTCATCCTAACAAAAAAATTCCTAGCAGTTTCTAAATCCCCTTCTTTGGCTAAATAGCCTATCACTATATTATATGTGAAGACTGAGGGCGAAAGGCCGGCACCGACCATTTCATTGAAAAAATTTATTGACAAATTCCCTTTGCCTGATTTTGCAAGCCTATGCAGAAGCTCATTGCAGGACCGCACCTTTGGCAGAACCCTGAACCACTTCATCTTCCAAAAGCATTGGCTAGCTTCCTCAAGCATCCCCAACTCAACTAAAACACTAAACAAAGTATCAAACACTCCAAACCCAGGCCTACAAACATCCCTGGTCAACCACAGCATATCAAAAAAATCACAACCCGCACGCTCCCTCCCCAACAAAATCCACTCCCTAATGATTTTCCTTGCATCAAGATAGAACTTCCCACAGAACAAAATGTGGGCCAGGATGCAATAGGACTCCGTGGTGTGGCGAAACCCGACTCGAGTCCCTGCCAACTGGAAGAACCTCAATGCTGATTTGGGGTCCCCTCTAAGCTTCACCAAAACTGGTGCCAATGATGCCGAATCAAAAATTCTATCAATTTGGGGATCACTTTGTTGTTGCAAGAAACTACGCACTGACTCAGAAACAATGTCATCAAAAGAAGGTTTTGAGGCAAAAGGGTATCTGATAATACAGAGGAAGCCAGTGAACCAAAACACGGGGCAAGCAAAAATCGAATTTTGAGAGGGTGGCGATGAAGCAGTGAAGATAAGGGGAAATTGGTATGAAGGGTTTTGAGGAAAGGAGTAAGAGAAAGAGCTTACTGTGGGTAAGGCCCTGCTGCGACCGATGTGGAAGAGGTTGCGGAGGAAAATCAGCATCTTCAGTTGGATTCTTCATTTTGGGAGAATGGGGTTGGTGTAGCATGAAGCGTTCATTGCTTGGTTGTAGTGGAGATTGAGATGGATGAATGGGGATTGTGATGGCGCAAGAGTGAATGTTGTTAGTTAGGGTTTATGAAATGGAGGATGCTGAGGTTTATGATGCTGAGTTGAATACTGGGATGGACCAGTGACGACAATAGGTGAAAAAATCACAACTGGGGACTCTTCGTAATTTATTGTCATTTCATTTTAATTTTTTTTAATTTTTTTTAAAAAATTAGTTGAAACAATAGCATTCTTTTCTTTTCACATAAAAATGAAAGGTTTTCTTTTCTTGATCTACCAAAAAAATTTCAAAGATGTTTCTAATTTATTATTTATTATCACTCTAAATCTCTAATGCTTCAAATTTAGTAATTATTATATATTTTTTCGGGCAAATCCATTTCATTAGATAGACAATTAAACATGAACATGCCACAGCCATGTGTCATAGCATGATTCTATAAAGCGATGAATAGGTCAAATCTACTAAATAATTAGGCAAATATATTAGCCTAGTAACGACAATGTTATCCATTAACTATAAAGCCAAGCTTCCCGATTCACTCATAACCTTTTTTTTAGTTTTGGTAATGCCCTCATAACTTGATTATAGATGTTTATATATTTATTTTTCCGTCTTTTTAAACTTTCTTTACATTAATAATATGAACCAAAGAAAACTTTCTTGCATAGGTAGAGACTACTGTGTGGACGTGAGAATTCTTTAGTTTTCCCGTGATTATCCTTTTTTTTTAAAGATTAAGTATTTGGATATTATATCTTTTAAATTTTTCTAATTTTTTAGAAATTAAAAATTATATTTTTATTTTTTATTTTGTTTGGCTAAACAGTTTATTATTTTTATCAAAGTTAATTATAGTGTTCTTTTTAAAATTAAAATATCTAATTTTCTAATAAACACTTTTTAAAACAGTAAAAATAAATATTTTTATTAATATATATTTAAATATAAAATAATTTATTTGTATATTACTTTTTAGATTTTATTTTTATATAAAAGCTTAAGTAAGATATTTACTCGAATGAAACTTAGATCAAAGATTGCCACAAGCTTGCTTTCCTACACAAAAACTCTAACTTCCAAATGCATGATAGATGTGCAAACGAAACAAGGTGAGTTCTTATGCGTTGCTTTATGTGGTTGGCACCACATGGTTCTGGCGAATAATAGACAAGTAAAGGTCGATTTATAATTATGAAACTATCTTAAAAGAGAAAAGAAATACACACATTAACATTGAAATCGAGGATACTGAAACTGCTTCATCAAGTTCTTCATCACCAACCTAAATCTGGTTCTTCTTCAACGATATTCCATCTTCCTCATATATAGTGACCACGACCCCTATTTTTAACAACAATGGATTAAACGGTGACGAGTGCTGACACCCACTTCATTGCAGTGTTGAATTAGCAATGTTATCAGTAAATTTTAAGAGGTTCCCAAAGCTTACTGAGACAAACAATCCAAATTATGAGGAACTTTCATCACCAATAAAGCCAAAAAGGGTGCTTACAAAAATGTCTCACAACTACTGATAAAAACAGTGGAAAATGGATCCATTGTATTGCACCATATCCATCTCCAACACTAAACAATACACAGGGCTTACAAACTCAACTTTGTCTTGTGTCCTTTGATGCCCTCATAGTCGACGAAAAAAAAGAAAACAACGACGCATCAAATATATTCGTCTTCAAACGGAATCTCCTCCTCCGCTGACGTCATCTACTCCGACGACAATGGAGCTAGCCTCGGAGTCGTTGTTTCCTCTTCAGCCACCAATTCAAGGTGGACGCCATGACGGAGACCAAGTCAAGAGAGGACGGATTCCGCAGCACGCAAATGACCAAGATTGTGTGCACCATTGGCCTTGCCACATGCCGCTTTGAGGGGGAGGGGTTCGTTGTTGCCATTATTTTACCCAACGCTTAACCCCAGTATAATTACAGGTGTTAACCTACACTTAGTTTTCTAAAATAAAAAAATGGGTCACACTGCAATTTTTCATTTTTTTGATTTCCAACTTTCCTGCTGACAGATTTCTAATTTTAAAAGTAATAGAAGAGTGTGAAATTTTAGCCGTTGAAATCAAATATAAACAACCACAATTTTATCACTTTAATGGTGACAAACTCATTAGTCATCGTATAAGTCTTTGTCATGAGACAAACAAAAACTCTTAAGTATAAAAAAAAAAAAATCTCAACACAGTTGTTGGTTTATCAAATGTCATACAGAGTAATCCAAAACCACTAAGAGTGCGAGCCACAGCAATAAAACCAAGATACGAGTATTATTTTACAGCTCATGATTTAATTATTGTTGTTATGAAAAGAATGTCATCAAAAGATAAATCGAAATTCAAAACAAAACTAATATAGCAAAGATGCGAGGAAAAAAAAAAGTAGAAGACACCAAACCACCACGATGGACGAGTGAAGCTGCCTCCTCCCCGTTAATAATTATTTCTTTTTGGTTGCGTGGTCCATTAGGCTCATTTTTTTTATTTTTCACTCATGAAAGTTCAATTCATAAAATATGAATAAGGTCTATCTTGCAGGAAGCAAAAACAAATAACAACCCAATCCACGAGATTATAGGACCCCTAACACACTAAGCAACTTAGAGATATCCAATCAATAAGAGCATTGTTCTACAGAGTGCTACCTTTTTGTGATTAGTCTTTCAGTGTTAACAAGGGCTGCATCTTGCGGAAGTTTGAGTGTGTTGGACAAGCATGTTCAACACGTAGATATGAGAATATACACAAAAGAATACAGTAGTCTCAACTAATGAACACTGACATGGGAAGTTGATTTGTCACATGTTAGTGCAGTATTTTGAAGCTGCTTGACATGTGAGCAACTAAGAAACTTAGTCTTACTCTATTTTTATGACTCAAATACTGTTGTTACTAAAAAAACCTCGCTAGACAGGCAATCAAACTAACCTCGTCTAGTGAGAGTGTGAGGCAAGAAACAAAGAAAAACCCAAATAATAATAATAACAAAAAAAACAAACTAAGAAGATAAAGAGGTACAATGAAAATCAAACAAACCTTTTGCAGGCATTAGCCTTGTATGCTTTTTATTTTTACTTTTTGGTTTACTAGATGCCATGGACTGAGGTGGGGGCCGGGGGGCATCTCCCTGCACACAAGGCAACCACGGCGCCGTTAATGTATTTTATAAATTCGTCTAGATGTACTATTTTTTCAAACTTTAAATAAATAATTCTTCTTTTGAAAAAAATATATATCTTATTTTTTGCACAAAATAGATAATTTTATTTTAAAATTATATTTTTTAAATTGTCAGACACATTTCATTCCAATGGAAATCTGATAGAGACTGAGAATGAAAATGAGATTAATTTCATTCTTAGAAATGAAGTATTCTTGAAAATATCTTTTTTATCAATGAACTAAATATAGGAATATTTTACTCCAAATTTCATATTCCCAAAAATATTTAAACATTTCACGAACCATGCCAAAAAAATATTTTTTAAGTAAGTCCATCAAAAACAAAAGGGGTGAGATTCCTACAACTGAAACCGAAAAATCATGTATATGTACTAAAGTGCAAATCCAAGAAGATGAAATACATTACGTCAAAAAGAAAACAAGATGCAATAGCTTATCGTGTCCCATTAATGAAATACCTATTCATTCACCAAAGCTTATTTTATATATATATAATCATTGCACAGGATACATTTTCATTAACTAAATTAATATTCATGTATTTTTGAAAAATACTAAGCGGACCTTTTATTTTAATTTAATTAATCCATCAATTTTTATAATTTTACTAAATTTTTAATTAAATTATTATATTTTAAATTTTTTTAATTAAATCTCTATACTAAAAATAAATTTTTAATTAAATTCTTGCTTCGCCACTTATTATAAAAATATAAAAATTAATAAAATATTTTTAAAATATTTTTCGACTATAATTTTATATTAAAAAAAATTTACCTTCCCCTTTTCCTTTCACCGCCATGACACACAAATGAGGAAGCAGAAACCACCTTCATTATCACTATAACTATTCATTCACCATCACCACTCACCACACAAGCTTGAAAAAAAAAAAAAAATTAAAGCTTCTGAAAGGAAATAAAGTGTAAAATATATAAATAAAAAGAAAAACACGAGGCCATCTTTCATGAGTAATTCTCATGGAAACATTTTCTCAAGTTTGGAGATTTAAGGTTTTCGTGCACTGAAGCTGGTTGATGGGTTTTTTTTTTTTTTCCCTCCAAGATCTACTCCAAAATGCCTTTTTCCATACTTTTTTCTACTGCATTTTCCCCTATTATGGTTTGGTTTCTTTTGCCGCAATATGATGATGACTGTTTCGTGGTGGTTCAAGGCCGGCATAGGGCAGTGATAGGAATGAGGATAACCGCTCGCGTAAATGGGAATATGAACAGAGGTGGCGATTGGAAGAGAACGATGGCCCTAGGACAAGGAGGCCGCAGAGGCTAACGGTGGGCTAGAATGCAATGGTGGGGATTTGCTTTTTTCGGTCTTGATTGTGTTTGTGTTTTTTTTTTTTTGGTTGGTTTTGCGGAGATGGTGTGTCAGGGTGGGGGGCGGCAATGGAGGGGTTTGTCTCATGTTGGGCTTCGTTAATTTTCTTGGTTGTAAGTTGTTGACATGGCGGTGGTCTTGGAGCTCAAGAAGCTCGCTGTGTTGAAGGAGTAGTAGCTCCGAGGGGGAGGGGGAGGTGAATTGTTTTTTTTTTTAATATAAAAATTACAGTAAAAGAATATTTTAAAAATATTCTACTAACTTTTATATTTTTTAATAAATAGTGGGATTAGAAATTTAATTAAAAATTTTCTTTCAGTATAGAGATTGAATTAACAAAATTTAAAATATAGTAACTCAATTAAAAATTTAATAAAATTATAATTACTGATGAAATGACTAAACCTTCATTTTATTGCACATGTTTGATGCATTATGTGATTAAGAAAGCGCACACACACGCACGCTATCTCTCAATTTAATTTTCATAGCACAAGTTTAGCTCTAAATTTTAAATGAATATGAAAATTGTATCTCTTGTGTAAATTTAATTTTAAGGGAGTGTTACTTTATCATCTAATCATGTGGCAAGTAATATGATTACCGTCATCAAATTTAATTATATATCATTTTGCCTATCAATAAACTTACTAAATTTGATGGGTTTTGCTATACAAGACACGTACTAATTGCATAGAACTAACAAAAGGGATTACATTATAGGGGCAGGACCACAAAACAAAAACATCTGATGGGAGCTAAAGCAGGACAACACAACACAACACAACACAACAGGTCACAGTGAAGTGTTGCATCTTCTTGTCTTCCAACTCAACTCCCTCTCAATCTTCTCTCTCTCTCTCTCTTTGTGCTCATTGCAGGCTGAAACAGAAGCCAAAGGTACTTGTCACCTTTGTAACTTCAAGCTTCAACCAACGAGGTGCTTACTTGCTTTGAGCAGAGATAGAAACACACACAAACTAAGGTTACTGCATTATGTGTGAAGACTGCATTTTCTGATCCAACAAGGCTTCCCCATTTGTCAAATATGGATTATGAAAGGATCCAAAAGCCTCAGGTAGCTTTTCTTTTTTTTTTTATTTGGGGGGGGGGGGGGGGTGGTTTGGTTTTCAAGTGTTAATCTTCCACTCTTCCCATTGTTATATACTCCTTGGAAACGAAGTATCATTTTCCAAGTTGTTTACTTTCCTCGAGTTTGGTGCAAAGTGCAAACTCTTCTTTTGATCTGTTTTTTTGGGGGGGTTCTTTGACTTGCCTTTTGGTCTTATGGGAACTTGGGTTTGCAGGGTGGTGGTGGGTTTTCACCAGGGAAATTGAGGAGCATGCTACTGGGTGTGGAGAAGAAGAGGAAAGAAGAGGAGGAGCTTCATTCCACTTTCACTACGAGATCTCTAAATCCAGACATGGATGAATCTGGTATGCTCTTTCATGTGATTGTTTTATGGTTTCCTTGGAACTTAGAAACATAATGCTGCTCAGAAGGTTGAGGAAATAGTAAATCTAAGATGTTGAGTTCATCAAAATTTGTGATTTGGCTGAGTGTGGTGGTTTCTCCTTCAGCATGTTGTGTTGTTGCTTATGAACTATGAAGCACTCATGTTGCTCCTTAGGTTTTCTAGTTTCATCACTGTGGAAATTAGCAGTATACTATGATTTAAATCAGATGCACAAAGGGAGAAGAAAATGGAGAAAAAGGTGTGTACTTGGTATTTCAGTAGGTTATGGTAAAACTACTGATTGAACTTGAGTATATCTTTTGTTTATTTGAAGAGTTTCAAATTCAGATGTATTTTTCTGGTTACAAAATTCAGATGTATTTTGGTTGGTTTGTACTATGATATTGTAGACATTGACATCTATGTATGTTGTATTATGATTGAATGGCACATCGTATTTTGATTTCAATAATCCTACTTCTAAAGAGACATATCTTTTATAGGTGGTAGCAGTTCTGATCATTGTAAAGATGTAGATGTTGTGAGTATCCTTCCTGAATGTTCAACTTCAGGTATAGCTCGCACCTTTTGCCTAGACGCAGTTGGTGGTGACCGTAATTTGAAGGATAATGCCATAGTGACTTCAAGGCACAGAATCTTAGAAGACCCCTCCTTGGATTATGATAGTGGGCATGACAATATGAGCGTGCCCTCACCAATGTTTGAGTTTCAAAAGGCGGAGCGTGCTTCGCAGAGACTGCCTGTGGGACCATTCTCAAAACCAGCACCATCTAAATGGGATGATGCCCAGAAATGGATAGCAAGTCCGACATCAAATAGGCCAAAGACTGGACAGACCCAGGGGCAAGGTGTACCACGTAAGGTTGGTGGTCTTAACTTTGGAAGCCATCAATCATCAATGAAGGTTGTTGTTGAAGTTCCAGACCAAAGAGAAATTGCTTTGGATGAGCCGGATACCAAGCAAATTGATACAAATCAAACTAAAATGGTGGAAAGTGGACAGAAGTTTGTGAATTGGGAGGCCGATCCTTATGCAATTGCAAATTCTTGTGGTAAGCTTTTGTTCTTGATAAAGAATTATTCTCTGGAGTTGTTACATACTTTTTGTCTATTCAAAATATATAATTTTGTTATTTTTAAGCCATTTTCGTAAAAGAAAAAATGTATGTAGTTTTTTTTTATTACTTTCATCGTGTCCAGTTGATGCAGGCTCTGCAATCCAGAGGACCTAAGCTTAAAGATCCAAAAATTTTCACTGATTTGATCAGATTTGGTATTGTGCTTGACTGTAACATCTCATTGCATGTAATCAGAATTTAGGCAGATTAGTGTTAACTTTGTTAATAAATTACTTTCAGGTCTAGGGTTATTTGCACAGGCTTTAGTATTGTGTGTTTTCTTGCATTGTTATTTATTTTGAGGGTCTATAGGTTTTCACTTATGTCTAACCTGGTTATTCAGCATGGTCCTCAAGTTATGGATTACTTGGTCTCTAAGTTTGACAATCCTGTTAGAATGATGTAATTAACTTTAAAAAAAAAGTTAGAAAATAAAGGATGGAATTTTCTGGGAAAATCCCAAGTGCTAGGTGTGTGATGCGTCTCCTTCTCTTGGGTGTAAGTGTAACTAGAAATTTGCAGCCCTTCAGTACTATTGGAAGAGCATAAACTACTAAAATTCATTTTTTTCCCGTGGTGCCATCTTCAAAACATGGCCTAGTTGAATGCTAATTAGGAAGGTACTCAAGACATGCCAAAAACTGAATGGTGGTTGTACCCACTTTCTCAGTACTACAGTAGGAGGAGAAACTTTTACCGTATAATGTCTAAGAACCATAACCAAGATATTTTCCCTGCCTATACACCAAACTGTTTATAGCTCTACACAACTTTCCTATTGCCTGCAAATTCCTCTTTCAGTCACATACATGTTACACCCAATGCAGTGCCCCCCCTAACTTCTACCCTTAGTTATCCGAAGCAATTTGTTTTGATATGTTGAATCCAATGCCTTCCTCTATCCTGCATCACAATTGAAGTGCTTGATTTATGGCTTTATTATTCTCTTATGCATTATTCATGGGCACAAGATCACTTTTCACCAAAGTGCATATACAGTAAAAATGACTCCTAGTCTCCTACTCCTTTTACTATGGCATTGAAACAGTTTTAAAATAAAATATGTAGACAACTTAGTTAAGGAGATATATCATGAAATAATTGTCTTCCCAAATGTTCTTATAAATTAAAAAAAAAAAGTCATCTTCCCAAATGTAATGCCAGCTGAATGTATATTGAGAAAGTGGAGCCAGAAGCCTAAGAGTTCAACAAACTGAAAGCTTTCATACTATTTGTTGAATCAACTTCTTAGGGACATTTTTTTTTGACGGTTTTGCTTGGAGGTTGAATAAGGGCTATTATAGTGCCTGTCTTTGATCATTGGATTCTTGAATTAGATTTTCCATTTATTCACCAATGGTTTATCACAATTATGTTTTGATCTCTTCATAATTTTGTAAGAATCTTATTATTTAGAAGAATTTAAGAAATCATACTTTAAAAAGATTTCCATACAAGGCAACTTCTTGTGGATAATTCAAATTTTACTTAGCTGTTAAATAAAATTCAAAAGTATTAGCTGTGCAACCTAGGTTAATAAAAGTCTGGAAGAACTAGATATGACTTCACTCTTCTAACCAGAATGCTTGAGAAAGTCTGTTATGGTTTTCAAAGACTTCTATCAATGGTTTCCTATCTATAAATTGAAGGTGCTAAGACTAAGAATGTAATTGCTTTTGAAGCATTTAAATAAATAAATTATGCCTAGTCTAGTTTAGATATTATCACACATAGAACTGACTTTGGCAAGTTCTTTGTTTTGTCATTTTCTTTCTGCTATTTGATATTGGCAGTTAGTCTCAGCCAGCATAATTCATCTGTTGCAATTCAGAGTGCAACAACATTTGTTCCACCCCCTTCAACAGCTCGGTCTGTATCAATGAGAGATATGGGCACAGAAATGACCCCTATTGCTAGCCAGGAGCCATCAAGAACAGGCACACCTGTGAGGGCAACAACGCCAACACGCAGCCCAAATTCTTCCCGGCCTTCTACTCCCAGCAGAGCTGCTCCTGCATCACCTTTAACTGATCCATCTAGTGACCGTCTGAATCCCAACAAGCATGAATTGTCTGAAAAGGAGCTACAAATGAAAACCAGGCGAGAAATAATGGTCCTTGGGACACAACTAGGTAAAACAAACATTGCTGCCTGGGCTAGCAAAGAAGAAGAGGATAAGGATGCATCGACTTCACTGAAAACCAAAACAGCTGAACAACCAGCCAAGAGTGTCATTGAAGCAAGGGCAGCAGCATGGGAGGAGGCTGAGAAGGCCAAGTACATGGCCAGGTGAATTTACTTTAAATATGCTCTGGAATGTTAAAATTATTTATTCAGTTTTGGTATTCTGTCATGTAACTTCTATTTCTGTTATAGATATAAAATCTTCAATATGCCTTTATTTAATAGCTTACGATTTGAGGATAATTGGCCCTTGACCTGCTATTAGAGCCTCTATAACTAAATGGTTAGGAGTTTGATCCTTGTTAACTCTATGGATATGTTTCTTATGTATGGCAAAATGAAAGATGAATAAACGTTCTCTATATAATTGGCTGGACTTTTGGAACCTGACACCTATATTTTATGAGCATCTAACCCATTTCAGAATTGTATAGGTTATATTAATTAGCTCTAAATTTTCTGAGGCAGGAATGTGGTGTCTATTATGTAGGTTTAGGCGTGAGGAGATGAAAATTCAGGCTTGGCAAAATCATCAGAAAGCAAAAACAGAAACCCAGATGAGGAAAATTGAGGTATTTGTTATTTTACAACTTTTTTCCAGCATTTATGTTTCATTTTGCTTTTTGGGGTCAACCCTTTTGGATGTTGTCAGGATCAATGTGTCAGCCTATCAATGGCAAAAATCATCTGTTTAATAAAATGCCCTGATTTGTGTTGCTGATTTGAGACAACAATAACATTAACAAGAGGAAACCTTTTCCCCTAGGTGCAGTAGGCTGCATGGGTTAGATGACATTATTGCATCCTATTGTAAACCGTGTTTATAGATAAGCTATTTAAATTTAGGTCTTTCCTAACGGTTTCATTTATAGTTTTTCTTGGTCTTTTTCTACTTCTACCTATGAGTAAGCATTTATAACATTCCAATGAGTAATGAATAGTTCTGTGATTGATATAACTATGACATCTCCTGATAAGCATGTAACAGTATCAACCAAATGTCTATTTCGCCCTGATGAAGAAATGATTGGTTACACCTTTTGGTAAACTGAGAACATGTTTATGTCTGTTTCTTCAGTCTGTATGTTTTGAAGATGAAACTATAGATCATATTAGACTAAAAATCTATCAATGAACTTTCACTTAAAAAGCTTCCTTTTAGGAGAGTTGATTCTTGACATGATATTAGAGCTTATATGAGTGGTCAATCATGCCATCCTGGCTGTAAATAAATCAAACTTTAGATAGAGAAGGTCTTTGCATGCATTATTGCATAAAAGGGTGTGTTAGAAATAAAACCATTGGTGAAACTCGTGTGTTGATTGTAACACATACATATAACAGGAGAATCAAGATGTTGGTCTGTTGAAAATGAAATAAGCAATGGCCGCTTCCATCCCCATCCCCAGCAACAAGTCTAAGTAACAGTAATACTTTGGTTGCAGGTGGAGGTGGAAAGAGTATGGAGCAAGGCACATGATAAGCTCACGAATAAATTAGCAGCCGTAAGGCACAAGGCTGAGGAAAAGCGAGCAGCAGCCGAAGCCAATAGAAATCATCAAGCTGCAAAAACTGAAGAGCAAGCAGATTATATAAGAAGAACTGGTCATGTCCCTTCCTCATATTTATCCTTTTCTTGCTGCAGATGGTGCCCTTAAAGAAACGCTGTCTTTTTAGTTTTTCTTTATACTATTGGTATGCAATGCTTTTTGCTGCAAGCATGTTAGTTATATGCACTTATGCCTGTTGTATTTCCTTGATGGTGTAAGATGATACACTGGTCTACAAAGTAAATGCAACTTGGAAGAGCGCTGTAGCGTCCTAGTTTATCTAGTTTCTATTTTCTAAATTTCTTTTGTGGTGGATGATTTTAGGTGCAACTACATACTAATTATTAATGCATGGCTCTCTCTCAATATAAAGTATAAACGCTTCAAAGAAGGATCCATATTTTTTTTGCCTAAATTTATCAGGATATGAAGAATCTAAAGTGCACTGAACATCTACTTTATCAAAGATATATTTATCTTGATCACGTGAGATGAATATTCATTAGCAGTTTATTAATGCGATGTGGGTTTTGCATCATACATTCTTGATCTCATATACACTATTACCCCATTATTGAGTAATGTAATATAACCCACCCACATCATGAAAATATTTTTACCATGGCAATAACTACCGACAAAGTAAAACATAATCTTTAATAATGAGCCTTATATACTATTAAATCATAATATAAAAACTGATATTGAATGTGGATCCAATTCTATTGTTGTTGAGTCTTTTCCTTCTTGGTAAAGCAGAAAACCACCCAAATCTATGTGGGAAATTGGGAAGGTATTGAACATCAATCACTGCAGTCTGATCACATGAAGAGATACCAATAGGCAACGAGGCTAGACATTCTTGCATTGAAATTTTTTATTTTTAGGAAAGAACATTACTCTGGGTTGTAACAGAATGAAATTTAAGGTCTCCATCAAACATACAACTTTGATTCCTGAAGAAAACCGTGCAACTGGAATTGATTAGCGAGCTCTTTTGGATGCCATTATGTTAGTAAAAAAATATCTTCTTTTATAAAAAAGAACTTTTTTGTATTTTTTAGTTTGTTTGGATAAATTTTTTTAGTTTGATTTTAATTTATTGTCGGTATAAAACTTTGTTTAAATTGTCATTCAATCATATGAGATATTTGATTGGACGATAGTATGGAAAAGTGCAAAAAAAATCTTTTTTGATAAATTAGAATTTTCATCTTTTAAAAATGATATTTTATATTGATAGAAAAAATTATTAGACAATAAATAAAGATCTTTAAATATTACATTTAAATATAAATTAAAGTTATATTCAAATGCAAAACCACTATTACCTTTTAAAATATTTTCTTTATTTAAAAATCAATTAAAAAATTCAAAAAAAAATTATCCAAACGATCCTAGAATCTTGCATTTCCTCTGCCAAGAAATAAACCGGGTCAAAATTAATTAGTGGGTGTTTGGATGGATCACTTTTTCATAAAAAAAATGAAAAATAACTTTTCTTTTTCAATTATATATAAAACATAAGTTTTGTAATTTTTTTTTTAAATATCAAACACACGCACCCTTAATCAAAGCTTGGATAGCCTATTCCTTTGCGAATTTGTATGTTGTCTCATCCTTGCAGTTCGGTCAAATTATGTTAGATTGAAAGATTGATGATACTATTCTACGAAAATGCTGGAAGTGTGGAGTAAATAACAACTGCTAGTTTTGCTCATAATATCTTCATTGTAACAGAAAAATTATGCCAGGACAGTTTTTAGTTTTCACACTACTATACAAAATACAAAACAAGAAAAAAATCATTTAACCCAAAGAAAAATAAAGTCAGATGTTTAATGTTTCAAACTTGCTTTGTTGAGAAAATGCCACTGCTCCCGCTTTGTCAGCACCGAAGTGCAGCTTTTCAAAAAAAAATAAAAGAACAAGTTTGTTCTAAACTAGATAATGTAACAGGTTACCAAAAAAAAATAGATAATGTAACTCAAACCCGAATCGGAATCGAAAAAAGGCCTCAACCAAAGAGGCTAGCTCACTCACTCCATTGATTCATAGCAAAAAAAAAAAAAAAGACCATAAATTAACATTATAGAGAGAGAGAGATGAGCAACCAATGGAAAAATGGCAAGTGTCCCATTACACCTTTGGTTATGAACGTCGAAATCGAATCATTAACACACAACAGACATGATTAAATCCTAAATTTATTTAAAAAATAAATAAATCCATAAAAGGGTAACACAACAACAGCACAAACACAGACTAGGCCTACCCCAGCCTTACCACCTTAGCTTAAAGCCCGTCACATTCACATACTCTCTCTCTCTCTTCTGTATTTTTTTTCTCTCTCTCTCTAAAAGTTCCACCCCACAATTTGTGTGGCGGCTCTCTCTCTAGTTCTCTCCTCTCTGAGATTTGGATTGGATCCGTCTATTCTCTCAAAAGGGTATTCGAATCCAGCTTCCTTTTTTTCTTCTTCGATTCGATTCGATTCGATCTCCTCTTCCTTCACACGATCTCTCTGTCGTGGGGTGCTTTGAATCACCGCCATGGTAGCCCAACACCCACAACCTCAGCCTCAGCCTCAGCCTCAGCAACCTCCTTCCTCTGCACAAGACGAGGCCTTGAAGAGGAACACCGACTGCGTCTACTTTCTTGCATCTCCTTTGACATGCAAAAAGGTTCCTTTTTCACCCCTTTTTTTATTATTTTCCTAATTCAAAATTTGAAGAGAAGAAAAAAACTCTTTTTTGGCTGTATCTGTTTGGGAACAGGATCTCTTTCTGCAAATTCTGCTCTTTTAGGGTTTCAGATTCGGGTGTTTCGGAAAATAGTTTTTTGGCGATTGTTTTTTATTTTTCAATAGAAAAAAATCGATTTTTTTTTTTGGGGTAAAAGGAGGGTTTTGTTGGCCTTTTTTTTTGTTGTTTGGGAATTTGCAAATAATCGTTATAGCTGTTGGTAGTTATGAAGAATTCTGTTGATAGACTTTGTAACTTTTTTTTTATATTTGTTTTGTGGATTGCGTTTCGTAGTTTTGTGAGATTCTCATTGATGATGGTTTTATTAATCGGATCTCTTTGGGCGTTATCTTTTTTTTTTTTTTTTATTGGACGAAGTGAGGGCAATGAGGGAGAACGGGGGTCCTTGGACTCCGTTGCTAAGAGAATCTTCTTTTATATATATATATATTTGAAGTTTTTGTTGGATCAATCGTTTGGATCCAGTTGGAATATTATAAGGAAAAATATAGGAAAGGATTAGATCAATCAAGCTTTGTTGCTTTTTTGTTCTTTGGTTTTGGTGACAGTATTATTATTGATGACGTTCTGGTTGCATCTGAAAGCAAGCATTAATTATAATTAGCATAGTGGATGAACTTTTTCATTAAAGTAAGAAGTGTAATGGACAAAAACAACTAGATGTGTTAGTCATGATGATAGATTAGCCTGCATAATATCCTGTTAGCAAGATTTTCGTTTAACTGGTTTTGCTGACTATTCCTTTTGAGATGCCCTTGAAGTTGTTATGAGTGAATATATTCTGTCACGTGAAATAACGGTGTGATTTTATGATTGTTGCGTTAAATGACTCTTCTTTTCTCGCGCTTTTGCAAATTGAGTACTTATATTAGATTGCATAGGCCTGGCTATGGTTTGCTTTATGCTTCTTTTATGTTAAAAGAACAAGTATCAGTTATCAGTTGTACAAAGCTGGTGTGACATTTCAAACTGTGCTCTGGGTTTTGGTTGCTGGCATGATTTTGATTTGCGTTTCTTTTATTTGAACAGGGAAATGAATGTGAGTACCGCCATAGCGAGTATGCTCGGGTTAATCCTAGAGATTGCTGGTATTGGTTGAATGGCAATTGCTTGAATCCCAAATGTTCATTCCGTCATCCGGTGAGTGTCTAAATGCACAGAGATTTTATGCTTTCTTGTTTATTGATGAACTATTTCCTGCCATCTGCTCTAAGTTTCTTTTTGTATGCCTTTTGTTGATTGTGTTTTGTTTTACTTTACAGCCTCTTGATGGATTGTTAGGATCACCGGTAGCTGCGGCTGCTGGTGGACCATCTGTTCCCCCATCACAGATTCCAACATCTGCAGCACATGCACCTTTTAATTCTAGTAAACAACCTGTCCCTTGCATTTTCTTCCAAAAGGGGCTTTGCTTAAAAGGTGACAGATGTGCCTTTTTGCACGGACCTAATCCTAGCACTGGCAATAAAGTTGTTACTCCTATCGCATTGACTAGCCAGGGAACTGAGGCACCTAGTTTTAAGAAGCCATTTGGTGGCAATGAAAAGCATACACAAGAAAGGAAAAGTTTTCAAGGAAATGTTGTAAAGTCAGTTGGAGGTCCTGAAGCTAAATCTGCCCAAAAAGTTGAAACTACTCCACAGAAAAATAATTTTGAATTGCCAAAGGAGAAGCGTGTGCCACCACCATCTGCAGGATTTGATAATGAGGCTTCAAGATTTAAGATAACAAGTACTCCACCAGTGACCAATGGGGCTACTGTAGCCCGGTCTAATCGACCGAATCAAGGGCGTGTGTCAGATGATCATGCTTTCCACAATGGTAAAGACAGTGATGAATTCCTCAAAGAGTCCTCTCCTGGGTTTGATGTTCTTGTAGCTGATGAACTTAGGAATTCTGATTACTACCATCGTGAAGATGAATTTGGTAAAGCAAGAGGTCCAGACGAAAGGAACTTAGACTCATTGAATGAATATGATTTGGGACATTCTGCTGATTATAGTTTAGCGGGTGATATTGATCAAGAAAGATTTCGTGTGCCCCAACATTATGACTCATATGATCACACACAAGACCCATACATGTGGGAACAGCATAGAAAGGCATCAACCCATTTAGAAAGGAGGTCTAACTGCAGATCTGACAGTCCTGACAATGTTGAGGTCTCAGATCTCCGACATCGTCTGTCCAAGCGCAGGAGGGTCAATGGCTTGAAATCTGTTGTCACTCATGAGTATGCCCTTGAAAGCCATGGTGAGGAACAAAGTCACCGGTTCTTGCGGAACGATTCACATCAGTTGCCTTTGAATGAGAGTTCCCTTAGCAATCGTTTCCGAGGCAGAATTAAACTTCCAGCAAATGGTGCCAATGATCACTCTGAGAGGGAATCAGACAGAGGAAGAATTAGGAGCAGATTGTCATCTGGAAAGTTGCAGGCCCCTCACCAGGGAAGGCTTCAAGATAGAATTAGAGGAAGGGTGCAAGATGATGATAGGAGAAACTTCAGGGATTGGTCAGTGGGGGACCAAAGCAGTGATTTTGCTGGGCCAAAAAGCCTTGCTGAGCTTAAAAATGGGAGGAGCGCTGAGAACAAGGAGCAGCAATCACTTGGAAAGAGAAAAAGTTTAGGGGAACACTCACAATCTGAAGATGATTTTCAATTTGATGGTCCAAAGCCTCTTAGTGAAATTTTGAAGGAAAAAAGAAGAGTTGGTGCTGGTGTATCTGGCAATTCATCTGATAAAAAGACTAGAGAAATTATCAATAACTCAGATGGTACAGCTGTCACGAACACACAAAATGGAGCATTGCCTGAGACAAAGGAAGATGCCAAGAACCACTTGCCAGTTAATGAAGAATCATCCAAGCTTCAGGTCACTGACACAATTGAGAGAGGCATTGATAACACTGATGGAAATCATGGTCAAACATATGAGGATGGAATGATCTATGATGAAGCCGTGGAGGATCAGGAGTATGAGGGTGATGATCAGAGGGATGGCAACTATGATTATGAGCAAGTTGATGAGGGGGACTATGACTATGAACAAGTTGATGAGGGTGAAAATCCTGAGCAAGAGTACATGGAAGATGAAGATGGGGATGACTTTGCTAAGAAGATTGGTGTCATGACTAGCTAGTTTTGGAATAGCTGAGGAACTGGTTGAACATTTTCCCTTTGATATGAATATGTTTCTGGTGGATCTCAGCTTTTCAAGGGTCTCTTTCTGACTGAGCAGCATTTCTGCTTAAAATTTGCTTGTAGAACTGGGTGGGGTTTCATTATTAGTTTCTTTTCTTGTATTAATCAACCCTTTCTTATTCTTACTGTGTTTTCATCTGATTGAGTGGATGCTTTAATTTACGCAGTGGGGCATTTTGCCATGCTCTCCGCATTACAAGTGTCATGCAGAGTGCAAGCCTGTAACTTTAGAAAGTTGATGATAATAGTTCATTCACTATACAGTTTTCCAATACGTACCTAGATTTGTCTGGTTAAATGGTGCTGTTCAGAAAGAATTTGGCAGTTCTAGAGTAAGGATTAACTTCAGAGAAAAAAAAAGGGGATCTTCAATTCTCAATTAGTATGAGAAAATTAAAGGAGTAAGTTATGATAGATTCATGACCATGTGCATGTTATATCAATTATTATTCTGATTTTCTTTTAAATAAGCCTTTAACAAGACAATCGGTGAAAGTTTTGCTACTTTCATCGTCAATTAGTCTTGACTTCCATCAATTTCTTAATGAAGAACTGGAAAGGCTTTGATCGCCAAGGGTATGGAATACGTAAGGGATCTTGCCTCTAGCGGGTGTGTATGACTTGTGCATGGTTTCCCACTTGTTTTCCTCATTGACTGTATGCTTCTCTATGTCCTTATATCTCTTTCTTCTTTGTATGCACGGTGGTTGGTTGGTTAGTATATGGAAGTGCTTGCATTTTGTGTCATGCTTGGTAATAAGGTTTGATTCACCCAAAAGAACAAACAAGCTCAAGGCTGAGATAAATAGTCAATTACATTACCTCCCCCATTTCCTTAATATATATATCTCTGTGGTGTGTCTATCAATTTTAAGAATGGCTTCAGTTCACTTTTTTACGATCTCTCCCTCTCTTTTTCTGTGGCGGTGACTTCTTATCCGATCTGTGTTCTTATTTAGTGTGCTTCTGCATTACATATTCTCTTCTCCTTGTCTGTTATCTTCTTGAAGCAACTTAGGCATATGTGCATCAAGAATTTTTGCATTGTTTTGATTTAAGGTGTTTCACATTCCACAACCCAAGCTCATTATGTATTTTCTTTCAGCTTTTCTTTAGGTTTATAACAAGGGACAAATTAGTTCATCAGATTTAGAAATTTCATATTAATCTCTCAAATTTTATAAAAGGGGACAAATTAGTTCTTCTGTCAAATTATTATCTAATATATTAATAGAAATATCTACGTATTCTGTTAATTTATTTATGTATACTGTTATTTTCACAATGAATTTTTATTTGCCTCATTTCTCTGTTTTATGCAGAATAAATGTCAACTCAACGTCAAATTTTTTCTTCTTAGCAGAGATAGCAAATGAAAAAAAGGTCTAAATAATTTCATTTAGAGGAGTAAGACAAGTTAGGATCTACCATGAAAATTAACAGTGCATGTAAATAAGTTAACAGTACGTATAAGTAAGTAAGCAGACACAACTTATATGACAATTTTACAAAAAGACTAATTTATCTCTTTTTATAAAATTTGAAGGACTAATATAAGATTTTCTAGATCTAAGGAACTAATTTATCCCCCCATTATAAAATTAATTTAGGGTTTTATTTTATTTATTTATTTATTTACTTTTATGTTGTCGGATTCCATGGTTAAAATTCGGTTGTAAAAGAACGGGATGAAAAGGTTTTAGGTTTTTACTTGCGGTTGTTAGCTCTTCTGATTTCTCCTCAAAACCAGTAGGAGAAACTCGTGCGTATCACATTGAATGCTGTGATTTCTTTACCATGAAAAATTGAAAAAAAAATGTAAAAAAAAAAAATCCAAGAAACGTGCTCTACTCACTTGATATAAAAACGAAATATGCTTATACTATAAATAGATATGCTTATTTTTAAAATGTCTCTTTAAAATATTAGCCAACCACACGTGAAATAATTTTGCCTCTGAAACTTGCACTTCATTTTTCACACGAGAGAACAAGCATAACCTCAAAAAATAATAATAATAGTAATAATAATCTAAAAGCATTTCCAGAGAGAGATCAACAAACGGGAACGTTCTTCTTCAAGTCCAGTCCATATACTTTGGATTATTCAAACCTACCATTCCTTTAAGTGGAACGAAGTCAAACCAAACATTCCTTCAAGTGCTGACTGGTTGATTTTTGATACTAATACCGACTTGAAGATTAGAATCATAAGCTGAAGTAGCAAATCCACCACATCTCTGGACTCCTCGTCAAGCTAAAGCCTCTGGATCCTGCGACCAAGAGCAGGCTTCGGGTTCATGGCATCATCAAATTTCAAGCAAATATGTCTCGGGTATGAACTCTTTGATCTCCTATATGTTCCTTGCAACCATGTTCTGAATTTTAAATGCTTCTGTTTTCTCTGGCTTGTTGATAATCTTGTTGATATTGAGTGTTCAAACATGGCTTGTTCGTTTCAACAAGGAAAACATTCATTATGCTTCGCCACAAATGTTTAGGTAGACATCCGTGAAATTCCAAAAATCAACCAACATAGAATATAATCTGCCGAGATATAAGCCTTGCCAAAAAGAAATTTAGGCTTCAAAGAAGTGATGAAAGTACGAATACGTAAAACAATTGAATGTAATTAATCGTATAGAGACTGAAAAAATTAAAGGAACAGTACATTTCACCAACTTGTAGCAGTAACAGGACTTGAAACTCTATTATACAAATATTTCTGAGTCCCGTTCTCCCCAAAATGGTTGCTCATAGTGTTAAACCTCTGAACCTCAAAAAGCAACCGAATTTTCCTAGAGAGAGTGCAAATATCACAATATATAACACAGCCCAACACTTATGACAATCCATAAAATGTCACGTTACAAAATCTACAAACCTTAAGGGAGAACTTTAAAACCCATGATATTAGCTGTCATTCAACATAGAAAAGACTGACTGATGCCCTCTGGAAACTATCCTTGGAGTGTGAGAAACATCCAGATAAAAACTAATGAGTAAAGACACCCTCTTACTACGTTTTCTCTTCTCAGCGAATTGGGTGGTACTGTGTGATACCGCGCTTGGGTGGCAACTTCCTCAAAATGAAAAGGACCAAAGAAGAAGGTAATATTTCCACCAACTGCAGCAAAATTGTGAGAAGGTAAGAAGAATAGTAGCCGAGAGACCCAACACAAGCACTACGAACACCCCTTTCGTGGATTACCCTTTGAGACCAAATGTAAAGTACTCGTAACAAATATTCCAAAAAGCAAGGGAAAAATTGCAATATCATTTATACATAACAATTCAGTTCCGTTCAAATGGCCATCAAAGCACTTTTTGGTCAATTATCTGCCTTCGAATAGGATTTTGAAACATCAATGACTTAATTATGTCCCCTTGACAATTAGGTTTACGGTAAAAACAACCTTCCCAAGTCTAACCTTAATCACATGCCAGATAGAAATTTTGAGTCCAGGTAGGTTGACCAAAAAAAACCCAGAATTTACCAGTCAGACATATTCAGACAGGGAAGCACTATGACAGAGCTTTCAAAAAATGAGCTCGGAACTAGATCCAAATGCGGCGAAAATGGACCCACATAGATATGATGAGTTGAATAGCACAACAATAAGCAACAGTAGGGAATATGGCAATAGAAGGACCACAACCAAGGAATACAAACAAACTCACCAGGTAATATATAAAATTTAGGATGGGATGGTCCAAGACATCAAGGTCAGCATCTTGATCAAATGCATCGAAGCACATCTGACACAATAAAATATGATCAAACTCAATTTAAAAACAAAGCAAAACAAATCTCCAAGTTCATAAAGGAAAAAAAAAACTGACCATAACACATCTGACAAGGAAACATGAAAAGCATATGGTGGTCACATAGCCAACCTGCATTAGAAAGATCAGTGGATTAACTCTGGGGAGAAGGGAGAGAGGGAGGACAGAGAAGAACGTGTGTGATCCAAGAATTTTTTTTTTTATTTCTTTTTTTGGTTAAATTAAATACCTCCTGCAGCTTCTTCCGTCGACCTTTGGATTCAACAGGAAAGCGTTGCAGCATCAAGAATAGTCTGTCAAGGAAGACACTCAGAAATGAGATACAAAAAGTAGATAGGGCAATGAGAGGATTCAAAGTATGTATACACATAATTCAAGTACACATGAAATTTGAAATTTAATCTATCTAAGAATGGAATTTGATAAGTGCCTTAGTTCGACACATAACTGATGATAACTCCAATCAGTTAATTTCCCAAACAGAAATCCATTTGGAAATCTAAAGGTCCCCCTCTAAGGTCAAACATTTTGTTTGGGCTGCATTGCATAGTAGCTACTTTCCATTGGAACAATTGTTTGGGGTTCTTGATGAGCAAAGGAATCCTACTTCCAAGCTGTTAAAAGGTTTTGGTCAAAAGAAAGAGGCAAATATTTTGAGGTAGTTTCTATCAATTTTTCCTTTTTTTCTCTTTTAAGGTAGTGTGTAATTTATCCAGTTTTTTGGTGTACTTGGTTGGACCACAATGCACTCATAATGAAGGTTTTGCTTGCTGACTTGCTGTTAATTGTTAAATATGCTCGAAGATAAGATTCACTTTTGGCCTCACAGGTCTTCTGCTTGAGTGTTACAATGGTAGCCATCTCTGAAACCCCCGATGCAACCTTAGTTTGAGCGCAGTAGGTTCTATCATTTTTTTTTTTTCTCCCTAAGGTAGTGTGCAATTCATCCAGTTTTTGGGTGTACTTGGTTGGAGCACAATGCACTCAAATGGTTTTGCTTGCTGTTAAATATGCTCAAGGATAAGATTCACTTTTGGCCTCAATGATGTAGCCATCTCTGAAACCCCCGATTCAACCTTGGTTTTGACCCTCAAAATCTCAAGCCTCCCCCATGCACTGGTTCAATGTCCGGGTTTGATTTCAAAAACATTCCAAAATCCAAATCACGTCACATTAAGTTTAAAGTTGGAGCAAACAACTACCTTCCACCATAGAGAAGAAAGCCAAGGGCTGCAAACAAAGAGACCCCTGTTGCAACATATATGCATAGAAGAACATTAAAATCATGATTAATAAAAATCTGATAGACACACCACAAAAAAAAAAAAAAAAATCTCTACTCTCTAACAACAAACCTGCAAAGAACACCTTAGACAGGATGAGCAATACACTGATAGGTTTCCACCACAATACCAACCACAAAGCGATCTGAAAACAATTTAAAAGGGGGAAAGGGTTATCAACAAATTCAAAGTAGTCAACATGAACGTAACAGCTGCTCAAAACTTCAAATAGCAGAAGAACTGATGACGCGAGTTCAATACATTTGAATATTATAGATTATTAATTTTACAACTTTTAGTTGCAAGGAACGGGAAACCAGTTCATCTATGCAAGTAGATAGCACAACTAACTGACTTCCAAAACATTTTAACTACAGCTACCAGTAGCGTAATGCCATTCCATCCATAGGTTTGTCTTCCAATTATTTTTACATAGAGATAGAAACATTGGGAGTGGAAAAACAGTTTCATTTGTGGGAATGGTGAGCTTGTTCGGTCAAGTGGGAGTTGGCTGATTTTTTTTTTTTTTTTTATCCATTGAGAAACAGTTTCAGACAGATCAGGTTAAGGTAAGGCAGGCTAACCCATCTTCACAGCTCTAGCTGGCCCCCACCCAACAAAAAAATGAAGTGCAACCTAGACAACTAGTGCGCTGCCCCCAAGTGAAATCTTGGGCAAGAGTTTTCACCTGAATAACATAAACCACAGCATTAATTGTATAGAAACTTGGTCTGAGTCCATCAGTTGATACGGCACGTGCCTGCAAAACATTTAACATCCAAGTAGGAAATCACTAATCAGGCCATCGAAATAACAAAATGCAACGCCATTTAAGGAAGGAAATCGACAGCAAATTCTTAAACTTGCCTGGTAATAAATCTCAGCCCAGAACAGGACCAAAAGCGCATAAGTTGTGAAGAAAGCAAGACTTGGCATGTCGAGTAAGACATGTTGGACAATCTACACATAGAAAAAGCCAGGCCCATTAGATGCCATAATCATGAATATTTCACACTCATTATTTGCATGTCAGAATTTAAAAATAGTTCAAAGAATCCATTCTTACCTCTGGCTGTAACTTTTGCACATTCCGACGGAAGACGAAAACTAAACATCGAACTGCAAAACCAGAAACAGCCAAAGAAAAAAATTGTAATCGAACAATTATAAAAAAAAAAATTACAGATTTAAAAACTGGAAAGAAAACAAAAATAGAAAAAGAAGATTTGAAGGATACAAACCCCCATTCACCAAAAAATTGAGGAAGTGAAAGACCTTCTGCGTGGTCCATCCATACTCCGGCACTCTTAATTGTATCCGAACCAGTTGAACCTATAATTACAAAATAATAACAATAATAATAATTAAAATTAATAATCTAATAAATCTTAATTTTGAATGGAAAACCCTAAACCTAACCCCAAATTGGATGAAACAAAAAGGAAGAGGATGAGGTTGGATTGGAGGTGGGGGAGAGAGAGAGAGAGAGAGAAGTACCAAGGCGACGGCGGCTACGATGCCGTAGAGGACGGCGAGGATGTGGAAGGTGCGATCCTGCCAGACAGGGGAGTCGTTGATGTCGTGCCACCAGTTCGAGGATTCCGTCAGGTTAAGGGCGGCCGCCGCCACTACCGCCGTATCCGCCGGCACGCCTCTGGCCACCATCTGGAATGGGAATCGAATCTCCTTCTTCTACGAATCGGAGAGTTCTCAATTCAATCTCTCTCAGAAGAATGAAGAAGAAGAAAGAACCAGAATCCAATCCCAATTATTTTAGTTCCTCTCACAGATGGATTCTATAATTTATTTTACTTTTTTTAATTTATTTTTTTATTTTTCCTTTTTATATAAAAAAAAAAAGAAAATAATTTTGTTGGTTTTTGTTGGGTTTGTGGACAGAGCCGGCGAGAGGGAAATAACTTGGGGGAAGGGAAGGAGAGAAGAGTGGAGGGCAATGATGACGATGGACCGGGGCGGTGACCGGTGATAGCCGGTTTGTCGTTTTTATTTTGGGGCACTCTCCTTTAAGAGTAACCGAAAATCCAAACCCTGGCGATGCCCACACGTAATCATGTAAATCTTGCTCTCTATTAATTTATATAATTTTAATTTTGATGCACTTATTTATCTTTATCGACCTCCAAGTATATATATATTTTTGGTGAGATTTTCAGGTAAAGGGGGACTGAATTGAACTCTTTTGTTGATCTAATAACATATGGTTGAATATTTGTATAATTTTTTTCTACACAACGTATATGAATTAAATCTTAATTTTATTTTTTTTTCTAATTATAACCACATGCCTCTCCTGACCCATTCAATTTGCTGGCTTTACCTATCTGTCTCTATGTACAAAAAAACAATACAGTACACGTGTAATTCTTGTTTTTATACAAAGAAAGTTTAAGAGTTGCTGAAATTTGATTTGTGGCTTTTGAGCAAGTTGAGGGAATTGATGTAAGGAATTAAATGTCTGGAATTATGCAATTTAATCATGCTTAGAGCTGTTGTTCTTGAATTGTGGTCAGACGGTTTAACTTGAACTAGTTTAGTATTTAGTTAGGAGGCGGAGGCTCCTAGGTCCTTCGTCTGACTGGAAATTAAAAGTAGTCTGCCAAGAAAGACTTAAGTAGGAATAGAATACAATGACGTGTGTATGATCGATTCATTCAATAAAGCAAGGAGTATATCATGTTTATCTAGATCGAGAATAAGCTCAAGATTTTGATCCCATTAGATTAACTTGTCTTCATTAAATCTATTACGATCTATTCTCTAAGGCCCGAAAAAGGCCCCTATGGACTTCCTTATGACCAGCCCACCTGTCCAAGCCCAAGGACATCGAGCAAGGAATATCAAGGACCACAGGGCGGAGGACCGGAGGCATCATGACCCGTACAATTTCTATCTCCATATCATATCATGTCATAATTCGAGTTCATCATGCGGGGAACCCATAGACCCCATGATAACCCACTATACCTAAGAAATTCTTAGGTGCTCTTAGAGCAAGACAAAAATATTTGCTCTATTTCATTTAGTGATTGACAAATAAGCTATTGTATTAAAAATATATAGGAGGTATGAAATAATAACGGCACATAAAACTTATGTGTCAATTATTAAATGGATCAAAATAAATGTTATATCTTGTTCTCGGTGCACCTAAGTATTTCTCACTATACACATGCTTTTGCAACGTAGGTTCATGTTTAAGCCCACTAACCATATCCCAACAAATAAGGATAATGGTAACTGGTGCGCAGATCTCCTACTTAAAAGGTATTCAAACGGTATACAAGTATGCATTTAAACCAAAACACTCATTACATCATTCAACCCACACTGATATCCTTGGTGGAGTGTTTGCAGGCACACCAACCCCCGTCCCAACATACATCAAGGTAAACCCAGGAAAGGAGAAGGCTGAATTGTGTTACTAGCATCCCCCGTTAATCTCCTACTTTACTACATTGTTACAAAATCAAAATCAAATTGATCACAAGTATACATGTTAAGATACGATTCAATAATCTCTTTGGTTTTTTTTTTTTTAATTTTATGTACCACTCAATAATCAATTCAATTATTCAACTTGTACATATACTTAAATATAAATATGTATAGCTAGCAATGGCATACTGCTTGATCATCAGTTTATATGGATGGTGCTAGGTCTTATAGTTATTAATATTCTAAGCATCTAATATATCAATTCATATACATGTAAGTAAGAAATTATGAACTCGATACTTTGATTTGTTTGAGTTACTTCAACCTCACATACAAGAAATTAAATTAAACTTTAACCAATAAACAATCAAATTAATTATCTAAAATCCTTGGAATTAGATTTATTTAATGTTTCATTGAAAGATCAAATTAAATATTTAGTAATTTATTTATTCTATGGGCAATGGCAACTCATTTGCATGTGTCATGTGGTCAGGACAACATTTTTCAGTCCATAAGAACTTAAGTATCATGTTGGCGCCTCTCTGGCTGTTCATCTATTCCTCTAAGGCTTATCAATCATCATTCTTCCAAGTTATTATTAATCTACAGAGATCTAAGTCTTCAACCCTTGTAATGACAACTGGTCAAATACTTCCCTCTCACACTACTCATTTTGGGGATGGAAATTCCAAGTTACCTTGATGATATATAGTAGGTTGGTTTCTTGATAAATGGTGGAAGTCTATCTTGTTTTGGAACAAGACCAACTTCTAAGAGACTGTTTGGTTTAATTTTTTGTTTTCAGTTTTCAAGATTTTATAAAGAAAATATTAAAAATAAAAATTAAAAACTAAAATTTATAATTTTAAAGAATTCTCAGTATTTCCTTTATAAATTTGAAAAATAAAAAAATTAAAAATAAAAATAAAAAACCAAAAATGAAACCTTTCTCTCGCCTCTTAGTCTTGACATTGGAAAATTGTAAACATTTTCTCTACTTCATTTCATAAAGCTCAGCAAACTTATGCCCTCCATGCTTATCCCAACGATGTACCAGCTCATTATGTAAATGACAACGTGTAAATTAAAGACTCACATTTAAACAGCTCATCACTTAAATAAATAAATAAAAAAATCAGATCTATTTTGTTTAAATAAAAACCAATACAAAATCAATTAACCTGTTGCATTCCCTGAGCACACAGTCGTTGGCAACCATGGAGCCACTAACCAATGCTAATTGTCTTCCATTGTCACCTGAAATTCCTGCTCCAATAGGCTGCCCTCCCCAAGAACAAACGCAAGAATCACAAACAGCCATAGATATGAGAGCAAATCTTATACTGTGATGTTTGTGTGGTTGCTTCGTTTCTTTCCCCTCTAATGGACACAATTATTGGTTGAATAATGCGATTATCACACAGAAAAAGGAGCTGTACTATTACTATATATTGATTTTGTGATTCCATCATCCATTTGGATCCTCTGCGGCCAGGAGGTGGGGTGGAATGGCACAGGACCATGGGCAAGGAAACCTCTAGTTTTTTATTTAAAAAAATAGATCTGATTTTTTTTTTAAGTGATGAGGTGTTTAAATGTGAGGCATTGATTTGTATGTAAATAAAAAAGTTGTACAAGAAACTTTTGACACCTCATCTATCCTAACATAAATTACACTTATTTTCTCTAAAATTTATCAAAATTCAATATATTTTTTCTTTAGTAGTTCAATCTATGCTAACCTCTATTAACTTATCCATTTTTTTTGAGTCACTGAAGATGCCCCACCCTCACTCTCAGTTCCTCACATTCTCCTCTTCTCTCTTCTCGCATCCTCCCCATTCCTCGGCACAATCCTCGCACATGTTACGTGACGGGACCTTTAGGCTTGGCCCAAGCGGCTTGGGCAAATCTTCCAATTTGTTTTGGCGGGGCACGTTCTCCTCGGTTAGACCAATCTTAGTAATTAACAAATCATACTAAAATAAATTACAATATACACTTGGGAATGACTATTACCACTTCTAAATGGTTATTGTCACTCTCACTTGGCTATCATTTTTTCTAGTTTCTCTATCATACCCTTCAACTTATTTGTTAATTATAATGAGAATCTAGCTAACATTATATTATTATTATTATTATAAAACAATTTTATTTTTATATACAGTTAACTTATTAAACATAATTAATTTAATTTAAAATCAAATTACGTTCATATATTTTGTAATATAAGAATTGATTGAAATAAATATAAAGATACGCAAACTTTATTTTTCAATGTACATTATATTTTATTTTATTATCATTAATTGTTTAAAACTTATCAAGTCTTCTACGTATACTTAAGTATTTTATTTTGAAGTGCCATAAGGCTGTTATCATTACTTTTAGTCTTGATTTTACTCAATTACTTCACTCTTGTTTCTTTTATCTCTTGTGATTTTATTCTCTCATATATTCTGCGTGCATTCTTACTCTAGTTTCTCTTCTCACTGCTCACTCTCTCATCTTTTGGTCATTCATAGCCTTACAACATTTCTGAGTTGGTGGTGTTCGCTCAGTCTCTTATTTGAATGCAATGAGACAATAAATACAGAGTTAGATAGGAACGAAACCAATTCTGTTTAATGTCAATTGTATAAAAGAATAAAAAAATTGATAATTTTTTAGTGTAGAAAAAATTTGATAAATAAAAATAATGAATATACTAAAAATATAATTGATACTAATAATAATAATAATAATTTAATGTTACACTGTCACTATAATTAACAAATAAGATAAATGATATAATAGAAAAACTTGAAAAAAAGGTAGTTGACTAAGAGTAACAATAGCCGTTTGGTTGTGGCACTAGCCGCCCCCAATAAACTTAAAGAACAAAATCTTGATGTCCATTATTGTCGCCATTTTCAGATATGCCTAAACAAAATCCTGGTGTTGCAATCAGTGAATAAGGATCATGTCACTTCAATTCGTGTTCTTGAAGGTTTCTCTTGGTTGCGACGCTGCACGGATATCAATTTGAGTGTGTTGTGACTGAAGATATCATACTGTTTTGATTTCTTGGTAATTTGAACATGGTATGAAGACGTTGTTTCTTGAATGTCGTTGATTTGTAGTTTAGATGTTTGATTTCTCAGAAATATAGTGATGGCTGTAATCAATCTTGAAGAGTGCAAGAAACTATGGTTCAACTCCCATTTATGTTAGTGCACTTGTAGGGTTATCTGTTCAATTCAAAGTGTAATTGCAAAATAAAAGACTGGACACGCTTGATGATACTCAAAGAAAGTCAATGTTAATGGGGAGGTTAGTACAGTGAGGAAAGAAAAGGAGAGTGTAAGAGAGGGTGAGGATGGGGTTGGGATAATTTTGGAAACTCATTCAAAAAATAGGTAAATTAGAAGGGGTCTGATTGGACAACAAAAAAGAGGTAAATTAAATTTCAACAAATTTTCATAGAGATAAGTGTAATTTATCTTTATCTTTCTTAAGTGCAATTTAGGGGAAAAAAGAAAAGAGGAGGGACCATTTCTAAAAGGATGTTTCTAACCACTAACCTAAAGAAATCCGAAAGGACGAGTTTTCAAAAACTTCATGGTGGATCAATAATTGTTTGCCAATCGGTTACTAATATGGTAACTCATGAATAGCATGTTTGGCTTTTCTTTTGGAACCCCAAAACCATGGTCAGGAGCTCCAAGAGCAAAACCAAACCTACTAGAAGTAGAACAACAAGGACTGCTTTCATGATTATGCACTTGACTCAAAATCATCCATCATAATTACAAGAGCGTGGATAGTTAAAAATAGAATCTAAAGCTGAACGAGAAGAAAATTCAACCACCAAGGTAGAGCTAGTCAGAAGCTTCGTCTTCAGAAGCAGGAATTCTACGGAAGCGAGCAAATGGACGAAAATCCTGATGTACATTTTTGTCTGGCATCGTCGACCTCTTTCGCTTAATTGGAAAACCACAACCAGAAACTGAATCATACAAGCCCCCCATGTCCATATCCTTTCTATTATTAGCATTTTCATCAAGAAAACTGCAAAAAAGAATACTGATTAAAATCAAATTAGCAAACAATCACTTCATTACCTGCTTCCCACAAGATGCTCGAAGCGAATGCCAAGATAAATCTATAAAAACATGTAATTTGCCACTTCATCTTATGGTTAGCTAGGATGGTCCCACAATATCATTTAATAAACAATTCATATCTTTAATATCGCTAAAACCCACCCTTAGCTATCCAATCACAACATACGTAAAGCGTAATTGAAAATAAAAGCAATAAATAAATTAAGATAAGATACAGAGTATATAAGTTGTGCATCAATTTCATTCAAAAATCATTCCCACTTAAGATGGCATCAGTGCTTATTGCTTTGGATTTTCATGCTAAAGTATTACACTTTCCAGATAAACTAGTCAGACGTGTTCTTTCTCTGGAATATTGGACCAACTCATTTCAGGAAAACAAGAACAAGAGATAATAAGCCAAACATAAAAATATAATTCACAGAAGCATACTTCTTAGTCAATCCTTTTGCAAAACAGTAATCTTATTTTTGCAAAAATCACAAATCGAAACATATGATGTTGAAAGTCTATTTGAAAAGGGAAAACTATGAAGAGAGATACGTGTGCATTTAGAGAAAGATTTGCAATCGAGAACAGTCATACCGTTGGCGAATTATTTTATAAGCTTCTTTAGTAGCGTATGGCAGCCCAGTCTTTGGATCACGGTACCTACAATATTCCAGAGAAAACTCCTTAGCAATATGATTGATATAGCAGTTTTCAAATGATCTAATGATAATGCATGACAATTACAGCAATGGTTGCATCCATAATTTCAAGGGTGAGTTAGGCAAATAGGAATTTGAAAATCCAAGCAAGAATCAGCAGAGGTTCTAGTAAGAAAGAAAGCTTAATGCTTACTGAGCAGGAATTCAAGTTTGGGAAGAGAAGAAATTCATAGAACTATACAGCAGAAAAGTACAGAAAATGCAGAAAAAGTAAACTAGGCATAACACCTCACATTTGGCTGCAACAAACAAACTAGAAGCAATTCAATGCAGAATTCATAGAGCTGGTAATTTCATACAAAGAAAGCACCGTGGAACTTTGAAAAGATCACCATCACTTATATTACAAAGGATGGGCATAAAATCTTAATCATACATGAACTTAAACTTCCGACCACCACAAAAACCCATGAGTCTTAATAAGATATAAATAACATGAATTCAAGCCTAGAGTCCAAATACAACTCACAACCAGTGACATACTAATACTAAATGTCAGCAACCAATTGAAATTAAAAGATCAGACATTAGAAAAAGTAACATATTGTAGGCACTAGGGAAAGAATGTAGTTGGAGTCTTATTTTATTTATCGTAATCAACAATACACCAACATCTGTGGAAAGTGGTAACTTCACTTTGGGCACAAGGGTGATAAAAAACTACACACTATCACCATATTACAAATCTAACCATTAGAAGTCAGAGAAAACCTTCATAATAATCACCCTTCACAATATCCTAACATCTCCAATAGAAGGCCAGAGCGAAATCTTGTGGACTACGAGCATCTTTAAGTATTGATACACACTCTAAGTCCTAACCTTCTCAAAAGGTTTCTCCAAGTACTTATCCTAATGATGAGCAAAATACTTCCAATCAAAATTTCTTCAAAAAACCTAGCAACTACCAGTACATTAGAGCTAGAATCTGTTGAACACCCTCCAAACCTCAATCCCTGTCTCCCTCTTCAAAATTTTCACCTTATACTACTTGTCACCCTATTAAAGATACCAGGTTGGCATCCCCTACTTGCCCCATGTAACATTGGACTTATTCTGCCAATTGAGCTCTTGAGTCAAGTAAAACAAGAAATCCTATTAGAGGGAGAGAAACACAACCAAGGCCTAAATAGACAAACCAAAAGATAACAGAGAGGTAGAACCCAAAACAATGTCCATTAGATGTGGTATGAACAAAAAATACTATCAAGCAGTTCCAAATTGCACACATATGCTTCTCTCATCTCGTCACAACCAGGATGGTGAAGAATAACAGTAACCACAAACTGGAAAATGAGCTCTTACTTGGCAGGCAAACCAGTGATCGCACAAACAGGTTGGTCTGGACCTGAAAACAAATACAAATAAAATCATATACATAAAAGAACACTTTAAAATAACGCTATCTCGGCAATGTTGCAACAACAACAACAAAAGGTATGGTTTGAAATCTGAACCTAGGGGCAAGCACATGTTGTAGTTAATAATGAAGTTAAATTTAATCAGGAAAAAAAAAGGCCAATTAGTTAGCCAATGAAACACAGTGTGAGAAGCAATGCTATAGCAGTTTCCCTGGGAATTTAATTTCACATATTGTAAAATTTATGGATAGAAGAAACAGAATATGTAATATTCTTTCATATAAGAATGAACCAAATTGTCAATGTCATGAATCTGCTATTGGTACTAGCATATGAGGGACTCACACTGTACAGGTGTTGTGTCAATGTCTGAGTGAAATGAAGACCCCTTAGTGAACTCTAAATATGAACAACCTGAAAATTTAACAGATTGCTATATGTAAAATGTCAACAATCATATTACCAAATCAAATGAATATAAAACGCAGTATCCAAAGACAATATTGTTATGCATTGAACTATTCTTACCATTTTTTGAAATGTATCGTATCTGTGGTCCATTATAAACAGTTTTATGCACAATTGCTCTTCTCTTAACTTCTTCCTCTCTAGCTAAAACGCGCTCCAAGTTCCGCAAGTTCATAATTTCTGCGAAGTAAAAAATTACAATTAAGAAGGATCTTTAGAAGCTCAAGCAAGAAAACTATCGCCTAAAGCAACCAACAGATGTTAAATGTTATAATCCTGACCTGTTTGGGCAGCTTCTAAAAGCATCTCCTCTTGTGTCATTCTCTTCTCCTCACCTTCCTTCTTCTTTTTGACAGTTTGTGGCTGGAAAATGAACACAATTTTCAGACCAGGATCACAGAACGCAGCCACATTGCCTCAGTGTCTAATATTGCAGACCATGTACTAATGGCAACACAATCATATATAATATAATTAAAAACCATTGAGCATAACTTATGATAATTATACATCAAAGATCACTTGAAATTCTCTAGAAAAATAATATCAATACTGACTAGTACTAACTGAAAATGTTCAAAACTGATCGAATACTGCAGATAAGAAAACCCCAAAACGCACCAATCAACAAGATCCGAAAGCGATGACAAAACCTAGCAAACTAAAGGGAACACATTGATATAATATAAACAAGCACACTTGAACAGTACGACTACCACGATACCAACCTTCATCGATGCTTGCAGGGCACGCATGGCATCTCTCTCAGCTTGCCGAACAATTACCGCCGTCCTGGTGGATTTCCTGATCATCCTCTCCCCTGCGTCATCGGGGCCATCATGGTGTTCCCCATCAGCAGTCCGGCGCGCTGATTTATCATCATCATCATCATCCTCATCCTCCCTGGGAGAATGTTCCAACTTAGCCAAAACCTTCTTCTTTTTCTTCTTCTTCGCCAATGTCTTCCCAGGAAATATTAGCCGCCTCTTCTTATGCACCCTAAAATTGAGAATTTATAATAATAATAATAATCAATATTTCATATATTATTGGCAAAAGAATCCCTAATTAATCATCAAGAAAATACATAGAGAACCTTTCATCAGCAGCATCGTTTTCAGGTTGCTCCTCAGGTTCGGATTCCTAATAGGAAGCATCAGTCATCAGACAGAGTGTTGGTTAGTTCCTAACCCTAATCCTAATCCTAATTTGATTATTAAAGGAATAATAATGAATAGAGAATCGCAGTACATCGTCGTCGAAGTCGCTGTCGAATTCGTCGGCAACCTCGGCCTCCTCCTCGTAGTTGTCGTCGTCCTCTTCGTCTTTGAGAGCGTCCTGGTTCCAGAACACGTCGTCCTGCTGAACCTCGTCGTCGAGGAGCTTGGTCATCCTCTTGCCTCTGGTGGCGCGCGATGCACGCTCCAGAAGCACGATCGGTGGCTCCGATTCTGACCTCTCCATGCTTCACTCACTGCAGGCTCAACGGACCGATTCAGAACACTTTGAAATCCCACACTCGCGAGAACACTGCAACGGGTTTACTAGCATACCCACTGCACTTGCAATGCAATGGATTATGGAGGGTGCATGACGTCAAAAAGATGGGGGAATCAGAATAAAAATGAAATAAAATAAAATAAAGGAGTGGGGGGATCCGTTTCAGCTCGCTCACGCGGATGATGATGAGAACTGTGGGATGAACAAGAGACGGCGAAATAAAATAAGTGAGCGAATTTTTATTTTTATTTTTTTCAGTTCTTCATATTTGGGGAGAATGAAAAAACATGGGGCTGCTTGGAAACTCTTTGACATTAAGATTCACTCAAGAAATGAAGTGTACTCCTTTTATTTAGAGTTAAATTTAACCTAAAAATTAAAATTGAAATATCAAGACAATTTAATTTCATCAAGACCGCGACAATAAATCAGTGGTTTAATTTGGTGCCGGAGCAAAAGAAATTTTATTTGAATATAATATTTTATTTTTAATTTATTAATAAAAGAGAAGATAATAAAAATAAATAAGTAAATTTAATTTTAGATACATTTTAAATTAATTAATAAATTTAATTTATTTTTAAATTTATTGATTTATTATAAATATCATTTATTTATATATTAAAGGAATATCACTCAACTTTATAAATCAATCTACTTTCTATTTTTTCTCTAACTATAATCAAATTTAAATTTTAAAAATTTATAAATATCTAGATTTTTTACCTAAAATCACCAACTTCCTTTTTCTTCTCTATTTGTAATAAAATTTAAACTACATTCAATTATTAAATTATCATGCTTAAGATAATTATATTAAGTATCAAACAATTTCAGTCGTATTTCAATTAAAAAAATTGAATTTAATGATGTGTGGTATAAAATGACTAGATGTTGATGAACATTTAAAAGTTAATTTTGTTATTTTGAAGTGATTTATATTAATACATTGACCATGTAAATGAATTTTATATTATCATTACATTATTTTTTAATTTGTAAAAGTTGAGATAATTGTGTATGATTAGATGCATGTGTAATCATTTATAAATAGTGCATATAAAATAAGAGAGCGTATCATATGAAAGAAGTAGATTATTATGAAAGTGAGATGAGTAAATCTTGATTATTGGATCTTATATAAATAGTTAAGATTAAAACATAAAGTTATGTGACTTTGTTAAATGTGCATGTGAGTATTAATTATCATTAATTAACTTTTAATTATGATCATCCATGTATATTTATACGATTCAAATTTGCTACTTCTAACCTCACAATAAACAAGTCCTCTCATTTAATATGCCGTTATAAAATCAATACTATTTTTAATTTATAAAGTCAAACCTAGGTGAATGACAAAGAAAACTTGCAGCATTTTCAGAATATTGAATAAAATGTTTATATATTTGATATTTATAATACTTTGAAGATAGTTAGTAAGTAGTTAAATCAAATTATTTTACTAACACATAATATATGATTGAATATTTATTGTAAAATTTTAATATTAATAAGGTATATAAATTAAATAAAAATTTCGGCCCGATTCATGAGGTTTCCACATGGTGACGTTTGGAGAGAATGGATGTACACAATTTTTTCCACTTTGCAGAGAGGCTATCTCCAAAATTTAGTCGGTGCAAGTCGTCGTGAGCAAAACATACAATTAAGTGACTTCAGTTAAAAATAACCATTTTTCATAAAACCTATTTGTACTAGCTTTTATTCAAAAGTTTATACATATATATATATACACACACGCACACACACTATTCTTCCTATCCTCTTATTTTTATTCTTTTTCTTCTTCTTCTTCTAGGTTACGCTTCGCTTTCTTTTTTTCTTCACCTTTTCTCTACTTCCCCCCTAACACTAACACACACAACTACTCTCTTGCTTCTTCACATTCTCTCTTTTCCTTACTCTTTCCACCGATACACACACATATATTCACTTGCACCTCCTTATATAGGCTTTAAAAACAAACACGACATTTATTACAAGTAGTAAATTGGTGGTGCATAAATGCATTGTCCAATCACCTTAAATTCCTTTTGTTTTTTTACTTCTATAGTCACTTATTTTATCTAGCTGTGTAAAATTATACACTTTACTCTTATCATTCAATTTAATATTCTTTCCATATTTTGGTAAATTGTATTTCAACACATTTTGAACTTGTCTTTATTAATTTATGGTCATATTTTAAATAGTTATTGTTTTTCATTTCACCATTTGATCTATCATTTAAAATAGATATCGATACAAAATAAAGTATTGAAAATAAAATATTTGATTCAAATATGGAAACTAAAATTAATATCATACAAATTATTTTATGAAAAAGGGAAAGTTACATTCTAGACACTTAAAATTACTTTATTCACTGAAAAATTACATTTTATACATTTGAATAATATTTTAAAAAAATTAAAATTAAAAAATTAGTTTTTCATTTTTTTGTAGAAGCTAAAAAAAGTAGCTTTTCTAAAAGAAAAACTAGTTCTCAACTTTTTCAGTTACATATAAAATTTAAATTTTATAATATTTTTTTTGAAAGATATGAAACAAACACACCCTAAATCTAGCATGGCAAGGGAATTCTATCTTAAACCCGCCGCAATTTTTCTTCAAGTCACCACTAGTTAGTCTCATAAGCTTTAGATAGCCGTAGGTCCCATTTGGATAAACAACTTATTTAAGTACTTATAGAAAAGTAATTTTTGGAAAGTAAATTATGAATAAGTTATTTTATATTCAAATACACAATAATAAAAGTACTTATTTTTAGTGTTTTAGAAAGTGTTTCTTAAGAAGTTAGATATTTTAATTTCTCAAAAAGTACTAAGAATAACTTTTAGAAAAGTGATGAGTTATTTAGCCAAATAGGACAAAAAGAAAAAATATAACTTTTGACTTATAGAAAACTAAAAAAAATTATATGTTGCACTATCCAAACAAACTCTTAATAGTAGGATCAAAGCATCCAAGTTGCTAATTCGTCAACTAAAAAGCTAAGAACCACCATTAATAGGAATTTTTAAGGTGAACACCAGTATAGCTTTGCTCGAGGATGAGGAAGCATACTGCAGTTGTGGTTTGGAATAGGAATGAGCGTTTTATGCAATTAAATCGAAAAAAGCTAGGTGCAAAGAGCATAAGAGATGTGTGTGGTGCATGGACTGGAGCTAACAATGGAAGTGGAGACTCAATACGTTAATAAAGATATTTTAGAAGGTTTTACTTTAAGTGTGGTGGATCTATTTTCTTTAAGACTACTCATCTAAAGCTTATAGCATTCCTTCTTAGCTTAATTTTTTTAGGGATTAATATGCTCCAAGGTAATAAGGTGACTGATAGGTGGAGCCATTAAAATGAGCCAAGTCCAATAGGTCAGCTCAAATAACTCAAAAAAATATGTGGACTAGACTGGAAAAATTGGATTAAAAATAAAAGTTGACCTAACCCAGCTCAATTTGATTTGACCTGACATTAATGGGCCCTTCCGGGCTAGGCTGATGACCAAAGAATTAATTTTTTATTAAATAATTAATTGTATATATAAGCTATTACTATTTGAATTTGGACTTTTTACCCCATTTTTTTACTTAAAAATATTTAAATTAAATACAAATATTGACAAAAAATATTTTTTAAATTTACTTCACTTTTACATCGAGCTAAGTTGTTAAAGTTCAATTATTGAAAAAAATCAAGTTTCATTTCCCATCTCATATAAAACAAGAATAAGATCTCCCCTAACTAATACTTCATATTTTTATGCGAAATAATACTCTCACATCAAAATACATACACCATATAGTTACACCGCGCTAAAGGACAAGAGTGGAGTATACAGGTGGTATAGTTATGGAAGGCATTGTGGGAAAAAAATAAAAACAAAAAAAAAAGGAACGTGCAACTCTCACCTACTCCATTTGAAAAGCTTCAATTCTTTGTGGTTTTCCTGTTCATCTCTCCCACCCCCTCATAACTCTTGTTCTTGGCATCACGCAGGGAGGAAGAAGAAGAGCAAAACTAGTTAACGTTTGTAATGGCTCATGACTCATTTCATTATCTCTCCCACCTATCAAAGTTTTCATTTTCTTTTCTCTTTATCAAGTTCTCTCTCATTCTTCATTATTCACATGAGAAGGAAGAAGAAGAAGCAATGTTCTTTATTTCTTTTAGAAGTTGTTTACTATCTTTTTCTTGTTTCTTTCTCTCAATCATCAAAGCCATCATTTTTTCTCTCTTTATTACGCTTCTCTCTCTCTCTCTCTCTCGTTCTTCATCGTTCACTTGAGGAAAAAGAAGAAAAAGAATTTTCAGCAACAAAATGAATTGAGAATGACTGCTGTGTTCGAGAGTCAAGTATTGTTAAAAATTGGAGTTGAAAAATTATAAATATGTGTTATGAAAAGTTGTAAACTAGTAGCAAAAAGTTGTAAACTAGTAGCAAAAAGTTGTAAACTATTGCACAAAATATTGTAAACCAGTAACAAAATATTATAAACCAATTGAGTACACATACTAAACCGGTTGCTAAAAACTGGAGTTGAAAAATTATAAATGCGTGTTGTGAAAAGTTATAAACCAGTAGCAAAAAATTATAAACCATTGCACAAATATCGTATTCATTATCAAGAAAGAACCCATGACCTACAACTTATCGTCCTAAGAAAGGAATATGATTTGGAATTGAATTTCTCATATTTTATCATTATGTTATTCTGAGATACTATGATATTAATATCATAAATTCATAGCTATTTCATCAAAAGAGCACAATGATTACATATTATAAAATAACACAATAGAATCCTATTTTTGCAATTATAAGAGACCTTAATGCTAATATTTTTTATCTCGGACTAATTTGTCCATCAAAATGAAAATGCAAGGACGTATAGTTCCCATTTTTATAATTGTGAGTTCCCTTAACACTAACATCTTTTTTCAGGGGCTAATTTATTTCTTAATAAAATTATTAGGGGCCTATTATATCTTTTTTTATAATTGTAAGGGATTTTAATATTAGTTTTTTGTGTCACAGACCAATAAAATTATCTGGACCAATTTGAGTTATTACTTACTAGCAACTCGAGAGACACTACTGTGCCTATCGAGTAGCCTTTTTTATTGGTATTGGCAGTCAAATCACATTTTTATCTTATAAATATTAATAAAATTATATTTTCTATAATAATAAACTGTTAAATTTTACTACATATTATTTTTGTTTATAAATGGTTTGAGGTGAGGTAGTTATTTTTTTAAAAAAGAAGAATTGAGTGTGAAAGAAGAAAATATGGAGAAGTAGAGGGTAAATGACAAAATGATCAGTGGAATTGAAAATAAATTTCAATAAAATAAGGAGATATCAACATGTGCTTATTCACCCTAATCCTTTTTATTAATAGTATAATCAATACTAACTAAAATATGACATTTTTTTTTTACAAATTCAAATGTTTCAATATTTCATCATATTTGTTATCAAGAAAGAACCCATGACCTACAACTTATCATCCTAAGAAAGGAATATGATTTAGAATTGAATTTCTTATATTTTATTATCATGTTATTCTGAGATACTATGATATTAATATAATAAATTTATAACCATTTTCCCAAAAGAGTACAATGATTGCATATTATAAAATAACACAATAGAATCCTATTTTTGTAATTATAAGAGACCTTAATACTAATATTTTTTTATCTTGGACTAATTTATTCATCAAATTGAAAATGCAAGGACTTATAGTTCTCATTTTTATAATTGTGAGTTACTTTAACATTAATAAGGGACTAATTTATTCATTAATAAAATTATCAGGCACCTATTATATCTTATTTTTATAATTGTAAGGGATTTTAATATTAATTTTTTGTGTCACATACCAATAAAATTATCTAAACCAATTTGAGTTATTATTTACTAGAAACTAGACAGACACTGTCGTGCCTATCGAGTAGCTTTTTTTTTTGTGTTCGCAGTCAAACCACATTAATAAAATTATATTTTCTATAATAATAAATTGTTAAATCTTACTAAATATTATTTTTGTTTGTAAATGGTTTAAGGTGAAGTAGCTATTTTTTTTCAAAAGAAGAATTCAGTGTGAAAGAAGGAAATATGGAGAAATAGAGGATAAATGACAAAATGATTGGTGAACTTGAAAATAAATTTTAATAAAATGAGAAGATATCAAAAAGTTAATACTCATCCTAATCTCTTTTATTAATAGTATAAATTATTAAAAAAAAAAAGTAAAAATCGCTCATTATTATAGATTATAGATTAGAAAATAGTTTGTTGGCGTCGAAATTTCAATTTCAGACCTGGGTTTGCTTCCTTCCTCGGTTTGCTCACCTTTGAAAAAGGAGCCTCTCACTTTCACTCTTTCATTTCAGTTAATCATACAAGTTGCATCTCTTCTTTCTTTCGTTCTTTTTTTTTTTTTCCCGGTGTCTGACGCATCCCATTGCCATGACTATGTTGATGTATAAATAAGTATCTTTTGAGTTTCACGCTGCTAAAAACAAATTCGCCGTTTTTTCAGCATTCCGAGGATATTTTCTTCTTTTTATTATCCATAAAAATCTGCTATAAAAATATCTCTTTCAATCCTATTCTCATAATTTTCTGTGCTCCAAGAAAAGAGGGTGTGAAGGAGAGAGAGTAGAAGATATGGGTTCCGTTGATGATGATTCATCGCTCGTGGAACGAGGTCTTCTTCAGGTTCACCCCTTTCAACTTTATAGTATATGGTTCTTCCTTTACTAAGTTTTTGTTTTTTCCTCTCCCTAAATTGGATCATTGATGTTGTAAGAACAGTTTGATTTGGCCCAGATTCTCAAAATTCGTCCTTTTTTTTTTTTCGTTGTATGGAGTTTTAGCTTGTGATTGGACAAGGATAAAAAATGAATTCTGTTTGCTTCAGTTTCTTGTGCTGAATTGCTGATGATTGGCCAACCATTAGGTTAGGATTAGCTGAACAAATAATAAATATAAAAAAAAAAATACCTACTCTTTTAATTATAGTTCATTTTGATTGGTGTGATGTTGACCTGCCCTTCAGACCTCATCTGTACTAAATTGGACAAAGTTCAATGATGTTTGATCTAAAATTTTATATACTCTATTCTTGTTGTGAAGATTGGGGTTGTTAACAAACACTGAAGCTATTGGTTTGTTTTATCTGCAATTTAATAGTATTCGAAGCAGTGCTTCTGTCACAATTACTTCAAATTATAATCATTTGGAAATGCAGGATAAACATTAGTACTGTGATAATGAAAAGAACAACTGGGCTGCAAAGGGGTGAATTCAATTGTTATTTTAGTCGGCGCTTTAAACCAGAAGGGGTTTTATGCTGTGTGTTATAACTGTGTATTTTGTATCTGAAGGATGAAGAGAGCAGACAATACACAGGAGATGGCTCAGTTGACTTTAAAGGGAGGCCAGTTCTTAAGCAGAATACTGGCAATTGGAGAGCTTGCCCATTTATCCTTGGTAGGCTTTTGCATTACTCTTATCTTATGCATCAAATAATCTGTTTTGTTGATTGCATATTTTTTATGTTATTGAATAACAGGCAATGAGTGCTGTGAACGGTTGGCTTACTATGGCATTGCAACAAATCTTGTTACCTACCTTACCGGCAAACTTCATGAAGGAAATGTCTCTGCTGCAAGAAATGTCACCACCTGGCAAGGCACTTGTTATCTTACACCTCTCATTGGAGCTGTTCTAGCAGATGCTTACTGGGGACGATACTGGACAATTGCTATTTTCTCCACAATTTATTTCATTGTAATTGCTAACTAAGATAGCTTTATTCTTTTAGTCAAATAATTGTTCACCTAAGCCCTTCTCTTGATATACTGCTGAAAATGTCCTACGCAATTACTTGGGTAGCATTTGTTTACTGTCCAGGGATAGGAATACAGGGATAGAAATACAGAGATAGTGGAGACAGAGACAAAAATAATAAATTTGTATAGGGATATTATTGGAAGATAAAAATATTAAATTTCTGTCTTCATATTCTGTCCCCACTATCCCTCCATTTCGGTGGTATAGAAATTTTGTGATTTTCTGTCTCGGGGACAGAAAATTTTTCTGTCCTCTATTTCTGTCTCCACCACTAAACAAGTTTGTGTCTCCAGAGACAGTAAACAAACGCTGTCAAAAGTGCTGAGGCAAAATACAAACTTACATTGTGCCAATGTTTTTCACCTTTGCATAAGATTTGTGGGCACATTCAAGGCATATGCATCATATAGTATTTTGCAACTTGCATATTGCAATTTCTAGTGATGGTAGGATGTTATTATCAGTTCTAGGTTTCTATGTAGATCATGAATCCTTTTAGACATGTTAGAGTAACTGATTAGAAAATGGTGAAGGTGTGGAAGAAAGGCCAATATTCTGCTTTAAAAGAAATATGGATAAAGGAGAATCGGTGACCAATTTTGAGTGTTCTATGATACTGACTTCTTCCTTCCACTGCATTATATCTACTCCAAATTTATACTTCTTACCATGGAAATAAGGAATTGTGGAATTTTTTTTTTTAAAAGGGAATTAAGGATTCAACTTGAGCCCTGAATATAATTATTAAAATCATTATCTTTTTTTTACGTTAAATAATGGGAATGATTGGTGTTTATATCAGACTGTTGGTATTCTTTGTCGTCATTGTTTTCCATGCATGCTTTGTTTTACATGTTTCCTTGTTCAATTTTCTTTGCATGTTGTAATCTGTGGTATGGCTGTTTCATGCAGGGAATGTGTACATTGACTCTCTCTGCATCTGTTCCTGCATTGAAGCCTGCAGACTGTTTGGGTTCTGTATGCCCTTCAGCTACTCCTGCACAATATGCTGTGTTCTTCTTTGGTCTGTACTTGATTGCTCTTGGGACTGGTGGAATAAAACCTTGCGTGTCATCTTTTGGTGCAGATCAGTTTGATGATACTGATCCCAGTGAAAGGATTAAGAAGGGATCCTTTTTCAACTGGTTTTACTTTTCTATCAACATAGGTGCCCTTGTATCAAGCAGTTTTATTGTGTGGATTCAAGAAAATGAAGGATGGGGTCTGGGATTTGGGATTCCTGCATTATTTATGGGTTTAGCTATTGGCAGTTTCTTTTTAGGCACATCCCTCTACAGGTTTCAGAAACCAGGGGGCAGCCCTATCACAAGAATGTGCCAGGTTGTGGTTGCATCTGTCCGGAAAAGGGATCTGGTTGTGCCTGAGGATAGTAATCTCCTGTATGAGACACCTGACAAGAGTTCTGCAATTGAAGGAAGTCGGAAACTGGAGCACAGTGATGAACTGAGGTAAGTGTCTTTGATTTGAGGTTGCTGTTGTAGTGTTATTAACTTTCATTGTCCAATATAGGAAAAGCAGTATCTTATCACTTATTTTAACTTTCTAATGTTCTTGTTGAATGCAGTTTGTCTTACTGCCAAATTCAAAATTGTTGACAGTATTGTGAAATATTAGTGTTGATCAAACATTATAGAAATATAAGTCAGTCTGAATTAATGTCTTAGTAGCCAGTGCTTTTAGAACTTGATTGGCACACCAGAGAAGGCTTGGTAGGACAGGATAACAAATACAGCTGTATATATGGTGTTTGGAGTACATGAAAGATGTCAGATGTCTATCTGGCCATCTACTTTCACTTAGTTGGTTTACTCTTGATGATTTTGGATTTTATTTAATTCTTTACATGAGTAAAGGTAAATATGGTAGCATCAGAGTCCTGATAGGATACTATATGGATCAAAGTTCATCATTTTTATTAATATGTTATCTCACAGGCTTGTTTGAAGTGGAAGCCAATAATGTTTGTTCTGACTCTGAATCATATGAAAAGTCTTCTGACTACCATGTGACCTTTTTATGAACCTGGATGGCTATGATTTACTAAAGGCATATGTAATGAATGGTTGGGATGTTATATTCAGTAGAAACTACCTATGTGGCCTAATAACCTTTTTTTATCTGGTTTGCTGTCAAATTAAGTCAAGACTTCAATGTGAAGCTCTATATATGGTTTTGGATTAGGACATCTGTGTTGTTCAACTTGACTCTTCTACCTCTATTGACAATTTTCCTACTTCTGTTCTTATATAACTACTTCTGTGTCAGTATCTCTGAGTGGCAGATATGATGAAGGGAGCAATGCCAACTTTACTATAACCCCTGTTACACCTCTTTCTGGTCTAGGACTCTCCCATTTTGTATTACCCATGAACTGTCATCCTCTCTTTAAAAATCATAGCTGTCAATGATCATTAAAGCTGGAGCATGTGTCAGGCAATTACTGCAAGTATTATGACTGCTGGAGCTCCAAGTTTCATCACCCCTTTATGCCTCCAGTGAATTTATGCATATTCTTATCCACAATTTCAATAGGCCTGCTTAATTTACAATTTTAAGAAGCAAGATTTTAATTAACACAAGCTAGTCTATCATCTTTCGATTATCTACAGTAAATATCAGCAAGGCACAACTGTACTTTAGAATGTCATGGGTAAACAGTGGCCTCCATGCTGATTTCCTTTGATTCCTCCGTAAAATTATTAATGCAGTTGTTGAGTGGTAGTTTATGCATGAATTACAGTGGTTTTGAGATCTATATATGATGAGAAATTCTTTTCTGCTGCTCGTTTCACTTTACCTGTAAGCTTATGTTGCAGTGTAAGTGTTTGAAGTTTGATATGAAAGCAAGCATTTTGTTGCTTAGCAAATTACTGTGTCCTCATTTTATTGCCAATTTAGTCATTATTAGACATTTATGTGTCAACATTTTGGATTTTGCATTCATGACTGACCCTGCACACAATTGTTTTCTATTCTTGACTGTGAGAAACAACTGTACAAATCTATTTGCTTGACTAATTGAAGTTTCTTCTCTTTGCTTTCTTGAGGGGTGAGAAATAGATTAGATTGTTTCAAGGTTTCACATTTAAGTAAGCTAATGTCAGATTCATTGTTCTCTTGATTCTCCATTCCCTTTTAGTAAGAATATTGTTGTCTTGGATTGTTTTGTCAGCTACTCGGTTATATTGCATATAAACAATTTTCTTTTGGTAAGTTTATAGTAAGTTCAGAAATCCATTCCTGAAATTTTAATTTGTTGGTTTTGTCCTACAATTGATCTGTTCTAATGTTGATAATGACTATAGTATCCTTACTGACTGCAGAGGATTTACATTTCCTTTTAATACATGGCATCTATTAACAGGTCTTCTGCACTCTAAAACTCCATTCTTTGGTTTTAATGAAGGTGCCTTGATAGAGCAGCCGTAGTGTCTGAAGCTGAGAGCAAAACTGGTGACTATTCTAATCCATGGAGACTCTGCACTGTGACGCAGGTGGAGGAATTGAAAATCTTAATCCGTATGTTTCCAATTTGGGCTACTGGGATCATTTTTTCTGCTGTTTATGCTCAGATGTCAACATTATTTGTGGAACAAGGAACTGTGATGGACACAAGCATCGGTTCCTTCAACATTCCTGCAGCTTCCCTCTCAACTTTTGACGTGATAAGTGTTATTTTCTGGGTCCCTGTCTATGACAGGATAATTGTTCCCATCGCAAGCAAATTTACAGGCAAGGAAAGGGGCTTTTCAGAGTTGCAAAGGATGGGAATTGGCCTCTTTATTTCAGTCCTGTGCATGTCAGCTGCTGCTGTTGTGGAGATCGTGCGTCTGCAGATTGCAAAAGATCTTGACCTCATTGATGAAGCTGCTGCCGTTCCCATTAGCATATTTTGGCAAATCCCTCAGTATTTCTTATTGGGCGCAGCAGAGGTGTTCACATTCGTAGGGCAGCTCGAGTTCTTCTATGATCAATCTCCAGATGCTATGCGGAGTTTATGCAGTGCACTGTCACTTCTGACTACTTCTTTGGGGAATTACCTGAGCTCTTTCATTCTCACTGTAGTAACTTACTTCACCACACAAGGCGGAAACCCTGGATGGATTCCAGATAACTTGAACGAGGGTCATCTCGATTACTTTTTCTGGCTTTTAGCCGGACTTAGCTTCTTAAACATGTTGGTGTACATATTCGCCGCAAAAAGGTACAAGCAGAAGAAGGCTTCTTAAGATTTTCCAGGCACTTCATTAGGAGTTGGAGGAACATCTTCTGATATTTCTTTCTTGCTGTCATTGTCGTGGTTGTTCTGTATGTGAAATATGCAATTATGTACTCTCTTTTTTCCACTTAAGGAGGAAGTCTTGTGTTATACCAGGTTCAATGCATTCCCTGACTCTTCTTATGAATTAAGTCGACTAGGCCAAAAAGATTGCTTGCTACACATTTAGGTCAATTGTCTGCAAGTTGATGTAATAATGTTCACTTCTAGTTTCTCTACATGCTAAAGTCATGTGTAATATAGCCAAGGTTGATAACCTTTTTTTCTTGGTGTTTCATCCATTATGATCTTAGTGTTTGATTAACTTGAACAAAAAGCAAGGAGGTTGAATTACAAGGACAAAAGTAGCACCTGATCATTAGCACCGGTGAAATAATCAATCATAACTAGTGATGTGAAAAAGGTTAATAATCATGAATAACATGTGAATGCAAATTGTGTGCAGAACCAATTTACCATGTTCCTGGCGCGACTATTGAACATTTCAACTAGGCCTTGTATGCAAATAGGCACGGAATGATTTGAGACTGTTTTGAGTGTTTTCTTTGACAGAAATAATAGGAACTGTTCTGACCAGAAGACAAAAAGGGAAAAAAAAAGAAGAAGGAACCAGCAGCATGTGGCGTGTGACGTGAATAACATCTTTCCATGTTTTGAAAAATTACCTCATGCTAAAATTAGCATAATAATATACTCAATCCAGTTATTAGCTATATGGACTCTTTAAGCATTTAGTTATAGGTTCAATTTCTGACAGTAAACATGGAAAGGGTCTCACGACGAGAGGTAAAATCCACATCTCTAAGCGCTCTATGTCTTGGGAGAATGAATCATTGCTTTTAGTGATTGCTTCTTGCATCAAATAACCTAATTTCACCTAAAAGAAATACACTCAATTTGAGGCTGTGCTGCTTTTATTCTGTACTCTTAATTTGTGTTTTCGATGTTGCTGATACATGACCCTCAAAAGGGATTTCGAAGAACGATTCTTTGTTCTGATTTATATATTTGGAAGATCAAGATTGGTAATTCCAGAAAGATTGTTCCCTTTGTGAGTTGCATAGAAAATGTACCTTTGTTTTCAAAAAATTTTAAATATAGAGAACTGAAGTGATAAAGAAATTCGTAACTGACAAAAAAAAGAGAAGTCTCTCTCTAGCTCCAATCAGAAAAGTCTTTCAATATGAAGGTAGGATTACGTCGCATTAGATAACTTATTTTAACACTTTCTTTTTGAGTGCGTAACGCTTCTGTCATATTTTCAGAATTTAATAATGTGACTTCTCAACTACATTTTCAGTAGTTATTTCTTTCTAAGATGGCAAGGCCTCTCTCGCGCGTGTTATAGGAATAGGAATAGGAGTGGCCAACAGTTTCGTTGGTGGGTCAAAGTTGATTCGACAGCGGCGTCTATAACTGCGGAACTATCTATTTCAGCATTGGTTTTTGCTTCCTTGCTTGGGTAGCTCCCCTTCTTAAACCTGTATGTTTTTTCTCAGCTGAAAATTTTAACATTATCAAAAATTATGTCTGTTATTGGTTAGTAACTTTTTTTATTAGGTCCCACCTTGCCTCCCATCGATGGTAAAATGAAAATCTATTCCCTCGCCTTAAACCTCTCTTTCAATTGAAGGTCGGTTGGACCATGTTATCCGGCACCATGAAATTGGACCATGTTATCCGGCACCATGAAAGAGAGGTTTAAGGCAAGGGAATAGATTTTCATTTTACCATCCGCAAACTCCAATAACGTCTCTCTATCTCTCCCGTTCATTTATATTATATGTATTCTCTTCTCTTTTTCCGAGGAAACAGACAAGTGAAGAAGAAGAAGAAGAAGGAAAGACGAGAGAGTGTGTTGTGAACAAAGAGAATGGGTTCCGTTGAGGATGATGATAATACACCGCTTGTGGAAGAGGGTCTTCTTCAGGTCTCGGTTTTCTCTATCTATCTTTGTCCATCAACTCATTTTAGTTTTCTTTGCTGACTTCTTGTGATGCTTTCATGTTTTTACTCTGATACTTCTCGAATTACATTTGATGCAATGAGGTTTGAACATAGACCCGTACTACTCAAATCCCTCGTCACTAGACTAATCCTCGTGGAATGGCTTGACTTGTGATGCTAGTTGTTATTTTTTACTTTTGATATTGCCTTATATCTGGAACCTGATTGCTTGTTTGTCATACTACGTTTTAGTCTATTCAACACTTTAATATGAGCACCCAATCATCCATTTTCACTCTATATTTTGAAGGTGTTATTTGGATATGAGAATGGATTTATTGTTAATGTTTTGCTATTTTTATTTCAGTTTTGGAAGTCGAGTACTTTGACATTCAAATCTACTATCTAGTCACTCTGTCTTTTTTACCTGTTCCTATACCCCTTGGTAGTTGTCAATCAGCTAGATTTAGTTTGTGGTTTTCTCATGATTGTCTTGTTTATAGTAACTATCACCCTTTTTGTCAATATTAGAGAGGAAAAAAAAAGGAGAAATGCTTTTTATTGTTATTGCCTTTCGTGTTCCTTCTGGTTTTATTTTTTCAAAAAAAAAAAAGTGGCATTTTCTCTGTGATATATATAGGTAGAGGGAGACCAGGGAAAACTATAGAGGAAATAACTGGAAGAGGTTTAAATATTAATGGATTTAACATGCATATGACATATGACAGAGCTCTATGACACTGCTTGATCTATGTAGCTGACCCCACTTAGTGGGACAAGGGTTAGTTGTTTTTATGTGATACAATTGTTTATTTTGTTCACAAGGATGAATTGGGCAAGCAATACGCAGGAGATGGCTCAGTTGACTCTAGAGGCAGGCCAGTTCTTAAGCATAACACTGGCAATTGGAGAGCTTGTCCATTTATTCTTGGTAAGCTTTTGCATTACTACCAAATAATCTAGTTTGTTTATGACATTTTTTGTTTAATGTAAATCACAGGAAATGAGTGTTGTGAACGTTTGGCTTTCTTCGGCATTTCAACAAATCTTGTTACGTATCTAACCACCAAACTACATGAAGGAAACGCCTCAGCTGCGAGGAATGTCACCATCTGGCAAGGCACTTGTTATCTTACACCTCTCATTGGAGCTGTTGTGGCAGATACTTACTGGGGAAGATACTGGACAATTGCTGTTTTCTCCACTATTTATTTCATGGTAATAGACTAAGATAGCTTTTTTCTCCTAGTCAAGTATTCTTTCACACACTTCCCTTTCTTGAGAGATATTAATAAAAGGAGCTCATAATTCAGATTGAGTTTCTTTTTGGTCCAGCAGTACTTGAGTCATGAAAGGTTAAGATTATGGGGAAGTTATTGTTAGTCCTGTTTGCATGTGGAGTGGAATTCTTCTATGTCATTGTAGACGATTAGCAAAAGGTGAAGGATATGTAAGAAAACAAATATTACGCTCTCAGAGAAATTCTGAAAAGGGAAGATAAGAATACCAATTTTGAGTGCATTATGATCCAAACTTCTTCATTCTTTTACACTGCTTTTACTCCTAATGTAAGTTTCTTACCATGAAAGAACATTTCTTTGATCCCACTTCAGAATTAAGGAATTTCAAATTGAGCACTGAATATTCCTAATAGATTATCACTTTGGAAAATTCATAGTTTCAATACTTAGAACAATCTGTGTACATTAGCATGTTATATTGGTTATGTTTTCCATTATTTTGTTTTCCATACATCTTTCGCTGTATGTTTTGTTGTTTGATTCTCTTTACATGTAATATGTGATATGGTTGCTTCATGCAGGGGATGTGTATATTGACTCTTTCTGCATCTGTTCCCACATTGAAGCCTGCTGAATGTTTGGGTTCTGTTTGCCCTCCAGCCACTTCTGCACAACATGCAGTGTTCTACGTTAGTCTCTACGTGATTGCACTTGGAACTGGAGGTGTAAAATCATGTGTGCCACCTTTTGGGGCAGATCAGTTTGATGACACTGATCCCGAGGAAAGGGTTAAGAAGGGATCCTATTTCAACTGGTATTACTTTTCTATTTACCTAGGTGCTATTCTATCAAGCACCTTGATTGTGTGGATTCAAGACAACGCAGGATGGAGTCTTGGATTTGGCATTCCTGCTTTATTTATGGGATTATCTATTGGAAGCTTCTTTTTAGGCACACCCCTCTATAGGTTTCAAAAACCTGGGGGAAGCCCTATTAAAAGAGTGTGTCAGGTTGTGGTAGCATCTGTCCGAAAGCGGAACCTGGCTGTCCCTGAGGATAGCAGTCTCCTCTACGAGAAATTAGACAAGAGATCTGCAATTAAAAGGAGTCACAAACTGGAGCATAGCGATGATCTGAGGTAATTGTATTTACTGTGAATTTTCTGTCATTGTTAATAGCTTCTTTCATGGTCACGATAGAGGCAAAAGTTTTGACTATTCATAGATTGTTACTTCTTCCAATCGGCAACTTCTTCCTTGAAAATATCCTGGATTCATAATTGAGATGCTAAATTTTATATGTAGAATTCAGTTCATTAAAGTTTAAAACCCATAACAAGTTAAATTTTTTGTTATCTCTCATTAACCAAATTAAATGGTAGCCCAGAGGTAGCAATGTAGTATGTTAAGTGCCTACATCTACTGTCAAATGCCACGGGCAGGTTATTCTTCATGCGCAGCCCTGCTCCCCACAGCCACTATCTTGTTTAGGAAATTTGAAAAGCCTCCATTTAAGAACATTTTTCATTGTTTTGCTTAAATTCATGGTCCAATGTTTTCCCCCTAGGTGCATGTTTGGATGGAGGATTAGGGAGGGAAAGGAGAAGGTGAGGGTTAGTGTTTCATTTTTAAATTTTAGAGAATTATAAAAAGAAAAAAAATGAATAAAGATATTATTGGAATGTTACATGATAATCTCTCATTTAGCCGTGAAGAAAGATAAGATTTGCAGCATGTGCTGGAAGAGTTAAGACCATTATTCTAAATTAATATTAGTTTATATGGTTGGTCCGAAGTATCTTTCTTTGAAGTTATTGTATATAGTGCATCTGTGAAGTATAACATCGCTTTCTCCATATGTACTTTTGCTAAGTAGACTGTGGCATCCTGCAGATCAGCACCAACTTGTGGTAAAAAGTTCAAACCTGGCAGTAATATTAGCCATAACTGAATATTTTGTCTTTAGTGCAATATTTCAGGATGTTAAGGCCATGTTTGATACTGAAATCTGTTTCAGAGCCACCGAAACTGAAGAAATAAACAAAAGAAAAACAGACCATGCATTTTCCTCTATTTAGTTCTTCCCAAGTTCTATTTTTCTTTAATGTACTGCTGACTCTTTAGTTGATCTATATCATTCCTGGCAGCATACTTTCTACTAGCCCAGATCTGCAGATTAGTTGTGGAATAGCAGCCATAAGTATAGGTTTCCAAGGTAAGGTTTAGCTAGCTTCCTATCTTTCTTTTGTTGTTAGATGCTTCCTCCCTGATGGTTTCCGTGATTCCGTCCCTTCTCTGCAATTGAGGAATGAATGAAGGTGGGGTGTACTATCTAAATTGCTTCATGGTTGAAGAGGGCATGGCTGGGCAGGTGCAGTAACCTGCCGTGTTGCATTTAAAGGTACATGTAGACACTCACTTGCCACATCAAGGGTTACCATTTAATTTGAGAAAGGAAATATAACAGAAGCATTAGCTTGCTATACACAAATAAATTTAGAGACTAAATCGTGGATGTAGATATTTGAGGGACAATGTTTTTTGTTTGCTTCTTTTTCCATCAATAGTATTTCTGCTAGGCTGTGTCAACTATCCACAAGCAATAGCAGATACAAAAAATTGGGCAATATCAATCCCTGTCCTACCCCGTGTTTCACCTTGGAAGCTAAAGGAAGTTTTTTTTTTATTTTCGTTTTTCCTTTCCCTTATTTCATGAATATTGTCTTTGACAGTTTGTAGGATACATTGCATGTAAACATTTTCCTTTTCCTTTTAAAATGTCTTCGGTGCATCAAGAAATCCTATGCTAAAATATGATCATCTTAAAATTGAGTGGGTCTAACTCAATTCCAAAAGTTAGCTCATGGGGAAAGGGTTTTCAAGCTCTTATAAAGGCTATCTTGGCAATATCCATAATTAATGTGAGACTTAAACAAACCACCCTCATGCCTAGGACAAGACATTTGGAGTGTGAAGCTTGTAGGATTGGATATCTGTAATGACCCAATAACATGATAGATTTTGATACTATCTTTGAATTAAGTGGCCTAACTCAATCCTAAAAGATAGTTTATGGGGAGAGAGTTGCCCAAACACTTGATAAAGGCTATCTTGGCCATATCCTCGAACAGAGTATATATTTTTTTTCCTGTTTTCTTCTGACTAATAATCTATAATTGATAATGGGTAAAGTGTTCTTACATGCTTTAGATTGGTGGTGTTTTTCCTTTTTCAAGCCAACTACAAACAGGACTTCTTGCTCAGTACCTTCTTAAACCCCATTTCATTTTTGTTTTAATGAAGGTTTCTTGATAAAGCGGCTGTAGTGTCTGATGCTGAGATCCAGGGTGCTGACTATTCTAATCAATGGAGACTCTGCAGTGTGACACAGGTGGAGGAATTGAAAATCTTGATCCGCATGTTTCCAATTTGGGCTACCGGAATTATTTTTTCTGCCGTTTATGCCCAGATGTCAACATTGTTTGTGGAACAAGGAAGGATGATGGACACGAGTATCGGTTCCTTCAACATACCTCCAGCTTCCCTCTCAACTTTTGATGTGATTAGTGTTGTTTTCTGGGTCCCGGTCTATGACAGGGTGATTGTTCCAATTGCCAAGAAATTTACAGGCCAGGAGAGGGGCTTCTCCATGCTTAAAAGAATGGCCATTGGCCTTTTTATTTCAGTCCTATGCATGTCAGCAGCTGCCATTGTGGAGATTACGCGTCTGCAGCTCGCGAGGAAGCTTGACCTTGTTGATAGGCCTGTTGCTGTACCCCTTAGTGTATTCTGGCAAACCCCTCAATACTTCTTCCTGGGGGCATCAGAGGTATTCACATTCATTGGACAGCTTGAGTTCTTCTATGATCAATCTCCAGATGCTATGCGGACTTTATGTGCGGCACTACCACTTCTGAGTTTTTCACTGGGGAATTACTTGAGCTCTTTCATTCTTACTGTAGTAACTTACTTTACTACACAGGGTGGAAGCCCAGGATGGATTCCAGATAACTTGAACAAGGGTCATCTTGATTATTTTTTCTGGCTTTTAGCTGGGCTTAGCTTCTTAAATATGTTGGTGTACATAGTTGCTGCCAAAAGGTACAAGCTGAAGAAGGCTTTTTAAGATCCTTCAAGCATTTATGAGGAGTGGTGAAGGCTTATGGTGAGAAAGTTGCTTAATACTCACGTATACAAATTGTTCGCGGTTCATGTTCGCTTTCTTCACATTGCAATAATTACGTGTGTAAATAAAATCCAGATCCACACTGAATTATTTTTTGGTACATCTGAAAGGCGGGGAGATTGAACCTATGATCTCTTAGTAAACTACCAAAACCCCTCATCGCTTGCTCCATCCTAATGGCTTGTACGACACCAGATTATTAAGAATCAAATGAAAGATTGATCTCGTGTAAATTCTGTGGCTTATGATCATAGTGTTCACTTAACGAGAACAAAGGCAAGGAGAATGAACACCCAGAAAAGAAAAAAAAAAAAAAACTAGATCATCCACACAACATAAAACATAGCCACTAAAATCAGTGAATCAATATCCTAAGAATTTTCTGTTCTTTTCTTTGTTATTCCCTCGCTGTACAGTTCTAAACAAGTTCTTGTATAGCACGGCAAGTTTATCTGACCACTCAATTAGTATCTATGCTAAAATTTTCGAGATCACTGATGAGCTTTAATGTTAGATTGATATTTAAGCATACTTGTTACCTCTCAATTATTGCGATAAGTTAAGGTCGTTGTCTCATGTACATAGGGACTCACCCAGTAGTAAAAAATTACTGTTGATCAAGCATGATGTAAGTAACCTCAATTATTGACTCTCCTAATTTTATAGGTTAGTTACTTAAGCAACAACGATTCCGACGTCCAATGCAATGCCATCGAGATAGGCTTTTATTTATTTTAAGGTGAGTTGATTTTGACTCTTTAAAATCATATTATATATAAATGAAGAAATTGGACACAATTTTTTATTTTAGAAGTTCTTTTTTTGGTTAGGTTTTACGGAAAAAAGAAGTTAAAAGCAATTTTTTATATTCTGATTATTTCTAAAATATTATTTAAATATAAATCATTTCGTGAAAAAAGATTAATTTTAGCTAAAATAATAATAATAATAATAATAATCCAAAAGTAAATTTATTTATTTATTTATTTATTTATGGTCATAAAAATAGAATATCGACAAAGAGGGGCTTTCGTGCGACATTAAAATTGCCCCTACTATCCATGAATATTGTCTAGTGGGTATGGACCGTCGAGACTGTCTGTCAAATTCATCAACGGCTAGTTTTGATTACCGAGAATCCTGAACCTTGTAACAATGGTCAAGGCAAGAAATTGACAAGGGAGCTTGCGTTACGGTTTGGATCTGCTGTGCACTCATGGGGTTAAGGCAAGAGAGCTTGGTGTTTCCTCTTCTTGCTCAATATTAAATAATGAATTTTCAGCAAAATAAGATAACTAGAGGCCTTAAAAATTAAACATTTTATTACACGTGACGATTTGGTGAAATCTATCCTAACTTTCCTGCGTCACATTTTAACTTTGTGGAATAATTACACTCTCCCATCCCTTTGCAAACTGCACAATATGTCCAGGGGAGGAGAGATAGTGTCACCTTGGATAAATGTGAATTTCATCCAACCTTGAAGAAGATAAGTATAATTTGCTTTAAAATAAAATACAAACGAAAAGTCCATGTCAACACCAAAGATGAACCTTTGGTAGCGGATACGCTCCAATCATATATGCCAGCTGTTTCATATCTGGGTGTGTTATGCCATCAGAGAACAAGAATGGAACATTTGGAGGAACACAGATCGCTTTTGGAAGATGGCCTTTCGCAGGTTCTGTTCTGCTTACCAGTTACTGTAATCTGTTAGTTTATGCTGTCAATCCATCAAATGACATCAAATTTGTAAAGCGCTTCAAACACCTGTTAACATGAAAAAGGCTTGCACATATTAGCATTCACCTCCTGGCTCTAACGTGACATGAGCATACTAATAATATGTAAAATATAAACTAGAAGCCATGGCTTCTGGCCCCTAATTTCACTCGAGTCTTTTGTGCTTGTTAGTGTATATGGCGTAGATTTAGTTCAATCAATCTTCTATGCACTTGATTAAGATTATTGTTATTATTTGCAGAATGAAGACTGTGTTCACACAGGAGATGGGTCAGTTAACAACAAAGGAGGGCTTGCTGTGAAGAGGGAAACTGGGACATGGAAAGCATGCCCCTTTGTTCTAGGTGCTCAGCTGTTTTATTTGTTGCTCTCGTGACATGTATCCAAAAGTATGTACACTCAGTATTTTACACATCTGTCTCTGATATAGGTACTTTCTTCTGTGAACGTTTGGCCTATTATGGGATTGCCAGTAATCTTGTCACTCATCTCACCACTAGACTGCATGAAGGACCAGTTTCTGCAGCAAGAAATGTTACCACTTTTCAGGGAACATGCTATCTTACCCCTCTCATCGGATCCTTCTTGGCTGATGCATACTGGGGAAGATATTGGACAATTGCTGTGTTCTATGGAGTTTATCTCATTGTAATCTCAACTGAAACTATGATACTCTTGTTGCTTATCTGTGCTAATAGCTTATTTGTCTTTGCCTTTTTATATTATCATTATATTTTTAGATGAAAAATTGATTTTTCACAGGGAATCAGCATTTTGACTCTTTCAGCATCCATTCCATCATTGGAGCCAAAGGAATGTGTTGATTCGGTCTGCCCATCAGCAACTTTAGCTCAAAGTGTCGTGTTTTTCCTTGGACTCTATTTGATTGCACTAGGGACTGGTGGGATCAAGCCATGTATTTGGCCCTTTGGAGCAGATCAGTTTGATGACACAGATCCTAAGGAAAGAGGAAGTAAAGGATCATTCTTCAATTGGAACTACTTTACTAGCAACACTGGTGCACTTATATCAACCACCATATTGGTATGGACTGAAGAAAATGTTGGATGGGGCCTTGGATATGGCATTGCTACATCATTTATCGCTGTTGGAATCATAGTTTTCTTTCTAGGTACACCCATCTATAGATTTCAAAGGCCAGGGGGCAGTCCTCTTACGAGAATTTGTCAGGTGGTTGTTGCTTCTTTACATAAGAGGAAGTTGGAGGTCCCTTCGGACAGTAGTCTCCTATATGAAACAGCAATGAAGAATTCCTCCATTGAAGGAAGTCATAAACTCGAGCATAGTGATGGATTCAGGTGTGTCAAAGCTTTCAACCATCTAGTATTTAGTACTGAATTATACTGTCCTTGTGTTCCTCTGCACAATCATAGAAACTATTGTTTGCATAATATGAATACCAAAATATATGTCAAGATAAAATGATTACCATCATTAAGCCTCTATTATTTATTAATAGTTATGGAGGGAAATCATGCCATTTTGATATATTGAAAAGCTAATGTATTTGACCACAATTCTATTTATTTATGCCTTTAGAAAATGCGCTACAATGCTTTGGTTTTGTCTCAGGTGCCTCGACAAAGCTGCAGTGAAATCAGATGCAGAAAAGAAGAGTGAGGAAGTAGTTAATCCTTGGAGACTTTGCACTGTAACACAGGTGGAGGAGCTGAAGATTCTGATCCGAATGTTTCCGATCTGGGCAACAGGAATAATCTTCAGTGCTGTTTATGCTCAAATGTCTTCATTGTTTGTTGAACAAGGGAAGATGATGGACAGGACCATTGCTTCTTTCACAATTCCTGCAGCATCTCTTTCAACTTTTAACATCATTGGTGTCATTATTTGGGTTCTCATTTATGACAGAGGGATTGTCAAAATTGCAAAGAAACTCACTGGCAATGAGAGGGGCTTCTCAGTATTGCAAAGGATGGGAATTGGCTTGTTTCTCTCCATTATTTGCATGTCAGCTGCTGCTCTATTAGAGAGTAAGAGGTTACAAATGGCAAAAGAGCTTGGACTAGTTGATGAAGATGTCCCTGTGCCACTTAGTATACTGTGGCAGATACCTCAATATTTCTTGCTAGGTGCTGCAGAGGTATTCAACTTTGTTGGACAACATGAATTTTTCTATGAGGAAGCACCGAATGCCATGCGCAGTTTCTGCAGTGCATTGGCAATGCTAACAAATTCCTTAGGAAATTACCTGAGCTCTTTGATTGTCACTATTGTTGCTTACCTCACAACACAAGATGGAAGCTTTGGATGGTTACCAGATAATTTGAATGAGGGCCATCTTGACTATTTTTTCTGGCTTCTAGCTGCACTCAGTGTCTTAAATCTGTTGGTTTACTGTGTGTATGCTAGCCGGTACAAACAGAAGAAGGCCTATCATAGGAGTCTTTATCAAAGGTCTAGTCCGTGACTAGACATAGAAAGACCTCATCTTCCACTGTTTTACGATAACATGTTCGGAAAAAGAACAATACCATTCCAACCACATTGTTAAGCAACAGCAATCGATCCAATCTTATGACTGGCTTGATGGTATGAGGTTCAGCCCCCATCTTCATCTTGTCCCATCATCCATTCCCCAGGTCCCAAAGAACCTCCATGTATTAAGCCAAAGAAAATATTATTTGTTTCATACTCTTTTGCATTGCTTGTACGGTCAATGTATTCTTTAATTTTGCTTAAATCTTCATAAATACTAGGTTCAGCAGGCATTTTGAGTGAATTAAAATTGATTTTGGTTTTAGTTGAAATGCTTATTGAATAAATTTCTATTGCTACTCAACCCACGACTGCAAAAACTAATAAAAGATTACTTCTCAAGAGTTGTTGACTCTAATTTCGCGAGGTATAAATAGACAGTGGAGAGAAGTGAACCGATGATTTTAATAAAGTAAAAATAAACAAACATGGATCAAAATTTAAGGCATGTCTTCATTACAACAGATGGGCTTGCGTAACCACACTGGTATTTCAATTGTCCTATGGGAAAGCAATTGACGGCTAACTTCTCCTAGGACACGCAGCTAATATTAAAAACAAACTCATCAAGCCTATATTTTGATGTTGAAATAATCTGGATCGAAGTGATGCAACCGTACATAACCGTCTTCACCTCCACTTGAAAAACTACAAAAACAAATAGGATATGTAAGATCCAATGACGAAATGAAAGAGATAGAGTAATTCAGAACCCTGTATCAATACAAATAAAGGTGATTAAGCTAGAAATTTTGTTCTATCAGACACGGTTTAACACAATTATTAAATAATTTAAGATACACACGGTACTATGACAAACAGACCACTACGTACTTACCATATACATTATATAATGTACAGTGTCTAAAAACCTAAATGTTACATATGATTTGAAATCATGACTCAGTTATAACATGCGACCCATTACTGCATTCAAAATGGAATATCTCTTTCAGATGATCTTACGAATATTGCACCAACAAAGTTCCATTCATGTTTATTATACAATCCAGAGAACAATTGCAATATAGGAGTTTGCAATCCAGGTTATAGTTAATGTAAATGTCAATCCATGACTCCAAAAGCTGAAGCTTAATAATACACACACACACACACACACACAAAAACACACAAACACACAGTAGAGTAAGATTAGATGCTGACACACATTAAACAGCAGCATATTCATATATGTCAATATTTTGCACAGCTATGTCGAAGATATTTTGCATACAGAATATACACAACAACTAGGCCTTTTTCCCACTACGTGTGGGTCAGCAAAATCATATCATAAGCTATGTTTATAGGCAAACCATTAAACTTTTGAGAGGTTAGTATAATCATGGTAATCAATTTTCCAATGCATATATCACTAACTAGCATGCAACTCAATAATAAATGGTACAATTCCAACAATAAAAACATGCCATGATTTATCATTGAGAAGAAAGGTGAAGAACCCAGACTATACCTTTTTCCATCAGGGTTAAAGGCCAATGCATTAATTGGTCCAAAATGCCCTTTGACACCACCAATTTCTTCTTGAAGAATCTAGACAAACAAAAAGTAGCAAATGTCAAATAAACATGAAGAATTGCATATTAATCATGCATCCTACATCACTACAGAACTTGAAGCAGTAAAGGGGGGAAAAAAACTAAATTTACCTTATCAAAGAATTTGGCTTCAAATTTCCCTGCACGATGATCAGTAGTGGTAACAGCTGATGCATCCTGACCACCTCCCAGTACCACCTTTGAGAAACAAAGGGAATAAAATTCAGAGACCATACAAGGGCTGGGATAATACATTCACAGGAAAAAATAAGGGACAGGAAATAGAAGTACTGAGTAATTTCCATCTACCAGTACCTTTGGAAGAGCATCTATTTCATGAACTAGTGAACCATTACGACATCCAATAATTCATAATATTTAGGTGCAATAAATTCACAATTGTGTACCCCCAAAAGATATGATTGGGGTGTGGTACTGTGGTGTATTACTAACAAGAATAATAAAATTATATTGCATCTTTCTGAAGGATGAAGATGACAATCAAATAAACAAAAAGCAAAATCACTAGCCTTGACATTACACTACAATATGAATACCATAACATGAGTGAAAAATTACAATGCATAGGCACATACATGATCAAGAAGAGGTGACATTGCAACTGCATTGACGGGGCGCTCCGTCACATATGTCTTGATAAGTGTCAATGTTCTGGTATCCCAAAGCTAATTAATTGCAAGAAAACCAGGAAAAAAACCGGTTAGGCAAAAACAAAATAATGTCAATCTAAGGTTCAAAAAAAGAAAAAGAAAAAGATAAAGAATTAAAATGTCGATACCCTAGCAGACTTATCGAGGGAGCCAGTGAGGAAATGCGAACCATCAGCAGATTTCGCAAGCGATGTGATCGTCTTCTTGTGACCAGTTTCCTTGTCTGACTCTTTGAGTATTTTTCCAGTCTGCAAGTTCGAAAACCAATTCAATTAAAAAATACAATTTTCAATTGAATAACTCCCCTGCTACCAAAACCAAAAAATCTGATCTAAATCAAGCACATATCAATTCTAGATTCATCAGAACAAACTGGGATTCGAGCACACAAAAGTATCATTACCTCAGCATCCCAAATGCGAATAATAGCATCTTCTCCACCACTAATAATGGTCTTATTCAACGGTCCCCAGACAGCTCTGTTAATCCTTCCCTGAGGCCCCTTCAGAACAAGCACTGACTCCCCACTCTCTGCAAAAAATTAAAAAGAAAAAAAAGAAAAAGAAAAATCAAAACCAGCATCTCCTTCAAAACCCTGATTAGAAAAAATGATAAAAACAAATGATTCGCCGAATCGGAAGCACAGAACTCACGATCATCGGGGTCCCTAGCAATGCGCTTGACGTGGAGCGCAGAAGAGAGCTCCATGAAGGGATCGGTGCTGATGACGGCGAGCTTGTCACCGACGGCGAAGTCGACGGACCTTGCCGGAGAGTCGAAATTAAAGGTGAACAGCTGCTGCCCGGTCTGTACGTTCCAGAGCTTGGCGGTCTGGTCAGCGCTGCCGGTCATGAGGAGCATGGAGTCGCGCGACACGTCGCAGCACCAAACGGCGCCGTTGTGGCCGCGGTATGTCCCCAATCGCTCGCCGTTGTCGGCGAACCAGACCGTCGGGTTGTGGTCCTTGGCGCATGAGAAGAGGAGGTCCCCGTCCCTGTTGTACTTGAGGAACGTCAATGGCCTCTCGTGACCTTTCATCAAAATCGGCCTCATCCTTGCAAATACGACGGCGTTTCACCCTCTCTTTCTCTCTCTCTGGTTCTGCTGCTTTTGCTTCTCGCTAAGGCAGATTCGGGAAGCAACAAAGATTTTTAGGGTTCAGAGGTAGATGACGGTGGTAACTGGTAAGTGTTTATTTCCTTATTGGACCTTGGGCCAACCCACTTATTAGGGCCCATGTAATGTTTTATTTTAATTTTATTTATTGATTGGGGCATTGGCAGGCCCAAATGTGATGGGCGTGGTCCCACCCTTTTACCAGTGCTGATGATGAAGGAGTGTAGTAAAGCAAAACAAAACAAAACAAAAGTATAAACAAAACCCTTGGCCCTGTCCGGGCCCCGGCCCACGACCTAAACACAAAAAAAAAAACCCCAAAACAAAACCCTGGGTGGTGGGTGGAACGCGATTGTATGCAGGGGTTAGCAGCGATTGCATTGGTAGTGTTTGGCTGGCGAGTAATTGAATACTCCTCTCTCGTTCACTCTTGCATAGGTATTCGCATTCAACTGCACATTCTTTCTTTTCCTTTTTTTTTTTTTCCAAATATTATCATCATTGTTTTGCTTATGAAGGCTGGAATTCAGGTGATTTGTTATTTTCTTTTTCAAAAAAAAATAAAAATAAAAATAAGAAATGGTGGACGGTTGGTCTGAATTTTGTTCTGTTTTGAGACTTTGGGGTATTAAAGAAATGAAATCCACGTTGTGGTTAAGCTTAGGAAGAGAGACTCCCGTAGCAAGCCGTTCTCTATATATAGTAGTAGTAAGTAGCAACAGGCAAAACGCAAAACCTCACTCTGTATGCTCGGCTAAATCAAAATGATTCAATTGTGAATATCACTGCTTTAGTAATCAGCTATGCTGCTATTTTTTGCATTTAAATGCGATCTACTGATTCAGATTGTGTTGTCTGATCTATTTGCACTTTATCGAACAAGAAAAAGGAAAGGAAAACTATTGGAATTTACTTGTCTGTGTTGTTGTAAACTTAACCATGATGCTTTCATGAGAATGATAATTCACTGCGAAAATCCTGCCGCCTTCTTGTTCTTCACATTGCAGCTATTTTGACTTGTTTGAAGTTATCAGAGAACAGGGGAAAAAGTTGCAGCATCACCAAGTTACCTGTTTAATTTTGGGAATTGAGGATTGGCGTTTGGAAAATATTTTCAAATGTCTGTGGCTGCTCCTAGTTCCCTTTTGAAGGTGGAAGAGATACAAGGAAGAGGGAGGGGAATGGTTGCGTCTCAACCTCTTAAAGGTGGCCAAATTGTCCTAAGAGATTCTCCTATCCTGCTGTATTCTGCCTTGCCCCTGATCTCAAAGACTTTATCGTCGTCGTCCTCCTTCTGTGACCACTGCTTCAGAACTTTGGCACCATCTTTACTGGGAGATTTTTCATCATCCACGGTTTTGTGCCCTTCATGTTGCCATCATCGCTTTTGCAGCTCAAGTTGTCTCTCAAAGGCACTGAACTCCTCCCATTCTTCCTGGGTATGTCAAGCATTATCTCGTCTCCGAGCCAATGCTCCACTGCTTGAACAGCCCGATGAGCTCCAAGTCCAGGCTCGCTTTCTCATTGCTGCCTACAATCTCGCCAATGTCTCCCCGTCGGACTTTCAGATTATTCTTTCTCTTCATGGTTCTCCTGATGATGCCACCCTTACTGCAGCTCAGTTCCTACACCCCCTTATTTCATCCCTCTGCTCACTTGCTCTCATTAGCCCCCAGAATGGATTCTCTTTGGATCTCACTTCTGCACTTCTGGCCAAGGACAAGCACAATGCTTTTGGCTTGATGCAGCCTTTCTCTGATGATAATGACCAGAGGTCTGTTCGAGCTTATGGTATCTACCCCTATGCCTCCTTTTTTAACCATGATTGCCTTCCAAATGCCTGCAGATTTGATTATGTGGACGCTAATCAACCAGATGACCACCATAACACTGACATTATTATTAGGATGATTCATGATGTTCCCCAAGGTAGGGAGATCTGTTTGAGCTACTTCCCTGTGAATGAAAACTATTCTAGCAGGCAGAAGAGATTGATGGAAGACTATGGCTTCACCTGTAACTGTGATCGATGTAATATCGAATCAAATTGGTCAGATAATGACAGCGTTGAAGGCATTGAGGAGGATGAAGAAGATTTTAAGGATGAAGAAGAGGTTATGGATGAGGACCAATGTGAAAATATGGCAGCAGCCTCAGACACTGACAATAATCCCAATGGAGATAACAATGATTTCCCACATGCTTATTTCTTTTTAAAGTACATGTGTGATCGAACAAATTGCAGGGGTACTTTGGCTCCGCTACCCCTTCAGGGTGATACTTCATCTAATGTCATGGAATGCAATGTCTGTGGCAAATTGAAGAGCAATGATGACTTTGACATTGACAAAGAGCAAGATGGAGCTGGCATGGAGGACTGAGCCACTAAGATGCTCATGCGACTGTTGTAAGTATGCCTGCATTTCTCAAGAATTCAGGTTATGTTTCAGGTGAAAGATGTTACATATGAAAATGTACAATGCTTAATAACCGTTAACAAGTGTAGGAATGAATAGTAGGAATAACATTTAATCTATGCGATGATCTAGAATTAGATTACATGCTGCCATACGGAAAAGTTTGTAACCCTTTTATTAAGTAGTTTAAAATCTTCCATTCTTCCTTCTTTTTATTACCCCCCTTTTGAAACTTAGCTTATTAATCACACATATCAACCATTTTTTTTTCGTCATTTCCTTTTACAATTTTGAAAAGTATGGCATGTGACTCGATAGAAGCTTTCTATTATTTCTTTATTATTGTTATTTTAGTGTCCTCACATTCTTATCTGAATTTGATTAGTGTTCCCCTACTTGTTTCCTTCCAATTATATGGAAGGCTCACCGCTTTGTCTAATTTGTGTATGGGGTAATTTACTTGATTATGTCATTGTAGGTATCGTTGCATGTGGTTCGAAGGAGTTCTTCCTAGATTTTGCGCAAATTACACACTGTACAAGTGGAGACCATTGCTTACAACCTTTGGTGTTGTTTTTAGGAGTATAATAGTGTGTTTTATGCTGCGGCTTCCGTTTTTGAAATATTCTTCGATTAATAATAAAAAAAACTTGGGATTTAAATCTGATTATTATCGATAACTGCAGCACTTATTAGACAAAGGAAAAGAACTTTACTCAGGTGGAAGTTGAACCACATTCATTATTCTTTGTATGGGTATTAAATTAAATGTTCAAACTGATGAAGGAAAAACCCTCTTTCTCTATCAAGTAAGCCTCGATTCTTTGGTTGAATCGACATCATTTGGAGACTTAAAGCAAATGGGGCCTATTGATTGAAGCAAGATGAAACCCAAATAAGATCTCATGTCGTTTTACCATTAATCATTCTTAGTGAGAGAAACATAACTTTGACAAGGACCTTGAGGGAAATCAACATTATTAATACCTACCACAAAGAAAACCATCAACCCATACCAACCTCACACTTGCCCATTGATTTTTGGCTTAATTGAATTGAATCTCCAAAAATAGCCGTTACGCAATAATATTAAGCAGCATATAAGATGAAATATAATTAAAAACTAGTTTTTGAACTTGAGATGAATGGGACATTGTATATTAGTGGAAGTGTGGGGTGAGATTGCGGCACTCAGGCTCTTGGTGTGCAATTTGAAATCATATTTCAGTTAGGTCACTTTATTTGCACTTTTAAATCTCTCTCCGTATATTCTACCAAAAAAATCTCTCTCCGTATTAGGGCACAAAATTTCCATGTAAAACAATAAATGACGTATTAGGGCACACTACTGAACACTTTTTAATTTTGTTTGGCATGACCTGAAATTAATATTTAAGAAAAATGAGAAGGCGAGAAATAATTTATTTTGTCTCTTTTTTTTCCTACAAGTATCAAGCAATTAAAAAGTCCATGCTACATTAACCAAAAAAAAAGTCCATGCTACACTTAAAATTTGATTCAACGCCTTGGATTCAATTAGCTAAATCTCCCATTCTCATTAATGCCTGAACCTACCTACTTAATTTTTCGACATCATAATTGTTTGCCCATTTCATCTACTCATGCTCAAGTTGATATAGTACTCAGAGAAATTGTTGCTGGGAATGAAAATGGAAAATGCGCTTTTGTGAAAATGAATTCAAATTTCCTTTAGACAGATAAACATTTACTTCTAATCCTGATGTTCATGGACAAAGTAGATTTCTTATGTTGTCATTGCCGAACAACTTGTGATATATATATATATAGATTTAATTACTATACACCGTCAGTGGAAATTTTTTTTTACACAATCATTCAATTATGTATTGTCACATAAGTCATGATAGTTGACTTTTATACCCACTATGTGAAAAGTCATCTAAACAAAATGTTTTGATTGGAGACAATGTAAAACTGTTTTATACTGTCATCTAATTATGAATTGACATATCAGTATAAACTAGTGGTATAAGTTTTTTTAAAACAGTCATCCAATCATGAATTGACATACCAGTCATGATAATTTATTTTTTCATCCATTACTTTAAAAATTATACAAATAAAATATTTTAATTAAATAACAGTATAAAAATATTTTATAAAATCTAAATTAAATTCAATAAAGTGTAAAAGTCTAGATAAGTTTAAATATGCATATTTGATGATAGAACTGTAGAGTAATAATCCCAGAAAATTGCGAACAGAAACCTTTGTTATATATTCAATGAATTTTGACACGAAGAGCCACACACAAATGGACACTTTCGCTGCCGTTTGATTTTGTGTGCAACAATCAATATCCACACAAACTACAATGCCTGTGACTAACAAAAATTCCACATAATTGAGCCATTCAAATCCTATGGGATCAAAAAGGTGGTCCATGACACCAAACCCATGATTTCTTCCTTCTTCTTCTTCTAATCTTTTCACCTGGGCCCCTCAACAGCATGCAATTTGGGGTGGGCCCCTTTGTTATATGACACCAACCAATATGATTTTCCAAGTGGTGGAAGGAAGACATGACTGGTATGAAACCCCACAATGTGTGAGAGAAAAAAAAAATAAAGGTTGATGCAAAAGAGAAACGGTTGGTAACCATACCAGGGTCCAGGAAGAAAAACACAAAAAGGAAAAGCTGAAATTTGAATTATGTCTCTTTGGAGGCATGTCTTTTCCTCACCCTATTGCTTTACATTTAAGAGCAGAAGCACAATATGATAACCTTTGCAATTATTTAGTCCCCCACATATAAAACCAAGGAAATAAATTTCAAAAAAAGGAAAAAAAAAATCTAAAGTGAACACATTTTCAGAATCCCAAGAAACATCCACTTTTCCTCTTAGCCTGCGTTGACTGGCTCCTAACTACTGTGCCTTAAACTCATAACATGCCAAGTCTCCATAGCTTTTTCTATTTTCTTCCACAACTTGTACATAAATAGGCCCATTTCCCATCATTTTGTTGTAGGCACTGAGTCACATACTGTTACACCCTACTATTCTACTATTACAAAGATGAATGAGCTTCATTCCCTAGCTTACACTAATAGTATTAGCCTTCTCGGTTCTTCCCCAGCTTGGGATTATAACAGCCTTGGAGTTCTCAACGCGGACAAGATGACTTTAAGTATATCACTTTTCGTTCTCTTTATATTTCTATCTATGATGCCTCCTTGGGTAACGAAAATATATGCTTATGCTTATAGTGTTGCAATGATTGTTGATACTCAACATGCAGTGCCAGCTATGGATCATGGAACTGAACCATCATTCTCACCTCAAGAGTCTGATTTCTCAACTGGGTATCTCGAAGATGCTTTGATTGAATTCCGTGAACGTCCCAAACGTAGACGGTTGCTGCCATATGCTGATGATGAACATTGCAAGAGTCCCATTAATGATCTTGAAAAGGTAGAAGAGTTAAATATGCTATTTAAGTTTTTCAGTACTTTATATCAGTTTGAAACTCTCTTTCTTCCTGGAATGAGTCTGAATATTTATGTGTAACTTCAGAGCTTCTGGAACTTCAACCCCATATGGCACCAACCAGTAGAGAACTTCTACTGCATGAACCAGATAGAAAGGATTTGTGGATTTTCAGGTATTTCTTTTCTGCATTGTATATGTTATAATTTGTTACATTCTTTGGATGATCAATTAAGTTCAAAATATTGTTATGGCAATCAAAACACACAAAAGAGCATAATGTTACTTTTGTAATTAATTATATTGAGAAAAAGGATCCCAAAGAAAAAGAAAAAGAACAAAGGAAAATTATATTGATAATTGGTGTTGATTGTGCTGCTAACCCTTTTCTGATTTGATATATGATTCTATATTTATTTCAGATGAGCACATAAGCACATTTAGGAGCAGAATCAGCGAGGAACCAAACATTCTTGTAGCAGAAACTGAGACAGCAGAAGAGACAATAATATCAGCCTCTGAATCTCCAAATTCATCCGCATCCTCCTACAAAGAACCGATTTCACCCAATGCCACAGACCCCACCACAGTTTCCCCAGCTGGTATAGTACTTTTATATATTCATTCCCTTTTCCTAATACCGTCTTTAATTTATCTTTCCTTATTTACATAACCCAAAAATAACCATAATTATATATTGATATATACACATTATGCTTAATTTTATGAGTTTAATTTCTATACACTCAAAGTGTAAAGTTTTTTATACTGTTATTTATCATCACATCAGTTAAATTGATTAAGTCTCACGCTTATTATTTAATAAGTTATGTAAATAAGATAATTTAATTGGATTCGGTGCATAGAAGTTAATTAAATTGTAATTATATTCTCGTGTGATCATAATTATATATATATATATATATAGGTGATGATGAGATGGGAAAGAAGAAGGTGATAACAAGAAGAACAAGAGTGGTGTATCCATTTGCAATGGTGAAGCCAGGAGGGAGAGAAGGTGATGTGACATTGAATGACATAAATGAGAGGATCCTAATGGCACCAACAAGGCCAGTGAGGCACCCAGTTGGGGACTTTGCGTGTCGGCCATGCGTGTCCGCACACGGCCCAGGCCTTTCAGGGAAAGCAGTGGTGGCCCTTACCAGAATCCACACACAAGGAAGAAGAGGCACAATCACAATTATCAGAACCAAAGGTTAACCACTGTTCTGTTATATGGCTAGCTCTAGCTTTTGCTCCAAGCCTGCAGCAAGCAGCTTTTCGGGCCTGATTTTGCTTTGTTTTCAGTCCTTCTAAATTGTAAAAAGATGGAGAGCGAAATGTAATGTATGTGCATACACGATAATATAATATGTTAAAGCTGTGTTCCGATCAGAGATTGAGGCCCAACATCAACAATTATTTGAGCTGAAAAATGATTTGAGTGTGTTGTCTGTCTGGCTAGTACAAAGGAAGGAAACAAAATTAAATTATGGGAAAGAAATAAAAAAGAAGAAGAATGCATAGAAATTAAAAGATAGCACAATAGAGTTAAGGTTTCTGATACTGTTTAGGACTTTTGGTCTTGCACAAAGACACGCCAATAGATGGCATTGTTTCTGCCACCCCCATACCTTTTCTTTTGGTTACTGTCAGGGATGGAAGGCTATATCTATATTATATGTTGTATGCTTAAATTAATATAAATTGAGTGGGATACACAAGGAAATGCATTTACATGCATCTTAAGGTATGTAGACTATATATTTTAAAATTAGATTTACATAATATATATATACATATAAATGCACCCTGTTGGTTGTGCACTTGTGCTTGATAAACAACACGTCATAGTATGTGTTAAACTTCACAAGACTTTTTGTGAAGATAGATCAGAAGCAGTTGATTATTCAAACAGACGTGGAAGAAGAGCAGCGAGCACACTCTTTATCTCTTTTTCCAATTTGAACAATTCTCATCGCATCCGTAATTAGACATTGTACCTCCAAAATGTTTAGGACTTATGCCATTTAATCCAATAATGAAATTCACAAAAATCCAATGTCTCATTTATAACACATACACCTACATTCAAATTATATATGAGGAACCAGAATAACGGATTGCTTTTATAAATTTAATGTAGAAGCAAATATATTCTCTCTTTGCCCTTTCTCTTTATTCATAAGATAATACTACTTTTATGATACAGACAGAGACAAAAGAGAGAACAGATCGATACTTAATTACCAACTTCAAACTTCAAAGGTTTAAATTGACTTTTGGTAATTGAAAGACGACCTATAGGCTATAGCCACAACATTCCCAAGATTTTTGCCTTTCTTATTAAGAATTGAAGCCAAAACTTGATTTCACTATATCACCTGCCACATTTAAATTAAGGTGCCCCAAATATGTACACACATCCCATAACCCCTATAGTTAGATTGTCTGGGTAATTATTTATTTGTAACACCATGTAGAAGAAATCCTTCTTGTTTTAGCTAATTAGCTTACTATTATAATCAAGTACACGTCGATAGGCTTAGGTCCTCACATTAATTACAATAGTGCACACTAAACAAAAAAAGTTATATGACAAATATGGAGAATAGTCTCCAGTGAATCTCATGAACTAGTACCTCAATCATTAGTCCTGCAGTTAATATTATATAATGTAGTTGTTAGCACCAAAAGGGCCTAAATTCTTCATGCGCAGTTGTAATGTTGTGGCGTTTTGCCTTAGAGGTCAAACCCGGATCAATATTAAACATCCAGATTTTGGACAGTATCTAACATGGGACCCATTAAAGAGCAATTGAATCAGTACCAATTTCAAAACCAAATTTCAGTCACTATCCATCACTGATGCATGCTGCGTAGATCCACTATATATCCCACTTTGAAATTCTATTCTTTTAATACATATATTTAGTGTTTGTGCTACAAAACTCAATCCATTGGCACATCATGTGGTGGTATATACTGATCTAAGGACCCAATCTGTAGACCTACCTCACTTGAGGGGAACAATGTCACACAGCTGTACGACAAAATTAAAGTCTTCAACATATGATCTAACCTTTATATATATATATATATACAGTGGGAGATGTCTATTATGCATGGTTTTGTCTCATACAGCAACCAATACATTGTCATTATTTAGAAATAAGTTCCATCTGACTTTTTCCCTAACTGAAATACTTTCTTGGACCATTTGGCATCTATCAATTATCATTATAATATTTTGTGAGATTTATATAAAATATTTGTAATTATTATCACATTATTTTAACATATTTAATTCGTTATAATTTGAATGTAAGAAACTTCACTTGAAATTTTAATCCACCTTAGGTATCAAGAATTATTTGATTGAAGACCAAAATTACAGATAAATTTTTTATGGATAAATTTTATATATAAAACTCATTTATAAATATTTATATCTCATTCTTATCCTCTAACCAAATATATTCTAAGCTTAGAAATTTGTCCGTGTCAACGGGTGGGAAACTAATCACCATTCATAGTAGTTACACTCCAATTGATGACTATAAATTAAAATGATGACATGACTCCCTGGCTAGGATTATAGCACATGGCAACACAGTGATGAACTTAGGCTTTTTTTCAACGGTAAAATTTATAGTGTGTTTTAGTGTAACTTTTAAAAACATACGTAATTAACGTAAAATATTTTGAAAAGTTATTATTTTAAATAGTGAAGTATAAAAAAAATGAAAAATATATTTTTGTTGCAATTTAATTAGTGGAACTGTCATCAATGTCATTGGTGGATGAAAAGTGAGGATTCATTCGTTTGAGTGTTTGATAATCGATGGTGTTGGCTTTTGTAGGCCTTGGACACAAGAAGACAAGTTAAACCATTTATACATTTAATTTTACAAATTATGGTGTTTGCACTACAGATTTTTTATAATTGTGACTTTTATACGAAAATCAATCTAGTTGGTGCATATACAGAGAAGTGACCTTATATATGTTCTTCATATTTAAATTAAAAAATATATATAAAAAATTATGTGAAAATGTTTGAGAATACATTTCTTCGTTGTGCCAAGCTCAAGATAGGATAATAAGAAAAACCCAAATTAATCCTTACAGTGATAAAGTGCGTAGAATTAGCATTTCGCTGTGTTATTTGACAAATAATTGAGGATATGATCTCACTTTTCAGCTAATTATTCTTATTAAAATGGCTAGGTCAAAGTTGCCATAATAATTTAAACAAAATGTAAAATACAATTAAATTTATTGATATTCTTGAAATTAGCTTTAACTTGAATAATTAAAAAATTCTAAGTCTAGTATTAATTTGCTAATGACAAAGAATACACTAAATTTTCACGTGATGGGGGAACTATTACATATCTTTCCCATTTCCGACGTTTAAATAATGAATATCTTTCAAGATGATTTTGTCCAAAATCAAAGAAAAAATAATCACACGTTGCAAGTTAGACAGAAAAAATGGCCTAAGTCAGGGTCCTCTCCTCTCTATTCTCAAATGGATGACCATAATTAAAGAAACACAATATCAATGAAAGTGGGTTCCACGCAAAAGAAAATAATGATTCATGATTGTCTACTGAAGAATAGATTGTGGGGTCGAGGAACACATCATTTAAGTTCAAATTTTATCACATTCGTAAAATATGTTTTAAAACTCAGCTGATTACTATTAATTATTAAATGGTGCCGGCTCATAACATCAACACTTTAATTAAGCAACTTCTATTTAAGAAGAGTGAAATACAACCTTTTTCATTGAGAGACGGTTGTATTACACTCTCCTCCCTTCGATTTATAAAACACATACTCATCCCTCCTGAAAAATTAGACAAATTTATTGTAACTTATCTTTTGTTTTAAATTTGTCCTTTAATTAAAAAATATTTCAAATTTACCTTCTAACTTTTAAAAGTCAAATATGTTTATCTTCTTTATAAATTATGTTAATCATATTGACTAAAAATTATATCTAGCACATGAGTTGATAAAAATATTATATATGATATCTTTGTGACATGTGTATTTTCAAATCTACCTTTTTAATGCAACAAACAATATTTGTGAATAAGATAAATATGTTCAATTTTTAAAATTTAAAGGACAAATTCAAAATATTTATTACTTAGAGAGTGAATTTGAAATATTTATTATTGAAAGAATGAATTTAAAAATAAAAAATAAATTAGAGGATAAATTAATTAATTTTGCCAAAAAATTAAGACAGTCTATACTTTAATCCATTTTAATTTTTTCATCCATTCTTTATTTTATTTGGTCAAAATTTAAAATAATAAACACAAGAAAATATATAAAATATTGATATATATATATATCATTTTATTTTTTATACTAAAAGGACAAATAATTAACAGCAACAATAATTTAAACAATTATTTTTAAAAATAAAAATTGCATATTTCTATCTGATAATTTTAAAATATTAATATATATTAAAATACAATTATTTTGAATATTGCATATAAAGATGTACCATGAAGAAGGTAATGAGAAGAATTTTGTGATTTGTTATAAAAATTTACATAGATATTATAATATTAATATTTCAGAAAATATATAAAAATTTTATTTTTAAAAAAATAATTATTATAAATTATTGTCACTATAGTAAATTTGATATCCTAATAATAAAGTAATGATTTTTATAACTAAATTAAATTATATATATAATATCAATATTTTATATCATTATAGGTGACAAATTAATTTTTTTATTTTATGAGTATAATGATTAATTTAGTGAAAATTAAAATAATAAATATGATAAAATCAATATTTATGAAAAAATTGAAAATGGATTAAAGTATAACTTATTTGAAATTAGGAAGGGATGATAGTATATATTTCAGAAATAGAAAAAGAGGAGAGTGTAATATTATCATCTAACAAAATAGGAGTTATATGTTACTCATTTAATAACTATCTTTTTGATATAGAATAAACTAAAACTAGCAACATACTCAAAATAATGTCGGACTGAATATAATCAATATAAACAAACTACTAAAAAATTTAAGAAAATTCTTATTGTCTTACCTAATGAATTTTATTTTGATGTATCATGCCATATATAAATAAAGTCAATCAATTATATATAATCAAATTAGCAAGCAAATATAATTGACTTTTATATCAATTTTTTTTAAAATTATACAAATAAAATAATTTAATTAAATGATAATATATATTTTTTCTACATTGTTAATGCATAAAAAATGAATTCTCAGTTTTATCTAATATTATTTTAAATTTACTCTTGGTTTTACATCAGTTTCTTTTCAGTTGAGGGCAAAAATTCTTGAACATACTGCTTGTAATTTGGATTCTTCCAGCAGTCATGAACAAGAAGAAAAGGTATTCAAAATATTTTGGAGCCTCCACTCTAGAATCTAGATTATAGCATCACCATGCATAGATGTACACATACGAGTGTTAGAGAATTTTCACAAAGGAGGATTTTCTTCAACAATCTATGTATTATATATCATTCTATTACTCATTCACTTGTCTTAATAACTTTTTGTAATAGCTTCCGGTTGATTATTGTCAAAACTATTATATCCTCAAGACCTGGAATAAATTATTCTTGGATTTTTTTTAAGACGCGGGAGATTAAATAACAGTTTTGAGAATATTGTTTATCTGGCCTTCATTATTCGCTATTAGAGAAATGGATTGCATCTTACATTTCTTTTTTATGTCTCAGATTAGATCGTATCAGTCCTCTATTATATTATTCTTTCACTATTCTTTTTTATTGGCACTGATCTTACTTTTCTTTATTCTTTCTTTTCCTTTTCAGTTTTTTATTTTTATTTTTTTCTTCAAAAAGTACATTAGTTGTAATGGTATTTAAATCTAAAACCTCATGTATATCACTACTAGATCAATTTATATAAATACTAGGAACATCACTCATCTATATATAAATGTGCCTTGCAGAAGTTTTATTATAAGTGCCTCTGTTTTCGTACTCCTGCAATAAATCGTATATATAGAAGACCATGGGAACAAGCATATCTGTATATGGATGAAAATACTCATAAGAACTTAAGACCTGCAATAGTAAGCGATGCATGTGATAATAGAGTACGTTGGAGCTATATGCTCAAGAAACATACTCTACTTTGGAGAATTGGTTAGCTTCGCTTTGTTAAATTCTTTCTTCAAGTTTGACACTTTCCGTCCTATATCAGAGTCGCAATGAAACAATTACATAGCGCGGCGCTATATTTATGGTAGGCGTATGAAGCTGTTTATTAATGAAAATTGTTAAATCAACACCTTTTTTGAGTACACATTACAAGATATTATTAAGATCTTAACAAAAATTATGATGGTCATTGAATTAAATGAAAAAATATAATCAACTTATTTATCTAGAATTAAAATAAATATATTAATGCATCATTCTACAACTAAATTTAGATGTATTTCTTGTTATCTAACATTTTTCGTATTTTTACTTTTTAACTTTCTAGTTTCTACCGACAAAAAGCATGCACAATAAATATTTGTTTTCGGACTACTTACCTTTTCAAAAAGAAAAATAATATAGCTGCTTGTAGTGATAGTATTAGTTCATTTATGTTCTTTTATGGTATCAATTAGTAGGTCTAGGTTGTATGAATGCTTTAATTACTTTAATGTATAAAATTAAGAAAATAATTATTTTGTCCTTGAAATTATAAAAAATTATTCAAATTAATTTACAGGATAACGTTTACCACACTACAAGAAAAATAGATATTTTTAACAGTTATTGACAATTAAAATGTCAATAAAAATACTGTCAATAAAAATAATTTTAACATAAAGTGACTCTTAAAAATACTTATAAACTTTTATCGATAATTAGTACATGTCAAAAATACATCTTTTGAGTATTTTCGATATGTACTAATTGTCGATAAAAGATTATAAGTATTTTCAATGGTCACTTTCTATCGAAATTATTTTTCTTGATAATACTTTTATTAACAAAAACTGTTGAAAATGTTGTTGAAAGTGCCCACTTTTCCTATAGTGCCACTAGGACTGTTTCACTCTTGTTTAACAATTTCATGAACTAAACTATTATCTTTTTATTAATTTTAGGAAATATAAAGTAATCTCAAGAACCAAAATAAATATTTACTCAATTTTTAACTTTTATTATTATATGTTGCAAATAGAACTCTCTTAATGAAGAACAAGTGAATAATAAACTCCTATCCACGTATGAAGAGATAAAACATCAACAAGAGATGCATAAATAAATACATATTGTCACAATTAATTGAAGCCTGATCTTCTCAAAAAAATAAACAGATGAGGTTTCCAATTTGATTTCTCACTCTCAAGTTCATGAAGAGTGCGTACTAACAACCTTCGCTCAAGTAATATTATTACATAGAAAATTTTGATATTGAGATTTCAAGGTGATGACAAATAAGTCAAAGTGATAGAAATCACTCCTTTAAGAATGTCAATCCCTTTGTTTAAAATTTTGTCAAAACACATTCTAATCGTTTGGTATATGGTGTTTTCTAGTATGCGTTGGGTTTATGACAAGGAATAGTGGAGTGAGGGAGTGGTAAATGTAGGAGAGAGGACACCTTGAGACACTAGAAAAGTGTTATTGATTAGGAGAATTTTAAATTACTCCTTATGAGTTGAAGACCAACCTACTCCTTCATCCACTTTTCTTCATCCAACAAACCATCCCAACACTTACAAGCACAGATTCTAACAATCATAGCTACTCTCTAATCTAGATTTGGATCTTCTAAAGTGAGAATCTCATTTTAGAGTGTAAAGTGAGCAATTTTACTCTTGAATTAATAGAGTAAAGAGAATCTCACTTTTAACTTTATTGATCCAAAGGTAAAATTTTCTTATTTTACTCTCTAAGGTGAAATGCTCACGTTAGAGAATCGTTGCCCCTCTAACCTATCTTAAACAAAGCCAAGTGAAAAATGAAAAGCAACCGGAGCCAAAACATGTAAGTTGCCTGGGAGTACAAGACTGAAAAGTCTCCATTCAAACTCTATCCTTATGCCACCCCAATCCAAACCCTCCACCACCACCTCCACCATTGGTGGACAACAGATCATAAACCTCACTGTAAATCTCCAAAACACCGTACACAAACGTTCCTGTTCCCATTCCCAACCCAAGACATTCTCTATTCCCACCTGACCAAAGATGCTATTTTTGTATTTGTAAGAGACAAGGACCATGAATGCCGATGACTTTTCCAACGACACTCAAACACCGAAGACCTTGACTCGGTTAATCGAGACGGCCGTCTATGGTTAGCAATTGGATGTGAAGGAAGGAGTACGGTGGTCTTCAACTCATAAGGAGCAATTTAAATTTCTTTCGGTCAATAACACTTCTCCAATGTCTCCAGGGTAGTGATTGGTAACTGTCTCTGGACAATGAAGACAAAGATAATATAGATAAATACATAAAAAATATTGTCTCTGTATCATATTTGGTTATAGAATACAAGACATAATAACTGTATTTGTATTTTATTTGGAAATACGAAGACAAGGCAATAAATACATGATAAAAGATATAATGTGCCCCTAGCTGATCGCCAGACTGCTGCCAACTGGTAGTCGAACCGCCCATGGATTTGAAGACACATTGGAAAATATTAAATACGTATAAGGGTATTATTGGAAGAAAAAATATTAAATTTCTATCTGCGTATGTTATCCCACTATTTCTATTTTTTTTTTTAGGTACAATTTTTTTTTATATTTCTGTCATAGGGACAGAAAATTTGTCTATCTTTTATTTCTGCTTTCACTATCATATAGGTTTATGTCTCTAATATCTTCATATTTTTGTCTCAAAGACAGTTACCCAACGTTAGGCAAGTGTCTTCTATTCCATTTGTCACTTCCTCACTTCACTATTCCTTATCACAAGTCGAAGGAATACCATAAATCACCTTAGTATATTACTTTCCTTTCCACTTAAATCAATTGAAACCTTTTATATATTATGACCAGAAAAACAATTCTACATGACGAGTAGGTAGAATTTGTTCTGACTTGTGATTGGAGAGATCATCCCTTTGCATGTCCGAGTTTATCCTTGACTCTAGCCGGGATTAGTGACGGACTCCAATACTCAAGTCAAGTTAAACCGTCTCATTATGTTAATCTTATCCTCTATTATTATGGAAATCGCTTATCATATCTTAGATACTCTCGGCATGAAACCTTCTTTGATCTCGTCCCTTGACTACTTCTCGTTACTGAGCATGACGAATTTTCAAAGCTGTTAGGGCTGAACTACGGGATCCGTTGGGTTATTTGGCCCAAAAGCTCGCAATGGAAGTAACCGTCCGGTTGAGCTATAGGGGTTCTTGCGGTTCAGAACTTATTATATGGTAAATCTAAGTATGGTACTAAGTCTTCGGCTGGATAACACAACAAAAGAACTAAACTTACGTGTTGGCAGACGCAAGCTAGAGTAACGGAGAGTGCAAGAGGATGGGAAACATAAGAAAGGAAACTGAAAATGACTTTGGATCAGACGATTTTTGACAAAAATGCATTGCCTTTTGCTTGGTTGTAAATAGCCTGCAACCTACAGTGATGGTTCAACGCGGAACCAAACACAATTCGTGCATCTTCAATTCTTACATTGCGAATCGTATAAAGCTCAACTCATCATCACTTACTGATGAAGCACACACCATCATGATTTAATTACGACACCAACACCTTAATCTTTCGCTTTATTCAATCCTCGTCCTAGTAACACCCGCAAGAGTTTAATTTTAATTAGCATGTATAGAATTTTCATTAGATAATTCGCTGATGTACTAAGAAAATTCACATACACGCAACGCACAAACGTAACTAAAATCAGTTGCAAATTGAAATTAATTAACATATTTAAAAACAATACTTGCAATCAAGTTTAATATATATTGTTTAGTGTAATAGAATACTATGTTTTCAAATCAATTGCGCAAATTCATCAATCAAATTTAATAGCTGATTTTCAGCGCAGAAATTGGTTTTTGTTTCTGGTACTGTCATTGTCAACTCCATGCATGCTTGTTGGTGAGCTTTTCTTCGTTACTGTGGTAACATCTGCACATGGATGCTTCTTCTCGTTTTTTTCTTCTGTTGCTCTCTTTAGTATAATATACTGGTATGAGATTGGAAAAACAAAGGGACACGGTTGAAGAAAAATCCAAAATAAACGTGAGAATATATTATGCTTTTGCTTTTTCAGATCCTTTACGGTGGAAATTAGATTCTCACTTTTGATTTTAATAATGGCCTCAATATCTAACCCCGGAAAAAAAAATTTAGTGAAAATGTTTCAATATGACGACAGAAACGTCATAGCTTGATGTCAGAAGGGCATTGAAAGAAATTGAATTTATTATCATCATTTTGTTAATTAAATATAGTGTTCTTTTTTTTTTTCAAAACGATTTGGTTTTTGGGTCAACAACTGTTTGGTGCTCCAATTAATTAAAAGGTTCAGGTTGGGTCGATCCTTACCATTTTGCTTGAGTCTGTATCTGATGTACTTTTCAAAAGAAAGAAGAAAAAAAAAAGCCATTTTTATAGCCCATCCTAAACCCAATTCAGTTGAGAATGAAAGCCTATGAGCAAAATCTTCAAACCTCACAGAGGAGCCACAGGCTAAGGTCCAACAATAATCAGGATTTACTAAAGTCAAACGTACGGTCAGGTGAAGGATTTCCTATGAAATTTTGTTGCACAAGAGTAATTTTCTCTAAATCAATAATACTGTCAACGTACTCTTCCCTTGCACTTAGACTTTGGTCTTTTTTTATTTATTTTGTATTAATGTGTACTAAAAGAATATGCAATGGCTTCAACTATAAAGTGTGACAGCAGTTCTTTTGTTTACTATTAAAGAACAATTCAAAAGCTTCAAAGGCAATAATTAAACACTATATGTACATAGGTAGACGAGAAAAATGTATAATTTTTTTTAATCATCCGATACGTCGTACTCACTATTGACCGGTTTAAAACTGTTTGATCGATGTCAGTATTGATTTCATTATCTTGATGAATTTTTAAAGGATTAAATCATGCTGAGCAATTATTTATTTCAACCTACAGCATTAATCTATTTCACGGAAAAAGACTTTATTTTCTAATCAGGTACGTTGTCATAGACTCAATTAATAAAATTATTTGAAAAAATAATCAATAAGAAGGACAATCTAACTAGAAGCCCGCCCGATCATATTAAGAACAAAAAATAATTCTGATGGTTTTAATTCATTCTTTTTTTTTTGTCGTCCAATTTTGCTATCGAATGTCTTAACAGTATTTGTTAAAAAATGAAAAAAAAAAATTGTTGCTTGTCTCCAATATTTCCAATGCATTAGAAATTTAAAGATTTTAATTTTTCAATCCATACTTTATGTTTTTAATTTTTTAACCAACGCGCGCTTAAGATACTACCAATTCGCATAGATTTTGCTGGTTTGTTTACAGCGGAAGCTCCGTAAAGAAATGAACATGACAGTGTTGCAATTTGGATGGTACATTTTATGACGGTGGTGGGAACTCTCACACTAGTTTGGCCAAAGGATTCCCACAAAAACACTTGTAGGCTTTAGCTACGTATGAAAGATTTTGTCATGTTGTGGTTGGGACAGTTGGCACGAAAAACAGAACGCTGTGGTTGCGGCAGGCCAATGTTCTCTTGGAACTTGGAAGGATGCGCCAGGCCGCCAGCACTGTGATCTGGACTTAATTTATAACTAATAATGATATAATGATATTTGCACTCAAAATTTGGATTTATTTTAAATTCATTAGAAAAACAAACAAACATAAAAATGATGAGTCTTGACCCAAAAATAATAATAAAAAAAGGGATGAGTCCATTATCTTTGCCTTTTTTTCTATCGAATTTCCTTTATATTTATCTCTTTCTTAATAGATCTAAAACATTACCAAAAAAAATCCAAATTTTAAGTACGCATACCATTTCTTTTAATTTATTTAGGGCAAAGGAGCAACTTTCACATCCTGCACACATCATTAATTACAATACCATGTGGATTGACTCGAGCTTCCTTCACGCATTTGGCATTGGGACTCATCCAAGTGCCTCGCGTCTCTAATGTTATTTGTGTACAACACCCTCATTCATTAGATATCATGAACACCCATAAGAAAATAAAGGTAAAACTATGATATGGGCTTTGTGTTTTTCACATTTTTATTTTACATATATATCTTGTTAAGTAAGAGGTTTCTATTCTAAGGTGTCTATCTTTTTGGATGTACAAATAAACTTTCTCTTCTATTAATTAAGATTAGCAATTCAAACTAAGAAAAATAAAGTAGAAAGACAAACCTATAATATTTCATCCTTAATTATTCAATTAAAAGTGTAAGAAAACCAAAAATGTTGTCATAATTTTGTATCCAAAATGGCGTGTCATATAACTTTATTTTATTCAATAATTACGATGATTTCAATAATAGATCTTGTAAATATTTTTTATACATGTAGCATAATTATTCTTATCCAATATTAAATTTCATAACATAATTAAATATAGGTCAGGTGTGAAAAATAATATATACAAATGACCATGAAGCGGTCCAAGATCCACAAGTAGAACATAGTATAGTTTGTTGGACATGTAGTTTGTCCGAAGAAATATGAAAGTTAATGTTGGCAAGGACTTTTCTGTTTTGAACAGGGTTGGTAAAGACTTGAGATCAATCCTTTTGACTTTGTCATGACTCATGACACACTCGAATTATCTTTCAATTAATTTTTTCCATACAAAATTAAATCCACAGAACGAGTAACAGTCAGACAAATCTTACTTAGACGTACTTACATGACGAAAATCCTTGTAACTTGTTAAAGTTATATGAAATCAAGACATACTGTAACTTCAAATTACTCAAATCATTTAATAAAAAAAAGGAGAAAAACTCAAATCGTGGAGATGTCTCACAATTTACAACATGCTTTCTTTCTTCTTCTTCTTCTTCTTCTTTTCTTTTTTTTTTCCTTTTTGTCGTAGAGTAGCACTTAGATCAGCCAAATGCGTAAACTCGGACCAAACAATGCAAGGATCATTAATTTGTAGTACAGGGAAAAAGAGAGACCTTAATCCAAACCCATTCCCGTGACTACTATACACTACAGCATTATTATGGGTACAAGATTATTGGAATTCGGTGGTACGTGCGTGGTTGTTAGCCTAAATGTGACGCTACCAATGATCCCCAACGTGACTCTTTCCCATCCCACGTTTGGCTCGGCTCTTTTCATCGGAATCCACAAACACCATCAAATCAAATCAAATACAATAAAATCAGCAGTAGTTTTAGCCAGCTAGGCTGTATCGCACGACAACTCACACGTTACGTTGCTCGCCTCGCTCGTTGAGGTCGGATCAAGAAAAAAGAGACCCAATAATGCGCATCAACATATTTCAATTGCCGTTCAAATTTACTTATAATACTGTTGAGAGATAATTAAGGGGAAGAATTTCACATTCCAAAAAAATGTCGAATCCACCATCACATTTCCAAGTCCCGGGGTCGATCAAAGTGACGGTGAAAAGGTGCTCAACTTTTTCCTTATAATTATTTTTTTCTCTGTCTTCTTGCAATGAGTACAAAACAGAACAAAAACATAAAAGGGAGAGAAACAATGCTGAACAAAAAGAATTGCGCGGTGCTGTGCTATCAACACATTAAATTAATTAAAACACAAGATGCACACAATTAATTAATGTTGAACATACACTGCTAGCTAGCTGAAGTATAACAGGTTGTGGCCCAACAAAATAAAAGCCTGAACCAAAATTCCATTTAATTTCGACGAGTTGTCTCTGTAGTTAGGTGAAACAATCGGGATTCAAAGTAAAGAAGGAAGTTAATCAAGGAGGCGAAGCTGCTGGGAACAGTGCTACTGAAGAGGAGGATGTTCTTGTTTTTGGATGACGATGTGACGACGAAGAAGAAGCACAGCACAAGAAGGCACAAGAACACAGCATTCTGAGGACCCTCCTCAGAACCTGACCCCTCCTTGGGATCAATCGAGGCGCTGATGTTGGACCAGCCATGATGTTCGTTAACAACCGCTAGATTGATGATTGGAATGGTGGGCGCAGAGAAAGAGAGAGAGATGATGGGAATAAAGTTGGGGAGTGACGAGTGCCAACGTTGTTTAAATACGAGGGCAGGGTAATTTAAATACGAGGGCAGAGTAATGATATTCAAATACTCACTTTATAATTATTGGATGTGATGGTGGTCCTAACTTATCTTTAACATTCAGCGCATTCAATAATTATAAAGTGGATATTTGAACAGACACCTATTAATTTTTGTGTCAAATTAGCATTCCTCGGTCGTGAAGGCCGCGTAAACCGAGTAAGACCTATTCTAAAGTGACCTTTCTACTGTACTTTATTTTGTGCTCTCTACGTTATGGCAGCGGGTTGGTAGAGGGAGTTAGTTAAATTAAAGTCTCCAATCAAAGTAGTGCAGTGGTATCTTGACATTATTTATATTGTGGATTTATGCATGATTCCAATTCATACTTGTGTTTTTGGTCAGCTGTTTCCTTTTTTTATTTTCCTTTTGTTTATTTTCTTATTTTGTTCAATTGTTCAATTCAAAGTGGTCATGGTTCAACTCAAACTTGAAACTTAGAAAGGTAAAAAGGTTCAGGTTGGGTCGACCCTTCACTGTTTCATTGTTGGGATATAATCCTCCATCCTGAACCCAATTCAGCTGAGAGTGAAAGCTGGCCTACGAGCCCAATCTTCTCATCAAGGAACCCCAAGTTACGGGCCAACAATTGTCAAGCGCCTAACGTGGACTTATTTTTCAGAAAGTCAAATATACAGTTCCCATAGAAATTAATTCAAAAATAGGTTTCTGTTATCAATAATACCGTCAACTCTCTCCTAGAAGCTAGAACTTAGACTTTAGTCTCTTTTAGTATGCACATATGCCAAAATAATATGCAATGACTTCAACAAATCTCATAATTTATCAGCTTATTTACATTTATGATCTGAAAGTGTGACACGCAATTCTTTTACTAATATTAAAGACCAATTCAAAAGCATCAAGCCAAAAATTAGGCACTATATGTAGATATCATAGAGATGGAGAAGATATATAATGTTTTATTTATCCGATATGTAGCACTCAGTACAGACAGAAACCAGTTTAAAATTGTTTAACCCGTATCATTTTATAATTGAATTGATATTATCATCATGATTTTTTTTTCTTTCAAAATAATGCTAAGCAATTATTTATTCCACATTACAGACCTTATTTTTTAATCAGGTATGTCATCATAGATTCAAATATTAAATTTACTAAATAGACAAATATGTGGATAATCTAACTATGGAACGCCACTTGATCTGATCATACAAAGCTGTGTAAGAATAAAGAAAGAAATTCTGGTACAATCATACAAGACTGTGTTGTGAATGGCGGATTTTACGATGTTCGGGGCATTCTCGGAATATAAGTTGTGGGCTTGGTCCATGCCAATCATGAGATGTTTTTTCCCCTGAACAGTTGGGCTTCAGATGGGCCAGGCCCATGTATGTACGCAACGTACCAACTCTGACGTGCTGTGCAAGTCAATTGGAATACCATGCATGTGCTCACAAAATTTAGGATTTAGGTTACCATGTAAATTGGCGCAGGCTTTCATCATGAAGCCTCCCAAACCAAGTGCCTCAATGGATTCGCAAGTGTTAGTTTGGAAGACTTCGACCCACTGCATATGCGGATGGTCGTAGACTTACTTGATTTCGATTGTTTTTGTTAATATTAATTAATAGCATGTCAAATTCAGAAAAGTTATTTGGAAACAGAAAACTATTGTTTCATGCATCCATCTCCAATACTATTGACTTTTCAACAGCATTAAATATAGATAACGTTTGACAAAGAAAAGATACCAATGAGTTTTTAAATGAAGTCATCCAAGAGCTACAAGTGGAATTAATATTAGACACGTAGAATTTTGTCCAAAGAAAAATGAAGAAAAAGGTCAGGTTGATAAGGACTCGTGGTGGGAACGCAATCCACGGCCATTAGACTGTGTCGCGTTATATAAATTTAATTAATTGGGTTAAGGGCAACTTAACCAAATCTATTTAATATAATTTTGTTACAATCAACACAAAATATTTCTGAGATTTTATAATTTTATATTTAATTATCGTGAGTATCATTTTTATGGCGTATTTTGTATTAATTGTTGAAAAATTGTCATCAATATAATGATTTTGTTGATTTATTTTTTAAAATTTTATTTAATATAATTTTGTAGCTATTATTAGTGAGATCTGTGTGATGAGTTTAATCTAATTTATTATTTTGAGCTTTAAAAGATAAAAATTCTCACATGATTTGTTCAAATGTAGAATTAAAAGATAACATCATTTGATAACCTCTCTTTTTTAAATTCATAAATTCCTCCTAATCTTATAAAATTACAGTAACCTACCTTCCCCATCTTGGTCCATAAGTTTACCCTCCCCATGCTAGAACCCTCTATTCTACAAGTCTTTAACTTTGATGATAAATTATAAGATGGACGTAAAATTTTTAATTATATCACAGATCCCTTATTATTACCCATTGAATAATTGTTATTTTTATTGAATAGTTTAATTCAATAGATAATAATAAGAAATATATAATAGATTTAAAAACTCGACGACTTTGATTAATAATCAAATTGTGCCCTCGGACTAAAAGGAGGATCATTTGTACATTCCACCGGCTAGCATGGTGTTTGTGGGAGAGGTCCCAATCATATGACTAGTGCATTAAGATAGTATTTGTTTACTATCTTTAAGATAGGAATACAGAGACACTGGAGACAGAAATTTATTTGGTGGTGGAGACTAGAACATGAGATAAAAAATTTCAATAATACATAAAATTTTTAAATTTTTATAATTCCAAAATGTAGAAATAATGAAGATAAGATATTCAGAAAAAAATTTAATATTTTTAAATTTTAATAATATTCTTATATATATTTATTATTTTTATTTCTGTTTTTACTCTCCTGTATTTCTATTTCTGTATTTATATTTCTATAACAGGACAGGATATGAAAGATAAGATTCATGGAACTGATAGTACATTGACCCAAGACATGGAATTCATATTGACCCTCAAAGTGCGACGGTACCAATGATCATGGACTCACTCCCACGTGCGGCTTTTGTATCGGAATCCTCAAACACTAAAATACTCACATTCATCCACTTTTAATTATTTTCTAGAATCCATAAAAGTTTCGTATATTGGTAGGAGCAGTAACACTGTCAAATTTGTACTATTAATAATAATAAATTAGTATTAATTTTTGGATGTATCCTTGCCTTTTTTTCAATTTATAGAAGGTAAATGAGGTTGGAAATTGAAAAACCCTCCTCTCTAGGAGGGACCCACATGGAGAAAAAAGAACCCACTTTTTGATTAACAGTCATATTCAACGTATTTCAACTTACCATTCAAGTTTACATTTTTGACTGATAACTAAGGGTAAGAATTTCACATCCCAAAAATGTTGAAAAATCCATCCCATTTCCAAGCCCCGGCCGGATCAAAGTGAAAAAGTGCACAATTATTTTTTATCTCTTTTTTCCTTTTCTCATTCCCTCTATCTTCTTGTCATAATGAGTACAAAACATCACAAAAACGGAGAGAAAAAGGGATGAACAAAAAAAGACAAACGCAGTGTTATAAAAACAGTAAAGATGCAGACAAAATTAAATGTTCTGGGCCCACTCGTTGTCCATTTCGACGAGTTGTCCGAAGCCATCACGTTGGGCAGTTTGGATGATAGTGAAATTTTAAAAAAAAATCAAGGACGCGAAGCTGTTGCTGTAAACGCTAAAGAGGAAGGTGATCTTCTTGTTGTTTTTCGAGGATGTGATTCCGAGGAGGCAGTGGATGAAGAAGCACCGCACAAGAAGGCACAAGAAAACAGCATTTTGAGGATCCTCTCCAGAACCTGACCCCTCTTTGGGATCAACCGAGGTGCTGAAGAGGTTCGACCAGCCATGTTCCGTTCCTTACAATTGTGGAATATTGTTTACAGTTTCGGATGATTGATTGTAATGGTATTGGTGGAAGCAAAGAGATAGGAAGATAGAGATTAGAGATAGAGAGAGAGAGAATCAACTAAGAGATGGAAAGTGCGGAGTAATGAGTGCCGACGTTCATTTAAATATGAAGGTGTTGAGTCCGCGTAAACCGAGTAAGATTAGAGCCAATGCGTGTGCAATATATGTGTGTTTATGTGTTTTGTATTTGTGAGAAGACCCATTCCAAAGTCGCCTTTCTACTTTATTTTTGTACGCCAAGTAATTAATGGGGTAGTTAAATTAAAAGTCCCGTATGCAAGTCCTAGTGTTATTTTAACATATAGTGATCAACTTAGCTGTATTTTTGATGAATTTGAGTATGAAAAAAATTTAGAATAAGTGCTGACGATTGTAGTAGAATTTAATTATGTTGTCAGAGAATCTAGTAAATAATATATTTTACATCGATTATTAATTAGCCATGATGAGTAACAATTATAACTTGGGCCATTCTTTGTGCACTGATTTTAAATGTCTAAATGATATATGATGTTATGAGTGCAAATAAAATTTCTCCCTCCTCATAGTATAATGCATCCTCTTCTTGTTCTAGATCTGCTTCGGGTTACATGCATGAGCCTTTGAATGGGTCGTGCTTCGTTGATTTGGGTGATTAGGCTTCAGGGCGGGAAAGGAAAGGACAGGACAGGACACGGTTGCTTTAATGCTTTGTCATCTAGAAACTAATCAACTAATAGAATAATCGATGCATGGGTAGCCAAAACGAATCCGGACACCGTGGAGTAACGTACTATGTTCAGTTTGAAAAGGTCACGACCGTGGCATCTTTCTTCTTTCTCCCGCCAACACAGTGAGATCGATCGGCATTATTTGTTAATAATCAATAGGAATGGATTCTTTCATATGAAAACTTTATGTGATCTTGTTATGTATAGATGTTTACTATTAATTGGGAAAGTAGATCCCATTGTAGGTTCCACAAGAATATTTAATCGATCAAAAAAATTTACACATGGTGGTGAGGTGATGCGAGATTTTTACATAATATATAAGAGCATCCACTTTTGATAACTATAACTAGTATACTTCTAAGTATTATTTAAATAATTTTAATATAAGATAGTGGTGAAATTAGCTTTTTGGACCTTACCTTTAATTTCTTCAATTTTGGCCTTTATTCTAAGGCTATATTTGGTGCCTCGTATAGAATAAAACCTGATAGTATAATAGAAGGAATCTGTTGTATAAGTTTTTATATTATCAATTGTTTGGTGCGCCACATGATAGACAGTGGACAACCGAGTAGGCAGCGACCAACTGGTGGTGATCGACGACCGACTAGTCGTGAGCATCGCGACGATGGCAGGAAGGTGGCTACTGGCAGGTAGAGCTAGGTATGCAAGTTGGCCTAGCCCATTTAGGCCAGTTTGCAACGAGTTATAGTTAAACGGATCAGACCGGGCTAATTCATTTTTTAAATGGACTTCACTTTACACTAGCTAGTCCACGTCTGCCCTGTATAAGCCTGCAAATCTGCGGATCAATCCACATTGTTTTTTTTAATCTTTTTTGCTTTTCACTTTTTTAATTTTTTAACCTTTTAACTCTTACATATTTTCAAACAAATGCTACGCATATTAAAATAAAAATTTTTCAAAAGATTATCTTTTAATAAAATATACCAAGCTAGATATGCTACATTTGTTAAAAATAACAACATATAAACCAATCAAAGCATATTATAATTTTAACATATAAACTAGTCAGCAGCAACGACAGAAATGTCTAGGCACGAAGGCATCTCAGCATCATGATGAAATGACGACACGACAACAGGCGACTTGAAGCTGCATGGTGGCAGTGGTTGGATTGTTGGTGCCTGACAGTGGTTGAGTAGCAAGTGAATTGAAGCAATGATAGTAAGAGGCTGAGAGTTGAGAGAGATAGACAATCAGAGAGTGAATATGAGAGAATTAAAGAACATGAGCACCGAGAATAAAGTGAAAGTTAACGGCTATATGAGTTGTGAGCTAGGGTTTCAAGTTTTCTACTTTTATCTCTTTACTCTTTAGTCTTTAATGTCTTCGTAAAATGACTAAATGAGAGAAAAATAAATAAAAAAGAGAGAGGGAAGTTGCTACCCATAGGCCATAGCTGTGCATTGCTTGGGTTAGGCCAATAGTGTAGTGGGCCTCTATTACTAATTTACTATATATGATGTAACATATTTTAAGCGTTTAAAAGATTATTTGAGTTAGCGGGTTAGTCTACAAATACATGAGCTAGACTCTTTTAGCCTGTGGCTTAAGCGATGTAGATAAAAAAGTCAACGAATTGGTGGACTAAAAATTTTCCATTCGTTTTTTGTGTGGATTGTCAGTTAAACAAATCGTCCTGCAGATTGCAGTATGTATACCCAACTTTATTGGCAGGTGGCAACTAATGGGTGGCTAGCTATTGCTGGCAATGGGTGGTTGGCTACTGCTAGCAGTGGATGAGGGTGAGATGTTGACATGGAAGAGTAAATCAAAGTTAATTTATGATTGATTAGTAAAAATAATACTAGCAAGCATTATCAAGCCTCATGAGACTTGATAACTTAATCCTATAGCCATATGATAAAAATGTGTTGACATTATAACAATATGCTATCATATATGATACCAAATATGTGATAAAAATTGTCGTTGTAGTATTAGTAACACTATAAGACCTTACATTATGTATCAAACAGGACCCAAGTATACATTTTTTTTTTGGGGGTTTCTTATAGATATCCTTTTGTTGAAAGCAATCTTATTCGAGTATTTGATATCGTATAGGGGCATGACTTTTTCGACACCAATTTTTCCATAGGCAAAGCTCGTACAAGACTATTGATTAAGAGGAATGAGCATCTACCCACTCTAATCACGTATGTTTTGCATTTTTGCTAAATGTTCTTTTATTTCGCATTGTTGCCTGGGGGACATTATTGCCCCATCATGTTTCCTCATTTTCTTGTTTTGGTCTTACATCATGTTCCTCCTATTGTTTTTTTTTTTTTTTGGTCAGGTCATGTTTCCTTGTAAGCAGTGGTTTGTTTCGGCTTTTTGGGCCTTTAACCCCTCTGCACACCCAAAGCTCTAAGCCCAGTCTAAAAACAAGCCCTAACCATTGCCTTTAACGCATCATTTTCTTTTTTTCTTTTTTCTCCACGACCAAAAAGAAAACGTATCCATTTTTTCAAGTCTCCACGTCATCATTCGACACGAAAAAATAAAAATAAAAAAGGCTCCCATCATGACAAAAGAAGAAGCCAATGCACGGAAACTATGAGACATTTTGCAAGTGAGTCATGCTATTGCATATTTTAATGAATTAAATAGTATCATGACTTTGATTTTGGTCTTCATCTCTATTTCTTAATATTTTAATTTTTGTTTGAAAAAAGACTATAAGACATTTAGTATTGGTTTGAATTCTTTATGCATTTAGACTAAGTTCTTAAAATTTTAACCAAAAAAAGAATTAAACTCTTAAAAAGTTATAAAATAATATAAAAGTTGCTTTAAGTAAGAAATCACAACAGTTATGTTTAGTAAATATATTATAAAATTATTCTTAGAATTTAAAATAATAATAATAATAGATATAGATATTAACAAAAATAATTTATACTTTCATAATTATTAAAAATAATAAGATTATATTAATCTTTTAAATTTTAAAGAGCATAAACTGAAACTATTTTTAAACATGTGTGAATTTTTTTGATGAAATTTTAATTATAACAAGCTATAAGTTTTTTTTAAAAAAATAGTAATATAAAATACTTGTTCATTGTTATTCACTAAAATTCTTTCATTCACATAATTTTTTAAGTAATTAATGAATGTAAAAGTCAATTATATTACATAATAATATAGAATTAATCAATGATATAAAATATTTTTACGGAGTCGATGCTTTCAAATTAAATTCATTAGTTATTCTCAAATAAAAGCTGTTTAATTAGTAATTTACGCACTACATAAATTAATCGCAGCATACAAGTTACAATTTGAAGAGCACTTTCATCATAATATGCTAGTTTCAAATCCTAAAAATCCAGGTTTTCAATAATATTTTACTTTACCGTGTCACTCCCACTTGCTCACTACGTGGAATGAACGATAGGCATAATTTCAATTAATGATAAATCAATATCTATTAAAACTGATCCATTCACAAAACACGATTAGTTTTTATTCAATATTTATCATATTTCAAGTTACATACAATAATAAAACTTTAAATCTGCTTTTAATTCCTGAACTATAAGTCATTTTGATTTTTAGTTCTTCTGAAAAAAATTTAGCCTTTGATTACTAGCATTTTTTTTATAATTTATAATATTATTTATTTTGTCCGTACTATTAACGAATACTATTAAATGGTGACATTTATAAAGGTCAATAATATAATATTTTTAAAGCATATATAAAGATCAAAAATAAATTTTTCGTTTTGATAAAGATTAAATTCATGATTTAAAATGCTTATAAGGACATAAACATAGAACGGCAAAAACCAAAAGCACGATAATTACAAAAACAAGAGTCAAAAGCAAAAAATATTTTTTAAGAATGATTAAGACAAAAATGAGTAAATGATTTTATATTTATAGACAGAAAACATGTTTAAATCAGCAATAGATTATTGTTAATATTGTAATTAGCTATGTTATAAATTAATAAGTATAAATATGATTTTAATTATGAATATGGATCATTTTAATTTTAACACATTTCATGGTTAGCTTAGTTTCTACAATAAAATAATCACGAAATGGGAAATATAATTAAGCAAAACACGAAACACGTGGAGACCAACCAGCAAAGGAATCACATTCACTCTCGGAGTCATTTGATTATTTTTATGTTTGCAGTCACTCACATCACCGTTGCCATTGAACCATCATCGTTTTTTGCCGCCACTGCCATTTCGTCGGATGTTCTTTGAAAAAATGCTCAATGTTTAATTTATAGGAATATCAATGCCAGTTAATCATATAAATGATTTATTTATAAATATATTTTATATGATTTTCGAAACTTCAACTTCCTATCAAATGTGCTTAAATGTTATATTTAAATATATAATTACACATCAAATCTGTTTATAAAAAATTTACACTCATCTTTTCTCTTAAACTAAACACATTAAGAAAGTTCACCAAATAGCATTTCTAACAATGGAAGGTCAATCTAAATGCCCCTTTTATATATATATAAAATTTATTGGGGGTGGTGTGGTTGTGATTTGTTCGTACAAACAAAGCAACACAACCACCACAAATTCACAACACAATATGCATGCCTCTCTCCTAGTTGGCTGATGATAATATAATTAACTAAAAACTTGTGCTTCATTCCCAGTTGGCATATTGCCATCCTGTTTTACTTATAAAAAGGCATGATTTTAATAATTAGTAATAAAACCAATGTTTATTAATATTAAGCCTCAAACAAAACAAAATCAATTTTGCATTTAATTTTCATATATTAGCATACGAATGATGTGAAAAAAAATTATATTATCATTCAAGCTAGTATGTATTTCCATACATATAAATAAATATAGAAAACTCTTATACCCAATATTTTAAAAGTTAGGTAAATTGAATGATTTGATTGAATTATAGTAAGAAATATTTTAAATTGTTAGTGCATTAAAATTAAATTTTTAATCTAATATTTTTCATAATATCTTTAAAGTTATGTAAAATAATAATTTTTTAAAATCTCGTAATCAGTTATGATTTAAATACATAGGTGCGTTTGTTTCTTTTTTTTGTGAAAAATAATTTTTTAACCGAAGAATTAATTTTATAAAAAATACGCATTTATATTTAAAACATTCACAAAGATATATAAGATGATACTAATTCAACCCTTGCATTAGATTTTTTGTTTTCAATTAATGAAACCAAACGAAACAAAACAAATCTAGTAGAAACGAGCTGAAAATAAAATTGAAAGAATGAGACAAATTTACCTTTTTTTTTTTGGAGGATAAGATAAGCTGTCTTTATAAGTTCAGTGTGGAAGATAGACCACAAATTAAAAGGAAAAACCCTAGTTATGTCTTTATTGGTGCTACCACCCAGAACCAGTATCATTATCAGGCTAATAACTAATCTTATCTGCAAACTGTTGGCGTAAGTGACCAGTGAGAGTTGAGATATTCCATTAGTTTTGTCTGCATGTCGTTTGTTGGTGTTAATGACCCATGAGAGAGTACCATTTACATAAGGTGCTTATCATGAGAACGACATTGAAAAACCGGGCACCCACTAGCCCTGAAAATTAGCAACGCTATGGACACGCAAGTACGCAACAAAATTATCATTGCTTAGGGTCAAATTGTAAGACAAAATATAAACACGTAATGGCTGATTATAATGCTGGATCTGCAAGTTATTGTAAGAACCAGTTAGTAAATGAAGTTTGAAGCCAAACATGGAAAACGTGGGTTCATGTAAAGTCAGGCTTAAAAGTTAAAACTAAAGGAAGATGATAAATGATGCACGAGGAAGGTAATTAAGGACGTACTCCATACCTTGTTATTGTCTCTGTACTTGTTTAAGTGCCTTTTAAGGTTTATTAAGGTAGAATAAGAAAATTATTTATATTAGTTATGCACACGATATCGTATCGATTCAATTCTTATTTACAATTTGATAAGGTGTGAATCATACTTGAATGAACTTAACATCTTATTTAATGGTAAATGAAGTATAAATCGACATGAATGAGGTGTGAATCATGCTTAAATGAACTTAACATCTCATTTAATGGTGAATGAAGTATAAATCGACATGATATCCTATATATAATGAGTTCAAATAATATTTTTCACTAAAAAATTATTTAAAATACACAACTGCCCCAAAAAATTAGTTTACATCGATAGTATTACCCTTTTATTTTATGTGTTATAATTATTTATGAGAAATGTGAGAGAAAAAGTAATTTAACTACAAAAAGTGTGTTTTATTTTTTCATCTAAACAAACTTATAAGAACTTTTAAAAAGAAATTTAATATCACATGATTCTTGTGTAATTTAACTGTCAACATTAACAAGCAAAATAAAAGATATCAGACTTCTTGTGAAATCACATTCATATATTCTTATATACTATCAACTTTTATTCTTTTATGTAATTTGTATTCTATAGAAACTTAAAACCAAATTTGATTCGCAAGAAGCTTGATATCTTTTATTTTTATTTTTATTCCTTTGGAAAAAAAAGTAAATGTCAGATGCATTATCTTTGAAAAGGAATTTAATAATTGAAAACACGTTAATAGTATATAAGAATATTATGTGCTTTCATATCTTAAATATGGAATTGGATTCTAACTCACATAATTTAGATATTCCATCTATGATTGAATCTTGCTCCAATTTCCCAATATGCAGGGCAATTGTTCCCCACGTGACAGAATACTGCAAGGATAAGGAAAGATAAATTTCCTCATGACAAATTTGGGGAGAAAGGCAAGATCACACTCTCCATATTCCACGGAATATTATCTTTGAAAAGTATGAAAAATCTCAAATAACGCTTATTGAAATATATGCCACATGAATAAATTTTTTACCATTTTACATTACATTTATAATTATACCAAAAGATTAATTATTACCAAATTCTATTTTACCGATGGGCCAAAGTCAAAACCCTAGCTATATCGATATTTCTTTCCTTCTGGGTCTCTCATTTTTTAGCTGGAACCATGTCCCACTGTCATTAAAAGCTATAGTCTTATTCTTTATTCCGTTGGTCACTCTTGCTCCACCCAGGACTACAGCTCATGCTTTGCCAAGACTATCTTTTTTGCCGCCTGTTGTGCTCCTCAATGCCGCCAATATCAAGCTGCTCCCACTGCCAACGCCATTGCTCATCAGAGATGTTTTCAACTTGGTTTGTTAATAACTTAATAAACTAACATCATGAACTTATGAGTTGATCAAGCTTTTGCCTAGGGTTTGAGCTCGTTTATTAAATAAGCAAAACTTGAGCTCTATTATTTTCAATTCAGGAGCTTGTGAACTAGTTCAATATGTATATTGATACATATTTTTATATTATAATAATGATTTGTGACTACTTTTTTTGGTGCATATATTATCATACACTGTTATTATAATTGAGTATATTTTTATAATTACTAAATTTCCCGGAATATTATAATTGAGTATATTTAATTTGTATTTAACTTTAGTTATTTCATTGAGTTTGACCCACTTATGGGTTAGTTTAAGCTCAATGAGTATTTAGTAACCTGAGCTAGAGCAAAGAAATTAGGCTAAAAAATTAGGCAAAATTTTTATTGAGCTTGCTCGAACTTGAGGCCAGTCTATTATTAATGCATATAAGGCGATACTCTACCCAAATTTTTGTCATTGATGAAAATGTTGGTTTTGCTAAATATCTTTAAGTCACACAATAAAAGAAGAATAAAATATTTATCTCAAACGTTAAATAATTATAAAAGAGTTTTGCTAATGCATGCTCTTACTAAAGGCCATTAATAACTATTTTTTATTCAAACTCATTACCAAATGTCATGGTTCGATCTAACTACGAACCCATTTAGCCCTTGTGAAGATAGGATGCTGATCCACAACAAACAATCCCTCTCTTAACACACGTTGTCGCAACCGGGATCGCGACGGGGACGGCGAACAAAAGAGAAATTTTGTTTGAAAATAAACGAGCCGCCACTGCTTATTTAAAATTGGAAAACGCTGGAAAAACCCATTTTTGTAAATAATGATCTTTGAAACCAATGAGCCGAAGTATGTATAGTAAAGAGCGGTGAATTTAATCCCACGACTCTAAGCACACTGGGCCCTCGATCTGCACTTTAATTAATCAGTAAACTAAATAGATAACCTTTCTCAAATATTTATTTTCTGTTTCAAGACAATTAAAACAAATGAGCAAGTTTAAATCGAAAATAAGTATATAAATTATAAATATTTACAAATAAAAGAAATGAAGAAATTTATTTTTTTTGTATTTTTATAAATCAATAGATACAAATATAAAGAGAATAAAAATTTTGATTTGAAAATTTCGAATCATTGCGTCATAACTCAAATGTCAAATATTGAGTTAATAAAGTTCGCCACAAGTTAACTCTTTATCTACAATATCAAAAGTTAAATAAAAGTATTTTGAAAAAAATTAGATAAAAGAATACATAAATAGCATAGAAAGAATATTAGGAAAAATATTTACAAATAAATTAAGGGGTGAAAAGCTAGTCTTGAAAGAGAATTTTAGAATATTAAGGTATCGCATTCTAAAATATTCTAAAACATAAAGCTAACAAACCGTCAGTCAATTAACTCTATTTTTAAAAAAACTTCAATAATGCTCGTCAGCAGCCTAAAATATTCAAACATGAGATTAACAAAACCGGCCTCTACCAATTAACCTCCCCCTTTTTAATATAATTCATCAATTAATTAAGCAGATAAATTCCAATAAAACACTCAAGTACTTATTTTGAATCCAAAAAGGATAAAAAAAAATCTTTTTTTTTAGACAAAATTTAATTTTAACTTGGAACCTACAAAGTTAAACACAATTAACTTAAATAAAACATATAAACATATAAAATAATTAAACCAAGAGAAGAAGAAAAAAAAAATTCATGACCTAATTACACACAAAACGCATAATTATATAAAATAACAAAACTAAATAAGTAATTCACAAGTGCAAATACACAAAATATGTACAATAATTAAACTAGAAATGTAAAATATTACAATTTACACAATTAGTTTTAGTTGAAACACATAAACACGTAATATTTAACTAAAAATAAAAAAAGCATAATTAAGCAATTAATTCAGCCAAAATATATAAGTAAAATAATAAAAATAAAATTAACTCGTAAATATAAGTGTAAACATACTACAAAACGTATAAAAAGAAAAAATTAAACTAAGAAAACAAATGTCCTAATTACTATTTTTCTTTTTTTTAGCTTAATGGAAACATTAACATTAAATTCACCCAAAATAATAAAAATTAAATTAAATTGAATCACTGCTTTTATTTCTTTTCCTTTTTTCAATTAATTTACCTAATTTTGTTCAAATAAAAATAAAAGAAATATATTCCAAATTCTCTTTTTTTTCTATCAAAATGTCGAAATATTTATTACTGAACTCAAAGTAAAAAAACTTTTATTTTGGCCTAAACTAAATCAAACCCAAAGACTAAAAAAACACTGATTAGACAATCAAATCTCAAATCAAGCTTAATCTATGGTAATATCAACCTCAAATATAAATAAATAAATATAAAATAAAACCCTTAATATTCCTAATCCACCCATACCCACATTACACTTGTTTATCCCACACCTATACACACTACACTGTGATATCACCTAACCCACACGCATATACCCTCACACGCCACGCACACACGCGCTTCCTCTCACTCACGTTCCCACACACGCACACTCTCACAAATTCACTCACACACATAACACTCACAACTCACGGACAGACTAGGAAACAGGGAGAGAAGGAAGTGAGAATGAGAGAAATAGAGAAAGAGGGTGAAGGAAAGCCGATCGCTGGATGGTGACGGAGGAAAGGAGCTTCAGATCGCGAAGGCGTGGCGGTTCTGGTACGCATGGCGGCGGTGTTGCGGTGGGGAAGGGAACAGAGGTGGCGCGATGACAGGTTGTCAGAGATCACCGCCGGCAAAGGGAAGTCAACCACGGTGGGGACGCCGCGGTTGGTCGCGGATCTATGCTACTGGGAAGCGGCGGTGGCGACTTCAAGGAGGAGAAGACTGGCGGTCTTTGGTCGATCTAGAGCTCAAGGCCATGAATGGGGATGACCTGGGTTGAAGAAGAGATGGCCGCCTTGGGAGAAAGTGGCGGTATGGTGGGCATGGCTGCCCGCAAGCGGTGCGGCCAGGCGATGTTGAGAGGGATGGAGACACGAAAAGGGGAACCGGCCGGTGGTTTCAAAGGAGGTCCCGACCGCAGCGGTGGAGGTTTTCAAAGCACTATGATGTGGGGTTGATGATGATGATGAGGAGTTGTGAGGAGGAAGTGAAGGGTTGAAGATAATGTTGATGAGAAGAGGAAAGGAAAATGATGAAACCGAAAAAGAGTTGGTGTGTTGATGATGATGGATGGAAGGTCGGAGGGACCGTGAGGTGGAGGGTTGAAGATGATGTTGATGGAGAAGAGGGGTCCTTGGCGGTGGAGGCGTGAAGGCCGCGCCCTGTGTTTTTTTATTTTTGTTTTTGATGATAAAAATGTATACCTGCTTCTGTTTTTCTTCTTCTCTGATCAATTATTGACTGGTGATTCTTGGTTTCGTTTGCAGTTGTGATGAGTGTTTTTAATTTTTTTTGTGATCTTCAGAAATTTTTTTTTGATTTTGGTCTCTGTGTTTTTTTTTTGAATCCCCCATTCCCCCTCTTGATCCGGGTCAATATGCATTATATGTTTCTTCCAATTCCCCCAAACTCCACCGAAAGAGAGATCGACGTTTTGCGTAGTGGAAAAAAAAAAAAAACCATGATGATATTTTCCACTTTTCTTTGAAAACAAAATTCTTTCGTCCTGTCCTTCACGAGCCTGTCTCGCAAACAAAAGCAAGATATAGGTGGAAAGGAGAGAGCTCGTGAATGTCCTCTATCTCTTCTCCTCTTTTTCTTTTTTATTATTATTTTTTATTCTTATTATTTTTCATTTTGCAAATACAAAACAAACAAAAAAACTTTTTTATTTTTCAACAGAAACATTCAATGAAACTATAATAAAAAGGTAAATTAAGTGCAAATTGTTGGATTTTATTGTTAAAAGATTGAATAAAATCGGTTGTTCACACACGTCATCCATAGTCCATGCCTTTTCTGGAATTAGGTTCCTAATTCGATTTAAATATGATCCATCTAGCTAGCGTTGCCAAGGAATTAATATTGACCCACAACCAACATGCCCTTGCTAGCTGTCCATGCCTTTTCGAGAATTGACCCATGACCGTGGTTTTGATACCACTTATCATTAGGCTAAAAGTTATAGTTGTTAGTCATGGCTTAACTATTTTTTGTTTAAGCCCATTATCGAGTGTTATGGTTTGATCTAACTCCGATATTATTTAGACCTTATCAAGACAGAATATTAGTTTACAACCAACAGTCTCTAATAGAATTCTACCACAAGATTATTTTTTTTTAATGAATAATAGGGCAAAGAGAGCCCAACAACAAGCTAAACAACAATTTTGCGGGGGAAAGACACTTTTAATTTATTTTTGACAAAAATGAGATTAATATGGGCTTAATTAATAAGTTTATTTTATATAAATTTTGTTAAATTAAAATGTTTAATTTTTTTATTTTATGATATTAATTGATATAATTATAAAGTATAAACTTAAATATACTCAATTTAAAATAACTTGATAATTAAGGACATTTAGTAAAAGATCAAAATATAAGCAACAGAGAAAAAGGGCAATAGACAATAAAAAGTAATAATAAGCTCTTTTTCTTGACCCTAACAAAAAATTGCGAAAACAATTGTCAAGACAAAGAAATATTATTAAGACAAATAAATATTATTATTTTTACTTTTACATAAGGATATTGGTAGCGGTCTCTATTTTATGACAATAGCAATGTAAATTATTGACTCAATCACATGCCAACAATTAACCCACTAAGATTAGCCTAGTAGTGAGGGTTTTAAATAATCATTATATCAATGTAATTTCAAAAATAAAAAAAATTCACTTGCCAATTTATTATTGTAGTTTTTTTTTTCAAGTTAATGCTTTAATGTAAAGTTGCTCAGTTACATAATAATAATAAATATGGAAATATTTTTCAATATCTGAAAATCAATCAAGGAAAAATTGCTATATGATTCAAATAATAATTTAATTTATAGTTAAAACTCACTCTCCCGTTTAAAGGAAAAACTAACTCTCATTTGTAATAATTTGATTGTATATGAAGAATTACATTTCATTTTTCTGCATTAAATAATATAAAATTCAAATATCTTTTAGTTCATGATATAATAATTTTATAATTTTATTTTAAGAATTTAAAAAGGTAAATTGTTTTTTTGATCAAAAATATTTTTTACATTTAATTATTCAGTGATCAATTTTAAAGGAAAAAGTGAACACAGTATTCTATAAGAAGTTAATTTCATGTAATAATTTTTTAAGTTTATTACAATAATGTTAGTCTTTTATTATCTAATTTTATAGAGTTAGAGTCTTAGTCATTATATTAATTTTACAGCTCATAATAATATAACTTATGTGATTTTTATTCTAAGAGTTAAATCTTAAACTATTAAGAAAATGTGAAATTAAATTTATGTTAAAATCAAAGAAATAAAATGTTTTCAAGAGAAAATAGCAGTTTGCTCTTGAATTATAAGTTATACGAACTATATTCCTAAAATTTTGAAAACATGGAAATCAACATCTAATTTAAATTGAACTTTACACTAAGAGCATATTAGTCTAGTCATTGTTGTGGATATTTCCTTGGCAGCAACACAAAAGTCATGGTATAGTTCCTCTACTCAATAACTTTAATTTAGACCGTTGAATTTAAATTTCTCATAGGGAGATCAAGTATAATAATGTAAGATAAACTGGCGGTAATTATGAGGTTACAAGATTGGGCCCACTCAAGTGAGTGTGGGACTGTGGGTAAATAAAGTCTGATTGGCCATCATTTGTTTCTAGTTAGGTACAAGCCTCCGTGTCAAAAATGGAATAATAATTGAATAATATTTAATGTGTAATAAAATTATGTAATAAATAAACACCACATATTTTATTATCATTAGATATAATATGTGATTTTCACTCATTCACTCACTTATCATATTTAATAATAATAAAACGTATAGTATGTATTTATTATATAATTTTATAATAGACTATCACTGTTCGTAATGATAAATGAGTCAGCAGCATAGACTAGTACCAGTAACGATGGAGTTTCTCTATAAAACGACGATGAAGAGTGGAAGAAGACTTAAAAAGAGTCACGAACATGTGTCGTTGTGGTTAGTTCCCAAGGCGGCGAGGCAGTTCACTTCCAAATTTCCAAGTCTCTGCACACAGTTTCTGCTGAGTGGTGTCTGCACTCAGCACTCTGAACAAATGGCAACGCATGATCTCCCCTCGCCAAGCGACTTCGTCCTCAACCTCCACTCCGCCGCTGCTCCTCCTCCTCCCAATCCACAGGAACAGGGGAAGAAGAAGAAGATGAAAATGGAGACCCTGGTTCTTGCTTACAGGACTCTCGGGGTGGTGTTTGGTGGGCTGGTGACGTCACCGCTCTACGTGTACCCTTCAATGCCGTTGAAGTCTCCGACAGAGGATGACTATCTCGGCATATTCAGCATCATGTTCTGGACCCTCACTCTCATCGGACTCGTCAAGTACGCCAACGTTGCCATCAAAGCTGATGACCAAGGCGAAGGTACACACTACTGTACACTACCCCTACAAACAACTTGATCGTATTGTATGTATTCCATTTCTGATTGCTTTTTCTAAAACTGGTGTGGTAGTTGGTTACTTAGTTAGGTGAAGCAGGTGAAGTCCTCTTTATAGTGATATATCGGAGATTTGAATCTTTCGAGTAATGTTCAACTAAAGTTGCAGGTTGGTTGATGGATCTGGTGCTTTTGGGTGCAAGTGAAGTTTTGGATGTTTAAACATTATTTCCTCAAGGGAAAATTAAAGGGATGTGACAGAGTGGCGTGAGTTCTTTGGTTTATCGGGTGACCTTGAGATTTATTGGCCCAACTTGTACGGCAAACATTGTTCCGATCAAGGAAACATTGCATGCATTCGGCCGTTGTTTTTATGCATAGGTGTGTGTTTATTTGGATTCAGTGACTTATATAGATGGAACAATGAATTGCAGGTGGAACTTTTGCCTTGTATTCATTACTTTGCAAACGTTTGGATATTGGGATCCTGCCTTCTAAGCAAGAGTATTTGAACTCGAGTAAATATTCAAGCCTTCAAACAGGCACCGAGACGCAAACTTGGCTTGGCAAATTGTTTGAAAGAAGCATAGTTGCTCGAAGGGTACTGCTTTTCGTTGCTATGTTAGGCACTTGCATGTTAATAGGTGATGGCATACTTACGCCTGCTATTTCAGGTCTGCTCAAGAACACGTTTCCCCCTTCAAAATAATTTGGTGGCTCTTCTCATTTAAGATATTCTTATTCAGCTTTGTAAATTTATTCTCAGTGTTGTCAGCAATGGATGGACTAAGAGCGCCTTTTCCCTCAGTAAGCAAATGTAAGTTTTGAGTTTACACATTCTTTTTGTGAGCTTAAGTTGCAGATTCTATAGTAGGAAAAATACAAGCAAACTTTTGGAAGATTTGACCTTGATGGCTTCTTTTGGCAAAGTTTTGGGGTTTTTCGTGGAAGGATGGTGAGGTTCTTATGTTTTAATTTTCCAGTAACAAGCTGGTGTAATTAATTTTATGTGATGCAGAAAAATGAACTAGCTTCCAGCAGCATCCTCAACAGTTATTTACAAACATACAAAGATATCACTTCTGAATACTACAATAAAGGAAGAGATTATGGAAAAATCAGAGAGCCTGCTTGACTTTCATCATTGTCATTTAAGTTGGAACCAACATAACAACTTTTGTCTGTGTCACGTTTTCGGTATTGAGAGAATTATGCCTTTTTCCCTTGTGGATGCTATGTCCTTTGAAAAGCGTAGAGCAGGATGCATATCTAAACTTTTAGGGTTAGTGCTCAGGGAGACACCAAGATAGGAAAAGAATCTTATGACCATCATAGTCAATCATGAATAGTTTAATGATTTGAATATCATTGTTTGTTGTCCGTCAGATATAACGAAGCTGTTTGGTTAATGATACATCAGATCTGATGAAACCATCAAAGGTTGTTGTTATGATAATGGCGGCTTTTCGGAGTAGACAAGAGTTTGTTAACTTTGTCATACAATTTGCCATCCTGGTTTATATAACCATAATTTCTGTTTTTGCTCCCGCTGTTGCAGCACTTGTGGAAGTACTCTCTGCAGTTGTCTTGATCGTTCTGTTCTTATTGCAAAAATTTGGTACATCGCGTGTGAGTTTCCTCTTTTCCCCAATAATGGGTGCATGGACCTTGAGCACCCCACTTGTAGGAATTTACAGCATCATTCACCACTATCCTAGTATATTCAAGGCTCTATCTCCCCACTATATTGTCCATTTTTTTTGGAGAAATGGAAAATCTGGCTGGCTTTTGCTTGGTGGCACTGTGCTTTGCATTACAGGTATGTATGTATCTCATCATTGTTGCTTGATAGATCACCATTGATATAGAAGTGGGAATATTATCTTTCAAGGACTGCTTTCTTTTGTGTCAAATTATATTATTATAGCAGGTTAGGCTATTGAGTAAATAATATTGCTATCCGAGAATTGTGCAATAGAATCTCGCACGTTAATGTTGAGGGAGCTACTAGAACATGTCCAAACTCTATATCATGGATGATTGTCCGGAAGGGGAAGCCAGCTTGTTTTGATATGAATATCATGATCACTTTCTGAAATGTAAAACTTGATTACGTTTGTTCTGGAGTGGACAAGGAAGGTTCCCCTTTCTTCTGTAAATGGAATAATGGGAGTGCGGATCATAATACTTATTTGTTCCATCTATTCTTTCTTAATTGTTCACTTTGACAGGTTCTGAGGCAATGTTTGCTGATCTTGGTCATTTCAATCAGAGGTCCATTCAGGTTGACTCTCATCATTTTTTTGTCTCCCTTCTAAGGTTATGCTTCCTTTTCAGCCAATTACCTTATTTCTCTTCCTTTTCTAATTTTTGTAACAGTTAGCTTTTCTATTCACAATCTACCCATCCTTAGTTCTCACCTATGCGGGACAGACAGCTTACCTGATCAAGAATCCCCATGATCACGATGATGGCTTCTACAAATTTATACCAACTTCAGTCTACTGGCCTATCTTTATCATTGCAACATCGGCTGCAGTTGTTGCTAGCCAGTCATTAATATCAGCCACCTTTTCCATAATCAAGCAATCTGTAGTGCTGGATTATTTTCCTCGAGTAAAGGTTGTACACACATCTCATAATAAAGAAGGAGAGGTTTACTTGCCTGAAGTGAACTACGCCCTAATGGTCCTTTGTGTTGCTGTCATCCTTATTTTTGGAGATGGAAAACAAATTGGAAATGCTTTTGGTATGTCAGTTTCTAAAGCCCCTTTGTTTGCTTACATCACATTAAATAGTTAGAATTACCTGATGAAGAAAAAGAATTTCATTTTATTTTCATATGCTACCATTCGATTTTCACTCAAGTATTTTGCATTTCAAATTCATCAAGGGTACATCACATATGTATATAAGGTTACTTACAAGTGTGTCAAGGCCACGAGGTGGTTCTTCTCAATCATAAAATTTGTGTCAACTCCGACAGTTTCTTATGTTTATAAACAAACATAGATTGACTATATGGCAACCGGAAGTAGTAATTGCTACTTACTGGCCGTCTCCGCAATCTTCTGACGATGGTATGACATCTATTTCAGGTGTTGTTGTGAGCCTAGTGATGCTTATCACCACTGTATTACTTACATTAGTCATGATCATGATATGGAGAACTCCTGCTGTGCTGGTTGGCTTATACTTCTTCGTGTTTTTCATTATGGAAGGGGTTTATGTCAGTGCCGTTTTCACCAAATTTTCTGAAGGTGGATGGATTCCTTTTGCCATATCAATTATGCTTGCTCTCATCATGTTTGGTTGGTTTTATGGTAGACAAAGAAAAATAGAATATGAGTTAACCCACAAGATAACCTTTGAGAGACTTGAAGAGCTTCTAGCTGACCCCCGTGTCCAAAGGGTTCCTGGAATATGCTTGTTTTATACCAACATTCAAGATGAGTTGACTCCTATTATTGGACATTATATAGAGAACACGAGATCCCTCCACAAGGTCACAATATTCACAACTCTTAGATATCTATTAGTCCCCAAGGTTGCTCCACAAGAGAGGATTGTCATCAGGAAATCCAATCTCAAAGGGATGTATAGTTGTGTTATTCAGTATGGCTATGCAGATGCTCTGAATTTAGAAGATGATTTTGTAGGCCAAGTTATTAATAGTTTGATACAACATATACAGAACTGCTCTGGCAATCTTGCATCTGATTCTCTGGAGACTGAAGATGAAACTTCCAGGTTTGAAGAAGCGAGACGTGCCGGGGTTGTTCATGTTCGTGGAAAGACGAGATTTTATGTTGGTCTGAACTGTGGCTGGTTTGATAAGATCATGCTTGGTTTTTATGAAGTCATGCACAGTAACTGTCGATCTGGTCTTCCTGCTCTACGGATTCCATTGCAGCAAAGCATTGAAGTTGGAATGCTATACAAGGCTTGAAGGGTCAGTTATACATTCCAAATGATGCAGTAGCTTCACATGCTCATAACATGTATACACAACATAAGAGGGCAAAGATAACTGGAGTGTTGAGCAAAAGGTTTCTAGCAATAGGCATCCACGAAATCCTGTAAGGCAAAGTAGGCAACATCATATTGGGTAAATCATATTCATGCATTCAACAAAAAAATCAAATCAAATCAAATGTATTGATGCATCATTGCCCTGGTAGTGATATATAATTTTGACCGTAAAATGATGGAAGAATTATCATTTGTGATATTCTTATATATATTTCAGTTTGGGATAATTAAACCCCATGGGTAATCAAGTCAACAGATTATGTTTACATTGTTACTTGTTAATTACTTTTTGGTTAATTATTTTTAATTGAAGATGTTTATTTGGGAATATCTAAATGATTAATTCCTATGCATTGACAGTATACAAGTTTTTTACATAATTATCCAATTATATATTGCTATGTCAGCCATGATAGAAGACCAGGGTAATTTTTGAACCTCAAACTTGATCTAATAATAACCTAACTGGTAATTAGATCAAAACAAGTTAACCCTACCATCAAAAAAACATATTAGGATTTGGACACAATGCAAAGTAAAGTTATAAAATTTTATAAGTAAAAAAAATACTTAGAAAATGTTTTATAATATATGTTTTAAAAATATCAATATAATATTAAGTTATAAAAATATACTAATTGAATTATAAATATTATAGTTTTTCACTAATTATTATAAGATAATATATCTCTAAAAGAATTATTTAACTTTAGGTTGAATCAGATTTACTCAAATTATAACCTAAATTTGACTTGAAAAAGTGTATCGGGTCAAATTTTGAATTTGATCCAATAAAATTCTGATTAAATTACGTTGACAAGCCAGGTTGGATTGTGAAAACCCACTAAGCGGAAGCGCTTGGGGCCACGGGTACGTGGCTTGCAATATTGGGGCAAGGACTAGAAACTTATTTGAGTTCATGGAGATTGGAGAGGAATTGACTTCCGTTGATGTTTTTTGTTCACTTCTGTTTATGGCAAGATTTTGTTGGAGGTCCCCACTATTAGCGGTGGATGAGCCTGGGTTTAATTGGGTCGACTCCGTATTAATGTAAAAATTATGTGAAATTTTTTATTATATTTATGTATTATTTTTGCCTCAATCATCTAAATTTTTCGGATCCGGTATTGGTTATTGGAATGCAACTTCTCTATGGGAGGGATGATCATGAGCACAAGGTAGAGTTGTGAGATAAATATCTGAATTGTTTGTTTTGCGCAATGACATTGTTATTTTGTAAAAGATGAAAAATTATGTGTGTCAAGCCTCTAATATCGTATAATAGTTGAATATGATTTTTTTTCCCGATTCTTTTGATCCTATGGAGGGCAAAATTTATTTATGTAATTTTTAAGTTGGATTGATGTCATTCATATGTTATTTATATATAAAGTTGTGATCATTTAAATTTAGATATTGATATCAGTTAAATAAAAAAAAATTTATAAATAGACTAGCGGTCTTTATGACCCGATCCGCACTACAAGAAATTTATGTCCAAAAGAATACTAAGTTTTAGATACACATAAAAAGTGTTACTTTTGATATAGCAAAAATTATACTTTTTTAAGTTAATGCGTCACTTTTTGAAGAGTTGCTATATCACATGTAGCCAATTGTCAAATACAATATTTTTTAACAAAATGGTATATTTCTAAGCTAATACATCACTTTTCATAGTGCTACTATAGTAAGTATGGTCAATTGTTTAAGGTAACACTTTTGACCAGAAAAGATAACATATTTTAGATATCAACGACAAAATATTTAAAAAAAGTATTGTCTATATGTATAAAAAGTAACACTTTTTATATGTTACTAAAAATAAGTGTTGTTTTAGGTCAAATTTCTTGTAGTGCCAACCCACTAATCCAACTCAATACAAAGTTTATTGGTCACATTTGAGTCCTCGAATCTGACACATTGATACACTTTTTAGGTTAAGTTTAGGTTATACTTCGAGTTTATTCAACTTGACTTTAAGTTAAACAACTCTTTCAGAGTTATCCTTTTTAATAATAATTAGTAATAAATTATATTATTTTATATTTTAATTAATATATTGTATATAATTTGATGTTATTTTTATAGTGGTATAACTTGTTTTAAAAATGTATTGTAAAATGGAGTTTTTTACCGATATAAAATAAATAAAATCATATATTATGTATCTATCTTGATATCAAACATATTACACATTTATCCTGTTTTTATTTTTATAGAAATTGATTTAAACCGATTTCAGTGTAAACAATAATAACACTTATGTGCATTTAGTCAAGAATTGACTAAGAATTAGCTTAAATCGATTTATCAAAATCAGTTTAAATCGATTACTAAGAGTCAAAAAATCAGTTTGAACCGATCTTAGAATTAACACTACACTCTTAACACAAGGAAAATTAGCTGTTTTGATTGGATGGGCAAAAAATAATGGTGCCGTGTGAGATGGACTAGAATTTTTTTTTTTTCAAGTCGTATTTCCTGTACTGGGTGTGAGTGATGGATGGTAGGGTATATCCTTTATTTTATTCCTCTTATAAAAATATGTTAGATTAGTTTGTCGTCATCCTTAAAAAATTGTCCTTTGCATGAACATGCGATATTACCCAATCTGATTACTGTAAGGGCATGCTTCCATAATTGAGAGATATTATATGTAGTTTGTATTAAATGAACTTTGAAAATAAAATTGAAAAGAATTCACTTTACTATATGTAAAAAGAAATTAAAAATTAAAAGATTTATGTGCAAGAAAAAATAATTCTTTCAGTAAATTTTAAAACATGCAATTCTTTTTTTCACAAAAAAAGAATCTTATTCGATATGAAGGTAAGAATTTCTGTTGTATCAATTCTTCATTTAAAAATGAAAGAAAAATAATGATGTGGTATAAAGTATAAACTTTACTCTTGTCATTTTATGTATTTCTGAAAAGAGTTATGTTATTGGTACTAATATTATATGAGATACTATATTAACTTATATCTTATTTATTATCAAATAAAATGTAGACCTTATATAAATAGGATATATACTCAATTTAATAATAAATAAAATATAAATTGACACAATATCATATATAATATGAATATAAATAATAATTTTCTTCCACAAAATATAAGTAATACATGTCCCACGATATTTCATTTTAATTATTATAGGATGAGAATAAAGCACTCCATATGCACCACTTGCACACGGCACCATTATTTTTTGGCCATCCAATCGAAGGTGCTAATTTTCCTTGTGTTAAAACTGTAGTGTTGATTATAAAATTGGTTCAAATCATTTTTGATTTTTAGTAATCAATTTAAGTCAATTTCTGTAGTATATCAGTGTGTATCAGAAAAAGTTAAAAATTGATTCAAATCGATTTTTAATTTGTTCTGACATACACTGATATGATACAGTAATTAGTTTAAACCAATTTTGACAAATCGATTTAAGATGATGCTTGACCAAATGCACGAGTGTCGTTATTATTTACACTGAAATCGGTTTAAACCAATTTTTATAAAAATAAAAATAGGACAAATATGTAATACTTTTTTATATCAAGGCAAATGCATAGCATATGATTTTATTTATTTTATATTGGTAAAAAAACTCTGCAAAATGTATCTTAAATTTTGTTTTTTATTATAAAATTTTATAATTTTACTATATATAATGATCAGATCTTTATAAGTTATTTAAAATTTAAATAGACTTAGTTTAACTCAGTCATCAATTGGATAATTATTAGATCGGGTGCAGACTTAAATCTCTCTGAATTTTGGTTTGATCTTGATCCATCCTAATCTGACGATACATTGTATCACCCCAAATAGACTTATATATATGTTCTCAAAAAAAATAAAAATACTTGCATAGCCCGTATCTATCTGTCCGTCTTTCTATCTATATATCTACGGATATTACAAATCAAGAATTATCAATTCCACCGTGATCGAACTATTTATTACGACATATCAATTTCATAAATTTTTTAGACTAAAATATTTAAAATAAATAAAAGAAAAACTGAATCTCATTCTAAATACAACCTATTTAATTTGAAGTTGGCTCATAGTACATAAAGCAAATGTGTACTCTATAAAGACAGTGTGCTTAATAATTATAGGTAATGATGATCTTTTCGATTTTACCAAAAAGCTAAAATCAAAAATTAAAAAATTCATATTTCAATAACCTAATGACAAACAATCTATTATTTATAATTATAATATAATATTTCCTCTACTGTTTTTTATATTTTCTCTTATTTTAAATTTTATATATTTTGAAGTTATGTTATTATTTAGTTTCTAATTTATTTTATTTATTTTTTTTCAATCTGTAATAAATATGTGAAATTTTTCTTAAATTTATTTTAACTAATATGAATACTATTTATTATATGTTGAACTTTCATTTTTCTCAATTATACCTTTTCTTAAATTTTCATCATTCACAATCATGCATTTTTTTACTTTTTGAAAATGCCAATCAGAATGTAATAACTTTTTAATGTTGAGATAAGATGTGTAAAATATTTTATAGGGACACTGATTAAGGATTTAAAATAAGAAATTTCTATCTTGGGAGGTAAATTTTTGTATTTTCAATACTTTAAATCTACTACTAAGTTTATTTGAGTATTTAGGTTCTTTAGTATTCTTAGCCAATATCCTTAGAACACTGATTAATAAAGCCCATTTATAATAATATAAGATTACATGATAAACTAAAATTTCATACTTAGTGTCTTTAAGAGAAACCTATTAGATTAAAAAGATGAGTTAAAGTAAGGGACCAATAATTCTATATTGCCAATCAAAAAATCGAAAATATCAAATTTTACCCTAATTAAATTTTCATCATTATATGACGCTCTTATTAGTTTGTAACACTCTTTTATTTTATGATTAGTATGATTTTTGTCAATGATTCTTGCAACATTCTTTTGAATGTCTGACATATATTTGTAAATAATATTTACTCAACTGAGTTTAAAATTGAACTTCCAAAGCATATGATTAGCCCGTTATCTTAACATTGATTTTAAAGCTTGCAGTTTGAATATACTAGAGCCTTCTAAGCAAATGATCTTATATCCTTGAAAAAGTTTATGTCTAACTTAGTAATTTTGTTTGAGAATAAATGTCCTCATAATTTTTATTTAATAAATAATATATTTGCTATGAAATTTTTTGAGTTATGAACTATCTCATCTACCTAAATATTTAAGCAATCAAGTTATGGGATGACCATTTGTATAGACTAAGTTGTCAATTTATTCTAATAATATTATTGTCTACAACATTGTGAACTATATGATCCTCACTTCTATGTAATCAAATACCATGAATATATAAATGTTGTTGAAAAGAAAAATTCGGTTAAAGTAGAAAAAAATCGGCTTCCCAAGACCAATGAAGTCAAAATACAAATCCAAACTTTAGTACAAGTACTAATAGGGGTAAGGTGGTGAATACCAAGGGGGCGTTTTGTTTTAAGGTATATTAATCTACTCATGGAAATAATTGCTTAGGAATAATTTATTTTTCATATTTGTTACAAGTTTTGTAAAATTATTTTTGGGTATTAATTATTTCCAGAAAAGAAATATTCTTGTGTTTTAATGAGATTTCATTCCCATGTTGAATGATAGGTATAAAATATTCCCATGGCTTTGGAATGAAAGTTATTGAGTAAAAATCCTAAAATATCTTTTAATGATGATGATGATGATGATAATAATAATAATAATAATAATAATATATTAAATTTGTTAAGGGTATTTTAAAAATCATGATATGTATTCCTAGCAATATGTTTTATAAAACAAGCAAATTTTAATTTTCCTTGGTACATAAAAAGTTTAGGTGGGCATCGATCATCCCATTAACTCCAGAGAATGGCCCCAGGACTTTACAAGCACCTACAAGGAAGTTATGAAATCACCTATCAAAAAAGTCTTTGAGCGGTTGCGAGAATGAACTCACGTCCTTGTGAGATACAAGTCTGCTCCTTATCACCTGTGTCAACCCTTATTGACACAAGTTTTAAATTTATTACTAGGAATTTCAACAAATAATTTTGAGAATATTTAATGATAAACAAATAATTTTTTTAAAATATTTAAGAATAACATCAACAAGAATATTATTCTCAAAAATATAATTTATAAAAACATAATTTAAAATCATGAAATAAACACCTCGCAACATTTGTTCTGGAGAGGCCCTGGACTCCCATTAGTTAAGCAATAAAGATTTGTAGAAATATTCTAAGCTAAACAAAGTTAAAGTTCCCCATCCCTCTCTAGTGGCCAGTGTTCCTTGTCCAAATGCTATACTATCCGCTCTTCACTCGATGAGCGAATTAGAAATTTGAATGAATACTGTGAAGAATTTTTGCGCTGAACTATTTTGTCCTTTAAAAAAAGAAATTAATTTTATGGTCCCTTAAAAATGAAAGTGATAGATATATTAGTCCTTCTGTTAGTTATTCGTTAATGGACTTATACATGTGGCATAGTACAATAACAACGTGCTATTAAAATGTTAGAGGCAAGCTAAATGAACTTATTTTGGAACATATTATACTCATTTTGATATCTTAAATTGCACAAAACGGGTCACTTCATAACTTATAATATAAATTTAAATGACTTATTTTGTGAATTTTAACCATCAAAATAAGTTATTTCAAACTTTATTTCACTTCAAATGACATATGCATCACTTAATATCATGTTAGTATATCAATGTACAATTTTATTAGTGTTTAAAGAATCAAATACATACTAAGAGACTAATGTAAGTTTCGGCGGAGTGGCTAGGGTTGACAATGAGAATGTGAATTAGGGAAATGAGGCTTTAGACTTCAAGAAAAAGCTTAAATTTAAGAGCCCTACAACTAAGGAAACAAAAGCTCTAAAGGAGTTTACTGAACACGAGATAGTAAAAGGTTCAGAAGGTAGGGGTAAATCTATAAATTATGCAAGTCATGCACAAATATCACCCAAAGATAAGAAAGTGAACAAACAAGGTGTTGAGACACAGGAAAGTATTTCAAATGTATATTCCGCGAAAAGAAATAGGAGAATTTGTTGATGATGAGTCCAAGGAAGTTCTAAATAATGGGAAGAATTTGGAAGGAAAGATGGAGGCACCACGGCTTGGAGTTTAACTGAAAACATTAACAAAGATAATTTGTTCAATGCATGAAACTAGTGATCCATTACTTCGGACATGTTGTTTGGGTTATGCTGTTTCATTTTGCACTGTTGTCCAAATTTCATTATATGTCAGAATTAAGGTAGTGATTCAATTTGAATAAATAGAACAAGGAATATATGCTATACATAGTTTTCATTTTTTTTCTTTAAGGTTTTAACTGTTCACTTTTTATAAGAAGTAACAGCTAGCATGTGGGTTAGTTTGTGATAAATTTAGCACAATTTTAGTATTTTTGTTAATATTATTGTTGCATGATCATAAACGATTAACAAAGTATAAATATTGTTAATATCTGTCAGAGGAAAAGCTTGATTGATATTCTTGATTCACAAAAGCATGGAGAGCATGACCATTGGATTGTATCATGAGAACCAGTTTGCTTTTGTTCCTTTAAAATTCTTCATTTTTTAGTAACAAATATATGTCATCAATAGGAAATTTAGCTTTACAAGTACGCTTTAGTTTATTAAACATGTCCATTTCTGTTGAACGATGAGGAAAAAAAAAAGAAATCGACGAATGCTTATAGTAAAGCAAATACCCGAAGTCCAAAACTAAAATCATGGCAACCCCCTAGGCCTTTTGAAGAGCACCACATGATATTCATGAGAGGTTTAAGCATCATTGATAAGGGCATTTATGCCACTTATCTTACTTTTAAACCTTAGTTTTTTACATGAGTTTTACTGTGTTGTTGACACAATTAATAAGGATTTTGATTTATTCCTCATTGTGTGATTTTGATAGAATTGATGACCTTTGCATTGATTTTGGGATAATTTTTGAATTAGAGCCTGTGGCATTTAACCTATCTTTTTGAGTATGGTTTTTATATACAAGAGTTTTGAATTGAGTGCAAATGTCAAGAGCAAGAGATTGGATTAAGACAAATAAAGATGTATTGGAAAGCTCAAGAAGTCCTCTACAACTTTTATGTTCAGCTCAAAATCCAGTTGTAAGAGTATCCTGGTAAAAATCGAGTAGCAAGATTAAAGATTGCTGATGTTCTGATGTTGTTCAACTTTACCTCCAGTCAGTATTTTTAAAATCTCTGGAGTTACAGATGTCCGATTGAGGTGATTTTGATGGAATTGGAAAGCTTATTCAAAAGGCTACAGTTACTATTTCTAGTACCAAGGCCAGATTCAATTCTGTCCAATGTTGCAGTGCTCAAGAGTACTTGAAAAATCATGTTCATCAGCACAGGTCACTACTGAGCGCCGCAATGCTCGTGCGATGACGCAGAACAGCTCATTTAACCTGTTTTGGGCCCCAGTTTGGGCTATCTTAGAGAGCAGTATTTAAGAAATTGTCATAGACTTTTACCCTAGTTTTTTATTCAGTTTTAGATCTACAATTAGGCAGCCACATTCACTCTCTAGATCTCTTTCTTCTCCTTCTCTATTTTTCTCTCTCTAAAGGTTCTATTGGTGAAAGTGCTTTCTCTTGAAGATTGTGGCAAGGATTATTGATATTATTTTCAGGTTCTCCTATTTTCATTGTTGTAATCTTCTAGAGATGGAGGAATAGATTTCTTTACTAGTGTAGGGATTTCCGGATGGATTGGGATAACATTTGAGACCCTTTGTTTATATTGAATGCATTGATTTTTTAAATGTTTTGCAGTTTCTAATCCTTTAATTATTGTGGTGATTATTATAATCTTTATTGAAATAATTAAATTGACGATTGTCATTTAGGAAAACCCTTTGGGCATAAATTAATAGATTTATTGGTTTATGTTTGAGGGAGAACATTAGAATTAACATTCTAATTGGCGGTTAGGCTATAGCAATTGGTTTGTTAAAACAATGTGATTTCTAAATAAATTGGCGATCGTCGTTTATTAGTTATTTGCATTGGTCAAATTCTAGAGATCGATTGATTACTAGTAGAACTGCTAGTAATTTATTACTAATAGCCATCAATGGGTTCAATATTTGGTCAATGATAATTAATTTCCAATCCTTAGAATACTTTGCACTAGTGCCTTATCTGTTATTGCTATTATCTTGTTGGTATTGTCTTTCAATTTAAATTATTTGCTCTAATTCTCAAAACCCCAAAATCTTTCCAACTAAGTATTGAAGCCTCCTTGAGAGACGACCTAGATTGGTTCTTTACTACATTTTTTATGCAACTTAGTATTTTATAAATTTTAATTTGTTTGTGAGTCGTGACAACTTGCATCAATCATACAATCTATAGCATAGTAAATGTCACTCTGGTGATCATAATAAACTATATTCAACATATTTGTCATGGTAGATAATGCTATTTACTACTGGGGAGAGCCCAACAGGGAGAGGTACAACTAACGGATTAAGTGAGAGCACCACATAATTGGGTCGGACGCCATATCTTGAACCAAAATTTTAAGATAATGAGTTATGGTTCCTCCTATATTATATATTACTCACATTGGACTTCACCTCCCATACTTAACTCCAATAATCTCCCCCTCAAGTGTGAGATCCACCAAATTACTCTCACATTAGCCAACCACTCTTCCCAGCACTTGCCATCCTCAGTCCATGCCTTTCCAGGAACTGAGCACTACCTTGACTCTGATACCACTGTTAGGATAGAAAGGGGTTGTCAAGGCTATATATATGAGCTCAAGTTCTTCATTTCAATTTGCACTAGTCGGAAACACTTTAAACTTGTATCTGACTTTTCTTTTTTCATCTGCACTCTTATTTTAGAGTGTTGTGAGGTGTAGTTCATATATTTACTTTGGAGAGTGTAGGTACTGGGGTATGGGTATGTAAGAGAGAGGTTTGTGTATTGTAATAATTTTCCCATAGTAATATTCTTTAGTTGTCGTTCGACAACGACCGTGGTTTTCTTCGGTTTTAGAGTTTTCACATTAAATTCTTAGGTTGTGGTTGTGTTCTTATTTTATTTCTTTGTTTAGGGTGGTTCTCAAGAAAGGAAGTGACCTTTTTCCCAACAAGTGGTATCAGAGCTTTGGTTCGCTGAGATTTATTTTTAGTATGTTCTATGGTTGCAATTTAGTCTGATCTTCCACATCAGAAAAGAATTTCAAAAGAATTTCTCCCTGATACTTGAAGATCATCCTTGGTTGCTGATATGTACTGTCGCATCCAATATCAAAATAGTCTAAATCCCCTTATTTGTAGTATAAGTAGACTCAGGTCATTCTTCCTCAGGACACATAAGTTATGTTATCGAATTGTAAATACTAATAACAATAAAAAGCCGGGGGGGGGGGGGGTTTGTGATTTTTAGAATGAAACAGAATGAAAGGATTACAAAAACAGAAATAGAATAGAATCACACTTGATCAAAGAATCAATCCCAGACATCATGACTATTGGCAGAATTCATCACAGTTTAAAAGAGTTAACTTTGTATGCTACTCTGTTAATCCGAATCAACTATATAATCATACAGTTTTTACTCAACAATCCTTAAATCACAATCGCAATTTAAATGAATGTCAAATTACGTGCAGTTTGAATTAACTTGAATAACCAATCGGTTATTCAGCCTTTACTTCAATTTCACTAACGAATTCAGTCCTATATCTAATCAGATATAATTCAAACATGATCATGTTAAATAACCAAATCCATGATCAAAATTGAAGTTTAGAAAAGGAAAGCATACATACAAATAAGATTTATACAACAAGAATTCCGAATTCAAACCAACTATCTATGATGTCAAGGATTGAGAGAAGTTTAGCCTTCCATGGACATCTCCATTGGCAAGCTCGCTGTATGAACACCTTGAGTTTGAAAGGAAAAATGAAAATACAAGTTTCTGGTTCTTTATTGTTGATTGAGTACAGAATTGCAAAGGAAACAGAAATTTATAGGCAATCCAATGTCCCTACCCGGATTTCCACTTATCACTAACCTTATCTTATCCAGATTTTCTCGATTTCTGAAATCTGATCTAGATAAAATAATCCTCTCTGGATAAGCTTTCCAGAGACATATTATATGTCTTAATTGGATCAGAAATGAGTGAGATATGCCCAATTATATGAGGAAAGGTCTTGGACTCGCCTAAGCATTAGCTCCGGAACTTGGAAGTCCAATTAAGCCTTGAAACGGATTGAATTTGATGAAGCCTGTGAAACCCAAAATTATAAATCTCGGTCTTAGCTTTTAGGAGTCACCAAGATCACCTAAATCGATTATTTGTAGAGCCCAAAATGATCTGTGGAAGACAAAAAGGTCATAGTGAGTGTAAAATCCGAAATTAACCAAATTTCAACAATTAAATCCAATGAGGCCCAATAATGCAAAACTCAATAAATCATTAGCATTAAACACATATAGAAGCAAATTATGCCAAGTATGAACAATAATAGATGCCTAAAAATTTCTCTATCAGTTGCGGTTGCTGGAAGGTAATGTGATACTGTGAGAGTGCAGTTTGAAAAAGTTCTAGCTAATGAAAGACTTGATATTTAAGTATGTCCATTGTGACCCACCTCTCTTTCCTAAGAACTTGTTTGGTGAACGGTTTTCAATTAATTTATACTATTCCAGTATAAGATTGCAACAATATTAAGTTTTTCAAGTGCTATGAAGTTTGGCATAGAGAAATTTGATGGAAGAATTAGTTTTGGCTTGTAGCATATATAAGTCAAGGATGTGTTGATACAATCAGGTTTGCATAAGGCGTTGAAAGGGAAGATCGCCGATATGAATAATGGAAACTGGGAGGAACTAGATTTGAGAGCAGCAAGTGTAATTCGTTTGTGTTTGACAAAGAATGTTCTTGTAGGCAAAGGGCATATCAAATCGGTTGTTGTTGAAGGAGCAGTTTCATAATCTACGCATAGATAATAGCGTGAAAGTCTTCGACCATCTTAGTGATGTCAATGGTATTGTTTCTGAATTAAAGGTTATTGGAGTAAAGATTGATGATGAAGATAAGACACTAAGACTTATATTATCTTTTCCGTCTTCTTATGGGCATATCAAATTGGTATTGATGTATGAGAAGGAAACTCTAAATTTTGAAGAAGTTGCCAGTAAAGTTATTGCTGAAGAAAGAAGAATGAAAAATGAGGGTAACACTTCATCAAATTCATTGTTGGTAGCTAGATGTGACACTTATGGGAAAAGGAATCATGGAAGGAATGTGACATGCTGAAAATGTTGAAAGCCTGGGCATGTAAAGAAAAATTGATGAAGTGGCACGATGTTGGAAAGAGACCCTTAATCTTATGCTTGCAACGTTGCTTTCCTAGGGGAATAGATGATCTTTATTAGAAGGTAAGAAGTATATTCTCATGGCATTACCGCCCTACCATGGAAAACGACAAGTTGTTGCTAGCGGATCTACAGTTGCACAAGGGCATTAGTTGACGTTGAGATGCAGAGTGTGTGGTAGGGGTTATGTTGATGGTTGAAGAACTTCCGAAAAGAGTCAACATGGAAGTTGCACAACAAATCTTTCAGTAAGATTTCAATATGTGGCAAGGTGAATTTCTTGGAATTATTCCATTCCAAGTGAGTATGCTTTTTTATGGTGGAGTATGATAGTTCTTTGAACTATGATTGTCAGTATAGACAATGAAGCAAAGGATTGTCGATGTTGACAACGAAATATGAAGTTGTGTTTATTTCAATTAAAATGAAGATTGTTAGTTTTTAATTGAAATTGATTTGGAAAAGAAGTTCTACATTGCTAAGAATTCGGATAGAGGGGGGTTGCCAAGGCTATATATATGAGCCCAAGTTCTCCATTTCAATTTGCACTAGTCAGAAATATTTTAAACTTGTATTTGACTTTCCTTTTTTCCTCTGTACTCTTGTTTTAGAGTGTTGTGAGGTGTAGTTTAGATATTTACTTTGGAGAGTGTGAGTGTTGTAATAATTTTTACTTAGTGATATTTTTTGGTTGTCGTTTGTTAATGGCCATGATTTTTCTTCGATTTTGGAGTTTTACATGTTAAATTCTTGTGTTATGGTTGTGTTTTTGTTTTATTTCTCTGTTTATAGTGGTTCTCAAGAAGAGAAAGTGACCTTTTTCCCAACACTTACCACACAGGGAAGGACAATATAATAACATACTGAAAATTTGATCCCCTTTGACAAATAGATCAGAACAAATAAAATCACTGGCATCCAGATCTATTTTTCATAGGGTGGAATTCTAGCTTTAGTGGGTAGAAAACAATGGAGAACAAGGAAGTGAAATTTCTTGGAGATTTCTTCTTTAAATGCGAACTATTTCATTATAGTATTGCATATATGTGTTAGGGTGGGGGAGCCAATAGAGGGAGATACAACCTACGGGCTAAGTGAGAGTACCACACCACTGAATTGGATGCCACATCTTAACCCATTTTACCTTTCACACTTAACTCCAACATTCTCCCCCTCAAGTGTGAGAACTGAACTGAACCTCAGTTCTGATACCACTATTAGAGTAGGGGAGTCCACAGAGGAAAATATAACCAATAGGCTAAGTGAGAATATCATACCACTAGGTCGGACACCACTTAGTTCATTCTCAACTAACGTGGAATTTCAGCTCTCACACTTAACTCCAACAATATGTTGTATGCTTCATATAGTCCGAGACATGTTTTAATGGTTTATTGACATGCCAAGTTCTTAATTTCTGATTTTGTGTATTTGTGTTTTGGATCTTCGAACTCAGAAATTTGTGCCTGCACGACTATACTATTCTACATTGGATGGCTGTAGAACACAATCTTTTGGATGCATTTTTTTTTCCTCAAGAGATGAACTCAATTATGAGGAGACAAGATAGCAAAAAGACCCTAAAATCATGGAAAATATAAAACTCGAAGGATGTGTCTGTTTGATTCGAATGGTCAGGTTGCCAAATTGTTAAAAAGGGTGTACAAGCTATTTTCAAACAGAAGGTGAAGAAAGCTACGTTTATTGTTTTTTGATGATTAAAAGCATAAATGTATACTTTTCTTATTTATTTGAATTTTCTTTCTTCACTGTTTTCTTTTTTCACAGGAAGACCGGAAAGTGGAAGAAGAAGAGGAATAGGAGTAGAGAATAAAGATGACATATAATGGACTTTTTGCCCCATTTAATTTGTATACCAAAAAAAGCAGATGAGGTGTACTGTTTCATGTGAGGTTTTGTCTTACAAGGTCAATTTTCATAGTCTAGATTAATTGTTTTTTCACTTATATTGTGTTATTTTCAATGTTTAGTGTAGATTTTGATTTTGCTATATATTTGGCCTTTTACAATGATTTAGTGTAGAGTATAAATAATAAGCATTAAGGGATGACGTATTAGACATCCAATTATTATTTTCCTTTCCTTTCCTTTGGTTTCTCTCTTATCTGACTTTTATGGCTTTTTTAGCTAATGAATGTTAGCAAATCTCCTCTCTTGCTCCTGCCTATTGACGCACAGGTATGCATATGCTCAATTGTGATTTTTGTGCTTACGTGAAAGGCTTTGGTTTTAATTGAACCATGTTTTGAGATATTTTGGTTCCAGTTTAACCATTGCTCTCTCTTGTGCTCTCTTTCTCTGATATGAGAGGTCTTGCTTTCCATCCCATTACTTCCACTGCTTATAACATAACTTTATTGCGAGTCTGCGATAGGCTTGAGGCTTGGTAAACTTATATTTGTGAGGAGAGTGGGTAGCCTCATTTTTGCTTTTGTTTGATTTCATATAGTTCTTTACTATTCTATATTTGTTTGCTTTGATTATATTGTGAGCGGTTTAATCATGTTTTAGTTATGGTTTCAATATATTGGATTGTTTTTCATAAACTTAATTGTGTTTACTCTTGTTTCCATATCCTTCTGTGAACACCCGATTTTATCCGATATTTAAAAAAAGAAAATCCAAAACTTTACATCTGATTTACGTTTCATTTTAGTTATTATCCACAGTTTCATTAATTATTCCTTAAAAAAAATAAAGAAAATAAAAAATAAAATAAAATAAAATGTAAAAGAAAAAAGAGTAATGAGCTGGCGCTACTCCTTTGTTTTTTTTTGAAAAGATTCACGGACTTGTGTCCGTTTCTTTTCTCTCCCCAAAGCTTCATAGAGATGAGGAAAAGGGAGGAAAAAAATATAATGGCATCATCATAGTGTCTTTGAACTGGGGAAGAAGTTAGAGTCTCTTTCGGTAGAGTTGGAGATCCAAGAACAACAATATAGAGTGAGAGGGAACTAACAACTAATAAAAGGGGAGACCATCATCAAAAAAAAAAAAGGGGGGGAAGGTTTTAAAAACACTCATCAAAAATTTCGAAGGGGATCCGAAAACATCAACCAAAAAATTTCAATCTGAGAACCTGCAAACAATCAACTATATCGGTCAGTGATACAATTCAGAAACAAAGAGGAAAGAATAAGGTAAAATTCAACAGAAACAATTTCATCATCATCAATTATCAGTTTTTTTTTAAAAAAAAGGAAAAGACACAGGGGGCCGCGACCTCCCTTCACTGCCGCGGCCCCATCCCCTCTTCCCTCATCATCTTCAACCATCCCTCAACCCATCATCATCACCTTCACCCACTGAAGCACCATGGCCAGCCTCAAACACCAACAAACACCACCACCATCACGGTCCCCTCCCCTCCTCTCCAGCACCATCAACATCATGAATCGCGGCCCCTCACCATCAACATCTTCGTCCCCCTTTTCCAACTTCATCTTCACTTCCCATAACCACCTAACCACCATACATCTTTACCCAAGCCGCCATCTTCCTCGGCCATACTCCAAACCACATACCAACCATCATCCCCTCAAATCACCATCATCATCCAATCTCAATCATGGCCTGACCTTCAGAAGCTCACCACTGGCCCACGAACCCCATCGCAAAGACCTCTGCCAACTCACCGCACGGCTGTTATCTTCAACCACGGATCTCCGAACCAGATCCATTGCCAAGCCATGGCTCCAGCCCTTCCAAGCCTCCGCGAAGTCGCCAGAAGGTTTCAAGCGTCGGCCTTGGATTGTTGTCTTCGCCAGCGTAACGACCAACCTTGGCACGGGCACCGCCATGATGCTCTTGGATTCAGTTCTTTCATTCTCTTCCCCTACCTCTTCTGTTTGTAACTGTGTGTAGAAGGCAAAGGAGGGAAGAGAAGTGGCGTGTGTGTGTGCTCGAGAGAAAGAAACCGTGAGTGATCAAAGTGTGGGTTGAGAGAGTGAATGGTGTGTCAAGCGATGTGTGAAGGTGAGTGAAAGAGAGTTCAGTAAGTGTGTGGGTGTGTTAGTGTGCATCCCGTGAGTGAGAGGGAGATAGTTTTTTTTTAGTGTGTCTGTCCCTGTGTGTGAGTGAAAGGGAGAGAGATGAATTTCATTTTTTAATTTTTGTGAGGGTGTGCATAAGGTGTTATATTTTAGTTTTTTATGTCGTATTAGTAAAAAAAATAGAATTGAGTTAAGTTAAATTTCATTCCTTATTTATATTTTTAGTTAGTTATTATTCCATTAAGTTAAATTTCGAATCTGTTTGGGTTTATGTTTGTATTTGTGTGGTTAGTGTTTACTTTAATTCTGATTCTTGAATTCATTTGCCGGGTTTGGGTTTAATTTTGATCTAAAATAAACTAAAGGGTTTTTATTTGATTCAAAAATAAATACTTTTTTTTTAATTTGTAATGCGTTCTTTTTTTTTATTTGAAGGGAATTAAATAAATTAACTTAAAAATAAAAAATAAAAATAAAAATAAAAAGAAAGAGCGACTTTTTTTTTCTTGATTTTTGAGTGTTTTAGCGTTAGTATTTTCTTAATAAAAAAGGAGAAGAGTAATTAGAACCCTTATGGTTGTTGATTGTTTGTTTATTTATGTGTTCGTATTCATAATTTAATTTTCTTTCATTTTTTATGTTTATATATTTTTGTTTAATTTAATTATGTAATGGTGTTTATAAACTTTTTATTTTATTTTATTTTATGTGTTCTTACTTTGAATCATTTACGTATTTATTTTTAATTTAATCTTTTATAGGTTTATAATTTTTGCTTAAGTTAATTTTGTAATTATGTTTATGGATGTGTTTTAGTTTAATTCTCTATCATGTCTATGTATTATTATTATTATTTTTATCTTGTCAATTTATGTGAAAACTATGGTTTTGTCTAAAAATGAAATAAAACAAAATATGTTTGTTGTTTATACTTTTTATTTTACTATATTTTATTTTACTTTATTTGTTTATTATTATCTTTTTTTTGGATTTAGATTAATTCAGATTTTTAAAAAAAATAAAATAAAATAAAATAAGAGATTTAATATATATATATATATATATATATATATAATCTATGTTTTTTTTTGGATTTAAAATAAATATTTGGGTATTTTATTAAAATTTATCTACTTAATTAATTGATGAATTGAGTTTGGCAGTTTGTTAATCTCACAAGCGTTTGAGAATATTTTAGGCTATGACGCTGATATTCAAAAGTTTTTTTATAGAGTTAATTTGACCGACGGTTTGTTATCTTTATGTTTTAGAATATTTTAGTAATGAGCAATATTCTAAAATTCTCTTCAAAATTAACTTTCACCACTTAATTTATTATTCAATAATTTTCCTCATATTTTTCTATGCTATTTGTGCATTTCTCGCTTTCTTTATAAATTTCTTTTCCTAAATTTTATTTCAAAATATTTTATTTAAACTTTTGTTATTGAAGATAAAGAATTAATTTAGCGTGACGCGATGTTAACTCGATATTTGAGCATTTGAGTTGTAGCCAGGCAATGATTGAAAATTTCCTCAAAAATGTTTGTTCTCTTTTATATTTTTATTGATTTTCTTCTTTTCTCTTATTTGTAAATATTTATAATTTATGTATTTATTTTCAATTTATTTTTTTTGCTCATTTATTTAATAAATTTCTTAATTAAATAATAAGATTAACTTAAGTCGTGACGATTAGTTAACTTAATTTTAGAGCATCCCATGTGGCCAAGTGCACTAAAAATTCTATTCTTTTAAGAAAAAATAAATTCCTTTAATTGTCTTGAAAGCAGAAAAATAAACGCGTTGAAAAAAAGTTATTTATTTAATTTTGCACAATTAAAGGTGTAGTCACAGACGACGCGTGTCTTAGGATCGTGGGATTAAATTCCCTATATATATACTTTAACTCAAACTCTGGTTTCAAAGATATTCTCCAAACGAATGGGGTTTTATGTTTTAAGATTTTAAATAAACTTACATGGCGGCTCCAATATTTTCAAAGCAAAATTATTCTCTTTTTCCATGTAAAATCAGCGATCACGGATTGACATGCTTCTTTATTAAGTATAGCTTATTATGCCATATTTGATTGGCTTTTATAAATGCGCACTAGGAAAGTGAATAAATCATGGTGCTGATTTTCTCATCGAAAAACTGCTATTGATATTTCCTAATATCACAAAATGATATTAAAGTTTCCTTTCTCATGTTAACAGGCAATTGTCATACATTGGAAACATAACTACTAGAAAGTTTATTATATGGCTCCAAACCAAAGAAGAATCGAAGCCGAGGGAGTTCCAATATGAATCTTCAAGACTAGCCCAACTGGGAAATTTGTTCAAGATTGGCAGGATCATGGAGTCAAATGGGAATAGTTTTGACTTGAAGTTTGTGATTGGTTTTTTGTGCCTCCTATGCTACCGGTATAACTTAAGGATTGGTACTTCTGTGTTGGAGACGTTTGATATGGCTCATTGTAATTTAGGACTTATAGTTTGAATATATTGGAGTCATGTTGGTCTCGGAAAAACTAAGAGCTGAGACAGTTGAACTCTATATAATATGTTATTATTATATGTTGAGTTTGATGAATTGTGTACTCACTGAACTGAAATTTTGATTACCTGATCTAGGTAGCATGTAGCTACACTGGGTTTATGCTACTGAACGCATCGTGCCTGACTTTTCCACTAGGTTTGTAGCACTCTCTTTATTGTAATTGTATATGTTTTTTTGGGAAAATGAGACAAAGAAACAAAAACAAAACTACAACGGTCCTACTACAGCAACGACAGCATTCCTGACCGAAGAGAGTCCCACACAAACTCATTGTCAACACGTGAAATAGTCGTCTTGACTAAATAATCTGCACATTGATTTGTTGTTCTAGGAATCTAGCACACTCGTAGCTTCCAAGACGTAATCGTATATGTTTAACGATATGTGTGTGGGTTTTCTCTTATTGTGATTGTAAATCTTTAAAATGACGTGCCATTGTAGGCTTATGCTAGTGCTAGTAAAAGGAGCAAAGCAGTACCACTCCTACTTTTACATGATGAAAATAGATTTTCTTTTTTTATATTTCTAATATATACAGTACTGATTCACATTTAAAAAATTTGTACTTATTGGAGAGCTTTCTGAAAAATCATGTGTACTTTATTGAAAATTTGTGGGCTCTTCCCTTGTCGGACGGCTATGCCTTTCCAGTAGATTTAGACTTAACCAAAAAAAAAAAAAGTGCTCTCACATAAGAGTGGTATTATTTTAACGTTTAAAAAGTATCTGTATTTAGGTATCCATTCAAATTTAAAAATGAAAGAATAAGGTGAAAAAGGTGATAAATTAGATGTTTATGACTGGCTGTTTAAAAAATATCTTTTTATGAAAAAGAAGTGGATGGATTTCTCCTTAATGCGTGAAACGTAAGCAAAATTGCTACAAAACTAATTACTATCTTCTTTCCAGCACAACACAACGCACATGCACCTCACCTGAAACTGAAAGAGAACACCCGTCATCATCAGTTTGCCACCTTTGAATGGCGGCTGTGACAGAATCACTGCTTGCTTACAGATTCATGGAGGAGGAGGAGCAGCAACCCCTTTCCATTGCTGTTGCTTCTTCTTCTTCTTCTTCTTCTTCTTCTTCCTTGGAGACTGGGAGTCCATCAGATGCAGTGATCTTCTTTGGTATCAGTTTGGCTCTGGGGATTGCTTGCAGGCACCTCCTGCGTGGCACAAAAGTCCCTTACACCGTTGCCTTGATTATTATTGGCATTGCTCTTGGATCCATAGGTTCTTTTCCACTTTGCATTCATCATCTTCCTTTCTCTTTTATTTATTATAGTTGACTTTTTTCTTTTTTCTTTTTGCACTGTTTTTGTTGAACCACTTATAAGCTTTGATTCAAGCACATGGTAAAAGTGGTTGCTGAATTTGGAATTGGTGTCAAAAAGGTTTTTCCGGTAATTATGAAGGCATGTGGGAAAGTTGACTTGCCGATTTTGGTTAGGTATGAAGGAAGAAGGCTTGTGTGTGTAAGTCTAGAAACAAGCTGAGCTGACCAAAAAGGACAGAAACACATACACTTCATGAATATTTTAGCATGTCATTTTGGAGATTTGACACTGAGTGGAGGAACCCCTTTTAATCCTCAAATTCATAATCTTACTCCTTATGATAGAAATAGGATTAAATTTAAGAGAACCGGGGTAATGAAAAGCAAATATTTTAGCTTTGATCCTTATCATATTCTGATAAAAATGATCAAGCCAAATATTTTGTTTCATCTTTTTTTTTTAATGTTGTTTGGAGAGGAAAAAGAGAATATTTCAAGTCGGAGAGAAGTTAATAAGAAATGGGTCTAGGGTTTAGTCTTTCATCAGAACAGAAAAAAAATCAGGAACTAAGTAGTTTTTAGTGTAACTTTCTATATTCTTGATTCTCCACTCTCTATTTATTTACTCTTTTTTTTTGTTGGGGAAGGAGGGGGGAGGGGGTGCGCGTTGTAATGATCTATACATTATTTATTTAATTCTAACATTGATCTTTGGGAGCTTTTTATTTTTCAAATTCCATTTTTTTTTCCTCTTGCTATGCTTTACTATATTTATTTATTTATTTATTTTTTGTATGTAATTCTTTCTTCCTTGGGCTAAGAAGGTCTTGTCCTTGTATTTATTGGAAGTTTTCTTCTGAACAGTGAAGTCAAAAGGATTTGACACTCCAACCAAGGACCGATGCATACATAAAACATATTTCAGAAGATTAACGCATGCTATATTATGATTCAAAATAAATAAACAAAAAAGAAAAGAAAAGAAAAAGAAAACAAGTACTGTCACTGAACCAAAAATAAGATGTATTGCTAGTTTATTACTGAGGTGATAGTGGTGAAGACAAGATGCATGAAGTTGTGATAACTGGAAAAACACAATGGTAGTACTTCTCTAATAATATATAGTGAGGAAGATTTTTTGTCAACTTTTTCTTTGTCAGGGTAAGTTTTATGCGTATCAATACCATACTCTGTGTGACTCCCATACAATATACTCTATTGTCTTCCAATTGTTTACCCTTTTATTTTTTTAATATGAGTAACTTGACTGATTAGTAGTTGACTTCTAAACAGAATATGGTACTCATCATCGGCTGGGAAAGATTGGGGATGGAATTCGTATTTGTAAGTTTGTTCTCTTGATTCTCTTTATTATGTACATGGCATTGAAATAAAGAGAAAACAAGGAAAGGGCTTTTCATTTTACAGCTTTGGAACATGTGTATAGAGATCACATTTTAGAAATGTCAATTTAAGGAGCTTTGATCTTCACTGATTGTTCTTTTTAAAAATCATTGAAGGGATTGACCTTTATAATATGCAGGGGCAGAGATCAATCCAGACCTCCTGTTGGCTGTTTTTCTTCCTGCTCTCCTTTTTGAGAGCGCATTCTCAATAGAAGTTCACCAAATTAAGGTTCCTTTTCGTGGCATTTTTTTTTTTTTATGATTAGAAACTGACTTGTGCTTGAGTTATAATGTGATTGTGTCACACTGTTATGCATCTACTTGTCTTCTCCCTATTCTCTGTTTACATACTTGCTAATTAGCTAATATCTGTGCAACTTATACAGCTAAGAAAGTCATAAGTGCAATACATCACTGTCAACATTCAGAGGATGAATTATGAATGACTATTTTAGAGAGGTGCTATATGTCAAGTTTTGTGTGTAAGTAGTAGTAATGTTATGATTGGGTGAAGAACACATACTAATGTAGAACAAGACTTCTTGAGGAGGTTAAAGCTGGAAATGATCATTAAATACTACTCATAATTAGAAGTGGAATGAATTAGGAAAAAATCGGTTCTTTTTCTTTGGTTGGGTATAATGTTGTCTTTATTATAATGTAAGTCATAAAGTTCATTATTAAATGTCTGATGTTTCATCCTGAGATGAACTTATCCTCATTCTATGTTTCGGACTGTGTTGTAGAGGTGTATTGCACAAATGATCTTACTAGCTGGTCCAGGAGTTGTGATTTCAACCGCTTGTCTTGGATCTGTTTTGAAGGTACGTGAACCAATGTGTCTTGCTTTCATCATTATCAATGATGTCATATGAGTAAATAACTCAGTTGTCACAATGCAGCTTACTTTTCCATATAACTGGAGTTGGAAAACATCACTGTTGCTTGGAGGACTTTTGAGTGCAACTGATCCTGTTGCAGTTGTGGCTTTGTTGAAAGAGCTCGGTGCCAGCAAAAAATTAAGCACAATAATTGAAGGGGAGTCCTTGATGAATGATGGGTATTTTGTTATAGACTTTTTTATTCCCTTTGTTCTTCCTTTAAATAACATGTACCCTTAAAATGAATTTCTGTGTTTGTTAAATGAATCTTGGTTGAAGGAAGTGGCTTCAAGCCTTGAATATGTCTTTTATCTTGTCTTTGACAAAGCTCAATCTTCGTTCTTGTCCAGGACGGCTATTGTGGTTTATACCCTATTCTTTCGGATGGTTCTTGGAGATACCTATGATTGGGCTGCCATTATCAAATTTCTAGTGCAAGTTTCACTTGGAGCGTAGGTTTCACCTACTTCTCTGTTGCATTAATGGCAGAAGTTATCTTTGCTTATGTGACCCTCTGCTTGGTCCAGTGTAGGAATTGGTCTTGCTTTTGGGATAGCATCTGTTTTGTGGCTTGGGTTTATTTTTAATGATACAGTGATAGAGATTGCACTAACCCTTGCTGTTAGCTACACTGCTTACTTTACTGTAAGTTGTTTTCAAACTTGGATTAGTAAATGACAGATTATATTTGTATTATGAATAATTATGCAAGTTGAATCTACCGGTTTCATATACCCTAATTTCTTGGATGAATGTTTAAGTAGGATGAGAGATTATATCTGTTGAAGTATATCATCATCTTTGGTTTTATCCTTGCTGTTATTCTGAATGACTACATGGAAAAATTGATGGCTGAAATTTTTTTCTAGGCTCAAGAGGGTGCTGATGTGTCTGGTGTTTTGGCAGTGATGTCGCTGGGAATGTAAGTTGATCTTTACTGGGAAGTGCATTTACCTCTCAAAATTTGGAAATCTAGTTATCAAAATCTTTGTACAGGTTCTATTCTGCATTTGCAAGGACCGCTTTTAAGGGTGAAAGTCAACAAAGCTTACATCACTTTTGGTATGCTGCGTACTTATTTATATAGATTACATTCATTGTTTGGGACATTATCATGATCTTTTTCTTATTTTCAACTGACACTCATTTTAGTGGTAATAACAGAAACAGAGAAAAGGAATCTAAGTTCTTGGCAGAACAGTAAAAACACATTTTACTAGCCCCCCTCCCCTAGCCTAGATATTTTTACCCTTATAGAACTTTCTGGCATCCTTGTGGGTTCCATCTAATGGTTTTGTTAAGGCGTCCTCATTTTAATTTATATGCAGACTAGTGTGCTTCTGAGCTAACGTTCTCTGTTTGTTCGGCTTCATCTTTGTTTTGGCTGCTTGTCTTCATCTTGTGACAGTGATATGATTGCCCTAGTTGTATCATTGATAATCATGTATTATGATTGCTTTTTGGAGTACGAGGGAAAGAATTGAAAATGTAGCATACTCTAAATAATATATTAATTTTACTAGTAGCTATAGAAATTTTCGTCAATACAGCCGAGAGGTTTAGAAGATTAGAAGAATCAAAGAGAGTAAAAACGCTATTCTTTCTAGGAAACAAAAATGGGTAAATGATCACTCCTTTTAGAAAGGATTCATATAAGGCATAGCCTAAATACAATAGCTAATAACATTTAGATTGTGGCAGTGTTCGGCTCTCAGAATTGGACTCAAACTTGTAGTGATGAATTAATGTTGGGCCTTGTAGTTCTGATTTGTCACTTGGGAAATTATTTAGAATAGTATAGAATATTTTGTCTACCATCCCCTTTTATTTACTATCTCTCTTTTGGATACTTGTATAGGTTACAAATAGGATAGGGAAGATTTTGGGGGATTTCCATTGGATGGGGCTAGGGAATGCTAAGAACAAATTGTTGGTCTGTCAGGATATGTGTTGCTGGCTAACTGGGTTGGTCTTGGGTATTTGACTATTTGTTGTCTAAAAACACTGCTATGGCTATCACTTTGCCACATATGACTTGGAGAGGGACATGAGAGACATACTGTTTTGATGTATTTTTCTGTGATGATTTAGTGTTCTGTTTGATATAGGCAGATTGCTTGTCCTCTTATGTATCATTTTCTTCTTTCTGTCATATTTATGTATCATTTTCTTCTTTCTGTCATATTATTTTTCTTTTCAATAAAGAAAGATTGACAAAATTTCTGACTGGGAGCTAAAACAGTGAATTACTGTATGCCTTGTGGCTGCATCAAGGCCATGTCTAAGATTTGCCTGATTAGATTTTTTTCCTTTTTTTTTTTTTGTGGTTGTCCCACAGTTATAATTTGTTTTCATGTTTTAACCCCGTGTTTATTTTTCTCCAGGGAAATGGTTGCTTATATTGCTAATACATTAATTTTCATCTTGAGGTAAGAGCTTTAATGGATTCTGAAACATAACAATCTATTGATATGACTTGTTAAACTGGCCGTTCATGCCATTATTTCATTGACAATCAACAATCAACAAATATGTTTTTCTGGTTGAACAGAGTCAGATTTGACCTGCTGTAATACATTCAGTATAGCATATTATATTCATTGATATCTTCTTATATTCTTTTTGCAGTGGGGTGGTTATAGCTGAAGGAATACTTAGTGATGACACTGTCTTTAATCATGGTAGTATTCACTTATGAATTCTCTTCTCTTCTCATTTCTTCTCAATATGCCATATTGCCATGGATTATATTCTTTCTTTTCGTTTGATTGGGGGAAGCCAGACCATGAAATAGATTGAAGAAACAATGACTAAATTTATATGGATTAAAAACTTATGTTTTCTTGGAGCTCTTCTCAGTACCACATGCCCTTCAATTGTTAAAATTGTTTGTTGAGTCTAAGGAAGTGACTGCAGGCTACTGGTTCTCTTGTAGGAAAATCATGGGTCCACCTCGTGCTTCTATATTTTTATCTTCAAGTGTCTCGATGCATTGTAGTTGGAGCACTATTTCCCTTTCTAAGATATTTTGGATATGGCTTGGATTGGAAAGAAGCTACTATTCTAATCTGGGCAGGATTGCGAGGGACAGTTGCCTTGTCACTTTCATTATCAGTCAAGGCAAGTATTCATTGACTAATCATGCATTTTTATGGCCGAACACTTCTGCTCCTGATGGCTATTATTCTTCATGCCTACACTGTCTTATCATTATTTACAAGTGCTGGGATATGTACTGATATGACTCAACCCAACATAATTAAGCTTTATCATTCACAGTAGTATTATTTGGAATCTTGGATTTATTTATTTATTTTTTATTGAAAGATGAAATATATTAGAGACAAGATATAAATATTACAAAAAAATAGGTGGATATGAATTTCCAGAGAAGAAACATAGAAAAAGGCAAATTCTTGTTTCTTTTTTTTTTGGATAAAATAGAAAAGACAAAGTAGTTAGTACAATGAGGTTCTCCAATTCCTTTTTATATTGTGACTAGAGACTGAACGCAAAATAGGGGTTGGAAAAGCAATATTGTTTCATAATTAAGGAGTGTGAAATGTTCTTGATGAGACTAGCTTTTCATCCAATCCAAAGTCACCAATAAGCACAATATATGTCATGCCACCAAAATTGTATTATTTGTATTGAAGTGATTCTCTAAATCAAGTGAATCTAATGCCTTGCCAAACCTTATGTTCTGTTAAATATGTTTGTTTTTTCTTATTCCTTAGGCTGCCTTTCTGCATAGGACAGACTGGACACGTTGTGATTATCTCATACCTTTTAAACTGTCTCCAAGAATGTCAAATTGGACTTCTTGGGTTGTAAAAGGTATCATGGGTAAAAAGTAATGCGAAAACCTAAAGAATTTACTCAAATTATTTACTACTGAGTTGTCAGACACAAAGTGAACTTTCTTTTCCATATCAAGGGAGAAAGAACAAATTACACTGTATAAGAATTGGTGGAAAAGTGCTGTCAGTCCCCCCCGTTTCTTATTTAATAAAATTGTTAGTCCTTCTGGTTTTAATGAACATTTAGTTTCATTTCTGCTGTTCTACTGTTACAATTTAGTATATGTTGGAGTTACTGTCTAGAAAAATGCATCTCAGCATGACATTGTGTGTTTAAGGTTCATCATTATTATCAAAAATAAGGATGTGACTTGTATAATTATATCTATTTATCCAATGAACAAATTCCAAGGCAATTTCTTGTTTTTCTGTATGATGTATGTTTACAAAATGCAAGGGAAAAATGTGTGTGAATGACGCTATAATTGATAATCACGTTTGAGTTTCCATAGTCTAATCTTTCAATTACTAAATTTTGGGTTGGTTTAGCGTTCGGGTGGCAAATCATTTGAATTGAGTTCAGAGACAGGAACACTGGTATGTTTTGCAATTTACATTAGTAAAACAGTTATGAATTTTTAATGCATGACTCTTTTCTATGACTTTGCAAGGACATTACTACCCAGCACTCAAATGCTTTTTTATTGCACAGTTTGTTTTCTTCACTGGTGGAGTTGTGTTTTTAACACTCGTAGTGAATGGTTCAACCACACAGTTCATTTTACACTACCTCGGCTTGGACAAATTATCAGCAGCTAAGGTCAGCATTCTCCCAATCTTCTAGGTTCAACTTATCTTCTTGTTACGAGGGATAAAACATTTTAATATCTCATATTTTAAGTGGTGTCCTAATGCTTCATGCCCTATCTTACTTGTGAAACAATCTCTCTCTCTCTCTCTCTCTCTCTCTCTAATCTAAGTGAATACCTCCAAAAAAACCTATCTATATATTTCACTGGTGTATGTATCAGTGAATTGTATTTGCAACTGTTCTGATAAAGTAGAAAGTATAAATAGAAATGCCCTACAAAAAGAAATTAGTGAGCCAAAGAGGCTAAAAATTGCTACAATGCATTCAAAGCTTTGTTGCAAGAAAATATATTGTCCTCTAACTTGCAAGAAAATATATTATCCTCTAACTCCAAATGGGTTTGTAAAGTTGGAATCTTGGTCAATTCGAAGAATGAGTTGAGATTAAATGTAGATTGTGAGACACAAAGGAAAGCTCCGTGTTGTTTAAGCACTTGTATATTGCTTCTAAATGAAAATCGTTCAATATAATTGCCTATTGTGCTTACTTCTAAGTTATATTTGGCCTTGGCCCTCATTTTTTTGCTCTTGTAATAACAGAGACGTATCCTTGATTTTACAAAGTATGAAATGTTGAACAAAGCATTGGAGGCTTTTCGTGAACTTGGAGATGATGAGGAACTAGGGCCTGCTGACTGGCCCACCGTCAAGAGATATATCTCCTGCTTAAATGACATTCAAGGTGAACGTGTTCACCCACATGGTGAATCTGAAAGTAATGCTAACCTGGATCCTATGAATTTGAAAGACATACGGGTACGCCTTCTGAATGGTATGGGAACTTTTACATTTGTTCATATCCGTATAGTAGTTTAATTGATTGTTTCTCATCAATTCTTTGAGCTTTAACAACAGGAGAAACCTTATCCAGCATGTACTGTGTGTTCCTGTATGATTAAATTTAACTGGTACAAAGTACAAACATTCCAAATTTTTGCAGTCCTTTAATTTGTGGTAAAAATAAAGGAAAAACACTAAAGAGTAAGGTGCTTTATTGCATCTGCAAGAACGGATGTATTGTGGGGTACTGTGCTTGACTTCATTATAAGATGTTTTTCAATCTATTCATGAATTCCATTTGAAACTAGTCCAAGTCAAGCTTGCTGTAACTTCGCATGAACTTTTCAGCTCGGCATCTGGTTTTCTTTTATGCTTTCAGTTTTGTGGCATGTACAGTAGTAATGAAGGATTAAAGCTTGGTCTACATTCTTGGCCACTGTTGAAATTGATGGTCTTAGATGGTAGAGGAAGAAAAGAGAGAGAATAGAGACTCAATAATATGAAAGTATAATTGATATATTGTGATATGATAATACAATGAAATAATCCTATTTATAAGCTAAAGATAAAATCTAATCATAATATTATAATCAACCTAAATAAATCTAAATCAATAACATATGATATGAAATATTCTAAGATATAACAGATATATTACTAAATATTTTCTTATTTCTAACAGCTACTTTTCCTATTACCAAAGAGCTTTGGGTTAATTTTAAATTTCTGGCAACCATTCTCTGCATATAAATTAAAGATAAAAATCTTCATCTGATCAAATCCATTTTAGATGGATGGATTCTTTATGAAGGCATGAAACTGACAATTATTCTGATTATTGTCTTCATCTGAAGGTTTAAGATAGTAAGATGCCACTGTAGTTTTCTTATTGACGTATATTTGCAATTGTAACTTAGTTTTGTGGCAGGCATGCACACACACTGACAATTTACATTACATTCTAAGTTAATTTGGTGGCAATCTGTTGTTGGTCTAGTCCTTTGATCAGCCAAGTTCTTGTTTGCCAATATTATGAACATGAATGCTTCAATTACATTAATATCATGGCTAGTTTGAGAGCTTATATCTTGAAACCATCTCTCCCAAAAGCTTAATCTGATAGATAGAGGCACATGAATTATTTTATATTTAACATGCCCTCTCACATGAATGTCTCTTTTGTACTTGAGTCTGAACTTTTTTTATAATAGGGGATAGCAAGGGTTGAACCCTCTAATCACTTGGTCATGGTGGCTATGATACTATGTTATGAAACTATTTTTCCCAAAAATTCAAGTTGATGGATAGAGATGCATGAATGAATTTACATCTAACAGCCTATTGCTCATATTAGGTGTCCAAGCTGCTTATTGGGAGATGCTTGATCAAGGAAGAATTTCTCAAACAACAGCTAATATCCTAATGTTGTCAGTGGACGAAGCAATAGATTTGGCTTCAGATGAGGGCTTATGTGACTGGAAAGGTGTAAAAGCTAATGTTCACTTCCCAAGTTACTACAAGTTTCTTCAGTCTAGTATGATCCCACCGAAGTTGGTTGCATACTTCACTGTGGAAAGGTTGGAATCAGCATGTTATATTTGTGCTGCATTCCTTCGTGCCCACAGAATTGCTCGTCAACAGTTACATGACTTCATAGGTAATTACATACCTCATCACTTTTGTCTATTTGTCTTTCTAGTACCATTTCCAGTTTTTACCTGTTTTTATTTATTTTGTCGTCTCCATTCTATTTTGTTTCTTCTCCCTTACTAGCTGTGTTGAAAACTCTTGTATTATAAAAATTTACAATCATGGCAGCATCTACCTAGTTTACAAGGTACATGATGGATATAGTGAAACAAAGATGAACTTAAAGAATGCAAAAAAGAGATTCAAGAATTTATCATGTCAATAACCCTTGACTTACATCCAATCCCCCAGAAGCATCACTTGGGATATTTTACTATTTGTAAGTTTCAATCAGGTGCTTGAGAAAATTTTACGAAGTGGAGCACTCATTCTCTTGGGATGTGCTTGAGCTTCACTAACATGGGATTAAGCCACAGCCAAGCTATTAGGCACAAACAGTATCTAGGAAGAAAAAAGCACTTTATTGATCACAAGTCTTGGCAATTCACCAAAGACTTCAAAGAGAGTTTACAAGGAACCCTAGTGGAAAGGAATTCCTAAAATATGAGTTAGTTACAAATGAATTCACACCTATAAAAAGGCTTATTCTGCACTATTTATACTAATCCTAAATCTCCAACTGTTTTTCCCTCCAAAACTCTTATTTCACAACTAACTTCCTAGCTTCCTATCTGCTGCTGGACTAATCTTCTACTGTGGGGAGAGTTTCTGAGCCCATATTCAGCCCAATAGTGCTGCCCTTATCTCTTCTAACATAGACCTTACCATATCTAGGCTCCCTAACATTACCCCCTTCCATGGAGGAGCACCTTGTCCACATGGTGAGCAGTGGAGAATTGATCCTGTAAAGAACTCAGCAATTTCCAGGAGTTATCAAAGGCAGGAAGCCCCTTCCACTAAACAAGCACCTCGGTTGGCCCTACAGAATTTTGGCAAGCTTGCAGAAATTGATCAGGTTCAGTTTCTAGCATGCCCTCCTTGGTCAGCCCTGAGAGTAATGGCTGAGGTCGCTAGCTAGGTGGGACAGCACATTTCGAGCGACTAACATGGAATATAGGGTGGAGTTTGCAATCAGCCAGCAATTCCAACCTATAAGCCACAAGTCCAACTCGGTCCAAGACCTTAAAAGGGCCATAAAAACGAGGACTAAGTTTTTCATTTGGCCTTGACGCAAAGTTTTTCATTTGGCCTTGACGCCAATGACTTCATGTGAAAGGGTTGAAACTTGAGGAATACCCAATCATTAATCTGAAAAACCACTTCTCTTTACTTCTTGTTTGCAAAGTTCTGCATACGTTCCTGTGCTAAAGACCACTGAGTTTTTAACTCAGCCAAAACATTTTCATGGTCTATCATGAGGGCCTGCACCTCAGCTGCCTTAGAGGGGTATGTTGCTTCTTTGAATAGGACAGGTGGAGGATGCCCATAGAGAGCCTGAAATGGGGTAGTTTGCGTAGAGGCATTAAAGGTTGTATTAAACCAGTATTCTGCCCATGGTAACCAATCCACCCAACCCTTCGGTCTTGTTCCCACAAATCATCTTAGACTAGTTTCCAAACACCTATTTGTCACTTCAGTTTTGCCTGTCCATTTGTGGGTAATACGAAGTGCTGTATCGCAACTTAGTACCAGCAGCTTTGAATAAGGCCGACCAGAAATTACTGAGAAACACGGGATGGTTTGAGACTAGGGCAGTGGGAAATCCATGGAGGGGCATGATATCCTGGACAAAAATCTGAGCCACATCTTTGGCTGAAAAAGGGTGTGTCAAAGGGGAAAATGAGCATACTTAGTGAGGCAATCAACCACTGCCATTATTGCATCCTTACCCTTCGATTTTGGCAACCCCATAATGAAGTCTATTGAGACTTCTGCCCAAACCTGATCTGGAATTGTTAATTGCTGCAGCCGACTAGCAGGCGACAATGCTTAATACTTGTTGGTTTGGCAAGTGTGACAAGATGCCACATAGTCCTTCACCCTTTGCCTCATGCCACGCCAATCAAGATTCGCAGCCGGCTTCTTCTATGTCCGGAAAAAACCGGAATGGCCACTTGCTGGGGAATCATGTACCTTGGCTAGCAAAACAGGGATTTTAGAGGAGTCACGAGGGATAATAGTTCGGCCTTGGTAGAATGATCTCCATTCCCTGCAACAAATGGTTGATAATCCCTTGGAGGTACTGGTCGTTATCAATTTCCTCTTGAATTGTCTTCCACGTATTCATTTGGACCACCGAAATTGCCTTAAACATCATTTGTCTTGATAAGGCGTCTGTAACTTTATTTTCTAAGCCTGGCCTATATTGGATTTCAAAATCCAATCCCATGAGTTTGGAAGTCCATTTCAGCTGGTCCTCACTTAGCAACCATTGATCCGTGAGAAACTTTAAGCTGTGCCGATCTTCAAGGATGATGAAATGTCTCCCTATGAGATAATGGCGCCATTTTTGGATAGTGCTTCACAATGAAACACTATCACAATGAAACGCTATCAGCCTGTTGGATTGAGAGAACACAACCCGAATACCCTGACTCGAAGCATCAGTTTGGATGACAAATGGTTGGGGAAATTAGGAACAGCCAGCACTGGAAGCTTTGCCATGGCTGTTTTCAGCTTGTCAAAAGCTTGCTGGGCTTCCTCATTCCACAAGTAACCATCCTTCTTAGTGAGGTCTGTGAGGGGTTTAGCAATGCTACCATAACTCTTCACAAATCGTCGATAGTAGCCTATTAAGCCTAAAAAACCCCGTAGCGCTTTTGCATCATGAAGGACTGGCCAAGACTTCATAGCCTTGGTTTTTCTTGGATCAGCTGAGACCCCTGTAGCCAAGACAATGTGGCGCAAGTACTCAACTTGGGTTATTGTATAATCACATTCTTGCTTATTTAAAACGAGTTGATTCACCTTAAGCAGCTGAAATACGGTTTGCAAATGTTCCACGTGTGTTTTTTCATCCTTGCTATACACCAATATGTCGTCAAAAAATACCAAAATAAATTAATGAAGGAAGGGACACAAAATGTCATTCATGAGGGCTTGAAATGTGGAAGGCGCATTAGTGAGCACAAAAGACATCACTAGAAACTCATAATGCTCTTCATGAGTTCTAAAGGCCCTTTTTCCTATATCTTCCTCCACCATCCGAACTTGGTAGTAGCCCGATTTGAGATCGAGCTTAGAGAAGATGCTGGCCCTTGCAAGCTCATCTAACAACTCATCAATCACCAGAATGGGAAATTTATCTGGTATGGTGGTGTTGTTTAAGGTCCTATAATCAACACAAAATCTCCACCCGCCATCCTTTTTCTTGACAAGAATAATGGGGCTTGAGAACGGGCTAACACTAGGCCTTATTACACCTGCCAGTAACATCTCCTTTACCATACACTTAATCTCATTCTTCTGATGGTGTGGATAACGATATGGCTTGAGGTTTGGATTGGGAGCACCATCTTTCAATGCTATCCCATGATCATATGTCCTATGCTGAGGCAAACCAGGCAAGCGTTCAAAAATATCAACAAAAGAATCTAATACCTATTGTATGGAACCAGGGAGTTGAATTTAGCCGGCCATCTGCTTCAGTAGTGGCCAAAGCGCTGCACCATATATCCACAAGTCTCTCCTCCTAGTTCCTTAAGTGTTGTTGTAAGTGCCACGCCGTTGTAACAAGGCTCTGGATCACCTTGTAGTACCATCCATTCTTTATTGATATTAATAATGAACCTAGACTTGCTAAACTCGACAATTGTAGTCCCCAAACTGTCAAGCCAAGCCAGGTCAAGTACTAACTTAGAGTCATCCAATGGAAAAATGTAAAAGTCCTGTGTGACTAGTGTGAACACCATATTTTGTCCAAACTTTTATTTATTTTCATATTTATTGCTTTTATAAAAAATCTAGCCCATTTTCTTTTTATTGTAGCCCGTTCCATTTTCTTTTTTTTAGCCCACATTTCATTAGCCCATTTTAATTTCTTTTTAGTCTGACAAAAAAAAAGAAGAAGGGGACATTAGATCCCTTATTTCAGCCCGTTTTCAAAAAAAAGGGAACGTTGGATTCCCTAAAAATAAAATTAAAAAAATAAATAAATAAAAGGAAAAGGAATGTTGGATCCCTCTGTTTGGATCCGTTCCTCAAAAAACAAGCAGAAGGGGATGGCGGACAGTATCATGAGTTCCTCTCCCCAACAACATCACTCCTTCTCCTTTCATGATTACAGGTTTACCGGCTAGCTGTAAAAGAGACCAGAACAATAATTTCATTTGACCAATAACATGATAAATCATCCGGAATCAGCAAGAATGATGGGGGGGGGGAATTTTCTAGAGCACAAATTACAGTCATCAGCAAGGAAATTTGAAAAAAAACAAAAAAAATCAAAAAATCCATTCGGATTATTCAGCAAACAAGATCAAATCAAGGAAAACCTACAAAGAAATCAACAACAATTCCAGCACAATAGCCCAATAACAAGGTAATTCCAGCAACAACAACAGTTTCATCATCATTTAAAATTTATAGAAAAAGAGAACCAAAGAGGAAAATTCGCGGCCTCCATGCCACTTTCATCATCATCAAACACATCACCATCACAATATCTTCCACCGTCACTAATCCCCACCGTGTAGCCCGTGACCGCAGCCTCCATGAACTCCAACAACCACTGCCTTGCTCCTCCGCCCCTCACATCATCGTCATCATCATCGCACCGCCCCCATGCTCCGATCTGCAACCGCTGCTCCCAAGCCTCCGCTTCCGGCCGAGACACCGCGAACCAGATCGCAAAGCTCTGCGAAACTCTGTCAACCTACTCCTCCAGAATCGCCGGCGAACACCCCCTCTTTGCCCAACCGCGACCTCAACCAAACCGGATTGCGGCCTCCACCCAAGCCCCTCACCCGCGAAACCACCTTCGACCTCCGCCCTCCACCGATCTGAAGCCCACTGCGCGAACTCCTCCCCCTCAGCCGAATGCATCGCCGCGGCTCTTCCCAAGCTCCGATCCGCATAAACCACCGCGACCTCTCTGACCGGATCTTCCGCGCTGCACCTCTGCGTGACCACGAACTACCGCGGTGACACTGTACCCTTTTCCTCCTCTACAGCGGCGGTGTTCTTCCTTCATCGGCCATCATGACCGCGTCCCTCACCATCCCATCCTCTCCGTCTCACTTGCTCTCTCTCTTTCTTCTCCTCCTTCTCTCTTTTTCTTTCTTTCTCTCTCTGAGTTAAAACGTGTGTGTTGGTGTGTGAAGAAGAGAGGAAAGAATGTGAGCGTGTGTGTGTGTCATCCGAGAAAAGGAAACCGTGTGTGGGTGTGTGTGTGGTAGTGTGGGTATGTGTGTGTTATCTGAGAAAAGTTCTCTTTTGTTTTTGTTTGGGTTGGTTCGTTTTGGGTCTATGGGCTGGTTGGGCTTAGAATTAGAGATCTTATTTTCTTGTTTTTTTTTATGTTTTTGTTTGGGACTGGTTTTTTTTTTTCTTTCTCGCAAAAAATATAGGCTAATTTTTTTAGAATCTTAGGTTTTGATGTGTAAAAAATACATGTGATAACAAAAAAAAAACCAAAAATACAAAAAATGAATTTCCTTTTAATGTGTTAAGTCTTTTTTAAAAATTAAAATCAATCAACACATGTTTTCAGAATTCTTTCAAAAATTAAAATCAATTAACTTTTTTTCTTTCGCTAATTAAAATCAATCAACACACACTTATTTTCTACAGAACTACGTGGCTTTGAGTTCCTCATTGCACCAGAGGATACGTAGGCGTAGCCGACAACTATCAAGCCAAAACCTTTTTATATAAAATTCGTTCTTTATTTCTTGTTTTAATTTTAGCTTTATTTCTTGATGTTTATGTAATTGTCATAACTTTTGGGGAAAATAAACATTATAAAATTATAATCAATTTGCATAATAAGCTCTAGGGTAATCGTATTTGTACGGATGTATTAGGGGTGCAGTGGGATTAAGTTTCCACCTTTCCCTAATCAAAATTAGATTCCCGAATCTCAAATCTCTTTTTTAAAAAGACCAGTTTGCAGATCAAAAAGTTTTCCAGTTTTAACCAGAATTAAAATTGGTGGCGACTCCTGTTCTATTTTAAAAATCGGTTATCATTCCCGTCGCGGCGCCCTCCGGGCACGTTGTGACAACTAGCAGATTAAGAAATTGAATGGAAACACCCTTACATTTTCCTTGGCCCAACTTTTGATCACCACCATCCATGGTGACAACAACCCTAGAATCATGTTTCACCATCAAATTGGCCTCCTTAACTAGTGCAGGGCAAATAAAATTGTGAGAGGCACCTAGATCTATGAGGACCTGGACTTTGTAGCCCTGCATGAAGCCCCAAGCTCTAATTTGCCTCTGAGCTCCCTAGCCTATCATGGATTTAAGCCAAATGGACTGATGCAATATCCTCCCTTAATACATCGGATGCATCATGTCACTCCCCATCAAATTCCTCTTCAATCAGCATCAGTTTCAGGCCTTTGTTCTTGCAGAAATGATCCGCAGTGAATTTATCCTCACAGAAGAAACATAGCCCCTTAGCACGCTTATCCCTATACTCATCATCAGAGAAGTGCTTAAAACCCCGCCTATTCTAGCCCTTATGTTCATATGATTGTGCCCCCATAGGAGCAGTAAGCAATGGTGACGTATAACTCTTCGGTTTACTCAATGTAGAGGCATATCTAGGCAACAATCTACTAGAGACATTTAGTAACATTTTTTTCTTACTTTCCACTAACTCAGCCTTGTTCATCAATTCATCTAAGGTAGCAAAAGTATGGACTTTAAGCTCAGCTCTTATCTCTAGCTTGAGATCATCGAGGAAGAGTCCAGACAGATAGCATGGGTCAGTGATCTTAAAAGGATTTGCGTACGACTAAAACAGCTCTTTGTACTCGCTAATGGAGTCCCCTTGTTTGACATCAAACAGCAATTCGAAATGATTCTGAGCTAATTCAGGTTGAAGCTGTTTGATGACTGCATTGCAGAACCGAGGCCAAGATGGATCGTGGATAGAATTCTCCCACCACCTGAACCAAATCAAAGCCTTCCCTTCGAGCACGACCTTCGCAACAAATAGCTATTGATTTTTCGGGGACTTCCCTCACCTAAAAATAGCATTCAATGCTATCAAGCCATGCAAACGCACCATCACCTTTGAACACAGGTATGTCAATTCATCGCCAATGCTCAAGTTGGCAGAGTCATGTGTTGTTGTTTGAAGAGCCATCACCATTGCTGTCAACACCTCGCTGATCCTGGCGAATTTGCGTGTTGCGATCCTGAGAATCGTGGAAGTTCCCATTGCGAACAGGTTGCTGACGTCAATCATGCCGGGAAGACGAATTGCGATCCCAATGTTGTGTCTTTCATCAAATCACATAGTGAGAGATTTCAGAGAGGCATAAATTTTCGTGATCGGAGCTGCGATGATCATGATTGCAGCATGATCCTCTTCTTGCTTCGATTGGATCGCACCAATCATTGCTTCCAGTGCTTCAAATTTCTTTCCATTTTTGGCAGCCATTGGAGTGAAATTCCCAGGATTCACAAGGAATCTGATACCAAATGTTAGGCACAAAAATAGTATCTAGGAAGAACAAAGCACTTTAATCAGAAGTCTTGGCAAATCACCAAAGAGTTCAAAGAGAGTTTACAAGGAACCCGAGGGGAAAGGAATTTCTAAAATCTGAGTTAGTTACAAATGAATTCACACCTACAAAAATGCTTACTCTGCACTATTCATACTAATCCTAAATCTCCAACTGTTTTTCCCTCCAAAACTCTTATTTCACAACTAACTTCCTAGCTTCCTCACTGCTGCAGAACTAATCTTCTGCTTCTGGGAGCATATCTGAGCCCATATTCGGTCCAATAGTGATGACCTTATCTCTTCTAACATACATCTTGCCATATCTAGGCTCCCTAACACAAGCTGTATTAGAAGCTGTAAAATTAGAAACATGAAAAACATGATCTCATGCTCGGATAATTGATATGTATCCAAACATATTGAATTTGATGCTATATTTTACATTTTTCAGATATCCCTGTAGAACTTTACATTTTCCCCATGTTATTGGTTCAGTATTTCCTAGCTTATGATTCTATGTGAATTTGTGGTACATGTTCAATTTTATCTTCTCACACAAGGCACTATATTCCAGTTATTACGCTCTTTTGCTCTTTCTTAGAGCATTGTTTAGGTCAGATAATAGATTTTTGGGATCATTTATGTTTATTTTCTCCACAAATACTTCTGTAGGCGACAGTGGTGTTGCTTCTGCTGTCATTAATGAAAGTGTTGCAGAAGGAGAAGAAGCACGAAAGTTCCTAGAAGATGTTCGTGTAACATATCCTCAGGTTTGCAACTTAAACACTCCCTCCAATGTTTCTGTATCTTGTTTTGCTGCTCTCTGTGAATTAGGCACATTAAACTGGTTTGTCTTTTCTATGTTTATCAGTTTAAAGTTCATAGCGCATCATATTTATGGTAGTTACATGTTAAATGAGCTCTTTTTCACAATTTCACTTAATTTGACATGATGAATGTTTTGACCATCAGGTCTTGCGTGTTGTAAAAACAAGGCAAGCTGCATATATAGTGCTAAGTCGCTTGATTGAATATGTTCACAACCTTGAGAAGGCTGGAATTTTGGAAGAGAAAGAGATGATACATCTTCATGATGCTGTTGAGGTATCTTATAGTGATATTCAATCCTTCTGTTCATATGTTGTCTAACGGTTCACTCTTCTATGAATTATAATTGGGCTGTTCATCTATTAACGGAATCATTTATTTTTCAGACTGATTTAAAGAGATTACTTAGAAATCCTCCTTTGGTGAAGCTTCCTAAAATAATTAGTATACACCCTATGCTGGGAGCTCTGCCTTCTTCACTTCGAGAATCACTTGCAAGCAGTAGCAGGGAAATGATGAAGTTTCATGGTTCGACGCTTTACAAAGAAGGGTCCAAATCAAATGGCATTTGGTTAATTTCTAATGGAGTGGTGAAGGTAACAACTCGTTCTGTTAAGGATGAAGTATAACGTCTTATTAAGATGCATGTTTTAAAAATTTTTGTTTTTCCAGTGGGAAAGCAAGATGATAAGAAATAAGCACTCTTTTAATCCAAGTTTTACGCATGGAAGCACATTGGGCCTCTATGAAGTGTTGACGGGAAGGCCATATATCTGTGATGTGATTGCCGACTCTGTAGTGTTCTGCATTTTTCTTGAAGCTGACAAGATAATTTCGTCTCTCAGATCAGACCCTTCAGTAGAAGACTTCCTGTGGCAGGTATTGTTACATTAAATCAGACTGCTTATGTCATTGAATTTTCCACAAAATTTTATGTATAGCTGGGTATGTTTGGTACTGTTGAAGACATAGAAATGTTAGATGCCATAATTGCTTTCAAAGTATTGTAATGAATCTGTTTTGGTCCTAAACTAAGTTTATCATGACTTTCAGGAAAGTGCTATTTTCCTTTCCAAAATATTGCTTCCCCAGATATTTGAGAAACTAGCTATGCAAGAGCTAAGAACCCTTATTGCCGAAAGATCACGATTGACCATTTACATAAGAGGAGAGACTATAGAAATCCCTCATCATTCAGTTGCCTTGTTGCTAGAAGGATATGTCAAAACTCAAGGTGGTCAAGAACTGGCAACAGCACCTGCAGTTCTGCTTCCTTCATATGGAAATCTAAGCTCCCAAAATTTGGCATTTTCGGGTATTTGATCTTATGCTCCTCGGATATTTTTCTGTGTCTAATTTCTGTTTTCTCTGGATTTCCATTTGGACAACTGATTGGGGAACTAGTGGTTAGAAGTTTGGGGAATAGTGTGGCACAAGGAAGTGGAATTCAAGTGCAAATACCCTAATTAGGCTAGATGAGGAAACAAGGTTTATCCAAGCATGCTGCATGTTGATGATTTGCTTTAGCCTTTAATATTCTGGGAGTAAAAGGGACATAAGATAGAACTAGAAGAAAGTAAGAAAACCACAAAAAATGTATTTATTGACTATGGATCTTGATCAATGTGATCACATACCCTGAATACAAGGGTGAAGGGTTAGTTTGAACCCTTCCTAACTCTCCAAAATCTCATTCTTTATTTGACTAAATAATCCCCCTTCTCTATTTGTAGAAAACTTACTCTTCTAACTTATTATGAGTGAAATCACATTGTTTGCTCTATACCTTTATACTAATGGGGTCTGTTTGGGACCAACTCCTCTAAGAGCTTAAGCCAATTGATGGAGGGCAATAATGCATGGTTTGTATCTCTAACATGCCCTCTCATGATATAACCTTTGGGGTTTGAAGCTTGAACAGTGCACATGTTCACTTATCTTTGCTGAAACTTATGAAGAATGGGAGTCATAAGGATAAAACCCTGATCAGTTAGTTATAGAAGCTATGATAGGTTAAGGATAAACTTTTGTAAAAGCTTTAATTGTTAAGCAAAGGCTTTATAAATTATAATGGTTTTATTATTTTTATTCATGTTTCAGTGTCTCTGTCAGAATTCAAGTTTGCTGGGTTCTCATCATGTTAAATTTATTTATAATTTGATCATTATGCTTCTTCCTTGCCTAGTTACCTCTATACCCCCACCCCAAAACCCCATTTTTGTTTGTTTCAGTGTCAGTTTCCGGAAGCCTGTTTATGGACAAAATGATTTTGATAAGTCTTTTACCTTTCAATTATACCAGGTATTCGGGAAGCTAGTTTTTCTCATCAAGGATCCTCTTACCGAGTTGAAACTAGAGCAAGGGTGATAGTATTTGACATTGCAGCATTTGAGTCTGATTCTACTCTAGTTAGAAGGTCGAGTTCTCAGTTATCACATGCCATGGATCATCCCCATAGAACAGTACGTAGTAGAGAACATAGTGGTCTTATGAGCTGGCCTGAACACTTTTACCAGCAGGAGCACCCGAAGCAGAGTTCCGAAGTGACTGGGCAACAAAGCCATAGTTTATCTAGAAGGGCAATGCAGTTGAGCATTTATGGGAGCATGGTATGTCAGTAATCAGCATATATGACATGACAATAAGCTTCATTGAGGAAAAAACTTCTGTAAATTCGACATTCCACATTTGATCAATTCATTATAAAGAATATAACTTTCTGGCAGGACTTGTATATTTCATGCTTATATTCATCCTTGTTGTCCCAATAGAGTATAATATATCGCTTAAACAAATGGATGTGGTGTGGCACAGATCATACATATGCACTCATGAAAAATTACTTGAAATGGTTTATTCATTAACATTATTCGAGTCTTTTATGTTTAGGAACTTTCCCAATGTGAAATTACCTATATTGTGGTTTTCTTGCCCAAAGTGCTTTATGTATATCAGCATTGTGCATTACCTCGCTAGGCTTACACAGAACACTTGCACTAACATCATCATACGCAAAAAAATTGACAATCAAATTCATGCCCCTACTAAGAAATGATGTTGTGTCTCTGCAGTCTCTGCATTGAGCTTCATTTTATTCTTCCTTTTCCATTAATTCTTGTCATTTTCAAGGTGGAACTTCGTCGCCGGAGCAGAAGCTTGACAAGCAATCAGGTTAGGCCTGCTCTTAGTCTGTCATATCCAACCATTGTGCCACATTACAGCCGTCCACTCGTGTCAGTAAAATCCGAAGGTGCTGCCACTGCAAAGAAGGACCATGAGGTGAGGGAGTTCACACGGAATGTTGCAAACCCACCTTTACAAACCACAGAACACAGAGAACACTATGCAGATGACTCAAGTGATGATGATTCAGCTGTTGAAGAAGATATTATTGTGAGGATTGATTCTCCAAGCACACTATCTTTTCACCAGTCTTGAGCTGATCAATCAGTTGTGATCTAGTTTCCTTTTTATGGGACAGTTGTGTTGTGATATGCTTGTTTGTATAATAATAAATTGATGCCTCTATTCTACAGAAGCAACATTGTACAATAGTAAAAAAACCATCATAATAAACCTCGAGGGCATCACAATTGGTCATGCAACCTTAGTTTTTGTTTTTGTAATCTGAAGAATGTTGATTTGATCGTTTTCTTGTGGAGATGATATGTTTTTTGGTAAAAAGAAAAGTCTTGGTCATCGGATATCTGTTCTAGTAGATGCTGGTGCGTTGACCTTTATTATTAATTTCTTCTTATTTATTTTCCCTCTCTCTTATCTAATCATCTTAAAAGTTTTGACACTAGTAACACATTTTAAGTGATTCCTCTTGACTATGAATCTTGTTCAGTTTTCTATCGTCACGTGAACTTCTAATATAAACTATAGACTACCGTACTGAAGAAATCATTTTTTTTTTTGGGGGAAGGACTAAAGAAATCATTTGATATAGTGATTGTAAATATAGATTGTCGTAACTATGGACTGCTTGGAAATCTACTGACTATAATATAGAATTTATGGTCGGTTTCAGACTAATATACAAAATAATTTACATGCAGACAAACTTTGAGTCATCTATTTTTCATCATGGAAAATTAAAACGGCCGCTTTTAGACGGCGTCTTTTCTCTCTTTTTTCTCCTTTAGAAAAGAGGAAAATAATAATATTATACACCCCTCCCTGTTTTGAACCAACTAACCTTATGTCATCAATGAAACAGATACAGAAAAATTCACTTTTGTTAGAAAACAAATGACTAATTTTAATGAGTTAAATTTTAATGTATTGATAGTTTAAAAAATTTATATATTATCATTCACTCAATTTTTTTTATTTACATAATTATTCAAGTAGTGAATATAACGAAACAATAATCACTGATACAAGAGTTATATTCCAAGATAATAGGCTTAAGAGCAAAATATTTTTCTCATATGATGATATTATTCAATATTTATGTAAAATCTTTTACTCCCATAACGGAGTATAGTTAAATCCGAAAAACAAAATGTTTCGTGCCAAATTTATGTTACTTTCGAAATTTAATAGACTAAGTCGCTGTTTATACATTACCACGAAACTACTACTTTGTCTATGAGTAGCTCTCTTTCTAAAAAAAAAAATTATCTATTATTATTATTATTATCATCATCATCATCATCCATCATTTGATAATTGCTATGGAGTATTAATTTTTCAATTTTACTCTTATTCCTATACATATTCTCTCTCTACATATACAAACTTCTCTTACAATAATTATTGTACAATTTCCTATAATAGTAATTACATAAATATCAACTATTTTCTATTTTTTATGTGTATTTATATATTTTGAATGCTTTCTTAATCCTTATGCCAAAATCATAGAAGATACATTTATGGATAGATGGGTATTAGAATAGGTACACTTATCAATTGGTTGGAGTAGAATTGGTTGGAGTAGAAGGGAATTAGATACCTTAAACATATTATTATTGAGAAGGATTTTATAAATGAATTTTATGTATAAAATTATATATAAATAAAAAAAATTTCCCAAAAGTTAAAATAGGAGGAAAAAAACAAACAAAATGAAAATAAAATGAAAGAAAAGACAGAACTTTGCTATAAACCTTGTTTTTATATTTGGTCATTTGCTTCACCACCCAGGCAATGTCCTGATTGAATTCAATTGCTTCTCTTTCATTCTTTCCCATTACTTATCCGATTGTGAGTGAAGCTGAACAAGGCAAAGGCAAAGGGAGAAGAACAATATAGAAATTAGAAAGTGCGTGGAGTGTGGCATGGGCATGGCCAAGTTCTCAACGCAGCTCTTCGCTCTCGCGATTCTGATCTCTCTCCTCGGAACCCACGTCAGATCCGATGCCTCCGATCACCGCTACAGCGAAGGAGACTCGGTTCCTCTTTACGCCAACAAAGTCGGCCCCTTTCACAACCCTAGGTATGCACCGCACCCATCCCCTTTCGATCTCTTCATTCCGAATCGCTGATCTCCTTTGTAGGATTGGATCCCCTGCGTCAAGCGTGAAAGCGATGCGTTTCATCTTTCATGACTCTGTGTTCCTGTGTGTGGGCTTCGGTTTTGTGATCCTTTGTTTTGTTATGTATTTGGTTTGTCGCGTAATAATCCTTGCGTTTTGACGATTTGAGCCGATTTGGATGTTGGGTTGTGCTCAAAATTTGATCTTGTTTCGAAATTCGTGTTGATTGATGATGATATTATTTACTTGTTTCAGAGGTGAAGTGTTCATAGTTTCTGTTAGTAATTATGATTTCTTATATATTTATTTATTTATTTTTCCTTGTTTGGTTTCAGTGAAACATATCGCTACTTTGACCTGCCATTCTGTTCAACCGGTTAGTGTCTGTCTGAATTTATTCTTCAGCTTTTGGTATTTATTGCTCACTTAACCTTTATCGTTTATTTTAGTAGAGCTTATTTCTCTCCCTCACTCTCTTTAATATTAATGAAAAATGTGATAACTCAAAAGGAAAGTAAGAATTTAGTTTATTTACCCTTTCATACTTCTTCATTTGATGTTTCAATTTTAGCACTGAACAGAATACTCGATTGCTTTTCCTGTCCAGTTAAACAAGTACCGATCTCTTTTCTGTTTAAATGGAAGGCCAATTTGTTTAGCCATCTGAACAAAGAAAATGGCAATTTGTTGTTTTCTTAAGGCATTTTCCTGCATGTATGGGTTCTTAATGTATCTGATCCTGAAATGAGAAAATCTATGTTCCAGGTAAGGAGAAAGATAAGACTGAAGCACTTGGTGAGGTGTTAAATGGAGACCGACTTGTTAGTGCTCCTTATGTACTTGATTTCAAAAAGGATAAGGACTCGGAGGGTGTGTGCAAGAAGAAACTCTCAAAGGAGGAAGTTGCTCAGTTCCGGAAAGCAGTTAAGAAGGACTATTACTTCCAAATGTATTATGATGACTTGCCAATTTGGGGTTTTATTGGAACAGTTGACAAAGAAGGAAAAACTGACCCCAGCGAGTATAAGTATTTCCTTTATAAACACATTCAGTTTGATGTTCTTTACAACAAAGATCGAGTGATTGAAATCAGTGCCCGGATGGATCCTCATTCTGTTGTGGACCTTACTGAGGACAAGGAAGTTGAAGCTGAGTTTATGTATAGTGTAAAATGGAAGGAAACAGATATACCCTTTGAGAAGAGAATGGACAAGTACTCTCAGTCTTCTTCTTTGCCACATCACTTGGAGATTCACTGGTTCTCAATCATAAACTCCTGCGTAACAGTTCTTCTTTTGACTGGTTTTCTGGCAACCATTCTCATGCGTGTCCTGAAGAATGATTTTATGAAGTATGACTTCCTTGCTCTACTATCACCAGATTATCATCCTATATCACCTACAACATTGTTCTATAAAACTTCTCTCTTCTTTGTTTCCTTTTTTATCTGCTGTAATTTTCTCCAGATATGCGCAAGATGAGGAAGCTGCTGATGATCAAGAGGAGACAGGATGGAAGTATATTCATGGTGATGTTTTCCGGTTTCCAAAGCGCAAGTCTTTGTTTGCAGCCGCCCTAGGTTCTGGTACTCAGCTATTTGCTCTGTAAGAATCTTCTGATGGCTCTTTCTCCCTTCTCTGTTGAAGCTCTTTTTTTTGGCTTTCGAAATTTTAAGCTTCACTAAATTTTATTTTGTATCTGTATGCATGTGCAGTACCATCTTCATTTTTATGCTTGCACTGGTTGGTGTATTTTATCCCTATAACCGAGGAGCTTTGTTTACTGCACTGGTGGTCATATATGCTCTCACATCTGGCATTGCTGGCTACACTGCTACTTCCTTCTATATTCAACTTGAAGGGACTAATTGGGTATATTTGCACTCCTTCCTTGATTTTTGCTCATGGTTTCATTGTATTGACATAATGCTTGTGAAGTGAATTGAAAAGATTTATAAATTTGTTTTCTTGTCTGACAGGTTAGAAACTTACTGCTGACAGGATGCCTCTTTTGTGGCCCTCTGTTCCTTATGTTCTGCTTCCTTAACACAGTTGCAATTGCTTACAGTGCAACTGCTGCTCTTCCATTTGGCACAATTTTGGTGATAGTCCTAATATGGACATTAGTAACTTCACCATTACTTGTGTTGGGTGGTATTGCAGGTAAAAATAGCAAAGCTGAGTTCCAAGCACCTGTCCGCACCACAAAATATCCCCGAGAGATCCCACCTCTGCCTTGGTACAGGAGTACCCTCCCCCAGATGGCAATGGCAGGATTTCTACCTTTCAGTGCCATCTACATAGAGCTGTACTACATTTTTGCTAGTGTTTGGGGCCACAGGATTTATACTATTTACAGCATACTTTTCATTGTCTTTATTATTCTCTTGATTGTCACTGCTTTCATCACTGTGGCTTTGACATACTTTCAACTTGCTGCTGAAGATCATGAATGGTGGTGGAGGTATGTAACTTTTACCTTCTATTGTAATTGTTTTTGAGGATTTTCCAGTTTGTGTGATCTTATATTCTGATTTTCACTACTCATTATATTATCTTTACTTAAATCAGAAATTCAATTAGTTTTCATATTCTGTTCTTGGGTTAAAGAAATTGCCAATGACTGGGAAAAGAGGGGGAAAAAACTTAAAAACATTTTTATATTTGTACTACTGATATAGAGAGCAAGAAAGAGCTTTCTATCTTCACTTCTTGTCCATAAGGTTCCAAAATATTCTTTATTATTGTATTCACAGATTTCCCAAATAGAATATTAAAAAACATAGGATTGTGAATGTAAATATGGAATTCAAATAGGTATTGTATAGTGGTTGGCAATGGTGAGGCTTTTGTTGATGGTATAATGGGATGGAATGTTTGATGTTCTAAAAAGTATCTGCATCTATGGCCTGGCCAGATTAAATTGTTTGAGCCTAGGCGAAGCCCATATATATTTTGGCTTCATTATAAGGGTTGGGCTTGGCCTGAGACCATGGCCAATGCCTAAACCTATACAAAGGCATTTGTGTTAAAGCTGGGAAAAACAAGCTAACTGAGTGAATTTGACACAGCTTCTATAAACAAAAGTGCTTCTGTCCAAAAGTGAAAAATATATAATTTAAGGATTTGGTATCATTTTTATGGATTGTTGATTTTTTGTCCATTTAGTTTCACATTTGTACCATTTGATCCAATGGACCCAAAAAAAAAAACATTATAAGAGAAAATGGAAAAGAGACCAGAAAAAAGAGGTTGATTTTTTTTTTGTTGGCATTTTTCTTGGGTCTGATTTTTGTTGGCATTTTGGATTGGTCTGGGCTTGGCTGAACACTTGGATTGGGTCTGATTTGAGGCCCATTGACCCAAGAGTTAGGCTAGAACCTATGCCCACTGATCTGGGCCTAGGACTGACCCAGCCCATGAATTGGTATTGGAAGAGCTAATCATGGCCTTTCTTGCAATGTCAATTTTGCCAAAACTCTCTTGCAGAAATGTTAATCTTTTGAAGGTAGGAGCAGTCTAAACACTGTGGACTCTGCATTTTGCTTTTGACATGGACTTTTTCATGCTGATTTTGATGATGGTTTGTGTTCACTTAGGTCTTTCCTTTGTGGTGGATCAACTGGATTGTTCATCTATGGCTACTGCTTGTACTACTACTATGCACGATCAGATATGTCCGGTTTTATGCAGACTTCGTTCTTCTTTGGTTACATGGCCTGCATCTGCTATGGCTTCTTTCTCATGCTTGGTAGTGTAGGTTTCCGTGCCTCCCTGCTCTTTGTCCGTCATATATACAGGTCCATTAAGTGTGAGTAGCTGTGACTGAACCTTTTTGGTAAGTTCATATTATTATTCCTGTTAGCTGTAAGAGAAAAGGTTCTGTGATTTTTTTTTCTTTCGTAAAGTAGATTATATAGTGTACCTAAGAAGAGAAGCATTGACTCCTTCCCTGAAATGGGGTCATGTTATCTCTGCACTTTAACTGCATAGAATTGGCACTTGAGGAATATTTTTGGAACCATGGGATTTAATCTTTGATTACTGTAGTCACTGAAATTTGTTTGATGTAGCTTGTATCAAATAATCTGTGTCTGCTCTCTGAAAGTGGTCATTTTATGTTGATGTATATTCTAGTTAGCAAATACTAAACAGGTGCATTATTTTACTGGCTAAAAATGCTTTGAATAGTTGTAGGATTAAGAAGTACATGTCTTACGCGAAGTTAATGTTTTCAACGCTTTTTTTGTTATTATTTTACAAATTTGTTATTTTGGCATGTAAAAGTTATTTTAGTGTAGACTTTGGCCATTTTAAACATTGAGTTGGAGTTTGGTCTGCAGAGAGTACTAAAATTATGTTGTTTGTATATTCTTATATATTGCTAAATCTTTTTAATGTAATGTTTTTATTAATAATGTGTTTTGTTTTATACAAGTATTTTTATTGAAATAATACAATTAAAATTTGAATTCATTGAAGAGGTCGTTTCAGTTGACTCCTTTCTCAAGTGATGAGACCAAAATAAGGACTAGCGCCATCGCATGACTTAAATCGGAGAAACCAAGCACGATATCGAGTAATCACTTTGAATGGAACCAATTCATTACATAACGAATATGTTATTCACTGGCAGCAAGCCAAGACTGCGTGTAGGTAAAGGAAAATGTTATTTATATTCACAAAATATGAGATATTGTGTTAATTTATATTATATTTAATGATGGATAAAATGTGAATCCTATTTAAAGGGGATTTACATTTTATTTAGTGATGAATAAGAGGTGAATTAGTGTGATGTCCCATGGATTGGAAACATAAATAATGTAACTCTTAGTTAAATATTGAAGCAAAATCATTTCTATAGATAAATAAATAACTTTTCTGATGTGTACAAAACTAGTAGTGGTTAAGGGCTTAAGGCGAATAACTTTCGTCCCAACCTAGTAATAATAAATTTTGATTTCATATCAACATCTCGTGGCTTAGAGCGATGACTTTTGTGGAGCCAAATCGACACCTTGTGAGGAAAATGTCTAATTTACTTTTCTGACAATGAGTTTTCAAATTTTTTTAATTCTTTAGGATTGGCCTCAAATTAAGTGTATAAAACAAACGGAAATTCTTTTTGTACGCAATACTTGGATGCCCTCACGTGGACACACATTTGAGATTTGTAGAAAAGTATGAAATGAAAAATTTCAGATAAAAAAATAAATGCTTTCACGGGGTGAATTCAGATGAGTCGACGGATGGGTCCTATTTGTGCGTGCAAGTATCACATCCCATAAACAAATAATTCGAAGCAGGAAGTCAATGATAATCAAATTCTTATTATGAAGACGGCTAACAACCTCTCTTAGTTTTTATCAACTTGTCACAATTCATTCACGCTTGAATAATGTTTGTTACGAACAGCATATCCAATATCCAACGACCAATTGCCTCTTTATGCTGCATGACCAAAGGCAATATATATATTTAAAGCATGTTAAGGTGGAAAAAAAACAGAAAAGATATGACAGAAGTATGAGCTCTAAGCTAATTAAAGTAAATTAATGATTCTTTTCCCACTACTTTGCTACGAAGTGGGGTATCACATCATATGAAAAGGTCATCATATGGCCTTCCCAATGAACCAAATTTTATTTGTGATTGTGGTGAGCCAAGAAAATGCGGTGACTAATTTCCTATCGCTCACTAGTATAAATTTCGGCACTTTAATATTGTCTAACTCTGGGAAAGAAAATTCCCACCACTTGCAGGTTGAAATTTTGAACTCCTATTGCAATTATGGAGGGTAGCCTCATAGCTTTTACTATGGGGAAAGACAGAATCCTGTCTGAGATTTAACTGTCCCCTATTTCGGATAAGACTTAGGCTTTAGCTCACACGGCCAGCTTTTACTACCCTCAGGTTTCTCCTGTGAACAAATTAACAAAATGCTCTTAAATTATTGTTAATATTCGTTGATAATCAGGTGCTACAATTTCAATCTTAAAGAAAAGGTTTTCGGTTTCTGGCGAACAGAGTCATATGTATCACTTTGAATAAATACGTATGAGCTCTATAACATAAAAAAGTGCTCAGAATGTTTGTGAAATAAATATATTATATCCATTATCTATTATATCTAAATAAATCAACTACATCTAGATGCCATATTGACACTGAGAACCTCCTACATTGTTCATCTCTCAAATACTAAAACTCTCTACCTATCTCTTACAAATTCTCATAACTCAGTGAAGGTGGATTTAACTATGTTTTGTATTCTTTTTGCTTCGTTTTGTTATAAATTTATTCTATTTTTTAATGTCTTTTGATAAGATTTGTTTATAAGATTGTAGATGAATTTGTCATTGATCGTTTCACTGTTATAGTGTTATGTAAGACTTTTTTTATTTTTTTGGATTCCTACAAAAGGTCATGCAAAATGATAGCAAAGTGATTGAATATTTAGAAACGAGTGATCGTATTTGTGTAAATAAAGTTTTTTTTTATGTCACATCTTGCGAATTACAATTGTATTATATTTCGATTTGATAAGAAGTTGCAATTTTGTTGTGCGATACTAGAGAATAATTGGACCCAACTTTAATGATTTAGATTCTTCAGTTTCGCTTAACAGTTTCACATATTAAACACCAGTCATTTCCTCCTAGCAGTTTATACCACTTCAAGAGACTATTAGACCAGAATTCTTTTGTAAAAGTAAAAGGAAAAACTTTGTTGCAACTCTTTTTAATTTTAATTTTTATACACTAATAGTATAAAAGAGTATTGCATTATCCTCCAATTAAATATCTCATTTTAAAGTAATGAAGACATAAACTAACTATATTAGTTTATATAGCATTACATGATTGAATAATTATACTTTTTTTATAGAGTGATTATATAACTGTATAAATTTTTTTATATTTCACGTATTAAAATTATTTTTACTTTCAAATAACATTCAGAAGCATTATGATAGTATATTAAAATTATTATATTTTTCAAATATCATTCAAAAGCAAAGGCTTGAATTGTGGCAGTAGATGTGATTCAGATTACTTGACCGGCCAAGTAATCAGGGAGGCTACCCCACCATGTTGCCTGATTAATTCATCATGTGTAGTATACATTGATTTTCTTTATTTTTGCGGAAAAAAATAAATTTATTGATAATGTGAAGATTATATTTACATTTAATAATATGTTATCATCAGGAGTTTAAAGAGTTATTAGTTGATGTACCCAAAAAAAAAAAAAAACTCAGATTCTTTAAATGAGATATTAATACAAGATCGAATGAGTATTGAAAAAAAAAATTGACATTAAAAGTGTATGAAAAATAAACTCCAAGAAATTTATGGCATCTTTTAATGAAGCTATTGCAACACTGTGTCCGTGTATTCCTATTCATCATTGCGATTATTAAAGTTTAATAGCATTAAGCTCAGAATAAGGTATTCGAAAATAAGTGTTTGCTGTATTTATCAACCTATTTTGCCCTTGGTTAAAACAGTTTCAAACGGACGGAAAAGGTAGTCAACTTGAATTCAATCAATAACTAAAGCAGATGAAAGCAAGTATACATGAACGGGTGTTTATAATGTCCAAAATCTAATCGAAGACATTATACCATCATGAGTATGACATATATATATATGGAAAAAAGCCACAAAGAAAATATAACACTATCCAACAAAAGTCTAAAGTCTTACACGCCAAGGGAATTATCTTTTCATCATTTGACAAGGCCCATTCTTATATGGTTACATTTTTCTTTGCCAAGATTCACAAAATGACATGAATGGGAGGGGAGAGAGAGAGTAAAATTTTGGGATTGGAGAGACAAAAGAGGATGTGGCTTTTGAGTCACAATCAATGATTTGGACTCTGTAAGCCAAAAAAATCTCTCATTAGTGGGAATTGATATGGGAGTCGGTCCGGGGGGCGTGCCATGGACGACAACTTGGTCTAACTCCTTCCATATTTGCATCAAAAGCCCCACCTCTTTGGGGTCCTTTCAATTATCGGTGCCCTATGAAAGGGTAAAAACTTGAGCATATTTATTTTGGAAAACAAAAATATGTAAATAGTCACTGCATTGGTAAATTAATTCAACCTCATACATATATATATATATATATATATATATATATACAGGAAATTATGTCATTTTCCACTCGACCAACCCTTCCGAGTTACTTGTGAGCGGAAATACATGCAGTTTTTCAGAAATTCTAATGAAAGCTTGTGCGTAGCACTGTGGCACCAACTCAATTAATCATCAGCATCTACTGCATTCCTTCAAATTATAAACCCAAAGTTCCCTCAAAGTACCATATGTCAAAATTTTCAAAGCCGCAATCACAGAAAAGAGACCAAAAGTGAATGCATCTGGAATTAAAGTGAAGTATGACTTTCTTAGCTTTATTAGCTTTATTCAAAATATTTTAAATAAATTTATGTTTTATTTATACCCTGTAATCAACTACTGCAATTAGATTTTTGATTTAATAAATTTTAAAAAATTTAGTTGATGAAATATATGACTTGTCCTTAAGCATAAATAACTAAGGGTGTTGATACCTTTAAATTTATAAAGGTACTCAAAAAACCTCCTTTATTTTTAATTCATAACGACCCTTCTTCCCATCCTCCTCGAACACCCAACAATTTATATCTTCATGGCTCAGCATTGCGCGATAATATTCTTTAGAGCTACCATGCCTTCATGAAGTAACTAACAATCACTGATTCGAGTATATCTTAGAATTATTCTTAAGGAGCCTTACTCGTCTCACCGTAATTGTAAAGCCTTGTGGTTACCCCATATTGTCTTTTTTTTTTCTTCTTTTGTAATTCATGTTCAAAGTAGAATATTTATAGGTAGATCAAGAAACAACGGACCTGAATTCCAGCAGATTGAAGTCCAAGCTCGAAGATCCTAGTTGATAAACACCAAAGAGCACTCCTCTCACTAGTGGTTGAAACATCCTTATCCTATTCTACCAACCCTAGCAACCACATAATAAAGCCAACTTGTGAAAAATCCCAAGATGAGCATCTAGGTCGTAAGCTTATGTTACGCTAGCTAGGTTGCTTAAGGAGTAATATTATGTGTACAATAAAATTACATAATAAATATATATTATACAGTTTATTATTATTAAACATGATGAGTGAGTGGATAAGTAGAGATCATTCATCACATCTAATAATAATAAGATATGTAATATATATTTATTGTATAATTTTACTGTTGGCATGATATTATTCCCCATGTCACCATCAAAAACTAGACATCGCAAATGACGATGAGGAATTGAGGAGGGAATTACTCAGGAGTTGCCAAATTAATATGAGAACTAAACAGGTATAAACAAATCTTAAATTATCCACTTTATTTCATTTAATTTGTGACTTTAATACTCTTTATGTACACGCCTTGATGAAGTGATATATATTTGTACAAAGTTTTTATCGTGTAATTCTGATTTAAAGTCATGTACTAACTATTTTTCTTATCAAAAAGGTAGCAACAAAATTTAGGTCTTTTTTTTAAAAAAAAAAAGAAAAACCCTTGTTATATGCCTTCTTATACTGCATACCTCTTCAACTAGATACTTCAACAGTCTAATACCGATACTTATTCCAAAAGAATCTTACATTTTCAGGGAGTTGAAGACATCTTTTTAACTTTTTCGAGACCCGAAACCAGACCACAACAGGTGCCAATAAGGATTGAATTTGTCTGTGTATGAATCTTAAAAAAAATTTAACAAAATATTAATATAATTATAAACAAATTAAGAAGATATATACTATCAAGAGAGTGGGGTATAATGGTAAACGAATTGCACTCTTAATTAAATTGACAATGTTCAACCTTTTGAATAGACAATTATTGGGAGCTTTTAGTTATGACAATATTTGAGAATAGAAATATCTTAAAGATAAAAAAAGAGTGGATATTTTCACTCCCAAATATTTATTGTCACTTCCACTTATAATAATTTTAAGTTGATTTTCTTATATTTAACAAAATAATAGAATAGATATTGATTGATCTTCTTATTATTGTTATTAGTTCAATTAAAAATAATTTAATTATTTAAGTTATTTAACATTTACTCGTAAAAAAATTAATATTTCTCTAAATAACATAATTTATAAAGCTCTCTACTTTATGATAACAAACTATGCAAGATAATCTAATAAAGTTCAACTACATAAATAGAATTGAACAAAATTAAAAGTCTTTACGAAATATTTGAAAATATACGTATATTTTCCATTGTTTTGACCATATATAAGAAAATATGTGAAATTATTTCTTAGGACAATTTTTTTTCAGCATATGATAATTAATTTTTGGTTAATATTTTTCAAAGAAATAGCCATCATTATAATATATTTAGATTATTATTTATCAAAAGAATTAAAGAAAATATTCAATATTTAGAACTAAACGATTATATCAAAGAGATGAATTATCAATATTTTCAGTATCCAAAAAATACTTTCAATATTTCATTAAATTTTTTTAGAGAAATATTCATTTTTTATGGGTAAAAGTCGGATAATTTAAATGATTAATTTTTTAATTGAAATAATTACAGCAATAAATTAAGATAAAATTATGATTAATAAGTAATGTGTATTATTTTTTATTAAATACAAGAAGAAGGACATTTTAGAAAAATCAAGTAAAATTCATTAAAAGTGGGAGTGGCAATATATAGATATTTATTGTCATTCCCTAAAAAAAATATAAATTAAAAAATTATATTGGTACATATAGAACTATTCCAAATTAAATTAGAATGTGTTGTACGTCATTGGACCTCGAAGCAAGATATTGTCTTTTCGATCACGAAATATCGTGAAACATCATTGTTTGCTCCACCAGGAGCATAAAAGGTACATGCAATAACCCTTAATAGTTCTCTGCACTATAACAATAATATTTCGCCTTCGCTTATCTGCGTCGTCTGTCTTTCATAAATGGGGGTTAATATTATTTTCTTTCTTTTTTTCCCCCTATATATAAGTGACATTAGTTAAGGTTTGTACATGTGACTAATATTAACACCGCGATTCCACTCCAGCAAAAACATTATAAACTTTTAGGGCATGTTTGATTTGATTTTTTAATTTTTTAATTTTTTAAATTTTATAAAAAAAATGTTAAAAATTTTGATAATTATAAATTTTAGTTTTTAATTTTTATTTACAGTTTTCAGAATATTCTTCTTAAAATTTGAAAAATTAAAAATAAAAATTGAAAGTTAAAATCTTAAACCAAACGAGTCCTTAAGTTTTTTTGTTGAAAAACCTAATTAAAGATGCAGTTATATGAAAATATTGTCAGGAAAAAAAGTATATTGTTATGTTTTCCGAAGCGTCATCTTCCATTTCAAAGAAATATTAAACTCACGCGGAGTTATAAGAATGATATACTTAGTGTTTTAGAATTAAAGAGAAAAAAATAATAATAATGGCACTATTGAATGTATAATCATTATCCATCTATACAACCACAAGCAATAGTGTCCAACTGTTCAAATAACATCAAAGCGTGCACAATTACAACTCTGTCTGTGCGAGTCAAAGTCACTCATTTTTAATTTGTCAATGAATTTCAGGCTTTTATGTTAGGGAAGTGCTGAGAGCAATTCACTTTTACATACCAAAGTTATCCCTTACTATGGTCCTTTAATTTGAAATGATTACCAATTGGGTCACCATATTGAACAATAATAATATGAAGAATAATTATCACACAGTTTTCCTGTAACATCAGCTTCTCACGGTCAAAGTGCAATCCTTCGAAAAATGTGAGCTCCTCTCTTTTCCCTCGTTGAAATGACCAGATATTCATTTTTTTAAAATTCATTTTTTGTTGCAGAATGATGTATTTTAAGAAAATTAAAAGAAAAAAAAAAGGGGAGAGAAAGATTGAAGGTTTATAAGTGAATTGTGGTTATCCAAAACCAATGCTTTTCTCCCGCGTGTTAACGGCATTCGTTCCATTCTTTGCCGACTAAAGTGACATGATTAATTTCATGATTGTTGATGCGAATACCGTGGGTTTTTTACCCAATACACTGAAGTTCAATAGTTGATACTATAACTTCATTACTAACGTATTACTAATATAGATAGATGCTGAAAATTATTAGAGACCCTCTCAATAAAACCATATGCAACGAACAATCTAGGAACATGAGCTGATTCTAACATAAGTCTTTCAAGTAGTGTAACTCATTAAATGTATAAATTAATATGAATTTCATAATTAAAACATGAATTCTTCAAAATCAATATTTATTTCTCTATTTTAAACTTAAATAATTGATTCCATAAAACTGAACTATTTCGACATATTTAATCGTAAACTTATCTTAATTTTTTATCATAGTCAAAATCTAAAAATCAGTTTAATACTAGTAAACTAAATTGTAAGTATATGTCTGGTTTGTTACATATATAAATTCTAATTACAATTTGTATTTCTAAACCAATACTTGAAATCTATAAACATATATAGATGTTCATAATTCTGAAAGTAAATATATAATCTTAAAATAAATGTATGGCTCAGATTTTGTCTGTACATCTATTGGAGCACTCTGATCTAACATAATCTTACATTAAACCCTATTGTAAAGTAAAGCTCACCATTGGAAACTATGGTGTCTACTGGAATGATGATTGAGCAAATATTGGACCAGGAACTGTGAAGAGGAAGAGAGTGGAGTCTCACTCATCATCCACATAGGACAACCACCGAGATATATATAATATACATGCATAATAAAACCATTTTGAATATTTACATACTTAGCTACATAGGAAACTCCTCTAAGTTAATATATTCATTGGAAAGATTTTCTAAATTCATAGTTTATAATAAAATCATTTTAAACTAGTAATGTAGTAAAAACTAAAAAACAGTAATCTCTGGATAATATATATAGATATATATATATATATATTACAATTGTGAAAGGGATAAATGTATTGTACGCCCTTGAATTTTAGGTCATGTGCAATTTACCCCCTGACTTTTCAAAATGTGTATTGCAACACCCTGAACTTTTTAAACTGTATGAAACACCTCTCAGTATAATTTTGACAACAATAAAGGTAAACTTTTTGTACACTTTACCCCATGAAGTTTTTAATTTGTGCAATCTAACCCCTTATCTGGGAATACTATGTGCAATTAACCCCCCTAATTTTTTTATTATGTGCAACCCGTCACCTTGCAATAACTTAAATTTTTAGGTGTCTTTTGCACAGTTTGAAAAGTTTAGAATGTCATAATATACTGTTTGAAAAGTAGGGATTTTTGTGCACAATTTGAAAGATTCAGAGTGTCGTAATACATGTTTTGAGAAGTCAAGGTTTAAATTACATATGACCCAAAATTCAAGAAGGTAAAATACATTTAACCCTAATAATAATAATAATCTCTGAAATTTCTCTGATTTCTATGGACCCTTTAAAGGCCCCTAATTTTGACATCTAACTAAGTTTCATATCTGATTTATCTAATAGGGTGAGATTGTCTTCTGGTGGACAACTTGGTACTAAGATTAAGGATCTCTCACAGCCATTAACTTGCTATCCATTTCTCTATAGCTTCTGTTTAAAACTAGTTTGCACATAAACTAAAAACTCTGAAAAACTTTTAAATCTCTTAAAATTTTGAAAACTCTGGATTCATATAGCTCTAACAATCTGACTTTAGCATAACTATGACTATGAAATCATGCCCAAAGAATCAACAGCTTGTAGGTATTGCGATTTCAAATGCCACAGAATATGTATCTGATAGTTGTTATAAATCATACTAAATTCCTTATTTTTTAATATCATAAAAACTGAAATTCTAAAGCCATATCTCGAGCTAACATACTTTCATAAACTTGATAACTCTAATATCATATTTCAAAACAATGTGGTTCATAGTCATGATAGCTCTAAAATCACAATAACATATTTATTTATGAAGCTAAAACATGCTCTAATCAACATTTTTTCCCAAAATATGTTAACTGATATTCTAAAAACATAGTCTGAAATCCCAAGTTCGGAAAACATGGTGAATATCATAATCCATAAAAACATGTTAACTTGACAACCTGACAAACTTGCTAAAATATATATTTTCCAATAATCTTTTCTTGAGCATATATAACACTTTCATGCATACAATAATGAATCATGATCCCATGGTTTTTTAAAACATATTTCATGATTTGTTCAAAGATTCCTGATTTTTTCTAGTTGACATCATTTGCAAAATCATATCTATATCGTATTTTCATTTGTAAATTCGTGTTGAGCAACCATAATGCCGCAAACATAATTCTAATGATGAAAATAAGGCTATGAGTTTAAACTCACTTATCGTTTGGGGCCACGAATGTATGGGTACTACTAACTTGACCTTGAAAGTTTGGAATGACATCAACAACTGCCATAGAGCAACATAGACACATAAATAATCTATAATAAATCTAGAACAACTCTAAGTCAACTCTATGAATATTGGGAGAGTACCCCTACTTGACAACAATGTGAAATAATAACACCCATAGCATAGAGGAAGAAGAAAAGAGAGGAATCTAACATAAACATAGCTAAATCCTTACCTTGGAGCTTGGAAAAGATAAGATTGAGTGGAGTTGAGAGTGAAGAGGAGGAAGAGAGATTGGGGGGCAAGGGTTTTTGTTCTGGGGGATGAATCCCAAAGGGGAAGGATTTTAAAGGGTTGGGGGCTTTAAAATCAAACTATGTCGTTTTGGTATTGTTTCAACATCGAGGATCCTCACCAAGTTCCAGAATCTCCCCGGAAAAACAATCTTTGCTAGGCGAGCTTGTGAGCCTCGCCTAACAAAACCTCCAACTCCAAAACCAGCCTCAATAAAACATGCTTCACCGGGTAAGCTTGTGAGCCTCGCCTTGCGAGAGCACCAAAATCCAAAGAGAAAATCTTGCATGCAAGGCTGACCTAGCGAACATGCTGACAACAGCAAACTTGTTCTGCATTTTTCATGACTTTAATGGTTTCAAGGCCTTTCCAGTAACATGAATGGATCCCAAAGGACTTTAAGGCCGTTCTAGACTTAATTAGGGACACGTGGACCTGAGGTATTATGCTATCTCTATAGAAAAAAATTTAAGTAAATAGACAAAGACACATGAATAGAGAATAACAAGGATTGAAACTTAAATTATTTGTTCATGGAGACTCTAATACCATGATGGTATCAAGTTAGTAACCAAGAAAGAGAATAAATTGAGTGTTGAGAAAGTAGATGAAAGTGTTTGCGAAGTGTACATAATTGATTTGACTAGATTTCAGATGGAGTACAAGATAACAAACTGATAACAATATTAAAAACAAACTGATAACAATATTAACAGCACTCAACAAATCATAACAGAAAATAACAGTTTCTGATCTGTTATAATAACAGCACTAGCACTAGCCTTATTCCTACTAGGATTAGCTTACCTTGGTTTGCGTTTCCTTGAGTCTTTGAAGTTCAATGGTTTGTATATATTGGCAATAAGTTCAGCATCACAATTTTATTTCTTAAACAAAACTAATGTGTGAATCAAAAGCCGTAATTAATTTACGTGAATTGTAAACCCTGGTCAATGAAGCTAGAATATTGTCCAACGTAAACCACTAAACCTTGATGGCAACTTTTGTGCACCAGTACCATGCTCCAAAATTCAGACTTGGTTGCTTCTTTGTTGCTAATCGCATTATCCATCACCATCAAATTTATATATATTGTTTTTGCAGAAGTATTATTTCTCCAAACTGACTAATAGCTTTCTAATTTTGTTTTTCTAACTTCTAATTTCGAATTCGAGCTTTCAATTGACTTCTTGTTACTGCGGCTTGAGTTGTTATTTGTAGACACAATTTAACACTTAAATTTAATTAACCATTTTCTACCACAAACTGAAGAATATATATGAAAAGGGAATTTGTTTCCCTTTTGTGCATTGAAAATGTACTCTGAGGATTTCATTTCATTTTGGCAATATAACTATAGATTTGGCCTAAATCTTTTAAAGGCTGTTGTAAAAGTACTTCGTAATAATGGTGCTTTCTTTCCTGCACATTAGTTTGTGCCTCTCTCTAAATGTGACAAATAATATTATTTATACACTATTTCCATCACATTAATCTTAAATTGTTTAAGATTAAAAAAAGTTTCCAACACACTCTCTGTCTTTATTCCCAATAAAAAAGGGAAAGTGTAAAAGTGATGTATAGATGAGATATTAAATAACAAGGAGATCCAATTCCCTCCTATAAAGAAATTCACCACTTGCAGACACAAAATCTTAACAAGGTGATGCAGAACAACTCAACTGGGATTCACTAGCAGAATCTGCTTATTAGGGCATGTAACAAAGCAAGCAAGGGCCCAAACCCAGCTAAAAAGTTAAAACTTTAAAGATGAGGATGAATTGAACCAAGTCACTATTTGAAGAGTAAATGGTGATGTGGAAGGGCCTCTGACCCTGCTTGCAAAGGAAGAATGACAAATGAGCAAAAGGGGGGCATCATCACCCCTCATGCCATTGACACTGGTCTCATTGATGTTGCTTCATGGTGGGCCTCCATTTGTTTACCCTACCTATATATGTTATTTTTTTTTGGTTCCACAGGAAACATTCAACCATAACACACTATCATGAATTCCCCTTCAGATTTCAACACATGGGGCCCTCGATCACCAGAACATTTTTCAATAATTTAATAGGCCATATTCCACCCCAAACAAGCACGCTAATGAAAAGGCTCATCTGTAGACTCTAACGTATAGTCCCAGAGCAACTGGGGTGACATTATATATATCACAATGGTGTACTTTTTTTAATTATTATTATTATTTTCTTTCACAGTGGCGTATATGTAATGATAATAACCCCGTATTTTTCGCTTGCCTATTGATTTTTCCCTATTGAAGAGAGAAGAAAGGAAAACAGAAAATACAGAGATACAATCATTTTCTTGCCTATATTAATGATATTCATAGTAATGTTTTGCATCATTTTAACACTAAATGACACATAAGAAAATTCCATTTATTAACACACATTCTCCACCAAGCCCTAGTAATAAATGCAAGAATAATAATAGTCCTGATTAAGACAACCAAAATTTCCAGAATTTGATGAACAATTCACCATGGACGTTTTTCTTTTAATGACTTGGCTTGACCATTGTTGAAATAATTCAAATCTCAATTTTACTAAGTATACATGATTTTCCTCATACGTGTGTTACTTTTAGTGTATGAAATTTGGATGCGTGAGCATCATTTTCGCTTCATCAATCTCACTGGCTATACATAGTTTCCCACTTTTTTGGGGTTGCAAGTATTGAAGTTATATGTATGAGTTATGCTATCTATATTCATCATATATGAGAGATACTGAGTTGACTCACATCATATTTATCATTGGATGAGATGTGAACCTCATTCAAGTAGGATCCACATCCAATTCAATGGGGAATGATATATGAGTTGACATAGTGTCTCATATGTATATCTGTATGTGTATATGTATATGGAGGCACCAAACAGCTATACATGATGTGTGTAAAAGATATACGAGGGAGAAACCCCGCCTGCTTCACAACAGAAAACAAGCTGATATGGTGCACATGGAGCCAATATGATATTCACTAGTACTCTTGTGTGTTGCCATACATATAGGGAAACATTCTCACGCTCACTGACAGACAGTGACTCTTGGATCAAGCACAGGCCAAACCTCTCAGGGTCTTTTATATTCTTTTCTTTTCCTCTATATATAGCGCCGATCTTTAGATGTAGACCTTTGTATGTGGGTCCCAAATCACTTGACCAAAAGTCAATTCAGTCCTTTCACTAAATTCTCCGTTTCTCAATCCATCTCATAGTACTCTACACTGTTTACCAATAACGTATACAAGTACACACCCGCCACGCATAAGTGCATAACCTTATTCTTTCTCACGTTCCCTCCTTTCAATTTTATAAAAAGAAACAACATAAAGCAAACTCCTTTTCCTAAAGGCTTTGCCACACAACAAATTCTCATCATACTCACCACTCTCACTGCGTGTCTTTCCTCTCTCTTCACACACACACACACACTCTTCTCTCTATATCTCTCTGCAGGATCCCTCGTTCTGGCTTTGTAACAAGCTTGTTTTCCTCAATGGAGAACAACCCAGTTCAGCTTTTTCCTCATGTCACTGTGACACTCCTCCTTTTGATAACTATGTTGTTCCCTATTATGACTGAAGAAGCTGCACCACCAGTTTCATCCATCAAGACTGATGCACAGGCTCTCCTCTTGGTCAAAAAGATGGTTCAGAAGGATCCAAATAGAGTCTTGTCAGGTTGGCAGCTTAACAGGACCCCATGCAGCTGGTATGGTGTTTCTTGCACCTCAGGAAGAGTTACTCAGCTTGATCTTAGTGGGAATGGTTTGGCTGGCACTATTTCTCTTGATCCTTTATCTACTCTAGATATGTTGTCTGTTCTCAAGCTGTCTGTGAATTCATTTTCTGTAAATTCTACTTCCATGCTTAAGCTTCCATATAGTTTGACACAGCTTGATCTATCCTTTGGTGGAGTTTCAGGTCCTGTCCCTGAGAACTTCTTCTCTAGGTGCCCAAACCTTGTTGTTGTGAATCTTGCTTACAACAACTTGACTGGCCCTATCCCTGAAAATTTCATGCAGAATTCTGATAAGCTTCAGTCCCTTGACCTCTCTTCCAACAATTTGACAGGCTCAATTTCTGGCCTGAAATTTGAGTGCAACTCCTTGTTGCAGCTTGATCTGTCTGGGAACCTTTTATCAGACTCAATCCCAATCTCTTTGTCAAACTGCACCAGCCTTAAGAGTTTGAATTTAGGCAACAATTTGATTTCTGGGGAGATCCCAAAGGCTTTGGGGCAGCTAAACAACCTTCAAACTTTGGATCTTTCCCACAATCAACTCACCGGCTGGATCCCTTTTGAGTTGGGGAATGCATGTGCTTCCCTTGTAGAACTTAGACTTTCTTTCAACAACATCTCAGGTTCAATCCCAACCAGTTTCTCTTCTTGCACTTGGCTGCAACTTGTTGACATATCCAACAACAATATGACAGGTCCATTACCAGATTCAATCTTTCAGAACCTTGGATCATTGCTGGAACTGAGGTTGGGAAATAATGCCATCTTTGGGCCATTTCCATCTTCAATATCTTCCTGCAAAAAATTGAGGATTGTGGATTTCAGTTCAAACAAGTTTTATGGATCTATCCCCAGAGATATATGTCCAGGTGCAGCCTCACTTGAGGAGCTGAGAATGCCAGATAATCTCATTACAGGAGAAATCCCAGCTGAACTGTCAAAGTGCTCACAGATGAAGACACTTGATTTTAGTCTCAACTATCTGAATGGTTCAATCCCTGATGAGCTTGGACAGCTTGAGAATCTTCAGCAGCTTATAGCATGGTTCAATGGCTTGGAAGGAAAGATTCCACCAAAGTTGGGTCAATGCAAGAATCTTAAGGATCTTATATTGAATAACAACCACCTCACTGGTGAAATTCCCAGAGAGCTGTTCAACTGCAGCAACCTTGAATGGATATCACTGACAAGCAATGAACTCACCGGTGAAATACCGCGAGAGTTCGGCCTCTTGACAAGGTTAGCAGTTCTGCAGCTTGGAAATAACAGCTTCACTGGGGAGATACCAGGGGAGCTAGCAAATTGCAGCAGTTTGGTGTGGTTGGACTTGAACAGCAACAAGCTCACAGGTGAGATCCCACCAAGACTTGGCAGGCAGCTAGGAGCAAAATCATTGTTTGGCATCCTATCAGGAAACACTCTGGTGTTTGTGAGGAATGTTGGAAACTCTTGCAAAGGAGTTGGAGGTTTGTTAGAATTCTCTGGAATTAGGCCTGAGAGGCTCTTGCAGGTACCAACATTGAGGACCTGTGATTTCACTAGACTGTATTCTGGTGCTGTCCTCAGCCTGTTCACCAAGTACCAGACTCTGGAGTATCTTGATCTTTCATACAACGAGCTTCGCGGAAGAATCCCAGAAGAATTTGGAGACATGGTGGCCTTGCAGGTTCTCGAGTTGTCTCACAATCAGTTATCTGGAGAGATCCCTTCATCACTTGGCCAGCTCAAGAATTTGGGTGTGTTTGATGCATCGCACAATAGGCTGCAGGGTCATATCCCAGACTCATTCTCAAACCTCTCATTCTTGGTGCAAATTGATCTGTCTAACAATGAGTTAACAGGGCAAATCCCATCCAGGGGGCAACTAAGCACCCTTCCAGCTTCCCAGTATGCAAACAACCCTGGCCTCTGTGGTGTTCCATTGCCCGAATGCCGGAACGACAACAGCCAAACCACAACAAGTCCAAGCGAGGACCTCAACAAAGGAGGCCATAGAACCGCAACTGCATCATGGGCTAATAGTATTGTCATGGGAATTCTCATATCTGTTGCTTCTGTATGTATCTTAATTGTGTGGGCAATTGCAATGCGTGCAAGAAGGAAGGAGGCTGAGGAAGTCAAGATGCTTAATAGCTTGCAAGCATGCCATGCTGCCACAACATGGAAGATTGACAAGGAGAAGGAGCCCCTAAGCATCAATGTGGCAACCTTTCAGAGGCAGCTAAGGAAGCTCAAGTTCTCACAGTTGATTGAAGCAACCAATGGCTTCTCAGCAGCAAGCCTTATTGGGTGTGGTGGCTTTGGTGAAGTGTTCAAGGCCACACTCAAGGACGGGTCGAGTGTCGCGATAAAGAAGCTCATTAGGCTGAGCTGCCAGGGAGACAGAGAATTCATGGCCGAGATGGAAACCTTAGGGAAGATCAAGCACAGAAACCTTGTCCCTTTATTGGGATACTGCAAAGTTGGTGAAGAGAGGCTCCTTGTTTATGAGTACATGGAGTATGGAAGCCTAGAGGAAATGCTTCATGGGAGAACAGAGACGCGGGATAGGCGAATCTTGACATGGGAAGAGAGGAAAAAGGTTGCAAGAGGTGCTGCTAAGGGGCTTTGTTTCCTGCACCACAATTGCATCCCTCACATCATACACAGGGACATGAAATCAAGCAATGTGCTACTTGACCATGAAATGGAGTCAAGGGTCTCAGATTTCGGAATGGCAAGGCTAATAAGTGCACTTGACACACACCTTAGTGTGAGCACACTAGCAGGAACACCTGGTTATGTTCCACCAGAGTACTACCAAAGTTTCAGGTGCACTGCCAAGGGTGATGTTTACTCATTTGGGGTTGTAATGCTGGAACTGCTCACTGGGAAGCGCCCTACTGATAAGGAGGACTTTGGTGACACAAACTTGGTGGGTTGGGCCAAGATGAAGGTGCGTGAAGGGAAGCAAATGGAAGTGATTGACCCTGACTTGCTCTTAGTGACTCAAGGAACAGATGAAGCAGAAGTCAAAGAAGTGAAGGAGATGATTAGATACTTGGAGATCACATTGCAGTGTGTTGATGACTCTCCTTCCAGGAGGCCAAACATGTTGCAGGTAGTGGCCATGCTGAGAGAGCTTATGCCTGGATCAAATGAAGGAAGCAGCAATAGTGCTTGAAACCATGTGTCGTTTATTGTCCATAATTATAATGACGGCTGAATGAAGATAATTTGAGGCTTGTAAGAATTTTCTCTCTACAGCTGTGTTACTGAGTTTCTTGTGCCTAGTTTACTCAATTTATGTCTTCATTTGCTGTGTTATTTAGTATTTATTTATTGTCAGAAAGTGATACAATGTAACTTCCGACCGATATTAACATTATTGGAGTACATTACATACATATGAATTCAGGACCATGAGAGAGACCATGCTATGCAAGACAATGATCACTCACTGATTCACCATGCTGAGAGAAATTCAATTTAAGAACAAATTTGTCAATCAAATGTGTGGAAAGATACACTAATAAATTTGAGGTGTACTTAAGAAGTGGGGAGAGGATGGCAAACAAGGGATGGAACTCCCAACGCAAAACCACAACACCCTCTACACATAAAGATAAGGGAGATACCGTTTGACAAAAATATATATAAATTGAAGAAGCAGGGTGAATTAATTATAAAGTGAAACCCTATTGGATAATTGGTTCTCTTTTTCTAGTTTTGCTTATTTGCTATAATTTATTGGAATCTTGAAGTCATGATAAAGTTTAAGATTGCTTTTTCTCTTTCTTATATTAGAAACCCAATTAATTTTATTAAGAACAATACTAAAAGTAACAGACACAACACATTTTCTGGATGATCCCGGATCCTTTCCTTCCTGAGCTCAATAAAGAAAAGGCCAAATGGGCCATCACCGCCAACCGAATGCATGATCCAGGAGTATGCCCGCAATCTCATCCGACAATACCAACAAGAAATACATGTTGATGTCTTGAAAAAGAAAAGAAAAGAAAAGAAGCAGCAGACCAGTGGAAAACAAAACAGAAAAAAGAAAATAATCTATAAAGAGGATGGTACACCCATGAGACATGACATTACTCTTAACATGGAACTAAATCATGAAAAACAATTATCTTTATTTTTAAGCTTCCAACCAAATATATTTTAAAAAATAGAAAATTAAAAATGAAACTTTTTTTTTATGGGATTAAAAATGAAACTAAAAATAAATAAATCATCCCTTAATTAGAGCTATCAATTAAGGCCCACCCCAATGGGCCTTAGTAAGGCCAGCCAGGTTTTGGACCGGGCATAGAGGAACATCAACAATAACCTCATATCAGACCATGAAAAAACTAGTATATCAAAAAGAAAGACCATCTAACAAGTGTCAGTTTAAATAATAAGCAAGTTTGAATTAAATCGATGAGGGATTACCTTTGAAATACTACTTTTTCAAATAAAATTTCCTTAACGAACAACCAAAGACTATAGTTTGTTTAAAATAATAAAAACTGTCATATTAGAACATGATAAAACAAAAATTAAGCATAAGATTATATAACCAACAATACACAACTCTTAGTAATACACATTATAATATGGACGATTTTACATCGCATTATAATAAACATAACAGTAAATGTGAGCTTAATAGATATTGATCTCTAACTATAAATGTTACCGCCACATATTTATGCAGAACCAGAGCACCAAACATGGGGACATCAAGCCTATTTCGTGGTACATATGTCACTCCAGTATTGTATATAACAAATGCATCTAAATACATCAACACACTAGCAACCATGCATGACCAAAGCATTGAACACAAGGCACCAAAGCCTCCGTTGCAATACACACTCTAGCACTACCCGTAAAACGAAACTAAAGTGCTAAAGTTATCAAACCACCGGTAGAGGTAACATGAAAATGGAAGGTGAGAAAGGAAAGCTACCTCCACATAACATAGTGGTTTCTGGCGACCACTGTGTATAGAGTTTTGTTATAGCCTCCTAATAGTATGTCTCAAGATGTGCCTAAATAATAAATAAGGTAAAAAGGTGATATAGTCAATGTCTTGAAATTTTCAAAAGTAAAGTATTGTTATTTTAAATAATACTCTCTTTGTCATTGAATAATTATCCATTTAAAAAATTTAGACATTATTAATTATTTTTTTAATCAATGATACTTCTATTAAGTACTATTAACTTATTAGTAAAGAAGGAGAGTGAAAATTAGAATATTAAAAAGAAACAAAGATAATTTAATAAAATATTTATAATTTTTACTAACATTGATATTTTACCAATTATTTCCTTAATTTCAATGAGTGTTTATAACTAGATAATTATTTAAGAATGGAGGAAGTACTATGTGCTATCTCGGTTTTCTAATAAATTTCCGTCTTAACTTATGCACACATATTAAGAAAATAATTATATGAATTTAAAATTAGATAAGTTTAAGTATATTTTACAACACTACTCTTATCATCGACTTCACTATTCTCTCTCATATTTAATCTATCTACTAATTCTCTGTCTCTCTCATAAGGGTATCAAGAGAAAAAATAATTAATATTGTCTAGAATTTTTAGAAAGGGACAAATAATAATAGAAATTGTAGATGGACATTTATTAGAAAATGGAGATAGTAGGAGGATGTTTAGGAATATATAGTAGGAGGCTGAATCATTTTCTCTGTATATACATATGCATTAGAGTTCCATTTAAAGATAGAAGAAATAAGAATTCTAGTTGAATAGATAATAAAAGAGTAAAAGTTCATTTTAATCATTGAAATTATGTATGAATTTTATGTTAATATTTGAAATTATGTAATTATCAATTTAATTCTTAAAATTGTGAAATGTTATTCAAGTTAATTTAAAGAGACTAACTTGAATTACCAAAAGAATTAATTTAAATACTTTTCACAATTTTAATGGTAATGTTGAATAATTTCTTAATTCAAGTTGGTATTCATGGTAGTGTTTAATAATTTTTTTAATTTTAAAGATTAAAATAAAATATATGCATAATTTTAAGGTTCAAAATAAATTTTTAGGTAGAAATTAAGAGTTAATCAAAAGTAAAAGGATCGAGGGAGGAGAGCAAAGAAGAAGTGGCACGCTCGAGGGGGAAGGGTATTAGCATGATGATGGTTCCGTTCGCGTAAGGTGCATCATACGTTAGAAATTCATATTTCTCAAATGTAGTTAAATTTGTGAGCATTTAGTTTAGCCACATTTAATAAATGTTGTCAGACATCTCTTGCGTGGCATTCTTTATTTTTCCGGTGCATGATACCCTTGACCCGATTATTCTCTCCTAAACACGTAGTTTACATTTTGAAAACAGTAATTGGATTTGGAAGACAAAGAATTCTTGTACCGTAGTTGTCTACCAAGTACAGATCAGCCAGCCAGGTTAAGGGGTGGCAGCCAGTTTTCCGTAAAGGATAATATATATACTTGAATAAAATTATTTATATCCACTTACCCAATTCTTAAATCAAATAACAATACATACATATTTTAAAAAATTGATTTTGAAATTAAAAAATATATTTAACTTCTGCTTTTCAAATTTTTTAAAAAAGTAACAAATACAGCAAACCTAATCTAAATTTTTTCTTGGAGTAACTAATTCAGGTAATCCCTCAAGAAAATTTCACAAAACTATTTAGTCCTTTAAAAATTAAAATTAAACTCACAGTCTCTCAAGATTTTAATAATAGAACATATTAATCTCTCTGTATGTATTTGATTTTTTAAAGACTAATAAAATTATATATTGACCTGCTAATATAATGTTAAGTGATATACATATATATGTCATTTGAAGTGGAATAGAGTTTAAAATAACTCATTTTAGTAATTAAAATTCATAAAATAAGTTATTTAAATTTTTATTATAAATCATAAAATAATTTATTTTTTTGTAATTTTACATACTAAAATGAGTGTAATATGTTATAAAATAGTTTCATTTAGCTTACTTCTAATATTTTAATAGGCATATCATCATTATATTGTATTATATGTATAAGTCTATTAATAAAAAAAATTAATATATCTATTATTTTTAATTTTATGAGACCATAAAATTAATTTTTTAAAAAATATAAAATAATCTACCATAAAAATCTTAAATAACTAAATAGGTATTCCCTCATTATCTTTCGATAGGCTATACAAAGAGCCAAAAAGTGTAGGTTGCAGAGCCAAAAAGAGTAGGGAAGCATTAATTAAAGGAAGGGGGCACGTGGTCCCGAAAGCTGGATAGTATCATTAACAGTAACAGGTTAACCCAGTGGAAGCACCTTCTCTCTGCCTTAGGTTTTGCTTTGCTTTGAATTGTCAAAGAACAATCACCAGACGCCAGACCCCTTTCCCTCCTCATCTTCCGGCCTTTTGCGTATATATGTTAAAAAAAAGAGAAGCTTTTATTAATTTATTTTTATAAAATAGAGATTTCAAGGTATTTTAAGAGCAAAAGAAGATTATTTATAATTAATTTTTTAAATATACCAACAATATAACCAAAAAATATATTATCATTCACTCATATATTATTATATTAATAAATATGATTCATTCTTATATTTATTACTTGAAAAATTATATAAAAATAAAATAATTTAAATAAACATAAATTAATTATTATAAAAAAATAACCTTCTTCATTTGAAAAGCAATAAGGGGTTCTTTTTATAGAGGCATAATAAAGGTCTTTGTAGGAAAAGAGAAAGATTCGAATCTTAAAAATAACATGAAAAAGCGTAAGTGTATATTGTATCTAAAAGAATTTGTTTGGCTCCTGAATAATTGTCCTTTTATAATTTAGATTTTTATTAAATAAATATATTTATAATTTATTTTTTGAAACTTTATAAAATATGCTTTAAAGAATTAGTCATTAATTTAAACATCCGAGTATGTCATTGACGAAAGAAAAATTATTAAATTAAAAATTCAATAAACTAATCTGATGGTTAGAGCATACAAGTTCAATTGCTTGAGTTCAAACTTGCAAAAGTTAATATGAAAAATGTTTCTACTTTATAATGTTAAAAGTCAATTTTAAAAGGCAAGTATTATTCCATTGACTCCAAAAGAAAAAGCTCAACCTATACCGCCAAAAAAAATGTTCAACCTAATTTATTTTTTCTTTCATTATTTCAAACGAAAGTTCCCTTCCATATACTACTATTCCAACAAAGACACGTCGAATTTTAAATAGAAATCTAGACAACAAGAACTTAGTGAAAAAAATTAAAGCAAAATTTATGTTATATGATTATTAATCTTTGGATAATTTAAGTAAATAGATGCTACCACTAATTCGATCACCACTACCGTGTATTTTGTTAAAAAAAAATTGCTTATATTATTCTCAATTTATAATACTGCTCATCTAAAATTTGAGAATTTTTCTAATGAGTATTCTAAGAGCACTCATTAAGAAATGAAAAAAAATACATGTAAAAAAAATAAATAATAAATAATAATTTTTATATTGAAATATGAGTTTTTAAAGTTTTTAAGATATTAAATACAACTTTCTCCTCTAAAAATTCTTGTTCTTTTGGACAAATTGAAATATTAAAAAATCAATACTACTGCTCCCATATATGAACACAACTATTAAAAAAAATTTACTGTTCTTTGATTTCATATACATGTAATAAATTTAAAAGAATGACATGGACTCTATGGTATTTTGCACCTAAATTAATTGAAAAATATTATTTATACTCAGATACTTTCTCGATCCGCATCTAATTTGTTATTGGATGTAGTGTGAATTTTATTTGAATAAAATTTACATCTCATCTAATAATAAATAAAGTATGAATCGATATAATATCTTATATAAAATGAGTCCAACACCACAATTCAAATTAATTAATGAAAAAGCTACTGTATCCCCACTCCATTGCTGACATTCTGCACCCTTCCCCTCAGCTGTTAAAAAGTGTGTGCATCTTTAGAGCCTTGTGTGCGTTTGTTTATGTTGAGAGGGACGAATGCTTGTGCACAACCATTCAACTGTGGCACTGAAAAACATGGCGTGTGTGTGTCTATATGCATTTAAAAGGAGCACATTTATATGCAGTGAAAACGACCCTCCGTCTTTCACCCCTTTCTCCCTCTAGTCCTTTTTGTTTTCCCATATTGAACTCGACCTCAAAAAGGGAGATATACCTCCCTGTGGATCGTATAGAGGAGGAAATGGTCCCAACCAATGCTATCATTCACCCAGATGCATGTCACATGTGTCATTCATTTAATATAAACTTAATTAGAAGGGTCCGTCCATACGCGCAAGCCAAGCTGACACATCAAACATCATACTTTAGTCCAAGAACATTTATAACATTGTCTCGGTTTTTCCTTTATACAATAATAAACAATTCTCCCTCTATTCCTCACCACATGCATGCATTGCCTCTAATGTATAATCCGTATAATGCCCACCGGATATTGACCAAGATTCAAGAATTGCAATTTTTGTTATATATAGAAATCATATTTCTAGTTTTTCTCAATTTTTTTCTTAGTTTAATCCAGAATTAGAATCAAAATTTCAGCCCAAATTACTATACTTTATATACTCCCTCATTCTAGATATATTGAATATCTAATGTATCAAACTTTTATTGACTTTTTAGAAGATAATTAAAAGTAGACGATTACTACTTGAGCCATCAGTAGATGGTACCCAACCCAACCAGTGTTCTGACTATTTATTATGTATTTATTTTTGCATGAGAAAAGTGGGAAGTTACTTTACACGCCAGTCTTTTATTGCCATCCAATAACAAAAGGGGAAAAAAAATTGACCGTAATATAATTAGGTTAGACATATGTAAGGGTAAAGCTAACTTATAGACATGATCTTGAATTTTTCCAATATAACAAATAAACAGATGAATATGTCAAAAGTACAAAACAAGTTACAACTCACCTTTAATATATCAAACCTTCAACAATTGTCAGTCTCAAACTTCTAAACACTGCATCTCGACAGAAATAATAATAAAGAATGTGACCAACTTTCCTTAAATAATACAATTTTCGGCCAGTCGAGAAAAAGAAAACTGGAAAGAAGAAGGAAAAAAGAATAAAAGAAAAACAACCATGAGACTTCTTGTTGAAAACTTGTCCTGCAATATATCACCTTTCCCTTGGGCAGATATTTTTTCTTTTCTCTTTTTTTTTCTTAGTTTTCTGAACAGCATATTGAATTTTGGTTACTGTATATGTCATTCAGCCTCCCCATCTGTGTTGGCTGAGGACATATAACTCATTACAACGGAGGTCTCTTCTGATGGAACCCCATGTCCAGCAGTAGCAGTGGTAGACTGGAACTGTTGCTTGCAATTTTGGCAAGTTATTTCCATAACAGTTGAACTCATCTTCTTGATGGCTTGTTTTCTCAGAGATTCAGCTTTTCCAAGCTCAGCTTGTGCTTGTTTCCTTATCCTCTTAGCATTCTCAAACTCAAGCTCAGCTATCTCAATTTGGCGTTTGGCTTCTCTTCTAGCCCCTTCTGCATAGGCCTTTTCTTCCATGGCCAACTTGAGCTCCTTACCAGCAAACTCCTTTAACCTTGCCACTTCCAATGTTGAATCATTCATCACATTATTCCTTTCTGCAATTGGTGGGCTCCTATGTGTTTCTGAACTTGGCCTCTCTGATTGACTCCCTTTGTCACCACTGCTTGAACCTATTGAGAGCTTCAACCGGGTCTCATGGTTTTCTTTTGGATTTCTTTTTTCTTGAGTATTTATTGAAGAAGGTAATAGCTGAAGTTCTAAGTTATGCCCCTGATTGGAGCTGGTAGGCTTATTGTGTATATCTGAAGTTAACAAGGAAGCTTGTTGATCAGCTGGTTTTCGGAGTGGAAGTCCTTGCAATGGGGCTATGCTAAAATTGGCCTCACTAGATGGACTTGTGCTTGAAGCTGTTCGAGAAGAGCATGCAGGTTGCAGTGCTTGTAACTCTGCAGGCCGGTGCTGCCGGACAGTGCAGGCATCTTGGTGTTCTATGAAACTCTCCACCCTGAAATTAACAACAAAAGGTTAGAGTAATTATATTATAGGATATTATGTGCTATTAGATTAGAACTAGATGATGATATGTACATCTATGTGTGTTATGGCTGCATCTTATCGTCCCTAAAAACTTGGCCAGGTAAAGATATGAAATCTTATTCATGTATGGTGTTTTATAAAACAAACATGAAGCAATAAAAAAATATTAATCAAAGATCTAGTCCATGGAATCATGTGGGCAAGTTCAAGTTGAACAGTATAATTATAACAAACAAGACAGAATGATAATCAAATGGGGTCTCCATAATAGCAAAGATAGAATAGCAGTTTCCTTCCTGTGTGTATGGTTTAGTGGGTCTTGTTTATTTAGTTTATCGATACTGCCCTTAAAAGTTGCCATTGGCTCAAGCCAGAATATGAGGTTGGGTATATACTGTTCATAACATATATATATTGCTTGCGAATTTGAAAATTTTCAACTTACGTCCTAGAAATTCCCAAAATAAAACATTTAAATAATGATAACCTCAAGAATGTGGAAATCTTTGACATGAAAGGTATCTGAGAATTAGAATTTCTGTTTCTCCCTACCAACAGAATTTTAGGGTTTGACTCCCAATGAAACTACACAAGAATAATCATATAGTATAATTTAAGAAGTAAAATAATAATAATAATAATTCGGTTTCCGTTGAGAATAAAAAAACAATTGCTCAGCTCAGCAGGGCTGAATCTCATGAGCCACACACAAACAGTCACACACCCCAAGAGAGAGAGAGAGAGTTGGAAACTAATTGGAATGAATGAACTTAGTTGTTATGTAGTTGTAGTTGTTGTTGTGAAGAGATTAAAAAAAAAAAAACACAACACAAACCTGGAAAAGACACGGCCACAGTCACAGGAATGGCCTCTGGTGCCACAGGTCTTGATGTGAGCCTTGTAATCAGATTGAACTGCGTACCCTTTGGAGCACTTGTCACAAACCCACTGCTTGTGATTGCTGTGCTTCCTCCTGAAGTGCTTCTTGATCCCAACAAGGTCACCAAGTGCATGGCAAGGGTCATGGTGCAAGCAACTCGGCTCAGGGCAAACAAACACCTTCTTCTTCATCCCTTGTGTCTCCCTCTTCAGCAGTTTCCATGGCACTTTATGCCTCCTCCTGTGCATTTGCAGATTCTGGTCTCTCTGAAACCCTTGGTTGCAGATCTCACACACATACCTGTCTGATTCCAGCAGCGTCTTAGGTGAGAGAGACACAACCTCAGCATCTGGATCTGCTTATAAATAACACACAACAACCAAAAAACGGGGGAAAAAACAAAATTAACTTTGGAGGAAAAAAAATACAAAAGAAGACTACAAGTAAGTGTTGTTGATGCTGATAAAAGCTTGAGACTTTTACCGGGTGTTCCTGCTGGTCTTCTTTTTCTTTTGTTATTAGCCACCCCATTTTCAGATAATGCAAAGGCGGCATCAGAAGAAGATGGTGCACCAGAAGAATTGGCACTGTTGTTGTTGTTGTTGTCGTCTAACATGGGTGGAATTTTGTGTGTGATTTGAGGACTATATGTTGGGGGAAGTTTACTCACACAAAATTAAATTCCCGCAGACCAGTACAGCAGGTGAAGTTTGTAATAGTGGGGTTTCAGCTTTAATTATAGAAAGAAAAGAAGAAAAAAAATGAGAATTGATAGTGGCACAACACAAGGAAGAGATAGAGAGAGAGAGAGAGGGGAAAAAGCTATTGCTTTATGTAATCAGCTTTCTTTAAGGCTTTTCCTAGCTTTTTCCTTTGCCCACGAGCTTTCTTGCTTTGTTGCTTCATTGACCCCTCACCTCGAGCAGGTAAGGTTGAAGGCAAGTCTTGTTTATAAAGCTCACCCTCCACTGTGTGTAATTTTTTTTTTTATCTTTTTGGTGATTAGCGGGTGTTCATGTGCTTTGCTTCGGCTGACCCAACCCAATCCAATCACATGACTAGTCATTCTATAAAATAAGAAAATGATATTTTGACACTTAAAAAATAGGTATTTATTTAAATATTTATTTTATAATTATTGAATATAATGGTGGTTCCTACTTATTCTTAACATTCATCATATCTAAAATTATAAAATAAATATTTAAATAAACACTTATTTTTTTAATATCAAACTAACATTACTCCTAAAATAAAATCCTTTGATATATCGGAAAATTGGAAGAGATTTTGACACAATAAAATAAGGTTACCTAAAATTAGGAGATGTAGTATAGTTGATAGGTAGCGGTTATTACTTATTACCGGAGGCCATGGATACTCTAGAAAAAAAAATTATTGATTAAATAAAATAAAATAGTACAATCTGCTTACTCATTATGAATAATAGTCATGACAAATATTATTTGTAATATTGTAAATATTTTTCCAAATAAAATTTAGGAGTCGTTCGTAACTTATGTTCGAGGATATCTAAAGATGTCTTGTGAGAGATGTTTCTCTAAAAATGATAGAAATGCAGACTTATTTGGTTTTAATTTTTAATTTTTATTTCAATTTTTTAGATTTTATGGAAAAGTATATTAAAAATTATAGAAATTATAAAATTTAATTTTCAAATTTAATTTTATGTCTTGAGTATTTCCTTTATAAAATTTTAAAAATTGAAAAATTGAAAGGTGAAACCAAATAGAACCATAATTTTTCATTTAGAAAAAGACAATAAACTATGCTAGATGTTCAAATGAAAAAAAAAAAAATTGGCATGAACCCATTATCTGTATTTTTTGCTCTTCCTTTATGTGTGCTATAAATCTACAAAACAAGAACACAAATAATTACTTAAAATTCTAACTCCTTAGTATATATTTCCAACCACATGCTTGAAAGTCTTAGCCCCACACGCATAGAATGAATTTGGACAGAAACAAAAAAAACATCCTCCTCCAAATGCGATAAGAAAACAACATGTACAGCATGGTCATTGTCCACGATACTGTAATTTGCATGAATAAATGCCGGCCAAGAGCTCGCATTACGGGTGACCTCACACACATATCATCACATCCTCTCTCACGTGACTAAGTGACAAATCAAAGTCACACAGCTCTTTGCTTAAAAGGGCCAAGCAGCAGGGTGAACAGTTAGGGAATAGGGTAAAAGAAAAGGAAAATTCATCAGCTGCCATTGGCCGCATCATACGGGCGGCAACCTCTGCTCCCCATGGACCGAAGCGCATGTATTACGGAGGGGTCATATATAATTGGATCTAAGGTAAAATTAAATACGTCATCCATATGTATATATACAACAGTCATTTGTGGATGATTTGAAACCCCCACCATATATATATATAACCACATCAATCTCTGCGGTAATTGGTGAATGTCACAGAAGATATTATTATTATTTATAGAGGGTGGATTCACTTGGTTCGTTTCTTAGTTGCAAATAGGAACCCTCAATACTAATAATTAAGGAAGAAGAGGGCTTTATAACCTCACCTCGGCCTCTCGTTGAGCTCAAATTGGATTTATTATATATATGTACTCTTTCCTTTGTACAATATTGTTATTTTTTTTTCATGTTTACATCATTTGTTTTCAATCGACAGAATTTTGTCAGACGAGTGTGATTTATTACCAAAATAAATTAAAGGACACAGCATTTGAGTCCTTATAAATGGATACAATGTCTAGTTTCAAACAAAATACAACGTCAAAGCATTTTGAAACTATTTCCATATCTGTAGCTATAGCATCTTTTTTTACACGCCTTGGGTGCCGCGTCATTTGTATTAAAAATACATAACACAATATTGTGTCATACCTTCCATGGTAAACAGATGCGCCAATGCAAGGAGCAAGAATGTCCGATAAAGTCGCTAGATAACTGAGTTCGTGGACATCATATTTATGTCATGGGTTTGATATATGGTATGTATGGACAAAAACTAATTTGATGAGAAAGAAACAATACAACACCCACTTTGATAATCTCTATGTCTTTACGTCTCAAAGAATGATTAGTCACTATTACTTAGAATGAGCCATCAAAAAATGGAGGCACCAAATCTTGATGGAAAACTTATATCCTGCACTAGCTAGCATGACAGTTGAAATAAAACTCGAAGTAAAACTTTGAGTGTCAGGGTACAAACCAAGCATAAATACAAGCAAATGTCCAAATAAAAAAATTTCAAATTATCATCCAATTAAATACTTCTATTATTAAGATTTTTAATATAGTAAATGGTTAACTCTAACTCTTTTATTGATGTGACAATATATTATTATACAATGATGTATTGATGATGTAATATCAATCATAATTGTTGACTCTCAGTACTTAAAAGGTCATGCATATAAAAGTATGTGGTGATTATAATACATCAAAATTACACTCATAAGATCTATAAACTAAATAACAATATTACAAACTTGGCCTCCCTCCTCCCTGTTAATTTGCAATGGTGGCACAATATCGTGCTCGTGCCGACCTAACCAGTAACCAACCCAAGTGCCTCCCCTCCGTCGATTGTAATTCTAGCCACTCTCCTCGAGTTCATTCTTTGCCTTCATCTGTTTCTAAGTATCACGTTAAATATTTAGCAAGTCATTAAATATCATAAATATAGATTTTATGTGTGTTTACGTAATAAAAAAGATCAACTAATAATTTATATTATTTTGAATTAATGTTCATTTTAATCCTTGACTTTTCTATGTCGTTTTAATCACTGACTATTAAAATAAGTCAAATTAGTCCCCGGCATTATAAAATGCGAGTCAAATTAGTCGTTTATTCCACTTTTATTTAATATTTTATCAATTAAATAACTATGTGTAATGTTAAGTGATATCTTATTATACCGTGTGTCATTTAAAATATAATGAAGTTTAAAATAACTTATTTTAGTATCTAAAATTGTATAAAAACTAGTCATTTTATGACTTAGCATGAGTATTTAAATGACTCATTTTGTATAATTTTAAACATTAAAATAAGTTATTTTAAACTTTATTTTATTTTAGATGACTTATGATATATTTAAGATATCATTTAAGGTTACCTATCATCATTTAATTGACAGAATATTAAGTAAGATTGAATTGATGGACTAATATAACTCACATTTTATAATGTTAGGGACTAATTTGATTCATTTTAAAAGTTATGAACTAAAATGATTCACGAATAAAATGTGAGTAACTAAAGAGAATATTAACTTTATTATTTTTATTAAACTGGATATAGATCGAGTGTATCTAAGAACTTTTCGAACGCTGATCGAATGAATGAACTGGGGAATATGGCATTTGGCTTGTCCTAATAACGGCAATATTGGTCTCCCGGAGCAAACACAAAATGTCACAGTACCCCATGTGGCTTTGGTGCTTCTATATTTGTTTGTTCTTGAATGTTTTGATCTTGTGACACTTGCACATTGTGACAAGCTTTTGTGGTACATAACATCATAATTAACAAAAATTATTGCCCTGTTCTAATGATAAATTTTGGTGAGATTAATGATTTGCTTTAACTTTAGAATAAGAAAGTGTCATCTCACATTAAACCTTTTTTTCCTATTAAAAAGAAACAGAGAACTATATAGCGCGTCGAAAATTAATATTGCAGAAGAAATTAAAGGATATGTTTTCAAAATGGTTGTTGATTATCTGCCGACGAAGAAAAAATTAAACCGGTTGCGGATTGGTATCTTGCTTCGGAATGGACCCTATATGAGTCAAAAATCCCGCACATATCAATCCAACCTTTAATCATCCTTAGTCAGAGGTGTCAAATACTCAAATGGATTGGTCCTACCCACATTGAGCTAACTTGTTCAATTTTTCGTACTTGGCCGACTTGATTATTGTTACGTTATGCTGAATGATTTTCTATATCAAACAAAAATAAGTTGACCCTGGCCGATTTGGACCAGCTATATTTTCTAACAAAATTGAATTATTTCCAGGAAAATCCAAATGAGACATGAACATTAATCAGCATGAAGCATCACATTATGTCACGTTAAATATACCGCTAGCTACACTAGCACGCTGATTCAAAACAACAGCGCAAGTTTTTTCACGGATCTAACACCTAATTTGTATAACTGTGTGCTTGTGCTGCAACTCTTCCATGTTATAGTCAACCATATATCATTTACTCTGACGTACCAACTACATTTCCACGCACATTCTTTCATTCTTTTTTCCGATGGCTTGATACATTCACCCTTACAAATTAAAGGCAGTAAGACCTCTGTTAGTGTCCAGTTTATCATCACTATTGCTCACTAGTTGCGCAGATGAATGAGGCCCAAAGATGGGTTGGAGTTTTCTTACTCCTCGATTTATTGTGAGCAAGCTTTTAGTTGTTTCTTTAGTTTTTTGTGCTAGTGTTATGTTTCTTGGGAACGGATTAGTTGGTCCTCCCCAATTGGGGACCAACGTTAATCCACACTTCTAGATCATTAAATATCATTGGGTTTATCACTAAAATAAATGAATGGTGAAGATTTAAATGATGAAATGAATAAATGTAATTCTACAAAATAAGTAAATATGTAAATTCTCTAATCCACCCCTTCTATTTCTCTCTCTAATCTTAGCCCCACACACCCACTCTCAGCTGCCATCACCGTCTCTCTCTTTTGCTAGTAAGCTCCACCAACACTTCTCCAGCTTTTTTATTTTTTCGTCAAAAATATCCACCTCAGATTCTGTTTTTATCTTAGTTTCATATCAATTTGGTTGCTCCAACGAGAACATCTAGCCACATTCTCCATTCCATCCAATATCTCATCCAACTAAAATGTCCCAATACTCATTATAGCCTCATTTTGTTGTATGACTTGTATCAACAAGAGCCATAAGAACGACAAAGAAACCCAAAACATACAAATATGGAAATGGAAATGAAAATGCATAAAAAGAAAAAAACAAAAAAAAGACCACGATGAAACAAATGTGTGAGAGAGTGAGAGAGAAGAGATGAGATGAAAATCATATATGATTTATTTTATATGAAAACAGAGATGAGAGCATGAGAGATGTTAGTCAGAGAAAAAAGATAAAGTGCAGAATGAAAACTCGGGTGGTGGTCGGAAGAAGCGATGATCGGTAATGAAGGCGATGGGTAGTGGTAGAACTAAGGGAAAGATGATGGCTTGGGCAGCACTTGGTGGAAAGGGAAGAGGTTCAGTGTGTGTGGGTGGAGAGAAAAAAAATGGAAGGAGGAGAGGGTGAATGACATAATGGATAATTTAGGGATTGGAAAGGGTCAATTTAGTAAAAAGGTGGGTAGATTAACGTTGGTCCCCAACATTGAAGGACCAACTAATCTTGAGCCTTGTTTCTTTCATGTTGTTCCCCCATGTAGGGAGACTAACGTTAATCTCACTTGGACTGTACAATATACACCGTTAGATTAACGCAGAGTGAGATCTGCTTGTTCCTTATTTTATGACAGATTTATTGGGGATACTTTGTTAAAGAGGGCCTGCATTTTTTAATTTTTGCATTGGTATTCCTTCCCACACATGAGTGAAGCGGAGACACTTGGAGTGAGACGACCGCCGACAGATAGAGTTGATCATGAAGAGAGGCCTGCCAATGGGGAAAGAGAGACACAGCCGCCCCTTTGTGCTTCCTTGAGAGACACATCACACATTCTCGTTGTCCATTTTACCCACTACGTTCCACCCGCCCACCAGCCGCAGCCAACATGAGCCTTAACGTCGTCTTCTCCTCCTCACTTCTCCTTCCCTCAGTGCACTGTCCTCCCCTTTTGCATCTCATCCTGTGCCTCCTTCCTCCCCTACTGTGCAACAAATCACGTATAAGAGATCCATAAGTAACTTGAAAAAAAGAAGAGAGCGAAAAAAATTAGGTAGTACTACAGAGTAATAAAAACAGTCAAGTCCACAACAAAATGCCCCCACATCTAAGAAAATTACTCCAATCATACTATTACTATGTTTTAAGAATTAATCTATAAAGTGTGTTTGGAAAAATAACTATGGTAAATGGCATATGAGCTAAGCAGTGAACAGAGAAAAGACCAAGAAAAGTTCAGGTTTATATCACGTTTCCATGAATTCTTGCTTGCTCTAATGTCCTCTTTTAACAAAGAAAAAAGGTTCCTGCACCATTTCTTGCATCCTCTGTCCTATTTTTTCCAATAGGATGGGTGGAATGGGGCAAAAGATGAGTGTGGTGTTTGTGAAAGGGGTGAAGGGCAAATAGGGAGTCAGGGGAAGACGAGGTTGTGCGCCATGTGAGGTGTGCGAGCTGAGTTGGGAAAAATGAATGGTTATTAGAATGAAAATAATAAAAAATCAAAAGAAGTCGATGCATGTTGAACTATTAATCTGTCATCTATTAATTTCCAGCTACACATGCTTTAGAATCGATTGTTAATGGCGTTCAGTTTCTTTAAAAACAAAAATGTTGTGGTCCTATTCAGCAAATACTTTTTAAGAGGAAAGGGGGCTATTTTATAATTTTGTTAACGAGACTAGTGTTGGTCCCCAACATACGGGGACCAACTAATCCTCCGCCATAGTTTTCGCCATTTTTGTGTAGCAGATGATCACTAGGGTATATTTGGTTAGAGGATAAATGTTTTATGATTGAATTACATGTATAATTTTACATATTACATATAAAGCTTTATCATGAAAAATTTATCTCCATTTTTAACCTCCAACCAAATATATTCATGTGTAAAATTATACATAAAGTTTAATCATAAAAAATTTATTTTTACTTTTACCTTTTAACCAACATACTCTAAAGTGCAATCTGCTACTGTAGTAAGCAATGGAATCTAGGGGTGTTCATCATCTGTCCCGACTTGCCAACCCGGTCCGAATATCATTGGGACGAGTCCGGGTCTTAAAATTTGACCCGGTACACTTTTCAAGCCGAGTTTGGGTCATACATCGAGTTAGCCCGATCCGGTCCGAAGTTGGATAATTCTTTTAAAAAGATATATTTTTATAACTATGAAAAATTATAAGAATTTAAAATTTAACTAATATATTTTATATAACTTGATGTTATTTTTACATTAATATATTTATTTTGAAACTTATATCATAAAATATCTCTAAACTTTTATTTCTTTTTTAAAAAAATTTATAACTTTACTATGTATAATATTTAAATTTCTATATATTATTCAAATATTAAATTGACCTGGTATGATCTGAAATATAATCAAGTCATTATCAAATTTACATCAGTTTCAATCCATCCCTTATACAATCCGGCCGAATCTATTCTTAGAACTCACAAGAAATTTAACCCCGAGGTATCTGATGCAGCTCCAAGGACCATGTGTATCCCCAGTTTCCCAATTGATAAATAGCCCAGCCTAACAAAACCGTCACGCACGTCCCATGCAATAATTACCTGTGCCAATACTGCAAACATCCCTGTATGTACTTTTCATGGGCCAGCTCAGGCTCAGGCTCATGGCCATGCCCAAAGTTCCCACTTCAACAGTAAAATATTCGATTTATACTCTGTAAAACCACATGACCAAAAACAAATAATGATATACGATTGCTCCTCAGTCGTTGTTGGTGGTCATGCAGTTGGCTATAACACTCAATAGAAGCTTAACATGTGGATGGTATTCAATTATTTAAAAAAATAAAAAATTTAAATTACTGATTTATCCTTTCTACACTTATCCTTTCCAACCAATCCATCATTCCTTCCTCCCGCCTGTATCGTCTCTATTTCTCTCTCACAGACGACAGTTGCTTACACCTCTATCATGTCTCTTTCTCGTCTTCTCTGTGAAAATGAAAAAATATTTGGGTTCTCTCTTTTCGGCCAAACAGCACACATAACAAAAATGAAAAATTTCGGCTCGAATTTAAAGAAAAAAAACACAAAATTCCAATCATTATCTCCATTGCTGAAGCTTGAAGTCCTTGACAATCCACAACCCCATTTTCCCCAACCCTCTAAACAGAGCTTAGAACCATCAAAGACACCAACAAAATCATAAGAGGCAGCAACATAAATAGAAAATCTCACCCCTTTCACATATCCAGTTGCATAAACTCTAGCAAGATTGTTCCTTTTTGGGAATTAAACTCAATGGAATGGTAAAATAGTATCCGAGTCGTTTCCTGATTGTTGAATGTTACTGTCTTTCTTTGTATCTTCTTTTTCTGTGTGTGGTGTGTGTGTGTATTATTATTTTTTCTTATATTTCTCCTTTTATTTTTGTGCAACTGGTGGTACTACATGCTTAAAGAGTCCACTGATGGAATAAGGTAATTCCATGGGAGCAAAAGAGCTATTCTTGTCTGACTGCTATGATAGTCAAAGTGCTCACACTATTGACAGAAAATGGTTGCTGTAAAGAGGACAGAGAACCATAGAGACAAGACAGGAGAGAGGAAGGGGAAATGAATAAAAGATAAATCAGTAGTTTATATTTTCTTCATTTTAAAAATTATTGAACATCATCCACATGGTAAGTTTTTATTGGTTGCTGTGGCAAATTGCATAAAGTGCGTTGACTAACAAAATCGCCTGATAATAATACTCTGTTACAAAACACACGCGCATCATCCCACACGACACTAAATAAATTAATAATTAATAATAGACTACACATGATACTTTATTGAAAAAAAAAAAAATGCAGAACTTACCCCTTGGATCCATGTATACTGGGACCCAACCTGCCGAGGAAATCTTACCAAGATTATCCTTCTGTTTGCCCAGTAAAACTAGGGAATCTCAGCAAGATTACCATTTTACCCACTAGCAGAACAGTAGGACCCAACAACCACGCATAGTCAAGATCAATATGGCACACTGCAGTTGCTGCTTCGAATCAAGATTTCCATCAAGTGAAAATTGCCAATTTAATGTACCAAAAAGTTGCAAATTTGTCGCCATCCTATTAAGCTCTTCTTTTTGCTTTTCTCATAGTGCTACTGCTACTCATACATATTGATACATAGATCACTTTATATAATTTTTGATAAATTAAATATTATGAATCGAATTTGATGAATTGATGATATAAAATTATTTTATATTAAAATTTAATTAAAATTTTTTATTTATATAATTTTTTAAGTAATGAATAATAAATTGAGTAAAAAAAATTTTATATTATTAATACAAAATAATTACATTCATTATTTATTTAACCATAATTATTCATAGACTTAACTATCAATTGAAAATGGATTGTTGTGGGATCCATTTTGATAGATTGTAGCCGAAGAAGTAAACTTGATATTTGTTGATCAAAGTCATATGGAGTTATGTGCGCCAAAGTCTTTGTGAAATTAAATAATCATTTATTTTAAATATCATTCAATCCCTAATTTCTTCTTTGCTTTAGCGTTAAATCCTAACAACCTTATAAATCTAGATTGATTTAAGTCCGCTAAAATCGTAACACCTGAACTGTTGCTCAGAAAGTGTCGTTTGTTTTTTTAGTAATTTATTCCACCTCACTGCTGCTTTTGTAAGCAAACGGAGGCATCTCCAACATCGGATCCTTATGAGGCTCACCACTTTCCATCATAAACATTTGCATTATTAAAAGATCTATATATATATATATACGGAGAAACTTTTTACAAGACTTTTCCATAAGAAGTTTCTAGAAGTTTTCAGGTAAATTACGTCAAACTCCTCTTAGTTACGAACAAGAGATTTCATGGAATAGCCAACCAAAGGATGATCCCTTCGTTTGATCTTGCATTTTTGGACCTTTACATGTAGCAAATAAGATCACATACAAAATTTATACCTGAAAAGGATACGATAAGGGAAGATGGGAGAAAGAGAAGAAAGAAGGCGTTCATTTCAATAGAAAAATAAATACTTCCCTTTTTTTGGGGTCTAAAGTATGAGTCAATAATACATATGGGTATGTCATATGCTAATTTAAACGGGCTTGCCCCAACTCGTAGAAAGCAAAAAGCCATACATGCCCACAAAAAAATGAAGTTGCTATAAGTCGGAATAGTGGCCCGAAAAGTTTAGTTTTTTGGGCCACAATATTGAGCCTGCATTGCCCCAAAATTTAAAGCCATTGCCCAATCTTCTTAGGTTTTGTCAATATTAATTAATGACACCATGGTAGAATTTTATAAAATTTAAGATTGGGTCATATCGGATAAGATTCTCTATAAGGATTGTAAAGATAAAGTGCCTATGCAAGTTTCATTACTTTTGGCAACTAAATTTCAGTCTTTTGATTGGAAAAGGACAAAAGCTTATTTTCAAACCAGCTAAGCTCCAAAAGAAAAAAATTATTTTCAAACAGTTGAGGAGGACCCACCCATTTTCTATAATCCCATGAGGTGATTTTCTCATTAATCACCTGATTTTTAGTCAAGGTGTCAAATAAAGGTAAAATAAGTACTGTTGGAAAGTTATTAGTATCACACGTCAATGTGAAACTAGCTCTTGCTTGCAATATTAATTTTATCATACGCTGGGTCTCAAAAATAATGTAAAATAATGATTTTGCGTCACACATGCAACTTTTGAATCGTAAGTCCTAATAGGGCAAGGGTAGAAAGTGTATTTGAAAAGTGCATAACCTGTAGTTTTCAACAAAAACATAAAACGAAACCCTTTCCCCTTTATAAGAAAAAGTCCTTTGGATATCTTAGAGAAAATTGGGTACGAAAATAAAATGTCTACAAAAAGTGATATAATTCTTTAGAATTTTTGTTCTACTCGGTAAAATATATGGAAACATATTCTACAAAATATTAATAAATCTTATTGTCGCGAGTTTTGTCTCAGACATTAAAAATAAATTATATACAATAAGATATAAAAAACAAGCATACGATGACTCAATATATGGTGAATTTCATAACATTCTTGGTAGACTTGTTAATTGAGTGAACGATTCACGGCATAAATAATACTTAACTCGTTCCATGAATGGAATTAAAAAATCGATTAAAAACGGAAGTTAAGCTCACCAAAATTATCAGTATATCATTTTAATAAAGTTTGTCTAAACTCTAAAATATATTTGAGTGTAGGTTGGTGAATTTTAATTAAGAATTACAAAAAAAAAATGGATTTGATTATTTAGAAGACTTGAAATTTCGTAGAAAAAGGAGTTAATTAGGCTGAAAAATGTTTAAGGATGTTTTTAAAATGAAACTTACTTTTTTGTTTTTGGAGTTTTGATGTTATAAATTTACATACCTTCCCATCCTAGGTTTTGAATTTGACATAGAATCAATTAATTGAGATAATTTGACATGAACAAGGCAAGTCCTAATTTAGAGCCAACTATTTTGTTTCCCCTTTCCATCCCTTCCAATGTGTAGTGCCAATATCTACACCGCTCTTATCTTTTTTTTTTTATTATTTTAAATACTATTTATGGGAGATGGAAAAAAAAGTGAAAGAGAATAGGTGAAGGGAAATTTAATTCCACGCATTTAGATATTTACGGATAAAAAAGAAAAGCTTACGTTCCTTTGATATTATATAATTAATGCAGAATGGAAAATAAAATCTAATTATACAAAAAAAATCATAATTTTGTCCATACAAAACACTAAAAAATGTTACACATAAAATATAGAAGAATTAAACGTGTCCATAACATGTAGTTGTCTAGTGATTAGACACTTTAATTCTTCAGTAATAATCATTCATTTCATTATTTGAGTCAAATAACTATAGTTTTATTTTCGAATAAACATTTATTTAAGTTCATCACCTTTGATTAAGGTTTTGATCTACTCACAAAAGTTTTTTTTTCCTATTTTCGCCTCGAGCATTTTTAAAATATTTCAATTTTATCTTTTTGTTAAAAAATATCCAAATTATAAAAAAAATGAATGTAAATGTCAAATTACAATGTTAGAAAGTCATACTATAAAATATAAAAAGTCATATTACAATATTAGGATTATAAAACATAAAACATATCATATGTGTGTTCAAATTAAAACATCAATGACACACAAATTATAAATACAAATTTAATACTTTATGTTTTGTTGTAATTTCTAATATTATAATATTACATTTAATATTTTCTAATGACTTACTAGCATTGAAATTGCACATTTACATCAATTTTTTGTTTATAATTTAGATATATATATCAAAAGGATAAAGTTAAAATGTTTTGTAAATGTTTAGAACATAAATAGAACGAAAAATACTTTTAAAACTAAATTAGAACTTTGATCAAACATGAGGGACCTAAATATATGTCTATCTTTATTTTTTGGCAAATATGGAGACGAAAATGTCCTTTTGATAAGGTAAAGTAATGTGTGGACAAGGCTCACTTTAATAGAAGTTAAGAATATGTTTTTCAACTCATCAAGTGTTTGTAAAAATTTTTTATACATCATTTAATTATCAACTAAAAAACTTAAAAATTAAATTTAAATCATAATGATGCATGAGTTAAAGATTTTGCTTTTAATAGCATGTATGAGTTAATAATCTACTAAATAAAATAATCTATATGAACAGTGATACAAATTTCTAACACTATCAACTGCTTTATTCTCACACCTACTAAATGAATCAAATATAACATGTTATTTAATAATTAAAAAAAGCATGTTATTAACAATATCTTTATTATACGCAGATATTTGTTAATAATGACCGCCAGGGATTTTGACGGTCAAAAACCACATAGTTTTTTTTATTATTAAAAATACTATTTAAATATCTAAAAAACTAAAAATACATAAAAATAATGCCAGTTAAATACTTAATAACTATTATATATGATTTTGGTAGATTTCACACACTTTATTTATCACATCACATCAAATAATTATTAAGTAGGTGTTTCAATAGACATTAACTTTTTAGATATTTAAATTGCATGACTATTTTTTTATTTTTGTTATTGTTATAGAGTAATGTCAAAATTTTCATGCCTCTTTGGATTATCAGTTGAAGCCCCAAAATCATGTTAAAGTAATGATAACCATGGTTTTGTTTTGTGTGTGTTTTATTGTAGATGGGAGGGGAGGGGGGGATTTGTTTGGATGTTTATGTTCAAAATCAATATTAATTGCAAAATTCTATTTAATCCAAAGCATAAAATAGTTGTTTTGCTATCAATATTTTTGCATTGAAGCCTCAAGGGGTTGGTTGGGTGAAACATAATAGGATTTCACATCTGAAAGATCATATGTTTGAATTTCATATCTTTGAACTGAGGTAAGTGTAAATTCCTCTATAAGTATTCTATGAGTCTAAAGACTTTCCCTGACTTTAACTGAGAGCTACTTCTCATCCTAAATTTTGTTAATTAAAAAATGTTTTGGCATGAAGATATTTTTAAAAGATAAATTTGTCTTTTAAATAGTTTTTGAGCATGGATCATTTACTTTAGTTTACTTTTATAAATACAAAGCCAAACAATCAATTATCATGATTATTGTGTTAATATATGATTGAATGCCTATATAAAAAGTTTATACACTTTTAGTGTATAGAAATTAATTTTATCATTACTACTATTATTATTATTATTAATTTTACGTCAAATTTTAACTTATTATTATGAGTTTAATTTTTATGTATTATTATTATAAATTTTTCATACTGTCAATCAATTATATATTATCACATCAATAAAATATAATTTAGTTTTATACACACTACTTAAGAAGTTATATAAATTAGATCATAATATAAATTTTTTTATACAAACAATAATACATGAAAACTAAACTTTATTATTATTCTAAGATAAAAAAAACACACTATTAATATTTATCCTTAAAACGAGTGTTGCCAAATATATATATATATATATATATTATAGTGCCTCATAAACAAACACAACCTAATTTTTAGATCCGATTTCCTCTGTCTCTCTCTCTCTCTCTCTCTCTCTCTCTCATATTCAGATTGTTGGCTGGCTGGCTAGGTCATTCTCTTTCTCTTTCTCTTTCTCTTTCCTGCCGCCACTCTCTCTCCTCTCTTTCCTCTTTCTCTCTCTCTCAGATTTCTGTCTCTCTCATCTTTCTCTCTCCAGAAGGGCCAAACCCTAAAGAGCCGTTTGCACCCACCAAGTAAGTTTTCTCTCTCCTCTCTCTTCCCTCTTCTCTCTCTCTCTCTCTCTCTCTCTCTCCCCTCTTTCTCTTTCTCTTTCCCTTTCTCTCTCCCTTTAAAATTTTGAATAGATAGATGGGGTCCTTCATCTACCGCTTGCCGAACCCTCCCATTTTGCATCCTTATAAATATTCACTTTTATATGATTTTTTTTATTCTTGTGTTTGTTGTTTTTATTCGCCATTGTAAGCTAGATCTCCCATTCAAGTTCTCGATTTTTTGAAACCCTAGCTCTGATTGTTGATTCCCAAAATGGGAATCTGGGATCTGTACCGGATGCTCTCCTTTTCTGTGTGTTCTGTTTGGTTCTCGGGAAAATGTAGGAACCACAATGACCTTCAGATCGCGGGATTTCCCCTTTGTGGTGATTGAAATCCAGCAAGTTCCCATTTTGCACCCCTCGAAAATGGTAAATCTGGACTTGTTTGAGTTTGATTTGGTAATTTGGCTTTGATAATCTTAGAAAGTTTCGATTTTTTTTGGAATCAATAAATGTTGTGTTTCATGTACCCGGGGAGATCTGTTTGGGTTAGTGATTTTGGTTCTGTTTTTCTGTCTCTCTTTTTTGGTTGTTGATTTATTTTCTCTGATTCAGTGTGTGAGCTATATTGCTTCCAGAATGTTTCCTTGTTATGGTGTGATGTCAAGATTTTAGTATTGAGCGCTGAAAGAAGAAGCAAAAGGCAAATTTTGAAACTTTGATCTTTTGTTTCCTGTTGTACGTAGTTGTCATGGATGATGATATGTTGAACATGACCAATTGGGGTTATTATGAACCCTTCAAAGGGGGCCATCTTGGTCTGCAGCTCATGCCTGGTATGACAGATCGTGACACAACAAAGCCATTTCTGTCTGGTCGTGATCCAACCATGTTAGTTGGTGCAAATGGAGCCTTTCACCCCCGGGATTGTGTTGTCTCTGAAGCACCAATGCCAATGAACTATGTGAGGGATAGTTGGATCAACCAGAGAGATAGGTATTTCAATATGCAGCCCACAAATCCTAATTATGCTGTTCTTCCGGAAACGTCAGCAGCTCCCTCAGCCTCTCAAATTGCACAGCCACCTGATACATCAAGGGATGAGAAGGCTGATAGAATTGAAGAACCAGTTCAAAAGGCAGGTGGCCAATCAAAGAAAAGGCAAAGTAGGGGTGCTGCTGCAGGGATTTCAAAAGCTAAGAAACCAAGGAAGCCAAAGGATAACAGCAATGCTCCTCCTGTTCAACGATCAAAGCCCATGAAGACTATGGAGCTTGTTATAAATGGAATTGACATGGACATTTCTGGTTTGCCCATTCCAGTTTGCTCATGTACTGGGACTCCTCAGCAGTGTTATCGATGGGGCTGTGGAGGCTGGCAATCTGCTTGTTGCACCACAAATGTGTCGATATATCCTTTGCCAATGAGCATGAAAAGGCGTGGTGCAAGGATAGCTGGACGAAAAATGAGCCAGGGTGCTTTTAAGAAGGTCTTAGAGAAACTAGCAGCTGAAGGTTATAATTTTGCTAACCCAATTGATCTGAGGACTCATTGGGCCAGACATGGCACCAACAAATTTGTCACTATCAGGTAGATAGGTGCTTCTGAGACTTAAGACATTTTATCTGTTGCTTTTGTATATACACCTGTGTGGTCTTTTCACACAGATGTTGAGTTATTTGTTATCTAAGAATCTTCTGTCATGGTACTTCTACCTGAAATTTGGACCTTCCAGTTCTTTTGTTCTTTTACCCTCTTTGGCTTATGTGACAAGGGATGGCTATGTTGTCGGCATTGGCATCAACATTTATGTAGATGATCTGTTACCAGATCGACTATTTTTGGATAATACTCATTCACATTTTAATTTTATTTTCTCTAGGTTTTTGCAATGCCATTATCTTTAATTTAGATGTGTTTCTATTATCAATTAATTATATTTTCGTCATTCCTTTGGAGTTTGGCCTAAAGGCTCACTAATTATATGTTGACTTTGTTTCTTTGATTTAACCAATCAGTTTTGTAGTTATGTTTCTGATGACAATACTTTCACTACATGCTGCTTGAAACGTACCTTTTTAGGTCCATATTACCCCTTCAGTTAGGGTGTTTTTCGGAGTCCTAGCAGAACATGGTTCAACCTGGGGTTTCCTTTTTCGTGTCCTTCAGAGTTGAGACTGTACAATGGGGAAAACTCGCAAAAGCCTATATCTCTTTTATAATCCCACCCCCATCTTTTACCAACGAGATCAAACCGTGTGACTTATAGGATGGAGAAACTAGTGCCTAAACATTGTGTCCCTTGCGGGCTGACCTGTAAATTTTGGATGATTTACTGTCATGAATTAATTCAGTGGCGTTGGTTACAAACTTACAATATTACTGTGTTTCTACAATTTGTTTCTTGGTCTTGATTCTTAACAGTCTGGACTCTAGAGGCAGATTGGGAAATATTTGAATGAACAATGTCTCTCTCCCACATCTGGTTGAGCATAATGGAGACATCGTCGGATCCTAGTGATTTTTTACGCTGTCAATACAATGTCCTTGAAGCACCTATTTTTAGTTGGCTCTTGTTAGACAGGGTTGTGGCATTGTCGGTTGTTCAAAAATAGGAATTTGGACCATCATAGGTTTAGTTACTATATGTGTTAATTGTTATGTATAGCTAAGTTGTTTTGTTATTGTTAGACCATGGTGTCAATAGTTGGCATTTGGCAACTCCTGGCGGAATGTTGACCAAAAATATGGATGCATTCTGCATTAGGAAAATCTATGGCAGTAATATCACTTTACCTGTTTGGCATTTATTCTAGCTAGTAGTCTAGTACGTGGCCAACTTAGGTATGCATTTTTGTTTTTGGGTCTGACTTAGGTATGAATTTTAGAAATGTTATTTCTATACCGCTTTGGGTTTGTCCATTTTATATCGGGTAGTGAGGTGAGCTTTTGTTTTTTGTTTCTTTTGGGTTGTTGTTTTGGGTTTTTTTTTGTTTTGGGGTGTGAATTTTTTTTTTGTTTTGTTTAAGAGGATTTTTTTTATAACGGTGTTTGAACATGTAAATTGATATGAAATGGGGTATGGGGAGATTTGAACTGATAGGAACTAAGAATTGCTACAAAGGAGACATCACTACAAATTGCTACGCAGTGATTTGTGTATATCTAAAATGTGGAAAACTAAACTAAAATATTATTTTATCATAAATTAGTGTGTAGCAATTTGTGTATGAAAAATATCAATTATTTAGTCCTGATTGTATACAAATTGCTACATGGCGATTTGTATTCAAAAATTTCATATTGTTCATAAATTTTATAAATTTCAATATTACGCCTATTACACAATCCTAAACTCATTCAAAATAATGCCCCCTAAATTAACGATGTGCAAAAACGCTATGTAAATTTTAGTGTAAACACTTAATCCAGTCCTTAATAAAAAATTACATCAGAAAATTTGTTCTTAAAAAATAAAAAAGAAAAAACCTTGTGATCTGTCAAGAATCGTGTCCTATAAATTAACATGTTGACATCCAAATGGCATTTTAAAAGGATTTAAGAAATCACCTTTCCTTTTTTAAGAGATCATTTCTCTTGCTCAATGTTCTAAATTTTGGGAGGGTAGTAAATATTAAAACAATGTAATATTGCTTAAGGAGTACCAATGTGATTTAACCATACAACATAACAAATCACATTATTTGAGTTAACAAGTCATATATGTCATTTTGTTAAAATTTAATAGATAGATTTTATGGAGGGATTAATTTGTTCAACATTTCCATTCTTGAGGGATCACAATTTTTTTTTTCCATAGGGGACAATATTATCAGTTGCAATTTTTTTAAAAAAACAAAATTGGGTGTTCACTGTTTATTCTAAATTTTATGAAGATGTGTTGTACGCATTGCATGGATAACTTTTTTTTTTATCATTATATTAATTTTGGTTTTATTATTATTATTAGCCTATGCAAAACTGAGACGCCTACAGGCAATTTAGAATAATTTTCGGCATGAAATGCTTTTAAGGATATATACAATATAGCCGGGAAATTTTCTGTTCTTTGCATTGAAAATTTGTTACCATAATTTAAATTCAATAACTCTAGCTCACATTTATTCAATAAACTCCAGTTAATATTATGAGCCGAACCCAGTTAATTCGGTGTGGTTATTCAGGATGCTGAATGGGAATTTTTCAGAAATGATATGGAAGTTACTTTATCATTTGCCTCATTACAAAATTTGATCTCTTTTTATTTATTAACAATTTAACTATTCTAGAGCTCACTATAGTTTTACTTAATTTTTAATTAAGTTCCTATAGTTTAAAAGTTTATAATCTAGTCCCTATATTATACAAAAATTTTTAGTTAGTTCCTTATAGTTTGAAAATTTATAATCAAGTCCTTATATTATATAAAAATTTTCAACAAAATCCCAATACCATATTAAACAATAGGGATTTAATCACAAAACTTTTAAGTTATAAGGGCTTAATTAAAAAAATTTGTATAGTATAGAGGTAGGACTTGATTACAAATTTTGATAAAGTAGACTAAAAATTTTTAAACTATAAGGACCTATTTAAAAAGTGAGTAAAACTATAAGGATCTATAAAAGTAATTAAACCTTTCTTAAATGTACAAGCAAAAGGGTACAGTAATACTTTGTAGAAAAAAAGATGCTTTTACATAGTAAATTTGAAACACAATGAAAAATAATTTTTTTAAAAAAGGAAAATACATGACTAGATCTCATAAAATGTTTATATGAGATGAAATTTTTTTAATATATATAAGTACCTTATAAGGCACTAACTTTATCATTACCCTAACTTACCCTGCACGTAACAATTAGAAGAAAAATTTGAAAATTCTTAAGGGCCTGTTTGATTTGCTGAAAACAATTTTCAATTTTTCAGATTTGTAAAGGAAAAAACTAAAAAAATTGAAAATTGAAATTTTCAATTTTCAATTTTTTCAATTTTTCTTTCACAAATTTAAAAAATTAAAAATTGAAAAAAAGTAAACCAAATTGTCCCTAAGTGGTTTGAAAATAAGACAAAATGAATACACATATGCTAAGAGCAATGCTTCTTGGTAGAGAAAAAATTTGGTCACATTGTTATGAAAGAGTATATAACCAATCACGTGAGGTTTGGAAAGTCAAACAGGGAGATAGAAAATTTGTAAAACACGGAAACAAACCTTATTCTTTTGACTATTTATCCTTGTCGGGTCACTGTATAATGATTTGATATGTTTAAAATTTAATGTTTAATACTTTAATTTGCGAGTCATTTTTATTTATTACTTGAATCATATTTGTAATACAATTGATAAAGTGTTAGAGTAATAAATATTTTTTACTTTAAAGCACTTTTTCTCCAACTACAAATGCATGAACCTTAAAGGTGTTGCCTAAACCTGAAAAAAAACAGGACCAAAGATATTAAAAAAAAAAAAGAAAACAAAAGAAAGAAGGAAAGGGAAAAGAATATAATGCGCTAGCATGTTATCTAACCTTGGAATTAATGTAGGCATGGTTTGTGCATATTGACGATAAATTAGAGATGCTATGGGACACACAGGATGAAAACCCAATGCTAAAGTGCAAGGAACATGCAACAATTAATGGATAACAACATAAATTCAACGACTGAAAAATGATGATTACTAAGATGTGCACAGGAGATTACTGAAAAAAAGTGCAAGCCCGAGGAAAAATCAAATTCACAACTAAAACTACAAACCTTCTGGAAACACAAGTAAGGAACAGGATTCCAAAGGGTTTTCAATACAAGAAAACATATACACGACGGCAAACAAAAAGATAGAGTGAAGGAAAGTTACTGCATGTTCATCCGATGTAGGCAAAAATAACACAAAATGGGAGACTCTTACAACAAAACAACGTGCACAGGGATTTATGTTGCACGGATAATGGTACATATACCAGTATGGCATGAGTACAATACGTGTTATCCATATAAATCAAATTAAAAACATATAAAATATAATTAAGAGTACCTAAAGATACCGGTAAAGTATCCGATATGATACATATCCCATGTGAGTATATCGACTATTTTGGAGTATTTAACATAAGATAAAAGTGCAGGCTTTAAGTTTCTTAAACTACTACATGGGAGACTTTGGATTTCAAGAAATAAATAGCAATGCTTCATTTGGCATTCTAGAAGGTAGAAACTTAGAAGCATTGATGAATCATTAAAATGGTCAGAAAATCTTTAGGAAACTTTAGAAAACTTCTTATTTTTCAGAAGACCACAACTCATGCTTATTTCATGTCCTAATAGGCTACTAGTTTCACAAATGTTCGTGGTAGCATGTAGTCTTTTCGAGTCCTGAATCCTGGTTAAAATTCGTTTTAAGAGGTTATCTTTGCTGGTGTGTTGACCTTAGGAAAATGGAATGTATTCAGCCGGAATTAAGAAGAGAACTTCAATGAGAGAGCAATGGTCCTGCTGGGCAGTGAAAAAACAATAAATGAGTGATAAGGCTGGTGCTTCTAATAGTAGTAAGGCATCATGCTAATTATTAATCTACAAAGGTTAGTTACAATTTACAAAATAACAGTCCAAGACTTAGACATGATGGAAGCAAAATATTAATCACAGAAATTGAAACTTGATAGCCAGAAGACTCAACTGCTTTGGATCGAAGATGTTCATGAGATTCCAGGTATCAAGTCTCTTGAGCTTAAAAGCTAGAAGCCTATAGTTAGTTACCCAAACGCTCATGTGTAATACTAACTATAATATGATATGACTTTGTTTTGTTGCTGCTAGTGAGCAGTGACTAGCCCTGCCTTAAAATTATTTCCACTGAATAAATCATAATATAGATGCATCCACGGCCCAATTAACTGCCACACCAAGAATTTATCGCGTTTTACAGAGAATTCAACAAATTTAAAATGGAGTTAGGTTCATGATCCACATATATCTAATCTTCAAAATGTCCAAAACAGGATAACATCGAAGGGAGAAAAAAAGAAATCCAAGATGGCAAGACATGATCGGTAACTTCAATATCTAATTATTACATTAAGAACAATAAGAAGACACTCCTGCACGTTTTAAAATTTTCCTATTACTGACGAAGAAGGGGTTAATCACAAATTCTTCTGCTAATGTGGAGGAACAAGAATTCATCAGAAGAACTTCACTAGCCTTCTGGTTTAACTTTCCACTTACCTGTATTGGATTTTCCCTTTGTCTCAGAAGAATAAATTGATAGACATATAAGCATATCGTACTCAATGAATCTAGTTAAGTAAAAAGGGGGAACCATACATACATTAACCTCGATCGGTGCTATGATCCCAGAAACTAATTAGATCAGGAAGAACAACTTGATTGTTGTGAACAACAGGATGACAAGGTACGAGGCTATAATTATATGATTCCTCAAAAGGATTGGTACTAGTCTTGACAATAGCCATTGCACCAATATTGAAGACATCATTCCCTTTAACAACACCGCCACCACCACCATATATTTCATCATCATCAAACACCTCCCATTGGTGAGTGATCACCGTCGTCAACCCTTTCTCCTGCGAGTTCTTCGCGGTAGCAGCATAGCAATCGCTCAGCACAATGGCCTTGTCCTCATTGTTCCCAACACCAGCAACACCATTACCACCATCCAGAAACTCTAAGCTTTTCTTCTTTCCATCAGAGGCACCACCACTACTAATTATCCTCTCAAGATCCTGAATATCTTCTTCGGAGATCCCTTCGATCTTGGGGCACTGAGATGCATTGAGCACACCAATGTCCCTGCAATACTCGAAGTAGAAAGAGAGTTCATCCCCCTGAGCCATCGCTTTCTGCAGAACCTTGAGTGCAATCCCTGCTTCCACCTTCCCTCCAACATCATATATCCTCAACAACACCCTCGCAATCCTCTTGCAGAACTTGCTATACACATCGAACACTTCAACAATGACACAATCCATCGCCTCAAGGATAAGGCCATGGTTCATGTTGAGGTTATTGCGGGGCTTGATCTGTAGAAGCATGTCAATCATTGATTGCAACTTCTGCAACTTGTCCAGCTCCTCCGTCAAGGTCTCCTCAACCTGAACAACAACAACATCCTTCGTGTTCTTCTTCTTCCCAACATGGTTGCTTATGTTGTTCTTCTTAACCTCGGAGGACACAAACGCTGACCTCTGGTCCAAGTAAGCAAAATAAGCACGAACAAATGCATTGAAACCCCATGCTTTCCCAGGGTGCACGTGTCCATCGGAGAAGTTGGAGAAATCGAAGGGAAGCCTCCCAAGTTTCTGAACGGTGGGGATGTTGCAGCAGAAGACGCCGTGGATGAGCATAAGGCCTTTGAGGGCAACAATCCAGCTTCTTGTTTTCTGCATGCGCATGGACAAGGCGATGAGGAGGGGCTTGAGGTACAAAGGGGAGGTTCGTAGCCATTGGAAGACCCTCTGAACGTTCTTGCAATCGATACGGTTTTCGTCGTGGCTTGTGGCTTTGATGATCACCCTTTCGAGGTCAGGGTTGCGGAATGGGCGCTGCCCTGAGAACTTGGCGCTCCACATGCTGTGCTTGTCCTTCAAAGCCCCCGCAGCCCTTTTCCATAGCTTCATTTTCGTCCTTTCTTTCTTCTCTAATTATTTGCAAACAAAGGTATAAGGGAAAAGGAAGCTTGCGAAAATGGGGGTGGTGGTTTTCCTTCCCCTATTTCACAACCTTCCCGTTGTTTTGTTTCCTTCTTGTCTTTGTTTCTATCTTTCTTGTGTTTAATATTTGGTTGTGTTTTCTGTTTTTTTCTTCTTCTTGTGTGTTTTTTGGAATGAACTGTATATGGTTTCGACGTGCTGGACGATGGAGGCAAATAACTGCAGAAAGGGCTTAATTCCTTTGTTGTTTTTTGTCCTCCAACTCCAATGATGATGTGCTGTATACTCTTTTTATGTTTTGTTTGTGTCGTTCATCATCATCATCATCATCATCGTCGTCATCGTACGTGTATTTTTGGTGTTCATGTGGTGGAACTCGTCAAGGTTTGTTGGCGTGTGCAACCGTAATGATATGTCAGGCCAGAAACACGCTTTCTTTTTACCCTTTTTTCTTAAAGATGAGTTATTGTCATACTATGTGTGTGTAATTCTATTTGGAAGTTACAAGGCCAAAACGGATTCAAACTTATATTTTGTCATGGACATGCAAACTATTTTTTGTGCGTGCTAAATATAGATAGTGACCAGGTGTCTATTACAGTAAATATCTATGGTGTCGTTGGAAATTAACCACAACACATTTCAAAAAAGTGACTATAAATAAAAAAATAATGTAGTTTCCCAAAATACTCTCATCTACTTGCACGCACAACACAACACTCACCACTCCTCTGTTTCGCCGCTAGCTCCTCCGCCATGATGCTACCCGACAACTCCTTTCAGGAGGCGGAGGGCGCAGCCACACAGCGACGGAGACCCTCTGGTTCAACTACTCCGCCAACAAGTCCGATTACTTCCTTTACTGCTACAATGCTTCACCTTCACTAAACTTTGCCGTTGCAACGACGCCTCCACACAACTAATTCAATGGACGATCTCGATAACCCCCAGTACTATTACGAAAGATTTAACGGTGTGTTAGTGGTTTGAAGGTTAAGGATTGTAATTTGTAATGTCCACAATGCTTGTCCAATATTCCATGGCCATGCAGACAACATTCGTTAAGGCATTGCCATTTTACTCTTCTGAAAGTCCGATGCTGAGGCTACTAACATTGTTTATGTCGTGGCTTCTCTCCAACAGCTAACATTTGGTGCTGTCTAGAAGCTTCTTTATTTCTCTTTTTTTTGTTGGTAGCCAAATTAGTATAGAATTGAATATCTCAATTTTTGAGTCTTACTTGAGAGGTCTCTCTATCAGCTCCACATATTGCCACGTAGCTAGGCCTTACTAAATTTTCATATGCGACTAATTATAAAAATGTAAGCTGTAACGCTAGCAAATTTGGTCTCTGCTGATTCAAAACTTAAGATGGGATGTGGTTACTAGATCAACGATTATATTAGCCTTTGGTGTTGAAAGCTATTTCTTAGTAACTGGTGATGAAAGGAGATGGAACTCTACTCCGCAGCGGCGTAATTAATTTAAGGTTTAATTATACAATAGGTTTATATAATTTTACTTAATTTTTAAGTGAGATCTTATAATTTAAAATCTTTTAATTTGATGTATAGAATTTTTCAATCAGATTCCCACCACTATAAAATATCGAATATTTCAAGAATATTTTATTTTCACATTTCTCTTTACTTTCTTATAAAAATGAAATATTCTATAAATATTTTATTTTTTATAATAACAAAGACTTAATTGAATACTCTTATGTACTACAGGGATTGAATTAAAAATTTTAAATTATAAAAATTTAATTAAAAATTAAGTAAAGTTATAAAAATGTAGAGAATAATTCAACCTTAATTCAATCCACAAGTAGCCTTCTACATTTGCCGAGTAGGCCCCCACGGATGAAGTCCCTCTGTCCTACAATAGGCACCGCAAGCACTTAGTAGGAAAGCAAAATGAGCAGTATTCACAATGAATGATCAAATACAATATTTTTACATAGAGAAATTCTTGCATGTCACATCTTAATGTACGACAAATATGGAAATGTATGACACATTCATTATAGCTAGATCTTAATATTATTATTCATGTACTTTCACATTGATATTATGACATACGACTTCTAGTAAGGTTTAATAATATGCAAAACATTTTTATTTTATTTTATTCCGTACTGTAATCCCTCCCTAACTAATTGAAGTCCTTTTACTAGCAGGCCCACACAGTGGACCAATGCAACGTGAAAAAACGTTGGGTGGGCGTGTTATGTATATGGGGATCTGATCCTCCTTGGCGGCATTGCACATGTATAGGTGGGCTTCAGAAGAGCCATTGAGGAATCTGATCACTTATTAGTCAATGTCGCGTGATCCTTACATTCCGATTATGGGTCTCTCCTTCTGCTGCAGCAATGGCCCCCATCTGTGTTGCCAATGTTGCTAGTTTTGTTTGCTCACAATCACAAGTAAGTGGGGCTAATGAGTTTCCCCATGCTGCCCACTTGTGCTTTCTTTTTGCTTTTTGGGCCTAGTTTAGTGTCCTTTTCTTCGCCAACACAAACAACGACATAGTATGGTACAACTGAATCTGTCGGACCACAAGCAAATCAATTTTCAGAGCCTTAAGTGTTTCTCTTTCCCAACTATATGTTTTGGAATTTTGGATCCATTAAAAGCTATATACACTTATGAACTGAATTCTAGTTAGAGTTGAACCTATTTTTTATTTTTATGTGAGAAGTTTCTCAAATTTTAAACACTAGGATGTCAACAATGGGGAGAGAAAAAAAAAAAAACCTAGAATGTATAAATCATAATAAACAAAATGACTCTTATCAAGTTAGACACCTACGTGTCATATGTGAGAGACCGTGTTGACTCACACCATATACATTGTTAAATGGAGGGTGAACTCTACTTGAATTGAGTTCATATCCCATCTAATAATAGATAGGTTGTGAATCGACACAGCATAACATACATTTTATGTATAAATAACATAACTCCTTTCAAAAATACATCATGTGAAACCTGTTTAAAACACTTTATATTCAGGAAATTCTATGAAACATTTATGGCGTCCCATTTGATGTGTTTTTAAGGCCAATGAATTGTTAGATGCTTGCGGTGATAGCTTTATACTTTATACTATTTCTTTAACTATTCATTATGTCTCATTCACAAATTGGTGGATATAAGAAACAATAAATGAACAAAGGGAATATCTCAAGATCACAAAAGAATTTCTCTTATTCTCGTGTTAAAAAAGATAACATTTCTTAAGCAAAGGTTAGCATTAGAAACTGCAGCTACGGATCTCCTAGCTAGGCGTTCCCTACCAATTGCACCTTTGTCCTCCTCGATATCAGAATTAAGCTTGCAATAATAACATTGAAACCAGAACCACTCATAAAATGATACTAGTCTATGTGCATAATTAATTAATAAAAGGAGAAGATTAATCGTCCCTGTTAATTTATACCATATTATATATATATATATATATATATGCATGGCATGCCAATGAAAAAGTGTAATTGCCCATGTATATAATAATGCAGTGTTTGTCGATATTGAAATTACTACAGCATACCTTCCCACGTACCATATACTGGTTCCTACTTTTCGAGAGTTACATCGATATAAACGAACGGCTACTTCAAAAGTGTGAAGACTAAAGTCATTCCATCCAACAATGACGCTATATTTTTGCTTTGCTTTCGGCTCTCTCTCTCTCGCTTTCTCTTTCTCCACAGCTAGCTCATTTTCTAAGCTTTTGATTTTTTGGCTCTTTACGATATATATGGATGGATGGTTGTGCGTAACTCAGCAGCAAGCACAAAATCTGTTGGGCATTTTTCCCCTCTCTTCTGCAAAATCCAAGAAAAGCAGAAAGTGTGTATGTGGCATAGAGAGAGAGAGAGAGAGATGGTGCTAACATTTTCAATCAAACTACACTGCCAGCCCTTCTTAAAAAGAAGCAAAGCAGAGAGAAAAGAGAAAAGCCATGCCTGTGATTCGCCAACGGGACAAGGACCCAGATAAGAGAGAAGAAAGCAAAAAGAAATAAAAGATAAAAATTAATTAAAGGGATAACATTTTAAAAGCAACATAGCCAAAATCCCAATGGGAATCTTGGTGTTGTTCCTCTTCAACTGTGTACATCATAGGGTGATCCCACATTGCCACCTCCTCCCTCCCTCCCTCCCTTCCTTCCCCTCTCTCACCCTCCTTTTTATGCTGTCTTGCTCTTTTCATTTCTTTTCCTCTCTCTCTCTCTTTCTCACACAAACACAAAGACAGACACTCAGTGACAGAGAGGGACAAACCAACATTTTCTCATCAGCTTCTGGCATGAGCTTATATGTTCATGGGATTTTCATGCGCGGATCATGTAATTGTAAGTGCTCTTAAGCCTTTCTTTTTTCTCTGTTTGTCTCTTCATTCATTCAAACCACACATTCACAGAATGCGTTAATAGCGGAGCATTTGTGTACACTACTCTCGTGTTCCTACCAAGCTAGCTACCTAGTGTGCTTATTAGAGACATGTACGTATGATGTACCAACTTGTTTTGTGCATTTTAATTAGGACGAAAAGGAGGGACAGTTTCCCTTAATAGATGAGACTGCTGGTGCAACACAACAAAGGAGTGTCATCATGGAAGTGCATCAACACAATCAAGGGGTTGAGAAGAACACAGATTTCTTCCCAGTTGAACACCCCATGGAGCCAACAGATGAAGATCGTCCCGTGAAATGCCCAATGCCCGAATCCTCCGTTATCAATGTAAGCATTAGCATATGCTAGCATTTACTAATTATTTTGTGATGGTAAACAAGGTTTTGCATGGTAAAAGAAAAACAATGCAGCTTCGCTTCTTATGTTTGTCTTAAGCCAATGATAATATAGTCTGATACGGTTCCCTTAAGAGATAATTAAGCCTACACATTTCTGCATTTGCATTGTAGCCTTTTCACAAATTAAATACAATCGTATCTCTAGTTAGCTAAGGGGGCGAAACAGATTTAACTTCTATGGGGTGTCTATGAATTTGAAAATTTTGATATGCTACATGGAAAAATTTTTTAGCCTACCAAATCTTGCATTTGCAGTTTTGCACTACCCTTTAACTCATTGCGAGGCAACAGCCTATAGATCCAAATATGCAAACGGGTGCCCCCTCTGTTTCTGTCTTTTTGAATTATATATACGTGTGGAGGGTGACTTTTTAGGGTACTGTATATTGTATAGCATAGAAAGAACAGAGCGGAATCTTTTGAAAGAAAAGGATACTATACCCGATATGAATATTACTGTGCAGATTGTTTGCTTTGTTTCAAAGCAAGATATAGTTAATTTGCTACACAGGCATGAGATATTTCTCATTATCTAAAAAAATTGGTTGAAATAACTTAAATCTTCTGATTTGAGCAAGAAAATTCACATTATAAAAACATAATTTTAGTGAAGGACTGCATCATTTTCTACTTTCGAAGTCAAATAACAATAAGTGTTATAATCAGTTTAAATGAATTATACTTACAAAGATATTTTTGTGCTTTCAAAAACATAATATATTTTTCATCACGGTGCTTAACCAATATTTCATTTTTAAAAATCTTTGATTACCTAAATCAATTGCCAAACCACTTAGTAAGGTTAATTTAATTTATGTGTGATCCATTTGACTTTTGCAGGATGGAGGAATGCATGAAAAGAGGTTTGCAGAAAGCTTAAGGAAGAGAGTGGAGATATCTGGAGCCACGGCCGATGGAGAAAGAACACCAGCCATGGATACAGAGCCTCCTGCTCGAGGAGTACGGAAGCGGCATCACACCCTCACATATGGAGGAGGAGGAGGAGACCTTGTCATGACTCCATTGATGAGAATGCCACCTATCCCTCCTCTACCCTCACAGAATATCACCATCTTTGAAATGCTTCAGCAGTCGGACAAGTTCGAGTCTTAACATTGAAATAGATTCCATCACACCATTCTCTGTATTCAGAAATGCAGTTTGATTTTATGTTGGGTCATTAGCAGCATCAATGAAATAGATAAAGAGGAGGGGCATAGGTTCAATCAAAGTACTCATCATATATATATATATATATATATCGAGGTCAAAATTGCATCTCATGTTTTGCTTTAAATCCAGACATTATTATACATTATATTTTCAAATACGCAGACTACCATTCAGGTTCAATTTCAATTGGAACACAAAACAAAAAACAAAAAACACAAACACAAAAAAAAGGGACAAGATACAAACAAAAACTAAAAACAAACAAGAAATGTACAATATCAATCAGACACAATCAATGTTTTTATCTCACGTGCGTCAGTAAGAGGGAAGCGTTTTGACTGCTATACAGCTCAAAAGGAAGGAAAATGTTACAAGCTACACAATCTGACAAAGAGAAACGCTTGTGCTAGGCTAGCATTAAAGGAGCATCTACCATACAAAGTTCACTGTGTTGGGGAGAGAGGAATCATTGCAAGTTTGAGCCTGACCATTCTGTTTTGATCTATCGTTTTCTCCCAGTTCCCCTACAAGCTTTTCTGGGTCCACCATTTTGCAGAGAACAAGTATAATGAAATGGGTTTTAAACATGTTGCATACTTTTTTGTGAAATAATTGGCACACCAAGTTATGGAATTCCTTAAGAGAAGCATATTCCATTCATTCTACAAGGGAAATAACTAGGGCAACAGCCATGCCCATTGTCAGTGAGATTATTTGGACAGCTGTGCTTCTCAATGTTGTCTTCCCACCATTGTTATTCATTTCTGCAAGCACTCCTGCTATTGCAATATATATAAATCCACCAGCTGTAAATCCCTGTCATAAGGTAGGTATCTGATGTCATTACCAAAATCAACTTAACCCGCAGATTCATTATGAAATATTCCTCACCTCAATCACAGACGACTGTCCAGGATCTTTCCCCCAGAGCAGAGCCTGCACCCAAATTTACCATTTCATTTTATGTTCACTCTTGGACACACTACAGCAAATCAACAAAGGGGAAAGTGGGGAAAGCCCTGCTTCCATTTATGGGATAGGGGCATGGAAATGAACGTAGATGTGATACTAACAATTGTGTTAAGCAGTAAACTCTCCAGAGTAACAACTTTTAATTTTATATTGAAGTTTAGAAATAATAACCTTGTTACCACAAAGGAATCTAAGATATAATGATTCTCTCTTTTCATCATTATCTCATTTTGATTCAGAAATAAAAAAATGATTGATTTGTTAGCTCTTTCTAAAACACGTAAAAGTTGATTGATTGCCACTAATTCTATAAGAAATACCTAATCAATAATGTATGTTCACTACCAAAATAAATTTGTGGAGACTGTATCATCAATATTCACATTTCTATTTTAGTTTTAATGTAATATCTTCTGTTTCTGGATCCACTAAACAACTCACTCTATTGAATGAAGGCAACACTCACCAATGCAGTTCCTGCAAGTGCGACAAGTGCTGAAAGAAAGTTGAAGAACAGAGCTTTTGGTATGCTGAAACCAGATCTTATCAAGATACCAAAATCACCAATCTGTATGTGAAGAGAAAAAAGTAGCATTAAATTTTTGTTTGAAACAAAAATAAGACCTGAAACATATAATACTGATGCAATGTACATGATGACAGCAAATGAAAACAATTCGGAAGAATCAGGGGAGAAAAACAAAATACTTAGCTGAAAATATTTTAATTTACAAATAATATACTATGAAACCCTAAATGGGTGTTTTATTTCCCCAATATGGAGATGATACCACCTAATTTTAACTTGTATATCCCAGAATATGCTATTAAGTAAGGCTACTTAAGATCTGGCAACTCATGCCTGATTGATCAGCATTCCAAAAGCAATCATAATTCATAAAGTCTACTAAGTCCCCGTAGAAATTAATCCTATTTACAATTTACAGGTTGTCAAATTACACAAACAATTTTTTAAGGCCCTTAGAAATTGTCTGCTACCATTTATGTCATGCCTTAATAGTAAAAAGTTCTGCAAGCAGGCATAATACTATACATGTTAGAGAATGAGGAAGAATTTGAACCTCTTGAGGAAGCTCATGTGCGAGCAAAAACAGAGTTCTAGACCAGCCACCAACAGATCCATAAAGCATGAATGCACTTCCTAACGCCATTCCGTCGGTGAAATTATGCTGCCATATTAACAATTTTGATTGAAACATTGAAAGCTTTCCTTCAACTCAGCCAATAAAAGGTAAATATTAACTTACAACTCCATCAGAGAACAGATTGAGATAACCAAATACAAGACTTGCTGGCGCTCCAACTGGTTCCTTAAGATTCAAGGATTTGATATTATCTGTGGAGCTATCTACAGCACTAGCTTTGGGATTACCACCTTTGGTCGTTTTGCTACTTCTCTGTAATACAAGGACATGTCATATGTCAGATCATTTTTTCTCATCACTTCCAATATTCCATTCTGACTAAATAAGCTGCTCGGGTCTTGCCTCTACACTAGACAACAAATAAGATTAAGCAATTATATATGTTGGGTATATAACTTGTGTAACCAACCTGTTTGGGCTGTTCAGGTTTTGCCTATACAAACATGTTATTTGTTGATAAAAATTGTCAGGACAACTGGCCAAACACCTGATTTTTTAACAACGTTCACAAGTAAAAGTCCTAGCATGTGTGCATTCAAATGGTCAAATCAAACCAATGGTGTGTTCCAACCTTGGTAAGCTGTAAGGACATACTAGTGCTCATCTCACCTTTCTAATTGAGGAATCAGACTGAGCTGCATTATCTGTCTTCGAAGAGTCATCTAGCAATCTCTCCACTTCTGTGTTTACGTTGTTATCACCTTTCAATTTTGTCTTGTTCTTGTGGTTATGGTGGTGGTGTTCATGTGTCCATGAACTAGCTCCTCCGGAGTTTTCCTCAACATACCTCACTACTTTCTCCACTAGAAGAAAGAGTACAATCCCAGCTGCAAGAAGCAGCAAACAATAGTAAGAATTAGTGGTATTAAGAACCCATCTGCATAATCCTAATTTCTGTGGATTAAAATCTGGCTATAGAAACCTGCATAATCCTAAGCCACATATAAACTTTTACCATGCAGTTAACCAGCAGAAGAAAAAGAAGCCAATGATTCAACATATCTGTTTGAGGTGAATATTCAACACACTCAGTGAGAAAAATCAAGCATATCATTACTAACCCAGGACAGACATTCCTGTAGAAAGATCGGCTAAAGAATGTGAATGCCCATGTCCAGAACTAGCACCATGGTCATGGTCCGCATGGTTACCATGAGAATGGGAGTGTTCGCCACCTATAGTAAAAGAGAACCATATTTACATACACAAAATAATATATATATACTGAACACAAAAGATTATTAAGAAAAAAGGGCAGTGAAACTATGGAAAGGATAAGAGATCCTCCATAACAAAGAAGAAAACAAGAAGGAAATGCAGAGAATCATCTCAATCAAGAATCCAGCAAGGTTGCGTAATCTCTCTCCAAATAAGAAATGGAAACTTGCTTCTATAGTGAAGTGCACAGAAAATTATTGTTGAAGTAAATAACAGCCTATAGCCTAAACATTGATCTAAATGAGATACTGGTCTATTTCAGAGAAAAAACCTAATATTCCTCACAGACACTCCCCAAAAAAGAAATTCAATTGAAAGTGACTGCCATGGCAGCCATGCAATGTACATATAAATGGCTCACTGTTTCTGAATTTCATCTGCCCATAACACAAATATCAGCATAAAGAGCCGTGCAGGACTTATGAGAGTCAGCAACATGTTGCTTTGCATTAATCCTAGGTATTGCTCCCTAGACAAATGCATTGAGCATATTGAATTGTAGATTTCCAAATTGGTTGGTCAAGGAAAAACTTTCCCCATTAAGAAAAAGAGTAGTAACGAGCAGCAGGAATTACAAGAAAATGCACCAGGAGAATCAATATCCCAAATCCTCCAATCTTTGATGGGTACAATAAGGGGGAAAAAAAGGTAAAACAAAAAGGGATTGAAATTCAAAACTCCTTATAAATCATCTTCTTTCGAAAGTTAAAATATTGAGAAAGATTAGGAAATTATAGACAAGTAAAACATAAACAGTACCCCACATTTAACTTTCTGTCTCCCTAACACTACACACATTTATAATTAGGAAATTATAAATGCTTCAATTGAGAGTTGATTGGCAAACTTCAGACTTTTTTTTACACTTTCAAAACATAAGTGATTGTAGTAGCAGAATGCTAATATTCTAAGGTCCACACCAGTAAAAGAAAGGGAAAAGAGATACACACACAACATATAAGAGAGGAGAGCGGAAAAAAGAGAAAGAGACACAAAAATATGTTCCTCCAGCGATATCAGTTATCAAATAATGGAAAACTAGAAATTAAAAGAATTCAAATACACAAAAGAATTCTTGGTGATGGAAAAATGAAGTTAAGAGATACACTCATAGTGAAAGCAAAATCCTCTCTAGTATTTTTTTTTTCTTTCTCCTTTTTTTTCTCTCTCCTTTTTTTTCTTTGTTTTCATACTTTGAGGATTGCATTTCTTAGCATGGCTTATACAGAAGCATGGAATTAACTTAAGCAGTAAACTGATTTTACGAAAATTGCTCAGCATGGATCCATTCATGACAAAACTAATCAATACACTGAAGATAAGTTCTGATGCATATCATACCAAAAGCATGAGGTAACTGGTGAAGAAAAGCATCCCCCAACATAGCTCCTGCCTGCAATAGGCACAGTCAATAAGGACAAAGTTCAAAATGTGAACCAGTTTTATCGGAAGAAAAGGAAGATATTTACCTATGTTATTGATAGAAAGTAAGCAATGAATTGTTAGACATGTTTCAAGCCCAATGCATACAAAATTAAAAGAATGTAACAGACGGAATACAAAACAATCAAAAGAATAATTTGAAATAGCAAACCAAGACCAAAGAAAGGAGGTAGAAGAAACCTAACCCCAAATAAAGCCAAAGAATCAACAACAGCCCTGGATGGCTTCCCTTGCACTGAAACATGTGAATAACCCCCGAAAATTCAGTTTTGGTGCAGTGTCAGATAGAGATAGGCCTTTCATATTGAGAAATGATCAACAATTTTGCATTGTACAGAATGACAAACAAAAATTACTCACCAAAAATCACAGGGAGGACAATGAGGCAGACAAGGGAAGCAATGCTCACCAGAAATGAACATCCCAACGCATTCAACCAAAGGCCTAAAATAAATAAATAAATAAATCCGATTATGAAAGAGTTGCATTTGAACAGTAAAACGGTTAAATCATGAGAAAGAGCTCAAATTGCATTTGTGCACAAGAATGCCAAAAGAGAAAAGCCAAAAAGTAAGAAAAATAGAATGGTCAAAACAAGGCATAGGCGCAAACAGATAAGAGATACCTAAACCGGACAGTTCTGAAGACTCAATATGGCGATGATGATGACGATGATCATGGTGATGATCATGAGGTAACCCAAAACCGTATAGTTTCATATCCTCCTCCTCCGCTAACTCCTCGGGAAGCTTGAACTCGGAAGCCGTTTTCTCCTTCACGTGATGAACATGGGCATGTCCATCTCCGCAGTTATGGTCATGGCGATGGTGATGATGGTCATGGTCATGGTGATGGGTGGATGTACAGACGCCAGAATGGGAGTGACCCTGATGGCCAATTCCCAGATCCAACGAGGAGGACACAGTAAGCAAAGCCACTATGACGAGCACCAATGCGGATTGGGATTGGGATTGGGACTGAAGCAGCTGCAATGCCATCAAATCAAATCAAATTGAACAAGAGACTGACTGTCCCAAGTCGTAGCTAGCTAGCACTGCAGTGGTAGTAAGCAAGAGTTGGACTGGACTAGGAGCGTGATTTGCAGGTGCCTTCGATGGTGATGTAGCACACGATTACTAGGAACAGCACGATGATCCCCACTATGACTCCGAAGGTTATCACATCCATATTTACTATAATAATTGAATAATAATAATAATTAACTGCATATATTTTGATTTTTTTTTCTTTTTTTCCTTAAATATTTTTGGTTCGATATGGTACGATTAGCTTCACTTCCGTTTATTATTTCCCTTATATCGAGGTGGCTCTGTGGGAGAGAGCAGAGCAAGCAAGCAAGAGCTGAGTACAGCCAGCCACGCAGACACGGGGCTGTCCTAAGTCAGAAACCCTTCTAACAATAAAATATTATTATAAATTAAATAATCAATCCGTACCTATAATGATCGTTGGATTAGGGCCCGTTAACTAGCGGATTAGGCAGAAACTGGTTAATAAAGGGACGTAGTGAAAACTTCAAAAACAAAGGAGCCCCACACACCCATCTTGCTTTTTGTTGGAGCCAAGTGGCCTCTTACCATTCTTGTGTGTTTCTTAACCGCTAGCAAAAGCCAGTTTTTAGTTGGGCCTGTGCATCACATACGTTTTCTCCCCTTTGAAGCTGATTTGGGTCTAGGCCCTTTGGCCTTTTAAGTTTAAAGATATTTTTAAAATTTTATTAATTAAAAATAATTAATATTATAAAAATATTATTATTTTAAATTTATTAATAATATTCTATAAATAATCAGTGTAACTGTAATATAAATACTTAAAATTTGACAAGCAGAAAGGGTATGCATGTAAGCTGAACAATAAGATAGGGTATGAGTTACATTTAGGGTATTAGTTATATTTCAAAATCTCAAGGAAAGTGAATATATTCCACCCTTATTATTATTATTATTAAAAAATAAAAAGGAAATAAAGTAGTTTCCGAGAGCGATCCATCAACTAATCGGGAATCTCTGGGCGTTGGGATAAGTCTGGTTATGTAAAGACACCAAGCCCAAGCTTTTGCAGCACATGCATAGTTGTTGCGTTTCACATCACAATTTCTAATCGCTCTTATCATTCTCATTTTGGATCCTCATCTCATCAAGATATGATTTCCCACGGAATGCTCGTGAAAAGTACCCTTTAAAGTGTTCCACAACACTAATACTTCTAAACTGTGCTGGTCTTTCTACTGTAACAAGACTTGGCGCAGGACCTATAGTTGCCTGGCTATTGGGCCGTAAAAAGTAGCTACAGAAATCCTCTCCTTCTGAGTTAACTGTTGCCCTATGTTCAATGCTCCGATAAATCCCATTAGTTACCATCTGCAAAATCATGTTAGGACTAAGGAAGTGCCTTTGAGCATTAAAAAGGCCGCATAATCATTACAGTTAAAGATACCAAGGGCCTATTCTCTATTGACAATATTATAAGGTAACTGCTAACTATCTATGAAAATTGTTTTTTTTTGTAATAATGGGATGTGTGGAATACTGTATTGGTTCATATTTCATCTATCATTGAATGAAATATGGACCTTACTTGAATGAAATGTGAGTCAACATATTGTTTTACACTCTATAAGTATAAATAGTGCAACTTCTGTCATATGGATCGCGCATATTTTTGGCCAAATTACAGCATGTCTTGTTTCATGTTGGGACTGCCGAAAATCAATTATGGGTTCTAGAATTAATTAAGTAAGAAGTGAAAACTGATACTTTCTCTTAGAATCACTTATAAATCACTTTATGTTAAAATTAATTTTAGAGTAAAAAACAAGAAGTGCTCTTAACGTTTGAAGAAAATGTATTATACTCCATTTTTATTTCAATATAACACTCCATCTTAAATATATGATAGATGTCAATAATGACTCTATTAATTAATTTTTTATTATTAAGAAAAGAGCAAAATATAACTAATATTTATAATATTTATTATTTTTTAATAAAATACTATTTTATTAATACTTATATGTATATGTATATTATTTTGACAAAGTAAAATATATGTTTGTTATAATAATATAAAATATTAATATATTTATATATTCAATTTAATCTTAAAATTTTATCATATCAAGAGATTATTAATAGCAATAATAAATAATAATAATAATTATTTTTAAAAAATAAAAAAATTATGTATTTTATTAGTTTTTAATTTTAGAATATTAATCTTTATAAAAATAAAAATTATTTGTTAATGTCATATATAACTATAAATTATAAATAACATAGCAAGAAGAATTACTATAAAAAATATATATTAATATTCTAAAAATAGTAGTTGAGAAAATATATATTATTATTTTTACAAAAATAATTACTATGAATTATTATTATTAATATTAGATTTAATTAATGAGTTTAATTTTATTGCACTAATACTATAATTATTTTTATAAGTTATTCAATTATATATTGTCATATCTGCACAACAAATTTACTCTTACTTTTCTATTTCAAAGGTCATGCACATGAGAAAATTTGATTGGATAAAAATATAAAAAAATTACACTGTAAATGCATTTAGTTCAAAACCATTATTAATAGTTACAATAATTATTTTTTGTAAAAATAAAAAAAGTATTTTTCAACTATTAATTTTAGAATATATATATATATAAAATAGTAAAACCACAAAATTCTTATTGTTATGTTATATGTGACTTATCTTTATGTGCGATATTAATACATAATTTCTTTTATGGATACCAATAATCTAAAATTAAAAACTTGGAAAATACTTAATTTTTTTATAAAATAATTATTACAATTTATTACTATTATTAATAATTTATTCTCTTAATATAGTAAAATTTTAAAAATGAAATTTAATGTATAAAATATAATGTTTTATATTATTATATGCCACATATATTTTATTTTATAAAAATAATATATAAATATTAATAAAGGATATTTTATTTTAAAAATCAACAAACATTAGTTATATTTTACTTTTTTGTGATAATAGAAAATTTATTAGTAGGGTTATTAGTGTAATATCCATTATATATTTGGGATGAAATGCCATATTAAAATAAGAATAGAGTGAATTGTTTTTTCTTTAAATCTCAAAGGTGTTTCTTGTTAATTACCCTTAATTTTATTTAAATCGATTCTAACAGAATTAATTCTACCTGGAATCAACGTTACAAATATAGAACCAGACTCACTCTTATCTCTAAACTGTCTCCTCTATTGATGATGAAAGCATGAGGGAGGGGCTGAACAGGAATCCACATTCCATTTTTTCTTATTTGAAGGCCTTCTGCATCATTGACTTGGAGTAGGATGGTGAGGCCACTAGCATCAGAATGAGTATTCTGGCCAATGACAAGCTCTGGTTGCGGACATGGAGGATAATAATTCATCCTTATTATTTGAGTACCTTGGTTAAAAATCTCTTTGATTTCCTTGGGGTCTACTGCAAGTGCCTTTGCCATGAGCTCCAGGATTTTGATGGCGAGGCTTTCTAATTCCGCAGAATAGATGTCTAGTTCATCTCTGCTTTCAAACAAAAATTATCTAGTTATCTTGACATAAATAACCAACGTGTTTGGTATCATATTCTTCAAAGGGTTTAATTTGAATACATTCTGAGTGAAATAATTTTATACAAGCATCTAATCATGTGTTGTCATATTAGTAAAAGTGTTTAATTAAACCACCTCTAACTAGAAGGTTTTATAAATAAGAGCATATGATTGATTGACAGTATGAAACTTTTTAATTCTGTGATTGTATCAAAATTAAACTCTTATTCAAATTGAAAAGGCAAAAAACTAGAGGACAACATTAAAAAAAAAAAAATCATCCAAATTTGAAATCAAAGGTTGAAAACGGACCTGAATGGAAGGGGGATTTTGGGGAATAAATGGGGTTTCCTTATATGAGATGGAAGTGTCATAATGTAAAACCTATCTGCCCAATCCAGTTTCCGTTCCTCACAGAAAATAAAGGACTGACCAAATCCCTGTATTTCTCCTTCTCTCTGCCAAAACAACTTCTTCTCTTCTATTGGAAGATTGAAGAATTCTTTAGCACCCGTTTTCACATTTTCCACCAATGAAATGCTCACTCCATGATTAACCAGCTGTACCCATGTTAGCCAAAAATTTGAGTTGGCAAAGATCATTTGCATCATAGTTAAAATCATACATCATATATGTCCAAACCAAAAAGAAGAAAGACGTAAATTTTATGTAGAAACATGGCTTGACTACTAAGATGAACAAATATTAATCAATTAAACATTATTACTACTGTGATTCGGATAGTTCTATCATCTAATGGCTATAACAGAAGAGGCTAAAGGAGCAAGAAAAATGGAGGTAGGTGGAAAACCTGAAAGAAGCCCCATTCTTTGCAGGCAAAGTGTAGGTTTTCAAGCTCAGATTGCTTGAGATCTTGGGACAACAATTTGCTCATGTAGGTAGATAACACCGTAGGGTCTTGATCTGTACGAACATATCGCTCTGGAACTCTGGTCAATGGCTCCTTGGCTAGCTCCTGGACACACGGCACCACAACAGATGTTGCTTCCATAGTTTCAACTTTCAACTTTCAACTAAGCACAATCTTGTTCTCAGTTCGGTTCACTTGCTTTGGAATGAATGAACATAATACATTTATATATAGAGTCACTTGTTTCGGTCATAAGAGTCCGCCAAAGAGAATCAATCATCTTTGAGTATTAAGCCTTTGTTAAGGCTGGTGACACGTGATTACTCTAAAAAATTGAAGAAGTGTCCACCAATGACGCTAAACAAAGGCAATGAACCACGAGCCACCAGCACATTTAGTGATACATTTATCAACGACAATATAGAAAATCTCATTATGAAAAATAATGAGATTAATTTTCAGATTTATTATTTTTCTTTTTTCCGTGGCATGAGAAGCTGCCAGAAGGATCCTCAACTGGACCTAGTGCAACACGAGACCGAGTTCTTCTATAGAATATGCAATCACAACACACTTCCCCCCTCATATCCACCTCATGCCAGGAAATCTGCCAACAAAAACAGTACAGGATATAATGTCATCAGGATGAAAATAGCATCATTGTGAACAAGCAGCGATGCGAAACTCCGTGGATATCAAAAATTCAGAAATCCAAACACAATTGATATGAAAGATAGGATTGAAAACCAAATAAAATACTATAAGGAAATTACTCTACCTTGTAATCTTCTATTTAGCTTCCTGATACAACAAGATAAGGGGATCACTCAACCTCACTTATATACACAAAGTTTTTGAAGAGAAACTAGAAAAATTTCATTCAAAATCAAAAAACTGAGGAACAATGGCTGTCAAGTGTTGGAGGTATTTATACCTCTTATTTAGGTTAAACTAATTTCCTAACCCTACTAGAATAGGTCAAAATTACAGCACTAACAATCGAACTTAACAACCATAAAAATAAAATAAGTTTTGAAACATTTTAAAATATAAACTAATAAACTAAATAAATCAGACTTGACCCAACATGACCGAAATATATTGTTAATGCAAATTCACTAATAATAATATTTCTTTCTTCTGATGCTGAAATATCCATTTTGCCCTCCCAAGCTCGTATCATTCCCTCATTCTTTAAAAAAAAATTTGTCCTTAAATCTTATAGTCATTTCTACTTATCCTTGCTATCACCAAACATGGTCCAAGATCAAAGACAACATCTTTAAATTCTTACAACAGAGAGACAAAATGAGATGAAAAATTTGGATAAAATGTAATAGCAGACAATGAAACTTTTCTAAACTAAATTGGAACAAAAGCTCGAGTGCCAAACAAAACACCCTACAAATCCGTCTCCTTTGCATATAAATATTGTATCCCCTCAACTCTACCACCCTGCTCATTTTTCATATGCTCTACTTCTGCTGCACGCACCAATGAGGCTTTTTCTGCATGTTTTTCTCTTGTGGCCTCTATTTGCACTTCTTTTTCTAGTATCTCATGCTCTAAATTCCTAAGAGAAGATTACCAATTGTTGATTTGAGCAAGATACACCTCAATGGTAAATGATGGCGCAACAATATGTGCATATGTTCTAGGGTGTCCTCCTCATGAACTTGTAAACCTAATGCAGGCCTAGTAGCAAGAGGTTCACCATGCTCAACATTGTTAACATGTGCATCGTTAGCAGAGCAATCCTTCACGGATGATGCAGCATTACTTTCAACATACTTAGAACCATTATCAAAATTAGACACAATTTCACCTTTTTTAACATCCAAGGTTCTTTTGATTGGGCAATCATATGCACAAGGACCAAATCCTAAACACCGAAAGCACATAATATCATAATGGCCCGAAGTGTTAATAGGAGAAGATAAATTAGAGGTACCTTTGTCATGGTGTGATTTCGGATACTTCTTCTTCATGGTATCTCCACCTCTCTTATGCCAAAAAAAGTTAGCTGCATCAAGTTCCCCACAAATTGCTTATGAGAAGAATCATTGTGATGATGTTGGTTCCATGGAATAGTCTTGATACCTCCCTTGGACTTAGATTGTGACACCTTCTGTAATCGTACTTCCATATCATCTAACCTGCTATGTATTTGCTTAATGGTCTTGTACATGAGCTTTATTGTATTCACTCTATCAGTATTTTCATCATTCCCAAATATGTTAATAGCCATTTGAACAATTTTCAAAGTAATAAAAGAGGTAACCTCACAAAGCACTCGCTTACTTGTCTAACTCAAAATTGGACACTCGTGTTTGCACTCAATATGACTTTTACCCTTTTTTGCACTCACGACTCTTGCCTTTATCACTCTAGACCCCTTATAAATGTTGCACTTCAAAAACCAAACAAATATAAACAAGATAAAGTTTCAAATAATATTTAAATGACGCAAGAAATAAATAAAAAAAATTAGAAAGGAATAATGAGATCAACTCAAAAGAAAAAAAAATGACCTAAAAGAGACAAAAGAAAATAAAAATTTGAAAGACAAAAAAAAAACAGAATCGAAAATAATTTTTTTTTGTCGGCACAACGCTTTTTTTTTTTTTAGCGCCCTATTTTTTTTAGCTGCTGCCTTTTTTTTTTTTTTTTCTCCTTGTACGCTGATGCTTCTGCGCGTTGCGCCACTAAACGAAAGAAAAAGGCAGAGGATGGAGTTGATGTACGTGGAAAAGACGCGGTTGGGAATCCGAAACAAAACGAAAGATAGTGAAGAACAATTAACCGGCGAAAAAAATTCGAGGATGACGCCGGAATTGAAAGAAAAAAATAAAAATAGATAAATAAGAATTTATCTGTCATGAAATTGATACCAAGTGATGCAGAACTCAATCGATATCAGAAGGATGAGGGAATCATTCTATTTTGTAATCTCCTATTCGGCTTCCTGATTCAACAAGATGAGGGAATCACTCAACTTCACTTGTACGCACAAAGTTTCTAAAAAGAAACTAGGAAAATTTCATTTAAAATAAAAAAAAAAACTGAGGAACAATGACTGTCAAATTTTGGAGGTATTTATATCTCTTATTTAGATTAAACTAATTTTCTAATCCTACTATAATAAGTCCAAATTACAGAACCAATAATTTGGCTTAATAAACATACAAATAAAATAAATTTTGAAATATTTTTAAATATAATAAACTAATAAACTAAATTTATCAGATTTGGCCAACATGACCAAAATATATTGTCAATATAAATTCACTAATAATAATATATCTTTCTTCTGACATTGAAATGTCGATTTTACCCCTCGTATCAAGCACCAGCATAGAAAAAAAGGTACAGAAAAGATACAATATCTGAGTCGCTCAGTCGATCTTATTACATATTCAACAGCAACTGTAGTTTAACAATGCCAAATACAGCTGCTCAATAAGTGTAATTTATTTTTTTTACATCAATTGTAGAGTTATAATTAAGAGCTTTTCTCGTTTTCAGCTTGGATCCTAATGCTATTAAGGTATGATTTCCCACGGAGTTCTTGTGCAAGGTATCCTCTAAAGTACTCTCCTGCAGTAATTCGTTTGAACACTGCTGGTGTTTCTGGAGTAACAAGGCTTGGTGCTGGACCAATGATGTTATCTAAACCAGGGCTGTAAAATGTGGCTATGGAAAGCCTCTCTTTCTCTGAGTGAACTGTTGCTCGGTGCTCGACACTAGTGTAAATTCCATTCGTTATCACCTGATGCCAAATCAAATGGGAAGTTAAGGGCAAAGCGGCGTTAATTTGTAAGGATTGAAAACGTAAGAAAATCTTTGCAAGTTGCAGTCGAAAGTTTCCCTAGGGAGACTACCCTCCGCTACAAAATATTCTGAAATGTGACTAGGAATGATATAGGCATCAACTAATGAGAAAAATTACTCATTTTACGTTTAACTTATCCATCATCCACAATTGACATGATAAGTTTTCTTGGCAATTGAAATGATAATTTTCTTTTTCAAATATTCATTTTCAGATGATGGATCAAATGACACGGTGTCTAAGATGAAATATGTTCATATAAGACAACTCATAGCTAATTGTGTTAAATAGAGAAACAGTAATTACCTCCAACAAATCTCCAAGGTTGACAATGAAAGCATTAGGGAGGGGTTTAATAGGAATCCAAAGTCCATCTTTTTTTATTTGAAGACCTTCAACTTCATTGGCTTGGAGAAGGATGGTGAGACCACCACCATCAGAATGAGAGCTGAGTCCCATCACAAGCTCTGGTTGCGGGCATGGTGGATAATAATTCATCCGCACTGATTGCTCTGCTTCACCGTATAACTCTCTTATTTCCACAGGGTCTATTGAAAGAGCATTTGCCATAAGGTCAAGGATTTGGATTGCAAGGTTTCTAGTTTCTACACAATAAGCTTCTAAATCATCTCTGAAATCAAATGAAGATATCATCAAATGATACAATTTAATTTTGATTCACATTGACATTGTGTTTGCCATCTGGAATTGAATGTGGAATTAGAGCTTGAATTTGAATTTTCAAATTGGAGTAACATAAAATTGAAATTATAATTTCACAATCCAAGTTTATAAAATTAAAAAACAACTAAAATTGACTTTTCTTAATTCTTAACATATATCATATGAATTATCAATTCCAAAATTTATTAAATATCTCATTTCTCATTAAAATTTATATAGTTCTTTCTCTTTCTTACTTATTTTCTAAGAATCATGTTATAATTCTTTAGTAATCTCGAACATAAAATTTAAGATTATAAGTGAATGGAAATTAAAATTCTATATTACAATTTCAATATTCAAGCGGCTTTATATATATATATAATCATTTAATTATATATTATTACATCTAACAAAAGTGCTCGACTCTTACCATCATCATCTCAAGAATCATATATGATAATATATAACTACATGATCATATAAAAAATATGTTATATATTTGACTCAATAACCCGTTACTTTGAAGATCTTACACAGCTGATCATCAAAATTAATCTCTAATAAATCTAAGCATTAGAAAAAAAAAAATAACGATCCCTCGGTTCAAATTGACATATTTGACTCATAGCATATTGTCGTATTTTAATAATATTTACGAACAAATGCCACAAAGTAAAAATGAGCCTTGTAATGTGCAAAATTAATTATTTAAGAAAAATCATGATGATACCATCCAATTTAGAGTAAATTATACACTCATCTTTCATGAGATTTGTTAAAATTCAAATCACCTTTTTTCTAGTTGTACATCCTATACTATCCTTCCATAGTTTATCATTTTTTGGGTTGAATTACCAAAAATGCCTTTTATCTTCACCAATACCCTCTTACTCATACTCTCCTCTTCTCTCTTCTCTCTCCCTCCCCCATCCCGTGTGTCTGATGATTTTAGATTCAGATTTTCTCAGCAGTCAAATACATTCAACCAATATATATACATATAGGCTCACTAATCGTATGGGTTCCTGTATTCCCTCCCAAACAAATATCGCAAAAAGATTAGGATTGAGTGGGAAGGAACCTGGGGGTCACGAATGCGAACGATTTGGGCATTGAAGAATTGGTTGGTGAGACGAATCATGAAGCATCCAAGGGACTCGTCGCAGTGAAACCCAAAGAAAAGGACACTAACAATTGAAGAAAACAAAGTGAATGTGAAGATACTCCATGTTGGTCCACATGAAATACTGCTGAATGGCTTTCCGGATTAGTGTCACGATTGAATTCATCATTCGCTTCTTAACAGTAGCAATTTAAATTGGCACCATTTCTTTGGGTTCGATACAATTCAGGAGAATCATCCCTTCAAGGGCGCGCGAGCATTAGAAGTCCCAAGAAGAAGAATCCCTAATTGCTGTTGCCATTAGCAAGAGTGGGATTTGAGGGAGGTGAGAGTGCCTTTGAACATTGAACAAGCTGGTGAGCAATGGCTTTGTCGCTGCTACTAACAGGCCTCAGTTCAGTTCCTAACAGTACTTACGGCTGTGGAAGGAGTAGCGAGAGAGCAGAAAGAAGAGGAGTGTATTGGTGGGAAGGGATGGGGATAGGGTATTTTTGATATCTTATCTTAAAAATTGATAAATTATGGGAGGCCACTATAGATCGGATAATTAAAAAATATATGAGTTGAATTTTAATAAATTTTTAAAAAAAATGAGAGTAATTTACTCTAAAATTTAATAGAATTCGATAAAAAAATATATAAAATGAAAGAGAATGGTTAAATGTATTCATTTCAATTAATATATTGTATCAGCTTTTTTTTTTTCCCCGACAATTTGACAAGTCTCAAATACAGAAAATGGAGGAAGAAAGACACAAAATCATCCCAACAATCAACAAAAACACCTTATACACCCATCGATACCCATCGAGGTCACCTCAGTCCCCTACGACATTGCCATAAAGAACTGAGGTAACACCGCAAAGCTATCACCGCCCGAGAAACATCTCAAAGCAAAAACTGGATCCAAATAAGAACACACAATTTAACACCAAGCAGGTATGAGGCAAAGGAAAACAGCCCATCCCACTCGTTGACAATTCGTCATGCAATCTATATACCCAAATACGGACACCTGGATCAATTAGCAATGAGACCTCATGATTCATGAATGAAGTAAGAAACTACCATCACCTGAAATTGTAGCCACCTGCTATGAAAACTCTTTATGACACGAAATTTCCAAGTAAAAGCAGCACAAGGTTATTAGCTTTTAGCACACAAAACCTGAACTAGTCCCCTAAATCCTGTAGCACACTTTCATGGATAGTAACAAATTCTACAAAAACTACTCCATACTCATGACTTAACGCAACCATAACCTCAAAGTATGTCTCAATTCCGGGCACCAACTGTCCAAGACAAATTCGAAGACAAACCCGATTAAAGAAAGGATAGCAAGCACCTACAGGATACAACTCCCATTCAAAATGATAAATTTTTTTTGTTTTAAATGTTTTGTAGCTATTTTTAAGTGAACTGAGTTCATATGACATAACTCCATGTAAATGTTCTAGTATTAACGATTGGATGAATGGCAGAGAAACGGATCAGAGGTTTCATCAACCTTAGCTAGTCTCTTTTCAAATATTCGCACAGTTAAAACTTGCCACAGGAACGTAAGATAATTATTTAGATTTAGAATAGAAACTTTACATTTAGTGTTTTGTTCATTTAACATTGGAAAACGTGAGTCAAATTAATAATTTCTTCACTTTCATTTTGTAATATTATGAATCAATTTAAATTATTTTAAAAATTAGAACTTAAAATAATTTAAAAGTGCAAAATCAGGACTAAAATGATCCTTAATTCTTACATTTATGGGAGGAGGAGATGTAATACCGTTAATAATTGTAATTGAAACTCAGTAATTTGCAGATATATATAGACGCCATAATACTCCTATGATGTTACAGTTTTTCTTGAATTTGACGAAAACAAAAGCACAGAGAAAAGTATGCCGACAAGAGAGAGAAGATAGAACCTGAATGGTAGGGGAACGTTGGGGAACAAGTGTGGTTTCCTTTTGTGTAGTGGCAAGGTGAACATGAAAAACATATCTGCCCAATCTAGTTTCTGCTCATCGGAGGCCACAAAGGCCTGTCCATATCCCTCGACATCTCCTTCTCTCTGCCCGAGCTTCCTCTTCTCCTCACTTGGAAGCTTGAAGAATTCCTCCGCACCTTTCTTCACATTTTCCAGCAACGAACTCCTCACTCCATGATTAATCACCTGGAGCGGTTTAATTCCCCAACGCGTGCGTGTAAAAATTAAATCAGATCTAGTAATATCTATCTCTTGAATAATTATAAACGTACTGACCTGAAAGAAACCCCAGTCTCTGCAGGCATGGTGGAGCCTCTCAAGTTCAGGTGCCTTGAGATCTTGGGACAAGAGTTTGGCCAAGTCAATCACAGGGACTTGGGGTGAAGGAGGAGGAGGAGGAGTAGTGGTAGTGGTGGAGGATAGGATTAATGGACGCTCGTGTTGCGGACGAACATAACGCTCTGGAACTTTGGCTAATCCCTCCTTCGCTATTTCCTGGACAGAGGGCACTACAACAGTACCAGATGTCACTTCCATTGTTTCGACTCAGATTGAGATTGATGAGAGCACATTCACATGGATAATGCTTTTACAATGAGTTGGTTGGTGGAAATTTTCCGGTGGCGTTGACCGCAATTGTGTTTTCGTTTGCAATTCTGCTGTGGCCAATTCGCTCTAAGGAACGTGTATTAGCTTTTGCTTTTTGAATTTTAAAGTAAAAGTTATCGTGATAATTTCACTAATATTTATGTCTTTAATTCTTTATTGTTATCTCCAATAATTTTCCACACATACCTCATCTCTTTCGAAAAAATCAACGTCCATTTTGGTAATAATATATTTAAAAATTATTACTTTTAAATAAAAATAACTTTTTAAACTTCATTTCTAAACCTAAATCAATTTATTCAACATTAATTATTTTAAAAACAACTTTAACAAAATCTAAACCTGTCAAACCCTAAAAGGTTGAAAATATATGTGTGTTTTATTTTAACTCTTAGCAAAAATTATTAATTTATTCTCTAAAATTCTAAAAAATATTTAAATTTATATTCTTATAATTTTATTGATTTAAATTAATGTCTGTAAACATTAGTATAAAAATGAACTTAAAATTACCGTTTATAATTTCATAGATTAAATTAATACTTTTTTAAATTTAAAGATTAAAATAAATTATGCATATAATATAATTTTAATGATCAAAATAAACTTTACTCTCTTGACAATTTGGCAGAAAAATTTGCTTAGTTTGTTGATTAGTCGCCTTCATTGATCAAAATTATTTAAAAATATAAAAAGTGATTTTTTGAGATAAAAAAGTAATTATTTGATAAAATAATCACACAGACAAACGCACCAAAGCTGTTTGATCGGGCCGTGCATAGTTTAATTTATTGGGGAAGGAATTCAAGGTCGAGGATACTTGTTTAATGTCTAGTTGCCAGGCCACGCGAAGCCTAAAGTCAACACACCTAACTCCTACGTTCTGAAGCATAGTTAAGAAAAATGGGTCGGGTTAATCGGGAACCGGTCCAGTGATCGATCCGGTTAGTATAAAAAAATTAGAAGGAGTCAAAACTGGTCAAGAATCGGTCAAAACTGAAAAAAATTGAGAAAATTGGAAAAAATTGGACTAGTCGGACTGGCTTTTTATTTTGCAAATTTTTTTTTTCTAAAACTTAAATATTGATATCTTATAGTTGTCATAGAGTAAAAATAAAAAAAAATGGAACCAAAGAAGGACATTAATAAAAATTATTGGGTTATTATTCTTCTCTCTCCATTATTTGTAAACTGCTCATCATAAACCTCACTGATTACTAACAAATATTATTTTCAAATACTTTGTGATCGTACTGTGAGATTGAGATTAGATAAATTTTATATGAATTATGTTTATTTTTATATATCTATGAATATTTTTTTATTGATTATGTTAATATTAATGATTTAATATATTTATTTATATTCTAATTAATCATATGTATATATTTATATATATTTTTATTACATTCCGGTTGAACCGATTGGACCTCTAAATCTTTTAACTAATACATTAACCGGTTCGATACCCGGTCCGATTTTGTTACGAAGTAAACACACCTAACTCCTATGTTTAGCAGCTCTGCACCTTGTCTCTTTCGGAGGCAAATGTTCATTCTCATATATTTAAGATTAACAAAGAATATTTTAAAATATTTCAAAGTGAAAATTTCAATTTAGGGAATAGAATAAGAAAATTTTATTTTTAAATTAATAAAATTAAAAATAGAGTCTTCTTTATTTTATTAATCAAGGAATGAAATTACTTATTTTATTGTTATAAGATACTACTCATTTTAGATGATTCAAATCCATATGTATTGAATTTTAGTTCTTCAAATTAAACGGCCAATTATTTAACTTTTGAAATTACAAAAATTCTTATTCAAGTTAGCCTCTAAATTAGCATCCATAGATATTAATTTGAATAGTCAAAAGAATCTATTTGAATATTTTTACAATTAGAAAGACAAAATTGTTAGTTTTTCAATATCATAAATTAAAATAAGCATATATTAGAACTTTCAAGACTAAAATAAAACTTTAATCTTTCCTTCAATGGGGATATGTGAGAATAATTTTCATTTTTCAAAAACAAAATCTCTTAGTTACCATATTAAAAAAATTTATTTATAAAATAACAATATAAATTTGTAATTTAAAATGTAAAATATATTTTTTTAATACAAAAATATAAAATATATTTATTTCTATTGAATATTAAGATAATTATCAAAGAAGCATTTTAATATATATATATATATATATATATATATATATATAGACACACCCCTTTATGTTTTGCTTAAGTCTAAGGACAGGTTTGATATTGTTCTTCCTTCTTCGAAAGAGTATTATAATTTACTAAAAGCATAAGCCAATTTTTTCTATTTAATAAACTAAAACGTTAGAGTGCTTTTGAGCGTATATGATAGGGTGTTTTTTAAAGTTGGCTTCTACTCCATAAAATTTTTTAAAAAATCCAAAATACTAATATAATCCTTATATTTTAATAAATATCCAATTTTATTCTCTCATTAATTAAGGCTTTTAATTTTTTTTCTTTCCTCTGAGATTCTCTCTCCATTTTTTAAGTCCATTATAGTCATTTTAAATTTTGAGAGCAATTTTACAATATATTTACTCAATGCTACTTCTATTACTTCTGCTTAATGAGAGTAATTTTTACATTGTTTTACCAAACAGTATTACTATAACTTTTTGAGAGTACCTTTTATATCACTAACCTTTTTTGTTAGGTTATGTGTAGTTGGGTAAAATTAAAGTGTGAATTTTTATGTGTGAACTTTATGTATAAAGTTACACTCATTCGTACAAAATTTACCACAATTTTTACTCCTTAACCAAATATATCACTAATGTTATTTATATAAGAAGACCAAGTATATAATTAATAATTCTTATCAATGCAATCAAGCCGATCCATGTATGTAAATATGCAAATGCAAGTGGTGCCTACCAAGCTGACCCATGGGACCGTTGCTCAAGAAAATTATGAAGAAACTCTCATTGATTGATATCCCGTGGTGAGTTATATTTTGTTTTATTTTTAATTAGTTTTGGGCATTTATTACTTTAACTTGAGTCTTTATTGTTGCATAATCTGATTATTTTGTTAGTTAGGATGTTCCTAGTTAATAATTAGTTTTCTTATGTTTTTGGTATTTATTTTATCTGTTATTTAACTAGTAATAATTAGTATGGAGGAGAAAATCGAATAGTAGGTTGGTGAGATGGATTACTTTCGAAGCTGGTCACCTATTCAATCTGGTTAAGGTACTGAACTGAGGGAGGTTAAAATCGGTCAAAACCTGGGAAAATTGGTGAACAGGACCAGTTTGACAGGTTCAGAACTTTTGATCTTTTTTTTTTAAAAAAAAACTTAAATACATCTCGTGACCGCCACAAAGGAAAAAAGAAGAAAATGGAATCAAAGAAGGGCACTAATAAAGATTGTTGGGTTGTTATTCTTCTTTCTCTGTCATTCACATGCTACTCACCATAAATTTTCCTGGTCACTAACAAATATTATTTTTAAATGCTTTGTAACTATGTTGTGAGGCTGAAACTAAAGAAATTTTATATGGATTATATTTATTTTTATAGATTTATGAATATATTTTTTCTATTGGTCATGATAATATTAATGATTTAATTTATTTTTTATATTCTAATTAATCATATATGTGTGTGTATATATATATATTACAAAATTAGGAATGACCTCAACATATTAAGATTCACGTGCAGAAAATTTGGGTTAAAAATGTGATCTTAGATTAGATTATAAAATTATACAAATTCAGTGCTCAAAACATATTTTCCAGTAATATAGAACCAACTTTTTCTAATTTTAGATCATAGCAAAACATCATAGAAATTTCCACAAAAATTCATAGAAAAACCGTAAGATGTTAATAACAACATGTAAGAATTTCAGCTTAAAATTCTTTTATTTGATAGGGTAACAAAAATAGAAAAATTTACTACTTGTTGAATAAGTGTAGGGTGCTTACGGGGACAGTTTCGATTTTGAAATTTTTTAAAATAGTAAATGAAAATGTTTGCTCACATAAAAATTTATGATAGTTAGTCCCACATGTTAGCTACATCTCATAAAAAATTCAACTCAAAATCTCATCTCCTAGTGAATTTAAAATTTCATGCAAGTTCACTGTTGGGGCATAAAACCAAATTTCAGCAAGTCACATCAATTAGCAAAGTGATTTTAAGGGCTTTCTAATCAACACAATTCAATCCTAAATTAGTTATAATTGAGAAAAAAAAATCACTTTTATTTTAACATAGAATTTCTAGTCACACTCCATTCTAAAACTGTAAACCACTCATTTCAGAACAAAAAAGTCATCAGTAGAAATTTTAGCAACATAGAAAACTTCATTGAATCCATTTAATGGACAGAAAATTAAATAATGCAAATATGAACCCCTATCTGATTGGAGATCAAATGAGATTAGAGACTTTAATGGCTTAACAAAGTGGATTCAAGCAAAAATCTTCTTCTTTTATCGTGTGTAACCCACAATCTCCTTTTGTGCCCCTTAGAATGATTTTTTTTATCTTCAAAAGTGAAGGGATTTGTATTCAGTGAGTGTATGGATGAAAGACTTGTAATTCTCACACTAATTGAGAAGTTCCTTGGAAAAGGATTAATGAAGTAGATAGAAGGAAAAGAAAAATGTGATGGAGAGAAAAAAAAAATGGAGGTAGAGGCAAAAGTTGCAATTGTAAAAAGAAGTAAATGTGTTAAATTTTCCTAATAAAGTGGATGTAATTAGGATTAGAATGTATCTTCCTTTTCCTTTTTATAAATAGAAACTATTTAGATAGAAAATAACTAAGTTTAAATTTAAACGTCATATTTATTTTTATCTTTTTATTATTATGTATAGTCTCCTATTATTATTTATTATATATATATATATATATATATATGTTACGTATATATATGATTCGTATAACTATTATATATATATATATATATATATATATATATATATTATAATGAAAAATTATAACGTAATATTATATATCATAAACAGATTATATATATATATATATATATATATATATATATATATATATATATATATATATATATATATATATATATATATATATATATATATATAACATAGATCAATCAAAGTTTTGAATCCCTTGCTTGTTTGTTGCCAAAAAATGTAGGAATTTGGAGATAGATTATATCTTGTAGTTAATGTGATTATAATTTGTAAAAATTTATTGAGAGATTATTATTTAAGATTTGAGAATGAAATATCAATATTTTAAAGTTTTATAAATTCTCTTTCAATTTAAATATCAGTTAGTTGAAGGATAGTATTGATTTTCTAGAATGTTATTGCTAATTTTAATTCTTAAAACTAATAAACTTATTAAAATTTTAAAATTATCTTTTTACCCTTCACCTAATTGGGTTGACTTTTCTATTGACTTTTACTAATTAACTAAGCTTTTACTTATTTATTAATTAATATTTGATTAATTTATTAATTAATTATTCTAATAATGCATAAAAATGAGATAATTAATATAAGAGAAAAATTGTGGATGGTACAAACTGAATTTTGAGGAGACAACTCATCAGAAAAAAGGCCCTAAAATCAGAGACAATTTATGAAATTCGAAGGACATGTCTGTTTGTTTCCAATGATCAGGTGGCCAAATTGTTAAAAAGGGTAAACAACCTATCTTCAAAGAGAATGGAAAGAAAAACTGAGCTCTTCAAAGAGAATGTAAAGAAAAACTGAGTTTATTGTTTTTATGATTAAAAGCATAAACGCATACTTTTCTTCTTTGTTTGAATTTCCTTTCTTCACAGGTTTCATTATTTGGAGTAATTTGTTTTTAATTTTGAAGTTGATGACTTAGCAAACATCAAGGACTATGACGGCATGGGTAAGCGCTTTGTGAGCATAAATTGGAATAATGAAATTGTTCACTGTGTAAATGCAATCTCTACTACCCAAACGTTGAGACTAAGGATTATGGTTTATTAGCCTATTAGTTTTGTTTCCTAAATTTTATTCTAGGATACAGGAATTGATGTGTATTAGAGTATATTCATTTTTGTTGTGATAGGGGATGGATTCATTCCTTCCTCTCCATTGCAACATCACCTGAGACTAAAGGGGATTAATATGTATGCCTTGCTCATGCCAGGAAGAAGGCTTTGAAGAAAAATAAACTATAAAAAATTGAAAAAAAATGTTAATACTATTAAATATGAATTAAACTCTGCTCCCAAAAATATGGATTAAACAAGAAATAATAATTCATTACCAAAATAAAACTAGAAATAATTAGTTTAATTACATGAAAGATAATGAAGGGTATTGTAGGACAACCAACTAAATGCTCATTAAATTAGGAGTAATGATAGACAAAAAGAGAGCTGCTAAATATTTCAAAGAAGCATCAATGTTAGCAGCCATAAACCATCAAGAAAAAAGTCTTAGATAGTTAGAATACAACATTTTATTTTTACATACATGAATCTTTGAAATTGTTTTGGGATCAAGAAAAGCTTTGACAATGCTCAACAACAACCTAAATCCAAGGTCGGCATTTTTTGTAAACATTTATAATAGTAGACTATACTCCCTCTTCTACACAATATAAGTCTTTTAATGCTATTTACAATAATTAAGATGATGATTAAGTTTCATTAATCTTTTAAGAATATAAAAATGAAAGAAAAAAATATCTTTTATCACTCATCATAAATTATCTCTTTATTAAATAATCATAGTCATATCCACTAATTCTAACTCATTATAAATATTCAGATAAAATAAATAAAAAAATTAATATTTTCTTAAAATATGAAAATAACATATATTTTGAATTGGATAAAAAAAATGACTCATATTCAAATCGGACGAAGTACAATTTTTCAACGATCCTAAGGTTGAAGCTGAAAGGACAGCCAAAACAATCATACGATGCGAAAACAAAGAAGACATCACCTCATAAATAAAATACATGCTTTGTAAATTTTCACTGGTCAAAGGAGAAGATCATAACCTGTTAAGTCTTACCCGATTGGAATTGGATCATCCCCTTTAACTGGTCTCCGTAATGCAGTTGACATTTTGGTCATGGAATGAGCACAAGCTCATCACAACAAATTTGCACGCACCCACAACAAATGGGCCCACAAAAAATCTATTTTCCCACACCCACACAAATGGGCCCATAAAATATTTAAATGGCCAATGTATTTTCAGAAAGTAAAGGGATAAAGCCCACCCGATTGCACCTTATAAGTCAATTTTTGCTCGATATTTTGGGAATAACACATCCAAAAATCTGTTCCGGTGCTTACGATATCCTGGAAACGCATATTTTGGTCGACGGATTGCATATATCAACGCTTCCACAAAGATTTCTTGGTTGAGACCCAAAGAAATTATTTGTTGCCATAAAAATCGCCAGAGCATGAAATTTATTCCCTTATACCTGACTTTCGTAATTTCCTTTGACCCATAATTTTTTCCAATTTGCTTTTGTTTGGGCAAGTTAAAGGCAAAAAGAACCCTTAGTAATTAAAATGTGTTTCTACCAATCTTGAATCTAGGCAAAAAGCTTGTCCTTGTGATTTCATTCTAAACATGTAAGATACTGGTTTGATGTGTGTCATGGATGATGTATTTACGAAGCTTGGATCATGAAATTCTATAATTTTCCTCTTCATAGTTGCATTCTTCTATTATTTTGTTTTAAACTTTTAAATTCTTTCTGGACCAATATGGCTAAAAAACCGGAGTTTTGTGCCATTAATTTTGTGCTATTTGTGACAATATATCATTAAAGTTGTCTTCTCGCTAATTTTGTTTTTCCTAGGCCACTAACAAGACATCAATTATGAAAAGTAGTGCTTATATTGCTTGCCTCTGGTCCCGAGCATTTTACTTGTCGTCATAACTCTGTCTTCAACATGGACTGTATGTATCTAATTATGGGTTTGGCTATATATGCTGAAATTCAAGATGCAAATGCTGGAACACTGGGTGCATCTTGCGTACCCTTGGACGTTTGACTCATTTATATTTGGATAAATTACACTCATTTCCCTGAGGTTTATTGAAATGCAACAGACATCCCCTTTATTTGTGCACCTGACACTCATCTCCCCTGAATCAAGTGAAAACTAAGTGCCCTTTGTTTTCTCAAAAGTTAAATTACTATTATACCTTTTCATTCCCCTCCCCAAAATTACTATCTCTTTTTACCCTCATCAGCCCCATACACAGCCATAAACGCATTCTCCTTCCACCACCGCATCCTTGTTCCGCTCCGTCGTTGAGCCCTTTGGCGACCTCGTCAAACTTGCCCTACTGAAAAACGACGGTGTCCAGAACGCTCCTCGTCCTGTAACCCTTCCTCACGTTGCTCTCACGTGCGAATGTCGTATAGTGGCTTTGCGATGCGTCGATGTCGAACTTCGGCGATGGTCGATTCCGAACATCCTCTAGCAGCCTTAGCGTGAACAGCTGCAAGCTCTCCCCCGGTTAGACCAACGAGTGACACGTCGAATACGACCGTGGAAACAAACTCCTGATCCTAGAACCTGTCGATGCAATCGGGGTGGACCACGTGGTTACACTTGGGGATTAAACGCAATGTTTCATCATCGTGGAACTCGTTGAGGCACACGGCGCATTCTAGTGTGGCCTGCCCTATCTTCTGGCTCTTCACGACAGAGAAAACGAATGTCGGGAACGTGTAGATGATCTCCAGGTCAAGGCCATGGTGCCTCGCCCCATTTCCGATGATTAGGATCGATAGGTCGAACCTCCCTCTCATCCTCCACTCCACTCAGTGGCGTGTGTACACGGAGAGAAACCCGAGAAGGAAGAACACCACCACCAGGACCACAAGCACGATGGCCATGGACTTGTCGAACTTCACCTTCAAAAGTGTGTCCGGCAGTGGAGGCAAAACCGTGTTTGCAAGCTGTGTAGTGGTCGGCGGTAGAGCTAGCACGAAGACAAGGAAGAAGAGCAGAAGGTGGCCGGAGGAAGCCATGAAGGGAAGTGGTGGTGGGAACAGGGAACTCCCTGTTGGTGTGAGTGGTTATAGCTGATTATCATGAGGGTTCAGGGAGTGGACATGGCTGATTATCATGATTTTCACTGTGTGTGGGGCTGATAAGGGTAAAAGGAGAGAGTAATTTTGGGGAGGGGAGTGAAAGGGTATAATAGTAATTTAACTTTTGAGGAAACGAAGGGTTGTTAGTTTTTATTTGATTCAAGGAAGGTGAGTGTTAGGTGCATAAATAGAGGGGGTGTCTGTTGTATTTCAACAAATCTCAGAGGGTGAGTATAATTTACCCTTTATACTCTGTTCAGATATCACTTATACTCTGTAGATACATGATGATTAAGTTGTTATTCTTTTAATCCATTGTAGCAAGTAGCAAGTAGCAAATATTTTTTTCCCTATACAAATTTGGTTCAGCTAAGATGGATTTCCTTTGCGTTGAGCATATATGCGGCAAGTGAAGAGATGAAGAGATGAACACAAGCCGCAACTAGAGAAGAATACATACAGATAACACCAGCATGGAAGGAGTGAAAGGAGAGAGAAGGGGTAGAGGTAAAAATTCTTCCAATAGTTTTGATACTCCTAATGATGAAGATGTATCCCACCATGTTTTTTCATTTATTATTTTATGAGTTTGTAATGTTATTTATGTTGTATCTGAAATAAAGTCTCATTTAATTCCATATATTGTTGGGTACCAAAGTAATGGAAACAGATCAGCTTGACTAAAATAGAAGTCGAGAGAATAGGCGACACAAGATATTTGCACGTGGAAAACCCCTAATGATGAGGGAAAAACCACGGGCAAGCAGAAAGAATTTTCACTATGTGGAAGATAAAATTACACCTCTCTCTTAATATAAGGAGAGAACAATAACACTCTCTCTTATACTAGGAAAAATACACCTCTCTCTATTTATATAGGAGAAACTCTCAGAACACACTATATGTATATATTTCTCTCTGGGATGGGATGAAATGAGGCGAGGGAGGAGGCCTCTGTTATAGGCGCTTGGAGATTCTTGTGCAATCAATGCCTGATAATTTCTCGTGAGTTTGGTAGGTACACCAAACATGCCTGATAAATTTTCTTGTGCAAGTTTGAAATTTGTAGTCTCAGGGGCTAACCTTCACTTGCGTGCACGGTGAAATTCTGCATTGCAGTTTGAAAAAAATCAAAGTGGCACTTCACGCCACTTACAATCTCCACTTAAAGCCACTTTTGGTGAATTTCAAAACCTTTTCTCATCTTGCCAATTCCATCTTTCTTACGTTTACGATGGCCCATAGGAAGATCTACACCATTTAAACTTGTCGGTGTTGATTGGCTTTGTCACTGACATCTACAAGGTTTTCTTTTAGTATGAATCTTACATATCTACATTTCCTTCTTACCACTTCTCGAACAAAATGATATTGAACACCTATGTGTTTAGTCTACATGAAAAGTGGATTCCTTAATGTGGAGAAGGCACTACATTTGTCACAATACGGTAATTTTTATTTGTTGTACCCGAGTTCCTCCATTAACCTTTGAATCCAAATAGCTTCCTTGCAAGCTTGTGTAGCGCCATATATTCAGCCTGTAGTAGATAGAGCTACAGCGATGCCGTAACTTGGATAACTTGACTCAAACTCACTTTGCAAATGTGAACACATAGCACTGTAATAGATTTTCTTTTATCAAGATCACCGCAAAATCTGAATCAACGTATCCACGACAATGAACTCGATCCTCCAAAACATAGTGCGACACTTGAGTTTCTTTAATATATCTCGGGATCCTCTTCCACGGCATTCAATGCTCATTTCTGAATCTGTCATAAATCGACTAATCACACCAGCTGCTTGAACAATATCGGGCCTAGTACAAATCATGGCATACATAAGGCTTCCCTGGCTGATGCATGCATGAATTTCGAGACATTTCCATCCTCTCTGCTTCCTTTGCTAGGACACATATCGAGGATAATTTGTAATTCACGGGAAGTGGGGTTGAAAGCAGCTTACAATCTTGCATGTTGAAGCGCGCAAGATTTTTACCATCAAGTAATTCTTACGAGATAGCCAGATCTTCTGACTTTTCGTCTCGGTGAATTTGCATCCTAAAATCTTGTTTGCGGAGTCCCAAGTCCTTCATATCAAACTCCACAGCCAATTGTGCCTTCAACTCCTGGATTCGATCTTTGTTGGGGCCTACCACCAACATGTCATCCACGTCTGATAACGAATGATGAAAACATTGTTATCAAACCTCTTGTAGTATGTACAATGGTGAACTCAATCTGTTGTATCGAAAAGCGAATTATGAAGGAATCAAATCTCACGTACCAACACCTTGGCGCTTTACTTTAGGCAAATGCAGGAGATTTAGTCAACCACAAACCAAGTTTTCTTTTTCTTTTTCCTCAAAGCCTTACGGTTGGAGCATATATATCTCCTCTTCAAGTTCTCCCATGAAGAAAAGCGGGTTTTCATCTAAGCGCTCAAGATGTAAATCAAATCTGACACACATAGCCTTGACACTACTGCGATAGTAGTAAGTCGACAAGCGGAGAAAATATCTCATTGAAATCGATACCTTCCTTACGAGCAAATCCCTTTACCACCAGTCTTGCGATATCGTTCCACCCGATCATTGCCATCTCGTTTGATCTTATAGACCCGTTTTGTTGCCAATGGCTTTTGATCTTTTGGAAGTGTAACAAGTTCCCATGTTTTTGTTCTTATGCAAGGCCTCCATTTCTTCTTGCATTCTTTGCCATCCGCAGTGATGCATCCAGGACTACTCAAAGCCTCCTGAAGCGTTGATGGCTCTCCTTCTTCTGTTAGAAGACAAAATGCATCATGACTTGCCATAACATAGTCTGAATGCCATCTTGATGCGTGTATGCAGCGTGATGATCGCTTTGGCTACTGATTATTGGCCTCATCTGGTACTTGTTCATCATGCTCTGGATTACCTTGAGAATCTTTTTCTCAAGTTTCTCATCTATCGAACAGCGTAGTTGTTTCCTTGGCAGTGCTATCATTTCTTTCTTCACTTTGCGGTTCATTTTTACGCAAATATAACATCCTACAATAACCTTGCGAGCGGTGGGATCCCTAGCGATACCCCTTTACCGTCAGCATAACCCAAAAATATACATTTCCTGGACTTTGGGTCCAACTTAGTTCTTTCTTGGGTGTTATACATCACATATGTAGGACATCCGAACACTTGCAGAAGAATAATCTGCCCGGCTTGCCATTCCACATCTCCATTGGTGTCTTGAGACCAATTGCGATTGATGCGACCGATTAATCACGTAACGACGATTTATTGCTTCCAGAAAGACTTGGCTAAACCTCTTTGTTCTCATTGCTCTTGTTCTTTCTAGGAGAGTCACTGTTCATCCGCTGCTATACCATTTCTTTGAGGTGTATGTGCAATAGTGGAATTGCCTTTGAATACCCTCATGCTTGCAAAAATGCTACAAAATCTCCATTTGTATATTCTCCTCCATTGTCTGTCCTTAAACACTTGATCCTCTTTCCAGATTCAAGTTCCACTCTTGCTTTGAAGTCTTTGAATATTGGAAACACATTTGACTTCTTCTTGATTGGGTATACCCATAGTCTCACCAGGTAATCGCCGATGAAGGATACAAAATACTTTGCTCCTCTAGGGACATTTACGGTGACTCACACATCGAGAATGAATCAAGTCTAGAATGTCTTACTCAGAAGCGGTTGATCTACCAAATGTCAATCTATCTTTGCTTGCTTGTCTGATCTTCATGAGCGAGTAAGTTCAGATTTGAGCTTGGGAATGAGATTACGTTCATGAGAACCTTCAAACCACGTTACGACATGTGGCTAGTTTGCGGTGCCACATCGCCTTCATTCGTTTCTTCTTGACTTGCGGATGCAACTAATGCATCTGCCTCTGCAGTATCTCCTTGAAGCTTGTATAGATTTGCCACGATCTTTTTCTGCATTACCCTGCAAAGGCACCTTTAACAACTTTCAAGATCCACTTTCAATATAGGTCTTGCACCAGTCATGGTTGCCCAATAGACAACATATTCTTCTTCAAGCCCTTCACGTGCCTTACTCGCGAATTGTCACGAATAGCGCCATCAAACATTTTATTTTGGCCAGTACCAGCACGGCAATTTCTAAGGCATGGTCATCTCCCCATGAACAAGATCGCCGAGACGAGGTTCATAAGCGTAAAACCGATCCGATGTGGAGTCATGTGCCATGTTGCTCTGAATCCATGATCCAAATGTCGATGAGCCGTTCTTTAGCAGAACTAATTCTTTGCTTCATTGCCACCAATTTCTCCATCCTCGGAGGGTATTCGCAACACATCCTTGAGAGTTGATGCCTACGGAGCTTTATCTGCGTGCCTTGTTATTGATCTCTCTTTAAGTGCCCTCTCATGCCGCATTGGTAGCATTTGAAGTTCTTCCTTCTTCTTGATTTTGATCTACTCAGAAATGACTACACTGAAGTCACGCTCAAGATTTGATCTCTCTGCAAATCACCAACAATGCCTACGCTTGCTTTGAGCTTTCAATCTATCTTCCTTATTCTTACGCCTGGACTTGTTAAGAATAGCCCGGCGTAAATCAAAGGATAGATAGTTGGCGATATTATTATTTGTGATGTTGATGATGAGTTGATCGTATGAATCAGGTGAACTTTGAAGTAAAGGCTCTGCGTTCATTCTCCACTATTTTATAATCGATCTTTGTGAGTTGGGAGAATAAGGTGTTCAGTTGTTGATGTGGTCGTCGATGTGGACTCACTCGTTCGAAGAGTATCGACCTCGTTTAGAAATATCATTGTGAAGAAACACCTCGTGCAGGTTTGTGAAGCATCCCAGTTTCCTTTCTTGTCTTCTTTTACGCAACCTTTGAGACAATCTTGAATGCAGCATTTGCAAGATGCAGTTAGGCAACGTCTATCATCCAAATCTCCCCACTTTCATTAGTAATATCAGTGGTCTGCGCCCGATTCTTTGATAAGCAATTATCTTTTCTCAAGATTGCCGTATCTTGATTTCCGCGGAAAAATTACTCAAATTGAGCTTACCGATCTCAAATTTACATTTCTTAGTGTTTCAGGGATACGTTTCTCTACTAGGTAGGTCGCTTTTCTTGTGAATAGTGCTTGGTATCGTGACGATGCTCATTATCGTGTGATCAAACAGTCTTATAGTAAATAGTGCTAGTATCGTGAGCGATCGTATATTTATACCGTATATGGAACAAATCCAATATCGTTAACAATACTGTAAAGTATACAACTATACGTATAAGCAGTGACCAAGTAGTAATGCTTCGCGGGACTATAATCAATGCATTGTGATAATCTCAGGAAAAATTAACTTTTCGATGTGGAAGATCAGATCAGTTGCAACCATGCAGAGCATCTGCAGAATAAATCCCAATGAACCAAAGCTCTGATACCCCTTTGTTGGTACAAAAGTAATGGAAGCATCAGCCTTGTTAAAATAGAGTCGAAGAGAATAAGGCTGACCTTGCTTGAAGATATTTCGTGGAAAACCCTAATGATGAGGAAAAATACAAGGCGAAGCAGAGAAAGATTTTATTTATGTGGAAGATAAAATTACACTCTGCTTAATATAAGGAGAAAGCAAATACTTATTCTCTCTTATCTTAGGAAAAATACACTCTCTCTATTTATATAGAAAGCTCTCGACACCATATGTATATATTTACTGCAGGATGGGATGAAATGAGCGAGGAGGAGGCTCATTTATAAGTGACTTGGAGATTCTTGTGCAATCAATCTGTGATAATTTCTAAATGAGTTGGTAGGTACACCAAACACATGCCTGATAAATTTTCTTGTCTTGAGTTTGAGGCCCAAATGGAGAAATTGCTTGGCGTGCAGTAGAAAGTCTGCGTGTGGCGGTTTGAAAAAATCAAAGTGGCTTTACGCCACTTACATATATCTCTATACACAAAATGAAATTTTAATAGCTAAACTATTAATATAGAAATACAATAATACTTAAACAGAATCATTTTTTCTGTTATCGTTTCTTCTTTTGGTTCCGAAAAAAAAAAGATGCACAGAATGAAAAATACAAGAAAGCTACGAAAACATCAGAGAGTACACTGCACAATGAAAAATACCGCACGCTATATTTATATTTTGCAAATATTTTTGGCAGAAAGTATTACATATTTGAATGCTTTTGTTATTTTCTTTCATCAACTTTGAAATGCAATAAAATAATAACATTTTAGAAAGATGGTTGTGCTGTGTGCAAATCTTACGAGGTGAACTTTTTCCGGCACTGAAAAAAAAAATCTATCTTCACAGAAGTAAACCTAGTATCAATTTACGCCAAAAACAAATTTTTGAAGGGCTGAAGAAAGGTGACTTTTAGGCTAGGACTGAATCCCTTAATTTTGACTTGATATTGCCAGTTTTTTTAATATTTGTGTCTAGTATGAAACATTTAAATTTGAAATTGCAGCCAATAAGTCATTTTTTTCCCACTTCCTATTTTCCATTTACACACTAGGCACCACCTAAACCAAATTAATTTTAACTAAATTACTCAAATAATTATACCCAATAAGATCACCGGAAAATACAAAAAGTAGCTGAGACAAATGGATCGTTTGCAATTGAAACACAACACGCACAGTTGCTGCCGGCTGTTGGTGTGTTTATCCGATGTTTGTCACATTGTAATTTGTTTCAAGCTAAGAAGTATGGACACATTGACTTGTTGGCGTGTTCATATGTTGACACGTATTAATATCTGACACCCACATGATATCCACACAGCATGTGTTGGACATACGTTCATACACATTCAATTAAAACAATAATTTTTTGAGCCCAAATATATATCGAACACGGTTGGATTTCTTTCTAATTCAAGATAGACATAATGGGCATCCCATGAGCATATCTGAGTTGATTTCTTTATTTTTTTTTCAAATTTTAATACTAACATAAACTCAAAATTAACCTTGGTTACTTAGTTAGATCTGTATTATTGGGTCATTTTATTTTATTATATAAAAAAATAAAAAAATTTATATATATATATGCCATATCCATGTTATGTAATTTTTTGAGTTTGGTGTGTTTCATATCAATTAATACATGTTGTGTCCATACCAATGTCTGTGCTTCATAGGTTTAAAAGTGAGTTCTATGGTGGAAAAAAAGTGAATTTAGGTTCAATTGATTTAAAAAATTTGATCCATTAAAAAATAGATTTGATGAGTGTGATTATAATAGGTGAGATTCTTTTTAATATTACAGAAGTTACTTACTAGCATGTCAAAATAAAAGGTTATTGATTTTATTTTGGCCCACATTTATTTCACCATGTGTAGAGCACCTCTCCTCTTCACCATGGACCACCTCCTCTGCCGCTGGAACAACGCTTAGGACAATCAGGTGAAGACCTCATTAACGTGAGCAAACTTGCTCGCCACAACCATGGAGGGTTCTAACATTGACGGAATCAAGTGCGGTCAAGATGGTGTGGGACTAATTCACAAATTAATACATTATCCAGTATGATCTCATCCGTTCAACAAATTTAGTAAATATCCAATGAATATCAATAGGGGGCTCAAGGGCAGGACCTTGAATGCGGCCGAAGATGAACTATTTTGGGATTTAAGTCTGTTAAAATGAGGAGATTAATAAAATATATAAGTGTGAGATTATTTATTATTGGATCAATAATTTTTATTATATATATATTATACATATATAGATTTTATTAAATAATTAAAAAATAATTAATTTCTTATTTATATGTTTTATCAATTTTTTTATTTTAGAAGACCGAAATCCCCTAATTCCATCTTGAAATTAAAACAATAAGTTGAGTGACGATTGGAGGACAAGTCATGGCCTTGGGTTGGTAGGTTAAAGAGGAGAGGCTTATGAAAAACAACAACAACTTTTGGTGGGCCCCACTTTCTATTTTATCAAGTTTAGATGTTCGGTTGTGTGCAACGTGGTGCACTTGTATTCACGGAAGAAAATCCCTTTTATGCACGCTAGTACGAGATTTTATTACACTCCTGGGATTCGGGCACATCCAATTATACAGTATGTGATCACAACAAAATGGGTCCACCAATAGTTGTCATTATTGGCTTCTTTCATTGGGACATTTATCTTTAATTATTAAATATTATTAATAAATGAAATGAGAGAGTGGAGACTAAAACTATTATTATATCTAATAATTAAAAGATAAATATTTTAATAAATATTTATTTTTAAAATATTAAAATAATATTTTCTTCTTAATGTACTAACTACTTAGAACTAATCCAAATTTAATTTTTTAAAAACAACTTAATATCTTTCTCTTTTCTCTTTTCATTCATTTTTTGTAAGAAGGCTAAATATCTAAAATGATCATTTAAAAATATATTGGGATAGAAATTACCTCCTTAGATTTTAAAACTAACATATCAGTCTTTTGGAGCCTAAAAATACGATAAAGTAATTTCTTTGTATAAATTCGTATGAAAAAAATGTACAACCTTGCAAAGAGAGGCTAATTTGATATTCTTTTTAAATTTGAGCGATCAATATGGACTACTTTGTCACTTTCTAAGAGACCATTTTTTATATCTAGTCTTTCGAGAATTTTCACCCACTCCATAAACCCAAGGCAGCTGCTGCCTTCGCATTAGTTCAGTCAACAAGGTTGAAGATGGTCTTGGGCTTCGGTGCAACGTTAAAATAAGGCACACTCTTGATCTTTCAATGGGAGATGATAACAATGAAAAATCTAGTAGCACCGAAGATGAGGCTGAATCCGCCAATGCACATCCAATATTGTTTCTGGGTTTTCACAAGTTCAAAGGTTTCGAACACCCATAGCAAAAAGACTCAAATTTTTCTTTCCTTTTCATATGTTTTGGGTTCCCAGTTAAACCATTGATCCAACAACCTACTAATTTCTACGTCTAAGATCTTTTTTATCACCAAAAAAAAAAAACAGAAATTTACAGATTAAAAAATTATTAAACAAATAGTTCTATTGGGCAAACTGGTTTTTGAGTAAATTGGATTTTGCCTGCGTTTCAGGAGAGCCGAAAACACTTCATTTTGTTTGTTTCTTGATCGAAATTTATTTTGCTGAAAATTAGAAGTGAAGAGATCTCTTTAATCTAGATAAATAAATTACTTCAATTGTTCTTTAATAATTATTCATTTTAAAAATTCAGTTTTTATCTAGAAATAATTATCCATTTTAAAAACTTAAATAGTATTCTATCCATTGTAGAATATTTACCCATTTTTAGATAAAGTCATATTTTAAAACATCAGTCAATTTCACATATCAATAAAATAAAAATTTTTATTCCAATAATATCTTTAAGTAATTAATGATCATTACTATAATATTTTATTTTTACTTATTTAATATGCTCCGTAATTAATTATCATTGAGGTATATTAATCCATACACTATAATTTTATATAGGAATATTCATATTAGTTATCACATTTTTTAATATCCATATTTATTTAAATTTAATAAATATTTTATAAGAGAAAGAGTATTAATTAATTATTTTTAATAATACTTATATTAAAAATTATTGATTTATTAGAGAAAAAGGAGAAAAAGTTAAAGTATAGGAAAAAAATAAAGATAATTTAATAAATTATTTATATTTTTTATTACTATTAATATTTTATTACTTTCAGTACGTATTTAAAGCTATAGAATGGGGGGATTACGCTAACTCGGTCAGTCTTTCAACCGACGAAAATGAAGTTAATTAGGTATCCATCAGTTGTTTAAAGGAGCTTGACAATAGCAACTTTTAGTTGGCCAACTTTACTGTGTTGTCTCTTCCCTTATTGAATGTGTGCAAAATTTGCGTGTTGAAATTGCGCCTAGGGAAGAAAATATCCGCTAGTACTGCAGCTCGGTTGTCCTCTTGTTATTGATGTATTGTGCCACTAACCGATTGCAATAATGCAATTGCAATCAATTTAAGTCGCACCTAACTCCAGTTTCCAATTTCAAATATGGCGTACGCTACGGTACTCTTTGTGGAGTAGTGTGGGCCACGCTTCTTTTGCCTTGACTTGGTATTAGAGGGAGGAGAAAGAATTTGTTAGTAAACCCATGCGGGTGTAAAACTGTAAATATTGTAAATCAATACATGAAAAATTATATGAACCTCCATGAAAAAATTATAAACCTCTATGGATCCCCCTAAACTCGTGAGTGGAAATGCTATAAAACCAATACATGAAAAGTCATAAATTATGTATAAAAAGGTTGTAAACCTTATGTGAACAAGCTATAAACTACCTATAAAAAGTTGTAGATATCATCGCCTGGATTCAATAATAGACGTTAACTGGATAGACAAATTTCTAAGACATATCTCAATCAATGGAAATATAATAACTATATATCAATTCACGGATTTCCCACTACAGGTCAAGGTGTGTGGCACACCATACACGGTGTTTGGCAGAATTCGCCTTCAAATATAGAAAGAAATATTATTAAGATTTAGTTTGGAATTGTTATGATTCTCAAAAAATTATTTAGCTCGTTGAGTTCTCAAAAATATGCTTTCATCATTTAATAAAATAATAAAAAAAATTGCTCTGATTAAATAAGGGTCACAAAAATATTATTTGGTAAATATACTCCAATTATTCAAAATGACAATAATAAATATAGATATTAAATAATATAATCTCTATATTTATTATAATTAATTAGAGTAAAGTAATATTAATCTTCAAGTTTCAAATAATAGAAACAAGCTTTAAAAAGTACTCCATAAAATGATCTCAAAAATTATTTCTAATTTCTACAAGTCAATAGCTAAAGCACCCTAACATTTTTATGAGTTTTGTTAACTGGGTTTAGGGTTTAGGACACTGGTTAATGTTTTTAATGATGGAAATTTTTTATGCTCCTAATGCATATTGAATATTGATAACTTAAAAATTTTATTTTTCTAATAAAATATTTTTATTTTAAAATCCCTAACTAGTGTCCTGGTTAGCAAAACCCAATTTTTATTTATCCAACACTCGAAGAAAATTACTAAACCCCACCCTGGGTACATCTCATTTGTCATGTGGAGCCATACAAAAACACTTCAGTTTCCGGTGCTTTTATCATTCCTTTAGAACCATTAATTATATGCGTGTCATGATTAATGAGAGGATAATGTTAATGATGGTTGGTTTGACACTTGACAAAAATATTTAAGCAGAAAATTGGTTTTCATTTTTCATTTTTTAATATGTAAGAATTGGCTTGATTGAGTGACAAATGACAAATCCCTATTACGTGGAACTGCTGAACTTTTATATTAATAGATTGTCATTGTATCAAAGATTAATTGAAAAAAAAAATTTACAAACTCAGTATGGTAACCAACTCCTCATTTGTTATCTTTGTGCTCGTGTGTGGCATTTCTAAAATGCCCTTGACAAAAAGTCAGTTTATTCTTAGTTAGCGATTTTATATTTTTAAAATTAAATTTTATATAATAAAATATTCATTGATTATTGTTACTTCTTATTTATTATTTTTATTTGTGACATTGTTAAATGTCTTTAATTAACTAAATTATATTTGCTATGTATTGTTACTATGATATTTTAAATTTATATTTAATAATTATAATAATCAATATCAAATGTGATAGTAAGATACGATGCTTTACTTGTGCAAGTAGAGCTAAGTTTGCATCCAGGAATCACTCTAATTTGAAAAATCTTTAGTTGCTCCTGGAAAAAAAAAAACTCTACAACATTTACTTTTAGATATATGGACTCTTCCATTAAAAATATAAGTAAAATAGAAAATTATTATCCACAGAATCGATACATAAAAAGGTATCTATACAACAGAAAAAAAAAATCATATGCCAAGAACTTCTGCTTATATTGCTACTAATCAAAAACAAAACTGTTATTTAGTGTTGAAAAACACAACAACAACTCGCAACCAAAAAAAAACACAACAACAACTTTTAATGGGGCCCATTTCCTACGTTATCAAGTTTTAGATGGTCGGGTTGTGTGCAACTTGGTGAACTTGTATTCACAGAAGAAAATCTCCTTTATGCATGCTAGTACGAGAAGATTATTGTTTGCTATTCCGCTAGTACGAGATATTATTGCCTGTATGAAAGTGTAACTCGTAGGATTTGCGCCCATCCAATTATACAGCATGTAATCGCAACAAAATGGGTCTGCCAAAAGTTGCCTTCTGTAACATCTGAAAATATATATATATATATATTTATTAGGACATTTATTTTTAACTATTAAATATGATTGATATATGAAATAAGAGAGTAAAAATTATTATTATATCTAATAATTAAAAGATGAGTATCTTAATAAACATTTATTTTTTAAATGTTAAAATAATATTTTAGCTCTAAATGTACTAATTATTTAGAACCAAACCAAATTTAATTTTTAAGAAAGCAACTTAGTATGTCTTTCTTTTCTCTCTTAATTCATTTTTTTAAGAAGGCTAAGTATCCAAAATTATCATTGAAAAATATCTCGGGATAGCTGGCGGTGGCTTGGCAGTGGTTCGTTGGCAGCCAGCAGTGGTTTGGCGGCGGTGGACAAAAGTAAATAATGTTTTTTTCTCGTTTATTTCTATCATGTTTCCATAATATTTTCACACAAAATACAGAGAAAATCATTATGTCTTATACTTTATTATTAAACAAGATAAAAAGATAATATTTTTTATATTTTTAGTTTTATTGTCCACACTGTCTTTGTCTCTACTATTCTGGGACAAAAGCCAAATACTATCTTAGTGCACTGAACTTGTGTTCTTCCTAGCCTATTTGTGGGTTGGTGTTATTGTTTTTATCTATCCCAAAAAAGCAATACAGATTATAGTGGTAATACACTACAAATAAAAAATAAGTTTTAAATTAAAAATATTTAAAAGTATAAGGAATAAAAATAATAAATAAGAAATGATAATAGACAATGGAGATTCTATCGTATAAAATATAATTTAGTATTGAAAGCATAAATTAGCCAAAGAGAAATGATATTTGGACTTTAAAAAATGGATATCCTATTTAGATATCTATTATCTCACCATTAAATGATATTGTGGATTCCACTAAATTTTACTCATTTATCTTCTCTATCCTTAAATTTGATGTGTGCTAAAATAGATATTAATCTTTAGAAGTTCAAATATCATTCCTTTCGGCTAAATAAATATAAAACAAGTTTTTTATCAAGTGCATTTTAAGAATACTATCCATAAAGACAATAAATAAGGAGTTACTTTTGACAAATGGTAGTGGTAATAATTGCTTCCACTCAGTATAAGCATATTTTCTGCTCCGTGGATCATTCCAAAAAATTATATTGTGTTTGCCTACGAGTATAATAGTTGGACGTGCATGTGGGTGCAAATTTATGCAAACTCGAGATAAACCTAGCTAACACCATCAATTATTTGAGACAAGCCAACTTCATCCAGATAAATTTTCACATATTCTGAAAAGAAAGGGTTGTTTCTCAAACTCTCAAAAGAACTAGAGTTGCAAGGCCATTATTACACAAAAGTGCCATATACGTGTTTAATTTTTTCTAGGAGCATTTTTCATATCCATTTTGGATCCTCATGCTATCAATGTATGATTTCCCACGAAGCTCTCGTGCAAGATATCCTGCAATGTATTCTTCTGCACTAATTCTTTTGAACACTGCTGGATTTTTTGGAGTGACAAGGCCTGGTGCTGGACCTATGATTCCTTTCGCACCAGGGCTGTAAAATGTGGCTATGGAAAGCCTCTCCTTCTCTGAGTTAACTACTCCCCGATGTTCAATGCTTCGGTAAATTCCATTTGTCATTATCTGCCAAATCAGTTGGAGCAGTATTGGACAAGAAAGACTAGAATAATATTGCAATTCAAGAGGATTTCCTAAAGGCATATATATATTCTAATTGTGTCCGAATTAAAGAACAAATGGTTGCCTTACCTCTAACATGTCTCCAATGTTAATGATGAAGGCATTAGGGAGGGGTTTAACAGGAATCCACAATCCATCTTTTTTTATTTCAAGGCCTTCAACTTCATTGGCTTGGAGAAGGATGGTGAGGCCATCGGCATCTGAATGAGGATTGAGTCCCATCACAAGCTCTGGTTGAGGACACGGAGGATAGTAATTCATCCTCATTGCTTGCGCCCCTCCGGCGAATAACTCCCTGATTTCCCTGGTGTTCACTTTGAGGGCATTTTCCATGAGGTCAATCATCTGGGTTGCTAGGTTTTGCAATTCTGAAGAATAAGTCTCTAAATCATCTCTGCAAACAAAAGGAGACACACACGCACACGCATATATTTTTATATCATCAGTTTTTAATTGTAGTATTGAAATTTCTCATCACTGATGATCATGAGCGAGCATGTGGTAGGTTATCTTGAAAGAGATACCTGAATGGTAAGGGGATGTTGGGGAATAAGTGGGGTTTCCTCTTGTGTGGTGGCAAAGTGACCATGAAAAACATGTCTGCCCACTCCAATTTCTGTTCCTCAGAGACCACAAATGCCTGACCATATCCCTCGACATCTCCTTCTCTCTGCCAAAACAACTTCTTCTCTTCAGTTGGAAGATTGAAGAATTTTGCAACACCTGTCTTCACATTTTCCAGCAATGAATTGCTCACTCCGTGATTAATCAACTGGAAAGGGTACCGTTGCCCATGTTAGTCTAAATCATCATAGTTGGTAATAATGTAAACAATTTCACTTCATAACAGATGTCCATATAATTGTACACCAAATTCAATTCCAACCACTGTTTGCAATTTAAATTTTGTGCCACTGTTGCACACCGGTTTCCGTTATCAGCATATCTTGGCTAGGTGCTAATATATAATATCATTAGCCTATATACTATATTTCCTGTTCTATTACTGATAATATATAGAACACTTTTTGCATGAAAAACTAACCTGAAAGAAACCCCACTCTTTGCATGCAAAGTGTAGCTTCTCCAGCTCAGGTTCCTTTAGATCATGGGAAAATAATTTGGCCATGTCAATCACAGGAACTTGTGGTAAAGGTGTAGTGGTAGGTAAGATTGAACGCTCATGTTGTGGACGGACATAACGATCTGGAACTTTGGTTTGTGCCTCCTTTGCTATTTCCTGGACTGAGGGCACCCGAAGGGTAGATGGTTCCATCGCTACGAAGTGAGCATACAGTCACAGGTTAGTGCAAAGAAAATTCTTGCATCAGCAGAATTTAAGAATTTTTTCTTAGACACACTCTTATAAAAATTAGTAAGGCTTATAAATAAGTGAGTATATATTGAATAAATTGATAAGACCACTTTTATTGTGAGTTAGTTATATTTAACTTGTGTATATGCAAGACTTTTTCCCGTGTACAATAAGCTAGAGTCTAAATAATACGAGGCTCTTACACTAAACGTGGTCTTGAGTTTTTCTGATATTTAAAAATTTGGATATTTCATTATCATCCCAACATTGTTCCTTTCTTTTGCTTTCAAATTCCGTGTCTTCCGTGAGGCTTGGTTGGATCTCGCGGCAGTGCGTGTTTGCCCCTGCTCTGGTTTCAGCTCCGTTTTGGTTAGTGGCTCAAGTTCAGACTTGTGACTTTGATTGTGGTATTGCAACAAATGCTCTTCTTGTTTTATTGCTGAGTTTACTGATTCAAGATTCGTGTTTGGTATGATTGATATATATTGGATCAAGATTTGGTTCAATGGGTTCAAGATCTATTAGTTGTTGCTGCATATGCTCTCTTGGAGACTTATTTGGTACTGCTGATTTTTGTTCAGTTTTCAGTTCTTGCTAGATTATTGAGGTTATTTCTCAGATTCGATTTGTTTCAGTTCCATTGTTAATATTTGATGTCTGCGCATTTGGTTCAAGTTCATAATTTGATAATAGGTCAACCTTTATTGGCATGTTTTGGTTCTCACATTGGAGAACATTTGTTAGTTTAACCTTGAACAGATTTTCATTTGTAGCTTCTGCCAATAGTAGTGGTTAAGCATTTGATTAAATTCTTTAATATAGCCTTATATTGCCTTCTGATTGCTTTTGTCTTGGGTGGGGAAGGATTTGAGTTACCTTCTGCTCTTGATGGTTAAACTAATTTTTAGCTTCTGCCCTTGTTTATAAGGTGGTTAAACATTCATTCAGATTCAGCTTTATGGCTCGTCTTATGGCGTTAACCTTTCATTTACAATCTTATTGACTATATAACCTCTGTTTTGATATTTGTTTCTGCCAAGTGGTTGAGTTTGAAGATTGATTAGCTTATGCTTAGTGGTTAAGCTCTAGATGTTCTCATTTTGGGACTATTGATGATTTTTGTTGCAACGAGTGCCATAGAGATGTCAAAGAAGGCCTAGGCACCACCGCCGTCTGCTTGATGCATTTGGATTTTGATTTCCAATGAGTGTCGTGGAGATGTCAAACAAGAATTGGGCCCCACCACCATTATGTTCATCATGCATTGTTCATATGATTACATTATATTTTTCTGATTATATTATATTTTTCTATTTCAGTTGCATTACACTCTCGTCCCAAGTTGAAGATATGAAAAGTACGTATCTTTCGACTTGCCGAGGAGTGTTGGAGGATATAATTGTAATTAGAAATTAGTTGAAGTTAGTTTAGTTAATTAGATATCAGTTAGTAGTTTATTATACTCCTTTCTCCATATAAGGGTGTGTGTGTGTATATATATATATATATGTAAATGCATGTGATTATTTATAAAGGTCTAAATAATTTTTTGATTAAAATTAAAAAAATAATTAACAGCAGGGTCAAGGTAAAAATTGGCTCCATATAAAGACCTTTACAAATAATTAATATTTCTTTAAAGACAAAAATAATGCAAAATACATAACAATCCAAAATAAAACAAATATAAAATGGCCCTTATAAAAAATAAAAAACAAAATCTAAAATGGTGGTCCATGAAATCTTTAAAGAAGTGATTTTATTGGCTAAGGTTTGGTTGATAGATAAGGTTATTTATCTTACATCACATATCCAATGGAGAGGAAAACGTTAAACTGATACAACTCATAAGTTTCTTGTTCCCTTACCAGTTTCTACTCTATCATCAGTGCACTTGCCTTTGCCTTTTTTCTTTTATCTCCAAAACTCTATCTTCCCAAAATTACAGCTCATTCTCTACTATTCTATAATCTTCCACCTAGGAATATTTTCAGTTTGTCCTCTACGTATATGCCTCAAATGATTGGCCGACCTACGTCTTCTCTGGAATGACGGTGACAGGATGGCATGGGCAGCTATGGAAGCAACCGTTATGACGAGCAAGGTGGTTGCGAAGGAGCAATGTGGTTCAAGGCATTCACTCTAATTTTTGGAATTTAGCTTTTTTTAAAGTGACGAGGGTGATAAAATACTCTAGTAAGGGATTACTTATTATTGGATCAAAGGTAAATTATAATTTTTTATTTTGAAATTTATGGAAAGACAACCCACATATTTTTTAGTTATCCAACTTATATTCACACTCCTTCTACATGTCAAATTTTAAATATTTATATTTCAATCACACTCCTCATTTACAAAACATTATTAGTAAATTTAATAGAATGATACTTTTGTGATATTAATTGTTCCTAACTAATAAAATTATAAATATATTCTTAAACTTAATAAAGTAGGTAAAGATATTTTTATAATGTCATTAATTAAAAATAGTTAACATCATAAAAATATTATTTTTTTAAGTTTACTAACGATATTTTATGATCGAGAAGTGTGAATGTAATATAAATACTTAAAATTTGATAAGTAGAGGGGGTGTGCGTTGTATCTTCACAAATCTCAGGAAAGGTGAATATAATTTACTATTTGATTAATAATTTTTATCATGTATGTATTATATGTATATCCCATTAAATGATCCAAGAGTAATTATTTCCTTATATATGTAGTTTATCAATCTCCTCACTTTAGCAGAGATAACTTCACTAGTTTGACATTGAAATTAAAACAATAAGTAAAGCGACGATCAAAGAAAAAGTTATGGTCTTTGTTTGATTGGTTTGAGTTTTTAATTTTTAATTTTAATTTTTTAGATTTTATAAAAAAAATATTAAAAATTTTAAAATTTAAAATTTTAATTTTAATTTTTTAATGTCTTTTATAAAATTCTAAAAACTAAATAAATAAAAATTGAAACCAAACATGTTATAATCGTATTTTAAAAAATCAACAACAACTTTTAGTGGGGCTCATTTTCTATGTTATAAAGTTTTAGATGGTTGGGTTGTGTGCAACGTGGTGTGAACTTGTATTCACATAAGAAAATCTCTATATGCACGCTGGTACGAGATTTTTTCTTTTTTTTGTTGACATAGTACGAGATTATTTTTTGCTATTCCGCTACTACTAGATTTTATTACCTATACAATACTCTAACTCCTAGGATTTGGGCACATCCAATTATACATTATATAATCACAACAAAATGGGTCCACCAAAAGTTGTCATTGTTGGCTTCTCTCTATAATTGAGAGTTGTTATTTTAACATTGGAAAAATGACGATATATTGGAATGTCATTTTTAACTATTATATATGAATGATAGATAAAATGATAAAGTGAAGATTATTATTGTATTTAATAATTAAAAAAATAAATATTTTAATAAATATTTATTTTTTAAATATTAAAAAATATTTTTGCTCTAAATATACTAACTACTTAGAACTAAACCAAATTTAATTTTTAAAAAACAACTTAATATGTCTCTCTTCTCTCTCCTCATTCATTTTTTTAGCAAGAATAAATATCCAAAATAATCATTTAAAAATATATCAGGATAGAAATCAGCTCCTTAGATTTTGGAAGTAACATATTAGTTTTTACATCTTAAAAATAGGATAAATTAATTTTTTTTACAAGTCCATATAAAGAAAAAGTACATCCATATAAAAAGAGGCCAATTTGATCTTCTTTTGAAATGTGAGCAATTAATGTGAATTAATTTGTCATCCAATATATTTTTACCAAACCAATTTTAGTATTTAATCTTTCGAGAATTTTCGCCCACTCCATAAACCCAACGTAGCTGCCGCCCTTGCAGGTCAGTCACCAAGGTTTGAAGATGGTTTTGGGCTCCGATGCAATGTTACAATAAGGCACTCTTGATCTTTCAATGGGAGGAGATAGCAACGAAAAAGCTACTAGCACCGAAGACGAGTTTGAATCCGCCAATGCACATCCAATATTGTTTCTGGGTTTGCACAAGTTCAAAGGTTTCGAACTCCCATAGCAAAAAAGACTCAAATTTTCTTTCCTTTTCACATGTTTTGGGTTCCAAGTTAAACCACTGATCCAACAACCTACTAATTTCTATGTCTATGATTTTTTTTTATCACCACAAAAAAAAAATCAGAAATTCACACATTAAAAAATTATTAAACAAGCAGTTCTATTGAGCAAACTAGTTTTTGAGTAAATTGGTTTTCGTCTGCGTTTCAGGAGAGTTTAAAACACTTCATTTTGTTTGTTTCTAGGTCGAAATTTCTTTACTGAAAATAAGAAGTGAAGAGAAAGTTCTCTTTAATTTAGATAAATAAATTACTCCATCTATTATGAAATAATTGTTCATTTCAAAAATTTATTTTATCTAGAAATAATTATTCATTTCAAAAACTTAAGTAGCACTCTATCTCTTTTAAAATATCTGTCAACTTTTAGACTAAGTCATATTTCAAAATATCTATTAATTTCACATTCCAATAAAATTGAATTTTTTGTTCCAATAATAACTTTGAGTAATTAATGACCATTAATGTAACATTTTATTTTTAACCATTTGATGTGCTTCACAATTAATGACTATTAGGATATATTAATTCATATACCATAATTTTGCATAGGAATATATAAGAACCTAGTTTATTTAATTCTTAGTTTTTTTAATTTGTTTATGCGAAATTAATTGATATGTAAAAAAAAGTATTTGGTCTTGTGTCCATAGTATAAGAGTAATGAAATTTAGCCAAGTATAGAACATATATATATATATATATATATGTATATATTAAGAAAATATTATTATTTTTAGATAGGATATAATTGGATATCTTTATTTTAAATTTAAAAGAGATTCTATTTGCAATTTGTAAGAAATGAGGGATCCCAGTATCTTTATCCCTAAGAGTAAACATAATGCCCTACTAGCCCTAGTAGAGTATATGGTTACAAACCCTTTCACCTCTACAAATTTTTCTTCATTTTATCTCTTTGATCCTTTTCCAAAACTTTATGGCTAGAATGATGTTTAATCTCTATTCTCTCTAAACACAAGAACTCTTCATTTTTGGAGGAACAAAATTTATCTCAATTCTCTCTCTTGAAGCCGTGGCACATCTAAGTATAAATGAGAAGAATTTTGCCCTTTTCCACTTCAACAAATTTTAAGAGTCTGTAATTCCCGTTAATCTTCAAACCAAGTAGGTGGTTTTGTGCAACTTTAGTTTTTTCTAGTTAATTAGCTGTTGTACCAAATTATTTATCGATGGGTTGGAAAACACAAATTTCCTACCTTTTTATGCGAGTTCCTTTTCGAATTGTCCATAAAAGGGGTTATTATTTTTGCTACGTACTATTTTAGTTACGATCTGCATACTGTAACCAAATTCATATGATCTCTCTCGTCCTTTGTCCAGTATAAAATTATCATCTTCAAGATATCTAAAATATCTATACTATCCCTTTGTGCCTCTTGTCTGTCTTACGTTTAGAAATGTTCTTGAAACTTGTTCCAGAATTGTTTCATAGATCAAGATGTTAATTGCATTGGTTTTTATTGCTATTAAATTTACCAAATGGCAGCCCACGTACTTATCATTTGGTCTCGAAATCTTTAATAATTTCTATAAGGAAAATTCTTTTTTTCTAATAATCTAATTATTCAAAATCTATCTTTTATTATGTTAATTTTCTTGTGTGAATGTTTATGCTAGGTACATTGAAAAGAAATTAAAAAAGGGACATTTCACATTTTTTTTCACTTTTCGTTCCAATTATTATTATTATTATTATTATTATTATTATTATTATTATTATTATTATTATTATTATTCTCCTCCTTCTTCTTCTTCTTGTACGTTCCAATAGCTATATATTAACTTATTCTTGTCGCTGTTAGTTCTTTTAATCCTATGCTGATATGTCTGCCATTGAGTTATGTTGATATGTTCTAATAGCATTTTACTTTTATTATACTTCGATGGAACTTAAGCTGTTTATTGTTATGTTATGAATGAGTTATAATAGTAATTTGGATCCTATACTAAGCAGAGGTAATCCCCAGTGATCACCCATGTTATCCTCATTGATGTTTATTGGTGACGACCAGCTTTTAGTATGAGTTCATTACCCCATTGTTAGGCTAGATTAGATGTATAAAGAAAGATACTAAAAAAAATGATAAGATCTTGAACCAAGACACGTGACAGAAGCAAAAAGATAAATTGAATGTATTTGTAGTGTATTATTTGAGAACGAAAATAAGAGTTGACTACAAATGTGAGATGAGATAGCCTTTTATATGTGAAAGCTTGAAGTCAATAACTAATCTAAAAATAAGACTATGTAGCTATATTGACTATACATGATAGATACAAAGTAATACAAATTAATCTAAACACAGCTATCTTATCAGCCTCCCTCAAACTCATGAGGTGAGAAGATCTCAACTCTGAGTTTGTGGCGAAGATAAGGGAATCTAGAGCTAGAGATTGATTTTGTTAAGACATCTACTGCCTGTTCTTCTGCAAGAATTTGATGAACCTGTACTTGTTGTTGATTTACTTTTTCTCTAACAAAGTGTAGATCAATCTCAAAATGTTTGGTACAATTATGGAGTATAGGATTGGCTGCCAACATCACAGTACTCCAGTTGTCATAATAGATTTTAGGGACAGTAGGAAGAGAAATGTGAAGTTCAGTGAGTAAAGTCTTAATAAAAGAAATTTTTGAAAGTACAGCTGCAAGAGATTGATATTCTGTTTTTGTACTGGAGTGGGAGACTAGAAGTTGCTTCTTTGATAACCAAGAGATGAGGTTTGGACCAAGGAAAACACAAAAGCCTGAAGTAGATCTTTTATCATCTGGATCTGAAGCCTAGTCAAAGTCACAAAAGGCAGTCACAGTTAGCTTTTTAGAAGGTCTGAAGACTAGGCCATGAGAAGCAGTTCCTTTGAGGTATCTAAGTATTCACTTGACAACTTTCCAATGGATGATTAAAGGAGAGTGCATGAATTGGCACACCTTGTTGACACTATAGGAAATTTTAGGTCCAGTGACTGTTACATATTGAAGACTGCCAACTATAGATTTGTAAAGAGCAAGGTCCTCAAAAAATTCTGTGCCATGTTTAGTAAGTTTAAGACCAGAGGTCATAGGGGTTGGTAAGGGTTTACTATGCTATAAGTTGGCTCTAGTAAGAATGTTAATAATATTTTTTGTTTGGGAAAGATGAAGGTTGCCATTAGGAAGTTGCTTGGTTTCAACTCCTAAGAAATAGTGGAACTTCCAAGGTCCTTAAGTTCAAAATGTTGCTGAAGAGAGGAATTCAGGGAAGTAATGGCAGAAGAAAATGAACCAGTAATTATAACATCATCAACATAGACCAAAATGAAAATGGTAGCATATGGGGAAATGTGAATAAAAAGAGAGGGATCACACTTAGCTTGAGTAAATCCTAAGAGGCACAGGGTGAAAGAAAGCTTGGCAAACCAAGGCCAAGGGGCTTATTTAAGGCCACATAATGCTTTGTTCAGTTTGCAAATTAAGCGTGGTCCTTGAACCTGAAAGCCTTCAGGCTGTTTCATAAAATCTTGTTCTATAAGATTGCCATTTAGAAAAGCATTTATGAAGTCCAGTTAATGAAGAGGCCAGTGAAAGGAGAGAGCTAGGGTAAGAAGAACTCTGATTGTGATAGGTTTAATGACCAGAATAAAAGTTTCTTGATAGTCAATACCTTCCTATTGATGAAACCCTTTGGCTCTAGCTTTGTGCTTGGAGATGGAGCCATCAGGATTATATTTGAGGCGAAAAATCCATTTACAACCAATAGGAGTATGATTAGGAGGAAGAGGAACAAGGGACCAAGTATTATTTTTAAGCAAGACTTGATATTCTAATTGCGTAGCTAGTTTTCAGGCAAGGAACTGAAGGGCTTCCTTTATGGTGGTGGACTCAAAAATTGCAGAAAAGGTTTTTGGTTTGAAAATTCCTACCTTGGCTCTTGTAGTCATATGATGATCATTGGGAGGATTGTTGGTTTGGTAAGGGAGAGAAAAAATAGGGTTAAACCTGTGAAAAAATCCTAAATCGTATGGCCAATCTGATTGCATAATTGGCATTGGACATTGCTGGAAGAATTTGTGCGGCCACTGCCTCTGCCTATACGACTACGACCATGTCCAAATCTACCGTGGCCTCGAGGAAAATTAAACTGAGATGGTGAAGTTCTCTGTGGAGCCTGAACAAGATTCCTTTAAGGTTGAAATTAAGCCAAGGCATAGAACTCAGCTTTGTGGAATTTTTCAATACGCTCTTCAATAGCGAGTAATAAGGCTTCAATTTATTCAACCGTGTAAGGTTCTCAATGAGACAAGAGAGATGCGATGAAGGGGCTATATTCTTCAGGAAGTCCATCAAAGATGGCTTCAATGTGATGAGCAATACTTACAAATTCACCAACAGACGATAACTGATCAATGATATTCTTGATTTGAAGAAGGTAATCATGCATTGAACCTGTCTTCTAGCTGTTGCGAAGCTGGATCTTGAGTTTGCTAATAGAAGCTTTGGTTTGAGAAGCAAAGATAGTTGCAATCTTGGACCAAATTTGGTGTGAGTGTTGACATCCAACCATACGGATATGTAAAGAAGGGGTTAGTGAGGCCAAGAGCCAAGATGTGATAAGGCTGTCTTGGTGCTTCCATCTAGTGAATTTAGGATTAATTGTGTTGGAGGCTAGATCATTATCCGTGAGGAATTTTTTGGGGATATTCTCATCTGAGAGATATGCTTCGAGATCATATCCTACAATAGTTGCGAGTGCTTCCTGGTGCCAAGGTAAATAGTTGTCGTCATCGAGTTTGAAGGTGATGGGGGCAACAAAAGTATAAGTGGTGGTAGATGATGATGGTGGTGAAACGGAAGAGATAGTGGAATCTGAGGTAGCCATGGTTCAAAAGCTATGACACCATGTAAGATCTTGAACCAAGACACGTGACAAGCAAGAAAATAAACTGAATGTATTTGTGGTGTATTATTTGAAAATGAAAATACGAGTTGATTACAAATGTGAAATGAGATAGCCTTTTTATATGAAGACTTGAAGTCAATAACTAATCTAAAGATAAGACTCTGTAGCTATATTGACTATACATGACAGAAACAAAGTAATACAAATTAATCTAAACATAGCTATCTTATCAAAGACTGAACTAGTTATTTCACATGACTATATATAAATTTCTTGTATACAGATATTAACTGGATGGTCATGCATGCATGTAAATTTAACAATGCATCCAAGATAAGAAAGATCATATTAAAAGACATGTCTATCTCGAGTAAAGATTTTTTTAACTTATTAATCTGATTTTAATGTATGTTCATATTTTCAAAAGTAAATCGAGGTGGTTAGAGATTATTTTGATGACACTAATTAATATGTTCATTTATCCTTACTGGAAACTTTTGAGTTTTCACCCCTTTTCTTTTTTCGTGTCATCTCTAGATGTAGAGCAAGCTAGTAAGGCCCTCAAGGGGGAGCACGAAGAGTAGATAGGATTTAATTTCATTTATGTTACTTTAATTGAGTAGACCTGTTTAATTTTTCAGTGTTTTAATTTATTGATAATCGGACTATTGATAGTTGGAGATAAATTATTGTTTATGATATTTGCTTGTAGGTACTATGTAATTGTGGAATTGTTTACTTGTTATTACAATATACTATTTTATACTTGTGATTAGATGAATGTATTTGTTATTACTTAGCTAGTTCCACTATAAATTAGTATCACATATAATTATATATGCAAAAGGCTTTTAATTTGATTGTTTAATAAAGAAAAAAATTATTATTGTTATTTTTCGACCTATATTGTATTTTGAAACTGAAAAATCATGACATCAAAGCATAATAATTTAATAACAAATTTCGATATGATTTAAATATATGGGAATAATTATTAGGATATTACAATATCCATATTATTTATTGGTTTTCTTAATATCTATGTTTATCCAAATTTAATAGATATTTTACAAAAGAATGAGTATTAATTATTTATTTATTTGTAATAATACTAATATTAAATATTATTGACTCATAAGACAAGAAGGAGAGAAAATTGAAGTATTAAAAATAAATAAAAATAATTCAATAAATTATTTATAATTTTTATTAATATTAATATTTTATTAATTTCAATATACATTGAAAACTACATAATTATTCATGAATAGGGGATGAAAATGAAGTTAATTAGGCATCCATCAATTGTTTAAAGGAGATTGACAATAGCAACTTTTAGGTGGCCCACTCTATTGTGTTGTCTTTTCCCTCATTCGAATGTGTGCAAAATTTACGCGTTGAAATTGTGCCTAGGGAAGAAAATATCCGCCAGTACTACGGTTCGGTGGTCCTCTTGTTATTGATGTATTGTGCCACTCACCAATTGCAATCAATTTAAGTCGCACGTAACTCGAGTTTCCAATTTCACATTATTAAGGTTTAGTTTGGAGTTATTATGATTCTTAAAAAGTTTTCAGCTCATTGATTTCTCAAAAATCTGCTCTCATCATTTAATAAAATAATAAAAAATTACTTCGATTAGGTAGCAGCCATGATAATATTATTTGATAAATATAATCTAATTAGTTATTTGACCCATGTAATACACGGAGAGATAATAAAAAATAGTTTATTGATTATTATAAAAAATAAATAATAATTTATTTACATATATCTTATAAAAATTTGAGCATATAAATTTATCGTAAAAGCAAGTTAATAGTTAAATAAGTGGATAAAATATAAATTTGTCATTCTATTTTATATCTTATATTGAATATCATGTTTATAACGTTGAAAATATCTTGGTAGGTGATCTATAACTAACAATAAAGAGCCTATTTTATGAAAATTTTGCACATTGTGAAAGTTAAAATTGTTGAATAAAGAAAGAGAATAAATGGATAATTTTACTGTGTCATGGGCCATTTATAGGGATGATAATGAGTATCCATGAGAAATGGGACATGTCCCATGTCTCCCATCACTGTTTCGAATTTTATCTCTCAACCCCATCTCCATTCCCTTATGGGTTCCCATTTCATATTTCCCGTTTCTCGTGGGAATTTTGAATCTCTATGGTATTCAAGGGTTTATTAATAAATTTTAAAAAGAGAAAAACTTTAAAAATATTTTATAATTTGAAACATAAGTATACTATTAATATAACATAATCCAAATTAAAATTAAAAATATATACATAATGTAAATATAATAAAAATAATTAAAAAATATAGATGTATTACCCTTGTCCTTATCCCGTTTAACATGCAGGGACTTAGGTCCTATAGATCATCCCTATGAAAGTGAAATATATGCCGATTCCTTTCCCTATTGGGTAATTCCCGTGTGTACGTATTTTTAATTTTTTTTATCATTCCTAGTCCTTTATATCTTTTTAGTAAATTAAAATATTTAATTTTAAAATATAAATATATTTTAATTAATAAAAATAATATATAAATTTAATTTATATAATTTTAATTACACGTCCTTTTTTTATACATCCTTTTAATGAATTAAAATATTAATTTTAAAACATATATTATAATTAATGTGCATTAATTAGTAAAAATTATTTATAATTCTAATTTATATAATCTCAATTATTATAGTAATATATCAATTATAATTTTTTTAATAAAAAATAATATAATTATTTACGTTTAAAAATTAATAAATCTTAATATCATTATCAAAGAAGTGTAAATTATAGAATTGATTTTTTTAAATATTTTAGTGTTAAAAAATTGAAGGTATCTTTTTTCAAAAAAATTAGTATGAAAAAATCATAGATTGATAGATTAGAATGTTTAAGTTGTAAAAAATTAAACAATGATACATATAGATAAATAATTTTTTTATTATAATTTTTAAAAGTTCTACATTTGAAATTAGAAAATTTCCCCTAATCTCATCTTCATTTAGAATTTTACCTCAGTTCTCATGCATATCCTAGTTACAGGTTCCCATTTTTCATTTCACATGTAGATTTGAATCTCTATTAATATTTACGGGTTTATTAAAAAATTTAAAAAATAAAAAATTTTAAAAATGTTTTGAACTTCAAAACATAAATGTCTATAATAACAAATACTACTAATGTAACACAATTATAATAGGTTTGTTATCATTAATACTATAATTATATATAAAATTTTTTTATGGTATAATATATTGAATTATAATTTTATTTATGCTATTTTTTATTTTTTAGATTAATTTTTTTAATTGTAGAGAGATATGAAAGTATGATTGAAAAAAGTAATTGATAATTAGAAAGTAAATTAAATTCAAAAACTTACTTTAAGTGTTAAGATTATGAAAATGGTGGGGTATAATTTTTCTATTAATAACACATAAAATATTTTTTATATAATGAGTCTTAAATATTAGTATTATATCAATTATTATTATATTTCATTAAGAATAAATTATTATAGTAGTATTATAATATGTCTCAAATATTTGATTAAGAATAAAATTGGTATAAATTGAATTTTGAATTATTATCATATCAAAATCAATTAATTAGCAATTTATTTACAATTTGACCTACCCATTTTTTTTTAAAAAAAATGTGTTGATTTTAAAGCTTATTTAATTTGAAAATATTTTATTTATAATTTTTTATGTTGCCTTCCTACTAGAGCTAGATGATCCTAAGGCCTGCATGTCCTGGAACAAGCTTGTCACATCAGTAGTTATCTTCTCTTGCACCCTCCTGAACTTAATTTTTTCTTTCTTGGTCTTCTCTTGCTGCTGCTTCATAGACAGCTTAAGCTGTTGAATCTTTCTGAGCTCTTGCTCCACTGCTACTCGACCTTTACCGGCTCCTGGAGCTGTGCCTACTACTCCTGCTACTGCTGGATGAGCTATGTCTACTGTTGTAGCTCCTGGTTGAGGGTATGCACACGCTCTCTCAGAGCATCATCCCAATAGTAGACCTAGTGGCTGAGGATAAAGATCTACTATCAAGGTAGAATTTCATCCCATATATGTGACCCTTGTATGAGCCGCCAACCACCTAGGCCTAAACATCCTCTTCATTTGAAAGAGAAGGGATATCAACATTGAGCCCAACCTTAGTCACTTGGGTCTGATGCTGGGTTTGTGCCCCAGAGGTCTGTGAACTCGTGCTACAAAGAAAAAAAGATAAAACACATTGTACCTAATAATTATGACATAAATAAAAAAAGTAATAAAAATTAAGTAAAACGATGTTTGAATTCAAACTTATGTAAGTGGCCTTGAAGTGGAAATCTACCCAGGCCTCTCCAGACTTCCCTCATGCCTCACCCTTTTGGGTGTGGGTATCCCGAAAGAGCTTTCCCTTGATTGGAGGGCGGTTTAACTCCATCAAATACACAAATATACACAATAAAGTCATAAAAACATAGTATTTGCCACAATTCAGATGTAGTAAATTAACATTCAATAATATATTAAATGTAGAAAGGCTAAAAAATTACTATACGTTTACGGGTCTCTTCCTGAATGCTGGACCTACCCGTATGCAACGACTTGTCTTTTTGTGAGATCTGGTTTGTCTTCCCCTTGGTCAACCTATCCTTGAAGGTTGGGTCGCTGGGGCAATGGTGTCGCAGCTCGCTGGGGGTGGTATCGTTCAGCAACGAGCTGTTCATGTGCCCCTTGCAAACATAATGAAACATGTCTTGCAATTGCTTGGAGGACCTAATCCTCTAAGCCCTCTTAACAATGGGCTCATGTTCGGGCAGAATATAGAAGGTCCTCTGGATACACAAAAGCGAATAAATCATAGAATTACCTTCCACTTCGACCACCACATCTCCTTGAGATCAGTTGGGACGTCAGTCCAAGTAGGCCATGGATGGTAATACCTACTCTGTATAACCTCTGTTATCTAATAGTGACCCTCAACAAATAGATCAAAGCTGTTACATCGATGAAATAAATTAAAAATAATGAAAATATTTTAAATATTGTACGCAATCAAAATAATTAGAATAAAGTAGAAAACATCGTTAAACTTACTTATCTTTGCTATCCGGCCTAATATGACGGAGCGGTCTACAATTAGCCCCAAGTGGCTTACCATTTGGGCTGAAAAGCCTCCTATCCAGGCCCCATGTCTGTGACCCACTCAACGAAGTAGGAGTCTGATGAGATACGGGGCTAGGAGTAGGGGCACTAGTAGGGTTGGGAGAGAGGCCACTGCTACAGATGGGTTGTGAGTGAGAATAGGGTGGAGTGAGGGGCCAACATACCCAAGAGTGGCATCATCCTAAAGGGAGGGGTTGTGGTGGTAAAGACGGAGGTGGAGGTAGTGGAAGAAGAGGTGGTGGGAGGGGAGGTAGCGGAGGGAGTAGTGGATAAACCAACCTTTTGAGATCGGCCTCTACCTTTAGCATCCATACTGAAACAATTAAAAAGTACACAAAAAGCCTGAATTACATCGGGAAAGTTCAAGTAATTTCAAAACAGTATTGCATATAATACCACTATAGAATTTCGGTTTAATCATCCTTTATTAGGATGCAATCTATTGTATATCCACAATCAATTTGGAGGAAACATTATCTATAATCAATTTGAAGGAAACATTGCGCGTGTGAGTAACCTTAGACCCTAAAATTTGTTAAAGATGCCAAATTATTACTTTTAATCTTTTTTCCCTAACAAAAATTTAAAAAAAAATTCAATAGCATTTCCACTTAAATTAGGAGATTCCATCATCATTTATTTCAAGTTATTACTTTCAAACACATTCAATTAGTTGTTTAATTTTTTTAATATAGTTACTTTAAACCTTTTTTCCCTAGCAAAAAATTTTAAAAAAATTTCAACAACATCTCCATTTAAATTAGAAGCTTCTATCATTAGATATTTCATTGCATTCAACAATCATAGATATTATTAAAGGTCAATAATATAAAGAACACAATTAAACAATTACATAATCATAATTATATACAATTCACATAATCCTAAAAATCGTTCAATTGTACATCCGCTTATAACTCCACAACATGCATTTTGCAATGTTTGCAAACATAAAGAATTCCATAGCAAACAATGCAAACAAGTCGGGAAATGACCTCTATGCCCTACCCCCCAGTCATCCAATCTTCATTTCCTTCAACTCTATCCTAGAAAATATAAGTCTCTATCCTACATATATATTAAACTATATAAATAACAAGGATTTAGTTATTAATCTCTATATCAGTAAAAAAAAAAAAAAAGGAATATAAAAGCTCTCTATGCCTAACCAAATCTAATCCTGAAAATTCAATATGAACAAAAATTTAACTTGACACACTTATAAACTTCTATACATACAAAACATAAAATTAAATAAGGAAATAGAATGACAAACCGCCCTCAATGTCAATAAGTCATTGCCACCCTCAAACACAACTCCTATAATAACAAAATAATAACAATAGTTTCTCTCTAATGCAATAAAACACAACATTATGGCACCCATAAACGAACGAAAAAACTAAACCAAATAAAAAAATAAACCGATTAAAATACTCACCAAAGCTCCTAGATTGCAATGGTGGTCTCTGTTTCGCAAACTAAGCTCCATTAGCAGCGTATAGTGGCAAAGAAGGCGACAACGACAGAGGCCAACAGAGAGAGAATGAAGAGATAGGGAGATGAAATCAGAATGAGGAAGAAGAAGGCATTGCAGTTAAAAATGTATGCGTGTTACCGATAGGTTATCAACGGGCATACTCGTTGGTAAATAATTAATGAAATGGTGCATTTCACATGCCACTAATTAACGATGGGTTTACCAATAGGTGTGGGAATGCAAAGAGTTACGCGCAAATGCGTAGAATTTTCAAAAACCCATTGGCAATTAAAGAAAAAATAAATAAAAATTAAATATTAATCATCCTATCGGTAAGCCCATCAGTAATTTAAAGGAAAAATAAATAAAGATAAAATATTAATCAGCTTGTCGGTACACCTGTTGGTAAAGTTCTTGTGCCAAGTGGCGCGCGTGCAATTACTGATGAGTTGTCGATGAGTTTAAAATTATTACTATTGTACCAATCGATAACCAGTCAGTAAACCCATCACAAATTTGCGTGCCAAATGGCACACAATGGCGTCATTAATTACCGACGGTCTGTCATACGAATTGAGAATAATTGATAATAAAAGGTTTAATAATGCAAAAAATCAACAACCCATCGGTAATTTCCATTGGTGTCTTGCAAATTTCTATTAGTGGTCCACCGCACCTTCATCACTGACCTCTAAATCAAGCTCCACAGCACCGCCTCTACCCTCACCTGCTTAAGCTTAGAGGTGGCATCATGTTTGAGCCCAAACCCAGGGAATGGAGCATCAAGATTAACAAGAAGGAGAAGAGACTCGCAATCTCAATGGTGATGGTGACTGCCAATGTTAATGCCGTTGTGGTGGATGACGAGAAAGATAAGAGAGAAAAAAGGAAAGTCTGACAAGGGAAGATGATAAGGATATAATAGGTAATTCTAAGATAAAATTAATTTCTTAAATAGTGAAATCAAAATAAAAAATCTTACTCTAAATAATATTGACCACTAGATTTAATATTGGATGGTGTAGATTTTGTCACCAAGATGGTTACAAATTCAAAGTCCCCATTTCAGAATTTGCCTAGAAGTTCCTTTATGCACACTAGTACAAGATTATTTTTTTGATATTCTGCTAGTACGAGATTTTATTACTATCACGACCCGACATGAGAAAGTGACCGGCACGTGAGGAATCTCATTCCCCCGTAAGCCTTGTGACATCTGACTCTCTATATATCCACAAAATAACATACTTTTCATTTTGAAAACATAATTTTATCTAAATCTTTACTTAAACTTTATATCTAGAATTATAAAACTAAAATACTTGATATATGAAGCTTTGAAAACATCTTAATCATACTCTGAAAATCAATTTAACGTGTGAACTGAATCATAAATTCATCTTTAGCTTGTACGTAATTTTAATCAAACTCTACAATTTCAAATCCATACTTGTAAACTGAAAACATATACACAACTGTTTCAAATGCTGACTTTAAATACATAATATGGAAATAATGCACGGCTCGAATTCTGTCTGCACATCTACTGGAGCACTTTACTCTAATCAGACTCTAAACTAAACCTTACTCCAAAGTAAGACTCACTATTAGGAACAACTGCATCTGCCAAATGTAACATCCTAATTTTTAACCCAATACTTTATAACATATTTAGGTTAATCATTAGTCTATCACGTCATAGTTTCTTTTTTACTTTAAAATACTTAGCAGAAAATACAGGTAAATTTTTTTTTGAATTATAAAAGCAAAGTGAGAGCCGCGCGACATGATGAACGATGAAGCATGAAAGGAATAAAACACAAATCCAAGTAAACACATCATGAACATCCGGTCATAAAACATGTAATTGCACAGCATAATAAAACAAACTGCATAAATGAATATATATCATGCCCACCCAAGAGAGGCGGGACTTAGTTTAGTACAACATAGGACGAATACAACTGAAATAGAAATACATGGAAACATAAAAAGAGAACACCCACACCCTAGTGCACCTAAAATGGATAACTTTCCTGAACAAAAGAAAGCTATCCTAATCTACGTGTGGTGTGTACTCTATCACTCCTCGAACGCCACTACTGCTGGTAGTTCGGATAGGGCGGGACATAACTGATCCATGGGCAAAGCGCATCCGGAGTGGGCACTCACTGCGGCTGAACATGAGCTCTTCGACAGGGATGCATGGACTGCCTCCGAGCCAGTCTCGGCTGTATGACCGTCTCCTCACTACCCTCTACCTCAACGGGGAGTAGGGGCAGAGCTCTCGGAGTATGGATGGGTGGGTGGATCCTCTGATGGGTCAGTCTTTGAATGTCTCGATCAGGGGACATAGTCGGGAAAATCGCAGGCGGCGGACTCAGCGAAGTATGTGCGGAGTACCCTCTCATTATGCGTCCGCGCTCGCTTAAAAACCATGTCGTCACCATACGGGGAAGTCGAAGAAAATCGATGGCTATGTACAGGGTAAGAAAAGGGGCGTCCCAAAAACATAAACACTCGGAGTGTGCAGCTCCCTTCAAAATGATACGACTAGTGCTCCAGGTTGTAGTGCACCTCCTAGGTGGGGGTGTCAACAAATAATACGAACGTCACCATCTGAAAACGTGACGAAAAGAAAAGATAGAGGGAGTGAGAATCTTACTAAAGAATCTCAGTAGGGCAACTTCCTATCTAGGTGTCATCATCTACGCCCTTAGGAACCTTGGGTTTAGTGTATAAAATAAGTGAGCATGCACCAAGTTCATTTTTGAGCTTCAAAACTTAGTTAGCCAAGGTCCGTTCATTTTAGATTGATTCTTAATGTCCTGGATGCAACATATTAAAGAATGTATGCATGTCACTACTTAATACAAGAATATTCATCATAACATCAAGTGACATCATAATAGTGACATAAAGTAGCAATTGAAATCTCAGGTGGGAAAACTTTGTGACATAATCATCATACTTTACTTTCTCATGGGGCCACCCTAAAAAGACATTCGTTCTGGGGGTGCTCGGCCGAATCAGTGTCACCAGAATGTGTCACATCTCTAGGTTATGAGCTCATACTTAACTAGTCGTCACTAGTTCTTACTTATCCTTTACCGATAAGCGCATCATAAATAAATCCCGATTCTCGAGTACGGGCTTAGGGGGCATTTTCTTGGGGGTGCTCGGCCGAACCTGTGTCACCTAAGAATACATCTTGGTACCGATGTCACGTGAGTTCTTGGAGGTGCTCGGCTGAACCGGTGTCATCCAAGAACACATCTTAGTATCTCATCTCTTTCTAGGAAAATCTCATAGGTTTTTCAAAAACTTTCTAAGTCCCCAAATTTGTCAGAAATTCAGCAAAATAACAGCGGCATGCCGGATTTCTTCCAAATTTACTTTATGCCACATAAACAATTAGAACATGTATCCTCAATCATAATTTCACATGTATACATAATCATTCTTAGATAAAATATACATTCTCATGTAACATTATAGCTCATTATGCTCTTGATCCTACGGTGTCTTATGCATTGACCCTTAAAGGCCTTAAACTTGAGATATAATTATTCTATAGGCTCTAAAAATTGATCCTACATCAAATGTTACCAAGTTTTTCATGATTAAACATTCCTAAGCTGATTATTATCCCACTAAAATAGTTTGGACAGAAACTAAAATAAATGGGTCATACTATGCTAAAACTTGACTTTATGGTTTTTATGTTAGACTAGGTTCTTTCCTAACATGCATAGAAAGGTCCCTACCTCAACACATATAAATTTTACACATTCTAGCATATCAAAACAACATCATACAGCACCAAGCACACCATGGAAGAACCGAACTTATATATATACATATCATGCGTAAAATCTCAACTTCTAACAACACCAGTTACTAGTTTCTCTTGAAAACGTTTTAGGACTTCTAAAACTCTTTTGCAAAACATTTTATCTTGTAAAAAAGGCTAAGAACAATCATAGGATAGAAACTACTTTAAAATACCTTTGGAAGATGTTTAATTTGCAAATCTTATTGGTAATGATCTTATAGAACTCTTAAAACATAGGAAAACTTACTGAACATAGATTGTTGGCCCTTGCAACTAGATGAAACTCATCTTGAGTTTATCAACATCACATGGCCGAACTTGCATCTTTGGGGATGTTTCCATAATCAAACTTTAACTTGAGATAAAGAGGGCAAGTCTTTGAGCTCTAGGTTCCTTAAGTGATGACAAAATATAAACGTGCTATACATTCCATTTTATTCTTCATTATAAAGTAAAGTGAGAGTTTCAAAGTAAATATGGAATGCAAGAACTTGAAATTAAATATGCAAGGCACAAAGTAAATATGCGAAACTTGAAAATAAATATGCAAGTTCAATTCTTTATTTTAGTGCTCTAGGCCCAGCAACAATCGACTTTAAGGCCAAAATAGAAAGACTTCGAGATTAATTAGGTGATATGCAAGCTCTCGTTTTAAATCTTTAAGTTCTTTAAATGATGACTTGAAGTATAAATGTGCAATGCAAGACTTGAACTTAAACGTGATAATGCAAGTCCTTTTCTTTAATCTGTAGAGTTTAGTGATAACATAGGAAGGTAAATATGAGATGCAAGAGCTTGAAATATAAATATGAGGTGCTAGAAATATAAATATGCAAGTTCATTTTTATATCTTTACTAGAGCTCTTACAAGACTTTGAAGGAACTTAAGCCTTAACCCGAATTTATCACAACAAGCTAAAGTAAACAAAATATCATTCCTTGAAGCAAGATCATAAATAGCATTTTTGTTAAAACTCAAGCTCTAGAGGTCTCATTGTGATGAACACATGGTCATCATCTAGAAACTCTCATCATCAATTTTTCATGTTGAACCATCAATGATGGCTGAATTTTTAAAGAAAGAAAAAGGAAAATGGGGCCGAAGCCATGATCAAGAAAAGAACCATTTTGAAACTCTAAAGACTATGATCTTGATAATGTATTAACACCAAGATCATGTGTCATCATCATTGAATTCATATACTTATTCTAGAACAACATCAAAGTTAGGTTTTCAAGATAAAAAGAAAGAAACTAAAAATATCTTTTCCTTTAAGAACTAAGATCAAGCTTTAGGGGTTGCTCAAGTGATGAACATCATCATGCAATCCTCATCATCAAGCTCTCATTTCCAAGCTCCCCAAAGGCCCTTAGCCAAAAATGAAATAAGAGGAGGAGAAGAAGTTCTAAAAGATTCAAGAGAAACCATCAAGTCAATGACTAAATAAGAACTTTAAATGAAAGAAACAATTAAAATAAAATCCCTACCAAATGGTGAAGAGGAAAGCTTGTTTCTTGAGATGAAAGTGAGAAGAAAAATTGCTCCCAAGGTGTACTTGGGATTCGGCCAAAGAGGAAGAAAAAGGAAGGAATGGTGTTTTCTTTGAGCTTTGTGGTTAAAGGGTGGTGTATGGTTGCGAGGTGGTGAGATAAGGTTGGGGAATGGTGGCTTGTGGTTGTGAAGGGTGGTTCTTGGGTGAGTAAGGCTTCAAGCATAGCTTCTTGAGTGAGAGATAAACCAACATGTGATGGAATTGGAGGGTGAGGTGGCGCCATTTGGAGCATCCAAAGGGGGGGCGGAATGTCTCATTAATTGTGGTTTAGTGATGTGTTTAGGTGCATCTTAGATTAGGCTTAAGATTAGGAATTTGTAGGAAGGTGTTTAGGTAAGGAAATGAGTAATTAAGGTTGTCTAGACATAATTAAGGAGTGGTCTTGCTTCATTAGGGAGATAGAAATTCATTTTAGGGTATAAACAATTCTAGACACAATTCCCTAATTTAAGGAATTGGAGAGAGAAAACACTATTCAAGATTCCAAGACTAGGAATCTTGAGTTTTAAAAAGAGATTTAGGTTTAATCTAAGCAATTTTAGGTCCTAATCAATTTTATTAACTTATTTTGAATCTAGATTAATTATAGAAATTAATTATTCTTTGGTTAGAGCCTAATATTGCTTAGGTTTGCTTAATTACGTCATTAAGCTCAAAAGGCACTATCCCTAGGGCATAATCGTAATTTTGCACAAAAACTGCCCGGGACCACCGTGATTTAAACAGACACTTTTAAACTCATGAAAACATTGTTTTAAACCTTAGGGGAAAGTTTCGGACTCAATGGCACTTTTACCCGCGTAAAAACGCTGCAGGGGTATTTTGGTCATTTTGACCCGAAATCGCAGAAAACAAGTTTTTCGTTTCCAAAAACACTCAAAGATCATCCAATCCCCTTCGAAGATTGAGCTGACCCTTCGAGGATTGCCGTGCCGGCTATCCTTGATTCTCGGTCAGGAAATAACCTCAGGGGCATTTTGGTCATTTCTCTTAGACAGAAAAATCAGGGCGTTGCACCAAACAGGAGATTGAGCAACATCTGTACCTGTAACTATGAGGAGAAAAAGAGAAGGGTGAGTTAACAGACTCGGTGAGTTAACAGACTCAGTAAGTGAGTTCTCACCCATCAACCACAGGGGACAACCAAGGACAACATACGCAATGTAATGATATTTGGACATTCAAAAATGGATGTCTCATTTAGACATCCATTATCTCACCATTAAATGATATTGTGGTCGGTTCCCACTAAACTTTATTCATTTATCTTTTCCGCCGTTAAATTTGATGTGTGTCAAAGTAGATATTAATTTTTAGAAGTTCAAATATCATACCTCTCGACTAAATAAGTATAAAACAAGCTTTTTGTCAAGGGCATTTTAAGAATGCCACCCATAAAGACAATAAATAAGGAGTTAGCTTTGACAAATGGTAGTAATAATAATTGCTTCCACTCAGTATAAGCATATTTTCTGCTCTGGAGTGTGGATCATTCCAAAAAATTATATTGGGTTTGTATGCAAGTATAATAGTCATAAGTGTATATCGGTGAAAATTTATGCAAACTCGAGATTAAACCCAGATAAAACCATCAATTATTTGAGACAAGCCAACTTCATTCAGATAAATTTTCACATATTCTGAAAAGAAAAGAGTATTGCTCAAACTCTCAAAAGAACTAGAGCTGCAAGGCCATCATTACACAGAAGTGCCATGTACATGTTTAATTTTTTCTAGGAGCATTTTTCATTTCCATTTTGGATCCTCATGCTATCAATGTAGGATCTCCCACGAAGCTCTCGTGCAAGATATCCTGCATAGTATTCTTTTAAAATAATTCTTTTGAACACTGCTAGGTTTTTTGCAGTGACAAGGCTTGGTGCTGGACCTATGATTTCAGCACAAGGGGTGTAAAATGTGGCTATAGAAAGCCTCTCTTTCTCTGGGTTAACTGCTCCCCGATGTTCAATGCTTCGGTAAATTCCATTTGTCGTTACCTGCCAAATCAGTTTGAGCAGTATTCGAAAAGAAAGACTAGAAAAATATTGAAATTCAAGAGGATTTCCTAAAGGCATATATATTCTAATTGTGTCCAAATTAAAGGACAAATGAACAAATGGTTGCCTTACCTCTAACATGTCTCCAATGTTAATGATGAAGGCGTTGGGGAGGGGTCTAACAGGATTCCACAATCCATCTTTTTTTATTTCAAGGCCATCAACTTCATTGGCTTGGAGAAGGATAGTGAGGCCACCGCCATCTGAATGAGGACTGAGTCCCATCACAAGCTCTGGTTGAGGACATGGAGGATAGTAATTCATCCTCACCCCTTGCGCCCCTCCGGCGAATAACTCTCTGATTTCCATCGTGTTCACTTTGAGGGCATTTTCCATGAGATCAATCATCTGGGTTGCTAGGTTTTGCAATTCTAAAGAATAAGTCTCTAAGTCATCTCTGCAAACAAATGGAGACGCACACACACACACACACACACACACACACACACACACACACATATCATCAATTTTTAATTTTAGTATTGAAATTTCTCATCGCTGATGATCAGGAGTGAGCATGTGGTAGGTTATCTTGAAAGAGATACCTGAATGGTAAGGGGATGTTGGGGAACAAGTGGGGTTTCCTCATGTGTGGTGGCAAAGTGACCACGTAAAACATGTCTGCCCAATCTAATTTCTGTTCCTCAGAGACCACAAATGCCTGACCATATCCCTCCACATCTCCTTCTCTCTGCCAAAACAACTTCTTCTCTTCAGTTGGAAGATCGAAGAATTTTGCAGCACCTGTCTTCACATTTTCCAGCAATGAATTGCTCACTCCGTGATTAATCAGCTAGAATTGGTACGGTTGCCCGTGTTAGTCTAAATCAGCAGAGTTGGTAATAATGTAAATAATTCAACTCATAACAGATGTCCATATAATTGTACACCGAATTCAATTCCAACCATTGTTTGCAATTTAAATTTTGTGACAGTGTTGCACACCGGTTTCCGTTATCAGCATATCTTGGCTAATATATAATATCATTAGGCTATATATTATATTTCATGTTCTACTACCGATAATATATAGAACAGTTTTGCATGAAAAACTAACCTGAAAGAAACCCCACTCTTTGCAAGCAAAGTGTAGCTTCTCCAGCTCAGGTTCCTTTAGATCATGGGACAACAATTTGGCCATGTCAATCACAGGAACTTGGGGTACAGGTGTAGTGGTAGGTAAGATTGAACGCTCCTGTTGTGGACGAACATAACGATCTGGAACTTTGGTTAGTGCGACCTTTGCTATTTCCTGGACTGAGGGCACCCGGAGAGTAGATGGTTCCATCGCTGCAAAGTGAGTATACAGTCACAGGTTAGTGTAAAGAAAATTCTTCAGAATTCTAAGAATTTTTTCTTAGCATAGTCGTACATCCTCCTAAATAAGTGAGTATATCTTGAATAAATTGATAAGAGATGCTTTTATTGTTAGAATGCCTAAAAATAATGTATTTAACTTGCGTATACCGAAGACTTTTTCCCGTGTACAATAAGCTAGAGTCTAATTAATACGAGGCTGATCTTACACTAAAGGGTAATGTTAGTTTAATATTAAAAAAGTGAATAGATATTTACTTTATAATAATTGAATGTGATAAATATTAAGAATAAGTAGAGACTATTATCATATATAATGATTATAAAATGAGTTAATAGATACCCATATTTTTAGTTTCAAAATATCATTATCATGCAGCAATAGTCTCGGTGTTTTTTAATATTTAAAAATTTGGATATTTCATTATCAGCCCAACATTGTTTCTTTCTTTTGCTTTCCCATTCCGTGTCTTCGTTGTTTTTGTTACGTTAGCCAGCCCACGTGTAAGGACAAAAAACTGGCACTTTCTTATTATATCAACATTAATTATTATTGTAATATTTTCTTTTATTACAAGTAAATCTCTTTCTTTTATCATCATTAATTATTACCAGTAAATCTCTTTCTTATGTAGTTTTTTTAAAAAAAATAGTAAGTGTTATTACGATATGTATTATCTTATTAACATCTATATATCAAACCTGGAGAAAATCGCAATGCATCATTCATCATAAAAACTATATGTTAATGTTGAATAGTAGAGTTATGAAAATATTATAACACAATTGGAGCAAAGTTGAGATAATTGGAATTGACATAAAATATTTAATGTGAAAACCACCTAATGATAAAAAAAACCTATGAACAAAATAAAGAAGATTTTTACTATATAAAGATAAAATTATAATTCTTCTCTCTAAAATAAAGAGGGATCATCAATTCTTACACTTATATTAGGAGAATACACCCTTTTCTATTTTTCTATGAAAGTAAGAAGAGCTCTTTGAAGGGATTATATATATTTTTACTCTGAGTTGGACTGCTCACTCTAAAATGAAATGATAAAATTGATGGAGAAACCCTCTATTTATAAGTAAGGTTTTGAAAATTGGACTGGATATCGAATTGGTTAGAATGAGGGTTGAGAGAGTTGTGGGAGTTGATCGAGTCTAATCGGAATATAATTGATATATAATAAAACATGTATTTATATAAATATATAAAAATATAAAATAAAATATATATCATAAAATAACTAAAAATTAAATTAGGTATCAATAAAAATTATAGAATATAACATAATTCATCTCTTAATTAAAATAAATATTATCTATATGGATCAAATCTCTCAATTTACTACTTTCTATATTAAAAAAGAAAAAAAATAGAAAATATAAGATTTTAGGTCTTTTTTTTAAAAAAAAAACTAAAATGATACCATTTTGCATCTTTTTCAAAAAAAAAAATAGTTGAACCGATTTTTTGGTAGAGTCAATTTACCCGGTTTACCAATTTTTAGATGGTTCAAAGTGATTCTTGGCCAATTTTTTATGGGACGATTTTTAGGTATATCTGGAATCGAATAACAGGTCAGTGTCCTGTTCAACAGCTGGTTTTCATGAGATTGTTTATAAGTGAGAAGCACCTCCTCAGATGGATGGGTTGCACCTAAAACATGAACATAAGTTTTGCTCCTACCTTTTGACGCGTGCACAACAACAGGGAGGAAAAAAATTGAATCTTCCGTTGGCATGCATTCAAGGCACCGAAATGGATAGGCGCATGAATTTTGACTTTGCCGCAAAAGTGGGTATATTTTGCTTGCACGTAAATTAATGGAACATTACCATCACCGTCGGGTCCAAAATATTTCGCCCATGGGAGTATAAAAAATACACATAAACATATTACGAAGCAAATTAGATGGTTTCTTATTACTTTGTTTCAAATAGAGTTAACATGGAATCAATAAAATAATGAGGGTAAATATTCATATATTTATATAATTATTAAAAAAAATTCAAAATTTTTGTGGGGCATTAGCCCCTACCCCTGCCAATATAGATCTGCCCCTAATCATATTTGAATTATATGAAATAGTGAAAGAAAATAAAATAAAGTAAAAAGAAGAGAAAATAAGAATTATGTTATAATGACATACATATTCCTATTACAATAAAGAATAAACATGTTGATCTAACATAATTTATTATTAATTTTTATAAATTAAATAAATAAATAATTTTATAAAAATATAAAAAAATTCATGTATTAACTTTCAAATTATAAAAATTATTTTTAAATTAATCATTTATTAAAAATAAATTTAATACAAATAGTAATGTTTTTATTAACATTCAAGTTTTTTTTTTAGGCTATAATAGCCATTTCAATATTTTCAATCCCTCTTTCCTTTCCTCCACATGGAGAAGAAAATACTAGTTGTAAATACTATGAACACCATATTTTGTTCTAATATTTTATCTTTTTAATTTAATGTTTGCATAAAAAAAAAGATCCAATCAGTTTTAATTCTTTTTAGCCCATTTCAGTTGTCCAACCCATTTTACCTCATTGTCATTTTATTGTAACCCATAATTTTATTAGCCCATTAATTCAAAAAAATAAAAAAGAAAAGAAATCATTGGATTCCTCGGATTCTTATTCCTCAAAAAAAAAAAATGTCAGAAATAATGATGGCCACTATCCTCAGATGCTTTTTTCGTTAACGCTAAAATTTGTTTAGCAATAATTTCGTTTGACTACAACAGATATACATCAGCAACAATAGAAGGGGGAACAATACAGACTAATATCCCAGCGGCGACAACACAATCTCATCCGCCACCACCATTCACAAGTCAACCAAATCTAAGCCAGAAAGAAAACAATAAATCAAACCACAGCCAAAAGACCAAATAAAATAATCCTCAAAACCATTCTCAAATTCATCATCCCAAACAAAACAAAAAATAAAATAAAAGTGGGAGGCCGCGGCGGTCTTCCACCCCACCACCACCGCCGTGGCCTCGTTTCCTTCGGTCTCTATTACCAACATCATCACAAAGCCTCCTCTTCCCTCAGCCGCGAGAATCAGCCACAGAGTCATCGCGAAGAACACATCGCGGAGCCAGCACAAGAACCGCGAACCACCCCAAGTTGCTTCGTTGCCACCTCCTTCCTCGGCCGATCCTCCCCTCCGGAGCACCCCAGCCGCGAAGCTCCACCTTCCGCGTGAACCACCGCGACCTCTCTGACCGGATCTCCACCCTCGCCCGAAACACCATCGCACCCTCCACAGCCTTGCATCCTCTCGCGTCACACTGCCTCTATTCCCAGCCGAACACTATGTGAGTCGCGTTCACTCCGCTATCGCCGTGAAACGTAAAGACCGACGCCACCGGCGCATCACCCCTGAAGATCCGCAACCGCGTCAGCCTCCCTTGGGCGATTCACCTCCGCGCCGGCCTCTTCTTGCCACCGCGCCGATGTTCCTCCTCGAGGCTCTCTCTCCTCTCTCTGCCCTGATCCCTCTTTCTCTAACTCTCCGCGTCTCTCTCTTTTCCTTTTAGTTAAAGTGTGTGTGGGGTGTGAGCTTGTTAAGGTGAGTGAGAGAGTGAGTGATCAGTGCACGTGAGTGAGTATGTGTGAGAGAGAGAAAGCTTTTGAATTTCAGATTATGTATGTGAGAGAAAAATTAGTGCTATGAATGTGTGTGTTTTGTGAGTACGAGTGTGTGAGTGCATAGGAGTGTCATAGATTAAAAGGGTTGGATTTTTTGTTATTATTATTATTATGTTAGTTTTTTTATTTTTATTGAATTAGATTTTCAATTGTTTGGTTTGGTTAGTATTTTTGTTTTTGTCTAAAATGAATAGAAAAGAGGTTTTATTCAACTTCATTCAAAATGAATATTTGATCATTTTGATTTATATAAAAAAAGAATTTATGATATGAAATTGAATAAATTAATTTCAAAGTAATTTAATTATGCACATCAAAATAAAAAAAATGATTTAATTATTTTTTTGATTTTAAGTGAATTTAGTGTTAAAGTTTTATTAATTAAAAAAAGATAAAAAAATATAATAATTAGGACCTTCTTTTATTTAATTATGTTTTGTTTAATTGTGTACTTGTATTTATAAATTAATTTTTATTTTTGTTATTATTTTATATGTTTATGTGTTTTGCTAAAATTAATTGTGTTTGTGTTTATGTTTTTTAGTTTAATTATTTTTTATATGTTTATGTTTTTTTGCTCAAGATAATTGTGTATTTGCGTTTATTAATTAGCATCGTCATTTCATATTTAAATTAATACTTATCAAAAATATTTTCTTTTCATTTAATAATCAAAAATTCATTTCCAAAAATTAAAATCAATCAACACATTCTTTTTCTTTTTAATTAAAATAGATCAACACAGAATCATTTTCTACAAAAGTACATGGCTTTGAGTTCTTCATTGCACCAGAGGATACGTAGGCGTAGCCAACAACTATCAGGCCAAAATCTTTTTTCATAAAATGTGTCCTTTGTTTCTTGTTTTAATTTTAGATTTATTTCTTGATATTTATGTAATTGTCATAACTTTTGGAGGAAAAATAAATATTATAAAATTATAATCAATTTGCATAATAAGCTCTAGGGTAACTGTATTTATACGGATGTATTAGGGGTGCAGTGGGATTAAGTTTCCACCCTTCTCTAATCATAATCAAACTTCCGAATCTCAAAACTTTTTTAAAAGACCAGTTTACAAATCAAAAGGTTTTCCAGTTTTAACCAAAATTAAAATTGGTGGCGACTCCTGTTTTTATTTTAAAATCAATTGTCATCCTCGTCGTAGCACCCTACATGTACGTTGTGATAGGTACCATGCAGTTTTTACTCTCTACACCTTATTTTCTTCCAAACTGAATATTAAAAAAAAAAAGGATATGATTTTGCAGATTTTCTTCCTCTTTATCTCCTTTCACCTATTTTTAGTCAAACCGAACAGACGAAACATTACAGATTAAGGGTGTGTCTGGATTGGCATTTGAGCCTACCAAACTCACGTTCATGTCATTGAAAGTTGCACCTATGATGTTTAGGTAATTTATTGGTGAAACTATTTCAACGGATTTTGCTGTCAAACCATATGGTTTTGCCAATGCAACAAATAGTTGTTTCTGCATTCATATTTCCACTTTCCAGGAATAAAAGTGACATGTGATATTTTTACTACCTAAATTAACCTTTTAATAAAAGAGAAATATTAAATTATAATACTAAGCTTATATTTTTTTAGTAAATATACATCTAAAAGTGATTTTCTTTAATATTATCTAAAATAGTTGTGAGGGTGTAAACAGCCTAGAAGATTATGGCTGATACTTGTTAAAGCGAGACCAAAAGTGCTGACCAATTAAATGCAGACCTTGATTTAGGGAAATTATGTTATATAGAGAGATGAAGACATTAAATAACTCTCATAGGACCTTAAAAATAAGTTATGCAGAAGTTTTGCAAACATAACCCATGACAGATCACTTACAATACAAAAGCAATCAAGTGTGCAATATAAAGAGAGATATAAAAATCAGTTAGGAAGGTTGAGGCATTCATTAAGGAAAAAATGTAATTAACCCCTTAGGGTTGGTGCACTTTAGTGTCTAACTTTTTAAAATGTGCATATTGACACCATGTGCTTTTCAAATGGTGTGAAATACACCCTTTATTAATTTTATGGACAAGATTACCCTCATCTTTTATTCCCAATTCCTAACCCTAGATCTCAAGTCATCCTCAACTCTAAAAATACAACCCTCCCTAATTCTCAGCCCAAAAATACCATCGCATCTGCCTTTGAAGTTGTGAGCTATGTCGCGGCCACCAATGCAAAACCTGTGGTCATCATCCAACACCATAATCAGCGGTCATCCATATTATTTATCACCTTTCTTAATATTTGTGTTTGTCCAAATTTGACATATATTTTACAAGAGATGGAGTATTAATTATTTATTTTTAATAATCCTTAATTAAATACTATTGTTTCATTAGAGAATAAAGAAAGTTAAAGTATTAAAAAAAAATAAAGATAATTTAATAAATTACTCATAACTTTTAATAATATTAATATTTTATTAATTTCAACACGTTTTTAAAACTATACAATTATTAAAAAATTGAGGGATTACGTTTAACTCAAGAAGTCTTTCAAACGATGGAAATGAAGTTAATTAGGTATCCATTAGTTGTTTAAAGAAAAAAATTATTTATATTCATGAGATATAGGACACCGTGTCAACTCATATCTCATTCACTATTGAATGAGATATGAATCCTATTTGAATGGAATCCATATCTCATCCAATAATAGATGAAGTACGAGTTAATACAGTATCCCATATTCTATGAATATAAGTAACATAACTTTTAGTAGATTGACAATAGCAACTTTTAGTCGGCCAACTTCATAGTGTTGTCTTTTCCCTTATTGAAAGTGTGCAAAATTTACTCGTTGAAATTGTGCCTAGGGAAGAAAATATCCGCTAGTACTACAGTTCGGTTGTCCTCTTGTTTTTGACGTATTGACCCATTCGCCAATTGCAATAATTCAATTGCAATCAATTTAAGTCGCACGTAACTCAAGTTGCCAATTTCAAATATTGAAAGGAACATTATTAAGATTTAGTTTAGAATTGTCATGCCTCTCAAAAACTTATACAACTCGTTGAGTTTTCAAAAATGTGCTCTTACCATTTCATAAAATAAGTTTGGTTGTCCTCTTGTTTTTGACGTATTGACCCATTCGCCAATTGCAATAATTCAATTGCAATCAATTTAAGTCGCACGTAACTCAAGTTGCCAATTTCAAATATTGAAAGGAACATTATTAAGATTTAGTTTAGAATTGTCATGCCTCTCAAAAACTTATACAACTCGTTGAGTTTTCAAAAATGTGCTCTTACCATTTCATAAAATAATAAAAAAGTCGCTCTAATTAAGTAGGAGTCATGAATCACAGGAATATTATTTGGTAAATATACTCTAATTATTTGAAATAAAAATAATAAATATAGATATTAAAAAGTATAATTTTTATATTTATTGTCAGTAATTAGAGTAAAATAGTATTAGTCTTTTAAATTTTAAAAAAAATATTTAAAAAGTACTTCATAAAGTACTCTTAAAAGTATTTCTAACTTCTACAAACAATAGCAAAAGCACCCTAACATTTTTATGGGTTTTGCACTTAGGGCATTGGGTATATGGCATTGGTTAAGGTTTCTAATAAGAGAAACTTTTAATGCTCCCAATATATTAAATGTATCGATAACTTAAGATTTTTTTTAATAAAAAATTTCTACTTTAAAAACCTTAATCAATGTCATGCCTAGCAAAACCCCATTTTTATTTATCCACATTCGAAGAAAATCATTAAATCCCACCCTAGGTACATCTCATTTGTCATGTGGAGCCACACAAAAACACTTCAGTTTCCGGTGCTTTTATCATTCCTTTAGAGCCATTAATTATATGCGTGTCATGATTAATTAGAGGATAATGATGGTTGGTTTGACACTTGACAAAAATATTTAAGTGGAAAATTTGGTTTTTATTTTTCATTTTTTAATATGTAAGAATTGGCTTGATTGAGTGACAAATGACAAATCCCTATTGTCATTGTATCAAAGATTAATTAAAGAAGAAAAATAATTTTACAAATTCAGAATGGCAACAACTCCTCATTTATCATCTTTATGTGTATTATTTCTAAAATGCCTTTGAAAAAAAATTTGTTTATACTTAGTTACTATTTTATATTTTTAAAATTAAATTTTATGTGATAAAATCTTCATTGACTATTGTTACTCTTTATTTATTATTTTTATTGATGACATTGTTAAATGCCTTTAATTAAAAACTAAATTATATTTGCTATCTATTGTTACTATGATATTTTAAATTTGTATTTAATGATTATAATAATCAATGTTAAATATGATGGTAAAATATGCTGCGTTACTTATGCAAGTAGAGCTAAGTTTGCAACCTGCATAAATCACTCTAATTTCATTGTGAAAATTTTTTGGTTGCTTTGAATTAAAAAAAAAAACTCTAACACATTTACTTTTTGATATATCGATTATTTTATTAAAAATACAAGCGAAGTAGAAAATTATGATCGACAGAATTTATATATAAAAAGGTGATCAATACAATAGAATAAAAAAAATGGTATTCTAAGAATTTGCGCTTCTAGTGCTAGTAATCAAAAACAAAACTGTCATAGTGTTATAGCAACCAACAACAACTTTTAGTGGGGCCATTTTATGTGTTATAAGTTTTAGATGGGAGTAATGTTTCTTAAACACTAAAATAGTGCGACATCATATACACCTACAGTAAAAAGAAGAAAAAGACAAAAATAGTTACATCAATGTAAAAAAATTTAAAAGTCACTTCTTTCTCTCCCTCACTAACTTTTCTTTCATTTCCCGCTCTCCTTCTCTCTCAACTCACATAGAAGAAGATCAACAGTAATAAACATACATATATTTCAATTTTTCTACAACAATCTTATTTATAAGGTATGTGGATTCCTCATTTTCATTTCTTGTCTCTCTTTCGATGTGTTTGTGATGTTTGTATTCATGAGTTCCTTATCTATTTACACGGTTTGAGCTAAGTTTGCTTGTTGAACAAAGAATGAATGATTTATTATTTAATAAACATATAAAATGACTCTAAAACTCGTAAAGTGATGCTAAAAAAGGGTTTACAAGGTTGTTGTAATTGGTTTACAAGTTTTTTGCACTATATTTACAAGTTTTAAAGACAGATTTACAAGTCTTGTAAACGAGGTGTAAATAGTTTGTAAAACTGAGCATTTCTTAAAACTTGTAAACCAAGCGTAAAAAGCTTGTAAACCAAGGGAATTAAACTTATAAACCCTTGCTTAAAACTTACAAGGTGGTTCTTGCACAAACTTGTAAACATATAAATCAAGTTTCTTGCACAAAATGGTTCCTCAAAATTCTGAAGTTGTTGTAAATAGTTGGAATTTGAGGCTAAATGATGTAAACATAATCTACAATATAATGTAATTGGAAGAGGGTTTTGCCATTTGTTTACAAATTTTTTACACCATGTTTACAAGTTTTAAGCACAAGTTTACAAGTCTTGTAAACAAAATGCAAATAACTTGTAAACAAATAACAAAAAACTTGTAAACCTGTGCTTAAGACTTACAAATCAAGTGCAATAAGTTTTGTAAACGAAGTATTTTTACACAAAGTGGTACTACAAAGTTCTAAAGTGGTTGTAAACACTTAAAATTTGATTCTAAATATTATGAAAATGGTTAGCAAGATATTAGCAAAGAAAAATTTCATTGGTTAATAAGTTTTATGCGCTTAGTTTATAAATTTTTTGCATTATGTTTACAAGTTTTAAGCACATGTTTACAAGTTTTGTAAACCAAGTTTAAAAAACTTATAAAACTAAGCATTGCTTAAAACTTATAAACCAAGTGCAAAAAACTTGTATGAAGGTGGTTTAAAAAATTGTACACATGTGCTTAAGATTTACAAACCAAGTGCAATAAGCTTGTAAACTAAGTTTTTCCACAAAATGGTGCTACAAAGTTCTAAAATGATTGTAAATACGTGGAATCTAATTTTAAATATTGTGAAATTGGTGGTAAAAGAATTGATATCTGGTGCAAAATACTTGTAATATGGTTTTAAATGCTTGAAAATCGTTCTAAAATCCTATAAACCCACTGATAAATATTATACATTTAGATTTTGTATCACAACTTTATTATAATTTATTTGGATTTTTTTTATAGGTTTTGAATCACACTGTATATATAAAGTATGAATGATTCAATGCCTGTTGATACAAAGTTTGATGTTGAGATTCAGATTGATGGTGGTGATGGGGATTGTGACCTCTCGGTGCCTGCTGTTGGGATGATATTTAATTCAAAATGAATAATGAAATTATTCTATAAAAATTACTCAAGTAACAAGAGTTTTATGTCTAATAAATTCAAGAAAGAGATTGGATGGACAACTCAATTGCCTGTTACTTGCATGCTCATGGGAAAGAAGTCGTGCATCAAAAACTAACTAATTTGTTCATACATTTCAAGTTTACTACAATCAATAAAAAAATTCAGTCTTTCCATTATCATTATTTATAACTTCACACTATATTGTTATCTATTGATTCATCATTATCACCGACTAATGTAATATTTTGAAATAAATAATTGACATTATTGATGCCTTTGCCCACAACAATCCTATCATGTTCACATCTCTGTTTGCCTTCTTAGGTTTCTTTCTTCTTTCCATTTTTTTTTGGTTCTTTGCTTTTGAATGCGCCACTTGGTTATGTATCTAGTACAAAAAAAGGGGATACAAATGAGTTCATGTACCATCTACATAAAATAATATTGGTAATTTAATGCGGTAATCAATTTCAAGTAACCAAAATCAAAGTAATCTACTACCCATACTAAATTAAAATATAATTTGTAAACACAAGGAAAAAAATTAAAAACTAGTGGACAAAACTTGTAAACCCGTGTTAAAAACTTGAAAACTAAGTGCAAATAACATTAAACCTGTTATGAAAACATGTAAACCAAGTGCAAAAAACTTATAAATTAAGTGCAAAAAGTTTATAAAATCGTGCTGAAACTTATAAACTAAGTGAAAAGAATTTATAAACCATAGCTGAATAAACCTATGCTTAAAACTTGTAAACATAATACAAAAAAACTTATAAACTAAGCACATAAAACTTGTTAACCAATGACAAAAATAAATGAAATTTTTTTGCTAATATCTTGTAAATCATTTTCATAATATCTAGAATCAAGTATTTACAACCACTTCAGAACCTTGTAGCACTACTTTGTGTAAAAATACTTGGTCTACAAAACTTATTGCACTTGATCTTTAGCATAGGTTTACAAGTTTTTTGTTGTCTATTTACAAGTTATTTGTACTTGGTTTAAAAGTTTTAAGCAATGCTTAGTTTTACAAGTTTTTGCACTTGATTTATATGACTTGTAAACGTGTGTTTAAAATTTATAAACATAGTGCAAAAAACTTGTAAACCAAGGGTAAAAAACTTGTAAACCAATGGCAAAACCCCATTCCAATTACATTGTATTGTAGATCATGTTTACATCATTTAGCCTCAAATTCCAACTATTTACAATAGCTTCAGAACTTTGAGGAACCACTTTGTGTAAGAAACTTGGTTTATAAGTTTACAAGTTTGTGCAAGAACCACTTTGTAAGTCTTAAGCAAGAGTTTACAAGTTTAATTCTCTTGGTTTACAAGTTTAATTCTCTTGGTTTACAAGCTTTTTACGCTTGGTTTACAGGTTTTAAGAAATACTCAATTTTACAAATTATTTATACTTCTTTTATAAGACTTGTAAATTTGTCCTTAAAACTTGTTAACACAGTGCAAAAGCCTTGTAAACCATTTCTAAAAACTTGTAAACTAATTACAACAAACTTGTAAACCATTTTTTAGCATTACTTTATGAGTTTTAAAGTCATTCTACAGGTTTATTAAACAATAAATAATTCAGTATTTGTTCAACAAGCAAACTTAGCTCAAATCGTGGAAATAGATAGAAAACTCATAAACACAAACATCACAAACACTTTGAAAGAGAGACAAGAAGTGAAAATAAGGAACCCACAAACCTTATAAATAAAATTGTTGCAGAAAAATTGAAACATACGTATGTTTATTGTTGTTGATCTTCTTCTATGAGTTAAGAGAGAAGGAGAGCGAGAAATAAAAGAAAAGTGAAAGTGAGAGTGAGAGAGAGAGAAAAAAGTGAATTTTTACATTGATATAACCGTTTTTGTCTTTTACTTCTTTTTACTGTAGGTGTATATGGTGTCGCACTGTTTTGGTGTTCAAGAAATATTACTCTTTAGATGGTTGGGTAGTGTGCAACGTGGTGAACTTTTATCCATAGAAGAAAATATCCTTTATGCATGCTATTACTCTTAGGATTTGGACACATCCAATTATACGAGTGAAATAATAATCGTACTCATGAAGTGTAAAACATTATATCAACTCACATATCATTTACAATTGAATGGTTCTAATTGAATGGGGTCCACGTCAAATCTAATGGTGAATAGAGTGTGAGTTAGCATAATATCTCACACTCTATGAATAAAAATAACACTACTTGTTATAGAATGTGTAATCGGAGCAAAATGGGTCCACCAAAAGTTGTCATTGTTGGCTTTTCTCTATACGTGAGAGGTGTTACTTTTTACTCGGATGTTCATTTTTAACCATTAGATGATATGATTGATAGATAAAATGAAAGAATAGAGACTACTATTATATCCAATAATTAAAAGGTAATAAACACCAAATTTTTAAATATTAAAATAACATTTTTGCTCTAGTATCGACTACTTAAAACTAAACCGAATTTAATTTTTAAAAAGCAACGTAGGCCTGTTTGGTTCCAGTTTTTAATTTTAATTTTCTGTTTTTCAATTTTTAGGATTTTATGAAGAAAATACTGAAAACTAAAAATGAAAACTGAAAATTGAAATTTGTAGTTTTCAAAATTTTCAGTATTTTCTTCACACAATCTGAAAAACTAAAAATTGAAAACTCAAACTAAACAAACCTTTAATATGTCTCTCTTCTCTTTCTTCATTCATTTTTTCAAGAAGACTAAATATCCAAAATCATCATTTAAAAGTATATCGGGATAGCTAGCAGTGGTCTGATGGCAGTTAGCTGGCGATCAATGGTGGTCTAGCCGTGGCCCAAGCGACAGTGGTTTGGTGGTGGCCGGTGGCGGTGGCGGTGGCCAAAGATAAATAATATCTTTTTCATGTATAACTGTCATGTACTTATATTTCCACCAACATGCAGAAACAATATTTCTTATGTGTCCGTTTTTACTGTTCTCACTGTCTTTGTCTCCATTGTCCTGAACAGAAACTAAGCACTACCTTAGTGCACTGTACTTGTGCTCTTCCTAGCCTATCTTGTGGGCTGGTGTTATTGTTTTTATCTATCCAGAAAAAATATTACAGTGGTAATACATTATAAATATAAAATAAGTTTTTAATTAAAAGTATTTAAAAATATCACAAATAAAAATAATAGATAAAAAATGGTAATAGATAATGGAGATTCTACCATATAAAATAAATTTAGTTTTGAAAACATAAATTAGATAAAGAGAATTGATATTTGGACATTCAAAAATGGATGTCCCATTTAGATATCCATCATCTCACCATTAAATGATATTGTGGATCCCACTAAATTTTACTCATTTATCTTTTCCATCCTTAAATTTGATGTGTGTCAAAATAGATATTAGTTTTTAGAAATTCAAATATCATAGCTTTCAACTAAATAAGTATAAAACAAGCTTTTTGGCAAGGCCATTTTAAGAATGCTACCTATAACGACAATAAATAAGGGGTTACCTTTGACAAATGGTAGTGATAATAATTTCTTCCACTAAGTATAAGTATATTTTCTCCTCTGGAGCGTCGATCATTCCAAAAAATTATATTGGATTTGCATGCGAGTATAATAGTCAGAAGTGTATGTGGGTGAAAATTTATGCAAACTCGAGATTAAACCAAGCTAACACCATCAATTATTTGAGACAAGCCAACTTCATTCGTTTTCACATATTCTGAAAAGAAAGAGTATTTCTCAAACTCTCAAAAGAACTAGAGTTGCAAGGCCATTATTACACAGAGGTGCCATGTATGTGTTTAATATTTTCTAGGAGCATTTTTCACTTCCATTTTGGATCCTCATGCTATCAACGTATGATTTCCCACGAAGCTCTTGTGCAAGATATCCTGCATAGTATTCTTCTAAAATAATTCTTTTGAACACTGCTGGATTTTTTGGAGTGACAAGGCTTGGTACTGGACCTATGATTTCAGTAGCAGGGGTGTAAAATGTGGCTATAGAAAGCCTCTCCTTCTCTGAGTTAACTACTCCCCGATGTTCAATGCTTCGGTAAATTCCATTTGTCATTATCTGCCAAATCAGTTGGAGCAGTATTGGACAAGAAGGACTAGAATAATATTGCAATTCAAGAGGATTTCCTAAAGGCATATATATATTCTAATTGTGTCCAAATTAAAGAACAAATGGTTGCCTTACCTCTAACATGTCTCCAATGTTAATGATGAAGGCATTAGGGAGGGGTTTAACAGGAATCCACAATCCATCTTTTTTTATTTCAAGGCCTTCAACTTCATTGGCTTGGAGAAGGATGGTGAGGCCATCGGCATCTGAATGAGGATTGAGTCCCATCACAAGCTCTGGTTGAGGACACGGAGGATAGTAATTCATCCTCATTGCTTGCGCCCCTCCGGCGAATAACTCCCTGATTTCCCTGGTGTTCACTTTGAGGGCATTTTCCATGAGGTCAATCATCTGGGTTGCTAGGTTTTGCAATTCTGAAGAATAAGTCTCTAAATCATCTCTGCAGACAAAAGGAGACACACACACACGCATATATATTTATATCATCAGTTTTTAATTGTAGTATTGAAATTTCACATCACTGATGATCATGAGCGAGCATGTGGTAGGTTATCTTGAAAGAGATACCTGAATGGTAAAGGGATGTTGGGGAATAAGTGGGGTTTCCTCTTGTGTGGTGGCAAAGTGATCATGGTAAACATGTCTGCCCACTCTAATTTCTGTTCCTCAGAGACCACAAATGCCTGACCATATCCCTCCACATCTCCTTCTCTCTGCCGAAACAACTTCTTCTCTTCAGTTGGAAGATTGAAGAATTTTGCAACACCTGTCTTCACATTTTCCAGCAATGAATTGCTCACTCCATGATTAATCAGCTGGATATGGTACGGTTGCCCATGTTAGTCTAAATCATCGGAGTTGGTAATAATGTAAACAATTCACCTCGTAACAGATGTCCATATAATTATACACCAAATTCAATTCCAACCATTTTTGCAATTTAAATTTTGTGACAGTGTTGCACACCGGTTTCCATTATCAACATATCTTGGCTAGGTGCTAATATATAATATCATTAGCCTATATATTATATTTCATGTTCTACTACCGATAATATATAGAACACTTTTCGCTGGAAAAACTAACCTGAAAGAAACCCCACTCTTTGCATGCAAAGTGCAGCTTCTGCAGCTCAGGTTCCTTTAGATCATGGGACAACAATTTGGCCATGTCAATCACAGGAATTTGGGGTAAAGGTGTAGTGGTAGGTAAGATTGGACGCTCATGTTGTGGACGAACATAACGATCTGGAACTTTGGTTAGTGCCACCTTTGCTATTTCCTGGACTGAGGGCACCCGAAGAGTAGATGGTTCCATCGCTACAAAGTGAGTATACAGTCAGGTTAGTGCAAAGAAAATTCTTGCTTCAGCAGCAGAATTCTAAGAATTTTTTCTTAAGACACACTGGTACAAAAATTCGTGAGGCTCATGGATCTATATATCAAGCCTGGAGAAAATCACAATACATCGTTCATCATAAAAAACTATATATTGATGTTGAATAGTGGAGTTATGGAAATACTATAACACAATTGGAGAAGCGTTGAAAGAATATAAATTGACATAAAATATTTAATGTGAAAACTATTTAATGATAAAAGAAAAACACTATGAACAAAACAAAGAAAATTTTCACTATATAAGGACAAAATTATAATTTTTTTCTCTAAAATAAAGAGGGAACAACAATACTTACACTTATATTAAGAGAATATACACCTTTTTCTATGATACTAAAAAGAGCTATCTGGAGAGATTATATTTTTTTTTACCCTGAGTTGGGCTGCTCATTCTAAAATGGGATGATAAAGTTGATAGAGAAACCCTCTATTTATAAGTGAGAGGCATCTCCTCAAATGGGTTGCACCTAAAACATGAAGATAATTTTTGCTCCTACCTTCTGACATGTGCACAACAATAGGGAGGAAAAAATTGAATCTTCCATCAGCATGCAGTCAAGCACGGAAATATAGAGAGATGTTCCAAACCCCAAAAAGTATGTATTTATTGAGATACTTATTTAATAATTATTAAATATGATAATGAATCTTATATATTTTACTCATTATATAATAATATCTAATAATTATTAAGTCAATATTTCAATAGATATTAATATTTTAGGTGTTAAAATAGTATTTTTGAAAAATCTATAACCGCATGAATTTTTGACTTTGCCGCAAAAGTGGGTATATTTTGCTTGCACGTAAATTAATGGAACATTATCATCACTGACGGGTCCAACATAAATCTGTCCCTGATTATCATATACTTGAACTGGACGAAAAAGTTAAAGAAAATAAAATAAAATAAAAAGAAGAGAAATTAAGAATTATATTAAAATGATATTCATATTCTTATAGATAAATTATACTCATTTTTGTTGAGATTTATGAAAATAGAACACACATCTTCTCTAATTATTCAGCTTACACTCACACTCTTTGTTTATCAAATTTAAAGTATTTATATTACAGTCACATTTCTCATTCATAGAACACCGTTAGTTAACTTAACAGAATGATATTTTTGTGACATTAACTGTTTTTAATTAATAAAATTATAAAAATACTTTTACCAACTCTGTTAAATTTAAGAGTATTTTCATAATTTTATTAATTAAAAATAATTAATATCACAAAAATGTCATTCTATTAAGTTTACTAACGGTATTTTATAAATAAGGAGTGTGACTATAATATAAATACTTAAATTTGACAAATAGAGGGGGTGTGAGTGTAAACTGGACAACTAAAGGGGGTGTGAATTATATTTCTACAAATTTCGAGAGAGGTGAGTGTAATTTACCCTATTCCTATTATAATAAAGAATAAACATGTTGATTTAACATAATTTTTTATTAATTTTTATAAATTAAATAAATAGATAATTTTATAAAAATATAAAAAATTCATGTATTAAATTTAAAATTATAAAAAAATTAAATTAATCAATTATTAAAAATAAATTTAATACAAATATTAATGTTTTTATTAACATTCAAATGTTTTTTTTTAGGCTATAATACCCATTTCAATATTTTCTACCTCTCTTTCCTTTTCTTCACATGGAGAAGAAAATACCATTTGTGGGTCCCATGCAGTTTTCCTTTCTCCCCCTTATTTTCTTCCAAACTAAATATAAAAAAGAATACGATTCTCGAGATTTTCTTCCTCTTTACCTCCTTTCAACCATTTTCAGTTAAACCAAACGGATGCAACATTACAGATTAAGGATGTGTTTGGATTGACATTTGAGCCTACTAAATTCACGTTCATGTCATTGAAGGTTGCACTTATGATGTTTAGGTAATTTAGTGGTGAAACTATTTTAATAGATTTTGCTGTCAAACCATGCTTTTGCCAATAATGCAACAAATAGTTTTTTGTGCATTCATATTTCTACTTTCCAAGAATAAAAGTGACGTGATACTTTTACTACCCGGCCCAAATTAACCTTTTAATAAAAGAGAAATATTAAATTATAATATTAAGCTTATATGTTTTTTAATAAATATACATCTAAAAGTGATTTTCATTAATATTATCTAAAAGAGTGTTGAGGGTGTAAACAGCCTAGAAGATTACGGCCTATCCTCGTTGAAGTCAAACCAAAAGTGCTAACCAATTGAATGCAGACCTTGATTTAGGGAAATTATGTTATATAGAGAGATGGAGACATTAAATAACTGTCATGGGACCTTAAAAATAAGTTATGTAGAAGTTTGGCAAACATAATCCATGAAAGATCACTGACAATATATTCTTAAAATTGATCATAAGTTCAAAATGAATTCTCACCATACAATATTTCTTTCTGAACCATTGTCATATCTAACCACTTTGGCCTAAGTACAATACATAAGCAATCAAGTGTGCTTTGAGTAAAGAAAGACATAAAAAATCAATCAAGAAGGTTGAGGCATTCGTTAAAGAAAGAATGATATTAACCCCTTTGTACTTTAAGGTTGGTGTACTTTAACCCATAACTTTTCAAAATATGCATATCGACACCCTGTGCTTTTCAAATGGCATGAAATAAATCCTCTATTAATTTTATGAACAAGATTACCCTCATCTTCTATTTTCAATCCCTAACCTTAGATCTCACTTCACCCAACTTCAAAAATACAACCCTCTCTACTTCCCAATCCAAAAACACCATTGCATCTGCCCTCTAAGTTGCGAGCTATGACGCTGCCATTACTACAAAATCTGTGGTCATCATCCAACACCACAATTAGTGGTCTTCTCCTCCATCAGGTCACAGTCACAGTCACAATGTTAGTCATCACAGCCCTAAGTTCCTCACAGCCACATATCGAGTAGAACCTCGGAGGACCATCGTCGCTCCATGCCACAACTCTATGCACCTTTGAGCTTGTTACGCTATCTCCGTCGGTCTTGCTTCCATTACCACTGTATGCATCGTCATCTTTGCCCCAGCACCGCCACCTCGCCATCACCACACAATTTGCCTCCATCGTTAACCTTCTTTCTCTCTCTATCTCTCCCCCTCTCTCTTGCATCATGGTAGCAGTGGTAGTGAGTGATCACTACAAGAAAAATTGCGCTTATTGGCGGATTTTACAGATAATTTTTTGGGCTATCAATGAAAAATTTTATTATCCATAGAATTACCAACTGATTGTGGCACACGAAAATAACGTCATCAAAAAGTATTACCATTGCAACCTAAATAACATTTACTAACATTTAATAAATATTACCAAATCATAGAAAAATGTTGCTATTTTCCATTAGTAGCATTTTTGCAAATGTTGCATTCACCCTATGTGGGTTGTAGCACCATTTTTCTACATTTGAAGTAACATTTTTACAATGTTACCATACATGTTTTTGGTAACATCTGAGAAATGTTGCAATAGACTATTTTATTTCACAACTTTTAAAAAGTGGTACAATATACTATTCTTCACAACACTTAAAAAGTGTTACAATATACTATTTTTTCCAACATTTCAAAAATGTTACAATTTAGTAGTTTTAACATGTAAAAAATGTTGCCAATTTGTATATGCAAACTTATTGATGTTAATCTAGCCTAGTATTTTGAGGAAACTTATATTTATTGATTTATTTTTTTTTCCTTGTGCACATACTAAGAAATTAAGGTATCATAGAGACCTTTCTAATTATTCCCTCTGTTCATGGTGCACGAACGTTGTAGAGTCCTCTTTGCATTGTCTCTGTGATTGTTCTTTGGCTACAAAGCGTGGGACCGTGTAGGTTATGTTGACTAAATTCATTTTTTCTCCCAACATCTTCATTTTTGGCTGCAGACCAATGCTATTGGGCCGAATGGTATTATCTTTCTTCTGTTACTTTGGGCTATGTGGGGGCATCGAAATATGTGGATTTTCAATCCAAAGAAGCTTGTTCTACCCCAAGTTCTGCATTGCATTTGGCAAGTTCTGCAAACATGTATGACTATTTCTTATTTACATAGGCTGCAACCTTCCAATCTTAAGTGGGTTGGGTGGCATCCTCTCCCTCTTAATTTTGTGGAGTTAAATTCCGATGGTAGTTCTTTAAATAATCTTGGCCCTGCAGGGTTTGGTGGTGTGATTCATGGTGTCAACGGTGATTGGATTACTGGCTATGCTGGTCATATTCCTAGAGTTGATAACCTCTATGCTGAGATTCTTGATTTGCATCATGGTTTGGCTCTAGTGTGGGATCTTGGATATCACCAAGTTGTTAGTGAGGTGGACTGTTTGGAGATATTGCATTTGTTGGCTTCCCATTCTACCTCTCATGCATATACTCTTTTGCTATGTGACATCAAGGATTTCATGGAGTATAATTGGACTTGTTCAATCTCTCATGTTTATGGAGAGGCTAACCAAGTGGCGGATTTTCTTGCTAAGCAGGGTGTCTCTTTGCTCCTTATGACTCGTCAACGATAGGCCTCCAAATGGGCTTGAGTTCATTTTTTTAGTAGATGCCTCTCGGGTCCTTCTTCATATGAGATAATATTTTGGCTTTTTCTTTGTCTTTTCTTTAGCTCTATTACCAAAAAAAAAATACTAAGAAATTATAGCTTGTATAGAGAAGAGATCAACACAAATCAAGAAACATGACAAGATAATATGGTTAACTCCATTTTTGAATTAGTTTTTTCTGAAGCCCATCCACATTACATTGCAAAATGAAAAAAATAACGTTAAATTAAAATGCAAAAAATATGGCCAGAAAAAAAAGTTGTTTTGACAAAAGAGGGCCGTTGAAAACTATTTAACATATGATTGAGTTTTTGCCATTATGTATCCAACATTGTGTTGCTTACAGCCTCAGTCATGAATTTCATTTTTTCTCCTCCAGCTTTCCCTACCTTCAATCAAAGTTTACATAAAAAGCTTAGATGCTAATTCAAAAAGAATACTAAAGCATACAAGATAAAGCAATTGAACTAAAAGAACTATGATAATACACTCAAACCAAATATACTTGAGATGTAGAAAGTGGCTCTGCAAGTTTGAACGCATAAAAAATGAACCGAAGTCCTGGCTTATTGTTTGAACCAGCTCATAGTAAATGCAAGCTATGAAATTGTATGAACCAACTCTAACATAACAACAAACATAACTCCCCTAGTAGTACCAAAGACTTGAAGCGACAACTACTTTCACAGGAAAACAGAGAAACATACAACAACAGTCAGGTGCAACTTCAACATAAATACATAAATCAGACTATGAAGATCAGAAACTGGTCAAGAAAGAAAAATAACTACACTCCCCTAGAAGAGCAAGAATCTGATGTTCCTTTCTTAGTAGCATACACTTTTATGCAAACTCCTGATGTAAGATCAGGCTTGCAACAAGTTAGAAAAAAAAATTCTAGCTTAGAACAGGTTCAACAATTGAACAATTCAATGCTTCATAACTCCTAATGATATAACTCAGATAAAACAAAACGAGCCAAGCAGACTAAGAGATGAGATAATCACAGTCATGTTCAGCTGTAATATAAAATTACCTCCTCCAAACTTCTAGAGCAGAGTGACTTTGTTTTTCAAAAATGTTTAACTTGCTTCTTTTGACCTTTTACTTCTACCCTCAAGATTGAACGGCTATCACCTACATGATGAAAAAATATATTAAAGATTCATACATACGTGTTAATATATATAAAAGAAATTATCTAAGAAAATATTGCCCAATATCTTACCGTCAAATCCCATGGGCTTGGCAATAGAGTTGGGTTAGGTGATTCACTCATATCATTGACCCATTTCTTCTTATTTGCTCTTTTTTTATGTCGGTCGTGCTTCTTTACCTGCAATGTTAATAAATCAACAACACATTTAAGAACCTTGTTAGTGCTTAACATAAAGTCATATTTGAAGCTACATATCTCTCTATACAAATGTATGCATATAGAGCACATTTGTGCTCTTGCTTTCATCACTAAATAAGTTAACTTTACTAACAAAATAAAAACGGATTTGAAGAAATCTCAATAGACAATACAAATTGTGCCCTAATCATCCAACAAGTCACTTAGCATAATAAATATGATATGGTCAGACCTGCTGTAGAACTCCTGCATAGGCATGATGAGATTGAACATAACAGCTCCACCTACAATAGCATAAATCAAGCCAAATCGGACAAACCATCAACTTTCATGGATGCAGACTTTGGTTTCAACGCCAATTAAAATCAGCATAGTGCACCAACTAAGACCGTCAATGACCACTGAAGCTATCTGAACATAGATGATACTACAACTTTAATTATCAGAGTCAACATCTGCCAGAAAAGGATTGACCACAAGAAAGAAAAGGTATTGTGTGCAAAAATGATAATGTTAACAAATTGAACATATGTAAAAGATTTAAATTTCAATGATATGCAAATTAATAAAATAGAAGAATCAAATCATAGAAAGACATGTATAGTAATCAGACTATAGCTCACCTCAAATGGAGCAAGCTGAGTCAATTAGATGCACTGCACAACAAATCAATCAAGTTTAGCTAAAGATATTTAGTTAGCTAAACACTATAGCTGACATTTGTTGATGGATAAAACCAGCAAGGCATGGCAAGAAATTTCAGTTAAAAAATATGAAAAACCATAAATACAATAGAAAAATTAATTGAAGTTAATGCTTACTGTTTTATGTCCAAGCTCTAGAAGTAGGATCATCCCACACAAGGAGCTACACTATTGTAACTTTCCCACATTTTTAGCATTGTCTTAAACAAATGTGGAGTAAAATTCTTGTTCCAAATCATCCAATTCCCTATTTTTCTAGCTACTCCGAAACAGAATCTTTGAACAATATGCAGAAGAAAAGGAATAAGAGTTGCATTATCATCAAAGCAATCCCAATCCATAATACTAAGAAACTATCATGATTAAAAAAAAGGATAAATCACAGAAAAACATAAATCAAAGCTCAAATCTAGATATATCAGTTAAAAAGAACAAACTATGCAAATTAATTATCAAACTTGGAACCCTAACTTGAGAATAACAAAGGAAAATTGCATATGAAAAAAGAAAAACCGATTTGTTGAATCTGAGACAGAAAGCTCACCCGAAAAATAGGATCCTCCTTCTGTGTGTGACGTAAAGGCCGCAAATGCCATCGGCGGCCATCGCAAACATGCAATCCACGGAGATGCCGAAATACGCCCAAGCGGTGGGAGATACAATGAATACTCTAAACGATTAAGCATCGGAAGTTAGTGATTCGAGTATGAACTCCATGAATTAAAAAACGAAAGCAATGTGAATCCATTGAAGCAAAGAAGATTAAGAAAACCTAACAAAGAAGATCGAAGATTGAGGAAACCTGACGAGGATCGAAGATGGAGAAAACCTAACAAAGAAGATCGAAAATTAAGAAAACCTGAAGAAGAAGAAGAAGAAGAATATCAGAGAGCTGAAGTTACCTTGAGAAGTGAGAGATACAGAGAAAGGGCCAAGAGCGAGAGTAGCAGAGGACATTGACTCCGGAACTTCGCAGCGTGGTGGGCTTCGCCGGAGACTGCACAGTGATGGAGCAGAAGTTAGAGAAGTAGAGAACCCGAAATGATTCTTTGGTTGAGGTTTGGAAAAAAAAAATTGATTATAAAAAAATAAAAACAGAGAAAAGGTAACATTTGCTTTCCCAGAAATTGCCAAATTTGCCTTTCCAATGTGCATGTCACCACCAAAAAGAATGCTTAAATTAGGTAACTCAAATGATAAAACATTTCAAGAAGTTGAGAGAGAACATTGAGTCAAACCTTAATTTTTTTCAAAAAAATATTATAAAACTTAAATTTTATATATTTAACTGAAAATTGAAAACTAATTTTTAAAATTTCTAATTATTCCTTTAAAAAATATGTTAATATATGAAAATTGATTTTTAGAGTGAAAAAAAGTGATTTTAACCCAAAATATCCCATTCAAACACCACCTAAATCTTAACCTTCAATAAGAGTTCATTATGACAAACCAAAAATGACGGCCGCCAAAATGTTAAAAACAAAAGAAAAATGAGAAACTAAGTTAAAGAAAATGAACTCTGTTGCATAATAAACATATAATTTAATTAACACAATTAATTTTAAAAAAAACCTCCCGTTGAATTTTGAAAACAATAGATAATTTTAAAGAAATAAGTAATGAAAATATTTTAAAGACAAAATAAGTTGAAAAAATGAATTCCGTTGTATGTACTATGATATTCCTTTCTCCAAAAGATGTAGAACAATTATTATTACTGTCATTATTATTATTTTGGATAAAGCAGAACATTTATTATTTTGTTAGGGATACAACCCATTTATTTAAATTTCATATTCTAATTCGCACGACGTAACAAAAATGAATATCAGGCAAACAAACATCCACATAATTGTTCAGACATTAGAGGATAAATAACGCATAGGAAAAATGTGAAAGAAATATATTTTTTAGGAGGATGCTCACCTATGATTTATGGTCAATATAATTCCAATAATTGAGATGTACATCAAATGTAAAGATGATATGTGTATGAGTCAAAGCAAAAGCAAAAAGTGGGTGGGTGTCAACATCCAATTTTTGATTAAGTTCAAAAAAATAAAAATCAATTCAACTTTATTGTATCTTTTGAATGATTTTTTCATCCATTGTAAACATTAGATCTTGTTGTTAACTCATCACTTTATTTTAGCTTGTTTTGTTTCGTTTTTATTTTCATCTTTTTCCTTTTTCAATTAAAAATAAAAGAATCATAAATCATAATAAAATAAAAAAGGGGCCAAACGCATCAAGTTTGTCTTCACAATAGCCCAACTTTCCGCACCATGGTGCAGCCCAATGGCCTCCAACAAATGATACACAAAGTGCATTTCAACGGCACTGTTGGAGCATGACAGAGTACATCGAGCCCCTCCCTTTGCAAAGTTTTTAACAGCAAGCAATATCCAATAAAAGGAAATTGGGTAAATTACACTCAACCCTCCAGAGGTTTGTTGAAATGCGATTGACACCCCTTCTATTTACATACTTGACACTCATCTCCCCTGAATGAAGTGAAAACTAACAGCCTTTTAATAGTGTTACTTTTCTCAAGAGTTAATATACCTTTAAACTCTTTCATTCCCTTCCCCAAGATTATTCTTTTTTTTTTCTACCTTCATCAGCCCCTCACTCAAACAAACACCCCAGCCCCACACGCAAAAGCCCAGCACCCACCCTCTACAAAAGACTGCCACCGCCATGCTCTCCCTTCATCCTCACCATCCACCCTCTTCGCTCACCTTCCATTATGATAAGCAAGCAAAACAAAAAGGTATGGATTAAAATTGCGTGTATGAAATTGATTCAAGTAAAATAAGGAAATCAAATGGTAAGCTCATGTATGAAATTCATCATTGAACTGCCGGTAAGATCACAGGTTTATCATTGAACCCACATTTCCAACATTAACAATATTTGCCCCAAACTCCAAAGACCACCACACAGTAACCGAAAAATAAAAACAACTAAAGGAAGAAGAAGAATAGAAGTGACTAAAGGAAGAAGAAGAGCATAAGTGACTGAAGGAAGAAGAAGAGTAGAAGCAACAGCAACTCACCCAAACAAACAAGGACAGCAACGACGACAACATGCTTCAATCTCCGCCAGCAACCCCGAGTAGAGCCACGACGCTCACTTCGAGATCTCCAATGGATGAGCGAAGAAGGCGAATGGAGGGTGAGCGGAGAGGGTGAATGGACAGGATGAATGGCGAGGATGGCGGTGGCGATGAAGCGGCGAGAATGGTAGCGTTGTCGCCATGGTATCTTCGGTAGAAGGTGGGTGGGACTGTCTTTGGTAGGTGGTGCTCGTGTGTGGGCCTGGGGCGTTTATTTGAGTGAGGGGCTGATGAGGGTAAAAAAAGGAGTAATTTTGGGGAGGGGAATGAAAAAGTATAAAGTTAATTTAACTCTTGAGGAAAGTAACACTGTTAAAGGGTCGTTAGTTTTCACTTAATTCAGGGGAGGTTAGTGTCGGGTGTGCAAATAAATGGGGTGTCTATTGTATTTCAACAAATATTGGGAAAGTAAGTGTTATTTACCCAAGGAAATTTGGAAAGAGCTACTGCAAAAAGCATTTCAAGTTAATATACAAAAAAGGGAAATGAAAAGAATGATCATGGAACTATCTGAGAACTTGTTGTAGCCTTAATCTTGGAGAAGGTGAATAAAAAGCAATAGGCAGCTTCAATTAAAAAGGATTGATCACCGCTTACACATACACACAACACTCACAAACCATTCACACATTTCTGGGAAACCCAAGGTAAAAAGTAAGGAATGGAGCCTTTCTTTGAACCTCCATAGACCATTGCCAAATCCCATAAAAAAACTCAACCCGTAAACACAAAAATCCTAAATCAAAGTATGTGACTTCTTACAGGTTCCTTACATGATTGGAATCATGTAGTGACTGGAATTATGCACTGAAAGTAGGGTGATCCTATAAATAAGAAAGGTGTAAAAGTGTCTTAAAGTATAAATTTTGAAGTTCATCTAGGCACATAATGAACACAGTGAAATCAGTTTTATTAGGATTAAAAACACCACAATTTTTGGAAGCCTCCTCATTTACACACAGATCTGGTAATCATGAAAAGTCCCTCACTTTAGTGCAAACGATGAACCATTTTTCTAGATCTGGCAACATTGAAAAGTTTATCCCTTTTCCAGATCCCAAACTTTCTCCTTTCTCCTTCACCCCACTCGTTCATTTTGTCCTTACTCTCCGTTGCTATTTCATTTTCTTGGATGCAGTCCATATCAAACTAAAAGCTACCATTGTCAATGGTTTATCGGAGAAAACTTGAAGGGAGAAACTCCACGAGAGGTTGTCATATGGAGGTGTTGCACAGTCCTAAAGACAAGAAAAAGAAAAAGAAGAGGATGGTGGTGAAGGAAATCAGGTGAAGAAATCCAAGTCCATCCAAGAAGTTCCTATACTTAGAGGGAAATATTCAACTTCCCACATAAATATAGTTCTAGAAATGGGTGAGCCATGTAAAATGGGAAAAACTCACCTTCCTGCATCTGCTCCTAATCCTATTCCTACAAGTTTTCCTACATTGGTTGGGGCTATTGTCAACAATGTTAAAAAACCAGACTTTCCAACTCGACCATCAACTCTACCCTTTCTTGCCTTACTATCAACACCATCCTCAAGCTCCGTCAATGGACATTGATGTTTTTGAAGGGGAGCAATTTTTTGCCAGCTTCAAATACCTTATACTCGAAAATTTCATCAACAATGTTAACATCCACAGTTAATTATTAATTGATCATCATTATATATTAATGCTATTAATAGTGTGGAAAACTTTGGTAAAAGAATTTAATACCTTCTGCAAAATTTGTTAAAATATCCTTGTAGCACCTAACCAGACAAATGAAATATGCAGGCTTAAGTAATATTTATAGATTTTGAATTCCCAAAAATGTTGTGGAACATTCATAATTTTACACAACATGACATGCCCTGAATTTAAGCCTTTAGATGGACTTTTGTGTGGCTGAGATTTTGTCACCATGTGCTGCCAAACATCTCAAGCATCACATAAGAATCCGCCATCAAAGTATACCATCCTTCAATAAATTTGATCAAAAACTTAAAAAAAAAATGATAACAACCTGAAACCCAAAGAGCCTCAGCCAGTTTTCACCCAAACCCAACTCCATTGATACACTTTGTTCCAACATTACGTTCCTCCACACATCGTTCTTCATTCATCACGCCGCTCCTCCACCATGCATGCCCTTCTTCTCGTCAACATGCCCAGCCGTAGCACCGTCATCTCGGGCCACTACCGTCTTTGCTCGCCGTCATCAGTCATCGTCGCGCCATTCAAGGGTCACATGGAAGTGAGCCCCCCTCCTGCTAGCATCTCTCCGCCGCGACCCGCTGCTTTGGCAGCTCTGCACTTTCCCTTCTTTCTTTTCTCGTTTTTGGTTGTGGTCACTTTCCCATTTCACATTGTATAGATTTGTGCATTCCAATTTCGGTTTTGCTATTTTAACACACTATTTACTCAAACACCTAAATACCTTATTCACAATATACACAGGTTTTATCACTTTTTTTTTCCAACTTATTCTCTCTCCATCACTCCTCTCACATTACATGAGACCCACATAGATGTCTACACCTATATACATGTCAAAATATCATTTCTCTCCAATCTTAGGGAATTGTTATTTAGTTTTAGGCTTTCTTTTCAGTTTTTAGTTCCTTTTTGTGTTATAGGTTTGCTGTTTTTTTTTTGTATGTTTAGGTTTTGTTTTTTGGGTGTTGGGCTTGCTACTTGGACTAATGGTGTGTTGAGGATAGTACTATTTTTGAGCTGGATTTGGTTTGGGGTCAATAGTTTAGGATATATTTTGGGCTATTTTTTGTTCCTTTTAAAGCTTTATGTCTTGTAACAAAATAAATATATATTTTTTTGTTTAGACTTTAGGACTTTGTTTAAAAAATATATTTTCTTTATTTGTGCAACAGTCAATAGTTATGATTGAGAGGTAAATGCCTCATTCGTGTACTATTAAATTATCAGAATTTATTGAATAATTTGGTACTAACTTGGATTCTGTGCAAGAGTAAATTTTGTTTTGAAAAAAATCTTTTTATTCAAATATCTTCAAAAATTAAAATTAAAAAATCAACTAACATTTTTTTCTTTTTTCTCTTTTAATTAAAATTCATCAACACATACTTATTTTCTACAAAAATAACATAATTTTGAGTTCCTCATTGTACCAGAGAATACGTTAGCGTAGCTAACAACTATTAAGTCAAAATATTTTTGTAATAAAATTTATTCTTTAATTTTTGTTGTAATTTTGAATTTATTTTTTTATAAATATGTAATTGTTATAATTTTTAAGGAAAATAAATATTTTAAAGTGATAAATAAATTTACATAATGAGCTCTAGGGTAACTGTCGCAACCAGGATCATAACGGGACAACGAAAAAGAATAATTAAAAAAAAATGGAGTCGCCACCAATTTTTTTAAAATTGGGAAAAACATAGAAAAAACTATTTTTGTTTCAGAAAATGGTCTTTGAAACCAGATTTAAGTTCTGGAGTAGGTTATACATAGGAAACGGTAGGGATTTAATCATACGCACCCTTAATACACCCGTCCTTGGACGGTATCTTTAATTAATTTGTGCAAATTATCAATAACCTTTCAAAATATTTATTTTTACTTTATTACAAAAAAGAAAAGAGAACACCAAGTTGTCACAACTTAGATGTTCTGAGATATCCAGTTAACAAGCCATCCCAGCTAGATTAACATCTTTATTCAAGATAAAATATTTTCAAATAAATGGATATTTTAAATTAAATAAAAATAAAATTATCTCCAATAAATGATAAATATTTACAAATATATCACAAAGAAAGAATAAATATTTTTTTAATGAAATTTTGGAACATTAATGGCCTATTTGCTTTGTCAGTTTTCAATTTTCAGTTTTCTGTTTTCTGTTTTGTGAAGGAAAAATTGAAAAAACTAAAAACTGAAAATTTCAAGGCCTATTTGCTTTATCAGTTTTCAATTTTCAGTTTCTAGTTTTCAGTTTTCTGTTTTGTGAAGGAAAAACTGAAAAAACTGAAAACTGAATTCCTTTACAAATTTGGAAAAGCGAAATCGAAAAATCTGAAGCAACAGCCTCGATTTTGATTTTGATTTTTCTACAAATCTGGAAAGCGAAAGCTGAAAATGCAAAGCAAACAGACCCTAAGTTGTCATGGCTTAGATCTCCAAAATCCTGAATTAATAAGTCATCTCGGCTAAATTAACATCTTTATTCAATAACAAATTTTCCAAATAAATGAAAAATAAAATAAAATATTTCATTTATAAATCAAAAAGATCACTAGAAAAATTATTTCCAAGAATAAAATTATAAAAAATTTAATTTTAGCTTGACAGGGATCAGAATCGCCTGCTCCTATGTATCTCCTGGTACAATGAAAAACTCAAAGTCACGTAATTCTGTAGAAAATCTTTTTGGGTTGATTGATTTTATTTAAATTTTAGAATAACAAACTATCACAATTAAAATATTCTAAAATATAGAATTAACAAACCATCACGACTAAATTAATCCTATTTTAAAAACACAATTTATCAATTAACTCAAATTCCCTCTTTAGTAAAGCATACTATTCAAATATTTATTTTAAACCCAAGTTAAACCTAGCTTAAACTAGTAAAGTCCAAAGTCTTGAAACAAAAACAAACATTGATTAAATAATTAAGCCTAGAACCCAAACAAGTAAAACCTGCAATTAGATCCAACAAAAATAAACAATACTAATCCAAAAATACAAATAAATAAATTAAATTAAATTAAAAAAAAATCCTAATTTCCCTAAATTAACCCCACTCACACCCACCCACACTGATACGCAAAACTCTCTCACACTCTCAAGCGTACACACTCACACGCATACAAACAACTCTCACTCTCAAATGTTCCCATTCACTCACTTACCAACATACACACTGAAAGAGAGAGAGAGAGAGAGAGAGAGAGAGAGAGAAAGAGAGGAAGCAAGAAAGAGAATCGAACAGAGGCCACAAAGGGGAAGGCTGGTACGGTGGCGAAGGAATAGTGAGGGAGCGCGGTGGTGAGGCCGCGCCTGGGGGAGAGGGAGCCGCGTGCAACGGCGTGGTGGATGGGACGGAGAGAAGATCGCGGTGGTTGGGGTTGGCTTCAAGATGCGGCAGCGATTTAGACCGCTGCGGCCATCGCAGTTTCGCGGAGATGGTGGGGGGCCATGGTTTGAGTGCTGCAGTTTTGGGAGGCATTTATGATGATGGGGCTGTAGATGGTAGTGATGTGAGGTGAGATCTGAGGGAAGGGAAAGGGGGCACCGCCGCGGCTTCTACGCGGCGGTGGCAGCGTGATGCGAAGGGAAAAGTGGCGGATGGTGTGGCGGTTGTTGGTGGTGGTTAATTGAAGGATATGAGGTCGTGAGGAGTTGGGGATAGAGAGGCGGTGGCTGTGGAAGATTGAGATGAGGCCGCGGTGGTGATGATGGTGGAGAACCGCCGCGGCCTCCCCTTTTTCTCTTTTTTGGCTTTTTTATTTTTGATGATACTGATGAAAATACCTATTTGTGCTGCTGCTTCTGATTTCTGTTATTGCCGGATTGTTGCTGGTTTCCCTTTGTATCTGTTGGCTGTGTTCGAATTTTCGGCTGATATGCTGCTGATTTTTATTTTGTTTTGCTCCGTGTTTGGGAAAACTCCTTTGCTCTATGGCACTGTCGATCCTCTTTCATTGTTGCTGCTGATTATTTGTACTGAGATGGCCTGGTTAATTAATTAATATCTCCATACCCTTTGAAGTGCAGGGGCACTCAAACAAGCTCGTTCCCTGTGCCTCTGCAGCGCTCCACTACCCATCCTCATGTGCAAGGAGCACTAGCCCATCCTCATTTGCCGAGAGTGAAGACAGCTGCTAAAATGGGAGTCCATCCCATTTCTGTCTTTTTTTTTCAATTTTATATTTTGTACTTTTGTATTTTTATATTTTTTTCTTTTACGAACATAAATGTAAAAAAAATAAGCAAACTGGGCTTGTCACCAAAAAAACGAATTGTGGTTGGGCTGAAAAGGTTAAACAAAACACCAATGGACTAAAAAAGAATTGTTGGGTATCAAGCTAATAGAACTGGGCTTGGACTCTTTTTTTTTCATATTTTTCTCAAAAGAAATGAATCATAAAATATGTAAATTTTTGGATTTTCTTATTTAATGAACCGGATAAAATTGAGTGTTCACAGTAACCATATTTGTACGGATATATTAAGGATGAAGTGAGATTAAGTTTTCGCCCTTTTCTAGTCATAATTGGACTCTCGGACTCAAATTTTTTTAAAAGATCAGTTTGCAAATCAAAAAGTTTTTCAATTTTAGCCAAAATTAAAATTGATGGTGACTCTTTTTTTAAAAATTTGATTGTCATTTCTATCGCTGTGTTCTCTGGAAACAATATAACGATAGGAATTGCATTGACCACCAATTGTATAAGAGTATCCACCTATTATTTTTTAAGTAATGTTATTTTGATGCACAATTTGTGGGATATCGTGTTGACACACTCATATTCATTATTGAATTAGTTGTGGACTCTATTTAATTTGGGTCTCATATCTTATATAAATGTGGATGTGACTGAATTGTCATAGTGTCTCGTAAAGTATATGTGAAAATAATATTTATCTTATTTTTTCGTTACAGCACCTTTTTTTTCCATCGAAAGAATAAATAAAAATAGAAAAGTTGTGGAAGCATAGAATGGCGATCACGTTTTCATTTCGTTCCACGTGGTGCACTTAGTTTTTCCCAAATGTATAGCGTCCAAGCCGAACCAACATTTAAAAGAAAAACAAAAAGCTTAGAAAATTTGTGGGAGCCGAGTAGCGTTTGGGGAGATAGGTGCTGTAGTTCCACGTGGCTGCTACAGTAGACCTAAGAAACCACTAGATGTATAGTCCGTGGATTACTGACCAAATCAACATGCTCAACATTTCAATGTAGCTTCCCATTGCAGAGAGCCTGCAACTTCCAACAATAATATACATATACTTTAAGGAAGGGAGATTGCTCTAGTGATGTTGAAAATTCATACCTTCGGTGATGTTGGCCATGACATCCAATGGGAAGAAGACTTGTGAATGTGTAAGTCCCAATATTAAGATGAAAAAATTTAAATTATTATTTTGCCCTCATTCTTTTATCATTCCTTTGTCAACCTTGTCACTCCTCCACTGCCCTTGATAGAATGGTTTCTGCATCCAATGCTTTCTTTTTTCCTCTTTCCCAAAGTTACGACTTTGGATTATGGAGTTATATGTCAACACAATAAACTTGCTCTGAGTGCATCCTGACCAAACCATGAAAATGAAGGGGTGTAGAAAACCCTCGCCACTTAAATTCTGTGAATCACATCCTTTATATGCGCTGGAACAATTCATCAACTTCGATCTGCAGGAAGTTCTTACCTTTTTCCCAATCATAAGGCCACGATCATTAGATTTTGATGGAGCATGGTAATTATTTGAAACTCAATATTCAATTGAAAATTATTTTATGTGTTAGTGAAAGACAAAAAAGCATGACTAGCTGGACTAGAAACTTTGTTCAACGCCAAAGGATTTCAAAGCCCCACAAAGAAATTGAAGCTTCTGAGGTTGAATAGAAGAGAAAGTTTGGAACTTCCTCAAAGAGGGTGATAGAAGCTGTGATAGTTTAGGATAAATCAAGAAAAGATTTGTTGAGCTTCCATGAAATTTTTTTCCAAGAAAAAATAAAAAAATAATTGATAAATATTAATGTAGTGTATACTTGTGGTACTGTGTAGTTGTGTATTGATTTAGTCAGGTGAAAAGCGGATTACCCCTGATGGTTTCCACCAAAGGCAACAATGGAGCAGTGATAAGATGGAGAATAGAATGAAAAGAGAATGAGAGCCAAATAGTAATTTAGATATTTTTATGAATAAAGTCCCCAGTTAATCCCTGATAATTTCAGTATCGAATAAGCTAGTTCTTAACAATTGGAAATTGTCAACTTAGTCTTTAACAATATCATTTTTCGGACACCAAGTGGTCCTTGATGATAAGTCTAACAGACTAATGACGTACCTAAAACCCCCAAATTAGTCCCTATCCACACCGACTTCACCATACTCCCTCAATCCCACTGCATCCACCCTATCCTTACTATCCCCACCCTCACCGCCACTGCCCCCACCCTCATTGCCCCATTACCCTACATCATCAACTACACTCACCCATAGAACACAACCATTCAGCAAAATAACTGAAGCCAATGCTCTATTAGGAAAATTGTAATTAGAACAAAACATTTTTTCCTTAACTTCTAAGCACAAGTGTACAAGTGCTGGTTTTTGAATTCATAGGCTTATTTGGAGTTTGGATTCTGCAAGGGCGAGTTTTCTCCACAAGATCCTCATCACAATTCTGATTTCTATAGCTACAGGGAAAAGCCATCGAATGGCGAGTTCTTGTGACTTGAAAACAAGGGTTTGATTTTGAGATAGTTTTTATTTTTGAAACAGAGGCAAATGGATTGGGGCTTGATAAAAATGAGACTGAGAGAGGGAGGCTCAACTACTCGATGCATGTGACTATGGAGGATACGAGCTTGATGACAGCCACGGCGTGGCGGCGACACGATGGTGTGGCTAAGGTCACGGAGTTGCACATGACGGGAAGAGAGAAGAAAAGGGAACATCGCAACCAATGGCAGCGAGACGTAGTGGAGCAGAAACGGAGCTCGTGGCTATGACGGGATGCAGGGGTGGCACTCAAGTGAATGGTGATGCCAAGGTTCTTCTCACAGTGATGTGTGGTTGTGGTCCCAATGGCTTGTAGTGGTGAGAGCGAGTGATTAAGCTGGAGAGCATAGAGGTCTTTACGGTGGAGGTTTGGCACTAATTCACGGCCAGGGCACGATGAAGGCAATGATGAGGCCGTGGTGGAGGAGGTGACTCCCATAATAGTGATGGTTCATGATGGAAGCATTGCACTATAGCCTTCCTCCATCCCCTTTTTATTCATCATTCTAATCTCTTTTTTTTTCTCTTTTTTTGTTCCTTTTCTTTCTTGGTTTGTTGTTGAATTGAATACTTGTTGTGATATTAAAAATGGTTTTTTTATGTGAATTTGTGTATGGCTTTTGTAGAAGGTGGTGAAGGTGGGGGCAATGGTCATAGGGTGGATGTGGAGTAGGTGGGAGTGGGGTAAGGACTAATTTGGGGGGTTTTAGATATTTATTGACTGCCACGTCATTAGTCTGTTAGATTTAACGTCAAGGACCACTTGATGTCCAAAAAATGATATTGTCAGCGACCAAGTTAACACTTTCCAGTTATTAGGAACCGGCTTGTCTGACGCTAAAATTATCAGAGACTAACTTATAAATTTACTCTTTTTTATTTTAATATTGATGGGACCCACAAGTCTACAGGTCCTTTTCTTATGGCCAACATCCTCGAAGACATGAATCTTTAATGTCACCAAAGCAAGGTACATTCTCACATGTAGAAGGGGTATTTATCTACAAAATGAAGATGTTTGGTGGCCCAATAAACAAAGCACACTTGGAAGTGCTAAAGTAAGACACAAAATCTGTTACAATCATAATTAGGTCTTTGGCCCATAATTAAGTTCTCATTTAGGAAAATATTAAAAAAAAATGTAAAAAGCAAATTAGAAAAAAAAGGTAACTACTTTGGCAGTCAAAACCCTTAGTCCCTCAGAGCTATTGGCAAACCTCGACAAAGAGACCCGTCATTGGCAAATCCTTCACCACCATCGTCACCGATGTAAAGCTCTCTTAATTTGTGCCTACCTCTGTGGTAAGCCTCTAGGGTGGTGCCGCATGGAAAGCCAAATTTATGAAGGAGATCATCTAAATAACGGCAACAATGGAAGAATGCCAATGACAGAGACAATGGAAAAGCGCCACAAGTGGCCACAGTCAAACTACCCCGGTGTCAAAGATGGAGTCAAAGACTAAGGTCTTGTCCAGATTTGTGATTCGACTGTCGTGGGTTGGGCTGGGCTTGAAGATGACCCTAAACCTATCCAGGTCGACCCACATTGGCTCAATTCATGAGGTCGTCCACCTTCGAGATTACGTGCTCCGTTGCTTTTGACATCCTTGGCAAAGATGATGCTGCCAGCCATAGAGACGGGTAGGAGTATTCGGTGGAGGCAGAGGAGGAGAGGGTGGTGTTGAGGCCCTGGAGATAGGGTATGCAATAGGGTGAGAGATGTGAGGGAAGCACGTGGCAATTTGATTCATGTGAGCCATGGTGAGTGGGGGAACAAGAGAGAAAAAGAAAGCTCTTTTTCTTTGAAAAAGCAAGATTAATTTCATATGTAACTGCCTTTCCTAATTATAATTGACTTTAAATCACATTTTATTATGATTATTAGGTGGATCCCATATTGCCTGATTGTCATCTTTTGATTTGTGTAAGGAAGATTTGCAGCTTGCACATATTTTTTCATCTATGTGTGAGAATGAGTCCGACAGCGACACCTAGAGCAATCCCCTTAAGAAAATCCGAAAATCTGTAATACCACTAAGGCAATCACCACTAATACTTTCTACTTTTTCCTATGGAGTAGTATTTTCCCCATTCAGACATTCACTTTATAGTTCTTGAATGTGATTAAAAAGTGACATAAGTAGGGATTACCATCATATTCAAAGGTAATAAAGTAAATATTTCAATTAGATATCCACTTTTGAACATTCAAATATCATTTCCCTTTTTCCATTGGTTTGGGTAACATATGGTACTATTTTGAGACACAACACATATAATGAAATAGAGAGCATGGGAAAGAAATGCCTTGATAAGGCAATAGGATGGCAAAGAGATGGTTGGAGTAACACCAAAATCCAATCTCGCACATATTTGTGTTGCGATTTTCTTGTTGCTTAGCATAACTACAGCTCATCACAATGATTTAATCACTTCATTACATTCCTGCTTTTGCTCCACCATTCTTTGGAACTAGTTGACTTGGATCTCCATCCATAATACCCGGAGAACAAGAAGAAGAAATGATTGGCTTGAGAAAAAGAATGAAAATGACTTTGCTGTCATAGTGTTGCGGACTTGCAGTGCTTGAAAATGTTAACCCCAGCTTCGAAGTGAGATTAGGGAAAGGAGGACATGGGTCAAAATAGACAAAGTGATTGAAAGAGAAAAAATTGGAGAAGACAAAATCAAACAAAATGATTAAAAAAAATCGTGTAGTACATGGAGATCCAAAAAAAGTGCAGAATAAAGGTGGAACCTTGCTATATCTTCCACGCACCATTCATGACCACCACATGTCTCGCCAAGTCGCGACATCACCGCTTTCTACCCATAGCCACTCCTGTTCATCATGATTATCGCAGCTCAACCATGAGGAACAGATTGAAGGGACAGATAAAAGGAAGAAAGGGAAGGAAGAGATAGTGGTGAGAGAATTTAAAATAGGAGAGTTATGTTATTTATACTCAGAATATATGAGATATTATGTCGACTGACATCTCATTTATCGTTAAATATGGTGTGAATCTCATTTAAGTAGGGTTCATATCTCATCTCATAGTAGATGAGACGTGAGTCAACACAGTGTTTCATACATTGTGAGGTTGTAAATAATATTTTTTAAAATAGAAACTTCCACTGGAGGACTTTTTTCTCATTCTCATAAAAAAAAAGGAACGAAATGGTTTTGCAATTTAAAATTTGAATTTGAAATCGAAATAAAGAAAGGAGATTGGTTCATAGTATTAATCTGTTGTTCTGGTTGGTTTGTTTTGCTGAATCTACCGTGCAGTGTTTATAGAAGTGTGTTGCACTCCGGGATTACCAAAACTCCGGAAGTATACTTATCAATGCCTAACAGTGTAAGGTAAGCTTCGGTACAAAACATTAATGCATCTTTGTAAGGAAAATAGCTTGCATGTAGTTGCAAGACTTAGGGCCTGTTTGCTTTGCATTTTCCAGTTTTCGCTTTTCAGTTGTAAAGAAAAACGAAAAACTGAAATCGAAATTTTCGCTTTTTCTCTTTTTCCTTCACAAAACAGAAATCGAAAAAAAAGAAATGCAGTTTGTAGGGTTTAACTATATGTTTTGAGGCGAATTCTGTGCTGATCACTACCGAGTTTGTGACCAATTTAGTCACAAAGAAAATTTTAATATAAATAACTACAAATTGGCCTTTTTACCCTTTTCTTTTTCTTATTCTTCTCCTGCCAAACAACAATACCACTATGCTCCTCCCATCGGCACCCCTCCCTCCCTTAATCAAGTCATCTTTCTTAGCTATTAGCTTCTCCTTTTAATTCTTGACAAATCAATCATTCAAAACTTCTTAACTGAGATATTTAAAGTTCCATTAACGTATTGTTCACAAGATTGAATACGGCACCAGTAGATTGACCAAAAGGTAGCAAGAAGAGCACACCAACAAAAACATTATCACTCAGAATGAGAACTTCAGTTTCGAAAGGCCAAAAACCAAGATCTCAGGAAATGAACCTAACATAGAGTTCATGCTAATTGCTAAGATCAACCTCGACCAACCTATAAAAAGGTTACCAATCCTTGAGGGAACAAAACCATTGAGTAAATTGTTATAAAGGTTCAAAATTTGAAGCCTAAAGAGGCTAACCAATTCAAGTGCAACAGACCAAGATTGGAAATTAGAAGAAATGTTAAGCGTTGTAAGGTTCTGCAAAGAACTAGGCACAGGGCAAGAAAGGTAATTTCAAATAGATCAAGTACAAATAAATTATACAACATTCTCAAACTTAAAGGCACCATACTAGTTAAACTATTCCCAAATTATGGTGTTTGATACGTAGCTAGTGACGAGGAATGTGCAGGGCCAGGGACAACACGGGTTTTCCCTTTATTTATCTATTTTTTTTAAGGATAAGATATGATAAAGGATAATATGGGTAATGCCATTTTCAAAAATATTAAAATATAAATAAGAGTTATTTTCAAATATTTTGTAATAAAAGATCTTAATTTAAACCTCTAAATTAGTTTTTGATGGATGAGATTCAGTAACTAACTTGGTCACTCACTCATTCATGACCATCACAGAATTAGATGATAAGTCTTTTATAGAGACTATGAGTTTGTGACCATTGTGGTGACTGATAATAAAATTCTCTTTCTATCCTCATTCTGTATTATTTCACAGTTTCTTTCCTTCCTGCAGTAGTGATCTCCCCTATTAGGTTATCACCACCCTATGCACACTCCCCTACATTCGACGATCAATGCTTATGTTGTCTATTTTTTTTTTTAAGAATTCGGACCCACCGAATTATGTGTAATGCACAGTACCTTTTTTATTTTTTTTGTTTTAATTTTTTATTTTTATTTTTATTTATTCTTTAAAAAAAGAAAAGAAAAAGAAAAAAATATTGTTTAACATATACAATTCGAGTACCCCGAATTGTGTTTAAAAGAAAAGAAAAAAAATGTTTTAAAAAATACTATTCATTTATTTAAAAAATAAAAAATTATAAAATGGTAAATATTTTATAAATTAAAAATTCCTTTTTATTTTTTTCTTTTCAATTTTTTATTTTTATTTTTAGTTATTATTTAAAAAAAGAAAAGAAAAAGAAAAAAAATACTGTTTAACATATACAATTCGGGTACCTCGAATTGTGTTTAAAAAAAAGAAAAAAAAGGTTTTAAAAAAAACTATTCATTTATTTAAAAAAATAAAAAATTATAAAATAATAAATTATAAAATAATAAATATTTTATAAATTAAAAATTTGAATGGTTGCACCTTAAAAAAAGGAAAATTTTTTTTTACTATTTATTACATATAATTCAGACACACTGAAATTTAAAAAAAAAAAATTCACGCAACACAGTTCAGACAAACTGAATTGGGTAAAAAAAAAGAAAAAAATAGTACTATTCACTAAAAAAATAAAAACTAAAAATTAAAATATTAAATATCAAAAACTAAAAATAACATTGTTTCCGACAAAATAATTAAACAAAAAATAAAAAAATTAAAAGAACAAATTAAAAAATTTACAAGCCATAATTAATTAAACTCATAACAAAATAAAAAAAGTAATACCAAAGCAAATTTAATAAAAATACAACAATATTACAAAATAAATTTGGAAGATAATTAAACTTTAAGAGAAAATAATTAACAAATTAAAATTAAAAATGTACTGTATATAGATGTACATAGAAAGAAATTTGTATAAATCGAACTCTTTATAAAATAAATAAAAAATTATTAAAAATATTTAAAATTACCAAAAAAGCATAACAATTAAGGGAAAAAAAATACTACACACATAGTAAAAGTTGGGAAAACCAACTTCTTTAAGAAATAAATAAAAATAAATATTAAAAATAATTAAAATTAACAAAATAGTAATAGCAACGAAAAGGAAAAAAAATAAAAAAAAGCTACTGTGCATTGTATAGAATTCGGGGGGTTCGAATTCTGATCCCCGTACTTACTCTGAATCTAGCCAGATATCACAATAACTTTGGTAATGGCAAGTAAAAGCTTTTCAAAGGTTCAATGGTAGTTGTCAGAGAGATGTTGTACAACGCATTATACAAGACTCAAGTTAAGCAGATCGGAGTATTGAATGTAGTCGAGAATGATGCTTGGCCAAATTTATGACACAAAAGACTGGCTCACATGAGTGAAAAAAGATTGCAGATTTTAGCTAGGAAATCCCTTATTCGTTATGCCAAAGGTACAAAGTTAAATCCTTGTTATCATTATTTATTTGACAATCATAGAGTATCTTTCAGTACAAGATTGAAGTTGAAGAAGAATATTTTGGATATGGCTTATTTTGATGTATGCAGTCACATGGAGGTGGAGACTCTGGGTGAAAGCAGATATTTTGTGACGTTCATTGATGATGCTTCACAGAATGTGTGGGTTTATTTCCTAAAGAAGAAAGATCAGGTGTTTCAATACTTCAAGAGGTTTTATGCCATGGTGGAAAGAGAAACCGGAAAACCTTTAAAGTGTCTTCGCAGTGACAATGGGGGAGAATACATTTCCCATGAATTCAAGAACTATTGCCCTGAACATGGCATCAGGCATCAGAAGACTGTACCTGGTACCCCGTAACATAATGGTGTGGCTGAAAGAATCAACAGAACCATTATGAAGAAATTCAGATATATGTTGAGAATGGCTAAGCTGCCTAAGCTATTCTAGGGTGAAGTTGTTTAAACGACGTGCTATCTAATTAACAGATCTCCGTCTGTTCCTTTGGGCTTTGACATTCCTGAGAGAGTATGGTCCAAATATCATGTTAGTTACTCTCATTTGAACGTGTTTGGATGCAAAGCCTTTGCTCACATAAGTAAGGGGCAGAGATAGAAGCTTGATGATAGATCTATTCCTTCCATATTTATAGGCTACGAAGATGAGGAATTTGGGCTATGGGATCCGGAAAAGGAGAGGATTATAAGAAGCAGAGATGTAATGTTTTATGAGCAAGAAACTATGTTAGATTCTGCTATTCTGAAGAAAACTGATGAATCTGGGATAAGATTAACTACACACCAGTCTCTCTTCCTAAACAAAATGCCATAGAAAGGGGAGAGATTCAAGATTATGAGGTTGATGACGAGCTAGCTATTGATGATGCTAGAGATGGAGGAGGTGTTGAGTAGGTGGAGCAAGCTCATACACCACAGCTCAGAAGATCTAATAGAGTGCGATATCCATCCAATAAGTGTCCCACCTTGAAGTATGTTCTTCTCATTGTTAAGAAGGAGCCAGAGAGTTTTGAAGAAGTTCAGACTCATAAGGATAAAATATAGTGGATCAAAGCCATGCAAGAAAAGATGGATTCCTTGCAGAAGAACGATACTTATGAGTTGGTAAAACTCCCTAAAAACAAGAAAGCCTTGAAGAATCAATGGGTGTTCAAGCTGAAGAAAGATGGCAACAAGAAGCTAGTAAAACATAAAGCTCACTTGGTTGTAAAAGGCTTTGGTCAAAAGCGAGTGATAGATTTCGATGAGATTTTCTCTCCAGTCATCAAAATGAGCTCTATTCGAGTTATTCTCGGTTTGACAGTTAGCTTGGATTTGGAACTTGAGCAGTTAGACGTGAAGACTGCGTTTCTCCATGGTGATTTGGAGGAAGAGATCTACATGGATCAACCAGAAGGATTTGAGGAGGTTGGAAAGGAAAACATGGTTTCCAGATTAAATAAGAGTCTGTACGGATTGAAGTATGCTCCTAGATAGTGGTACAAGAAGTTTGACTTATTCATGGTAGGCCATGGATATACCAAGATAGATGCAGATCACTATATATATGTCAAAACACTTCCAAGTGATAAGTTTATCATTCTTTTGTTGTATGTAGATGATATGCTGATAGTAGGACTGGATGCAGAAATGATTGGTGATTTGAAAAAGGAGCTATCAAAGTCCTTTGATATGAAAGACCTAGGCCCTGTAAAGCAAATTCTAGGTATGCAGATTTTGCAAGATCGAGTAGCTAGAAAGCTTTGGTTATCACAGGAAAGATATACGCAAGGAGTTCTAGGCAGATTCAATATCATATGCTAAAGTAGTTAGAACACCATTGGCCAAACATTTCTAACTTAGCAAAAAGAGTTGTCCTACTACTGACGAAGAAAAAAAAGCGATGGTTGATATTCCTTACTCCTCTGCAGTCAGGAGTTTGATGTATACTATGGTTTGTACTCGGTCGAATACCACTCATGCGATTAGAGTTGTTAGCAGGTTTGTTTCCAATCTGGTGGAGACCATTGGAAAGCTGTGAAGTGGATCTTGAGACATCTGAACTAGTTTTGGAAGGCTATGTAGATGCTGATATGGCTGGTGATCTGGACAGTAGGAAATCTACTTCTGGATTCGTGCCTACTTTTGCAGGTAGAGCTGTGTTTTGGCAGTCAAAACTATAAAAGTGTGTTGTCTTGTCCACTACTGAGGCAGAATATAATGCTATGACTGAAGCTGGAAAAGAAATGCTTTAGTTGAAAAGATTCATTGAACAATTGCGAATGAAGAAGAATAGGTCCATTACCCATTACAGTAGTTAAAGTGCTTTGGATTTGAGCAAGAATGTGATGTATTACTCCCAGACGAAGCACATTGATGTCAGCTATCATTTGCTGCATCAAGCAGTAGAAGAAAAGCAATTTAAGTTGAATAAGATTCACACTGATGAAAACCCTATTGATATGATGACAAAAGTTGTAGCACGAGATAAGCTTCGACTTTGTGCCAAGTTGATTGACATGGATCTTAGATAATTGTTCCCAGATAATTTTCCCATTGGCTGAAAGAGGAGAATTGTAGGTCCAGCCAATTAAGAAAAGTCCAACTAGCATTAAATGAAGGAAGCATTTTTCTTCCTTGCATAGTTGTTGCATTAAATGCACAACTGTGCCACCGAGAAATTTACGTTGTACGGGAGAATTGCATTTAATGCAATGCAACGAAGAGACCTCTATAAATAGAGGTGAGTTTGGCAATTGAAGAATAACACAGATCAAACAACGAGAGTTAGAGATTTTCTAGTGAGAGAGATTGTGTTATTTTCTGAGAGTGAGAAGAAAAATAGAGAGTGTGAGTAAATCTTAAAGAGCCTACACCGGAAATATTTTGGGTATCATCTCTCTTACTCCTTAATACTGCAAAACTATAGTATTTGAATAGAAGGGTTCTTACTGTGAAATACTATACTTACCTCTTGGGTGTAAGAGTTTCAAAAGGATATTTTGTAATTATTTGATATATAGAGGAATATTTTTCAAAGTTTGTCATATGGTTTTTCCTCCAGTATTTGATGGTTTCCACGTTAAAAACTCAATGTGCAATTTTCTTGATATATTTTGTTGACGAGAATAATGAGGCGGGTCCCACTCCAGTGGATAGTGATGCTAAGCTTACTATTCACCAGAATACTGACGTGGTCTAATTGTTGAGTATTATTCTCGTGAATAGTTAATAGTCACAAGCGAGTCCCACCCCAATATTTATTCTTATCGTGCTGCACCAATTAGTAGATTTAATTCTCTCAGATTTATTTTGGTGCTCATTGTCACATATTGATTTTATTTAATTACACTGTGAATCAGTCTCTGAGCCCAACATATTTTGATGACAGGGGTTTAAGGAAATTGTTTGTTTCAAATAAATCCGTTGGTGTTAATTTCAAATTTTAGTTTTGAATTCTAATAATTAAAAAGGCTAATAATTGATGCATGAATATTAAGTTAAATAGTCATTGAACACATTAAACACATGGCTACTATTGATTGGGTCTCCTAAGAAGGGTTCCAAACTCTTTGAATTTAGAAAGATAGGGTAGAATTCACCTTGTTATTTAGTGTGTTGGTAAGAGAAGAGCACACAGTACACTTCCAAAGACTTAGGCTGCGTTTGGGTAAATAGCTTATTTAAGCTCTTATATAGAAATAATTTTTGAAAAGTAACTTAAGAATAAATTATTTTATATTCAAATATATAATAATAAAAGTGCTTACTTTTAGTATTTTAGAAAATACTTCTTAAAAACCTATATATTTTAACTTCTTAAAAAGCATTAAAAATAACTTTTAGAGAAGTAATAAACTGTTTAGCCAAACAAGTCAAAAAATAAAAAATATGACTTTTGACCTTCAAAAAGTTAAAAAAGTTAGAAAAAGTCAAAAGTTGGACTATCCAAATGGACCCTTAGATGACATCATAGCAATAATTAGCTGTAAGCCAGGGCAACTAAATTTTGAGCAGGAAAATTATTTTTGAATCAAAATGTAGCTCTCAATAATCGACTTTATAATTTCACAATTAGCCTATTAATCTATCATTATTATTATTATTATTCACATAGTTATATGTAACTTATTATTGTTATCATCATCATCATCATCACCACCACTACCACCACCACCACAATGTGCCGGCCATTCCTCCCTCCTAGCGGCTGAAAGAGAAAATAACCGAACCATTTGACGGGGCTAGCTACTTTATCTAAGGTTCCCAAGCAAAATGCAATAGGTCTAATCATGTTCTTCTTAAGCAACAAGATGTTTGAAAAGTTATTAGTTGATGGAACTGAAGAATTGAATTCCATTCGGATTTAAATTGAATTCTTATGCTTGAAATAAACTTTTTAAATTATAAAATTCAATTCAATTCCTTGAATTATAATATACCTTAAATGAAATGAATTGTATATATGGACTATTTTACCCTTATTTTTTTGTTTTGATAAGCAAGGGAAGAAATAGTGGGTCGTTTAGAAATTCTAATTTTTGAGCTCAATTATATCACCAAATCAAACCTATTTGGGTATGATTTCAATTTCATACTTTTAATGAATTTCAATTCTTATCAGATTTCAATTCCTATCAGATTTTAATTCCTTCACTTATCTTGTTTCCAAAGGATTTCCAAACACCCTTCCACATATTTAATTTCCATACTATTAATCAAATAAAATAGCAATCAGTGCTATAAGGCTCATTCAACGTTTTCCATATTCTTCACCTAATAATAATTAAAAAAAAGGTTTTACCAGATTCTTTAAGATATGATCCTGTCATCATAGATGAGAAATTAAAAGAAAGAACAATGTGGTCAGTATGTGCTTCAGTAGTATGGGATCCATGCAGATAGGAGAGATCAACTTTGAGCGTGTTTAGGAAAGCTTTAAGAATGAGTGCATTTGGATGGGATTATTTTTTCTTAGAATCAGTATTTTCATTAAAAAAAAGCAACTAAATTTTTTTAAAAATAATCTGAATCTAAGGGTGCATTTAGTTTATGAAAATATTTCCTATTTTTATTTTCTGTTTTTATTTTTTGAAAAGGATTTTCATTTTCAGATTTTTAAAATCAGAAAATGCATTTGGTTTACAAAAGTATATTATGTTTTCAGAAAATGAAAACAATGAAAATATGATTGGTTTGTCTGTTTTTAAAATGTAATTTTTAAAATCAAATTTAAAATTATAAAATTATATTGGTATTAAATAACAATAATTACATATTTTATATTTGCACTGATTCATCTACTACAAGAATTTATAAAATTATAAAATAACTCTATAAAATATTAACTCGAGATAAATTAAATTGCTCATTTTTGTGTTATTTTATTATAAGTATCAATTAATATGTTTTTATTTGTATGTAGATAAATTATTACCCAAATAATCAATTTTAACTCAATTCCAAATATTCCAAACATAGTTAAAATAATACAAAATTAATCACAAAATATTTCTAGCCAATATATCAAATAGTGTTCATAAAACAAAATACAATTAATACTTAATCTTTTAATTAAACTAAATATAATATATTTAATAAAATTTCTTATTTTATAATTGTTTGCGCCTAGGTGGGGACCACAGATCCCTCTTCTTCTTCCTTTTGCTTTCACAAGGTCATGTCTTTGCTATTTGCGATCTTGTACACCGAAGCTTGATGGATTGCAGCCAAAAATCACAAATCCGACCACATGGCATTCTAGCTCCAACAACTGCGCCCCACCATCTATCCACGCTACTACACCGATGACGGCAATGGAGTGACCATCGACAGAAGCGTTGTGCACGCGTCCCTTCTCCTTGCAACGACCAAGACGGTAGCAACCTTCTTCCAAGCGACCACGACAACGACGCCGATAATGGGTACAAGAGCTCTCCCCCACTCTTTCATAGGCTTCATCCCACAATAGCTGCGGAGAATGGGTTCGTTTTGAAGCGACCAATGAGAGTAAGATACTTTGAATGTGTTGAAAATAGTATAGAAGTGTTTAAAATTTTAACAATGCCACTGCGTTTTCAACTTTTTCAAATGAAACAGTGGAAATGAGAAATTTTCATTTCCAAATTTTCACTCTTTTCTAAAAATATTTTCAAAAAGAGTAGACCAAACATATTTTCACCATTACTTTCTGCTTTCGGTGAACATGGAAATGGAAAACGGCCAAACCAAATAGCCTCTCTAAGTTTTCAGTTTTTTTTTTAGATGTTAACAAAAGTAGTTTTGGAAAAAAATATCAATTTTCAACTTTTTTAGTTATATATAAAATTTAAATTTTTAATATTTTTTTCTAAAATTTAAAATAAATGCACCTTATGATTATTTCAATAATCACTTATTTAGATAATCATTTTTTTATATAATCACTTATTTAAGAATCAATTTATATTTTGGTACTTTAACTAAAAAGTGATTTTAAGTTAAGTTTTGTTATTTGGATTGTTAAAAATAATCACTTTTTGAGGTGATTTACTAAAATGGCCATGGAGTAAATTAATTATGAAGTAATTTAATGACCATTAGTGAGTATATGTTAGGCATTTCCAATAGGGTATTAATAGAACAAGTTTTCTTTTGGAAAAAAATGCCCAAATGTTAACTTCAACCTTTCTTCACAAAACAGTTTTTTTTTCATTAAAAAAAAATTGTTTTGCTTTGTTCCCAAATATGCACTCTGTAGCCACCAATCGGTGGCATTGACTTTTAAAGCCAACAAAAAACCCCCTGTACAATATTTATCACTCTAATCGGCTCAACTTGATCTTTATTGATCACTGTAATTGGCTGAACTTGTTTTTTTCTCGTCATGTATTTTGTTTTGAATCATGGGAAATTCTGCGGTGGGGAGGGCTTGAGTTATTGGCCAAGTTGGTTCTTATATATATTAGCCATTCAATAATAAATAATGGTTGAGATTGGAACTTTTTGTCCAAAAAAAAATACCTATTTTGCTGATAATAAATATTCATATTTTAATATTTACTAAAAACCTCACTATCTATTTTGCCTTCACATATCTTTTCCTCCAAAAGATTGTTTTTCCTTCCCTATCTCCTTGGGCCTCCAAGCCTATTTCATGCCATGAACTTGCCAATGTTTTCTCATAATCTAAGCCAATCAATTGAAAAATATTGTTGGTCACTGTCCAATACAATTCTTACCACCTCCCTTTCCCACCGGGCCACCCCTTACTGTGATGACCCCCATTTCCACCCTAACATGAATAAAAAGTTTGATTTCTGAGCCCAGCTACCTTACCTTGCCAAATCTAATTTCCAAGTTAAGCTCCTCTTTTAAATATTATAAGCTAAGGCTAATAATGTAGACATTGAGCGATAGAAAGCAAGGTTAGTTGCCAAAGGTCATACTTAACAAGCCAAGATTGACTTCTTAGATACTTTCTCTCCATTAGCTAAATTCACTACCATCAGGCTCTTATTATCACTAGCAGCCATAAAAAATTGATATTTTCCTCAACTTGACATCAATAATGCCTTTCTAAATGGAGGATTTATTAGAGGAGGTTTATGTGGATTTACCATTTGGATACCTAAAAAAAATAGTAACATAGGGTGCAAACTCAACAAGTCACTTTATGGATTAAGACAAGCCTCACGACAATTGTCTCCCAAATTTTCCATAGCTCTCATTAGTTTAGGATTCACACAATCAAGAAGTGATTACTCCTTATCCCATGTTGGTTTTGGTACTCCTGTGGTCTTTCTTTTAGTATATGTAGATGACATAATAATTTTAGGACCAGATAAGAACCAAATTCTGAAAATGCATAAGAAACTTAAATCACTTTTCAAGATAAAAGTGCTTGGAGACCTCAAATACTTCTTTGGCCTTGAAATAGCAAGATCTAAAAAGGGGATTTGCTTGTCCTAAAGGAAGTATGTGCTCACTCTCTTAAAAGACACATGCTTCCTTGATTCTAAACCGACCTCAGTTCCCATGGAACCAGGAATAAAATGAAAGGCTACAGAAGGAGACCATGTAGCTTTTCCTTTTTTTGATAGAAGAATGATTAGAAGATTGATTTACTTAACTATTTCTCTACCATATATTAATTTTTGTGTTTCTAAGCTTAGTCAATAAATGTATTATCCAAGAATACCTCATGAACAAGCCCTACATCACCTACTCGGATACATTAAATCCTATCCTGGTTAAAGGATCATGTTTTTTGCCAAATCCTCTTAACCCTTTCTGCTTTTTCAGATGCTGATAAGGGCAGTTGCCTAGAACTAGAAGATCGACCGCATGTTTCCTTGGGTTCTTAGGGAACTCCTTACTCTCTTGGAAAACTAAGAAACAACTAACAATTAGTAATCTTCTGCAAAGGCTGAATATCGGGCATCATCAAGTGTATCAAGTGAGCTAACATGGTTAATTCAGTTGCTGCATGAATTTGGCATTGAAGTTCCTCCAGCCTTAGTCTTTTGTGACAATCAATCGTTCATCTAATCCTACATTTCATGAAAGATCAAAACATGTAAAGATCGATTGCCACTTTATCTAAAGAAAAGTGTGCAAAGGAATTCTAAAGCTCATCCACATCAAGACTAAAAATCAAGCAGACCTCTTAACCAGACCTTTACCTTGCTCACAATTCAAGTATCTACTCTCCAAGTTTGGAATCTTAGACATTTACCTCCAAACTTGAGGGGGGCAGATATTAGAATACTAAGATAAAATTAGTTATATTAGTTAGTTATATGTTTTCGTTACCAATTATATATCGTTGGGTAAACTAGTTATTACCAGCTATAAGTAATTTTTTTTCCTCTTTGTATTAATAACTTCCTTTCATCAGTAACAACACACTTCTACATTCATTTCATTCTTCTTGTAACAAGACTAGACATGTCCAGCACTCTCATCTTCTTCTTCATTTCTACTTTTATTTTTTTCCTTTCCTTTTCTCTAACCAAACATTATAGTATCTGTTGAGAGTAGATTTTAGTACTTATTTGTCAGCAACAAATGATTGACAATCTCTTTGTGTGAGAGGCCAAACTGCTTTAAGCCAGGCATAAATCAACAAACATTTGGAGTTTGGATGACAACTTTTGCTTTTCAAGATCTCAATTCAGGGAGCGAAAAGCTACTCCTCTTAGGTTCTCCACTAAAAAGAATTGAGTGTCAAACTTTTTTTTATGGAATGAGGATGAAATTTAATGTATTGTATATGTAATTTGTGTGTGTTGTGGATGCAATGTTAATTGATAGGTCAGAAGAAGAAGAAATGCATAATGTAAATTGATTGATGACAAACTGAAGATTAAAGTACATGAACGTAAAGAACATGAAAGAAATCTATTCCTAGGAAAGCAAGAAAATGGTTGAGAACAATACTCAGTTAACTCTAGACTCTGTGTAGTCATTGGAGATGTTTTAGAGTGAGTGTGTGAGTGAAAATTCCAACCATTTACAATATATACAGAACTAGTATTTATAGACAACCTAAGTCTCTAGGATTTTGACATTTGTCCTTGACTGTCTCTAGATGTTGTCCACGTGGCTTTAACCTTTATTTTCTTTATTACTTGCTCTTTGATAACTACTTTGTCACGTCTTTGTCATGCTTCTATCAATAACCGTTAAAAATTGTGAATAACCATCAATTGGCAAACACATGTGATGGAGTCACTCTGACAGTATCTTCAACATCTTAAAAATTTTCTAAGTCTTCAAGTGATAAACCACCACTTCAACTTATTGACCCTTGAGCATGATAGTTATCAGCTTTTGATTGCTTTGATTTTAAAATCTTCTAAGTCCCAAATGACAAACTTCAACTTTGCCTTATCAATCGTCAAATAAAAAAATTATGTCAATGTCGAGTTACCAAGTTGGGCACTCAAACTTTGTCACGACAGACTTCTTTTGGGTTTTGATACGTTGTTTGACAAACCAAAAGCCTTGTCAATTGGACACCCATTTTGTTTCTAAATCACGCCAAACTCTTAACTAATCCTTAAGTTATCAAAGTCGAATACCAATTCGACTATTTGACACTTAATAAAATTTGGTGGCAACAGTATCAACCAAAACAAAACGAATAAATGGGAAACAAGCACAAGTACCCCACAACTCTTAACATCAACCTTCTCATCACCACGTAATACAGCATCCCCGCTACACAACTCATGCACGCTCCCTCATCGGGCTACCTGGCCTACCCAAAATCCACTAACTTTAAGACATCCATCGAATCAAATAGGATATTGCCGGGCTTGATGTCCTTGCGGAGCTCGATGCCGTGCGGTGGCAATGTGTGACGGCGGAGAGGATTTGGGACATGATGAATAAGGGAATGGTGGATGGTTGTTGGGGCGATTGTGCAGTCAAGGATGGTGAGGGGTGGCAGAGGTCGAGGATTAGGGAGGGGGAGTGGCCGTCGTGCAAGGCGTTGCGGATGTTGGGGTGAGGGAAGAGGAGGGACATGAATTTGGGTTCTTTAACGAGGCATTGGCGATCAGTTAGTTTGGATTGTGTAGCCACTGGAGACTCCGTCGCCAACCGCGAAGGGCCTGTTCCAAGGCGGTTCTGCAGGAAGAAGGAAGAAAATGGGGGTGTAGATAAAATGGTAGAATAGGAAAAGATAAACTGAAATTAAAATTAAATTATTATATTTCTGTTAGATTTGATATTCAATGGCTGAGATCTTGTCATCATCATGATGACAAACTCATTTGTCACTGCATTCGCCTTCTTCTGAACTCTTTGCTACGCCCTGACTTTAAGTGTTGAGCTGTGTGAATAGCAAATGAGCTTGTAATTCAGTTTTGATTGAACAATATCTACTCATTTTACTTGATTAATGAAGCATGTACATATATAGTCTTTTTTACTTTTTCATTCTCAACGTAACAAATGTTTTTATTCAATTTTTTTTCCAACACAAAAATAAAAGCTCACAAAGTTTGAAATAAACATATTCTTTTAATGCCTTCTATGGTAGTTGTATTTATCTTTTTTCACCTCACTTTGTTATTTGAAATTTGCAATCACAAAATCACATGAAAAATAAAGGCAATTACAATCAGAAAACCTATTCTTGTGACTCTAAGAGTGTACCTGTGAGTTTAACTTTTGAAGAGGATTGAGGAAAGAGGAATGAAGGTTTTTGACAATAAAATTTTAAAATTTTTACATTATAAATGCTTCATTCTTTCTCTTTTTCTCTAAAATTCAAACTTACAAACATACCCTAAAAGTTCAACACCTTAATTATTCATTAGGTAGTAACCCCATTCGATTTTGTTTGATCATACACAGTGACTGAACATATCATCACTTTTTTTTGTATCCAAAGCAATATGCAATGTATGTCATTGTGAGGTGTTTAAGAGCTTCTCTCACTTTCATTTAGATCTTCATGCTATACAGATATTCTTTCCCACGAAGTTCCTGTGACATGTACCCATTGTAGTAATCTTCATAACTAATTCTTCTGAACAGTGCTGGTGTTTTTGGGGTAATAAGGCTTGGTGCTGGACCTATAATTGATCCCATACTTGGAACGAAAAATGTGGCTATGGAAAGTCTCTCCTTCTCTGAATTAACCGTTGCTTGGTGTTCAATACTTTGATAAATTCCGTTTGTTATCATCTGCCAAGTTAATTGAGACTATAATTAGTCTAAAGTACTATCTAATGTATAGAACAAATATGGCCATAATCTCTATTTTGAGATATCGATCAAGCTATATATATATATATATATATATATATAAAATTGTGACCGAAAAAAAAAAATAGTTACCTCCAATATGTTGCCAATATTAATGACAAAAGCATCAGGTAGGGGTTTGACTGGAATCCATTGTCCATCTTTTCTTATTTGAAGGCCTTCAACTTCATTGAGTTGGAGGAGTATGGTGAGCCCACAACCATCAGAATGAGGATTTAGGCCGGTGACAAGTTCAGGTTGAGGACATGGAGGATAATAATTAATCCTCATTGATTGAGTCCCATCACCAAATAACACTCTCATTTCCTTGGTGTCCATTGTGAGGGCATTTGCGATATGGTCTAAGACGTGGACCGCAAGGTTTTTCATTTCTACACAATAAGTGTCTAAATCAACTCTGCAACCAAAGTAAGATATTATCATCTCACCCATACCAATGATTAATATGTTTGGGATAATAAAACAAGTTTAATTTTAATGTACTAATTTTATACCGCCATCCAATTAAAATTTTCCTTTCGTATGGCTCTTTAAGCAGTAAGAATAAAAATTAACTATATTTATTGATATGACATTACATAATACACTAAAATTAAATCACAGTGAAATTACCTTAGCTAACAAATATACCCTCAATTGCAAATACTTTTGGCGTAAAAATTAGACCCATAATTAAAACGGTTTGTCTCTGAAGTCCCTACCCATTTATCATATTTTAAAAAATTGGTCATGGAAGAAGACACAAGCAGAGAGTACATGAGATTGAGAGATCAGGACAAAACCTGAAAGGCAGGGGAAGGTTGGGGAATAAATGTGGTTTCCTCACGCTCGGTGGCCAGGTTGTCATGTAAAGCACATCTGCCCAATCTAACTTCTGTTCCTCCGAGACTACAAAGAGCTGACCATATCCCTCTATGTCTCCTTCTCTCTGCCCAAACTTCTTCTTCTCTTCCATTGGGAGATTGAAGAATTCTTGAGTGCCTTTCTTCACATTTTCCAACAATGAAGTGCTAACTCCATGATTGATCAGCTGTAGTTATGATTTCGCATATTAATTTAGTCAATACCAAAGAGACCAGTGAATGATGAAGATCATCGAGTGTGAGTGATTTACCAAGAACTAGGTGTGTTCAGCTACATGGATCAGATGAGCCAACAGAATTCTATCGTGTATCATATTTATATTTAAATCATCATTTAAATTTCTACTGACCTGGAAGAAACCCCAATCCTTGCAGGCGCAGTGTAGCTTCTGAAGTTCAGGTACCTTGAGATCTTGGGACAACAATTTGGCCATGTCAATCACAGGGACTTGAGGTGAAGGTGCGGTGTTCGATAAGTTTGGACGCTCATGTTGTGGCCGAACATAACGCTCTGGAACTTTGGCAATTCCCTCCTTCGCTAATTCCTGGACAAATGGCACCGAAACAGAAGTTGGTTCCATAACTTAAACTGAGTATATAGTCTCTAGAGATGCATGTGTTTGCTTTTCTTGGTTTTTGTGAGATATGCATACACGCTTGTATATATCTAGTGCTGATTCGGTGGTTCGGTATTCTAGGATTAACTGCGAAAAGTCAATGTTGGTGAGCCATAAATAATGAATTAAATGCCAAGGTATAATGTTTTTCATTGAACTTGAGAAGCGCCGGGATTATTGTACGCCACATTATATTAATCAAAGTATATGCTTATTGAGGAGAGATAAATATTCTGTGTAATTACCTAAAAGTGATATTACATTCGATGTTAATTTTCTTATGTACAAATAATAAAACCTACAATTATTGCAACAACAAAAAAATTCCATCCACATGAAAGCAATGGTAATTTAATATAAGTGATAAATCATTGCTGGTACGAAAAAAATTTCATACTATTGTTGAGAACCATTGCATAACCAATAACGGGAGAATTGTGAAGTCGGTGAGAGAGAAATTTTGTAGAAGTTCAAAATACAAAGTACAAACCAATCTTTCCTCGACTCATCCCTTCCAGGCGGTGATCGACAGTTAAGAATTTATATATTTGAAAAATAATACATACAAAATATGTCTTGGTAACTATGTGTAATCAAATAATTTTTTTATTAATATTGAAGAGTTTTAACCTTATAATAATATAAATGAAAGACATATTATAAAATATATCTAAATGAATGTCTTAATTTTTAAAATATGCCTTACTCCATACAAACCTATTATTTTGTACTTAACAGCACATAATAAAATAGTATCTAATAGACAAGATAAACAAAATAAAATCAATAAATTGAATATTGCATATAAGATAACCAAAAGTCACAAATAATTTACATTTGGTTAGCAAATTCAAACATAAATCTAAACTTGTAAACTCATAGTAGAATCGAGAGTTTATTGATCAATTTTCTTAGAGTTTGCTTGAACTCGAATGAGTCCGACAAAAACAGAGTTTATACACGAGTTAACTTGTTTTTTTTACGATAAGACTGCAATTTTGTAGGAGTTTAAGAATTAACTCAAAATTTTAATAATAATGTCTAATGATAGTATGGTGTGTATTGTAGATTTGTTGTTAGGTTTGGTTGTTAGCTAAAATTTTTTCGCGAAGATATGATCCTGGGCATGGTTTAGAAATTGGGAGGAAGAACAGCGTAGTGGTATCCATCCCTATCGAGAGGCCAGCAGTTGGGCTAGCTGTCGGTCAAATTGATTTTTAAAGTCAAGTAAGGAGACCCATGTGCATTATTTGTAATTCTTCTAGATGCATCCAAACTAATCCATGTACGTAACTTATATCAACCACTCAGATTAGCCCGCAAAGTCCATCCTTGCTAAAGAACTTCATCATATTTTCAACGATTTTTAGAAATATTGAAATGACTAGTTTATTTATATTTGAGCTTTAATTGCATAGTAAATAAGTACATTTCAAAATTCAAAAATCAATAGTGATAAGATAAAAATAGAAAACTTCTAAGAATTTAAAATAATTTAGATAAATTAAATAAATTTTCGATGTTTAACTCAAATAAAATTTAATGTCAAAATTTTATTTAGATGGAGATAACAATTAAAGTATAAAAAATATTATATATTAAAAAATGTAAAGTAAATACTGAAATGAATATCTAAACTATTTTTATTATTACGAAAATAACTATAGGTTGCATTCAAATTATTCCATTTGTTCAGTACTTAAAAATTTTAATCTAATGTATTTTTTGAAAAATATGTAAGTCAAACATCTTTAATTTAACTACATAAAAAAAAGAGAAATGGTACTTTAGTAAAATTAGTATGAAGATTGATTTTATAAGAGCAACGATGGAACGAGATGATAGTCACTCACTCAAATAAGTTGGGCATATGGTGCGGGTGATGTAGTTGGGCATACAGTGACAGTGCAAAGGCTACTTTTTTGGGAGGAAGCCAGGTTGGTTTATGTGCTCATGAATTACATGCCTTAGTAACTGAGATTCAAGGATTGTTGCAGCAGTGCTGGAAGGTGCAGGTGTATTAGGTTCCAAGAATGGTAAACCAATGCGATGATCAACTGGCCGGCCAAGATGGCTACTTCGAGTGGTGATAATGATTTGGTGTAGGACTCTCTTCCATCAGGGATGATGCCGTTGCTACAGCAAGACCTGATGTAGTTTGTTTTTGTATCTTTGTTGAATTACCAAAAAAAAATAATAAGTTGGGCATAGAAGCCTCAATTAACAGAGTTGGGGCCAGTAACTTTTGGGAAATGGGGAAAATGATGATTGTTAAACAGAAGAAACTATACTCGCAATGAAAATTTCATGTTTAAATATCTATTTTGATTTCTCAAATACACGTAAGGATAAATTGATTTCCTTAAAATTTTAAAGGCTTCTATTGTCCTAAGAATTTGAAAAATAAAATAAATCGATACTTTAGTATAGATTTGTATAGTATTTTTTTTAAATTGTATAAACTTAGTCAAAGGGACCGATTTTATCCTGATATTTAAATTGTAAGGATCAACAAAAAAAAATTTAAATCCTAAAATATTAATTTGTCACTTGATATATTTTTAAGGTATTAGCATACAGGATTTAATTACTCCAATTTCATAATCGATAATCTGTCATTGCGTACATTTATGACAAAAGTTGACTGATAACAACATGATGCCTCCCCTTTCTAAACAGTTTTCATAATTTCTCCTTGTCCACAGAAAAGTTAGGGACATTGGATAGGTTTTTTGGGATTTTTTTTCATCCAAAAAATTACTTTTGTATATTTGAATAATTTTAATAAATAATCATCATTTAAAAATTATAAATTTAAATTTTTTTTATAAAATTTAAAATGAGTAGCTTCTAAAAAAATTAATTATTTAATTTTTTAGTTATATATAAAATTTAATTTTTATAATTATTCTTAAAAAATAATTGAACAAATGCACCCTTAAATACATTAAGAAAGATTGAAAAGGTTCATTCAACTTTTTTCCAGATTCTTCAAGACAGAGCAATATTATTTTAATATTCAAAATAATACTCATCCTATCATTCTTAGAGCATGTTTTGTTGAGGAATAAAAATATAGATAAATTTAACTCCAAACAACATGTTTAGTAGACGATCTGTAAATCATCATAAACCCCTCGTTGAGGTTGGTGGTCTACCCTGGCGTTACATGGAGGTGAGCTTTCCCCTAATCTAAACTTTCTCTATAAAAAAATAAAAATATAGATAAAATTTATATAAATAAGCTTTATATATAAAATAGCACATGAAATTCATCCATATAATTTGTATCTTTATTTTTACTCCCTAATCAAATATACAAATAATATGTATACGAGTGGAGTGAGTGGGCCTCATCAACACATTTAAGAATAATAGAGTAGACGTTCTGGTTAATGAGACATTTATTTTTGAATGTGAAAATAATTTTATGAGTAAACTCTCAATTTGGTCATTTATGAAAATAATGGCAGACAAATTAATTCTTTAAGAAAATAAATACATTTTTTAATCCCTCATGGTTAAATAAAATATAAGACAAATTAGTTCTTTTTTTATATTTCAATGGATTTATTTGTTCTATTTGTATTTTAATCAGAGACTTATTTATCATATTTTTATATATCATTTGGGATTAATTTATTCTATTTTAATTATTAAAAACAAAACGTAGTATCTATTTTATAAGGAACCAATTTATCTATATTATTTTCATGATTTGCCCTGCCTTTGTTGTATGATCCGCGCGTAGTTGACAAATTGAAAGAAAGAACAAAGCAATCAGCATGTTCATGAGTGGGATGCGATTCCTTGCGGAGACAAGAATTGTGTGCACCGCTATTGGTTATATTATCGATAACTCTAGTAATAGCAACCGATGCCGGCCCAGACTCCATATCGTTGCTCCAGAAAATCAAACAAGGGTTTATTGGGCACCACATATTCTATATTTTAGCCCTAGTAAGATTATTCATTGAGGCTACTCAAACTTCAAACCATTATTCCATTCCTAGTAGCTTATATATTCAACCTTGAAGAACAAACCAACTTGTAACTCAATTTTAATAGATATATTAAGTGGCGAAACATCTGAGGGGAAGCTGCCCCCAAATTATTGTCGTTTATTACCCCCGCCCCCCCAACACACACACACGTGGAGAATGAGTTTGTTATGTGAGAAGTGAGAAAAAAAAAATTAATCATTAGATTAAATTATACAATTAAGATTACATCTATAATTAAGAAACTCAAGGGCTCATTCTCTCTCCTCGGTCAATTAAGAAACTCAAGGGCTCATTCTCTCTCCTCGGTCACAAATAACAGCTAATGGATGCACCTATTTAATTTATGAATATAATCATAGTTATTAATTTAATATAACAGTTAAATTTTTTTGTTTCACTTCTCACATAATAAAATTTATTCTCGTGTATATATATATATATATATATATATATTATTAGAAAGTTAAAAAAATGCCCACTAATATATATAATAAGCCCAATTTTTTTAACCCATTTGCCCTTTTTTTTTCACTCACCTAAGAACCAGGACACACTAAGTTGGCGTTGTGTCTGTGTGTCAGACACGTGTCAGCGATCATCGACATTACACGATACGTGATCAGCGTGCGTCTGTACGTATCTAATTAAAAAAATATTTTTTTTGAGCTCAGACACGCGCCGGACACTATCGAACACGGGCAAGACACGACCAGACACGCACCGGACATGACCGGACACGCGTCAGACACGACTCTAATTCACCGTGGACACACTTGAGTTAGTTTCTTTATTTTTTTTTAAAAAATTTAATACCAACATGAGTCAAAAACCAACTCTAGTTGCTTAGTTAGATCTGTACTGTTAGGTCGTTTCATTTTAAAAATTCTTTAATTGATTATAAAAAATAAGAATTAATTAGATAAAAAAATTATATAAATATGACAAAAAAAATTCAGAAAAAAAGAATTATAAAAAAATTATATATATACATATCATGTTTGTATTCTATAACTTTTTAAATTTAATGTATCTTCGTATCCATATCTATAAGGTGTCTTATATCTGTATTAGTATCTTCGCAGCCACTCACACTTGTCTTAAAAGTCAAAACAAAGAATACCTTAATTTTATTACTGTGCTTTTGACTGTTGACGTAACCCACCAGTACCACTGCCAGTCTGCGACCGCTGAAGGCCCTTCCGTGTTTTGATGCGCGCCAGTCACCACGCTATAGGGAATATAAGCTGCAAACTCGATATAGTCTATTGATTTCTTTGTAATTTGCTTCAAGCTTAATTTCGAGCTAGTTAATAATTAGTAGAGATATCAAAATAGGATTGATCTATCAGGTTGATCCATCAAAATAGTTATTTTTAGTGGATTGGTATGAACTTGTAAATCCATCAAAGAATTTCAGCTCACTTAACTCGTCCCTCTTAACCTATAAATTTTGACGGGTCAAGGCAAATTCAGCCTATGAACCAAGTCTTTTTATCTTTTAAAATTAAAGTAAAAAATCACAATTTATTGGCATTTAATTTACAGAGCCCCAAAGCTCAAACCAAAGGAACTATTTCAGGCATAATAGAGAAATGGAAGATGGAGTTGGGAGGAAGAGAGAAAATATTTTTGTTTTGTTTTATTTTTGAAATGTTTTAAAAAATTTTAAAATTTCAATTTTCTCATTCTATGTATCATGACATCCACTGTTACTATTTTATCTTCTTCTAATATTATTTTATAGTAGAATCATAGATGTGCACAAATAAATTGTGCATGCAACATTATTCATTCTAAAATGACAATTATTCTAAAATGGGACGCGGACAGATCAAGTCTGTGACCACCAATAAGTGACATTGAATACATTATCGATAAGACGATAATAAAAATAGTAGAATAAATTAACTCACTAAAGTCTATCCATCAAGAATATAAATAAATACCATAAAATAAAAGTATTCCCTCACTTATACAAGCTAACGAGTTGGCTCATGAGCAATTTAATCCACTTTGCTAATCTGATTAAAAATTTTCTAGACTATTTTCGTGCAGGTTGGAAGTTAAACAAGTTAGTCTGCAGATCACGGTCCGTATAACCAACTCTAAATACAAACATCCAAAATCAGCCCAAACTCCATTTCGTTGCTCGAGAAATTCAAATAAGGGTTTATTTGTTCCCTGGAGTTCTTTTTGGCAAGGGTGTTGAAGTGTCAGGTTGGATAAAACCTAAACCTGATCCGATTTTTAGATTGGATCAATTTTTGAAACCAAAACCCGAATCAATAATGATTTGACTGTGTCTCGGGTCAACCCAGTGTTCAAATAATATATGAGAATTTGGTATCGTACATAGTATAGTTATAAAATTTTACAAATAAAAAATAAAATTTTAGAGATATTTAACGATATAGGTTTCACAATAGACTATATCAATATAGAAAAAAAAAATTAAGTTATGTAAAATATATTAACTAAACTTTCAAAATCTTATAATTTTCATAAATTATTATAAAAATATATATATCTCTTAAGAAATTATTTGACTTCAAGCCGGGTCGGGGCAATCCAAATCTGATCCAAAAAATGTATCGGGTCAAATTTTAAGACTCGAACCCAATAAATTTTGGGCCGAGCCGAATTGGGGATCGAAACGGCTTATGAACACCCCTACTTTCTGGAAACTTTCTGATGCTTCACGTATATTCAAAGTTGAATACCAAACGAGCTTGTAGCTCAATTTTAATAGATAACTTATACCTGATTAGTGAAGCATGTATATATCTCGATATCGACTTCTTGTATATTCTCAGTATAATAAATGTTTTTATTTAATCGTTGTTTTCAAGACTATAGTTCCGATTTGTTCCTTCAAAATGAACACCACTCTTAAAAAGATTTCTTCACAACAATTTAATCTTTTAAAAATACATGTGAAATCAATTTAGAAATTGAAATTTTTTTTTACATCAGTTTAATTATATATATATATAATAGTTTTTTAAATAAACATATGACATTAAATAAGTTTATTAATTTATAAAAAAATGACGACGAATCAAGCCAATGTCATACATTTTCATCAATAAAAATTATGTCACATTTATTCTATAGGCACTAAGCTGATATCAAAATTTTTTCAAAAGGATTAAATTGAGTGACCAAATTGATGTCACATGTCACTATCATGAGTATTTTCAATAATTCAAATATTAAAAATGTCAATAAAAGTATTATCAAAAAAAGAGATTTTTGATATAAAGTAACAACTGAAAATATTTATAATTTTTAAATATTAATAAAAACTTATAAGTATTTTCAATAATCACTTTATATTAAAAATTATTTTTTATAATATTTTTATTGATTCTTTTAATATTTGAATTGTTGAAAATATTTATTTTTCTCATGTGTATATATTTCAGGGACTAAATTGATGTAAAAAATCTAGCTGAAATTAAAGTGATGTGGCTTGTATCTTTAAGTGATGAAATTGGTGATTTATTTTTTAAAAAAAAATTAACACCATATATAAAAGCTCACAAAGTTTGAAATACATAAAATAAATGACTTGCACTGTTTTTTTTTTTCACCTCACCTTATTACTTGAAAATTGCAATCAGAAGATCACAAAAAAAAAAAAAAAAGACGACCATTACAACTAGGAGATGTTTTTTCATGACGTAAAAGAATGAGGCCTTTATTACGCACTAGGTAGCAATCCCATTCGATTCTATCTGATCATACACAATGGCTGAACGCAGCATCAATTTATTGTGTACAGAGCAACGTATGTCATTGCGAGGTGTTTAGGAGCTTCTCTCACTTTCATTTTGGATCTTCATGCTATACAGAAATTCTTTCCCACGAAGTTCCTGTGACAGGTACCCACTGTAGTAATCTCCATATCTAATTTTTCTAAACAGTGCGGGTGTTTCTGGAGTAATAAGGCTTGATGCTGGACCGATGACTGATCCCATACTAGGGACCAAAAATGTGGCTATGGAAAGTCTCTCCTTCTCTGAGTTAACCGTTGCCTGGTGTTCAACACTATGGTAAATTTTGTTTGTGATCATCTGCCAAGTTAGTTAGGACTACAATTAGTCTAAATTACTATCTAATGTATATAAATATGGGCATAATCTCAAATTTGAGATATAGATCAAGTGCGCGCGCACACATATATATATATTCGTTAATCTAAGGCAGTACAAAAAAAAATTAGTACGGTATGAATTACTGAGCAACCAATAAGAAAAGAGAATGAATGTGAAAGGGAGAAAAGAGAAAAATCAGTTTCCATTGAAACGCAAATAACTTAACAGTCTTTTCTATTTCACATGCTGTTTCACAAATTTCATTTGCGCCATTCAGCATTTTGGATATATAATTGTGACAAAAAGAAAAAAATAGTTACCTCCAATACGTCTCCGATGTTAATGACAAAGGCATCCGGGAGGGGTTTAACTGGAATCCAGTGTCCATCTTTTCGTATTTGAAGGCCTTCGACTTCATTGAGTTGGAGGAGGATGGTGAGGCCACTAGCATCAGAATGAGGATTGAGGCCGGTGACAAGTTCGGGTTCAGGACATGGAGGATAATAATTAATCCTCATCGATTGAATCCCATCACCAAATAACTCCCTCATTTCCCTGGTGTCCATTGTGAGGGCATTTGCGATATGGCCTAGGACGTGGACGGCAAGGTTTTTCATTTTTGCACAATATGTCTCTAAATCATCTCTGAAACCAAAGCGAGATATTGGATGGTAAAATCCCATAGCAATATTCAAACTATTCAATTTGTAATGTCTCTTTTTCTCCTTTTAATTCTTTAAACTGAAGACATTTTGAATTGGGCCAATCATTTCAAATCAATTAACTAGTAAAGGAGAATTTTCAATAAATAAAAACTTGCCAAAAATTTTATTGCCATGCAGTAAAATATGAAATAGACACCTCGTATTTTTTCACTCATAATTTTGTCATTCTACTCAAAATTTGGCATATAAGTGTATGCCACTTGGCTCTGGCAAACCATCTTTGGACAATGGGTTCGGGCCGTGTAGGTTTACTGTTTTGTTAATTGACTTTTTGGCTAAAGAAGAGGAAAATTCCACTTGCAAAATATTATTAGAATTTTGCAAATATCTGGTGAACTATTTATATATCTCTAGATACACATCACCTATAAAAATTGTAACTTGTGCATGCACAGTTTCAGATTTCAAAATGTATCTTTTGTTTTTCAGTTTTTTCAAAAAATGAAACCTTTAGATTTCTGAAAGGAGATGATACGATATCATGAAAATGAATCGAAAATAGTCTCCAAGTTGCACATATCTTTTGGTACAAAAATAAGACCCATAATTAAAACAGTTTATCTATAAAGTCCCTTACCCATTTATCATATCTTACAAATTGGTCAGGGACGAAAACAGAGTCAGAGAGCACATGAGACTATAAGAGAGACATCAGCACAGAACCTGAAAGGTATAGGAAGGTGGGGGAATAAATGTGGTTTCCTCATGCTTGGTGGCAAAGTCACCATGTAAAACACATCTGCCCAATCTAATTTCTGTTCCTCAGAGAATATGAACAGCTGACCATATCCCTCTATGTCTCCTCCTCTCTGCCCAAACTTCTTCTTCTCTTCCATTGGGAGATTAAAGAATTCTTGAGTGCCTTTCTTCACATTTTCCAACAATGAAGTGCTAACTCCATGATTGATCAACTGTAGTGGTGGTTTCCCATCGTATTTAGTCAATACCAAAGAGAGTTGTGAATGATGAAGTGTGAATGATTTACGGTCAGTTACATACATCAAACGATACCGTATGGTATTCTGTCGCCGTGTACGGTATATTTATATTTAAATCATTTAAAATTCTACTAACCTGAAAGAAACCCCAGTCTTTGCAGGCATAATGAAGCTTCTCAAGTTCAGGTCCCTTGAGATCTTGGGACAACAATTTGGCCATGTCAATCACAGGGACTTGGGGCAAAGGTGTAGTGGTCGACAGGATTGGACGCTCATGTTGTGGACGAACATAACGCCCTGGAACTTTGGCTAATCCCTCCTTTGCTATTTCCTGGACAAACGGCACCGAAAGAGTGGTTGGTTCCATAGCTTCAACTGAGTATATGGTCTAGAGATGAATGGGTTTGCCCTTCTTGGCTGTTTTTCTGAGATATACATACATGCTTGTATATATTTAGAATTGATTGGGTGGCTTGGTATTTTAGGACCAATTAGCAAAAGTCAAAGTTGGTGGGCCACAAATAACGAATTAAATGCCAAGGTATAGAGTTTTTCATCAAACTTGAGAAGCGCCGGCGTTGTTGTATGCGACATTATATTAATCAAAGTATATGTTTATTGAGGACAGATAAATATACTGTGTACTTACCTAAAAGTGATATTATATTAAATCTTAATTTTCTTATGTACAAGTAATAAAACCTCCAATTATTGCAGCAAAAAAAAAAATAAAAATCCATCCACACTAAAACAATAGTAATATAAGTGATAAATCATTGCTGGTATGAAAAAAAAGTTCATACTATTGTTAAGAACCTTTGCGTAACCAATAACAGGAGAATTGTGAAGTCGGTGATTGAGAAATTACGTACAAGCTCAAAGTACAAGTACAAACCAGTCTTTCCTTGACTCATCCCTCCCAGGTTGTTGCGCGAATGGTGATAAAAGTGCCTGGCGAATATATGATACTGAGATACTCACCACGTTTCAATGTATCTGTCATTTTTTTAATTTTTTAATATTTTAAAATATCTTTCTATTTATAATACTTAGGTGATATTATATGTTTTCATTTATACGCTAAATTAGAATGTGTTGATGCAAAGATGAATAACACTGATTATCCAAAATAATTTTATCAATTTATATAATTTTATACAGTGAGCCAGATATATATTTTTTCCCCCTACTACGTGTTTTCTATGGTTTTTTTTATTTTCCACATATATATTGAAAGGGGGAGCAGTAGTCATCGTCGAGAAATTGGGAGACAGAACAACATAATCAATGTTAGAGGTGTTCACGGACAGTCCGTCAACCAGATTTGGCCTAGAGTTTATTGAGATATATTCGAATTATATTTTGAGTTAGTCCGATCAGGTCTAAAATTAAATAAATATTATAAAAATATAATTTTTATAATAATTAATTATAAATTATAAGATTTTATTATTCAATTAGTATATTTAATATAATTTAGTGTTATTTTTGTATTAATATTATTTATTTTAAAATATATATAATAAAATATTTTTTAAATTTTATTTCTTACTTATAAAATTTCATACCTTTAATATGTATAATGTACAAATTCTCATATACAATTTGAAGGTCAGGTCAATCCTATTTAACCCTCTAATCACTAATTAAGATATTATTGAATTTGATTTGAATTCAAATTTTAAAAATTAATTTGATCTAAAATAAGATCAGATTTAAGTTTGATCTAATCCAACCCAACCTACGTACGTAAACATGCATATTGCATTGGTGGGATGGGATCCATCCCAGCCGAGATATCAATCGTATGGCTACCAATAGGTGAAATTGATTTTTAAAGTCAACTAAGGAGAGCCGCGTACACTTCTTTTTATTTTATTAACGCAATATTTATAATGCTGAAGCTTCCAAACTATTCCATGCACGCAACTGACATCAACCACTCAAATTAGCTCACAAAGTCAATCATTACTCTTGGTTTGGGGATAAATCTTTTTTTTCCCCGGAAAGATTAGGTTTGTGATTAGGAAATGGTTATGGTTATGGCTATGGCTCGTTTCTTGGGTGAATGCTTTCGTGGTTACAATTATGTTTAGAATTACATGCTGACAAAATCTTGACCATCGAAAATAGAATTCAAGGCATAAAATTAACAAAAATTAAAATATATATTTATATTTTAATATTCATAGAAAATTCTTGACAAAATTTGACTATTTTATCCTTTGATTCTTTCTCAATTCCTACCCACACCCATCCCTTTCCCAAAACCAGGCTGCCACCACCCCTCCCTGGAAATGCTGGAACCACCACCTCAACAATTAGTGGTCCTCACACCCTCGCCACCATCCTCCTCTGCCGCACTCCCCTAACATTGACCACTCCAGATCTCTGTGATGGCTTGTGATGATGCAAGCAGTGGAGAGTTGTGTAGGTTCAAGAAGCTTCTCAGAATGGGGACAATGTTGTGCGCGATAGCGGGTTGCAATGGCGACGCAAGTATTAAGGGTCACAAGTACACCGTGGTGGAGCTTACAGTGGTGGAATTGGTCATAAGCAGTTGGGCTATTATGATACTTCAGGTTCACGTGCCCTTAGATAAGTCTAATACAGTCTTAGGATTCCTCGGGACTCACCCGTGTTTCCGGGAAGGTCTCGGATGCATGAAAGACAGCAAAAATGCTGAACCAGAATTTCTGTGACTACTATAATGATGGTGTCTAGGGGGACCACTATAGTGGTTTAGCAATAATGCTGTTTGGCTCAATGAGTTTTGGTCATTAGAGACCGCTATAACAATCAAATGTTGTTACGCGGTTGGTGTCTCCCGTGTCAACCGCTATGAAGGTGCCCCTAATATCAAAATACGTCAAAACAAATTAAAATGCCCCTAACACTATATATATCCATCCCTAAGTTTGGGAAACACACCTTAGCTGCCGCCAGCACCTCTATATCTCTTTTGCGTTTCTCTTTTGTTCTTCTTCCTCCCTAAACTTCTGGTAAGCGATTTTGCATGTATTTTGCTAGTTTCTTCATCTTTTAATTGAGTTTATGGGTTATGACGCTATCAGACATAGTTTTCTCACGCTGTTCTATCTCCTTGTCATTTCTAATTTAATTCTTAGTAAATTTGTCAGTTGTTTATGGTTTTTTTGTACTCTTTAGCAATTATTAGTGTCATTTCGGCTCCATAGAGTCAAGTTGTCATTGAAAGCTCATTCCTAACTATCAGTGATGAATGAGTTTAAGCCTGTGACCATACTTTTGGTCATTATTAATATAAGTTCAAACCAACTTTTGATATTTTACATGTCACGTTGGGAAAGATAATAAGATCTCACTAAAATACTAAAATAGTCAGGCAAAACTCCGTATTCAAATCTAGTCTCTGTTACTTTAGGCATTCAAAGGAATATTTATCCAAGTTCCCCTTTGCTTTTTTTTCGTAATTTTAAAAAAATAAAAATTATGATGACCCTACATTTAGAGTAGGGTTGAATAATCTAGAGAATAGATAGTCCTATAGCGGTAAGAAAATAATGAAATCACAATTAAATATTTTCTTGCTTCTTTTTCTTTATCTTTTTTACCATTCTAATACATTTTTGATATACTCTAACGTGCAGAATAAAGAATTTTCTGTACCTGTGAAAATGAGATGGATCAATGAGTGAAGTACATATATAAGTGGGGTCAATAAAAAATTGTAAATCTATATAAAAAATATTATAAATCTATGCATAAATATTATAAACTTATGTAGACAATACAATATTTCTAATAAATATTCCTAAAAGTAATTATAAAAAAAATTTATAAATCACCTAGTAAAATATTATAAACCACTTAATAAAATATTATAAATTACTGAATAAAATGTTATAAACCTCATTTTTCTGTAGGTACAAAAAATCTGAGAATTCCCTTACAGTTTTAGATAAAGGCTTCACTGTATTCGAATTTTTTTCCTCCCCAAAATAATTTTTAAATAAAAAGAGTGATTCACTTTTGAATGTGCAGTTTACGGTTGTTTCTTCCATTTTCTATCATATCCCATGGAGCTTGATGCACGGTTGTTGGAGGCTAAAAGCAGTCAGGAGTGTAGGACTCTTATCGATTATAACAGATAAAATAATATTATTTTAACTTATATTTTATAAAATATTATATTAATATATTTATATTAATTATTAAATTAAATATAAATTCTATTTAATTTAAATTTCACATTCTATTCAATAATAAATATAAATATATTAACATAATATCTCACAAAGTTAAAATAATATTACTTTAACCGATAACTTTACCTCTCACCAACCCAAACCATATCCTTAAAAATAATGATAATAATAACTTGTGTGATCCTTTCGATCCCTCTTCTTCATTCGACCACCACGTCATCTCTCACCCCCTTTGCCAAAAGCGGTGCCGTTGTGCTGTCCTACCTTCGCCCCTCCCTCCAAACAAGTCACACTCCAACACTATCTTACTCCCCAGCTCTCCATCCTTCTCTCTCCTCTTCTTTCTCATATCGAGACTCCAGGACCACCACACCATATCCTATGCTGCCGGTGAAATCTGTCGCTTGGTGACCGTGGAATGTCTCTCTTGCTAGAGTCACGCTTTGAATTAAATCCTGTATCCAACGTCAAGTCCAAATCCCACATTACAATTACCCACTCTCAAAAACAGAAAAGAATTTCCTTTCCATTTTATATTTAGGACGATTTTGGCGTCCAAAAGATTCCTCATCTAGCATATGATATATATATATATATATATATAAAACTAAAAAAAATGATAATTATTCTAAAAGGGATGGATTCGTCAGAGTGTGCATGATTGGTATGGGATGCGGAGAGATCAAGTCTGTGGCCACCAATCGGTGGACATTGATTACATTACCGATGAGACGATAACTCTAATACAAGCATCCAAAACCAGCCCCTACTCCATTTCGTTGCTCGAGAAGTTCAAATTGGGGTTTATTTGTACCCTGGAGTTCCTTCTGATGCGCCACGTATATTCGGAGTTGAATAGCAAACGAGCTAGTGGCTCAATTTTAATAGATAACTTATACCTGATAAGCGACGCATGTTTATAATATATCCATATCATATCCATATCGACTTCTTGTGTATTCTCAATATAATAAATGCTTTTATTTATTTATTTTTTTTCAAGACTATGGTTCGAATTTGTTCCTTCAAAATGCACACCTCTAATCTCTAAGAGATTTTTTCACATCAATTTAATCTTTTAAAAATACATGTGAAATAAATTTAGAAATTGAAAAAAATTGTACATCAATTTTATTTTATATATATATATATATAGATATATATAAGTAATAGTTTTTTAAAGAAACACGTGATGTGAAATAAGTTTATTAATTTATAAAAAATGACAAATCAAACCAATGTCATACATTTTCATAGATCAGAATTATGTCACATTTATTCTATAGGCATTAAGATGATATCAAATTTTTTTTTCAAAAGGATTAATTGAGCAGCCAAATTGACGTCACATGTCACTATAAGAAAAATAAATATTTTCAACAATTCAAACATTAAAAGTATCAATAAAAAATATTATCAAAAAAAAATATTTTAATATAAATGACTGTGAAAAATATTTATAAACTTTTAATTATCAATAAAAACTTATAAGTATTTTTAATAATCACTTTATATTAAAAATAATTTTTTTCATAATATTTTTATTAACATTTTCAATATTTAAATTGTTAAAAATACTTATTTTTCTTATAGTGTATTTATTTCAAGGACTAAATTGATATGAAAAATCTAACCGAAATTAAAGTGATGCCACTTATATCTTTTAAGTGATCAAATTGGTAATTTAGTTTTTTTTTTCAATTTTTAACACCATAAATTAAAGCTCACAGTTTGAAATACATAATAAATGACTTGCACTCTTCTTCTTTTTTTTCACCTCACCTTATTACTTGAAAATTGCAATCAGAAGATCACAAAAAAAGAAGAAGACCATTACAACTGGGAGATGTATTGTCATATGAAGCTAAAAGAATGGGACCTTTGCTATGCATTAGGTAGCAATCCCATTCAATTCTGTCTGATCATACACTATGGCTGAACATAGCATCAATTTATTGTGTACAGAGCAATATATGTCATTGTGAGGTGCTTAGGAGCTTCTCTCACTTTCATTTTGGATCTTCATGCTATATAGAAATTCTTTTCCACGAAGTTCCCGTGATAGGAACCCATTGTAGTAATCTGCATAACTAAGTCTTCTGAACAGTGCTGGTGTTTTTGGAGTAATAAGGCTTGGTGCTGGACCGATAATTGATCCCTTGTTAGGGGAAAAAAATGTGGCTATGGAAAGTCTCTCCTTCTCTGAATTAACCGTTCCCTGGTGTTCAATACTTTGGTAAATTCCGTTCGATATCATCTGCCAAGTCAGTTGGGACTACAATTAGTCTAAAGTACTATCTAATGTATATAAATATGGGCATAATCTCTAATTTGAGATACAGGTCAAGCGCCCACAACACAAAAAAAATTAGCACGGTAGTAATTACTGAATAACCATTTAGGAAAGAGTTTGAACGTGAAAAGGAGAAAAGAGAAAAATCAGTTTCCATTGAAGCGCAAATAACTTACACTGTCTTTTCTATTTCACATGCTTTTTGAAAATTTTCATTTGCGCCGTTCAGCATTTTTGATATAATTGTGACAAAAAGGAAAAATAGTTACCTCCAATACGTCTCCGATGTTAACGACGAAGGCATCTGGGAGGGGTTTAACTGGAATCCAGCGTCCATCTTTTCGTATTTGAAGGCCTTCAACTTCATTGAGTTGGAAGAGGATGGTGAGGCCACCAGCATCAGAATGAGGATTGATGCCGGTGACAAGTTCAGGTTGAGGACATGGAGGATAATAATTAATCCTCATCGATTGCATCCCATCACCAAATAACTCCTTCATTTCCTTGGTGTCCATTGTGAGGGCATTTGCGATATGGTCTAGGACGTGGACCGCAAGGTTTTTTATTTTTGCACAATAAGTCTCTAAATCATCTCTGAAACCAAAGTAAGATATCGGATAGTAAAATCCCGTTGCAATACTCAAACTATTCAATTTGTAACGTCTCTTTTTTTTTCCTGTTAATTCTTTAAACTAAAAACATTTTGAATTGGGCCAATCATTTCAAATACAATTAACTAGTAAAGGAAAATTTCCAATCAAAAAACTTGCCAAAAATTTTATCTCCGTGCAGCAAAATATAAAATAGACACCTCATATTTTTTTCACCCATAATTTTTTCATTCTTCTTAAAATTTGGCATATACGTGTATGCCACTTGGCTCTAGCAAACCATCATTGGACAATGGGTCTGGGCCGTGTAGCTGTTTTGTTAATGAATAATGATATTTTTATATTCAAAAAGTGGTATCTGTCTAAACACCCACTTTATAATCACTGGATGTGATAGTGGTTCCTACTTATCTTTAACATTCATCACATCTAATGATTATAAAGTGAATGTATGAACAGACACCTACTTTTTAGATATTAAACTATCATTACTCTTTGTTAATTGACTCTTTGACTAAAGAAGAGGAAAATTCGAATAGCAAAATATTACTAGAATTTACACATATCTTGTGAACTATTTGTATATCTCTAGATACATATCACCAGTAAAAATTATAACTTGTGCATGCACAGAAGAAAATTTTCAGATTTCTAAATGGAACTTTTTTTTTTTTAAAAAAATGAAACCTTTGCATTTGTGAAAGGCGATGATACAATTCCATGAAAATGAATCGAAAATAGTCTCTAAGTTGCACATATTTTTTGGTACAAAACTATAAGACCCATAATTAAAACAGTTTGTTAGAGGATGTAATTGCTATTAAGAATATTGATATGTTAATTGGGTTAGTTAGTTATATTGGTTATTAGTTGATTTTACTCATTACTTATATAAGTCTTGATCCTCTTGTATTACTCACTTTTTTTATCCTTAGAAAAGTTTCAATTCCAATCTTCTATCAATTATTGTTTTCATTTTTCTGATCATCATGAATTTCAATATGGTATCAAAACCAAGTTTTATAAGGCTTGATTCTCTTATATTATTCACGTTTCCTATCATTGGTAAAGTTTCAATTCCAATCTTCTCTCAATTATTGTTTTTTCTATTATCTGATCACCATGAATTTCAACACAGTTAATCTATGAAGTCCCTACCCATTTATCATATTTTACAAATTGGTCATGGACGAAAACAGAGCCGGACAGTACATGAGACTATGAGAGAGACATCAGCACAGAACCTGAAATGTAAGGGAAGGTTGGGGAACAAATGTGGTTTCCTCATGCTTGGTGGCAAAGTTACCATGTAAAACATATCTGCCCAATCTAATTTCTGTTCCTCAGAGACTATGAAAAGCTGACCATATCCCTCTATATCTCCTCCTCTCTGCCCAAACTTCTTCTTCTCTTCCATTGGGAGATTAAAGAATTCTTGAGTGCCTTTCTTCACATTTTCCAACAATGAGGTGCTAACTCCATGATTGATCAACTGTAGTGGTGGTTTCCCATCGTATTTAGTCAATACCAAAGAGAGTTGTGAATGATGAAGTGTGAATGATTTACGGTCAGTTACATACATCAAACGATACCGTATAGTATTCTGTCGCCGTGTACGGTATATTTATATTTAAATCATTTAAAATTCTACTAACCTGAAAGAAACCCCAGTCTTTGCAGGCATAATGAAGCTTCTCAAGTTCAGGTCCCTTGAGATCTTGGGACAACAATTTGGCCATGTCAATCACAGGGACTTGGGGCAAACGTGTAGTGGTCGACAGGATTGGACGCTCATGTTGTGGACGAACATAACGCTCTGGAACTTTGGCTAATCCCTCCTTTGCTATTTCCTGGACAAACGGCACCGAAAGAGTGGTTGGCATAGCTTCAACTGAGTATATAGTCTAGAGATGAATGTGTTTGCCCTTCTTGGTTGTTTTTGAATGTATATGCCTGTGCATGTAAATATCTAGTGATGACTCGGTAAGTCGGTGGCCTGGTTGTTTTAGGCAAAATTGCAAGTGTCAAAGTTAGTGGACCACAAATGATTAAATGAAAGGTGCAATGTTTTTTCTTTCTCTTGAACTTGAGAGGCACATACATTGTATGAGATATTGTATCAATCAATATCTTGAGAGACATAAATATATTGTGTTTACACAAAGGCGATACTGTACTAGATGTTAATTTTCCTATGTGCAAGTAATAAAACCTTCATTTGTTGCAAAGGAATAATATTATTTTGAACCCAAAAAATGGATATCATTTTTATTAAATATGATGGATAGATGAGATGGTTTAAAGCCACCATCACATCTATTATTTGATGGAATAAGTATCGTAATAAAATACTCACTTCTGAATATTAAAATAGCATTTCTGTTCATTTTATCATCCTTCATACGCCATTGTGCAAAAATTTCTTCGCGCCATTTAGTTTTAGTGGAGATAAAAGTACACGGAAAAGATATGATCCTAGGCATAGTTGAGAAATTGGGAGGAAGAACAGCGTAGTCAACATGCATATTGCATTGGTGGGATGGGACCCATCCCCATTGAGAGGTAAGTAGTGTGGGAGTTTTGCTATTTCAAATATTTAATTTTTTCAAACATTCAAATATTTCATTTATAATATATATAGATTTCATTATTTTTTTTAATTTATTTTTTCTTTATCACTCCTCTCATATTATATAAGATTTATATAAATTTTTACACTTATATAAATATCAAAATATCATTTCTTTAAAGGTGGCTAGCAACCTGTGAAATTGATTTTCCTACGTAACTTATATCAACCACTCAAATTCTTCTAGATGCATCCAAACGAATCCATGCACGTGATTCTGAACCACTCATACTAGCCCACAAAGTCCATCATTGCTCAATAACTCTGAATTTATCATATTTTTAAGAATTTTTAGAAATATTTGGAATCACTAGTTTATTTGTATTTAAGCTTTAATTGTATGTTAAACAAGTATATTTATAAATTCAAAATGCAATAGTGATTAGAAAAAAAATAGAAAACTCTTAAGAATTTAAATAAAAATAGCAGTTAAAATGAGAAAAATTATATAATTAATATGACTATAGACGGAAAAAGATAATTTAGATAAATTAAATAATTTTTTTATGTTTAACTCAAATAAAATTTAACACATCAAAATAATTTATTTAAATGGATGTAACATTTGAAGTATAAAAAACGAAAAGTAAATAGTGAATTCAATATCTAAACTATTTTCATTATTATTATAATAAACATAGGTTGCAGTTCAAATTATTTCATTTGTTCATTGCTTAAAAATTTTAATCTAATGTATTGTATGAAAAAAGGTAAAGTTCAACATTTTTAATTTAACAATAGAAAAAGAAATGGTACTTTAGTGAAATTAGTATGGAGATTGATTTTATGGGAGCTACAATAGATAAAAAGGAGAGACAGTAGTAACTCTCCCAAGCAAGTTGGCTATAGAAGTCTCAATTAACGAGTTAGGGCCAGAAAATTTTTGGGTAACGACGAAAATGATGATTGAAAGACGAAAGACACTATGTTTGCAACGAAAATTTCATGTCACAATATCTATGTTGGTTTATCAAATATATGCCGTGGGACAAATTAGTTATTAGAATATAAAAGTCCTCTATTATCTCTCATAATTTAAAAAATAAATAAATTGATTTCTTAATATAGATCAATACAGTATTTTTTTTTTAATGTATGAATTTGATTAAAGAGACTAATTTATCTCCTTTTTTTTAATCCATATAATAAGGGTATTCTCATTCCTTAATTACATATCAAAGGTTCAATTCTCACCTTAGAAATGAAGCAATTTTAAAATTCATGATCAGTATCTATCCCCTGAAATAGTCCTACAATATGTGAATGGCTTAATTACTGCATTCAACATTGAATACCCTGAGAAATTTAAAAAAATGAAAAACTTCTAAATCTTAAATGATTAATTTATGGTTGATATGTTATGAGGGACCAAGAGGATTGATGCATAGCTATCATCACAAAGCCATCATACACGTACACTTCACTATAAGATAAAAAGGAGTGTGAACTACGGTAAAATAAAATGGAAAGAGGAAAAAGAAAAGAAAAAGTAGCATCATTTCCTTTTTTTAAAACTTGTTCTCCTTCTGTTTGTCTTGTTTCTCTCTCACACTCATCACCCCTCTAAAAGCTTTCATTTTCTTTTGCTTTGTCACGTTTCTCTTTCTTGTTTTTTTATCGTTCACAGGAAGAAGAAAAAGGAAAATCAAGATCTGTTAGCAATGCATAAAATTAATCCTCGCACATGAAAGTTTATCTCATTCCATTTGATTTTTTATGTGCTTGTGGTTTATGTCTCAAGATATGAATTTTTTTTCTCCACTTTTTCTAGCACCTTAATGAATTGAAAATAGCTCTATTAGAAATTAAAATTTGCTGTTAATGTTGAAAACTATAGTTAGAAAATTATAAATGCGTGTTACAAAAAATTGTAAATCAATGAGCAAAAAGTTGTAAACCAATTGAGGACACATACTAAACAGGTTCAAGATTAAATGTGAAACCATATGCCAAAAAAAAGGTTAAACAACATGCAAAAAGTTATAAACCAATTAGGACAAATACTAAACAGGTTCATGATTAATTGTAGATCAGCTTACAACTTTTTATATATTGATTTACAACTTTTTAATTTGCATACTAATTTATAACATTTTGCATGCTGATTTATAATTTTTTTATATATGGTTTCACATTTAATCCTGAACCTATTCAATATGTGTCTTCTATTAGTTTATAACTTTTTGTGTATTAGTTTACAGTTTTTCGTAATATGCATTTATAATTTTCTAACTTAAGTTTCTAACAATAACAGCAAATCTTAACTTTTAACAAATGCATTCTCAATTCATTTTGTTACTAGAAAAACTGATAAAAAAATAAAACATCCATATCTTGGGACATAAATCATAAACACACAAAAAATCTGATGGAATGAACTAACCCTTCATGCGTGAAGATTAGTTTTGTGCGCTGCCAACAGATCTTGATTCTCCTTCTTCTATCTATGAATGATGAAAAATGAGAGAGAGAAATGTGAAAAAAAGAGAAAATAAAAGCTTTTAAAGGGATTGTGGGTGAGAGAAAAACAAGATAAAGAGAGAGAATGGACATTACTCTTTTTTTTTTCTTTTCTTTTTTCTCTTCCTATTTTATCTGTCGATATTTTATACTTCTTTTTTTCAAGGAAAAGAAAATCGAACCGGACCGGCCGGTCCGATCGGGAACTAGTCACTTGATCGGTCCGGTTAAGTCCAAAAAATCGGGGGAGTCAAAACTAGGAAAATCGGACCAGTCTAACCAGGCTTTTTTTTTTCCAAAACTTAAATTTTTTTTAATTCTAAAATTTAAATATTGATATCTTATGACAATCATAGAGTAAAAATAAGAAAAAATGGAACCAAAGAAGGACATTAACAAAAATTATTGGGTTGTTGTTATCCTCTCTCTATTATTCGTAGATTACTCACCATAAACCTTAATGATTACTAACAAATATTGTTTTCAAATACTTTGTGATCATATTGTGAGGTTGAGACTAGATAAATTTTATATAAATTATATTTACTTTTATAGACCTATGAATATTTTTTTATTGATTATGTTAATATTAATGATTTAATATATTTATTTATATTCTAATTAATCATATATATATATGTTTATATATATTTTTATTATATTCTGATTGGACCCCGATTAAATCGGTTAGACCTCTAAATTTTTAAATTAGTATTTGATCAGTTCGATACCCGATTCAATTTTCTCTTCTTTGCCTTTTTCTTGTAATAAGATATAAGTATATGGTAACTTTATGGTAGTATACATGTATCATTCCTCAGGGGCTAATTTCATAATTCATAATCTGTCGTTGCATACATCTATGACAAAATGTTGACTTATCACGTCTTGGTGTCTCCCTTTTCTATGTAATTTTCGTACTATTAATCAAGTGAAGAGCAATAAATGCAATAATTTATTCTTGTCCATACAGAAGTGGACTTTTGTATGTGTTTTTTGGGATAATTTTGTTTTATTCAAACATAACATTTTGTAAATTTGAATAACTTTTTAAAAATAATTATAATTTTAAAAAAATCTGTTTTAACTTTTTAGTAGAACTTAAAAAAGTAAATTCTAAAAAATTATCTTTTTACCTTTTAATTATATATAAAATTTAAGTTTTATAATTATTTTTTAAAAAAATTGAAACAAATGCACCCGTAAATACATTAAAAAAGTTTGAAATGTTTCATTCAACTTTTTCTAGATTCTTTGAGATAGAGCAATATTATTTTATCATTAAAAAAAACACCCACCCCATCACCCGGTATACTTGATTGAAGGGTAAAAGTATAGATAAAATTTATATTAATGAGCTTCATGTGTAAAATAGTCACTATACCATATAAAGTGTTGTTAAAATTCTTTAACAATGCCTTTTCAAGTATAACATATTGTCTATATTGCTAAAGTGTTTTACTAATATTATCATATGATTAGTAATATTTTTAAAGTTTTAGTAAAACTCAATTATGTTGCATTGAGCACATGAGTCTCGTCCATGTAACTTTTATCTCTATTTTTTACCTTCAACAAAACACATGAATATTATGAATGAGCAGAGTGAGTTGAGATTACCGTCACATATAAGAATGATATAGTGGGTGTCCTGATCGATGAGACACCCATTTTTAAATGTGAAAATAACTTTAGTTAAAAATCTTAATTTGGTTATCTATGAAAATATTGCCAAACATATTAATCTTTAAAGAAAAGGAGAACATCCTTTAATCCTTTATGATTAAAAATATAAGATAAATTTATCCTTTTCATATTTTAATAGACTTATTTATCCTATTTATATTTTTATTAGTGACCTATTTGCCATATGTTTATAGATCATCATAGATCTACTTGTCCTATTTTAATCATTAGAAAAAAAAAAAGAATATCTATTCTTTTGAGGGTCAATTTGTTAGATATTATTTTCATGAAGTACAAAATTGGGGGTTGGCCCTAACTTTGTTGTGTGATCTAGGCAGAGTTGAGAAATTGAAAGAACGAACAAAGCAGTCAGCATGTACATGAGTGGCATGCGATTCCATGCGGAGAGATCAACTTTGTGCACATCAATCGATTATATTATTGATAACTCTAGTACAAGCACCCAAAACCAGCCCAGTCTCCATGTCGTTGCTTGAAAAATTAAAATACGCACCACATTTGTTCAAACTTTTTTAATTTATATTGGCCATAACAGGATTTAAATCCATAACTTCGTATATATTATATGTTGTGAAATGGTGAGTCCAAAAGGTAGTGGCACAAAATAAATATATATACGGAAGCATAAAATAAAAATGACATAAAAAGATAACATAATTCGGCAAATACCCTATATTCATGGGTAAAAGTAACAACTAAATATTCACTATAAAAATATAATAGAGATATAAAAGTATTTACACTCCACTCAACTCAAATCCTAAATAATAGGGATACAAAGGTGGTAAGATCTCGCTCAAAACTAATTCCAAAATACATCCAAAATACCTGATAATATTTTTTTACCGATATATATACTCAATACTTAAAGAATATTATCAAGAGAAGATTTTACAAACTAATTGATAATTAGTTCTTCTTGATACTCTGAGCTTGCACTCTATATTAGTTCCTCTCCGATTATCAAAATAACTTGCAGTGCCTGGATTTATAGCAAGGTGCACAGCTTCGCATTACGATCGTGTAAGTTTGTCAAAGACAAACCATCCACCAACTCAATATCCAATAAATGCAAAAAAATATTCTTGCAATAATTGCAATGGTAGCAGGTGATGGCTACATAGCTATTAGGTGTTAGGTGTCAATCCACATCACATCACACTATACTCAAACTCCTCACCACTAATTCATTCCTGGTTTTATGTATTCAACCTTGAACAGCAAAACGAGCTTGTAACTCAATTTTAATAGATATATTGATATTGATTAATTGATTTAATGAAACATGTATTTGGACTTTTTGTATATTCTCAATGTAATAAATGCTTTTATTTTTTTTTTTCGAGATTACGGTACCAAGTTGTTATTTCAAAATATATGTCAAATCAGTTGAGTTATTAAAAGACTCTTTACATTAATTTAATTCTTAAAAACAAAATGAAATTAGTTTAATAACAAAAAAATTTTAAGTTTTTTTTTTGTTATGGGGTTTTTTTGTTATTGGGTTTGCACTCCATATACCCCAAAGTGTGGTGATTTGAAAAGATTTACAAAATAATGTCCAGTTTAGTAGCTACGTAATAATAAAATTAAAAAAATATAGTAATAAACTTGACCATCGAGTTTAACTAAACATAATATTTTCATAATCTCATATTTCAGTTTAAAGTTTATTTAAAAACTATATATACAATAAAGAATTAATTTTTTATATCACTTTAGTCCATAAATAATACATGTAACTCACTGTAATATTTTAAAAGAAGTATATAACATCCAATAAGTTCATCAATTTATAAGAAATAGGGATCAAGCCGATTTCACATGCATTTTTAGGAATAAAAATTGATGTCACATTTATTCAACAACGATTAAATTGATATAAAAAATTTCCCAATAATTAAATTGAGTGACCCAATTGATATCATGTTTATATTTCATTGACTAAATTGATGTCAAATATTTAGGAGTAAATTAATGTCATCTTGTATCTTTGACTAATCAAATTGGTAGTTTAGGTTTTTTTTTTCCTGCAACACCATAAATAAAAGCTCACAAAGTTTGAAATCCATAAAATATATGACTTGTACTCATTTTTTTCACCTCACCTTATTACTCGAAAATTGCAATCAGAAGATCACAATACGAAGGAAAAAAAAAAAGACAAGAAAACCATTACAACTAGAAGATGTATTGTCATGATGCTAAAAGAAAGAAGAAACCTGCTTAATTGTTCACTGGGTAGTAATCTTATTCGATATTGTCTGATTATACTCACAATGATTGAACATAACATCACAAGCTCCCAACTTCTTTTGATGAAATTAAAGTTAAAACTATCTGGGTCTGGGGCCTTGGAGGACATGCTTCTGAATGTAAGAAGGATCTTAGACTATTTTAGAGTTATGTCTGGCCTCTTTATCAACTATAGCAAGTTCGCCCTTGTCCCTTCAAATTGTGATCCGGCTTTGGTAAATGAAGTTAGCTCCTTGATAAAATGCCAAGTTGATGCTCTTCCAATTAAGTACTTAGGCATCCCTCTTGGAGCTAACCCTATGTTGGAGTGTACTTGGGGCCTAGTCATTGAAAGAGTAAAGAAGAAATTGAGTGGATAGAAGAGTAATCTGATCTTAAGAGCAAGAAAATTGGTTTTGATTAAGGCAGGACTAAACAGTCTTCCTATGTATTACTTAGGAGTTTTCAAAATGCCAAAAGAGGTTGCTAGGAAGATTATCTCTTTTCAAAGTAGATTCTTTTGGGGTGAAAAAGGTAATAGGTCTGTGGTTCCTTTAGTCAGGTGGGCGATGATTCAGAGACCTAAAAAATGGGGTGGTCTAAGGATTGGAATTTTGTTAATTACAAATGCAACTATGTTATTCAAATGGTGGTGGCATTTTTCAATGGAAGGAAATGCTTTTTGGAAAAGAATTGTCTGTTCATGCCATAATTTGATTAGTTATAGACCAGTGCTTGATCAAGTGAGTTCAACAAGAGGTGGGTTATGGGGAACTATAAGTAAAATTGGTGAGGTGAATGGTACCATTAAATCTTTGAGTGAAAATGGAATTAGAAAGATTGTAGGGAATGGGTGTAATACTTGGTTTTGGGAAGATATTTGGCTTGGAAATGAAAAGTTGATGGAATTATTTCCGAGATCATACTTAGTTCCCTTGCAAAAAGAAACAGTGATTGTGGATTGTGGTCAGTGGATATGAGATAAGTGTGAATGGAAGTTGAATTGGCGTAGAAATCTATTTCAATGGGAAGTATCTTTGTTGGATGATCTGAATAGACTCATTAGTTAGATTCAATTACAACCAAATGTGCCTGATAGTGTGAATTAGTGTTTACATTCTACAAACCAATTTTTGGTTAATTCGTTTGTTGCCAATTTTTTCCAGGTGAGCGGTGATAACTCTCATATTGATCCCAGTCTACATAGAGTGTAGCGTGGCTGTGTTCCACCAAGGGCAAAGTTGTTTGTATGGTTTGTTCTTATGGGAAGAATTAATACCAAACAACGTTTGTCCCGTTTGAATATTGTTAGTGGTGTTGATTCTAGATATATTTTTTGAAAGAGGGAAAAAAAATCTTTGTCGCACTTATTTTTCACTTGTGATTTTTCATGGAGGATGTGGGCATTTTGTTATAATTGGTGGGGTGTTGAATGGGTTATGGCTAAGGACCCTAAATCAAATTTTCATATATGGATTGATTGTGTTTTCTCTAGAGGTGCAAAGGTTGGAATAATTGCTTTTATACTATCTTGTTCTCGATTTAGGATCAAAGAAACAGGACAGTTTTCAAAAAGGAAGAAATTAACTGGAAAAAATTTCTTTTTAACCTCATGCATAGACGCCGACACTGGCTAACTCTTGACTCATAATTTGTTTGCCTGTAGAATATTCTTTTGATCGCAGGTGATTTGTGCTTGGTGTGGAAAATTATTCCAATTTGGTGTAAGGAGGTAGGGGATTAACGAGTGATACACGGAAAGCTTTATTATCATGAAGGGGAGATCATGAGTGAGAGTTTGAGGCTGAGTTCGCTGCTGTGTGATGAAAAAACCTGTGTGTTTTGTGCTAGTATATGTATGTATATATATATATATTCTTCTGTGTTTTTTCTTAACAGGATATAATTCTTGGTCAAATTTACAGATATTTTGGTGTCCTGGAGGTGGGGGAGAGATTCTTAAGTGATACACTGAGGTTGTGTGAGTGAGTGGAGATAATGTGAGTTTGAGGAAGATGTTTATATTAAGTGATACATCGGTGATGGTTGTTGAATGTTTTGGAAAACAATCCTTGGGTGCTGCTGCTTGGTCCTTTGAGCAATCTAAAGGTTTTTTTATTCTTCTCAACTATTGTGGTGTTCCTGGTTAAAGCCACAGTCATGGTGTCACAGTATCTTTGACCAGTGTGATGGAAAGTTGTTTAGTTAGTGGTTTTATACCAGATTTGGATAGTGATACTCTCTGTTTTTTTTTCATGATAATTTGCGACCTTGCGACTATTTATGCCATGATTTGATGCTGATCTACGGGCAGTTTTTGAGCACAGCAAGCTTTTATATAACTATTTTGAGGAAACCATGCTATCAAATGAATGGTGATATGAGAATATGATGTTGTTGGTGCAGATCACAAGAATTAGTAGGATCAGATACTATTTATGGGTTCTGTTCACTTTTTGTTTGTTTTGTTCCTGAGATATTATATTCTGTTCTCTTTCCTTATTTGCTGAAATCGTGCTCCTCTAGTTTGAGTTGAGCCTTACTTTTTTATCAAATATATATATATATATATATATAATGTTTAAGAGCTTCTCTCACTTTCATTTTGGATCTTCATGCTATCCAGAAATTCTTTCCCACGGAGTTCCCGTGAGAGGTACCCATTGTTGTAATCTTCATATCTAATTCTCCTGAACAGTGCTGGTGTTTTTGGAGTAATAAGGCTTGGTGCTGGACCTATAACCGATCCCATACTAGGGAGGTAAAATGTGGCTAAGGAAGGCCTCTCCCTCTCTGAATTAACCGTTGCTTGATGTTCAACACTCTGGCAAATTCGATTTGTTATCATCTGCCCAGTAACTAGTTGGGACAATAATTAGTCTCAAGGTACCATCTAAAATGTATATAAATTTGGGCATAATATGTATTTTGAGATAAACATAAAGCTATATATAAATATATATACGTATGTATATATAAAATTGTGACAAAAGCAAAGTGAATTACCTCCAATATGTCTCCGACGTTAATAATGAAGGCATTAGGGAGGGGTTTAACTGGAATCCACTCTCTATCCTTTCGTATTTGAAGGCCTTCAGCTTCATTGAGTTGGAGGAGGATGGTGAGGCCACTATCATCAGAATGAGGATTGAGGCCAGTGACAAGTTCAGGTTGAGGACATGGAGGATAATAATTAATCCTCATCGATTGCATCCCATCACCAAATAACTCTCTCATTTCCTTGGGGTCCATTGTGAGGGCATTTGCGATATGGTCTAGGACGTGGACAGTAAGATATTTCATTTTTGCACAATAAGTCTCTAAATCATCTCTGAAACCAAAGTAAGATATTATCTCAGCCATATAAATAATATGTTTTGGATAGCAAAATCCCACCATAGCAATATATATTCAAACTATACAATAAATTTGCCACAAATTTGATGCTAGAATTATGAGACAAAATATAAAATAAACACCTCATTTTTTTCTTTTCAGTCCTTCCTCTTAAAATTTGCTACATTTGTGCTAGCCAGCGATCAAACCATCTTCGTACAATGGGTTCACAGGTGTAGCTTTACTGTGTTGTTTATTGACTGTATGTTTGGCTACAGAAGTAAAATATTATTAGAATTTACACAAGATATATTTTAGCATACACACGAGTTTGACAACTCATTTGTACCCATCTATTAATAAATTTTTTTTACTAACTTCACTCAATATTCAAGTGCTTATATATATGTGGGTCCTTACAACTTTTATGTGAAAATGCCTAAATTTAACTTGTTAAATTTATATTCATCCTAAAATAATTCTTTACATGTACATGATGAACTATATATATAGACGGTTGAAACTCAACCTAGTGCATCAGTACATGCACAGAAGAAAATTCTTCAGATTTTAAAATGAAACTTTTGTTTTCAGTTTTAAAAAAAGACACCCTTTTCACTTTTGAAAGGAAATGATACAATAGCATGAAAATGAATCTAAAAGAGTCTAGGGTATATTTATGAATTTGAGTTTTGAGAGTAAGAAAGAATCTGTAGAGAAAAATTAACTAACTTACAAATATATCCTAAGTTGCAAATATTTTTCGGTATAAACATTATTAGACCCATTAAAACGGTTTGTCTCTAAAGTCCCTATCAATTTATCATATTTTACAAATGGTCATAGATGAAAACGCAAGAGCACAGAACCTGAAAGGTAGGGGAAGGCTGGGAAATAAATGTGGTTTCCTCTCGCTTGGTGGCAAAGTTACCGTGTAAAACAAATCTGCATCTACGCATGTTTCTTTGCTTTCGCTTTTAGTTTTGTGAAGGAAAAACTGAAAACTGAAAATTTCTGTTTTCTGTTTCAGTTTTCGATTTTTTCAATTTTTCCTTTACAAATCTGAATCGAAATCAAATAAAGCGAAAAATCAGTGAAATAAATTTCTAATGTCTGTTCCTCAGAGATTACAAAGGCCTGACCATATCCCTGCACATTTCCTTCTCTCTGTGCAAACTTCTTCTTCTCTTCCATTGGAAGATTGAAGAATTCTTGAGTGCCTTTCTTCAAATTTTCCATCAATGAAGTGCTAACTCCATGATTGATCTACTGTTGTAATGGTTTCCCATATTTAGTCAATACCAAAGAGAGTTATTGGTAAATCATTCACACTTCTCATCGCAAATACAAAATTATGCATATATAAGATTAATTTTGATACACAGACTATTAGTTAATTAAATATTTCATTTTATATATTTTTCAAATAGTCAAATGAAAGTAAATCATACTTATTAATATGATATTAGATTATTGCTTTTTTCAGTATCAGTGTGTGTGTGTGTATGCCATTCCCACTTGCTAAGCTTATTTACTAATGTTACCAAAATACCGTTCCATGTTTTTTATAATTGTTATTCCTTTTTTTCATAGTTAGATAAACAAAATATTCAAGTTCACAATTTTTTTTACTAATACATTTCATTTACATTTAAATAAAAATAAAATTAAGTAAAGACTATATATAGTTCTTATTTAACGTATTTTTTTAGGATATTATATTTTTTTTAAACTTTTCTGAAAATATATTGGCACTCTATCTCAGGAATTTTTAATTAAATTCTATGTCATTTTTAAAAAATATTAATTTTTTTCTTACTCAAAATAATTGTTTAAAAGTGATTTTATTAAAAAATTTAATTTTATTTGAATTCTTAAAAGTTTTTGAAATTTTTTTTATTATCGCTCATAATCTTAAATTTTTTGACAACTAAGTATTTTAGGAATTTACTTATTTAATATAAATGAAAACATTAAGTATATATCCAATTAACATGATTCATTTTTTAAAGAATCCTTTAAAAATGATAAATCATGGGCAAAGAATGTTAAAAATTAATATTTTATATAAAAAATTAAATATTAATAAAATTGTGTTATAATTTATTTCCATATATTTATTAATAATATATTAATATAAAATTAAACAATTTTTTATTTTAAATAATGTGCACAGTAAATATTTAATTCAACTGCTAACTTTTTTTATTATTATAATAATACATATAGGTAAAAACTAAATTATTTTATTTAATTCATATCCATTTAAGCTATTTAACCTAATATTTTTTATCAAAAAGGATAAATTTAAATATTTTTCTTTTTTTAATTACCAAATATGAGAAAGAGTGTTCTATAGAAATTAGCAAATGGGTTTGTTTGATAAGAGTGGTAGTAAACATAAGGGAGTGTCATATCCATAGAAAATGATATATTTTACATTTTATTTCCAGTCAGTTAATCACAAAAAATAAAGTAAAATATAATAAAATTATTTGAAAAAAATGACATATAGCCATAAACTTTTTGGACAGTTATGTATATACAATACAAATTGCGGCTACAAATTTTTATAAATTTTTTAATTGTCTAACATTTTTATTATGTAAATACATCTAAACTCAATTTAAAAAATTTAACTTCAAACTGGTTGATTCTACACAAACAGTTTTTCAGTTTTTATATAAATATTTCTGAACTAGGATGGAAATAAATATTTTGAGGCTATATTTCTGGGACATATTTTAACCAGAATGACTTAATTTTATCTAATTTTCACTTAAAACGTGAATTTACTGTTTTAGTATAAAATTGTTAAGTTGAATATTATGTTAGTCTAATCATATTAATGGTTGTCTTAACTTTTTCTCTTACCTAATTAATATTCTCTTTTCACTATTTTTCTTACCTTAACAATTTTTTCTCTCTTTCATGAATTATAAGCTGAAAAATAATGCTGATTACTTAAAAAAAATAAAATTTTTATTTATGAAATTTCAGTTACTTTGTTTCGTCCTTGCATTTTCTGGCAAAATTGCATGCGGTGCAATAAAATCAATATTTTACAAGTGTAATAATAAAATCGATATTTGTATGCGTTGCAAGAAAAGTGAAAAATGCGTTTCTAATAAAGTTAATATTTTTTTTGTAATTATAATAGAGCTATGGGGGAGAGGGCGTTCCCGCTGCCCATGGGTTCAAGCTTTAGACGTCCCCTCCTGCTGCCTTGGTTCCTTTGCTGCTTCTTGTACTTGTGTAGTTTGTTTTCTTTGTTTTTGTTCTTGTTTAGCTTTTCTGAAGCATTGAAAAACAACAAAAATGGGGGATGGGGGTTATTTCAAAAAATCATTTGCAATAATGCAAACAAATTATTTTTCAACGCCTACAGGCATTCTCTTTTATTCCTTTGCATGCAATTCCTGTTTTTTTTTTCAGAAAATGCAAGGGGAAAAAAATAAAGTGACAGAAATTTCATAATTTTTGTACGTAACCAACATTATTTTTTAACTTATAATTCACGAAAGAGGAAAATAAAATTTTTAAGGTGAGACAAATAATATAAAGAGAATATTAATTAATTAAAAGAAAGAGTTAAAATAAAAATTAACGTGGACAAAAGAAAATTATAAAACCACCTATAGCTACAAATTGATTATTAAGCGAAGAGAATTATAGACACTTTTATCTTAAACAAATGTGTACATACACACCCATATAATATATATGTATATATATATATGTATGTATGTATGTATGTATGTGTGTGTATATGTATGTATGTGTGTGTGTATTTAATATTTAAATATATAAATAATAAATATTTATTGACTTTCATACATATAAATAAATAAATATTTAAATAAATAATAAATAATATTTAATATAAAAATAAAAGTAACCCTCAAACTAGTTCTTATTGACTTTCAAATCGGACATATTAGTCTTTAACAAAAATCAATTGACAAATTAGTCCATCACCTTTTAAAATAAAACAATTTAGTCCCTAATAAAAATAACTGGACATATTGGTCCCCAACCTTTTAAAAATTGGACAATTTAGTCATTCCATCAAGTCTCATCATAGTCATTTATGAGGGACTAAATTGTTTGATTTTTAGAAGAGTATATATGGACCAATTTGTACGTTCACTTTTTTTAAGGACTAAATTGTTTGATATTTAAAAGGCCAGAGACCAATTATTTTTATTAGGGGGTGATTTGTGCAATTTGAAAATTAATAGGGATCATTTTAGGAGGTTTACTTTAAAAACAAATACAAAACCTCCATTTTAGTCCCTCTAAAATTTTAAGTTAGATAATTAAATTGGTCTCTAGAAAATTGAATAATCAAACAAATTAAATTGGTCTCTATAAAAAGAAAATTCCCAAATTATTCCCTACAAAACTTAATAGCAAACCATAACTTGACCGACTATTTAATTTTGTATGGACTAATTTATCTGATTATTCAATTTAGCAAAGACCAATTTGAGAGTTTTTTTTAGGGACCAATTTGTCCAATGATTCAATTTTACAGTGACAAATTTTAGTAGCTTTTATAGTAGGGGACCAATTTGTTTGACTTAAAATTTTAAAGAGACTAAAATATGAGTTTTGTCAAAAATGAATTATAAAGTATATACTAGTAAAATATATAATAAATAATAAATAATATGTGATATATAAAAGTAAGGAATAATAATAAAAATATTTTGATTTAGTATTTATTATTAAATTAACATTTTAATATTTATGATAAACGATACTAGGAAAATATTAAATTATATTAAATAGACAAAGTTATTTTATAGCTTATTAAAGTAATAAATATTTATAAGATATTAGAATATACTATATATTTTTGACATAAAGTATAGTATTTTATATAATACCACACCAAACACTTTCAAGTTTTATTTTATTAGATTTTATACCATCAAACTTTATCGATTATAATTAGATATATCAAACAAGCCCTTTAGGTAAAAGTGATACTGTTAATTTTAATTTTCTTCCATACAAGTAATAAAACCTGGCCTCCTTTTGCAAAATGATAAATTCAAACATGTGACATTTAAGGTGCAAACCCTGATCCTTATTTTCTCTCTCTCTTATTTCTCTTAGTATTCTCGTGTTTGTATTGTTGAGGATCAACCATCTTTATTCTTGGTCATCAATCGTATCATTTTCTTTTCTTTCGTTGTTTAGAGTTTTGTGTTTTATTTTGTTGTCTTCTTTGTGGTGTTTTTATTATCTCTTTTATAGGTGTTTTGTTGTTCCCTCTATGAGTATTTTGGTTTCTCCTTATTGATATTCTTATTTTAACAGCCTTACAAAATAAAGATGTATTCAGATTTATGTTGAAAAAGAGGCATGATATATTCTTCAGCTATTCACCTTTTTAGTGTGAAAGATACTTATACTATTATACATTGATAATTTTCAGGTAAAGATTAGAACCACAAATTATTGGTTAGTTTAAAATGTAGAATGTATTTATTTCTTGTTTAGTTTGAATCTAATATATTTATAAATTTAATTTTGATATACTGATAGTGTAAAATAGTTTTATACTATTATTCAATCACATAATTTTTTTTGTATGACTTTTTAAATAGTTGAGATTGAAAGTAATCATATTTATTAATATGTCATTACATGATCGGATGAATATGTAAAATTTTCCTATATTTATTTCTATTTATAAGTGTCATTAGGTTTTCATTTTAATAAATCTTTCTTCAACCTCCAAAACTAAAACCTCCGTCTGTTGCAAAGAAAGGTCGGTCAACACGAAAACAATAGTTACATACAAGTGATATAATCAACATTGTTTGCTGATATGAAAAACAATAGCACTATTGTTAAGAACCATTGCGTAATCAATCACAGAGTTGAGAAGTTGACGAGAGAGAAATTTTATAGAAGTCCAAAACGCAAACCACTCTATCATTTTCACGATTTCACCTCCTTTATACCGTTGCGCGAAAATTTCTTCGTGCCATTTAGTTTTAGTGGTGATAAAAGTACATGGCGAAGATATGATCCAAGGCACAGATGAGAAATTGAGTCTATGTGATGAAGTACATGTAATTTGTTAAAATCATATGTACTTGACATATACATGGCGTGTATGCATCCAAAACCTGGAACAGAAAAAATGGAAGGGACTCGCATATGAAGAGATAACGTTTGGCCATGTAATTACATAGTTCGTATTCATTAAACCAAATGATTGTGGGGGACTGAAGATTCTTGTAGCAACTTTGAATTTTATGCCCGTCTTTGTAACACTTGAAACAGAAAGGTTAATGATATTTGAACATCTAAAAAATAAGTGTCTATTTAAATACTTATTTTATAATAATTGGATATAATATTGATCTCTATTTATTTTTAATATTTATTATATCTAATAATTATAAAATAGATATCTGAACAAATATTTATCTTTTAAATGTCAAAATATTATTAACAACAAAGAAAAGGGCTGGATTGAACCACACAATGAAGAAGATAATGTTTGGCCAACCTTGGCACATGACCGCTGTCAGATTGAGCACCGTAATCAATATGCATACTGCGTTATATATAAAACCGCATCTTGTCTCATGAGGTCCCTTCAATCGTGTGGTTAGCAATTGCTGAAATTGATTTCTAAACTCAACTAGTTGAGGAGACGTACCGATCTGCATTATTTATGATTCATATAGAAGCATCCAAAGTAATCCATGTACGCAACTTATATCAACCACTCAAATTAGCCCACAAAGTCTGTCATTGCTCAAGAATTTCAGATATTGTTCATAGAGAGCTATTGTTTGTTTTGAACGTTAGGATTGAACATGATAAATATTAGGTATTTGGAGTAGTTTTATTTCAAAATGATGTTTTACTTCTTTTTATAGACCAAAAAGGGCAGCCCAACTTTTTGTGGTAGACTGCACTAAATACACCCATGTGAGAATGCGAGAAAGCATTTATCTAACTTCAAAAATATCCTAGAGCAAAACCTTACATCTACAAAAATCTACCATTAACAGCCTATTTCACATGTCTGATAGGATAAAAATTGATAGTATAAGATTTGATAAAATAAAATCTAACAGTATAAAATCTGATAAATTTTTAATATTATACAGTATTTGATATAACATTGTATAAGATATTCTATTTTATATTTTGTAATACCATCATTTATTTACAAATAAATCTAATACATTAAGTGAATATTAAATAAAATAAGATGATAATAATAAAATAGGAATTTTTATTAATTATTTAAATTTATGTAAATATTTATTGATTAAAATTTAATTTATATTAAATTTATTATTTATTATTTCAACAAATCATATAAATAAAAATACTATTATATAAATTTTAATATTTTATATTTTTAATCATAATTATTTAAATTTAACTTAATAGTCCTTAATTTTATTTATTACACATTATTTATCATTTTTTTTATTTTATTAGTTAATAATTTATAACTTTTATATTATCTATTATTTATTTTATTATTAACTATCAATTATATTTATTTTTATTATATATAATTAAATTGATATCATATATTATTTGAATTTATTTATTGAAAAATAATTTTATTAAAAATAATTTTTATTTTTATAATTTTCTTTTATTATTATTTATTTTAAAATTGTTTTATTTTAATAAAATATTAAAAAAAGTGGCCTTATACATTATAAACTAATCAGATCTAATCCAATCTCCTCATACTATATTAAGTTATACAATATTTTAACGTATAAGGAGATTATGATATATAACCTTATATAATTGACTACACAAAACAACAAATAACAATATAATATATAGTATTAATCTATACTATCATATCTAATATATAACATCAAACACACTCTAAATGTTACAGCTTTTACTATCTTAGGTTCATTAGTTATGTGGGCTTGGGCTACCATCTGATGCACGATCACACGAGGTCTAGTCAAGCACAAGTATCGGTCGACAAGGCAATAACATTAACACAAAATACTCAACACGACATGACAAATTAAAAAATGCTTGAGAAATATATATCATTTTAACTACTCACATTTTAGATATTATGTTGACTCTCAATTTAGTATTTTTAGATTTTATATAATTTCTATTTAAAAATATAAATTTTAATTTTTTACCTGTATATTTAATTGGGTATATATAGGTATTCACTTTTTGAGCATTGAAATAATACATTCCAAAAAACTAACATTATAAAAATACCCAATCCTTAAAACTTATTATTGTTCCTTTTGTCAAATCTTTTTTAGGATAAATTACAAAAATTTCCATGGATAGTTGGATATTACACTTGATTAATAATGATTAATGCATAATAAAATTATATAACAAACCTACACTACTTGAATGATCTCCATTTATTTTACTCACTCATCAAATTAGAAATATTTAGTATAGATTTATTGTTCATATTTATTTTGCACAGCACTCTAAACTTGATCTGTTTTAAATTTTAATATTAGATCTTTCTCTTTTAATAATTTATAAGCCATTATGACTATATCTCTTATAAATTCAAGGTAATTTTAAGAAGTCAATTTTACTCTTTTAATTAGAATTATCCCAAATCTATAATTCTCCCTCGCCTTCCGTTCTTCTTTCTCCCCCTTCCCAGAGCGCCATAGACAGAGCAAGTTCTGCTGGAAAGTGTCGAAGGAAGCGGTTTGGTTTGAACCTGGTTAACCTCTATGTCAATACTTGTTCAGTTTCCATTTTTCTTGCCTTCCACCCTTCTCCTTGTCATCAACTCCACCCAACGTTGTTTCCCAACTAATATTTTTCATACAAATGAAAGAAGTCCATAATAAGCATCAAAGTTTGGGATAAATCTTAAGAGCCCCTTTTCTCAGATCGCAAGTCTCCGTGGCCAATTTGCCTTACGGGCTTAAAGATTTGAAAGAACATTGACCGGGTTGGTGGACATGTTTTGAGAGGGGGTGGTTGTTGGTGTCGGAGATGAGAGAAGTCATCAAAGTCGATGTTGTCGTCATTGTGGTTGCCGATTGCAAAATTCCCCAGAGGTACGGCCATGGTGGCGGGCTATGTGAGGTGGATGGTGGCGGAAAGAGTGGAGGTGAATTCGGGTGTGGTGATGTTGATTCTCCCTGCGATTGGAAAAGTTTGCAGGTGGCGGATCTGCCAGGGAAAATCGTGGGTTGGTAGCGGAGAGGTTAGGTGGGGATGATGGGTGGGTTCTTTTCTTGTTTTTCTTTTTTGTTTTTCATTACTATGAAGGATAGTTGAGCGATTTTCAAAATTTATTTGACGATAAGGAAGAAAGGAATAATATTAAAATCGAAAAGACATAAATGTCATGGCAATGAGCTCAAGACATCCTTTTATGGGAGAACCTATCATTCCACAGGAATCTTTTAACAGAAAAGTAGCATATGAAACAGAAAGAAATTCCCACAAACAGTAGCAGGTGGCCCAACAAACTCTAAATTCAATAAAGATATCAGCCCAAAAATATCGGTTTCACAGAAAAAAAAAATAAACTAATTTATATATCTCTATAATTTCATTTATTTTTTGAACTAAATCTGTATTTATTTTTTGATAATTATTATTCGCCATCAAAATAGAGATAAAAATATAGAACAAAAAAATAATAGTCTTTACCCAAAATATTAGTCAAAGTACATACTAAGATTATCTAATGAAAATATAAAATATCATAAAAATATATAGTCTACCTACATATAATGAATATCAAAACAATTCCTAATAATCCTCCATGTGGATCAGAAGATAATTTCACATGAGGAGATATACAAAGCCAAATAATTACAATATCTGCATAACTAAATCTGTATAATTTATATTTTTTTAATTGAGTTTCTATATTGAAAATTCATTGTAATAAAATCCCTAGATTGAACATCTTATCATTATAAAATTTAAACATAGCAATATCAAAAACATTATCTATCTACCATTAAGATTTGCCTTTGTTTTTTTTAGCTTGATTTGTCTTCTTTTTACTAAAATAAAAAATTGATAAAAATATTTGTCTTCTTTTTACCAAGAACATTTGAAATTCAAACTTTCATTACGATGGATTACCTAAGAATTTGATTATAATAATTTTATAATATAAAGACTTAATTGATTAAAATTTTTGAATTATAAATATCTGATTATAAATTGAGTAAAATTATGTAGACTTTTGAATTTGTTTTAAAAAAATTGACAACTGAAAACGAAAAAAAGAGTGAAATAAGAAGGATTTTACTCTAAAATCTAATCGCATGGTTGCGAAGAAGTACTGGTCACATTCACATTAGTAATAAACTAATAATAGCACAGGTCTTCAATTTATTGTGTAGAGGGTAATATGCAATATATGTCACTGTGAGATGTTTAAGAGCTCCTCTCACTTTCATTTTAGATCTTCACGCTATACAAAAAAAAATTTCCCACGATGTTTCCGTGACAGGTACCCATTGTAGTAATCTTCATACCTAAATTTTCTGAACAGTGCTGGTGTTTTTGGAGTAATAAGGCTTGGTGCTGGACCTATAACTGGTCCCATATTGAGGATGTAAAATGTGGCAATGGAAAGGCTCTCCTTCTCTGAATTAACCGTAGCTTGATGTTCGACACTTTAGTAAATTCCGTTTGTTATCATCTGCTAGTTGACATGCCATCTATGCATCCAAAAGCTGGAATGAACAAATGGAAGGGAACGCGCAAATGAAGAAGATAATGATTGGGCACGTTATTACATAGTTCATATTCATTAAACCAAATGATTGTGGGGGACTGAAGATTCCTGTAGCAACTTTGAATTTTATGCCCGTCTTTAGAACACTTGAAAAAGAAAAGGGGGCACGTGGATTGAACCACATAATGAAGAAGATAATGTTTGGCCAACCTTGGCACAAGAACGCTGACAGGCTGGGCAAAACAAAAGTCAGTTTAATTGTTTTGATTTATGAAGTAATATTTTTTTTATTAATGCTGAAAATTTAAGGTTATTTTATTATTTCAGTTTTGTTGTCTTACTTATGAAATACTATTTTTTTAACATAATGTGATGCTTTGCATAATGCATTTTACATTTACTGGTAATTACTGTTTACTTTCAATATATAAATGCATTTAATGTTTTACTTGGACATGTCTATGTTTTGTCCAGATTATACTAATTTACATCATATTTATCATTGGATATAGAGGGAGAACATCATTGGGGCCAAGGGTAGCTACCCCCAATTTTTTTTTTTATCATTTTCACTATATATATATATATATATATTCCCTTCAAAATATATACATATGATATATAATAATTGTGACTATATTAGAAAGTTAATATATCATGTTATATGAGAAAAAAAAAACTCACTAATGTATAATAAGGTCAATACTTTTTTATTTCTGATTTGTGAGAACAAAAAATATGCACTAAATTTTTTTTTCCTTTTTTTTTCAATTTTGTCATCAAAATATTTCATTTGCATTTTAGCATTTTAAAATTTATTTTGTTAATATGTTTGTCAAGAATTGATAAATCTTTTTATGTTTAGTTGGAGAGTAAAAATAAAATGTAAATTTTTATGGATGAGTTCTATGTATAAAATTTGCATAGAACTCATCATTGAAAATTTATATATCATTTTTACCTTCAACCCAATACACTTTTACTGGGCATAAAAATCCTCATAATTTAAAATATCCAAGTTAAATTATGTTATTGTGAATAGCGTAAGGATACTCTAAAGTGAGAGGAGTTGTAATGTGAGGAAGTGAAGAATTAACAATTATTATATCAATAACTTATACTTTGAGTAAGTTGCATCAAGTGATCTAAAGGTGGTCAACACTTTCTCACTTTATAACTTTCTTCACTTTAAAATATCTAAATCCTAGTAAATATAATCTCAAACTAGAAAAATTGTCAAATTGGCGGTTAAAAGGATATATCAACAATCTATGTTTGCCTCCTAAGTCAACTTCCGCCCCTGAACTGAAAGGAAGAACAACGTAGTCAATATGCAATTGCATTATAAAGCCACATCTTTATCATGAACCCCCTTCAATTGTGTGGCTAGCAAGCGGTGAAATTGACTTTTAAAGTCAAGGGAGGAGACCCGCGTGCGTTTATAATTCTTATAGAAGCATCCAAACTAATCCATGTACGTAACTTTGTATCAACCACTCAAATTATGTAGCCCATAATGACCATGATCCAGAAAATTTTGGTAATGGGATAAGAATAATAAATCAATATTAAAAAAAATAAAATGTATTGAATTTTATTATTTTATCTCAATAAAATTTATGTGGGGTCAAAATTAATGATATAATGGAGATAAAAATACATATATTTTAAAAATACTAAATAAATTTCAGAAATTTTGTGCGCATATGCCCCACTTTGCATAGTGTGATCCGTCCCTGACAATGACATCATTGCTCAAGAAGTTCAAACAGTGTTCATAGAGAGCTATTGTTTGTTGTGAAAATTAAGATTGGACATGATAAAGAGAGGCCAATTCTATTGGGCAATTACATATTTGGGTATTTGGTGCAGTTTATTTCAAACAGATGTACTTCTGTTTATAGACCAAAAAGGGCTGTCCAACTATTTTTTGAGGTAGACTACACTAAATGCACCTGTGTGAGAATGCGAGAGCGCATTTATCTAACTTCAAAAAAATACAAGAGTAAAACCTTACATTAACATAAATCTACTACCAAATGTTACAACTCATAGTATCGTTAGATTCATTAGTTCTCTGGGCTTCTGCTACCATCTGATGCACGTTGTCTAGTCAAAACATAAGTATTGGTCTAGGAAGCAGTAACATTAACACAAATACTCTACACAGCACAAAATACAAACAAATTAAAACTTGTTTGGTTTCAGTTTTTAGTTTTTGTTTTTAGTTTTTAAGGCTTGTGAAGGAAATATTGAAAACTGTAAATTAAAATTGAAAATTGAAAACTCAAATCAAACAAACCCAACATATTCCTTGTTAAAAAAAAAAAAGCTTATTATCGTTCCCTTTTTTTATTTTTGTCTTGATTATTGTTCCTTTTGTTTTATGTTATTGAAAAAAACAAGTCGGAGAAACCTATCATTCCAAAAAGTCCAACAAACTTTTAACAGACAAGTTTCATGGAAAACAAAAATTCGCATAAACAGAGGGTGGCCCAACGATAAGCCAACCCAAAAACACGGTAAAGATATCAGCCGGTTTCATAGGAAAAAAATGTAATTAATTTATATATCTCTGGAATTTCATTTATTTTTTAATTAGATCTGTTTGATTTTTTTTTTAATTGATACTCTATTTTGAAATTTTTTTGCAATAAAATCCCTAGATCGAACGACTTATCATTATAAAATTTAAAGATAACAGTACCAAAAAATTATCTACGTACTATTAAGATTTGCTTTTTTATTTTTACTTGATTTGTCTTCTTTTTACTAAAACAAAAAATTGATAAAAATATTTTTCTTCTTTTTACCGAGAACATTTGAAATTTAAATTTTTATTGCAATGCATTATCTGAGCATTTTATTGTAATAATTTTTATAATATAAAGATTAAAAAATTTAGAATTATAAAGATCTGATTATAAATTGAGTAAAATTGTGTACACTTTCAGATTTGTTAAAAAAAAGCTAATAATGAAAAAGGAAAAATTGCTACTCTAAAATCTAATCGCATGGTTGCAAAGAAGCATGGGTCACATTCACATCTCCGTATTTGCGTAAAATAGGGATAATCGCCTCAGCCATCATCAAACAGGGTGAAGGATAATTTGCTTCCTCATGTTTTCTTGAGCGTGTGATGGTCTTCTTATTTAAATCGTTAGATCAGATCTTAACAGTTAAGATTTAACATATCAATTATTAAATAAAACTTATTAAATGATTTAAAAATATTTTCAGAACAAAACAAGAAAAGAAAGTATTTAAAATTACTAAATTACCCTAATTATCTCTTGACCTTTTCCTTTCCCGCCTTCTCCCACCGCCACTCCCATAGGAACCATCATCTTTGCTAATCCCCCACCTCCTCCTCGAGCCTATTGCCTCTACGCTATCTATGTTGAACCGTTGCCCCACCTTCAACTAAAGCAACGGCCATCTATCATGTGATGGGAGAACAACATATATTAGTCATTTACCGTTAGAGAGCTCACAATTGTTCTTATTAGTAGATTTACAACAAGAATGGCGGTTATTATTGGATCCATTCCCTGTTAATTTTTGTAGCCATGGGTCATTCTATTTTGAATTAATGTTTAATGGTAGTAAGGAAAAAAAAACAGCACATAGTAATAAAAAATGAGAATTTCATCTAGTCTTGTTTTTGCTATCATAGAAATCAACAAAAAAAGAAAAACTCCCTTTTCAAATATGATAATCAAAACCACCAAAACTTTCCTTCTACAAGATCAAGAAAAAGAGCCACTTGGCCCAGGGGGGTGTTGCAGCTAAAGTGGAGGTAAAGATTGACGGCATGTTAGGAAAGATAATAAGAAGATGGTTTGTGTGATTGGTATGTACTTGAGCTTAAGGGCTTTTAGCGATGACCAACAGAAAAAGGTTAATATTAAAAATGTTGGTGGAAAAGGAGATTACTTTAGTGTAATGGCAGTAGCAGGGAGAAGATAGCCGGAAGAGGGAAGGTGATAATAAGGTGACTGAGACTACTGTGAGCGGATAAAAAAAGGAAATAAAATTTTTAAGGAGGTTAATTTTGTAATTTGAAAGTGACAATATAAGGAGCATGTGAAAGTCCAAAAATATAGGAGACCAAATTATCAGCCACCATCAAACACTATCAATTCAATTTTTCTGCTCAAAAACTTTTCGCCACATGTTCACCCATCACAATATCATCCTTTCTGTCTTTTCAACTTCAGAGTTTAGCATTATCATTATATTGGATTGTCATTTCATATTTAACTCTAAACAATGCATTAGTTGATTAATTAACTATCTAATCGTTGCAATAAATAGTTTATTTAACTCTTATACAAAAAGTAATTTTAAAAAATAATTTATGAATAAATTATTTTATATTCAAATATATAATAATAAAAGTTTTTTTTAATAAGAAAAATATTTTCACTTCTCAAAAAGTACTAAAAATAACTTTTAGAGAAGTAATAGGTTCTTTGATCAGGACAAAAAATAAAAATATAAATTTTAACTTTTAAAAAGTTAAAAAAAGTCAGAAATTATGGTATTTAAATGAACCCTACTTAATTAGACAACTTTTAATGTTTCCAATACACATGTTCAAATGCCCAGCACATGAACTATTCTACTTTATCAAATGGCTGAAAACACATTAGTTCATGCCTCTTCTTGGAAACCAATAAATTATGCTTTTCAATGACTGATTTGATTGATTCTTTTCATTTGCTGGGATTAGCATATATGGAAGGGAATGCATTTTAAAAAATAGGACTAATTAATTATGATCACCTCATATGAGCTTTATCAATATTACACTTAACCTCCTTTAGTTTTTCAAGTTGGCACACACCTTTGTTGATTTATTTAAGAATAATCAATAACCTCCCTTAACTTTAAATTCTAAATTAAAAAAAATCTAAAAACACATAAAGTGATTATATTACCCTTTATTATTTCTTAAATTTCTATTCACTACCATTTCTTTCTCCATCAATCCTCACCCAGTCATCCACCAACCACCAAAAGATTCAACCACATATGAGAGCAGATAGCAAGATGCGACCATAGAGAGAGGATTTGTCTCCTCTATTTCACTATGACTCACCATGAGGCCGCCAACCACTGCCGAGAAGGTGGTGCGACCCAAGGGAAGGGAAGGATGCTGGTGCACGTGAAGGCGACAACCGTGGTAGCAAGATGCAGCGTCTGCAATGGTTCGCGACAAATTAGGAACAAAGCCCGCGGTGGTCAACAAGGTCGTAGTGGTGGTGAACACAGTGGCTAACGCACAACAATTAGCAGATCTGGAGAAGGAGTGTGGTTCCGTGGCGTGGGTGAACTTACTTTGTGGATTTGTGGACATTGTTTGATTGTATGTGATGTTGGTTGTGGCATCACTGATGAGGGTGAGGGCGTGCCAACATGGTGGCCACAATGTCGGTGACGGCGGTGACCGTTGTGCTTTTAAAGGTGCTGGCATGACTCTTGTGGCGAGCTTGCTATGGCTATGGAGGTGCGATGGAGGAAGGGGCTAAGGTAGCACAATTGGCGAAAATGGCAAATAATGGCAGCCATGGAGGTTGAAGTGTGATGCTGAGGTGGAGGCAGTGGAAGCATAGGGAGGAGAAATGGTGACATTGGCTTTAATTCTTTTCTGATCTTTTATTCATAACGGGTATAATTAGTATTTTGAAAGTTTGTTAATATGAAGGGAGGTACATATCAGATTGAAAAATAGAGGGGATTAAGTGTAATTCAGGAAAGACACCTATAATTAGCCCTAAAAAATATAAATGCATTCTTACAGAAGAAGCTTCTCATTTTTCTCTATCTTTTTCTTTATTTTTTTATTTTGAATTCTTTCCTCTTCCTTTTATATTATAAGACTCTAAATGGCAAAGAGATAGAGGGGGGGAGGCAGAGACGGTGAGGAAGACAAAGATCGCAGCCAAAACGTCGTGGCCTTGTGACGCAGCCCTAATGGCGGCTTAATGCATGGCAAACAACGTGACTCGACGAGGTGGAGTTGAAGTTTGTCCGTGATGATGGCTCACATTTCTCGCAAGTTACGTGGCAAGGTGTCTCAGTCATTTACAGAGAGGTTCAGCGACAACATAAGGTAGTGGTTACGATGACAGTTTGAGGCCAAAGGTAGTTCAAGGCTATCGGGTAAGGATGATGCGATTCCGAGGGTTTAGACGTATGGTGGTTGAGATTGGTGGTTCCACAATGACAACAGGTGTGATATGTGGCGGCTGAGTTGTTGTTGGTTCACGAGGTGCACAGTGGTGGTCTACAGATGTGAGTGATGGCTGTAGCTTTGGGTTCGTGGTGGTGATGGTAATTGCAGTGGTGGCGGCTGTGGCTTCAGGTGGTGGTGATGAGGTTTGTGACTAATTGAATCTTTTATCAGTTTATGTGTTTATTCATCTCTATTTATTTGCTGATCTGCCTATTTGTTTAGTAATTTTTGTTTTTCTTCCTCGGTCTCGTTTTTACTTTCTGCCAATGATGATCTTATAGGATTCCAGCAGCAAGTTTCTAAAAGCTTGATCATTGTCTTTCCACTGCATGTTCTTCGGAATAGTTCCCTCTCTACATTCATTGCTTGCTTGACTCTCAGGCTATATACATATATCAATAAAATTTCCTTATTCTCAAATTTATTGATTTTAGTATAGATTTTAATTTGGTTTTTATTTGATTCTTCTTTGCGTACATTTTTATTGTTGGTGCAATGGCTTGAATTTCTTGGCCATCCAATATTGAAATCAGGTTGTCAAAGGTTTCAGAATCGGCATTGCCTTTCACAATCGAGACACTTTGAAAGCCTTATCATTTTCTCAACTTGCTCTGCCATTTTCTTTTTGCTGCATTTTCAATTTTGGTTTTTATCATTCTCAATGCTTTGATGTTCATAATAATGTTTTGTTTTATAATTGTTGATATTGTTTAGAGCATATTAACTAAGGTTTTATTTTCATGCTCATATATTAGCACTTAAGTATTGCCTGATTAATCTTTCCCCACTAAGCTGTTGGGGGCAGCAGAAGCAAAAGTAAACAAACTACACAAAATATTTAACGTGGTTCGGCGAATAATACCTACGTCCACAACTCAACAAATTAATTCACTAATTTCTTTTTGGGAAAAATACAATCACCAATCTAACAATCTCTCACAAACTCAAAATCTCAATACATCCAATCTCACAAAATAATTTCTCCACCTACTAAGAACTCACTCAAACAAAACACACTCTCTCACCCAAAAATGGCACACACTCAATTTTCCTTTTTATTTCTATTACATGTGCGTAATAACCACACTGCCAAGCATGAACAAACTTTTGATTTTAAAGTGATACAAATTTCAAATTGGCTTAAAATAATCCAAGGCAACAACCCCAACAAATCTCGTCCTTCGGGCTCTTGTGATTGGGACAAATTGTATATGTCAAGAATAAGAGCAGAAAGCCTTGTCAAAGGACTCAGCAAATGTTATTTTTTTTCTTTAGACGCACGCTTTCTTTCCACATTCTCAGACGCCTGGTCATTTTATTCACAACTGCCTCCCTATCAATTTATACAAGTTACCTATGAGTCTTCTTACCTTCATTATCTTCAAAGTTCCTCTAGTAATCTGCATTAACTCCATCTCTTGCACGTCCATAGCCCAAACTATCAAATCTACCCAAAGAAATCAAATTTCTTCCAAGTGCAAGTGGCAGACGCACTCACATCACCAAGTGTTCGTGACACAACCATTATGCATTTTAATTTTTACAAGACTTTCCAATAATATCAAGGCAATCCTCATTAGCCAATCTCACAACCTTATCATCACAAGTATCATAAGTATCAAACCATTCTTTCTTGCAACAAATATGATTAGAACAAAGGAACCCAAGAGCCAAGAATCATTATAAATAGCTTTCTCCTCTTCAACCATCATCACATCGATTTCATAATTGGTATAATCTTCGACACCGGGAAGATCTTCAAACTTCTCTTTTCCTTTGCTTTACTCCTTTCAAATTCTTCCATGTCTCCGCTTTCAATTTCCGAATAAAATTTAGTATGACCCATCTCATGACAATAATAACATTGCTTGTCTTTATAGTCTGGTTTGGACAGAACCCGATCTTGAATTATCTCTATCAAAATTACGCCACGAGACATGCTTCTAGCACGGCTAGTTCTAGCAACAAGGACACTTTCTTGGGGTTGATCATTCGATCTTTTCAATTTTTCATTCTCTAATAACACAACAATCACATCATCAACTTTCAAAGTATCTTTTCCAACTAGCAATGTGGTTATTACATCAGTCATAATTATTTGGAAGAGATGATAATAGCAACAAAGGCTTTATCTTCATCATCATTTTCACACCAATACTAGCTTAATGTGTAACCAATCTTGTAAAATAATTCACATGATCTCTAATGTCAAGACCAATATCCATCTTCAAATCGAGCATATAATTCTTTCTTTAAAAATAGACTAGTAAGGGATTTTGACATGTATATGTTCTTCTAATTTCTTCCATAAGTCAATAGCGTAAGTTTATTCGTAACATTAAATTTTTACCTCGTAAGCTAGTGCATGATTTAATCGTGACAGCCTTTCATTTCTATCTCTTCCCATTCTTCATCTGTCATCTTATCAGGCTTTTTCTCCTTCCCACTCAAAGCTTTAACCAATTCATGTTGCACTAGAATATCTTTAACATTACTTTGCCATAGACTAAAATTATTTTTTCCATCAAAGAGCTCCACCTCAAATTTTCCTAGATCAACTCGTGATCCTTGCTATAAAAATACCGTATAGATCGTAACCCCCCGCTTCCATACCACTGGCAAGCAGGCGTAAGCAAAAGTAAACAAACTACACAAAATATTTAACGTGGTTCGGCGAATAATGCCTACGTCCACAACTCAACAAATCAATTCACTAATTTCTTTTTGGGAAAAATACAATCACCAATCTAACAATCTCTCACAAACTCAAAATCTCAGTACATCCAATCTCACAAAATAATTTCTCTACCTACTAAGAACTCACTCAAACAAAACACACTCTCTCACCCAAAAATGGCACACACTCAATTTTCCTTTTTATTTCTCTATTATGGTGCAACAACCACCTAAGAAGAAGGAACAAACTTTTGATTTTAAAGTGATACAAATTTCAAATTGGCTTAAAATAATCCAAGGCAACAAACCCAACATAAGCATATGCTGGTGCCAGGATATACGAGATTTCTGACATAACTTCTTGCAGTAATCCATACTATTTTCTAAAAGATGTGAATACATGTGTATTTAGAAGTGCAACAAGACATTGTAAAGATTTTTAGTCGGTACCTAATTTGTTCCTCATTAGCAATGGAGTGTTCTATTAAGTAAAAAGTTTGGCAACAAATTATCTCATGAATTTTAATTTCTCCGTATTCCAACATATTCCTTACCATCCCCTTTTAAAGTTCTTTGATTTTAGATGAAACATATCACAGCTTGATTGTTTTTGCAGGACAAATTTGGGGTTAACGCCTAACTGATCATGAAACGAGTCTACTTTGTATCTACAAGTCAATATTGCTAGCCAGCCTTTGTTATTTATAAGTGGTTCCTATACGGTGACAGCAATTTATTTATTTTTTTCAATAATATTTTTATATATATTTTGGTATTTTTCAATGTGTCCTCACAACTATAGATGGTGTAGCAGTGGTTTGGCAGCCGGTAGCAGTGCTCCGACCGACCGTGGTCGACAAGGGTACATAATATCTTTTATCATGTATTTATTGTATTGTCCCCATGTTTCTAAAAACAGTTGTCGTATCCTATACTCCTAAATCCAACATGATAAGATACAGTATTTTTTATATTTTTATCTCCACTGTATCTATTGTTTGTATTTCCACTTTGTTGGGATAGATACCAAATGCTACCTTAATAACATAAATTACCATCGAGGCTTCTCAATATAGCAGTTGATATTTACTCCAATATTTGCTCTCCACCCCCGTTTAGTTTAACGGAAACAGTTTTATAAGATTATTCTAATAGAATATTCTCTATTACTTAACCATAGTTAAAATGTTAAAGGAATAACTAACTTTAACTCAATTATCTTCTTTCTTGTCCACATGCCCAGTAACAACATGCCCAGTAACATTGAGGATATCGATTCGCATGCACACGCATCCGTATGTTAAGATGCTTGGTCTAGCATCCAGTATTGGGACTGGCTCGTAGCTTTTTCCGTATCCAACTCATCTAGTGTTGGGACTGCAAGCCCATACATGCTTTGGCAAAATCCTCGTTTTTAAATATCATGCGACCAAATTCTTATTCAAGAAGAACTAAAAAACACTAAATGTTGCATCCATTCCTCTACATTTCGCATCCTCATTGATAATATAATTTACCACATACTTTAGAAAATCATAATGAAAAGATTCATGGTATAAAGCTTTGATTTTTTTTTAATTAGCTATTTACTTAAAATTTTACAAATGTTATTTTAACCCATCACAATTCAAAATATACATACAAAGGCTCAGAGTTGAAGTTATATATATATACACACACACACACACTCTAAATTGACAATCATTTGTGAAAATTTAAATTAAATCCACTTCATCATTGTCCTGTAAACTAATCGCACTTAAGATTTCTAGTGTGAACCAAGAATACACTTGAAGGCCAAATAGAAAACAACGCGCAGAAACTTCTAAGGATTTGTTTGATCTCTCTTCGATATATCGACAAAGCATCAAAATCGGGGTTTATTAAAACCATCTATCTATCAGTTTTTATTTTAATTTCTATCATTTTCTTTATTTATATTCTTTTTAATTTTTTTATTAAAAATTAATCATAGAAAGAAAAGGAAAGAAAAAAAATGTAAAAATGCAAGGAAGTAGTTTGAAATGCTGTGTTATTAAAATATTGAATTATAACGTATTATGAATTATAAATTTTATAATACAAGTTAATATACAAAATATTATATAAAATTGGTATAATATATCAAACTTGTCAAAGTAATAAAAAAGGGAAAATATTATACGCATATAAGCCCAATATTTTTATATATATTTTTTAGTTAAGTATATGTATATATATACTTTAGAAAAAGAAAAACTTTTGAGGGGAAGGGCCCAAGGCCCTGCCTTTCCCCTATATGGACTTTGATGAGATCTATCATTTTCATGAACTTATTCTTATAATAATTTAGTCATTATACATTTTAACCTTTGACTAATTTTTTAAGAAATCAAACATTTTTAACTTATCAAATAGTAAGCAATGATAACTTTGTTTAGTCATACTCAATCCACTCATTATTTTAAATTTTTTTAATTTGAAAAAGACAGTAAAATCACTTAGAATCAAATGATAAAGGACAATTCAATATGTGCGAGATTATAGATTGAAATTTAAATGTCATATGATATATAAAAAGGTTTAAATTGAGTACACTAATAGTATATATACAAAAAATAGTTACATAATATTCGACAAAAATTATGATAATTGTTGAATGAAATAAAATGACATGATCAACTTATTTATCTAACCATTAATTAACAATTATAACACATTGGCCTGGAGACAAAATTTGGCAAAATTTCTGGTTGGTTGTTGTTTATTATTTTCCAATTGGATAAGGCATATTCGTGCTGCTCCATATAAATACCAATCTCAACTTTGGCTGGATTGAGCTTCACCAATGGCATCATCCCAGGTTAGTGTCTTTGGGAGCACTCATTCTGTTCTTGGCGTGATGGACGACGTGGCCAATAAACCAGAAATGGGAATACCAGAAATTTACATACGCCCAGAATTAGAACCTCCAATTCAATCTGATGAAACCACTCCCTTGACAAAAATTCCCATTTTCGACTTGAAAAGCTTGGTATGTGGAAAAACCACAGACCTTGAAGTCGAGAAGCTGTTTACAACATGCAAAGAGTGGGGTTTCTTCCAGGTTTAGTTTATAATTATCCTTTCAGATATATAATTAATTATATATTACTGATTACTTTTCATTGTTCATGAACAACTATAGTATTGAATAATTTGTTATCATGATAAGCGTATATTTTTCAATGATGCAACATTGTTTGTGTAGATGGTGAACCATGGTGTTAGCCCTGAACTGCTAGAGAAGCTCAAAATTGAGATCGATAAATTTTTCAAGCTTCCCATTGAGGAGAAAACGAAATACCAAATTGGACCAGGAGATGTTCAAGGTTATGGAACTGTCATCAGATGCAAGGATCAAAAGCTTGACTGGGGAGACAGATTCTTCATGGTGATCAATCCTGTTGAAAGAAGAAAGCCACATCTTTTTCCTATGCTCCCTTCATCACTGAGGTGCATATATGCTTTCTCTCTTTCCTTAGCTTCTATAAATTAACTCTATATATCTCTCTAAAAGACATATACATGGTTCATTATTTTTGTATATGGATATATTGAAGGGATACTTTGGAGTCATACTTGTCAGAATTGAGGAAAATTGGGATGACCCTTCTAGGATTATTGGGAAAAGGCATTGGCATGGACATGAAGGCAGTGGAGGAGTTCTTTGATGGTGGGATGCAGTCAGTGAGGATGACATATTATCCGCCATGCCCACAACCAGATCATGTTGTAGGCCTTACCCCACACTCCGATGCCACTGGCATAACCATCCTTCACCAGGTCAATGGAGTGGAGGGTCTGGAGATAAAGAAAAGTGGTGTTTGGATCCCTATCACCTTTCACCCAGATGCCTTTGTAGTTAATGTTGGGGACGTGATGGAGGTTTGTCTTTGTCCTATCTTTTTGTCCCCCTTTCTTTTGCTTTCCCCACCTTTTTTATTTGATGATGAAAAATGAAAAACACGTGGTTTAGTGAATCCAGTCCTATATCCCATATTTTTTTTTTGTCAAAGTATAGTTCCTTCTCTATCATCAGCAGTGGTAATCACATACAAAGTTCAAGATCTCCATATCATCAATTTATCACGATGTAAACATATCGTGACTTTTTCTGCTAAACTGATTGGTGGGGTTCAAGTGCTATGTTTCTTTTGTTTTCGTTGGTTCGATAGCTACAACTGTTATTGACTATTCTCCTACATTTCGCTGATGGAGTAAATTTTTTCTACGTACGGTAACACGATTTTACAATGAGCTTGCCTATATTTTAACACAAAATTATTTAATTTGATATTGAACAGAATGAACACAGAATGGATATGTGGCTGCTAATTAATTTGGAGGAGAGAGAAACAACTATGGTTGGCTCAAATTTATCAAGCAATATATATTGCTATTTCCGAGCCGAGATATCCTGTTTACAGTCATTAGTTATTTAGTAGAACCTACTTAATTGCATCAACCAAATTTAAATTCTATAATAATAAGACGAAGAAGAAAGAATACAAGGATTGAGATAAAAAATGATATTGATCGACAACTTTTTAAAATGATGGAATTTTACATGACACCAGGATGACTGGACTAGTAGTACAAGATTTGAATAATTAACATGAGATCATAAATTCGTATTTTATTATTTTTAAAATTTTAATGTAAACAAAATGATGGTTTTTTATGATCACTCATGCTTTCGGTGGTTTTGCAGATTCTAAGCAATGGGGCCTACAACAGCACTGAGCATAGAGCAGTAGTGAACAAAGAAAAGGAAAGAATCTCGATTGCAATGTTCTTCAACCCAAAATTTGAGGCAGAGATTGGGCCTGTGAAAAGTTTGATTAATCCAGACAACCCACCCTTGTTTAAAAGAATGCTGATGGAAGATTACTACAAAGACTTCTTCTCCCGGAATCTCAATGGGAAGTCGCACTTAGAGAAAATAATGAGGATAAAAAGTTTGGATGGGTAAAAGATTAAGAGGTGGTGACTATCGGATCAGGATCTTTGCGTTATGTCTGTATAGTATATATAGCAATCGAAAACTCTTGTGCCTACAAGCCTTTCTACTGTGAGATTATATTCTGCGGGAGTAGTCGCTGCTATGGGGTGAATTTGTGTGACTAATATTCTCATCTTTTATGGTAGTTAAAGTTCAACCAACATATGTCGTACAGATGGTCTTATTTTGTTATATTAAGTCCGAATCAATTGAGAGGTCATGCAAATTAATTAAACTAATATTAGAAAATTTTAGTTTCCATTCGTAGTGTAAAATAACTTGACACTATTTAGCTAGTAAGATTTCAACAAAATAACAAATCATGATTGGTGTTTGTAATAATAGTTAGCTACATATGTTCTATGATTTCTCATTTTAATAGAATTCCGTTGGTGGATAGTGTGAAGTTATTTTAAGGTAGAGGGTAGTTGAGTTCAGCTATTTTACTGATGTGATGATCCATGGTTAGATGCTTATGTAATTTTCTTTTATATTGATAATGCATATAAATCAAATCTGTAAAATATATATATAGAATTTAATTTAAATCCAATGTTAGTGTAAAAAAAAATTACACAAACACTTAATAATATATTGTCATGAGAAATGTTTTATTCAACCACTCACTGGTATAAAAGTAATATCAACAGCATCATGCGATCAAATAATCCCATATATATATAATTTTGAAGCATTTGTGGTGTGAAAGGGATTATTTGATCGCTATATATATATATATATATGGAATGACTCTGTTGTAAAAGTAAGAAGAGAAAATCTGGACCGTATAACCATCAATGGATTGATCAGGAATCAAAATCATTAATGATAATTAATGATTTTATATTTTAAAATCATCATATGATTTTATATTTTAATCTTAACCATTTATGTAAAATCTAACTATCCAAGTTTGCTCCTTCCACTCTCATAATAAGTCACTTCTCTCAATTGAGTTGTTCCCTATGTATAAGAAGAAGTGATATATTTGTTTTAAATGTAAGTCTTCTACATTTATTCTATTGCTACGAAGTACGGACACTAACATGAACACATAACACAACATAATATGGATACGAGGAACACAATAAAGTTGAAAAATTATAGGACACAGTCACAGTATATATAAGTAAAAATTTAATAAAAATGATAAATTATTCAAAATATTATTTATACAAGTTTGACTTAAGTTTTATTTTCTTATAAACTCAAAAAGTTATACATTATTTCATTTTCATAACCGTATTTATATTGTATTTTTATAGTTAGATTAAGAAAAAAGTATATTTTAAATTATATATATAAACTTGTGTCATTAATATATCATGTAAGATTTGACATGAATACGTGTTTAACACATAGATATGGCACTCAAATAGTATATCGTACTTTATAGTTCTATTGAATATATTCTTATAAATAATAAAATTTGATCGATCTAATCATTAAATTATGTAATATTATCTTAATAATTAAATATATTATTTTAAAAAATGATATTTCTAGATATGTAATCTAATAACAATTGAATTGATAAAATTTAATGTCTCATTAAATTATCTCAATCAATTGAATATATCATCCAGGCATCCACCCACTCCATAAATAAGCCAGGAGGATATGGAAGTCATTTGCGGCGGTGCAGCAAGCGAAAATGATGAAGCCGTCCGAGCAGGATTTTCACTGAAGCGGGGTTGACAAAAGAAAAAGTACCGCCATCATAACTTAAAATTAAAAAGGTTCCCGGGTATACAACCCACCTAACAAAAATATTATTCTAATATATAAAAATATATATTTAAGTAAAATATTTATTAAATTATTATTAAATATGATGAATAAATATAAATAATAAAAATTATTATTATATTTAATAATAATAGAGTGTGTATCTAATTTAAATTTCTATTTTCAGATGTTAGAATAAAACTTTTTAAGGATATAAATGGCAATTTAGTTGAATTAGTAACTTGGTTTAGTAATCTTCTTGGAGAGTGAAAAATATAAGCCAACTTCCTATCTTTGATAAATAGAAATGTTAAGATGCTTTTATTTTTTAATTTTGAAAGTTAAAACGCTTTTGAACGCTCTTTATAATGTGTTTTTCAAAGCTAACTTGTGTTTAAACTTGCAAGGCTAACATAATCTTCTATTTAATGACAATAAAGATATAAAATTTATTATCTTTAATATCTATATTCATTATAATCATTTTAGAGTCTAATAATAAATTTATAATATATTTATTAAATACTATTAAAGCTTATTTGGATGTGTTTCTTAAAAGAAATTAATTGATCTTTTTAATTGTACTACCAAATAATATTATTATGATATTTCAAGAACAATAATTTTTAAAGATTTCAAAGAACTCAGCGGCTAAAAAGCCACCACAATATATACTAAGCCAAACCTAAATAGAATAATGCTTGATGGCATAATTTGTCCATTCCCGTTTTATTTTTATTTACTTAACTGCTACTTTAACAACTAATTAAAAATGGGTATCCTATTAAGTTTGCTTTTTAATATCTAATTATAATTAAAAAGTGAGTATCTTAAAACGGCATTAAATTTTAGATGCTAATATATCACTATTTTTTTTTTTTCCTTCCCCTTAGCCGGGTGCCGCGTGTTCTACCGTGGGCACCACTGGAGAATTTTTCACTTTTTGCTTGAGTTGGCCGAAAGTGGTGGTGTTTGAGCCCAAACTAACTATCCAATTTATTCATCCGCACAAGAAAATTTCAGAAGTAATTGCACTGGCATCTACAGAAAAATTTCACAATAAAAGGATTTTCAGCTATATGAAACTTCTTAAGCTAAACCAAAAACTAAAAATGTGTCTTTGCTTTTTTTATTTTGCCAAAGTAAACTCTCAGTTTTGTCGTTGAGAAACATTATTAAAAATATTAGATTCTGAAAAATGAAAAACTCCAAATATGATGATTAAAAATTATAAATATGAACTACATTAGTGTTAAATTATCACATAACGTTAGTTTTAGAATGAGATTAATTTGACCTTGATATTTTTTTAAAATAAAAAGCTATTTTTCTAAGAAATATTAAAGTATCTGTTTTCTTAAACAGAGCTCTTCATGAAATTTTCTCTCTATTCTTATCCCTACTATTATACTATGTGTGTTTAGTTTTGTGTTTACAGAATTGATTTTGAATAGAATTGATTATGTGACAATTAACTTAGTTAGAATTGATTTTGAGATAAAGTGATTTATATTTGGATATCTTTAACTGAAAAGTATTTTGATTGAAAATATTATTTGCATGGTATTAAAAAAATCACTGTAGATGTACAATTACTATAAAGAGTATGATATTTTACTCTTTTTTAATATGTTTAAAATTCTTATTTTAAATAAAATATTTCCATAATTGAGCATAAAATACATTATACTAAACACAATTATTAGATATCATATAATCATTAATTGTTAAATAATAAACATGAACAAAAGATGTTTAATTATAATTGATATGATATAATTCAAAAAATAAATACGAAAAAGATAAAATGATTTATGTTTGAAAATTTGTATTTAAAAAAGGTGTATTTGATAAAATAATATTATGTGAATGATATTAATAAAATCACGTCTAATTAAATAAATATGAAAGTATGTATGAATTATTCATGTCTATTTTTCCATTTTGATTTGACATCTATGTCTAATATAAGGACAAAATAGGAAGTTTACCTTTATAAATTTCTCACCCTCAAAGTGTTGAACTCAGAATCAACAGATGATTTTTTTTATATACTTCTCCTTCAACGTGGATTTGCACGAAGAATTGATTTTGGAAGAAAAAAACCAAACATAATTTTTTATGAGCAAAATCTAATCTAACCAATTTCGCCGGGATTTTGCACCTCTGAACGCACGCTGTATATTATTGCACAAATGTGCTGAACTATCGAGTCTCAATGCGTAGGTGGCCTTAAATTAAAGAAATATATGATGACCTGTGTTACTATAACGCATTATTATAGATGAATTGCAACCTTGATAAATTTATTGTTACCCTGTATGATCACACGTTTTATCATTAAAAACATCTGGTCTTTCAACTAATTTTTTTCGATGTCGAATTTCCTATTACTATTGCAAACACATGGTTGGATTAATTAATTAATTAATTAAAATGACCGTATGTATGTTCATATTGCAGCAATTATTAATCCACGCTAAATCTTAATATAATTCTTGTAAGAACGGTCCCAAAGTCCAAACTGAATACTGCATCTCAATGCAGCATAATTACATAGCGATTCTACCTTTGGTCACTTTGAGCTTTTCCATTCAATGGCATCACCACACCAGGTTGGCTTCTTTGGGGGCAGTGGTTCCATTCTTGGCCTGATGGAGGTGGCCAAGATACAAGAAATGGGAATACCAGAAATGTATCTTCGCCCACAACAAGAACCTCCAATTCGATCCCATGAAACCACTACTCCCTTGCCAACAATTCCCATTTTTAACTTGGAAAGCCTTGTATGTGGAAATGCCACAGACATTGAACTTGAGAGGTTGTACACCGCATGCAAAGAGTGAGACCTCTTTCGGGTTTGTTTATCCTAATCAACATCCTTTCTAATATGCAAGTACTGACAACTTTTCATTTTGCAATCTTCCATATGTGTGTATAGTCATGAATGTAACTATAGAATAATTTGTAACCCCTTGATATGCATAGGCATATTATTATTAAGGGAAAATCTGTCTTAGAGCATCTCTGGTTAAAATCAGAGTAAGAATTCCATGAATAAGAACCAGTAATAAATCCAGAAAATTTAGATGAAGAAAGTAAAGATAATACAAAAATATAATAAAAAGTTTAACACAATTTTTATTTTAATAAGAGATCAAACTTAATAAAATATTAATGGTAAAATATGTATATACCCGTATATTTTAAAACCAGTTTTCAAATTTCAATGGAGGCATATGCCCCCCACACTTAATGAATAGATCCGTCACTAATAAAAGTTAAATTTTTACTCTCTAACCAAACAAATTTAAAAGTTAGAAAATAAGAGTCTATTCACCTTAAATTAATAAATACAGCATGAAAATATACTCGCTTTTTTTTTTTTTGAAGAGGAACGATATTTTAACAGTACAAAGTGAATATCTATTCAGACACCCACTTTATAATTATTGGATATGATAGTAATCCCTACTTTTCCTTAACATTCATCATATCTAATATTTATAAAGTGAATATTTGTATAGAAACTCACTTTTTGAGTGTTAAGATATTATTATCCTTTTTTAATGGTACAGACGCAAATGCACTCTTTGATTTAGGCCAAATTACTTTGGCCCGGAGCCTTTTTTGTATTTCGATTTTCAGTTATGCAGCTATATAATTGTTTTCGTTTCACTTCCAACTGACAAGCGACGACTAGACTGCTAATGCAGCTGGTTAACCATGGTGTAAGCGCTCAGTTGCTAGAGAAGCTGAAACTTGAGATCGAGAAAATTTTTCCAGCTTTCCCGTTGCGGAGAAAGCGAAATACCAAGTCAGACCAGGAGATGCTCAAGGTCATGGAACTGTCATCAGATGTAAGGATCAAAAGCTTGACTACTGGGGACACAGATTTTACATGATAATCAACCCTGTCGAAAGAAGAAAGCCACATCTTTGTCATGAGCTCCCTTCATCACTGAGTTCCTTTCTCAATCTATTCTCTTATACTCTTGATCTAAATTCGATCTGTTAAAAAAACAAGGTCAACACATGTACGAAGAAAACAATGAATGAATCTTAGTGATAGTATAAAGATATGTAAGTGGCTAAGACTGCTTCTGTTGAAAAACAAAAATAAGTAAATACAATTAATTATACTCAGAGTAGCATTGGTAAAAAAAATAAATAAATAAATAATACTTCCTTAATATGACAAATGGATAGATATTTGAAAAAATTTAACAGGTGGAGTGAAACTATATGCAGCTCATTATTTAATTTAATTCTATGGGTATGTGAAGGGTTGCATTGGAGCCGTATTTCTCAGAAACAACGAAACTTATTGGGATGACACTTTTTGGGTTATTAGAAAAAGCCTTAGGCATGGACGTGAAGGAAGTGGAGATCTTTTTGATGATGGTGTGCAATCAGTGAGCATGACATGCTATCCACCATGCCCACAACCTGATCTTGTCGTAGGGCTACACTCTGATGCCAGTGGCATAACCATCCTTCATCAGGTAAATGGAGTGGAGGGTACGGAGATAAAGAAAGGTGGGGTTTGGATCCCTGTTACCTTCTACTCAGATGCCTTTGTAGTCAACGTCGGAGACTTAATGCAGGTTTGTCATATTTCTTATCAGAAAATGCTTCATAACTGGTAAATCTTTAAGAATATTATTATCCGAATTAATTATGTGACAAGATATTATCGAAAAATTTTAAATCTCTTTTATCGCCTTGATTTTTTAATCTAGTCACTAAAATTTTGTCACGTCTCCATCATATTTGAGAGATTTTTTAGCATGATTATTTTTCCTAGCTTTCTAGTAGCACTCTTTTTTATCTCCTTTTCCTTTTGTGCCGATAGCTTTCGATTGGAACTCGAACTTTATTTAATTGAAAAAAAGTTATCAAAGAAAAGCCTTCAAACTTTCCTAATAAAAATCCAAACATGTCATCTTTTTCCTTTAATTTGAAAGAGAAAAGCACTAATCCTAAATTCATAGTCCTTAGCTATCATTTGTGGATTATGTATAAAGTGAAATGATTCTCAATCAGTCATGTTTATAACTAGCGGTGTACCCTTACTACACCACCAATGAACATTACTTTCAGCTACTTTTAAATAAAATTATCTTTTAAAATATATATTAGTTTCATATTTTAATAAAATATTTTTTTATTTTATCAGTATTTCTGAGCAATTAATAAACATTAGTGTAACCTTTTATTTTCATATTTGTGTTTATCTAAATTTAACAGTTAATTTGCAAGATGAAGAATATTTTATGATAGATAATATATAAATGATTAATGTGCATTGTTATAAATAATTAAATATGCACAAATAACACATTTTAAAAATTGTATTAATAAAATTTAAAAATAGAGACAGCCAATAAATACTTGAAAGAAAAAAATTGTGATCTTATAAAAATTAAGTGCATAAGGCTTATACAAAATAACAAAAGAGCTGCAATTTTATTGTAGTTTATATTCAAGATAATTGTTCTTTACAAATGTGATTGACATGATAATACCTTCCATACAAAGGTTCTCTTTCTCTCATGATATATTGTTAAAGTTGTTCACAAAACAAAATCACTAATTCTGCTTAACATCCCATTGACAATGTTTATATATATTTGTTGTTGTTTATCATCTATAATGAATGGTAATATTTAGTGTAAAATTTTGTTTATGTCTCCCACATTTTATAAAGATTTTGGTTTAGTCCATTTTTTTTGTTTTATTTATGTCTTTAACATTTTCAAAACATTTCCATATTGCCCTTTCAATAGAAAAAATATAAATTAGGGGAAAAAAAAAGTTGATGTATAAGTCAAACTACAATTTAGAAAAACTATAACAAAGCATAAAATATTAAATTATCATGTTAAAGGATCATAATAAAACAAAAAATGTCAAGTTTCTATTCATAAATTGAATATCATTTACATTTTGAAAATAATTAAACAAACTAACTTTGCAACAAAATCAAAACTTTAATAAAATGTGAGAGATGTAAATGAAAACTTAACCCACAATGTTTATTCTGTTCATTGATTATTTTTTTTCTTTCTATAATCTAGTTCATTTATCAACAATATATTATTGAATTAACTCGCAAATTTTAAACTTATAATTATTCCAACAAAAGCTTTTGAGGATTTTTCATTACTCAAGAAAATTTATAATCAAGACTAGACACAATTTCTTTATATTTTCGTATGACATTATCAACCCTGTATACAAATAAAATTATTTAAAACAAAAATCAGACAATAATCACTTACAAATTAGCATCACCTATATGGATTCAAATTAATATTACACGAATGGGTCAAATATTTTCTTTATAATAGTAAATTTTTTCAAATTAATTAAATGTAGGTTATTTAATGAAAAAATGATTTCCTTAACTGAAATTAATTGATCAAGTACTAATACTTCAATGAAATAATTCACGAAAACTAAATTACAACATTACTTTTTTCTCATAAACTAATGAATTTCATACTTTCTCTCATTGTAAAGTACTATATATATATATATATTGGTTGATTCATGTTACATTAAAATTTCATAAAACATTTTTTAAACCAAGTCGGTAACTACTTAGTGCATTAGATTAAATTTTTCTATTGCAATTCTTCAAAAATAAATCAAATATTTCAAATCATTTTTCTAATATGTTGGTTAAAAAACTGAAAACAAAATCCACTCACTTCGATCATACAGATGAGAGATAAAAACATGTAAAAACTAATGAAAAATGAAAATAGTGGAGGGTCTTTCGATTTAATTTCTGTACATATTTTGATTAGGTGGCATTCAGTTTTCTTAATTATTTTGACTAATTTGGATTAGATTATTTTAGAGATAACTTTTATTTTAAAAATAAATAATATAAGATTTTTTAAGAACCCAACTTTATTATAGTAATTCTCAAATTCTAAACTACACAAATTAATACCCATACAAATTATCTATATGGAATGGATATGCCTGGTTGAAAGATTTGATTTTTTGGGCCGAAAAATTGATAAGATTTTTTTTTCTGGGAAACCAACTTTTGCATATTAATTCTTAAATTTCAAACTGCAAAAAATATGTTGTCACAAAAGAAGATATTGTAGAAATCATTTATGTGCAAAAATATTTAATTAATTTTTTCAAAGTTTGTGTGCAATTAAATTATTGCAGATTAAATTAAATTTAAACCACAAACTATTTTAACCTATAGTATTTTAAAAAAATTAAGAAATTTAATTTTCTGTGAATGGGTTAATTTTTTCTCAAATAACTTGCCAAATCCTATTCCATTTAAACATGTAAAGTCAAGTTTGGAAAATTATTTTCTAGTTTCAAATAATGTGACATCACAATTTTATATATATATATTGTTTTTCATATTTTTCCAACACAAAGTAGCTAGCCCAAATATCAGTAGCTTGCAAAGGTTAATATAGCCACCTAGTGTTGTGGGTCCGCATGTAGTAACGCCATTAGAGTAGTAGGGTGGTGGGCCTTTAATTAGTTTATTTACAAAAATTTTAGAAGTGAAATGTGGAATGTGAACAAGAGAGCTACAGTGGACATAGGCATTCATCTTTTGTTTTTTATTATTGCTTAATGGTATCCCCAGTCGGCAACCAACCGAGGACTAATCTCTTTCGAGACGTAGAGATTATCAAAGTGGATATCACCTCTCCTAACAAAGCCCCTTTCTATACACACGGTAAAAATCGAACCCCTAACACATGTTTAAAGGACTCAGTTATCTACCAACTGTATCAGGCTTTGTTGGTGGACATAGGCATTCCTTACTTGTATATAGATATAGATATAGATATAGATACCTCTATTGTTGCGTACATGATGCACATGATACAAAATCCAAAATCTCCACATCGTAATGAAGTGAAAACATCCTCTCAGCTTGTATGGTTTCCAAATTTTCCTCCATAACGGTGAGGCTGGATTGAGAAAAAGTAAGATAGTTTGGGTAGTACTTTCACTTTTGTAAAAAGTATATCCCTTTTATAGGAATTGATTCTAATAGAAATAAAAATATTAGATTCTATTTTTCTATCTCACATCAATTCTTCTAAACCCACTTTTTTAACATTATTCTCCAACACAAATCAATTATTTTAAAATAAATTCTCTTACTATCAATTTTTTCAATATTAATTATTTTAAAAGTAATTCACTAAAACCTAAACTGAACAGACCCATACCTTTCGCAGTTGGGTGTCATCAAGTTTCACTGAGTTCACTCCCAACATTGTTTTATCGGAGTAAATTTTACTTGCATATACTGCTATAAGCATTGCTACGCTTACCCCAAAATTGAACAAAATAAGCATTATTTTAGATGCTCTAAATTGGAAGTACACCCTAAAAAATTCAAGTCACAATAATGTTTAGCATTACTATAATTCCGAGCCTCAATATACTTTTCGGATTCATTAGTTAATTATTATTAGTAAATCCTACTTAATTACATAAAACAAGTTTGGAACTACTATAAAAACAATTAGAAGATAGAAACAGAACTTTTGTAGATTATTTATGATTATCCATCACTGATGCTTACTGTCGGTGTTTTAAGCAGATTCTAAGCAAAGGGGCCTACAGCAGCATAGAGCACAAGGCATCAGTGAATAAAGGAATGGAGAGTATTACTATTGCTATGATCTTAGCCCCAAATTTGAGGCAGAGATTGGGCCCGTGAAAAGTTCGATATGTCCGGAGAACCCACCCATGTACAGAAAAAAAGTTGATGGAGGATTACTCCAATGACTTCTTTTCCCCGAATCTCAACGGGAAGTGGAACTTGGCGAAAATGAGGATAAAAAGTTTTGATGGGTAAAATATCAAAGGTTGGTATCAGCTAGAAACTTTGGGGGTAGCATGTTAACTCTGGCCTCTGGGGACCTAAATGATATTCTGTGCGAGACCGCGAGTTTATGCTTGTTAGGTGTGATTGTGTGAATCTGAGTGACTTTTCCTTCACTCCTCGTTTATTAAAAATTTAATCGACACATATATGATGGCGTTTATGAATCATGACTATTAATTGTTTTGTTAAGTTTGAATCAAATGAGAGATCTAAGCACCCAAAATAATCAATAGAGAAATCTAGCAAAATAAGTGAAATTCTTGTAAATTCATTAGGGCTAATTATGAGAAATATAATGTGTTTTGAGTTCAGATGTCCCGACTTCAGGCTAGATCAAAAAAACAAATCAAACCTTTATATTTAAATATTAAATAGTAATTTGACCTGTGGATTTTGAAATTTATTTAAATATTATGGGATGGATGATTTTTCAATACAGGCCCCATAATTAGAATATGGTGTGGATGAGGGGAGAATGAGTGGGGAAACATACCTACAGCAGCTCCGGAGAAGACCTACCTCGCAGCTGAAGCAAGAATTTTTGAGGCCATTGCTATGAGGTGGGGCCTGAGTCTAGCAGTAGACACGTCCTTCCGGCATATTGACGTGGAGTCTCATTGCTTGGTTCTGGTGGATGTAGTCCATGGGAAGAAGGAATACTCGACTTACTTGGCTGACTTGGCCCGTGACTGTAAAGGCATAGGTGCTGTGCTTGGCCATTGCTCTTTTTTCCATACCAAGAGGGGAGCCAATAAAGTGGCCAGTTGGGTTTTGTTTGGTTAGAGGATGACCCAATTGAGGTCCCAAACATCGCTCACGCAGATGTAGCTCAAGTTATCAATCAATAAATCCTCTGCCTTTACCCGTCAAAAGAAAAAGAAGAAGAAGAAGAAGAAGTATACCTGAAAGTTAGATTAAAATAAACAATATCAAACATTAAAAATTATAATGGTGTCAAAGCACCAGCTATCTCCTTGACTAACAAGACGCACACGATCCATGAAAACATTGCTGCATCGCATTCCTTGAATCAATATAAGAAATCAACAATACACTTCGTCCACATTTCATGAAAGCACTAATATTAGATGTTACTACCATATCTTTTTTTTCTTTCATCTCAGAATTTCATATAATCCTTCAGAACTCAAAATTCAGTAACATAATATCGACAGAAGGGTACCAATTATTTCATATCCTTTACCTTTCAATAATTTTGGCCTTTGAAATCCACACAGCCAATTAATGAGATGCCAACAAAAGCATAAAGTGGACTCTGAATTTTGTATAGGAAGAAGTCATTCATTTTTACAGGTGAATGAATGTGAGGTTCCCCAAGAGCAGCCATTGGCATAGAAATCTCGCTTCCTTAGCTGTAACACTCAGAAAAAGACGTGCTTTGCCTTTGGTGACCTCATCAGCCATTCTGTATTTGATTTGATGCAACCATAATGCACTCTGTCAAACCATGGAAAACGGAAATATGTGAGAATGAAAGAAAAGATGATGAAATAATATTAAAAAAAGTCACGAAATTAAACAAAAGTGTATTTCTCTTTTTATCTTATCTACTAGACATAAATCCATTTCAAACCAACCCAAAACTTGACCTCCGAATCATTCTATGAGAAGCACAAAGTATCTCATAAAAACAATAAGCATAAATAAACAGAGCACTGAAATGAAGATGGATTGCAAAAGAACAAACTTAAAATGTCAATAGCAACTGAGGCTATTATTTATAACCTACAGAAGAAAATTATCACACAACGGGGTTGAAGAAATTGTAATATCTTTTTAAATGCGTATGAATAAAAACCGGACAAACTAAACCAGACATGGATAAAAATCCAGAAATCAAGATGAAAACTCAGGCTACTGAAATTTTAGAAATTTACAATAACCAATGTGCAGAAAAGCAACAATTTCAAACTTCAGCATGAAAAACGAGAATCCAAAAAGATTAAACTAGACAACCAATCTATGAGACACTATCTATGACTGACAACAGTGAAACTTAAAATAGTTTCCCCAATGAGAAAGAAAACATTCATTTATTGCCAAATAGCCAATAAGAAGATATGGAATTGGTACCATACACAAAAAACTAGAGGCAACTTCAGCAAGAACAAGCACAACAAGATACATAACTTAGCAGTCTGGATTCTGGAACATCTTGAGTTCTCTGAGCAAAACTCAAAGTGAAAGAGTATAAATAATTAAAAGCAGTAAGGGATAAAGTGAAAATTTTCAAGTTGTCTGAGCAAAACAGTGCAAGTAGGAGGTCATGGGAGAATGAACCACAAAGTTCCTAGAAATATATGCCAGCAAGAAAATAAAATTAAACCAGCTTACAAAAACCAAACACAAAAGAAAGAAAGAAAGCATGAAACCATGTGGATATTCCAGGTCAACAAAAGACCAAGAGAGAGACAATGATTGTCCACAATTTGTCACACATGCTAAGCTGCCTCATATCCGAAGCTCAAAACAATCCTCCCACCCACTCTCTCACTCTAAAATTCTTACAGCAATAAAGAAATTCAGAAATATAAAGTGTTCACATTTCTTTGTTATTTCTAGATGGTTCATTCCCTATTCTAAATCCCTATGGGTAGCATGTAAGAATAAACATTTTCAATCGATTTCTATAATTATTCCGTTGTAACTGTGGAAAGACATAATGTTACTTTCAAAATATGCGTAAGTATCAAAAGGCACCTTTGGATCATCAGAAAGTGTAGCAAGCTTCCTGGTTCATGCCACTTTCTCTTAAAGGGGGTATATGAGCCGAAGAGCCAAATAAAGAAACACAATCGTCTTGATCAGTCAGTGTTATTCGATCTCTTCAGTGAACCAATTTTCATTGCTTGTCCTCCCCTATAATTGTTGTAAAAGGGACAGTGTTTCGGGATAATGATATATAATCAAACGGTACCCGTGTAACTTCATCCTGCCAATAAGATCAGCGAAATTTGTAAACTAAGATATTTCCATGCCTCTCCTTGTTTGAAAGGATATATCTACGAACTAGTTGTCAAATTCACAGTTCAACTATCAGTCTATCAGTATGTCACTGGAAAGGCTAAGATAGGTCAAAATGTGAACAGAAACAATAAACTAAACGACAGAACCTAGAATAAACAAGACCATTACCAGGAAAAATGAGTTTTCTTGCTCAGAATCGCTCACCAACAGAAAGAAGCTTCAGACACGTTTACTATAATTTGTATATGCTACGGTGCTACCAGATGTCTCTACAAGTACAATTACCATTCCAAAATCTGTGGTATCTGTTGACATCCCTCACAATAATTTCCCTTTCTAAAATTCTGGTTATATACTTAAAAGCTTCATGACAATCCTTACAGATCCTCAAATTCTTCACAATCCTCAACGGCTTCCCTGCTGGTGCAGATCCACACAACACTCCAAATGCAACAGCCAACTTCTCACTGTGACACCAAAGAGCTTCCTTTCTCTTTTCCTCCTCAACGTTATGCAACGACTCATCCCAAATAGGAACATATCCCAATTTCTCAATCTCCTTCATAAGCTCCTCCAACTTCTGATAAATTTCCACTGACCTATCATGCTTCCAATCCCCTGCCACAAAAACATGAACTTTTCCCTGCACTTCAATCCAACTACTCCCTCCTTTTTTCTTCACCCTCCTGTCTCTCATCAGCTTCCTCAATTCTGCAACATCATCCCACCTTCCTGCAGATGACAACACATTAGCAGCAATAACATAAGCCGAGTCATCATGAGGCTCAAGTTCCAACACCCTCCTAGCCATAGACCAAGCCTTATCAGCCTCACCATGAAAAGCACAAGCTGACAGCAAAGCTCGCCAAACAGCTGCATCCGGCTCATAGGGCATCGTTAATGCTATCCTCTCTGCACGCTCCAATTGTCCAGCACGGGCCATTGCACCCACCAAACATGTATAATGCTCCAGAGTCGGCTCCAAACCATAATCTTCTTTCATCCTCGTCAACCAATGATCAATCTGAAGAAACATCCCAGCATTATATAGTGTTGTCAAGATTGCCAAGAAACTATACTCATCCGGCACCAGTCCCCGACCTTCCATTGAATCAAGCAATTCAAAAGTAGACTTATGATCCCCTTGTTGTGCATAACCAGCCATCATAGCATTCCAACCCACCACATTCATCCAAGGCAAATTACCCTCAAAAACCCGCCTTGCATCCTCAACAACGCCTGATTTACCATACCCATCAACGAGAGCACTACCCACCACCACATTCGAATCAAACCCAGCAACAACCGCATGCCCGTGTATCATTCTACACTGTTCCAACGCAGCGAGCTCAGCAGCAGCACGCAGACCCCCTGAAACACTATGCTCAGTGGACGCAAAACCACAACGCCTCATGTCAGCAAAGACAAACAATGAATCCACAGAGAGGGAATTCTGAGCAAGGCCCACGATCATGGCGGAATAACAGACACTGTCTCTGTGGGGAATTTCGTCGAACACCTTGCGTGCGTGGTTGGGCAAGCGGGACTTGAAGTAGAAGGCAAGGAGAGCAGAGGCGGCAAAAGGGTCGCTGGATAAGGAGAGCTTGAGGGAGAGGGAGTGGAGGGAGAGGGCGAAGGAGAGGGCGGAGAGGGAGGCGGAGGTGCGGAAGAGGGAGGCCAGGGTGCGGTGGTTGGGGAGGGAGGGTTGGCGGAGCATGGAGAGGAAGTGGCGGAGGGAGAGAAGGGTGTTGGAGTGGGCGGAGATGAGTGCGGTCCATGAGACTACGTTGGGAGAAGGGATTTGGTTGAACACGCGGACGGAGTAGTGGGACAGCAACTTCGATTTGGAGTAGAGGGTTACGAGGTTGTTGAATGTGGCGAGCTCGGTTGCCGGGAATTTTATGGCACGTGCGTGAACCACGCGGGGGTCGGAGTTGGGCGGAACACACGGCCGCGGTGGCGTGTTGAGGTCGTGGTCTATTATTAAGTCCTTCACCTCCATGTTGCTTAGTGAGAGAAGAAGGGGTGTTGGGAATCAACCTACGAGGGTAAGAGTTGATGTTGTCGGTGATTTCCGACGATGTTGTTGAGAGTGTTGTGTTGTTGACAATGACATGGGCTTCAATGGCGACGGCGGCCGCGTTATGTAACGTAATGTAGCGTTGTGTGATGTTGTCTTCTCTTCTCGTTCCGTGTTCTGTGCCAGGTGGCCGTGGATCCTGGGTTTAAGGATTTTGCGTTTGGGCTTTCTTTTCTTTTTTTAAAAGATAATAATATTTTAATTTTACTCAAATAACACTCGCACTTACGTAATTTTTCAAAAGAGTAATATTTAATATACAATAAAATTACACAATTAATACATACTATATATTTTATCATAATTAGATGTGATGAGTAAATGAAAAAAATGGGGATCATACATCAAATCTAATGATGATAAGTTGTGGGGTACATTAAAATTGGACAATAAACGTTAAAACTCACTAAGTACTAGGAAAAATCTAAAATGACAAACAGGGTGCGGCCGATAGACATACAACAAGGTTCTAAAAATCAAATTAGGTATCAAAACGGTCAAAATAAGGATTCAGAAATTCAATCGGGGGTCTACCTAGAATATAATCGGCATATAATAAAATATATATTTATATAAATGTATAAGAATATTAAATAAAATAATTCATAAAATATAATGAAAAATTTAGTAATATATACTTGCATTAGTTAAAAATGATATCAATTACTATAATTGTACACTTTACTTCTTTAAGTTTAAAATATAATTAATTTAGCTATTCTTTAAGTATCAATTAGAACTAGAATAAGGTCTAAAAATACAACTTTAATAATATATATTGTTAATTTATTTGCCTCTCAAAACTTTTTTTATGTGAAAAAAGAAAAGGTTTAATTTTGATGTATTGACAGTGTAATACTTTTTTATACTGTTATCCAATCAAATCTCTTCTTTTATATTACTTTTTAAGTAGTGGGGTGAAAAAGTAACTATATTTATTGATGTGTCATTACATAATTAGATGAATGTGTAAAATTTATTTACACTATTAGTATATTCCAATTAAATCCAAAAAGAAAATAAAAGAACAAATGAAAGACAAAACTTGCCTCAGAAATAAACTTTCCCTTCTGCGACGTTGAACATGGGGATTATGTGCTTCACATCGCGGAAGCTACTTGCTTCTATCATAAAAGGAGAAGCAAGCTGTCACGACCCGACTTGGGCTCGTGACCGACACGTGGGGAATCTCATCCCCACGTAAGTCTCATGACCTCTGAGTCTCTCTATATGCATAAAATAATATACTTTTCATTCTGAATCATAACTTTCTCTAAAACTCTATATAAACTATATATCTGGAATTATAAAACTGAATTACTTAATATATGAAGTTTTGAAAACCTCTTAATCATACCCTGAAAATCCATTCAACGTGTGAACTGAATCATAAGTAAATCTCTAATTTATTACATAAACTCTAATCAAATTCTATAATTTCAATTCCATAATTATGAACTAAAAGTATACATAACTGTTCATATACTTAAAATTAAATACATAGTCTGAAAATAATGCATGGTTCGGATCCTACCTGCACATTTATTGGAGCACTATACTCTAACAAGACTCTAAGCTAAACCTTACCCCAAAGTAAGACTCATTGCTGAAAACAATTGTGTCTGCCAAATCGAAGTATAGGCTACATCTGTACCTACAACTATGAGGGGGAAGGGAGACGGGTGAGTCAATGGACTCAGTGAGTAAGCTCTCACCCATCACCCACATGGGACAACAACAACCATATATAGATCTACATGCACTGGAAAAATGTTTCCAATATTTACATAACATAGCTACTCAACATTTTTCATACCATAGATTCACAAACAAGCATCTCTAAAACCATAATCTATTACAAACCATTTGATATTCTTGTATATAATCTAATAGAAAATATATCTCTGTATTCATAAATTCATAGAAAAACATCTCTAAATTCTTACTTCAGCAAGAACTTCATCATTTCTCATATATATAATATCTCTTAAATCAAATATTCTCTTAAAACATTAATAATCTCTGAAAATCATTCATACTCTCCGAAAACATAAATAACAGTACTCTACTAGAGAAACAGGAATCTATGCTCTATGGTTCTTCAAGAACCGAAGATGTTGTGCTCTATGATCAATTGGGATTTAATGTGGATGCCTAAATAGGTTCCATTCTCTGCTCTATGAGATTGTCCTCTCAGGACAAGTTGGTACCAAGGTTAACAATCGGGTTCAGCCGTTAACTCGCTATCTGTTTCTCTATAGCTACCGTCTAGTCTCTAATTCAATAAACATATTATTTTCTCTAAATCTCTGTTATATACTCTAATATGCGAATCAAACTCTTTCATACATAATTACTCTATTTCTTAAAATCATTAAGATAATTCATAAAATCTATAGATATAATCATACTCATACTTTAACTCTTTATAAAACCGTTTAAATATGAAAACTCTTGAAATTCTAAAAACTCGGGACTCATATAAGTCTAACAACCTGACTTTAGCATAACTGTGATTGTGAAATCATGCCCAAGGGATCACCTACTTGCAGGCATTTAGATTTCAAGCTCACAGAATATGTATCTGGTAGTCACTACGAATTATACTGAATTCCATATTTTTGGAATATCACAAAACTAAATTTTCTAAAATCTCATTTCTCAAGATAACCTCTTTTACAAATTAATAACTCTAATAACATAGATTAACATGGAAATGTTCAAATCATGAAATCTCTAACATTATAATAAAATGTCTCTGCTCTATATTCTTTGCCAAAATATCTTAACTAGTACTGTAAAATCATATTTCAAAATCTCTAGTCTTGAGATATAAGTATGTCATAACTTGTGAAACATTTTAGATATACTAAAAACTTATTAAATCGTATACTCTCGCACTAATTCTCTTCATGAATATGTATAAAACATTTTCATAGCACTCTATACATCAATCATGGTCCCATGGTTTTGAAAAACACGTTTTCATGCCAAGAATCAAAATCATATACTTCTAGTTTTGTCATCACTTGTAAATACATGTCTAAATCATACTCTCATATTAACTTATTTCATATTTCATAACCACAATGCAAGAAATACACTCATAATGCTTAAACTAAGGTTATGAGATCAAATCCACTTACCGTTTGGAGTCGGGAGTATGTGGGCACCACCAACTTGACCTCTGAAGCATGCAATGGCACCAACAACTGTCATAGAGCAACATTGACTCAAGATTAGTCTCCGCTAATCTCTAAAAAACTCTAATCTAGCTCTAACAACATTGAGGGAGCACCCCCACTTGACAACAATGGAGAAAAACAACAACCCAAACCAAGAATATGAAAGAATGGGAAGAACAGAGACATAATCTATCGACATAAACATACCTTGAAGCTTGGAAATGATTGATTGCAAAGGATTTGAGAGAAAAGGGGGTTTAGGGTGTGTTTATGTGTGTGTGTTTCTGCTTCTGATTTGAGGAGAGGGAGCCCGACGGGTTCTTAAAAATGCCAAAAATGAAACGGCGTCGTTTCATTGATACTGTGCTGTCACTCGCTTTTTCTAAAAAAATGAGAGGAAGGCCTTTTGGATTTGATAAAACAATAATGGCCCAGCCACAATATTTTATTTCAACACGGTTAAAATTTTTCAAACACACAAGTTGCTAATCGGTTTGAAGTGGTATCGGTTCACCAGTTGTGCCAATTTTTGACCAGTTTTTAGATAAGTGGTTTTCCTAGTCTAACTGGATCGAACAAGGCACTGGATCCTAGTTCAACTAATTGAATCGGCCCACCTGGTTCGATTTTCAAAACCATGACGTATAGTACTAATGCTCGTTAATTGAAGTGAAAATTCATTAATTTCTTACATTATCTTTATTTTTTGTTGATAAGTTGAAATTTAGATTGAGGAGAAAGTCTAAGTCTAGGGATCAAAGAATTGAGTTCAATCATAGTGGAATATGAGCAAAAGGTTATTTACCAAATGAGCTAACTCTTGGCCTTATATCCTGGCATTATGAGAGTTTTAGTTATTTAGTTGAACTTTTGTTTGTGTTTTTCTTTTTAATTTGTAAATCAAAAAGTTTAATTTTTAATTTTTTAATCAGTTATTTATAATAATTCTTTATTAACTTAAATTTTTATTCACAAAAAGAAGTAAAGCTAATGGATTTAATTTAAAATGTATTTTCAATGTAAATTTTTTTTATACTATCATTCAATCAAATTCATTCATGTATTTGATTTTTGAAGTCAAACTTATTTTAATTATGTGTCAATATATAATTGAATGATTGTATAAAAAAATTAGTTATTACATCAAAATTTAACTCAAAGTATATTGTTTAATAATCATCTAAGAATAATAATTTTGAAACGTGAAATAAAACCTTGTGTATGTATATAAAATTCAAATAGTAATTATTAATAAAATAAATCAAAGGAGTGCATTTTCATATTTCTTTATATTGTCATGTGAAAATTACACTTTACCGCCTCAACTAGATCATATGTACTTTAAACCCTAAATTTCAAATATATAATTTGACCTCCTAAACTTTTTGATTGTGCAATTTGACAGTTTTGCTAATTTTTTTTATCAATTTTTACCAAAAAATCACATATTTAAAAAATTTTAAGGTATGAGATTACATATTTAGCAGAGTTTAGGTGGCCATTTTACACATGTTGGAGATATAGTGCATTTACTTTAGCTAAAATGCATATTTGTGAAGGTTTAAGGCTTATAATACACATGATTTATAATTAAAGGGGCAAAATATAATTTTCTCTATTATTAATATCTATAATGAATTGGTTTGGATGAGCTTTTAGAACAAAGATTTTGTTTTAATTGATCTTTTTAAATAGCATCCTTTGAAAAAAGTTAAAGTTGTTTTATTTATTGTTTCGCTAGTAAAGTTGTTTTATGTTTAAATGTAAATTCAGTTTATATTTGGATATAATATTGAAATATCTTCATTTATTATGAAAGTTTTGTACTTTTTTCTAGTAATTCTTATTTTACTGAAAAAAAAACTTAATAAACATGTAAAAAATAAAACAACTATTTTATCAAAATAATAGCTCGCAAACGAGCACAATTTCTAAAAAGTTTAATTATCTTGTAGGTTCCTACAATTTTACTCAATTTTTAATTATGTTTGTATAATTTAAAACTTTTTAACTATATCCGCATAGTGTATGAAATTTTTCAATAAAGTTCCTGTCATTATAAAAATATGAAATATTCTATTTCCATAAGAGAGTGAAGAATGAGATGGAAATAAAATATTCATGGAGTATTCTGTTCTTTATAATAACAAAGACTCGATTGAAAAATTCATACATTATAAGGATCTATTAAAATAATTTAAATTACAGAGATTTAATTAAAAATTGGATAAAACTATAGGAATTTGTAGAATAGTTAAACAATAGACTTTTATGCTACATCTTGCCAAAAATAGTTAAACCTTTCTAAAATACATCACCAAATTTGTATGTTACATCTTGCCAAAAAATGGACTCCTGGTGTGTCTCTGGGAGGATAACAAGAGAGGGATTGAAAGGAAATGATATGACTAAACTTTAATGAACCTTGTACCAATTTGAAGAGAAATAGAATGGCTAAGGAGAGATACCACTCAATCTCAAAATTTTGTCCCTCCAAGTTGGAGGTCAAGAGGGGATTGTCCCTTCCTTCCTCATCAAACTCAAAACATCCGAACATGTAAGTATCGCAAGATGTGTTCCACTCCACTCCGTTATTAGTCTCCATCCCGTCATATATGAAACTCCCCAATATTAGTTCAGATCACAACCCGTTTTTGTTTTCATTTACACAGTAAACATCTCATTTTTTTCTCAGTCAAAATGTTATATATATATATATATATATATATATAACAAATTTGAGCTGATCACTGCTAAGTCCTTACAAATTGAGACTTCCTAAACATTGCTGCATCGCGATGCCATGATTAAATATAAGAAATCAATAATAGACTCCATACACATTTCATGAAAGCACTAATAGATGCTGCTACCATATCTTTTTTCTCTTGTTTCTTTCATTTCACAATTTCATATAATCGTTCAGAACTCAAAGTTTAGATAACTTTGCAGTAACATAACATCTACAGAAGAATGCCACTTATTTCATATTTTTGACCTTTCAATAATTCTACCTTATGAAATCCGGAAAAGGTATAAGCGAACTCTGAATATTTTGCATAGGAAGAAGTCATTCATTGTTACCGGTGAAGGAATGTGAAGTTCCCTGAGAGCGGCCATTAGCGTGGAAATCTCGTTGCCTTGGCTGTAACAGTCAGAAAAAGGCGCGCTTTGCCCTCGGCGACCTCATCAACCTTTCTGTATTTGATTTGATGCAACCATGTATAATGCAGTTAATTTGTCAAACTATGGAAAATGGAAATAAGTGAGAATGAAAGAAAAGATGAAGAAAAAATATAAAGTCGAGAAATTAAACAAAGTTGTTTATTTCTCTTTTTATCTTTTTTCTACTAAACATAACTTATTCCAAGCCAACCCAAAACTTGGCCTCCAAATCATTCTATAATCTATGAGAAGCACAATGTATCCCATAAAAACAATAGGGATAAATAAACAGAGCACTGTAATGTAGATGGATTACAAAAGAACAAGCTTACAATGTCAATAGCAAGTTAGTGACTGAGCATACACGCAACCTACAGAAGAAAATTATCACACAGAGGGATTGAAGAAATTATAATCTCTTTTTAAATGCATATGAACAGCCAAAAAAAAAAAAGCAAAATTAACCAGACATGCATAAGAATCCAGAAATCAAGATGAAAGCTTAAGCAACTGAAAAACTTAGAAATTTTCGGTAACAACTATGCAGAAAAGCAACAATTTCAAACTTCAGAATGAAAAAGTAGAGAACCAATCTAGGAGACACTATCTATGACTGACGATGTCTTATGTGGGAAACTGAGTTTGGGACGATATGGTCCTCATAATATGGAATAAAAGTGGAGTAGAATTATTATATTTAAACTTTAAAGCAACTGAAATTAATTGCAGAACATTTCTCATTTCTCAGCCCCTCGTAGCGGCCGCCCCTTCTCTTTAGTCCCTCACGGTTGTGCAACTTCCCATTCTCCTCTTCTCATGCCATTTTCTATAGCATCTAACTATCTATAAATCAAGTTCATTTTTGTTCATGAACCAAAATAAGGTTCACTTTTTTTCTTCAGACCCATTATTTTATGTTCAAAAAATTTCACACTTCCACTGTTGGACGTTGGGTATCATGAGATAGTGAGAAGGGAGCTGTTATTTTGGGTGGGGGAAGGGTGTGCTGAACCAGATTTCGACGACAACATTGGACTATTTCAACAACGCATCACTCACCCTACACCCTTTCCAATCCTCTGCCAGACACCCCTTCTCATCGGCCCTCTGTTAGCACCTCGCAGATTGCAACGCCATGTTGGTTTGTGGTTTTCGGTCGTAGCTAGATCCGCCGTCCCTGTGTGACCGTCGATCTCTTACGTCACTTCTTGCCGCCGGGCTACTAACGTTGGTCGGAGTCAATGTCATAGGCGGTGGTAGCCAAACCTTCACTTTCCACGATTATTATAACTTCGCCCAGACCCAAAAAAACTATGGCTAACTGGACTATGGACTAGAGCAAGTCAAAAAGGACTCTATTACAGGGGTCAAATTGAGCTTAATGTAATAATTTCAGTAATTAATGATCCTTAACAGTAAAATTAAAATGACAAAAGGAAAGGAAATGCTTAGCCCCCATTCCTGTATCGTCCCCAAAAGTTCCATTGACGGACAAGAAAGAGGATCAATTCATCAATAGAGTATTCCGGCACTCTCTCTCTCCCCAAACCAACAAACAGACAAACACACCACTTCCAAACTCTTTGCTGGGATATTTACCATGTTAGATCCACGCACAACCTCTAGCCTTCGCACCTGGTTCCGCCGGAGCACCGGGACGACCACGGAAAAGCACTACCAATGTCGTGCTTTGTTGTTCCAGCCAGGCGTGGGTTCAGTTCAGCCCAAAAATAATGTAACACTTGGAAAACAAAATGAAATAAAAGGATGGCAAGCTTGTCTCCAAATTTAATTTTAAATAGGGAAAGATCTAGATTTTACTGGAAACTATCACCCGATAGGACTAGCAAGTCCAGCAACATCAGATGACTTTCCTTGCAAATAAATTTAGAGTATGACTGCCTTGGGAAATATTGCTTGTTTCTCACTTAGATGGTGAAGGGTTATTTAGCAATTAAAATGGGGATCATGATATGGTCCGAAACGTATGTCCAACCACTCTAACACCACCCTTCAAACAAGGAGAGGCTTGGAAATATTTTAGTTTACAAATTTAGTTTGTTGTTTTCTCTGTGGTTATTGCAGGCAACTAGTTAGATGTAGTTTATAGAGGGTGGACACTGGACAGTACTCCACCAAAACTACCTGGGAGTAGGCACGTTATTATCCTATTGCAATCTCTGTGAAGTAAACCTCTTGTTTGAGAAGTCCAAGGAATTGAGTTTCACTGACCTCTTCCTTCAGCAGCATCATGAAATTAAAATTAAGCTCAATTTTAATCGTTATCAAAGGCAAAATGACTTGTGTTGTCTGATGTACCCAACAGAGCAGATTGTGAGCGCATGTCCAAGCACAAATATAAGTATAGTAATGAGTGTTCATCTTTATTTACGTATGTATATTAAGAAAATAAATTGAGTGAATTTAAAGTTGGATAAATTTAAATATATTTTACAATCCTATTTTTATTCTTTATTTCAATATTCTCTCTCATACTTAATGTGTTCACTAACTCCCCCTCATTCCTGAGGATATTGAGGAAAAATACAATTAATCTTGCTTATAATTTTTAAAAGAATAAATAATAGTAAAAAATAAAATTTTATAGATTGATATTTATTAGAGAATAAAAGTAGCATATGGTTTTTTTTTTTTTTGGTTACAAAGCATATAGTTTTTACTCCACTATGGCACACACTATACATGTCCAAATGGCAAGTCCAATTTGTTTTTGGATTAAAAACAACTAATAGAAGTTGTTCATTTTTCCCGCTAAGCTAGGGGCCTAAGATGAGTTTGAAGGTCTACTCACCTGGGCTATTTGGTCCGCATGCTTTGGAGAAAAGTTGGAAGTATCTAGGGCTAGGGATCAAACCATGAGGAGCCCAATTTTGACCCAAAAAAACATAGGGAGCTTATTCGAACAAAAATAAAAAGACATATAGAAAGCAGAGGGAGTCCACAACATTTCAACAGTGTCTATGGCGTACAAAAAGAGATTGAATCTACGACTTCGCTGCTCTCAGAGGCAGTCTACAGTAATTTCTTTTCATCACATTACACAGTGAGCCCAACAATAATCTATGCTAAGTGGAGTAGAACTTTTCTCCACATATTTTTAGTTTGTTCATGCTTTTCATTCTTTATCAGATCGGACCTAAAGAAGAAAAGAAAAAAATCTTTATGAAAAACAATTTGTCATGCTTTTCCTTTCTCCCTCATCCAACCAAATTAATCTGCTCTTTTTATTTCCGGCGCATCAAAAAAGAGAGGAAAAAAGTAACACTCCTCTCTCAATTGTCTCTGCAAAAATGCAAATCAATTTCAATTAGAACACTCCAAATTAGCGACACTTATAGCCACAGGCACCCGCTCGCTAAAGTCTAAAATCATGGGCTGGCATCAATCAATAAACTATACCAAAAAATGGTTTTCCATTCCACTATAGTTCTACTATTCACATCTACATGTTTATTTCTTCATATTTTACTTATTAAAGTATTAAAAATGTGTCCTATACTAACACGTATTACTATTTTAACATCCAAAAATAGGTGTTTAAGTAAGATACTCACTTTATTATCATTGGATGTTACGAATGAGTAAAAATAGTATGAACCATCATCTTATTCAATAATGATAGAATGAGCGTTTTATTTGGACACCTATTTTTAGGTATTAAAATAGTATTAATATAAAATATGTGTACTATAAATAGGAATTGATGTTTATTATGTCCGTTATAGTCATAGGTAGGAGAAAATATCATTTATCTAGTATAATACCTTCTATATAAATATTTATAACAACACTAAGTTGTTAGTTTTAATTTATATTAATTGATAGAGTTTAAATATGCTCATTATTAAAAAAAAATGTTACTTTAATATAACCAATCTTTTAATGATTCACAATTTTGGTTTTCCAGGATTTTTATAATAATTAATATGTCATGTTCATGTATATTAATATTATAGTCATAGCTTTAAATTCCTTACAACGTCATTTTTTTTTTTTTTGCGTATTAGATTTTTATTCTAGTTTACATTTAAATGTTTTGTTTTCACATAATTTTATGTAAACAAATTCTAAGTCTACGAGTGGCAAAATGCTCAATAGTAAAATAAAAATTAACATTAACATTTCAGTTTGTTTTCATGACGTGTTTTTTTTTCCCTGACTTATTGCAAATATGAATAATGATAAGATATTTAAGAAATTGAATAAAAATTGAAGATTGTTCTTATTCATTACCTAACATGTTTATGAGGTTGAAACATTTATGAGTAATAGTCTATTTAAATTGTAACATAAATGAAAAGAAAATATACTTTTTTTATTTACCTATTTCTACCGAGGATATATAGAATCCACGTGGAAGTAGCAATAGTTCTCACTTTTAACTTTTTCTTTTAAAACAAATTTTGTTTAGGTGCAAACACTAATTCATTTTTATAAAATATATTATCTATTATCTTTTTCTATTTATTGTTTTCTTTGAATTTTTTTTCTTTTAATGAAAAAGCTAATAAATGTAAATGAGTTAGGATCAAGTTACATCGGTGTGATTATAAAAAGATGTTACACAATTGAATAAACATTTATTGGGATAATTTTTTACAAACTCTACCGTTAGATTAAAAGCTCACATCATATAGATTTATTTTGTAAAATTTTAAATTAATCTAAAATTATTTGGCATAGTTTTTATATATATCAAAATTAACATAATATATATACTTTGAAATGAACAAGAATAAGAGCTACAATATTGCATTACTATTGATGTTCAGTTTTTATAAAATTTAACACAAATGATCTTTATGATGGGTAATTATAATTCAACAGTTAAATCAACAAAAAAATTATTTTATTAAAAATTATAAGTGGTGTAACTTTGCTTAAAGTTACACCAGTGTGACTTGATTATGCTTGTGTATATATATATATATATATATATATATATATATATATATATATATATATATATATATATATATATATATATATCATATATTATTTATAATTCCTAGCCCTACAAATTAAATAGAGTGGGGCTAAACAGGCTGAGACACCATAATAGTAACTTAACCCATTTAAGATTGACTAACGCGCTTAAATAATTGAGCCCTTAAACCTTTTTTAAAATACAAAATTATGGAAAAAAAGGTAAAACAATTTTAAAAAGTAAAAAATCAAAGTTTTGAAATAAGAATTACAAAAGATGAAAAATAAAGTAAAAAAGTGAATATTTAACTTAAATATTGTATTGTAAAGCAGTCAAACTTAAATTTTTAAAATGCATAAATGAACAAATAAATGTTTGCTAATTTATAAAAATTAGTTGCCAGCAAGTGCACCCGGTCAAAAGTAATAATATAATGAGTATGAGACTATCGTCCCACTAGGATTAAAATTCAATTGCCAATTCAATTACACACTTTACTATTAAGGAAAACATGAAGTAAATTAATTCAGCAATTAAAATAAATCTAAACTGGCAAGACTAAAATAAGTTGAGAAGAAATATAGATGGAAGACAAATGTTAGGAGTTGTGTAATACCTCGGTCCATGTGTCTCTAGACAAGTCTAGTACGACTTTAGAGTCCTCCAGGACTTGCCCGTGTTGCCGAAAAGACCCCAGATGCATGAAAAACTTTTAAGATGTAGAGTTTAAATTTCTGACACCGGTATAGAGGTTAAAGACTATTATAGCAGTCAGGTGCAAGTTTTTCTGGGTGTTGGGGTTGTTGTCAATCATTATAGCGATCATACGTTCATCAAAGCGGGACCACTATAGCGGTCTATAACCGCTATAATGGTGCCCCTCAATGCCAGAAAAGTGCAAAATCACATAGTTTCGATTAGTGACCCCTCTACCTTATATAAACTTTTCCTTCACTCGTGAAACACCCCAAAATCCGAGAACTCTATGCTCTACCTTTTCCTCCTACCTCCTCACTCTCAACCACACTCAATCATACCTCTCCCAAGCTCCAAGTAAGGATTTAGCTATAGTTTATGATAGATTCTCTTCCTTTTTTCCTCCTCTATGTTGTGGGTGTTGTAGTTTCTCATTGTTACCAAGTTTGAGTACTCCCTCAATATCTTTAGAGTTGCCCTAGTATGTTTATGGTATGCTCATGAGTTGTTTATGATTTCATAATAGTTGTTAGTGTCATTCCAAACTTCCAAGGTCAAGTTGATCCGGCCCTAAATAGTGAATGAGTTTAAAATCGTGACCTTATTTTCATCATTTGAATTATGTTCGTAGCATCATGGTTCCTAAACACGAATTTACAAATGAAAATATGACACAGATATGATTTTGCAAATGATGCCAATCTAGCAAAAATTATGAGACCTTAATTTGAACAAACCATGAAATATGTTTTAGAAAACTATGGGACCATGATTGATTGTTATATGCCATGAAAGTGTTATATATTATATGCTCAAGAAAAGATTATTGGAAAATATGTATTTTAGCAAGTTTGCCAAGTTGTCAAACATGTTTTTGGTTTTATGAATTTATGATATTACCATGTTTTCAACACTTGGAATTTCATATTATGCCTATAGAGTATTGATAAGGGACATTTATGTGTCGCTTATCTTACTTCTAAACCTTAGCTTTTTACATGAGTTTTAATGTGTAATTTTGATTTGTCCCTCATTATGTGATTTAGATAGAATTGATGGCTTTTGCATTGATTATCGGATGATTTGTAATTATATCCTGTTGTGTTTAACTTGTCTCTTTAAGTATAGTCTTGAGTATAGGAGCTTTGGATCAAGTGCAATTGTCAAGAACAAAGGATCGGATTAAGACAAAAAAAAGATGTTTTAGAAAGCTTAAGAAGTCCTCTACAACTTTCATGTTCAGCCCAAAACTCAGTTCTAAGAGTATCTTAGTGAAAATCGGATTAAAGGTTGTTAATGTTCTGATGCTGTCCAACTTGACCTCCAGTTAGTATTTTCGCAAGATCTAGAGCTACAGATGTCCGATTGAGGTGATTTTGGTGGCATTGGAAAGCTTATTCAAGGGCTACAATTGCTGTTTCTAGTGCTAAGGCCAGGTTCAATTCTGTCCACCACTGCAGCGCTCATTGACCGCTGCAGCGATCAACAGCACCTGCAAAATGACATTTATCAACAAAGCTCCTCTGGAGACCACTACAGTGGTTAGGTGTGATGACACAGAACAACTCGTTTAACCTATTTTTGGGCCCCAGTTTGGGCTATTTTAGAGAGCAGTATTTAAGAAATTGTCATAGATTTTTACTCTAGCTTTTCACTCAGTTTTAGGCTGCCACTTTAATTGCTGTTATTCTCTCTCTACATCTCTCTCTTCTCCTTTTCTCTTCTCTCTCTAAGGGTTTCATTGATGAAGGTGCTTTATCTTGGAGATTGTGGTAAGGATTATTGCTATTATTTTAGGTTCTTTTATCTTCATTGTTGTAATCCTCTAGAGATAGAGGAGTAGATTTTTTTACTAGTGTAGAGATTTCTGGATGGATTAGGATGACATTTGAGACCCTTTGTTTATATTGAATACATTGGTTTTCTTAATGTTCTGCAGTTTCTATTCCTTTAATTATTGTAGTGATTGCTATAATCTTTATTGGAATAACTAAATTGACGATTGTTATTTAGGAAAACCCTTTGGGCATAAATTGATAAATCTATTGGTTTATATTTGAAGGAGAACATGAGAATTAACTTTCCGATTAGCGGTTAGGCTATAGCAATTGGTACCTTGGATCATTGTACTTAACAATTAAGTTGAGATTTCATTTATTTGTTAATCTCATTGATCAATTCTAGAGATCGATTGATCATTAGTAAAATTGCCCGTAATTTATTATTAATAGCCATTAATGGATTTAATATTTAGTCAATGATAATTGATTTCCAATCTTAGGAATACCTTACACTAGTTCCTTCTCTATTGTTGCTATTATCTTTCAATTTAGATTATTTGCTTTAATTCTCAGAACCCCCAAATCTTTCCAACTAAGTATTGAAGTCTCCTTGAGAGACGACCTAAGTTGTGCCATTTACTATATTTTTTATGTAACTTAGCACTTTATAAATTCTAATTTGTTGTGAGTTACGACAGCCCGCATCAAATTTTGGCGCCGCTGCCAGGGAGGCATTAGAACTTAGTTGTTTATTTTTCTTTGTTTCTACTTTTTTTCAGTTTTTTATTTTTTATTTTTATTTATTTACTATTTTTATTTTTTTCTATTTAATTTTTTTCTGCAAAAAAAATGGGAGAAAAAATTTGTTCCCTTGTATAAGGCATTCCCTATCCGCTAAAAATTTGATTCCTCTAGATTCGGAAATTGAGAAAACTTTGAGAAAAATTAGATGGGTAAAGTGTTAATAAGTGGAACCATTTGAGTATTTTGATCATCTGTTTAGTGTTTTAGGAAATACAGGTAATATGAAAGATCAGAATAGAACACTTAGGGAGCTCACTGCTCCTGACTTTACCCAGCAGCCCTTGGCCATTACTTACCACAGGCTAGACAATGATTTTGAGCTTAAAGGGTATATGGTACAAGCTTTGCCTAAATTCCATAGGCTGTCTGGAGAAGACCCCCTATCAACATTTGAAGAAGCTTCATATGGTGTGTTCTGGCATGAGACCCAATGGGATAGAGGTTGATGATGTTAAATGAGAGCATTCCCCTTTTCCCTTGAGGGTGCAACAAAAAATTGGTTCTTCAACCTTCTTGATGGGGTTGTCAATAGCTGGATTGGAATGAAGAGGCTTTTCTTGGAGAGGTATTTTCCTACCTCTAGAATGACTTCTATCAGAAAAGAGATCTTTGGAATTAGCCAGTCTGATGAGACTCTTCATGAGTATTAGGAGCGGTTCAAGCTCCTGTGTGCAAGCTACCCCAACCATTAGATTCCAGAGCAACTCCTCATTCAATACTTTTATGAGGGGTTGGTATCTGCTGATAGATGCATGATAGATACTGTTGGTGGAGGGGCACTATTGGATAAGACCCTGGCAGAGGCACGTGATTTAATAGAGAAGATGGCTGTCAATTTTCAGTAATTTGGTTCCAAGACTACAACCATCACAAGGGGCCTACATGGAGTAAGCCAGCCAGAGAACTAATGTTGCACCAGATTTTGCAGCAAATTTTTGGCCTTATGTAGCAACTGATGGCTAGCCAGGTAGCAGCTCCAATAGTTTCCACGGTTTGTGGCATATGTACTTCTAATGATCATCACACTGACATGTACCCAGCTTTATAAGATGACTTAACCACTGGAGTAGCAGCAACATACCCTTTCAGAGTCAACCTCAGAATTAGGCAGGCTAGTTCCCAATTGGGAATACTTATAACTCTAGCTGGAAGAATTACCCCAATTTGAAGTGGGATAGTAATTCTCAACAACAAGGCCAACCTTCACAGCAGAAGTATTTGGCATCTCATCAGAGGCAATAGGCCCTCCCTGCACCTCCATCTTCAGATCCCACCATGACTGAGATGATGAAGATGATGATAGAGCAAATGCAGGCAATTAGAAGAGAAAATGTCCAGCTGAGAGATGAGGTGACTCAGATAAAAAATAGTCAGAGCCAACAGGCCCCAGCTGCCCAGTTGCCCTCTCAAATCGTGCCTAATCCAAGAGGAAATGTTTGTGCTATCACTCTTAGGTCTAGGAAAAAAATTTCAGAAGTGACTAAGCCAAAGAGCAAGCTGAAAACAAGCTCGAAGAACATTTGGGCGAGCACTACAGTGGTCAACCAGCGCTGCAGCGCTCCACAGAATCATCAGATAGGAGCTTGGTGCTAGGACACTCCTCGGGTAAGCGCTGCAGCGGTCAACCAGCGTTGCAGCGCTCTACAGAACTTATAAAGGCTCCAGAATTCCTACCCTCATTGCCATTCCCACAAGGGATCCAACCAGAAAGTCTGCAGCATCAGAATTGGATTTTGAAACTTGGGAAACATTCAAAAAAGTGCAAGTGAATATTCCTCTATTGGATGTAATAAAGCAAATTCCTAAATATGCAAAATTTTTGAAAGATCTTTGCACCAATAAAAGGAAGATTAAGGGCAGTAGTGAGGACAAGGTGACTATGGGGGTCAATGCTTCCTTCATTATCAAGCCAAGCAACCTGCCAACCAAGCGCAAGGACTTGGACACATTCTATGTTCCTTGCACTGTTGGGGATCTGCACATCACAAGGGCCTTGGCTGACCTTGGAGCTGGGATTAATGTTATCCTTAAATCATTTTGCCCGTCCTTGCACTTTGGAGAGCTCAAGCCAACTGGGTTCCAAATCTAGCTAGCCAACTGCAGCATCACAAGACCGGAGGGAGTATTGGATGATGTTCTTGTCCAAGTAAATGATTTAATATTCCCTGCTAATTTTTATATGCTTGAGATGGAGAATGACACCAATGCCAGCCAGCATACATTGATCTTGGGTAGACCATTTTTGAAAACTGCTAGGATCTTGATTGATATTCATGCTGGCACATTATCCATGGAGTGTGGGGATATGAAAGTCCAATTTAATTTATCTGATGCTATGAAACATCTGATGCTATTGGTTTATGTTTGAAGGAGAACATTATAATTAACTCTCCAATTGGCGGTTAGGTTATAGCAATTGGTACCTTGGATCATTATACTTACCAATTAAATTGAGATTTCATTTATTTGTTAATTTCATTGATTAATTCTAGAGGTCGATTGATCACTAGTAGAATTGCCCATAATTTATTACTAATAGCCATCAATGGGTTTAATATTTATTCAATGATAATTGATTTCCAATCCCTAGGAATACCTTATACTAGTGCCTTATCTATTGTTGTTATTATCTTTCAATTTAGATTATTTGCTTTAATTCTCAAAATCCCAAATCTTTCCAACTAAGTATTGAAGCCTCCTTGAAAAATGATTTAGATTGTGTCCTTTACTATATTTTTGGTGCAACTTAGCACTTTATAAATTCTAATTTGTTGTGAGTTGCGACAGCTCGCATCAAGTATCAATAAAGATATATTGGATAAAAAAATATTGAACAAAGTATGATTTAGCTTCATAAATACATATGTTATATTATGATTTCAGAGTTACCAGGATTATTAACCTCGGCTTATTATTTTGAAATATGATATTAGAGTTATTAAGTTTATGAAAGTATGTTAGCTTGAGATATGACTTAAAATTTTAGTTGTCATGATATTAAAATGTATGAAATTCAGTATGATTCATAACATTGTCAGATAAATATTCTATTGGCTTTTGAAATTGCGATGCCTACAAGTTGGTGATCCCTTGACATGATTTCATAGTCACAGTTATACTAAAATCAGATTGTTAGAATTATATGCATCCAAAGTTTTAAAAGATTTAAGAGTTTTTCAGTTTATGTATAAACTAGTTTTAAACAGTAGCTATAGAGAAACAGACAATGAATTAACGTTTGTGAGATATTATCAACCTTGGTATCAACTTATCCACCAGAGGATAATCTTACCCCCAGAGTATTCAGAAAATGAAACCTAGTTAAGTGTCAAATATGGGACCTTATGAGAACCCATAAAGATCAGAGCAATTTCAGAGACCAGTATTGTATATATATATATATATAAAGTATTTGCCGCATCACTAGTTTAAAATGATTTTATGGTAGACTATGAATTTAGAAGAGCTTTAGTATGAATCCATGAATTTAGATGTGTTTTCCTATGTAACTAAGTGTGTAAATATTTAAAATGGTTTGTTATGCATGTATATTATATTATATTATATTATATTATATTTTATATATATATATATTGGTTGTTCTATGAGGGTGATGGGTGAGAATCCACTCGCCAAGTCCGTTGACTCACTTTCTCTTTTCCTCTTTATAATTGTAGGTCCAGTATTCACTCAGACACTGCTTCAGTAGGCACATAGTTGTTTCCAGTGGTGAGCTTTACATTGCAGTACGACTTAGTTTAGGGTTATACTATATTAGAATGCTCCAGTAGTTGTGTAGACAGGATTCGAACCATGCATCCTATTTTCTATTATGTATTTATTTTAGAGTTATGAGCGTACTTACATGGTTTTAGATTTCAAGTATTGATTTGAGATATAAATTGTAATTAGAATTATGTGACAAGCTAGAGACGTATTCATGATTCAGCTTTTAAGTATTAAACTGATTTTCAGATTTTGACTAAGATCATGAAATAAGACCAGTTCAAGATTAACTATATATGTTGAAATAGTTCAGTTTTATGAAATCAATTACTACGTTTCAAAGAGTTAAATTGATATTGATTTAGAATAAATCATGTTTTAATTGTCAAAATCACGTTATTGTATGCATTCAGTGAGTTACATTATCCAGAAGGTTTACATGGAGGCCCAAACCCCACATGCCGGTCACGTTCTCAACTCGAGTCATGACAGGTTGATTTTATCGAAGTTTCCTAAACTGCACTATTCAATTGTTAATATTCTTTCCTAATAATTTTATTCTCAGACAAATTTCTTATTACTAATAGTTAAAGTATGGTCTTTGATTACTATATCCCTCTTAAGATAAACTAGGTAATCAATCTCTTGTATTATTTTAAATTTATTCTAAGGATAAAGAATAAGAATTCATAAAGAGCACACAGATAAACACTGCTATCTTTGGCTGCTTTAACTTATGTTAAATTCTAGTTTGACTTATTTCATAAAGTAAAATCTTATAAAACCGTACATCAGTTAATGGATGGCCAAACTAGGAACAACATTAAGATTGCTAAAAAATAAAGAATAAATTAAAAAAGAAAATTTAATTAATAAAAAGGGTGCAAATAGTTCCCTAAGAAGAATCTATCTATCTAATACCTTTGAGAGTTTAGAAACATATGAAAGAGAGAACAAAAACAATAATATAAAGAACTCTAAAACTAAAAAGTTAAAAGTGTGTTGAAAAAACCAAAAGTTACCTATTTATATCTTTGAAAGTGACACTAAATAAGATAATTAAAAATAAAAGAATAAAAAGACTATAATGCCCTTCTATTTGCATGCTAACTTCTCAATGCTAGCGTGACAACACCAAACTTAGTGTTGTAACACTAGCTTTGTACGAGACTTCATCCACGGCTCACTATGCATCTTGGTGCAAGTGCACTCAATCCAGTGTTGGAGCCCTGAATTCAAATATTGAGATTATCAAATCTTCAATTTAAAAATAAAATCTCTAAAAAATGTTCCATAAATCAAATAATGAAAATCTTGAACTACTTATCCATTATCTTATTATGCAAATCAAATTAATTTAGTGAGGATATTTTGCCAATGAATCTCCATAAAATCACAACTCACTAAGCAAATCAACTAAAATGATTTAAATTAATTTCCCAGTAGAATTACTCAAGAAGATCAATTTAAATGTGATTAGAATCCAATAACTTTGGATCGATTAAGAGATTTTTTCAAGTTATCAATAAATAAATAGGTAAATGAGTCAACCCAATGAGTTAGGCGGACTAGCTTTTTAACCCATGGGTCAAATGTCCTGGGTTGAAAATTAATTAGTTTAAATAGGTCAAGATTTCACAATCCATATATAAAAACTATTTGAATATTTATATATCATTTGTATATAAATACACTACAAAAAAAATGAAAATTATGGCATTTTATTTACGACGGTTATTCAAAACCGCCATAATATTCATGAATTAGGGCAGGTTTTATAACTGCCATATTTTCAATAACAAATATTTCAGGTCAAGTAAATAGGACTGGCTTACTTTACTTTTCATTTTGCTATGTGACAAGTTTGTCTCAAGCACTCACACTTTCCATGTATTTCACCCTTACTTCCCCCTTATTTCACCCTTATTCACATTGTCCGTTCTCCATCAACCTCGAGCCATCGCGGCCGCTGCCGATTGCCTCAGCACACCACCGTTTACTGCCAACGGTACTTCACGCCATGGTTGCGGTGCTTTATGCTCCCTGATGTGCGTTCGGCATCTTCAACGAATGACATCGGCTCACAGCGGCCTCCTTTTTTTGGTGACCAACGAGGGCTTCGCCTCAATTTTGAATTAGATAGTAATGTACTTATAGGAAGGTTAATCTAGTAATTTCCTGGTTTACTCTTTAATGTTTCAAGATTGGTGCACATGCAGCTTATTTTATATTTCATTTCAACTAGTGCAATATTACTTTAAATCAAATGCACCCCTTTACCTTTTATAGCATATTGGAAACAATGAACTTGGTTTTTACTCTGGAGTTTCTAATTTTCTGACAACATTAATCAGTAGATTCGTGATTCGATTCGGGCTTTATTCCCAGATAGAGAATGTTGCACCCTTATGTGACCTTTTAACAATGAAAATGAGCTACAGCATCTTTATGAGATATCAGTTGGCGACTTACCAGATACTATATTTTTTGGTCATTCATTATGCATCTTGATGCTTTGACTTACCAGATACTATATTTTTTGGTCATTCATCTTATCTTCAATATGCAGTTGGGAAAGCTACGGCCTGAATTTCGATCTGGCCTTGATGCTTTGACAAAGTTTGTTTTTGAGAGAACCAGACCAAAACAAGTTGGGGCAACTATGATGATAGGCCCTGTTGGTTGGTATCACTCAGTCTTATCTGGATGCTCTCAACGATGATGTTGTGCCAACAATTGCTTCCTCGTGGCAGGTTAGCATTACATCTTTAAATCATTAGTTTATGTAAGGAATATGTTTAACATATGGCTTATCATATACTAAACTCTTCAATGCAAGTAAAGCATCTATTAGATTTTGCCCATATATGGTATTGAAATATAATTTCAGAGGCATAAAAGTGGTTTACTGCATAATATGATTTTAGGCATCCGACGTTCTGTTTTCCTACCTCCCTTTTTGCTGCTTGAGATTGAAGTCATGCTTTTTAAAGCTTTGCCTATCTAGGAATAAGATGGTAAACGAAACATTGATTATTTATGTAGCTTGTGCATATGACACAATATTCTTTTTTTTCATTTACTGCCACCAAAATGCCTTGGAAATGGAAAATTATTCTGCAGTTGAAACTATAAATCAGGAAATTTCTTCTCATGAATCAATCTTGTATTCTTGTGTATTACATTATGCTTTCCCATTCGTTTTAATTTGAATGATTGTTCTTATTCTAGCCCTCTGAAGTTATACATACGTAAATGTAATCCACTAATGGAAGGTCAGAATAGTTGTTGGCAGAGAAAATATTTTAATCATAAGTTCTTGCGTTTTTCATTGTTTTTATTGTTGCTGGTTTGCAGACTGTTGAAGAAACTGAGTGTCATAGGGCATATGATTCTGCTACTTAAGTTTATGTCTTCTTTTGACCGTTAAAAGCTGCTTGAGGAAGTGAGTGATCTGCAGTAAGTTTTAATTATATATTTCTTTCCCATTTTTAGATTGCTGCACTTGTTGGATGCTTTGAGGGAAGCACATGAATAAGCAGTTCAAATTTCGTTGGCTGCTTTTAATACTGGTGCTGTGGGAGTTGGTTCAGCAAGAAATATGAAGGCCTGCTGCATAAATTCTTCAAAAAGGCATTTGAGGTATTGGACTTTGTATATTCAACATTATTAAAGTGGGATTAACGGATGCCGATTTAGCCATTTGTGGTTAAAGTTATGAGCATGTAAGAGTTGATATATATCATATAACCATTTGTTACCTCTGGTGTCTATGTTTGCCTTTTTGCTGCTGTCCCTAACTTTTTTTTTGAAAAAAAATTTACTGAAAATTATGGCGGTTTGGAACCGCTATAATTAATATTTTTTTTAAATTTTTTTCCAAAATTATAGCAGTTCCAAACCGCCGTAATTAACCATATGGATTGCGGCAGTTCGTATGTAGATTGTGGCAGTTAAAAACGAACCGCTGTAATTAACTAAATAGTATTGGTAATTATGACGGTTTTGGAAACCACCGTTAATGCAAAAAATTGCAGTTAAAACCATCATAATTTGCATAAATAACCTGCCATAATTTACCATTTTTTTTTGTAGTACATATAGACATGTACATTAGCCATTCTCTTATCCTAATTTTTTTGTCAAAAAAAAAATACCATGTACATTAATAAGGAAAAATTACACTGACCATTTTTGAGATTTGGTGAAATCCATTTCGATTCTTCTTTATTTATAAAATTTATTTAGAAAATCTTTAAGTTTGTAAAATTATTAAACCACCCTTTTTATTATATAATGAACAATGTATTTAAAAAATGTCATTATCACTGGATAAATAAAAGAGAGGCAAAGTGAAATTTACCTATTTATCTTATTAATTTTTTATGATTGTGTAACTGTAATAAAATAAAATGTTGGCCGTTCGTAGCTCGGGTATAGTGCTAGTTTTTTAACTAAAGACAAGATGTGAGCTTTCTACGCCTTCCACATACGTTAGCTTGAAGACCACAGACGTGAATAGAAATGAAACACGTACGAAGAAAAAACATAATTAAAAAAATGTCTAATTTTCTCTCCACACTTTCAAAAGAATAGGGAAAAAAAAAATGAAAAGTGATCATTTTTTCATGCTGGGTAAAAGGCAATGTGAAAACGACAACGTAAAATTTGACATGTATAGTCAATGGAATATGAAAGAAGCGTGGGTAGTTTGGAATTTTGGATGCATCAAAGTGTTATGTAATTTGGAAATTTCCCACCAGTGCATTTTTTACTTTTTAGTCTGCTTATTTTCTCCCACTCCCACCATTGGGAGAGAAAAAGAAATTGGTGGATCCTACGTATCTTTTGTTTTCGACTTTAATGTCTATATTTTCGTCTGGATGTGATACTTGTACGCACAAATGCAACACATTCGTTGACTCATTTGAATCTACACCGTGGAAGTATTTTTTTTTTATCTGAAATTTTTTATTTCATGTTTTTATTTCATATTTTCCTACAATCTCAAAGGTGTTGTGTCCATGCCAGTGTGTCCAAGTACTTGGCGCACACAATGCATTTCCGATTTTCGTCCGTCCGTCCAAATCAATGAGAAACTCTACTTTTTGTTTCTTACGTAAATTTTATTTTCGTCTTTCCTCTCTATTTATTTACACAGAACTAATTAAAGAATTAGATTATTGGGAAAAGTTTAAAACTCCATTTTTTGATTCTTTAAAAAAATTAGTTGAATGAAATGGAGAAAGGTTGAATAGATTCTATCCAATTTTATCATATCTAGCTTCTCTTATCCTCTTTTCCCCAATTTGAAATGAATGGGACAAAATCCATTATTTTTTATTTTTTACTTATAAAATTATCATCATTCCATTATATTTTATTGAGTATGTAAACAATAAAATAGAATGTTACTTCATTCCATCACTAAAATATCTAAATAATAGGAGGAAATAATTAGGTTGATCCACTTCTCTTTATTCAATTCTATATCACTCCATTCTACTTCATTATTTACAACCAATCCAAATATACCCTTTATGAAAGTAGGTCACTTCAAATAATTAATTACCAACTTTCTCTCCAAGTCAAAGGATAGACCCAAAAGGATGAATAACTCCTTTAGATCTATCTTCTTCAAAATTTACTTTCAAAAAATTGAAAAAAGTTCTAATAGCCATAATGCCAAAAAAGTACAGGTTTTTCTCTTTTATATGTTCATATATATATGAAACCTAGGAGTTGTTTGCAATTGTTTCTATTTTTGTATTTTTGAAAATTATTTTTAGTAGCAATTAATAAAATCAACTAATTATAAATATGTTATCACATTTTTTTTATTTTAAAAAATAGAATTCTAAAACCATCTTTTAGCTATTTTTTATTTTTCCTTTTAAAATACAAAATCCATTGTTTTTGTTTTTCAAATCAATCTGAAAAAGAATAATCAACAAATAAGTTTTTTCTTTATTTTTTATTTTTAAAAATTAAAAATTATTCTGCAAAACACTTTTCAGACACCTAGTAAATTGCCTAACTTTGTGCAAGCATGATGAAGAAGAGAAAAAAAATTGCAAGTCCGTGTATGTCGGGTACTAGTTGGCTATAGAAAGCGAAAGAATGTTTGAGACCACTGAGACAAGAAATCAACGTGGTCACACAAATTCCTGCCAATCAAATTTACATTTTTTGGCTTTGCGTCAACATAAACACATAATAGGGGTGATCCGTTCATTAAGAAGAATAAAAAAAAAAAAGAGAGAGAAGAAGACCTAGTCTAGAGGCCCCCGTGAATTTGTTCTCAACATCTTAAACGTCAAACTCAATCAATATCCTTAATTCAAATTCAACTCCTCTCGTGATCATCAAGAAAACAAAATAATTAGAGGTAGTATGGGAGATAGAGCTGAATGTGCGCGCGTTTTCAAGCGCTTTGATGTGAATGGCGACGGCAAGATCTCGTTAAGCGAGTTGGCTGATGCTCTCAAAGTGCTTGGCTTGACTTCGCAGGAGGAAGTCCAGCGTCGCATGGCAGAGATTGATAAAGACGGCGACGGCTTTATTACACTCGACGAGCTAATTGAATTTCAGAGTTCCAACCCTAGCTTGATGAAGAATGTTTTGCAGAGACTCTAAATCTTTGTAATTTTCATTAGAAATTCTTCTTCTCTTGACTTGTTATCATCTTTAATTCGCTACTTTGAAATTGTTTTGGTGTTTTAATATACGTAGTGCTCCCTTTGGTTGTTACGCTAATTGAAGGTTGTTATCATCAATATTTTTCAAGATTCTTCTTCTGTGTGTGTGTGTGTGTTTTTTTTTTAATTATGGTTTTGTGGTAAGTTACTGCTAATCTTCTCGCCTTTGGACAAATTAAAAAAGACTCGTCGATGTGCACTTGATCGTTTCTTTTTCTATTGCGGGATGTGACCGGTACTTTTGTAGTTTTACATTTCTTTCTTGGTGTGCACTGCTTGCTTACTCCTTAGCGCAAAGGGATAGCAATACGTCAAACTTTAATTAATTATTAAACTAATTACGTAGAGGTAACTGTATATTAATTTAGTTGTTTAATCAACTAATGTGACTACTCATAACAAATTAAATGATGTAATCAATTATTTGTCGAAATTAATTGTTTAATTAATTTCCCATAACACGCGCGGTAAGATTGTCGCTAGTAAGCATGTCTGGTTTTTTGTTTGTACTATCCTGACTGTAGTTTGAGCAAATATCTCTTCGTTAACGTTCAAATAATGTTGTGGTGCTCTAAACAGATATAAAAAGTAAAAACATGCTATAAGGAGGTTACAATCCCCTTCTTCCAAACTTTATATGTCTTGTGATAGAGATTCGATAAATGAATTTGTGAAGAAGGCTACCTCATTTTTGTCCAAAAAAAGGGAAAAGAAATTCTAAGTGGAATAGACCAACACGTGAGCGCGATTGGACTCGTCAATTAATTAGTCTTCTCATCATCTCTATTCTAGCATATATATTTATACTTGAATATAAATTCTTCTAATGTTGTTCATATGATCAAATTAACTTATGGTTGGCTCGTAGTATTTGTCATTACAAATTTTAATTTATCGATGCCTTTGCTCCCATTCTAGAATTGGTGAAATGTTTTGCTTTAGAAGGATTGGAATATGCTTGTGCTGATTCCCTTGGAAAATAATCTTTCCCTTCCTTTCAGTCTTTACCCTTATTATATATCTGATTCAAGGAGCACTGCTGATTTGTTGTGAGTAAAATTTGCAATTTGTATGAAAGAGCGAAGATCATCACGCTAGCTTTTTTCTACCTTACTATCGTGCTTTTTCACGCTTTGATCCTGTCCCCCTATAAATTGTATAATCCCGCACCACCAGCTAGGCAACACTTGTTTTTTTCGTTACATCTCTTTATCGAATTGAAGCAAGATGAAAAGATGCTAAGTTCCACGTAAAAGGAGAAAATGATATCCAAGATAAGGAATTAATCAAGCATAGCTCTATATTCTTGATCTTATCAAGATCCCTACCCCTATCATTTAATACACAAAAATCAAATACCCCTGTCCGACTTTCATGCTTTATGGTTTTTTTATTACCATTAATATATCAAACACATAACGACAGTCATGGAATTCTTTTTCTCAAATCCATAATCAAGTGTAAAGGTGATGGTCCTACTTTTAGTTGGTGACTTTGTGATGTATACACACATGCTTTTTGGTACAAGTGTTTCCGATTAATTATTAATTAATACAAGCTAGCTACTCATATCGTTTTCAATTCACAAAAATAAAAAATACCAATGACCCACTTATAACTGCTAGGATATTTTACCATATAAAACACAAAAGCAGTCTCATGGAATCCCTTTTTCAAATCGGTAACCAAGCAAAAGGTGAAACACATACATAATACACATTTTCTTTCTTTTTTTTCTCACTTTGATATACAGACTCATATAATTTATTAATATTATTTTAATACTCACTTTATTGTGATGAGAAGGTAAGTGGAGATAATCATTACATCCAGTAGTGATAAGTGGACATCACAAAAAAATCCAATTTTAATATGTTAAAATAACATTTTACTTATAATTAGTGCGAGCTTTTTCAATTATTACTCAAAGCTGTGAGGACCAGGACAGTTACCGGGCTCTTGGATTTCCAAGCTCAGAGAACACCCCATGCAGTGCCAAAGCCTGCTCCTCCTCACTGCTTGTCGTTGTAGGCTTCTCGTTCACACCCCCAAACTTCTCGTCTAATTGTCCATGGCCCACATTCTTATTAATCTTGGTCAAGCTCATTGCTACCTCCTCAGTACTATTCTTCCCTTTTTCCCTAACAAGGGCCCCACCTCTGCTAGCACTCTGTTGAAGCCTCATGGCACTCTCCAACCCCTTCACAACATCCTTCATCAAGGGCCGTTCCTTCCCATGATCACTCAAACAACTCAACGCAATCTCAACAAACTTGTTCAAGCACTTGGCCCTAATCATACCCCTCAAAGCAGGATCCACCGTCCGATCAACACACCCTTGAACATAACACCTCTTGACCCACGCCACAAGGCACTCCTCCTGCTTGTCCACCCTACGCTTGATGGGCGCCCTCCCACACAATACCTCCAACAGCACCACCCCGAAAGAGTACACGTCAGACTTTTGAGTCAGCCAAAGACTCATGTAGTACTCAGGGTCCAAATACCCCAAACTACCCTTCACATCAGTGGTCACGTGGGACCCATTGGGCCCATTAACCTTAGAAAGCCCAAAATCGGAAACCTTAGCGACCCAATCATGGTCCAACAGTATGTTTGTGCTCTTTACGTCCCGGTGGATCACGCTCGGCCTGTTCACGCCGCCGTGAAGGAAGTGCAGCCCACGCGCCGCCGCAAGGCATATTTCCAACCGTTTGTCCCACGACAGCGGGTTGTGTTCTGCTGAGTCGTAGAGGTGGTCGCGTAGGGTCCCACGCGCCATGAAATCGTAGACGAGGATCATTTCTTCTCCGTCGTTGCAGTAGCCTATGAGGGAGACCAAGTGAGGGTGGCGAAGCTGCGAGAGCATGTTGATCTCCGTTTGGAACTCGAGTGCGCCTTGGTCAGAGCCCGGTTTGAGCCGTTTGATTGCTACCGGCGCGTGACACGTGTCGATATGTCCCTTGTACACATTGCCGAACCCTCCTTTGCCTATGATTAGGGCATCGTCGAAGTCGTTGGTGGCGGCTCTTATCTCCGCGATGGAGAAGTGGCGGCAGGAGTTGGAGGCTTCGGTGTCTGCGTCTCTCGCTGAAGAAGCTCGTTTTACGCACCGGAAGATAAAGAATGTGATTATGGATAGTAGAACGATGGATGCGACAGCAATGGAGGCTATGATTGGAAGAATTGTGTTTTTCTTTGAGGTTTTGGTTGGAGTTGGAGGTGGTGTGGGATTGGAGCCTTTGACGACGTTGTTGCTGTGAGACACGACCTCGATGCCGTTGATGAAGGCGTAGGCATGTGGGTGTGTGGTTGAGGAAGGTGTGAAGGTTATGTTTAGGTTGTTGTGGCTTGCAGCAGGTTCCACGTTGATGCGGTATTGTACTGAGAATGCTCCTAGGTTGTTGTTGTGACGGTTGTCTGCGTGGTGTGAAGAGTTGAAGTGGTTCAGGAGTGTGCGGTGACCAGCTCTGACAGTGAAAAGAGAGTTGCGACGGTTGAAACCGCCGGGGTAAGAAGCAGGGTAGAAGTGGAGACGAAGAAGCTTTGGGCCACGAGTGAGGTGGAAGGAGTAGGTGAAGGGAGAGCGTGACAAGCGCGCGGTGGCGTAAGGGACGGTGGAGAGTGAAGGAGGGAGGTTAGGCGCAGTTGCGGTTACTGTTGGGGTAGTTGTGGTGGTGAGTAGTTTGGAGTGGATATTATTGTCAGTGTCATCAGTGGTCCAGTTCCGATTATTGTTATCTGAAGAAGTTTGTGAATTGTTGGAGCCGCAGTTGATGGCGAGATTGTGTGCAGCGGTGGGGGAGGCAACATGGAGAGCGAAGAAGAGGTAGTGGAGTGACAGTAGAGTTAGGGAAGAGATGCAGTAGGTTTTGAGGTTGGCCATAGTTGCTGCTTGCAGCTATGCAAACGAGCTTGGTGTCGTTGTTAATTTAAGGATCTGACTATAATATTGTTGAGAAGGCGCTTTTCTCTTTTGATAATGATATTTTGATATAAAAAATTAATATTTATTTAAATATTTATTTTATAATTATTAAATTTGGGATAGTCTTTTCTTATTATTAATATTTATTATATTTAATAATTATAAAATAAATATCTAAATTTCTCTTTTTCTTTTGGAGTTCTGTTTGAATTTGATATTCATTTCCCATCCAAGAAAAAGATTCGTTTCGAGTGTCGTTATGTGGGCCTATCTTAGGTGAATCAAATTAGGCCTGTTAAAGTTTTGAAGCAAGCGTGCGATGCTGTGGCTAATTTCGCATGGAATTTTCTTTTAAAGAAAAAATTCACTAGTAGAAAAACGGTCGCCTTTGGTATGCTGGCTACAATAAGTATGGGTAGTATAAAATTTAATAGAATAATATTTGATAATATAAGTTTTGATAAATTTTTAATATTATGTAATATTTAATATAATATTATATTTTATATTTTATAATATTACTATTTATTTATAAATAATTCTAATATTTTAATTAAATATTGAATAAAATGAAATAAAATTTTTTATTAACTATTTACATATAATTCTTAATGTAAATATTTATTAATTAAAATTTAATTTACTTTAAATATTATTATTTATTTCAATATTTTATAATTATTTATTATTTTAATAAATTATATAAATATTAAATAACTCTTTTATATATTTCTAATATTTTCTTTCATGATTATAATTATTTAAATTTAAATTTGAATTTTAAAATAAATATTAAATCAAAATATTTTTATTATTGAGCCTTCATTTTATATATTACATATTATTTATTTTAAGTATTTATTTCTATTTAATATTTTATTTTATTAATTATAATTACTTTTTTATTTTTATTGTATATGGCTAAATTGATATCATAGGTTACTTGTTAACAATATTTATTTATTATAAAATAATTTTATTTATAAATTTTTACTTATTATTATTTATTTAAGAATTATTTTATTTTAATAAAATATTAAAAGATAAGAGTAACTTTATACGTTAAAAGCTAATCAGGCCTAATACGCCCCCATGCTGAATTAAGTTATACAATATTATAACGTATAAGGGGCTTATGATGAATAAGTTTATATAATACGTTGTCAGCACCAAATAATATATAAGAGTATAACGTATAGTATAAGTTTATACTATCATACTTAATATGGCATACCAAATACACCCTGAAGCACACTTATGAATTAAAACATTCATATTACACCTAGATTGGAAAAGAATCAAATGTATTCCACATTGAACTATTAATTAATGATATGTGGTTATTTCTTGTACAAAAACTATTGATGTTTAAATATCTTTATATTAGAAATCATCACAACAAATGCTGCAACTTAAAAATTAAAATGTATACACACTTTTTTTTAATATAGATCTAAATATCTTTATATTTGTAAGACTATAAAAAGAGAAATGGCTATAAGTAGAGACCAAAACACCCACAAAGGGCATAATAAAACAAAATAAAACACAATCCTAAACAATGAAAAGAAAAGAAAATGGTAAGACAACCACCAAAAAATAAAGATTACCGTCCCCTCAACAATACAATACTCATATAAGTGGATTGAAAAGGAAAAAAGAGAGAAATAAAATCATTGAACTGCAATTTGGTATGGAAGTTGGTTATGAATTATGATAGCATAAATATCTTTTTATACCCAAGTTTTATTTGAATACTAATGGATGTGGTTGGTATAATAGTGAAACTAATTTTGAATGAAATGAGTTGCCCTGTATCTTTTTCTGTCCTCCTTTTTGTGAAAGAGGTAGAAAAAATATACTTTTTCAATTTTTCTAACAAAATTAATGTTTTATGTAACAAACCAAGATCGGCGAACTCCAGATAATCCCTTTGATTTGTGTTACAAAAAAATAATAAAAGTTTTTACTAAAAAGAAAAAGTACAAATATTTTATGAGTAATTTTTGAAGAATGTCGATAGAAGTTAGTTGTCAAAGAAATTAACTTTGTACAAATAACATAGCCCTTTCTACAAATACTAAAAATTAAACCAAAACCAATATGACACTTGTATAATTATCAATAAAAGCACATCAATTAAAAATAAGAAATGAAAAACACCAACATGCATGCAGGAAGCTTCATCCAAATTTAATTAATTCCCAGCATCAAACCTAAATAAAGTAAAAGTTGTCCGTAGAAATAGCCTTACCAAGCAATAAAGAATCTGTGCGTGGACAGCAAGTCCACGTATAAAATAGCCTCTTGAAGAAAAAGTTGTACAACACCTTTTTCTTTTGGGCGAAAAGATCTAAACGATAAGCTGGAGATAATTCTGAATGGGAATTGGGAAAGCAGCAATCCAGAGTCACACACACGTATGCTTTGTTTTGTTTTGGATATTTTTCGTAACGTGTTTTGGAATAGAGTTACCGAGCACAAGTATGTGCTGTGCTTCCGTGAATGATGAGTTCCGAGATGAGGGTCTCATTGATTTCGAAGACATCTGGCGTGAGCTGAAAAATGATGAGTACCAGTGAGCACTTCGATGCTCAAATTAGCAATGATCCTACTTTCATATGTAACAAAAAAAATAAAATAAAAAATTAGCAATGATCCAAGAGGTCAGACTAGAGGTATGCGTACCATTGTACAGTAACATTAGTTCCTTTCCCCCCTTTTTTTTTTGGGTCGAAACATTAGTTCCTTACTAAGAAGCACACACGCAGAGATTTAGTGGCATATCTGTGTCAGACACGTGTCAGTATTTAACACACACATAATATATATTGGACACACTCTAATTAGAATGTAATTTTTTAAGTTTGAACCTTGTATTTGAAACAATTTGAATGACTTCTACAATTATTTGTGGATGCGTTTGAGCAGCCTATGACATGCCTAAGTTGGTTTTTTTTTTTTTCAAATTTTAATATCAATATGAACCCAAAATCAACTGTAGTTATTTAATTGGATCTGTGCTGTTGGATCATTTTATTTTATTATACAATAAAATAAAAAAAATTATATATATATATATATATATATATATATATATATATATGTTATGTCTGTGTCTTGTGATTTTTTGAATTTAGTGTGTCTTTGTGTCCGTGTGCATTAGTAAATGCATCGTTTAGTATCGATTCTACATCTTTTGTAGGTTCCTTATATAGAGGTTATTAGGGCTTTAACGACATCCAAAGTCTCATGGACCACGTCGGCTTCCCAAAAATGGGCCAACCTCAAATTGCTTGCATTTTGGGCTCAATGGGCTCAAAAAGTAATGCATCAATGTTTGCCCTAAACTGCATTTTCGGGCATGGGTTGGGAGCTAGGGCTTGGCCCGTAACATATGTACAATAGAAAATAGGAAAGAAAATAGAGAAAAAAAAGGGAAAAAGGTAGTTTCTGTTCATATATGTTTGTACAAAGAGAAAATAAAAGGTAGAAAGAAAAAAGAATCAGAGATGTATTAAAATCAAACAAAATGATACACAGAGAAAAACTTGAAATTGATGATTGAAAGAGTTTGACACATTATTTGATTGCTAAAAAATTTGTGACATCAATTTAATCGTTAAAAGATTAGTTTTATTTCAAGTTAGTCCAAATTTAGCCTTAATGAAGAAATCGCTGATTGATGTATCGTTTATCATGTCGTGAGATGATACTTCACATTATATAATAATGTGGCATATCATCTATCCAAGTGGATCCCAAAATAATCCTTAAATGAGTTGCAGAAATATGAGATTCATCCTAGTAGATGACATGATATATCATTAAATACCGTAACATATCAGACATCAATTGACATTTTCTTGATAGATGTTAATGTTTGGAGCAAATAAATTCTCAAAATATTAATTTTTCAAGGACTAATTAAATTGATGTCTTCCAACTCTTTTGAGCACCAAGTTAGTCTTTCCTGTTATCTTTTTTCCTGACAGATATTGTTTTTATATTTTTGGTCACCCTGACGGATCTTGTTAATTGATATCATATTTTGTTTTTTCTTTTTTTAATTTGCCAGGGGATTGATATTATATTCCAATAGTAGAACAGAATTCTCTAAGAAAGTTCAGGAAAGAAGTCCAGCCCAATTCTTCAACACCCAATCTCCGGTCCATGGACTACTACCCCTCCTGCTGCCTCTGACCCAAAAAAAAAAGGGGTCTAAGGTGAAGTAAGAATCCCAATTTAAAATAGAACTTCAAGGGATTACCTATAAATTTTGAGAATCTCAGACCTAATAAAAAAAAGAAACTACAAATTTTGAATTGCTACAACACACAGAAAACTGTGTTTCCTATATATATAGATGAGCATTTCAGAATATAGTGTTTAACAAGCAAGTTGTAAGTGACGACAACAAAAGGACTGGTGTGGAGACGATTCAAGATCCCTTTTAGATGGAGTTGGATTGCACAACTCTAATTCAGAAGCCTTTCACTTTTTTATGTTTATTATATTTTGTCCTCAAGGATTGCATGTACGCTTCAAGTAATATAACAATATAACACTTGCCAGAAAAAAACACACTAGCTTAGTTTCCTTTCACAAGTTGCATTTATAAAATGATATCTTCAACGCATATATACATTTAACAATTGCTCTATATCCTTGAAAAAATAAATAAATTAAAAATTATCCAACCATGCTCTTTTCATGCACAGAGAGGATAAGAGGGCGATGTTCCACTTCCTATTATAGATAACAAAACCAATACTAACCAATGTCCTCCTAACTTGCTCAATAATTAGCCGATTAATCTATTGTGTCGTTTTGGAATAGTATTTGTATTTTTAATTAGATTTAATATCATACAGTTTGAGTCCTCCAATTGATTTGGTTCCCAGGTTACAAACAAGAAGAAAAATTCGATTCTTTTAAGCTCCAAAAGATAGGAAATTGTTTTAGATCGTATAATGCTTTAATCGGCTATGACATCCTTCACATATTATGAATAATTGAACAAACAAACAACTTTACTGTATACTCCTCGGCAAAAAAAACTTATGATATGTCATCTGCTAGAAGTTTTCCATCCTCTGAATTTCCAGCACTTTAACTTTCTAGCTTTCAGATATAAAATTAACCACACTAATGATTAATTACAACCGGAAACTCAAATGTTTTTTACGTATAAATTCATCAGTAGTGGTGGAAAATTCAAAAGGAGTTTTAATTTGCTCAAATCTTTCTGATAGGAACAAGTTGTGCAATTTTCTTAGCTCTGGTGAAACCCTGACTTCTGCTGTAAACATTGCCTTGACAGGCCTGTGGTCAGAGAGTTTTGACTCACTTCTACTGTACTGAAGTTGCTTTAAACCATTTCCGTACCATACTATTCGATCACACCTAAATTAACAGCAAACAAGAATTTCATAATTATTCAACTGTTAATGTTTTGAATTGGTTTCATTTTGTGATCATTGTCATGGATTTTATATTAACTAACTCTTAATTATTAATTACCATGCTGGTGCTCGCTTCTTTTCTGCCTTTTTCCCGTGGTAACAGCATCCATAGTACATGTCTGAATTTGGGAAATACTTGTAGGTTGGAGCAAATTTGATTGGCCCTTCATGCCACCCTCTTAATATGTTTCCGCTCAATAGCTCCATCATTAGCTTCATTAATTTAATTTCCATTCCATCCAATTAAGTTAGAGAACAATCCTAACAAATTTAAAGAATTTTTTTTTTTCAAATGAATTTCAAGAAGTTATTCCAATCTTCAATAATATATACCTGATCATTTTCTAATAAGGAATCCCAGTCCCTTTTTTCAACAAGCAAGCGTGTCGTTTCTTCTGGTAGAGAAATTCTATAATTTAGATCCCCAAGCAATACCACATGACTGCACAAGACAAAAGTGTGATTAGGTGGGGCTCAAATAATGCTACATGATGTATGTCAAATTATAACCAAATATGCAAGTAGGGGGAGAGTAGACTAAAATGCATTAATCTGATGATGCAGTGATTAATAAGAAGTCAACTGTTTAAGCCCACTTGAACATATTTCTATAGCTGCAAATTAAACGGTTTAAACCAGCGCAAAACAATCTCTTTGCAGCGTTCTATTCTGTTTGGCTTATTTGGCAAGTTTTTGTTTAATTACTCACTGACCCATGCTATCTAGCTGAACAATTTCCCTACAACTTCTCACATAGTTATTTAACTAAAGAGTAAAGTTTAGTTACAAGCGTAACAACCGACGACGAATAATATTTTAGTGTTTTGGCGGCCCTATTTCTATTGGGACAAATTCAAAGCTGGAGACTATCATTGGAGATTGGTGATGCTTCTCCATTAAGAAAAATTATTTATTTCAAGAGCCACAACAAAACTAAATGAAAAACAGCCTATTAAATATGTGCACCTTATTTTCATGATTTTGTGAGAAAGGAGCTTAATTATTAAAGAAAAAGCAAGGGAAGGGAGGTGGGGCAAAGAATTATTAAAAATTAATGTGGACGGTTTCTAAATTGGCATTTTACTTACTCATGATCAAGAATCTTTCTAGGCAAATCAAGCAAAGGGCCTTTAGGAAAGCTTGTCCTGGTAAATATTTCGGCAACATTAGAGTTCCTATGCTTTTCATCCCCTTCTCGGCCCCCTGAAGCTAGATGGCTGCACACAAAGCAGAACCCTGTTTCGTGTAACTCAAATCTCACTGACACAGAACCCTGCAAAATTATTTCTAGTTGTGAAACAGACAAAAAAAAGACAATAAATACTAATAATTAAAATTAAAGGATTAATTTTTAGATAACCAATCAATTCAGATGTGAACTGAAGACTATATTGAGCAATAATCATAAGTACTTTAAAAAAAAATAAAGTTGATGTTGACAGTGATGACTTGTATGTTCAATGGCAAAATTAATGTCAATTCAAGTGTAGGGTTTAATTTGTTTAGGTCACCTTGTTTCCTAAGCAGCCCATGATGCCGCAGCCCACACATGAGACACTTAGATTCTGAATGAATGGACGAAGATATCTCCTTGTCCACACGGATATGAATATGCCAACCATTTGTTTGCTAATGATACACTGGAAATCCTGTGCGGCTATGCACTGCTGTGCTGGATTTTCTTTCTTATCATCGGGACAAATATTATTATTGTGCTTATTATGTGCACTTCTCTTGTTCAGAGCTTCCCTGATTATGGAATTCCATTTCGTTGAAACCTCTGTATTCTCGGATCCCAAAACATTTGATGCTTTTAGAGGCACTATTTCTTCGAACCTGAATATGTGTCAAATAATAATAATACGAATAATGATTAGAGAAAAGCTTTAGTTGCTTTATTCACATTTCAAAAGTGGTTTTCTGTGCTAGGAAATTGTAGCCTGAATAAGCTATTGTGAACATACCCAAGTACATAGATATCACAGGAGTTGTTGCATGTCTCCAACAAATCCTCAATATCCAAGTCTTCGTCCGGTGCAATCCCACCCACGTTCCATGTGCTGACAAAAACCCTTAACAAGAATAAAAACCAATTTCAGAAAAATTGAGCATGGGACAAAAAACTTACAATACAACTAACTGCACAACCAACCCAGAAGAGAATCGAACTCCATGTCAAACATATGTATGCTGCAATTAATCATGTGAATCATGTGCAGTTTTTTTTTTTTTTTAACAATTGTTGTATAAGATCAGCTATCAGATCATAGGAGTGGGATATTTTTTATCTTACTTGTACTTTTTTATGTCCTTTTGATGATTAAGAACGGTTGTAGAGCTGTGATCAATGGCTGCAACGCCCAACAAGGGCTCTTCATAACTAGGATAATCTGCTACGAAGTTGCTGCTTCCCAGTCGCTTCTTGAGTATCTTATTAGCCACTAATGTAGGCCACATGACCTAAACTAAAGTAATGGCTCGTACAACGTTGATGTATTATTGTCGATAAAAACTTGTAATTAAATTAAGGAGCTTGAATGAAAGAGAGAGTGGAGGAGGGTGATACCAGAGGCGCTCACTTCCGCATGCTTTGGTCGCATGACTGTGTACAAGGTAGTATTGTTGGTGGTAAAAAGGATTATATATAGAACTTATCACAGAGGGAGACAAAGGGAAATGGAAGAGATCATGCGTGCGAAAGAGAGAGCTGTAGCCTCAAGAGGAGGAAAGCTTTTCATTTGACGTAAAGATGATGTGTATATAAATGGAACAATGTCCTAGTGGGAGAGAGGGAGAGAAATATAGCAGAAAACATAGGTCTACCCTTCTTCTGGCATATTAGAATTCTTCTGTTTGTTGAGTACATTCAAAAGGATATCTTAATGTTTCCCATATTCAAATTGTTGAAAGATGGGTGCAAGTGGGAGTGTGGTCCATGCAAGTAGGAAAAGAAGCTGGTCTAGCGGGTGGTTTAATGCCAGTGAAAGGAACAAATATTGATCTTCGATTTTATATAAATGGGCAACCATTAAAATATAAAATTATATAATTTTTTAATTAATTATTTGATCACTAATTAAATTTTAATTATAATTATTTATATATAGTTATATGATCCAGATATATTACTTTCACTCTTATAATAAGTCATTCATTTAACTTGAGTCATTTTATATTTATATTTAGATATTAGAGTATACAAAGCAATAATGTTATTTGTACATTTAAAAGTAGGTGTCTTGTTAAAATACCTATCTTATCATTAATGAATGCTATGGTGAGTCACATTCACCTCAATCATCTATCTCATTCAATGTTATAGTGGCTCTACACACCCTCGCCTTTTCTTAACATACAATAACATTATCGGTATAATATAAAGTATAGCTAGGTTTGATCGAATTTGAACCTGACTCACTTTTTTATTGGTTTGTATTTTTAAATCCAAACTCTACTATGATAATAGCCCAATTAAAATATTTAATATTATGCGTGATAAATTTAAAAAATAATAAACAAAATCTAAGAGATATTTAAGAATAAATATTTCACAACAAATTATATTAATAAAAAGCCCCATGTTATGTAAATATATTACTTATTAATGTATAAAAAAATAATAATTTGTCAATATTTTTTTTAAAAAATATAACTATTAAAAAGTTAGTTATGTAACTTTAAGTCGGATCAAACCAAGTAGAAATATGATCTAAACTAGACTTAAAAATGTATTGGGTCAAAATTTTACAACTAAAACTTCATCAATAATAAATTAAGGGTCAAGTAGAATTTGGGTATCTGACCGCGATCCATGAATCCGCAGTTAACTCATAACGTGAAAATGGACCGAAAATTTTTAGTCGCCAACCCACGACTTTTCGATCATGGCTTAACTCATGAATTAAATGGGCTGGCCATGTGGTTCAACCAATGCTAGCCCGCATTAGTGAGAGAATGCTCCCATTTGTGATATTTATTTATATTATTGATGGATGGATTTTGGTGAATTGGTTTATTCTATTATTTTTTGTACTTGTATTTGGTAAAATATACTGTATATATATAAATATATAATATAGGGTATAAAAAAAAGTCAAGAAAAAAATATGAAAGAAAAAAAATGGGGGTTATATGGGCTGGTCCGCATTTGGTCCGCGTGGTTTGTGTTCGGTCCGCGTGGTCCACGTTCGGTCTCAAATTGCAGTCGTCATGTGCTAGTCGCGAATCTGGTCAGTAAAGTGATATGGTCCGGAGGTGGTTATCTTGACCGTCCATTGGTCCATGTGGGTTTATGCAGGACGCGACGGACCCTATTAATCCATTTATTAAACTGACCGTCGGTCCGCCATTTAATGGTGGTTGCGGATCCAAATTAAACGGACCGGACCGGTCCGCATACCCACCACTAGGGTCAAGATATGTTGGCAAGTTGGGTCAAATCATCAACACCATACCCTAATGAGTATGATGTTGGAATATATAGGGTGTTTAGAATGTTTTAATAAAATGAAATTGAGTTGAATTTTATAAAGAATTGAATTCATAACAGAATTGAATATAATTCTTAGGTTTGGAATAAGTTAATAAATTAAATAATTTAATTCAATTTCTTGATTTGAAATATATCTAAAAATAAATTGATTTAATTATTTTGACTATTTCATTCTTTATAATAAATGAGGAATAAAATATTATATTTAAGTAAGGTTATTTTGATATTTTCATTTATTAACATTCAATTCACATACCAAATCAAACTTATTTGGATATAATTTACTTTTAGAAGTTTTGATAGAATTGAATTCTCTTAGAATTTCAATTTCCAAATCAATGAAATTAATTTTAATTCTTAAGTGAATTCAATTTCAAGGATTTCCAAATACCTTATAAGATTTTAACATATCATTTTGATATTTGGATAATCGTATATTAATAATTAAAATTTCAATTACCTTTTTATTAAATAAAACATGTTTCACTAAAGGATAACTCACTACTTCATCGTCAATGTCATTGACGAGATTTTAGTAACATTTGATGTTACTAATTAAGCTATATAAAAATATTATTAAAACTCATTAATAACATACCTAGTCTTTATGTTGCATTTATAAAAAGATTAATAAATAATTTCAACTACATTTTTTTATGATTTTAATAACATTTTTTTGAAAGTTATTAAATAGTTTTAATAATATTTTTAAATAAATATTGGTAAAAGTTAACTATATAATAATGAATGAGGATTTCAATCATTATATTAATAAATATAGTTATGAAATAATTTTACATTTGCTATTAGTTATACTACTAAATTAAAAATTAAAATTAAATTAGAATTATTAGATAATTTTCTATAGATAAATTAAATTTGTCAATAATAAATTATTAAGCCTTCTTTTTGTTGATACATAATTTTCTAAGTTTCGAAATATACTAATGTGTCAATTTTATTTAACCAGCTCTTTCATGTGGTGTGATGTGGATGTAACTATAACATCTCGTTTCAGTATATCATGACTACAATTTTTTGATGATTGGTAACAATGTCTCTCAATATTATCAGCAGCTTAGAAAAAGCTCTCCATGTTCATACATTGTGATTCAAATAATATTTTTACAATTCTAGTCCATTGTTATTATCACAATTTTATTTATAGCAACTTATGTTATGGTTTTAATGTTGTATATGGTAGTTTTTGAATAAAAAAATGCACTACAACAAAATTATTGTAAATGTTTTTAATGGTCACTTCATGTTAAAATTATTTTTTTACAATACTTTTATTAATACTTTCAATATTTGAATTGTTGAAAATACTTACTTTTGTTACAGTGAAGGAGACAAGTCATTTTATAAAGAACTTTTGTATTACGATTTTTTTTTTCTTGAAATGTTTCCGTGGCATGAGTCGTTCACTGGAAGGGGAAAAAACAAAAAAAAAGCGCTTTGAAGGATTGTGCCCAACCAAACGAGATATTCTGCGGATTCCAATTGTTATTAATTTGCATGTAATGATTCAGAGTCCAGCCAGAAATTCATTAAGATAGAACTACATCTCCTGAGACATATTCCCATCCCGGGATCGAGTTGACTTATTCAGTTCAGTTAAAGATACGTCGTCATTCATAACAAAATCAAGATATTCATAAATTAAAATATGAATAACGTTATTTATACTCACCATACATAATATACTATGTCAACTCATATTTTATTTATTATTGAATGAAGTGTGAATCCCATTCAAATTGGATCCACTTTCAATTTAATAGTGAATGAGATGTAAATTAATATGGTGTCCCATATATGGTGAGTATAAATAATATAACTCTTAAAATATTGCTTGAAATTAAACTTCACTCCAAATAATTAGCTATTGAAAATGTAGTAGTACAGGCGATTCAAATGCGAGGAGGGAGCTACTCCTCTTACTCCCACGATTAATCATCCTCTCAGTTAAATAGATCCTTTTAGTAACATATAAACACATAATAAGCTGACGTTCCACAACTATGATAAGTTAAATTATGAAAAGAAACCTGGTTACTATCACAGCATTGGCGAGCCAAAGCCCGCGAATCAATTGCGTCCCGACCAAAACGAGACCCTCAAGAAGTGATTTCCAACCATCAAAGTTATCAGTTATTAATTACTGGTCACATTTATAATAAATTGCTTAAATAGAGGACTTCCCTAGTTTAGTTTTGACTTTTAATTTTTTTTATCACCGCCTTAAGGCTTATCTAAACCGTTCACGGTTGACCTCAGATTGGCCGCATCAACTGTTTTCTATCTTGTTTGAGGACCCAAGTTAATAGAGAAAATTCAGAGGCTAGTTTCTCGATGATTATGCTCGTCTAGAATATGTCGTTGGACAATGTATGAAACAATTCTAGCGGAAGCATTATTGAGTAAACTTAAAAGATGTATCTGTTATTAGGATTATCCAATCAAATCTTTCTATGTATATAATATTTAAAATAAAAGAATGAGAATTAAATTTATTTTATTAATGTGATAATATATATGTAATTGGATGATAGTACATCCAAAATTGATGCAGATAATAGAGCTAATCCAGCTAATAGTAGTTAAGTTGTTAGTTAGTTTTAGTTTGTTATAACTAGCTTCAGTTTGTTTACCAATTAGAAAGGATATGTGCATGTGTGCTATAAGACTGCAAGTATATATGTGTGTAGCACACATGACTAAATCAATGCACTAGCAATTCACCAAATCATTCACTCTCAATTCTCTTTCTTTTTTCAACTCTATTACATTCTCACTCCAAGCTTGGCTCTAGTACCTATATGGTATCAGAGCTCTTGTGCTGTAATGGCTGCCGTAAATCCACCCTCTATTCAAGCCACGATTCAAACTTTCTCTGTTCCTATTGCATCAAAATTGGATGATGATAACTACCTGTCATGAAAGCAATAGTAGTTGAGGCAACAATCAAAGGATACAATCTCCTTAAGCACATCACAAGAGAAGCAATCCCCAGGAAATGTCTCACAGATGAAGATCAAGCTCACAATGCCATCAGTGGTGAGTATCAACAATGGAAAAAGCAAGATTCACTGCTCAAATCTTGGCTATTAGCTTCTATATCAAAACCTTTCACAACAAGCTGGTTGGATGCAATTTTGCATGCCAAAACTGGGATCATTTGGAGACATATTTTGCATCACACACAAAGGAAAAGGTGAGGCAATTGAAGAACAAGCTGGAAAACACAAAAATGGAAGGTTCTGTAAGTGATTACTTACTTGAAATCAAAAAGATTGTCGACTCTTTAATTTGTGTTGCAGCTACCATGAATTATTTTGACCATATAGAAGCTATCTTGGGTGGTTTACCTAAGTAATATGCACCTTTCATCATTATTATCAATGCAAAATCTGATCCAATGTTAGTAGGAGAGCTTGAGACAGCCCCAGGATTTGAAGTTGAAGGATCAAACTTAGTTTGCAAATTAACTAAGTCATTGTATGGCCTAAAACAGGCCCAAGAGCATGGTTTCAAAAGCTATCCACTACACTTAATTTAAGGCACTTGGGTTTACTTCAATAAAATCAGATGTGTCTCTATTCATAAGGATCACTACTTCATCTATTACTTATATCCTATGCTATGTTGATGATATTATTATCATAGGAGACTCGCCTAGCTACATTAATTCTTTAATTAATTCAACAACTAAACCAGCATTTTGCTCATAAGGACATGGAAAAACTCCACTACTTTTTGGGCATTGAAGTCACACCAACCTCTTGTGGGGTCTAGCCTCAAATCTAGAAGCTAGCAGAATCGAAGCAGCCGGGAAGAAATTTTCCCACGCGTGAACAGTGAAATCACTGTTTACGCATGATGATGTCAGTGCTGATAGAAGAATTTTCAACGCGTGAATAGTAAAATCACTGTTTACGCATGAACAGTGAAATCACTGTTTACGCATGAAGAGTTCTGTACTGAAGGAGAATTTTCAACACGTGAATAGTAAATTAATTACTGTGCATGCGTTAAACTCCCTCTATAAATAGAGGCGATGAAGCAGTTTCAGAAGCATCATAAGCAGCAGCGGAGATACAAGCTGCATAGAGAGAAAAATACACAGAGCTTGTGTTATTTTTCTGAGAGTGAGAGGAAAATAGAGAGTGTAAGTAAATCCCAGAGAGTGTAGGGTGTGGGTATATACACCGTGAATATTTTTTTGGTATCATCTTTATTACTCCTTGGTACTGTAAAAGTGTAGTATTTGAATAGGAGGGTTCTCATTGGGAAACACTATATTTACCTCTTGTGTTGGAGAGTGTGGAAAGGATATTGTGTAATTATCCTGAATATAGTGGAATATTTTTCGGAGTTTGTCCCGTGGTTTTTTCTCCGGTATTTGGGGGTTTCCACGTTAAAAATTCGGTGTGCATATTTCTTGATCTAGCGTGAATAGTGACGTGGGTCCCACCACAATGAATAGTAACTCTAAATTTACTATTCATATGAATAGTGATACGGATTCCATTGTGCTGTCTGCGCGAATAGTGACAGTGAGCCCCACTATAAATAGTGATCAGCGGGTCCCACCGTACATACTATTCATCCTGATATTTATCTTTCGTTGCGCTGCGCCAATTGATAGATTTAATTCTATCGGATTTATTTTGGTACTCGTTGTCATACATTGGCATCATTTAATTACACTGTGAATCAGTCTTTGAGCCCAACACCTCTTTTGGTGGCTTAGCACTTTCTCAATTCAAGTTTGTTAAAGATCTGCTCAAAAAGGCCGACATGGAAAACTGTGGTTCCTGTCCCATGCCTTTACCATCTACACTCAAACTCTCTGTTAGTGATAGTTTTGATTTTGACAATCCCAGTCTTTACAGGTCAATTGTGTGGAGTCTTCAATATATTACTGTTACTAGACCTAAACTATCATTTGTTGTTAATCGAGTATGCCAGTTCATGAATGCCCAAAGGACTTTCATTGGAAAGTTTTCAAGCAAATCCTAAGATACCTAATTGGAACCAGCCATCATGGCTTATTCTTTTAGAAGTCTGCTGATCTTTCACTAAATGGATTTAGTGATTCAGATGAGGGTTCAGACCCACAAATGATCACAAATCCACTAGTGGCTATTGTGTTTATCTTGGACCAAACCCGGTCTCATGATCATCTAGAAAAAACAAGTTGTCTCTTGGTCAAGTCCAGAAGTAGAATATCACAGTCTAGCTTCCTTTATAGAAGAACTTTTCTGGATTCGCACATTACTCAATGAGTTGTAGCTCCCTGTTTCTCCTCGTGTATCTTGTGACAACTTAAGTGCAATTCTCCTTGCAGCAAATCCGATCCTTCACTCCAAGTCTAAACACTTAGAGTTGGATTTGCACGTTGTTCGAGATCATGTAGCAAAAAGGATGATCAATATCAGTCACATACCCAGTCATGCTTAAATAGCATATGTTCTCACCAAAGCTGTCTCATCCTCAACATTTCATGATTTTCATTCCAAACTCAGAATTGAAGATGTTCAATCCATGAGTTTGAAGGGGGATGACGGAGATAATAGAGCTACTCCAGCTAATAGTAGTTAAGCTATTAGTTAGTTTTAGTTTGTTATAACTAGCTTCAGTTTGTTGTACCAATTAGAAAGGATATGTGCATGTATGCTATAAGACTGCAAGTATATATATGTGTAACATAGATGACCAAATCAATGCAATAGCAATTCACCAAATCATTCACTCTCAATTCTCTTTCTTCTTTCAACTCTGTTACATTCTCCAGCCTTGGCTCAAGTAATACAAAAATAAACTCATACTACTTTTATTTCAAATTAAATGTCTCTTTTACGTACTATTTTGATTTATTTATCAATCAATGTATTTGGATACATTGAATGATGAATGAATCAAAAAAAGTAAAAGAAATATTTATTTTAAAATAGAGAGGATATTAATTTGATTATTTAAATGCTAGTTGTTTTATATATAAATATTAACTTCCAAATTAGTATACTTGTAGATTCTAATTCAAAACCTCTTGTATATGTATTAAATAGTTTTTAATTAGATTACAATGTCATGAGGAATGAAATTTTGAATTAAGATTATTTTTTTAATTGATTGTTAGGAAGATATATTAAAATGTACTCTATTACTTTTCAAATTAATATTTTTATTTTAATTTCAATGCATGCATTACTGCTCCAAAACTTGTTACACGATCGTAATATATTATATATTATTATGCACAAGTGTGTCTGTGGTCTAGCAGTAAATTCTTGTATATTTTAATGAGTTATGGGAGATCATGAGTATGACTCTCATTTTACTCACTATCTTTCTTAGTTGAAAAGATATTATACATTATTATGTATTAGACATATTTAATTATTATAATAATTAATTCAAGAGACATCTATATAAGTGAATATGATTGTTTAATAACATAAAACACTTTATATTAAAGGTTGTTAAAATTAACCTCCAAACTTTTACGGTTTAGGACTTTAATATTTTAATGCCACCCAGTCATAGAATTATTAGGGAATTTTTATTTTGAACTGTGTAGAGATTTATACTTAGAGGTGTTAAAAGACATAGTAGAAAATAAAAACACAAAGAAAAAAGCTGAATAAAATATATATTTTAGTGTTGACAATTATAAAGAAGCAACGTCTAATTATAGGCCTAGAATAATAAATATTCTACAATAAATCAATACCAAATCAAATACAACAATAAGGTCAAATTAATATCAATCTAAATTATTCTAAATAAATCTAAAATATAATTTATTCTTAACAAGACCGATGAAAATTAAAATTAATATATATGAAAAATTGATATAAAATGTATCTTTAAGAAATTAAACTAAGGTTCCACTAAAATATTTTGCAATGCATGCATAATATATTAGTATGGAGAGAGATGATGGAGGCAAGTTAGATACTGTTTCGAGCACATCGCGTATTTTGTTTTTAATAATATCTAGTTGGCAACATCGATATACATACACCGCTAATTGGTTCTTTGATATACGCTACTAGTGTTTCATAAGAATAACTTAATCCAAATAAGGACCAATCAATTTGTGCCGGCATCTCTCTGGACCAGCTCTCCTTTTGTTTTTACCTATAGTATTGCCATCATATTTGTCATTGACAACTTATTACACACAATTAAAAAAACGAACGAATTAATAAAAAAATGTTTCTTTTTTATCCTTATCACTTTGATTTCCTGTTGAAAGTAATTTTTTATTCTTATTTAATTTATTTCTTTTATAGACTAGTATGGCTGTGCTTTTCTAGTTGAAGTTAAAAAACAGCCGACTTTGTTAGCTGTGTTGTTAAAAGAAATCTCTTAAGACTGACTTTTTTCCTGATATAATTAGTTTAATGTTTAACCCCAAAAAGATGGGGCAACAAAACTAAATTATTTGTGATTGGAATGTGAAGCAATACAAGGAAATTGGACTACAGAGAGGAGAGGTTGTCGTTTGTTGGTTATAATAAACCATAAATGTTATTGGTAGCCTGTACAACCTTTTTACATTAATTTGTTTTGTACCAAAGGAGTTTAACACACCTCCTCGGTCTTCCAAACATATATTTTGGTATAGCTTGTATTTGATTATTATGATGTATAAGTAACTTTGTCAATACTTGATGAGTTAAGATGTGCCTTAATCCTAGACATTTTATAATTCAAAAACTTTTTTGTAAATTTAAGAGCTCAAACTAATTTGATACAATTATCAATATTAAAAAAAAATCAACTCTTTAAGGCATGTTTGAGAACAAATTTTGTTGAATTATTGATCTGCCTTAACCTCTAAAGCTAATTAAAAAGGTGGATATTGTATAAGACTTAAAAAAATTATTTAGATCTTATTTCTAGGAGAGGACTTTTCTACTTAGTATCCCCGCCCCACACTATATATGGAACATTAACTTCACTCGAACAAGTGACTAGAAGACAGAGGGAATAATCATCAGTGCAATAAAAGGTTGCTTTTTAATATCATTCACTTGTACGAAAAGCGTAGCAATCGCACTGATGCAATGTCATGCACTTTATAAATGATATACGTTGCAATTGCACTGATGCAACATATCAAAGTCGGATGCGTTTCAACCGTTCGATAACGTTGTTTTAAAGGGACAGGTGTGACATTTTGATATGCTGCGGTCCAATGAGTCCCTTCTCAACCACTCCGTTAGTACACTGTCCTAAACATGAGCCTAAACAACATAGGCACCACATGAGCCTAAACAACAACACCGGTTGTAGTAGGATCATCATATATAGATGTCCATGTTTCCGCAAAATTCATGTTCTAGATGTCTAGTACCGGAGGCATGAGGGTGTGTTAGAGTCATATGGGTTAAGGATATGAACAAAATAGCTTTTATAACTACTTGGATACTCCTTTTTGGGTGAAGTTAGCCCCCAGTCTCGGCATAATTTCAATATGGTATTAAGAGTCTATGCTATGTTATCATAAGGTGTAATATTTCCTTAGGTATAATTAAACAATGAGCTTGAAATAGTCATCTTCTTGCTACAATTTAAGATTTTTTGTTCCAGTAATTATAAGGTAAACGATGTGAACTTGAATTAATTAACTCCATTCATGAGGGAATCTGAGTGCTGTGCCAAAAGGGGACACGGGCAGTAGGGGTAAGTTAATGATAATGGAGAAGATGGTGACCCCGAATGCCAAAAGAGCATGTGTGAGTGGAGATGCGCCATGTTATGGTGATTTATGAAGAACTGGCTCTGGTGAATGACATTTGACAATCCAACCATGTTGTATGATTTGATCATCCGTTACAGAGAGCAGAAGAGTCACTGTGGCTGGAAGTCATGGTCTTCTGTTCGATTAAATTATTTCTCTTACAAACGGTTCACAGTGCATCTGTAGTTCATAAAGAAGGATATCTACATTGCTTGTTGCACGATTATTTTCGAATAAATTACGGTAAGAGATCGAGATTCTTCCACCATCGTCTCAAGAATTTAGTCAATTCAGAAAAGCACAACAAGAAAACGAAGTTATTAACACACCAAATTATATATATACTAATTTTCGCATGACACCCCAATTATTATTAGTGATGCGTGAGGTTCTGGATTGGAAGCCAAATTACTGTCAAGATATTGGAACAAGTGTTGCGCTCTCATTAGTTTTCATCGTTCAATTGCTCGAAGTGTAGTTGGAAAACTTTTCATAATAAAAAAATTGTTATTGTCATTTTCTAATTCCAACCTGTAAGATCTGCAATTTTCTATGCTAAGGTCTCACACTCTCACCCTCAATGTATCATAATTTTGGAGCATTGATCCATGGCTCATGAGGAACCCAAAATTCATAGAAGCTGACAAGTTGTATCCCTTTAACTGTTTTTTTTTTTTCTTTTCAGATGGAAAAGAGTTTGGGAGGAAGCTGAAACCCTCAATACTGGTAAGTACACTCACCAGGTTTCAAACCCTCAACCTTGCGGACAAAGATTGTTCGACTAAAACTCAATGTATTTCTATCAAACTAATCCCATTTGGTTGTATCCCTTTAACTCTTTTGCTTTATGTCGTTTCCAAAATTTAATTTGTTAAGTGTTTTGCTTTGTTTTTAGGGAAAAAATTTTTAACACTCATTTAGGCATAGACACCCATTATAGTGTGAAAGAAATGATGAAAAGCAAAAAAAATTAGGAGACAAGATAAATGGTGGATCTCATATATTTTATGAGTAAGATGTTTGTGTGTTTGAGATTATTTGAATATTAAAATAATATTATTGCTTGACATCAAATTAAATTTAGAAAAACACCTGTTTAGTTCATGCTTGATAGGCTTGGGAGAACAGCAATAGAGGTGCAATATGTTGTACTTGTAAGCTTTTATGTGATATTTAAAATTAAAAGCATGTGTCCTCATTGCTGGAAATAACAACTTTTGTCTGTATACATATGTATATATCAAAGTGTTTTATAAATATTAAAAAAAAAAAAGTTAGAAGCTGATTATTTTGCGCACATACATATGGATTCTGCATATTAGAGGTCCAAGCTGGGAAGACCAGAGAATTTCAGTTTAGTACAGCGTATATCATATCAATCATTGGATTTTTATTTTATTTTTTATTACATTGATAATTTGATATAGTTCTTTCTTTTTTTTTCGGTCAGTTTAAAACTTTAAATTAAGCAAAAAACAAACCACAAGACATAAGAACTCCCACAACACAAAAAAAAAAAAACACAACTTTGATTAAGTCTCCCTAATGCATTTCCAACAGTGTGAGCCACATGGAGAATTACTAGAGCTTTATTTCTGCAATCATATAAATTTTTTTTAATATTTTTTTCGATAGTTATATAATTGCTAAACTCTCAAAAAGAGCAGCAAGAGATATAGCAAAAGCCATAACGAGCGTATCACGAACAGAACGCAACCAAAACAAAAGAAGGAAACAACATAATACGTAGGAAAGGCAGAAAAACAAAAGATAAGAGCCTAAAGGAACACCATGGAAAAGGAAGACTAAACAAAACTAGCATACCCACGACAAAAACAGCCACTTTAAAAAAATTTTTATCTTATCTTGTCACACTTGTTGAATTTCATAGTGATAAAAAAAAAAGAAAAATAATTGAGTGAATATAGAAATAAAATTTTACTAATGATAAAAAAAAAAATATAATACGAGAGGATAAAATCTTATATAAATAATAAGTAAAATTAACTAATAATCAATATAACTAGCCAATCTAACTAACATATCAATGTTCCTAAACCAATTTCATCCTCTAACACTTTTTGAGGGTGAGACTATGATAATGCTACAATAAGAACTGTTGCTATTTTAAGTCCTTAAACAGGAGAGGTGTTTCAAGCTAAATGGCTAATTACGTTAATTGGCTTTAACCGTAACAGCTCCACCTCTCCGGAATTAGCATTATTAACTGGACCACAGGGTATACGAATGAAGTAAGGTATTACGTAATCTAGGACTATTTAATTGAACTCTGACAAGAAAAAAGCATCAACAAATCAATAGAAGTTTAGACCACATCAAAGTGCAAATATAGAATGACCATTCCTGATAAGTGATAAAGACTCCAACAATACCTATCGCATGAAAAAAAAAAATTAAAACACAGGCATCATGTTCTCATTTATTTTTGTTTCTTCCGTTTAGCTGCATATACGTAATAGTTAAACGATTGTTTCAATTAATGTAAGTTCTCATAAAATAATACGTTTCTGAAAAGTTAGTCATGGAAGCAAGTGTGAAAGTATTCACCTGATTTGTCTTTGTAATTCTCTCTCTAGCTCTCAGCAAGCCTTGTTTTCGTTTAGAAAAACGAGAGAAGAGGCTAGAAGGCCTTCCTACAATCACGGTCAACTAAACACACTCAAGTCTTTGTTTTTTATTTAAATAAATTATTTTTCAAAACACATTCACTCGATGCCATTAAAATTCACATAATCACTCGATGTGGTCAAATTTTTATTTTAAATCCACATTAAAAACATTAAGTAGGCCTTAAGTCCTTATCCAATCATCAGCTACATCAAGAAAAAGAATCCAACAAAAAAAAGCGCTGGGGTTGGGTTTGTTATCTTATAGATTCAATTCTTCTATCCTCTTTATGTCTCTCCAATCAAGTTTTGCCATATATCTAAATCATGGGTAGTTAAAAGATAATGGTTGGATAAAAAATCATGAATAATGTTAATATTATAGACGTGTCAGAATTTTATTGAAAAAACAGAGAATGAGATAGGAAAAGAAAAAAGGGGACAGAAAATTTGGTTCAGTTATCTTAAACATACTTTGCAAGCTGAATGACCAACTTAATTTGAACTTTGAAAGATACATTTCCAATCTTTATTTTATCATTTCACACATTTAACCGGCGTTGAAAGGTAATTTTGACTTGTGGAGAAGAATTGATGACAAAATGTAAGAGAAAATTACATGCATCAAATCATATATCATATACGCTATTCAATGCGTCATTTTGTTGCAACATATACATTGAAAGAATCTGATTTGAAATTCTTCAAGAAACTATTGTGGTCATTGTTAGACTTTATAATTAGTAAAAAAGAACCTAACATGTAACAGATTAAGATGGCCTGAAGAGAAAAAGAGGAAAAAAAAAAGTGACAATGGTTGGAGAACCTTTTCTCTATGTTAGTCTGCAATTGTAAGCCTCTGCCCTTGTTATGTCTTATCTTGTCAGTGAATCTGGTCGACATACTCCGGTCGACGGTCTACAGTGTATCCCTATCATGACGCCAGTGGATTTGTTTCTATAGGGAGGTGTTTTGAGGCTCAATGTTCTGTATTGGTTTAGGGCTCCACTGTCTCCTCCTCGTGCAGATATGGGTTTATCGCTGTCAGATCTGGTTCTTCTCTTTGGCGAGGCTGAGCTTTCCGCTTTCAATGGTTTCTTTTGGTTCTCAGATTTCATATCTGTGGTGATTGGTTTTCATTGAGTTTGATGCTGATTTTGATTGTGTTTCGTTTTGCCTGGCTTCATTGTTGAAGCCGGTTTTGCGTTTGATAGCTTCTTTAGCCCGAATCATTGCTGTGTTTGAAAGTTAGTATTAGACTCTACTCTTGAGTCTCATTTTCTTCCATTGTATTGTTGATTAAGCACTCCTCATGAAAAAAATGGTTGGAGGGATGAGAACGTGTTTGTTTTAATTAAATGAGTAAGGCTAATTTTTAAACATATATAAAATTTGAGTCTGATTTATTAGTCGCCCGAAGCTTTTCGTTTTACTTGGTTTAAGTCCTCATTTTTTTTTTGACAAAAACAAACAGCAAACTACCTTTGGAAGAAATCAAAAAATTATGTTTTCATCCCTATCACACCGGTCATTCACGATCATCCATTTGAAAAAGAGGGACTAAAATTAATATTTTTGAGATCAAAACAAAAAAGTGCTATATTTTCAAGCGTGAAAAAAATATATTCAACATTTTGTTTATTGAACAAATTGTCAGGCCTAACCAATCAAGCTTGTCAAGCACTTTGAGATCTATTATCATTTGCGACTCGACCCGGCACTACAGTGTCATGCCTGCCTGTCGAGTTACATTTTTATTAGTGTTGGTTCATGAAGATGGAGATAGAAATATGGGAATAAGTCAAAGAAGTGGGTTGGTTGGGTTACTGAAAAGAGAAGAGAAATTATAAAATAAATCACTCACTATTATTTGAAAATTAGGTTCCAACTTTCTACGAGAGTAAAAGGAACCGTGTGGACATTGAAAAAATTAGCATAGTGTGAACAGGAAAAAAATTAAATTAAATCAAGAGACATCAAAATACATTTATTAACCTCAATCCCCTTTCTTTAATAATATAGATAGTTAAGTAAATTTACTATATTTATTTGATTAGACGTTCAACTTGCAAATTACATTTCAAGAGAAAGTCAAACAACAGATATGAAGTGCAAGCACATATGGAAAAAAGAACAACCCAAAAACAAATATGTACCTTGCAAATAAGCAAGCATATATATTGTAATTGCCATAAAGATAGGTAAAAGCTCAAAAGAGTAATCCCCCTAAAAACTTCAAATATTTGTAAAAATGGAGGATTCTTTGCTTCATCAAATAGAATCCCGAAAATAAGATATCCTTTCCTTTTTTAACTCCTTTTTTTTGAGTATTAAGATAAAAACAAAATTATATACATTGAGATGGAAGGCAAGTACCAGCAACTCGACCTGCATCTTTGTCAACTTCACGGATGGAATATAATATGTATCAAACAGAGATATCAATCTTCAAACAAATATTTTCCAGAAGAAAAGAAAATTGAACTAGTGAAACCAAATCCAATTTATATCTACAGAAATGAAATTTGAGAATCTGCTTTCCTCTCATTAAGATCCTCAATATATGTCTCTCTCGATAAGAAACAGATGGTTCCCCCCTCTCTCGCTCACTTTCTCTCTCCTCTGTGGTTCCCATTTCCGTCTCCTCATCTCCACCGTTTGATCCCTCACATCTGCCGCCTGATCCGCAAGCCTCCGACCTCTGTCCAGCGAGATCTCGCCACACATGCCTAATCTAGACCACGCGCTTGCCATGGCCTCATTCTTCTCCTCCATCATGGTCGTGAGCGGAGGGAAGCCGTTGAAGCGCATGAAGAGGAGAGTCACCATAGACTTCTAAGACTTCCTCTCGTTCCTGTCGCCTTCCCTCGTCGTCTCGGAGGGTTTGGCCGACGGTCCCTCCCGGTTCGCCGTTCGATTCTTCCTCACCATTCACATGCTGCTCCCGCCACTGCTCCTATCGCCATCTGGGAGAGAAATGGGCGGAGCCAGTAGATTTGGAACGAAATAAAAGGAAGTTTTGGAAAAGGAAGAGACTTTGCAAGCACATCACCATACATGCATGCTAAGCTTTGTTTCTGATGGTTTGGTTGGTTCCTTTGGGCAAAGGATGGATGTTTTGGGTGAAGGGTAGTTGGGAAAAGGAGATAGATAATGGTTTTGGGTCGATGATGTGGCGATCTTGGCCAGCGCGATTGTGGGAGAAGACGTCATGGAGCCAAAAGTGGGACTTTTCCTTTGGAAAAAAAAAGAAAATAAGTGGAAATTAAAAGTGGATGGTGAGTTTGAAGAAATGGTTGCTGTTAGCATCGAAAGGAACGTGGGTGAAGTTGATGATTGTGGCTCCAGTGTCTAGAATGGATTTTTCTTTTTTCTTTTTTAAAAAATAAAAGTAACTGTGCGGACCCGAAAAGTTTCATACAATAACTTTACGGGAATGGTAAAGTTCATTCAATAAGAACTATATCCGAACTTAGAAAGGAAATTTCAATTTAGTTACGAGACATCAAAAATTAGTTATTCAATACAATGCTCATTATATAACGGTATAGATCCTCCTATTCATAATATCCTTATCACTAAAAAGATATCACGTGGAGACATTAATGACAACAAACATGCATAACTGTCGGGATTTCTTTTTTTTTTTTTTTGCATAGATATATCATTAAAAGTTGACATTTGAGGGTTAACGGATTCTTAATTATTAAAAAAAAAAAGCTAACATTTGAATTTTTTTTGTTAGTGTGTAATGGTGCAGGAAGTAGTGATGATATATAGAAGGAAAAGAAATGTGCAGCTCAATAATGGAACACTGTATATATGGTATTGAATTGATCCAATAAATTGGAGATACAATCAAAGAGGAACTATGCAGTCTTAGTTACCTTGAAACAAGAAAGAACTATGAAACAATGAGGGAGAGATCAACAGAAGGGCAGGAGGAACAAGAAGGCTCCAAGAGAGAGAAAATAGAAATTACTCATCATAATGCTCAGCACTCCTTTGAACCCATCCTTCATATATATTTTGTTTGCCTTCTTTTGCATTTTTTGTTTTTATTCTTTCCTTTTAATGTTTGGGCTGCCTAATGTCCGCAAGTAGTGAGTATTTTTGAACTGTCAATTGAAAGCATGGTGGCTGCTCAACAAGCAGCAAATTACTGTAGAAAATGTCCTCCCAATGTATTTTCACACAAAATTATGAGAATACTATTGTTTGTTCTCAAGCCAAAACTAAGATATATATTGAAGGCAAGGAATATGCTGAAGTTACACTAATCATGGTTGTAGCAGAAATTAAAATTAAACCAGTGAAAGAAGTATTATGTCCAAGGTCCCCATACCAATTATGCAGTCAGCATCAAGAATAGCATGATTGCCTCAATGTAGAATAACATAATGACATCTGATGTATCCAATCGCAGCACACAAGTGCACAACCCAACCAGCTGATTGGGTAATTACAGTTACACAACGCGGTTCTGCTATACAATGTACACCACTTTGATATTTATTTGTTCTACAATCTGATGTGTCAGCTCCTATGTTGGGGCCAGTTTTCATCATCGCTGACCTTGACGATGCAGTGAAATGCTGAAAGCATTACTTGCACCCTTCAGAAACCGCACTGCTCAAATTACATTGCTCACTTCATCTCCTAATTTGAGATTGATGGTTTATAATACGATATCATGATGGGACGCTAATCAAATGTTGGATTGGAAGTCATAGGCAAAAAATTTCCTTGGTGTGCAGGACAAGGATTAATGAAACACCAAAATCAATCAAACAAGTCCCAGAGAATAACCGGAAGTGGATCAAAGTGAAATTAAGGACAATAAAAACATGAACACTTCACTTATGATGCTGCCAGGTAATAACTAATTCGTGTCTGGCAAATAGTTGGACACACAAGCATTTTCTTGTAAGCAAATTGCAACGGATTATAGATTCAAGTACGCACTGTGACGACTTTTTCGTTTGTTTTACACAAATATTATTACAGCATTTGAAATTGTTCACATGGTTGAGTGAGTGTGTTTGGATGTGCTCCATTTGTGTAGAATATTGCCAAAGACATCGTAGAAAGCTATATCAACATGAGCTTGAGTAAGCTGCAGAGACATGAATCCTTGGCCATCGTAATACAACTTCATCTCTTCTGGCTTCCACCACCTCACGTCACCCCTCCAAGCCTTTGACCCACCTCCGCTAGTCAAGAATTGAATTCCACTGAAATCCATGTACATATTTATCCAAGGGCTAAATTGAATTCTCTTTATAACCGAATTGGCTCGAATTCAATGTGTTAATCAATTTATCTCGTGTAAAATGTGACAATATGTGAGAAGCATGTGTATGCAGTTATGTATGCTCTAGCTAGCCAGGCAGAGTTGAATATTGACAAACCTGTCAAGACTACTTATGTGCTCTAGGCAGTGATCATGTCCATTCATGTAAAGATCAACGTTGTTTTCCTGAAAAGTAATTGGGCACTTTGCTGTTAATGGAAGCCATTAATCATAGCCTTGCAAAGCGTCTGCATTATGTAAATAAGCCTACAGCGGTAACCCGCTTAGGCAGGTGTCTACTGATTTGCTGACTCCATACGCACCACACCAGCAAAAGGAAAAAATTGTTAATATTATTTACGCCTTTTAGGCATAAGTTGGAACCCATTTTTGATAATATCATAAAAAAGGAAACATATTTGTTACGCAAACATTTGTTTAGAGTTTAGACAGACTCTTAAAAAAAAGTATGTCTTATATTTAAATCATGAAAACAGTTAAGTTACCTCAAGAATTGGGAGCAGCAGCTTTACAAGCTCTTCCGTGTCACCGTGCTGCCCGGCGCTTCTAATTGCATGGTGACCCACCACAATCTTCCACTTTGCATTTGATTGTTTCAAAGCCAAATCCACTTCCTATCGAAATTAAATGTACAATTGCTAATGAATTAACATAGAAAATCTACGGATTCTGAGTTATAAAAGGTACAAATTCTTTAGAAGATCCGTGTTTGTTTGCAAGCGTTTTACATTTTATTTTATATATTTGCTTTGCTCACTTATATATTTATAGCAAATTATACATATTTATCCATGATAGGATACTTTTTTTGAAAAAAATTTTAAAATCTTAGTGATGGCTTGACATTGTTTTTTATTGTTGTCTGAGAGATGATTAACGATTTAAACCTTGAGGAGATTGGAAATGTATTTTTCTCTAGGCAGTACGCCTCTCCAATCATAAACATGGTCCTCAGGTTCTGTAAAGTACTTTTCCACAAACGGACTTGTGTCAACAAAGAAAAACTCCGCAACTTCTGTGAAAAATAAAAAATAAAAATATGACATCAATTCATTAGTACTCGCATTTAATATTGTAAGCTCCCTATATATCCAAATATCAAGGAGAAAAAGAAATCAAGTTTCTTTTCACCTGCATCCACAACATAAGATCTCAAGCAAACCCATCTCTTATCAAGATTTGTGAGGATAGGACTCAGCTGAGCTACAGCATCACCCCTATAGTCATGATTACCCAAAACTGCATATAACCACACAAAAAAAAAGAAGAGTCAACAAAAAGGTCATTATTAAAAATTAAATATAGGTCTTTATTAGATGCCATCGTTTTTACTTGAGAAAAAAAAAATACCCTTCCGTTCATAACTCTACTCCCCGGATCATGATGCATATGAAATTTAGTTTAGTGAATTTGAAATCATGAAATTACCATTATACCATAGCTTCTGCAAGCTGGGTGCAGTGTAGATTTTGGTGAATGAGTAGTCAAAGGCTGGATCATCTATGCCTTTCAAGCCATCGTCATAAAAATTATCGCCAGTGGAAATCACGAAATCGATGTCCAATTGCTCTCCAATGACACCCATCTAGAAAAACTAAATTCATTGTTATCCAGAAAATATTCTCACCGTAGATCTGAGCCAAAACGACAGATGAGGAATTGACCAATGTTTGTGGAAATGCGGCACTACAAGTTCTTTAAAGATATCTACGGACATGACAATCAAGATGAGTTAACTTTTGAATGAATAATTCTGTAATTTTTGGGTCTTGACATATTCTATATCAAAACTGTATTTGCTGGCAACAACCTTGTGTTTTATTTAGCACCAGTTATTTATTTATTTTTTCTCAATTATTAACATCAGGGCGAAAATTCCAAAAATAAACAAACAAGAACCAATTTGTGAAGAAAACAAAATTATATAGGTTTCCACAGGCGGAGTTTTGTAATGTAAAGTTCCTTTTGGTTCACGCTATGTTTGTATCAGTAGTGAGCAGTAAGGTGGAATCCATGATTGTCCTAATCTATTATTTGAATACCCAGTAATAGAATGAAGTAGGTCATTTCATTGGTTATTGGATATTTCAATGAAATAGTATAATGATAATTATAAAATTTTAATTCCAGTAATACACTTGTAACGAAAGCTAGGAATATTATATAATCTTTTAGAAAGGATAAATAAATAATTAACTACTTTAATTATTTTTGTTAATAAATTAAAATAGAATTTCATCCCATTCCCGAAAAAATGAAAGTTTTAGCTGAATAAGATGGAACTCATCAATTATAGCAAAAATCTTTATTTAATATTTGCACATTGATCTCCCATTAGCTAAACGTTGTTTAGTCTGATACTCTGATTTTTCAAAGGTAAATTTATAACTAAAATTTCTGATTGTTAATACATAATTTCTTCATATGTTCAAATAATATTTTATGAAGTGAGCACAGAGGACCATACTTGTTTAAAAATGAACTTTTTTCGTATAAGCCAATCAGTCTCTTTCTGCTATAGACAATAAAAAAATCATAACAATACAGACCTAGATGTTTCGGTCCAAATACGAACTACCCAAGCATGCTCATATGCTGCATAACTGCATTATTGGCCGATTATTATAATTTTTCTTCCTGGTGCTTGATTATTATAAAGTGTACGGCCCACATGCAATAATGTTTTCTATGCACCCACTCGACCTAAGGAAAAGCATCAAGCAAGCGAAAGGGAAAACGATATCACAGCAGCAGGAGAAGCATTAATGTGAAAGTTCATTGGCTTTAGACTTAGTTGTAATATATATACTCTGCTAAAGTTGGAAGTTTCTCTCCTACATTCCGGTGGTGGCCACCAGTTCATCAACTAGCTACTAAAATAAGATTTAAAATTCATTATAAATGGCCAAAGATCAAATATAAGTGCTCCACATCAACATATATATAAGTAATTATTCATAGATAGTATGTGTGCACCTGAACTGCAACTTCAGATTGGTTGTAAGCTCCTCTCCTTCCCCAGTCACCAATCACCAAGAAGCTCAGAGACCCATCTGGTTTAGGTGCATGCTCAAACCTCTGAAGCTCTGCGGAGGAGGCTACCAAGCGCAGGGTTATGGTAGCAATGAAAACAAGCAGGCCCATTGTGAAGCAGGAGAAGTGGAGAAAGAAAAATTAAAGCTTTGGGTGTGGACTTTGAGAGAAGGGTAGTGTGGTGCCTCTTTATATTATGGCTTTGCAAGGAATATGACAAGTGGCCTTGGACAAGAACTGGTATTGCCAATGCCCATAATAACAAATCATAATTTAACATGTAAAATTGAATTTCTAATTTGGACATTCATTTCATCATTATTAGATGTCATATAATGATGGACCCTACTTTTTTTACCAATCCATCATATTTAATGATAATAAAATAGATGTCCCAATTGAACATATATTTTTAAGTGTTAAGATTTCAATACTCAATTAGATTCAAAGATTTTGAACAGGGTTCGGTGCCCATCATCAATGTGTACAACTGTAGAAAGTACAAATTCCATGGGGTCCTTTCAAGATATGGGGCATTCTTAAAAATTCCATGTTGTATCCGACTCTAACTAATTTTTTTATTATTTATACTCTAACTAATAATTGAAATGTGTAGAAGTATATTTTAAACATAAATGATATATATATATATATATATATATATATATATTTATATATATATATATATATATATATATGCGCAATTGTCATGTCTAATTCCATGCATGTCCCCTCTTTCACTCCTTATGACATGAAAGATAAGTAATATATATTTAATAATTATTCTAAAATTTTAAAATGTTAATAAATTTTCATCTTTTATATGATAAGAAATAATTAATAAACAAAAGAGACATAATTTGTAAACATATGATTTTTTTTCTATATGAAATCATACTATATAAGATACCATCTTATAGTTTAATTTATTTACAAAAATACAAATTATGGTAACATGTAGAATTAACAATGAAAAGCATTCATATTATTTTTCATTTTTTATCCTTATTCATTGCTTTTTTTTCAAAAAAAAATGCGGGGTTTTTTTTGGGCTGTACAAAGGGGCCATGAGTCCAATAAAAAAGAATACTTGATACTACTAAACCCGTTAATTATTGATGGATGCGGGATTTTTTTTTTTTATAATGATGTTTGAGCATTTGTATTGGTATGAAATGAGGTGACTGGGAGATTTGGATTGATACGATGTTTTTTAGATAGCTAAGTAGTGATTTAGAATATTATTTTTTAATAAAATCACTATGTGGTAATTTGTGTATATCTGAAATATGAAAAGTTAAAATAAAATATTATTTTATTATTATACAAATCACAACATAACGATTTGTATTAAAAAATGTCATATTACACATAAATTTTATAAATTATAATATCACACTTAAAATATGGCCCTACCTCCATATTCGAAATAATCCCCTGATAGATGCATCACCCTAAGATCAATTTAATTTATTTACATTGCCAATATAAAAAAAATTAGGTAGACACCAATTATATACGGTTACGTTAATAAAAATATTTAACTCCATCCACCACTATTTTAAAATTCTTCCAAATAAAATTAGATTATTAGACGAAACTCTTTGATGTATTATCACTATTAGTGATAATGTTTTGTGTGGTTTTGTATACGAGAAAGCACTACGTACGAAAGTCTTGCAAGAAGCACAAACACCATGCGCCTGTTTCCTCCGATGATGGTAGTTGCGCCTATCCTTATGATATGCTTGACGCTCAGGGTGGTTGGGAGCTGGCAAAGAGCCTTGGCTTATTCTCTGTTGATGAGGAAACCCTTGGCAAACGCCCTCCATACCTCTCATTGTTGATGCGTTCTTTATCCTTTCTTTGGACTTGCCCTTTCCATTGTTTCTGTGTTCTAGTTTTGGTCTTCTATATCACTTGCTGAGTTGCTGATGTAATTTTGGGCTTCTCTGTTTTAGAGTTAATAAGCTTCTTTTAATTATTGAAAAAAGAAATTTAGAAGCGTAAGAAATAACGTCTTTTTTTTTTTCCTGAGATAACTACTTCTCTTTCTTTGGGAATTGGGTGTGCTAATTAAAGCTCTGAACTCGGTGTGGTTATATCTGAATGCAATCGGAATAGGATAAGAAAGTGACTGCCTAAACGTAGACCACTTCCTCCACCTCAAGATATGTTTCCTTTCTCAATCGGATAATTTATATATCTCATTTTATCTAAACAATAATATCAAGATAAGAATTTCAGCTTTATCATGTGCATTGTCTTGTTAACATTATGAACAGAGCAAAAGTTGGCTGCCACCAATGATTGCAAACAGGTCCTGCTGCCCCCTTTAAAATTTTGTCCAACACCTTCATTCCGGAGAGTAAAGTAACTCTTAACTAACTGAGTTATTCTTACGCTCGGTAAGGGATTATTAAAAGGCAGAAACTTTAGAAGAGTGAGGCTTTTGAAAAATAATGTTTGAATCTTTAATGATGAATAACATGGAATAGAGTAAGATGAATTATACGTAGTGGAATGGAATAGATTGTTTGGATGTCAAATGATGGAATTAACAATAAAATGTTTCATCCCATTATTTAGAAATTCAATAGAAATTGATTGGAAAATAATTTTTTTTCCAGATTGATTTTGGTGTATCGGATGGAGAACACTTTTATACTTTGATTAAATCATAATATTTAATTTGATTGATTTTTTAAATAATGAAAAAGATAATCAACTATCATGTATGGCTGATGTGACAATAAATAATTGAATGACATGTATAATAATTTTTTATACTATTAATATATATATATATGTGTGTATGTGTATATTACACTATATTTCATCCAAATGACAATGGAATAGGTTCCATCAAATTATATTTCATTCTGCAAAATATAAAACTATTTATATGTTTCTACCTATCAATTTAAGTTTTTAGGAGATCAAGAGATGGTCTCATGATATGGATGAAAATTTTTTGTCCCCAAACTATGTTTATTTTCCTATTCCACCAATTATGTATTATCACGTAGAAGATAATATTTAAATCACTTTCAATTTTTATCTTCTATATGACAATACATGATTGGTAAGATATGAAAGAAAATATTATTTGGAGATAGAAGATTTTCATCTCCCATATATATTATCAGAGCCTTCATAAACAAAAGTAATCAGAAATTTAATTTTTGTTATCCTATTTTATAAAAAAAAAAATTATTCACATTTCAAGCTCAAAAGTCAATTTCCATGAGATGTGTAAGATATAAAATTATGAATGTGTCTCTACCATCAACTTAATTAAGTACTGTGAGAGATAATGTGTCTCTACCATCAACTTAATTAAGTATTGGGAGAAATAATTGCACGACACATTTCTTCCTATTTTAAAGTGTAATTAATTGCATTTAAAAGTGTAGTGAGTGAATTTAGTCACACATTTTTACATTCAACCACCCTTCACAAATGTAACTATCTGACTAGTATTTAGTACACCATAGTTCACCTAGTGTTCCATAGATAAAAACTACACAGTATGGAGAATTCTGCAATATTCCTTGGTAAATATTGAGTGTGGCACTCTTTATGATCTTAGCTGTTTACTTTATTAATGGTTGAGAATGCATTTGAAATACCCTTACACCACTAATTGGTAGTGCACAACAGAAGCACCATCCTTTTTACTCTTTCTCTTTCTTTCTTTGCATGATTCCTTCTGCCGCCCCCTCCGCCCTATTCAACACCACTGTCCACCACCATTCGCCACCCAACCTTAGTCCAAAACTTACGCGTCAGCACCCAGCCAACATGTACACCCCCCACCACTGTTAGAAAGTGGCTTGCTTTATGCTACTACTCCATTTCTTTATTTCCTTCCACCGAAAGCATGCAACAACATGATGGAAAATGAGTTGTCCTTCCACCATTCCATACTTGTATAATAATTGTGCACGGTCTTGGCTTCTTATAAATAGAGGAAGACGAAACCGTGAAATGCATTCCATCCAAGTTGAGAAGCATTCCCTCAGCGAGTAGTAGAAGAAGCATAATTAGCTTCTTGTAGTGTGAGAAAAATAGAGAGTGTGTGTAAGAAAATTTCAAGAGTGTACTGTGAGTATACACTGGGGTTTTGGATATATTCTCTAGATCTCTGTAATACTACAAATTATAGTAGAAGAAAATCTTACTAGGGATACATTATATTGTAATTACTCTTTAAATATAGTGGAATATTTTCAGAGTTTGGCTCGTGGTTTTTCCCTCAAAATTACCAGAGGGTTTTCCATGTTAAAATTTCGTGTGCAGTTCTCTCATTTATTCTTGTTGGTGCGAATAATGAAAAGTGGGTCTCACTATGAAGTACAATTCACGTGCTTTATTTATCCGTTACTCTACACAATTTTGGGCACGTTTCTACTCCTATCCATAAAGTGTTTATTATACTTGGGGTATATCTAACTCCTGATACTACTAACAAATGGTATCAGAGCTGTTGATTTGGTAAGATTTATTCTTAGTATGCTCTGTGGTTGCAGCTTAGTCTGATCTTCCACATCAGAAAAGAATTTCTCCCTAGTTGCTATTGTTGGAAGGTAGTGTGATACTGTGAGAGTGCAATTGGAAAGGTTTTAGCTAAGGAAAGACTTGGTATTTAAGCGAGTCCATTGTGAATCACCTCTCTTTCTTAGGAATCCTCCTGTACATGGTTTATAGTTGATTTACACTAATCCAAGATGTCAGTGCCAAAATTTGAAGTGGAGAAATTTGACAGGTCCAATGACTTTAGGCTATGGAAGCTGAAAGTGCAAGCATTGCTAGGTGCAAGATCCAAGATCATTACCTGATGATAAAAAAGAGGAGATGATGGTCAAAGCACTGAATACAATACAGTTGAGTCTTGCGAACAATGTTTTGCGAGAAGTCATGGAAGAAGAAACCACTATTTCGCTATGGAAGATTTTGGAAGAAAAATTTTCTGTAAAGACCTTGTCCAACAAGCTTTATCAGAAGAAGCGATTGTACATGTTCAAATATTCAGGAGGAAAATCTATGTAAGAACATATAGATAATTTCAATCGGATGATCTCCAATGTTGGAGCAGCTGGAATTAAAGTTGAAGATGTTGATCAAGCTACGATCTTGTTAACTTCACTACCTCCGTCTTATGATAATTTCTGTGATACCATATTTTATGGTAGATCTGATATCTCAGTGAAAAATGTCAAAGAATCATTGATGATAAAAGAATATCATAAGTTAGTATCTGGATCCAGTGCTGAAGGTCCTGCAGATGGGTTGTTTGTGACGAGAGGGCATAGTCAAGAAAGAGGATCTGGAAGCAAAAGCAAGAGAAGATCGAAGTCCAAAAAGCACAAATCTGTAAAGTGCTTTCATTGTCACCAGACGGGACATATCAGAAGAAATTGCCTGGAGAGAAAAGAGAAATAAGGAGATTCTGTCAACATAACAATTGAAAGTTCTGATGATAGTAATGCTGATGCTGGTTCGGCCTTGACAGTATTCACAGGTGACACCGGAAATGAGTGGATCCTAGATTCTGGCGCATCCTTTCACATGACGCCTAATCGAAGCTTTTTCTCATCCTATAAAAAATGGATTAGAAAAGTTAGATTGGGAGATAATAGAATTATTCTGATTGTAGGTGAAGGATAGGTGCAAGTCAATTTGGATGATGGTACTAAAACGACGTTTCAAGCTTGGCATGTTCCAGAACTGGGTAGAAACCTGATCTCGTTAAGTGCCCTTGACAATCGGGGCTACAAGTTCACTAGAGAAGGTGGTTTCTTGAAGGTATTCAAAGGCTCAATGGTGGCATTGAAAGGAAAGCTACACAGTCAATGGAACTGTTGTTGTCTTATTCTCTGAAAGAAATGATGATGCTACATGATTGTGGCATATGCGGCTTGGTCATATGAGTGAGAAATGAATGGCCATACATGCTGGCAGAGGCTTATTGAAAGGCCTGAAGAATTGCAAACTTGGTTTCTGTGAAAACTGTGTATTTGGAAAGTAGAAACGGGTGAAGTTAAATACTGGAAAACACAACAGCAGGGGGATATTGGAGTATGTCCACTCAGATGTTTAGGGTCCAACCCCTATTAACTCTTTAGGTGGAGCTTGCTATTTTCTTACTTTGATAGATGATTATTCCAGGAAAGTCTGGATATATTTCCTAAAGAAAAAGGAAGAGGTGTTTGACAAATTCAAGCAATGGAAGGCTATGGTCGAGAAGCAAACCAGGCGATCAGTCAAGAAACTGAGAACTGACAATGGAGGAGAATTTTGCAGTAAAGAATTTGTAAAATTCTGCAGAAATACTGGTATAATGAGGCACCAAACTGTAGCAGGAACACCATAGCAAAATGGAGTCGCAGAACAGATGAACATAACACTTCTAGAGCGTGCAAGATGCATGCGAATTAATGAAGCACTTCCGAAATCATTTTAGGCTCAATTAGTACAGTTGTATACCTAGTAAACAGATCTCCATCAACTGCTATTTATCTGAAGATTCCTTAAGAGGTATGGCCCAGTCGACCCATAAACTATTCTGATTTGAAGATATTTGGTTGTCTTGCATATGCCCGTGTGAGTGATAGTAAACTTGAGGCGAGGGCAAGAAGGTGTATATTTATAGGCTATGCACGAGAGGTGAAAGGCTACAGAATGTGGTGTACAGAAAAGTGAAGTTCACCCAAAATCATTGTTAGCAGAGATGTCACTTTTGACAAGGCGGCAATGCTAAATCAGAAGAAGGAATCAAACTTAGATGAGGCAGAGATAGATCGTGGTGCTAAGAAGCAGATGGAGCTAGAGATTAACTGTGGAAAGGTGAAGCAAGAAGATCAGCAAAGTACTTCGGGAATTCCACAACCTGAAGTAGAACAACCAGATGAATCTGACTTTGAGGATGCTGGTGAACAAACCAGAGAAGCAGAGCCATACAGTATTGCTACTGGTAGAGAAAGACGAGAAATCTAGAAACCAAAAAAATATCTGGATTCTGCTACTTGCGCACTTGACTCAATAGGTGCAAATCCTATAGCCTTTGCCTTGGCTATGGCAGATGGTGCAGTTGGAGATAAACCATGTACCTATTGTGATGCAGTAGAAAGTAAGGAGTCAAAGCAGTGACTGATAGCAATGAATGAGGAGATTGAGCCTTTTTAGAAAAATCAAATGTAGGAACTGGTACAAGTTCCAAAGGGAAAAGAGTAGTTGGCTGTAAATGGGTTTACAAAAGGAAAAAAGGAATCCCTGGTGTTGAACCTCCAAGGTTCAAGGCGAGACTAGTAGCAAAAAGTTATAGTCAGAAGGAGGGTATTGACTTCCATGAAGTATTCTTTCCTATGGTGAAGCATAGTTCTATTCGAATCCTATTAGCTATTGTGAGTACATTTGACTTGGAGCCAGAATAGCTTGACGTAAAGACAACATTCTTACATGGTGAACTAAAGGAGCAGATCTACATAAGTCAACCAGAAGGGTTCGTGGTTCTTGATAAGGAGGACCATGTTTTCCTGTTGAAAAAGTTATTGTATGGATTGAAGCAGTCTCCGAGGCAGAGGTACAAAAGGTTTCATGCATTTATGATTGGTACTGGATATAGTAGAAACCAATATGATAATTGCATCTACTCTAAGGAGCTTCTAGATGGTTCGCGGATTT